>CM041776.1:90156855-91557695 GCA_023374045.1 Limonium bicolor
TAATATATATATATATATATTTAATTTAAATTTTTTGTAGGCTCTTCGTGCGAAACAGCAAGCAAACGCAAAAAAAAAATGTACCCTCATCACTAGGGCGGCAAGGGTATCGCCGAGCATACCATAGAGTGGGAGAAACAAGGTTTAATACCATCAGATGTACCTCTGAGTGCCAGTGACAGAGGATGAAAGTCTAGAAACTCAGTGGCATTCCTAAAAAATCCAATCATGAAAATCCTCAGTACGATGACGTCACGGCAGCCGTTATTAGTCAAATGGTGAGTTAAAATCTTAAAATAGTATAATGATTGTTAATTCAAAGTTGAAAATTTGGTTTGTGTGACTTTCTACTAATTTGTAATGACATTTGTATAATTCGTAACAGGATGAGTTGAGCTCTCAAGTGTCCCAGGGTACTTGGACTCCGGTCAGGCACCATGATCCTCTTTCTCGCGCTCTCGAAAAGGCGGATCATCTAGGCCGTGCTATCATTTCTGGTGGCCAAGTTCGAATCCATCAAGCTTTTGGAAATCCCGGTTCCAGGCAAGGCGTCCAAGGTAACATGATGACATATGAAGAGAATTTGGTAAAAACAGCTGATATGAAGGAGCAGTGGATCACTAAGGCTATGGCCAGAATGCGAGCCGAGATGTTTAGCAGTGAAGAAGTTTCTAGACTACCAGTTCCCCCACCCGTTCAGACAGAGACTACACCTGTGCGAAGGAGTAGCGTCCAATCGGTTGATCCGTTTCTGTGAGCCTCGATTTTAAACCCTATCCTATGTTGATTAGATTGATTAGGATCTAGTCGGGTTTTAGGTCCACTTATAACCTAAGATTAACAACTATGTCATATAACATTAATTATTAAACCCTAAGTTAGCTCACTGAACCTAATTGGAGTCGCCACCTAATTTTGACCTGCGGTGAATTAGGAAAGGAGAGTTCGGGTTCGGGGGCTTGGTATTCGACTTATTTAGGGTTCAAATTACTTTCATTACCCTGCCTATGTCGCTTTTCCTCTACTTTGTTTAATTACGGCTTGTTGCGAGTCGTTTTTAACCTAAGTGCGCGCGTCTGGTTTTTTTGTATTTTTTTAACATTTTTTTGACAGAAAATTAAAGTGAAATCTGAAAATAAACTAGGGTTTCGGAGGCAAAATTAGGTCAAATTTTGTTTACGTCCGTAGCCACGGACCCCATGTCCGAGACCACAAACCCAGTTAACCTAATTATACAAAAAAGTCGAATTTAAGAAAAAAATGAAATTTTGAAAAGCTTGTCCGTGGGCCCGGACATTATTTAGAAAAACCTAAATTATAAAATTTTAAAAAATCTGCAGCCGTCCGTGGGTGTCCATGGCCATGGACAACCCGTTTGTGGTCCCGGACCACCCACGGACAGGGGTTTTTGATGGTTCCCGATGGTGTTTCGGCTAAAAATTATGCACGTGTAGCCTGAAAGATATACAATACGTTAGTAATTGAAAGATTGCAGTTTGAAGTCTGATTACGCACGAAACTTGACAAACAAGTAACAAGGGAGAAGCAAAAGCAATTAGCAATACAGAAGCGTAAAAAGGTTAGTTTGAACCCAAATTTGATAGAGTTAATAAGGTCGTGGAGAGTTAGAAAAGTAGCATTGCAACCTGTTTTACCTTCGAATTCAAGAGGATTCTTCACGTCGAGATTCTTCAGACGCTCCGATGGTGCCGGTTCCGGACTGAGTTCGACCCGAGCTTCTGGTTGTTGATTGTTGAAGGTGTTCTTCATGTTTTGGAGGTGGTTTGGTTGATGTTTGATGATTTTTGATGTGTTGGGAATTGGAAAACGTGTTTTGGTGTAGATTTCGGTGAGATTTCGGTATTGTTTTGGTGCTTGAGGTGCAAAAACGTGGAGAGAATGAGACGGATGCCTTCTTTGAGAGTCTAGGGTTCTTGAGGTTCTAATTTGATCATGGGATAAGGTTCCTTATATAGGCTTCCTTAAAGATAGAGGGAAAATCACAATATACCCCTGTTTTCTTTGTAATTCACAATATACCCCTTTTTTTAAACTTTGTCACAAGATACCCCTGTTTTCTTTGTTAATTCACAAAATACCCCTTTTTAAAAAGACGTTAAATATTCCGTTAACCTCCCCTGAAAAATGACTATTTTACCCCTGACCCCGTTTTTTTTAAAAAAAAATTCGCAGTTTTTTTTGGCTACTTTTTTTTGAAATTTTTTAAATTTTATAATATACCCCTATTTAAGTTTGTTGTTCACGAAATACCCCTGATTATGTTTTGAAGTTCACAAGATACCCCTGTTTATGTTTGTAGTTCACGAAATACCCTTATCACCCTGATGCCCTGATAAAGCATCGCCTAGTTTTCTCTTGTTTTTCAAGTGCCTTTAACCTCTTCATAATCCCAGGACAAATGTTGTTTGCATTCCAGTTCTCTGAGGTTTCTGTCTCTCGGAATGTCTCACCAATAGTTGAGTACGAATCCCTGTCATTCACAATTAGACACAATTATAATATATGACCAGAGACAAACATGTATAGCATGAATTATTTACATAGTTAGGTAAATACCTTCAAGTAAAGAGTAGATTGATTTAGTCCTGTTGACAAACAATAATGTCACAGGTATTGGGTTTAAAATGGCTACCTTAGAGAACTGGAATGCAAACAACATTTGTCCTGGGATTATGAAGAGACTGAAGGCACTTGAAAAACAAGAGAAAACTAGGCGATGCTTTACCAGGACATCAGGGTGATAAGGGTATTTCGTGAACTACAAAACATAAATTGGGGTATCTTGTGAACTTCAAAACATAAACAGGGGTATTTCGTGAACAATAAACTTAAATAGGGGTATATTATAAAATTTAAAAAATTTCAAAAAAGTAGCCAAAAAAGCTGTGAATTTTTCAAAAAAAAAAAAAAAAAAACGGGTCAGGGGCAAAATAGTCATTTTCCAGGGGAGGTTAACAGAATATTTGACGCCGTTTTTAAAAGGGGTATTTTGCGAATTAACAAAGAAAACAGGGGTATCTTGTGACAAAGTTTCAAAAAAGGGGTATATTGTGAATTACGAAAAAAAGGGGTATATTGTGAATTTTCCCAAGATAGAAAAATCCGGTAAAAACTGAGATTTACCGATGTTGTAACTCAAGGTCTTCCAAAAGGAATTTGATTATAAAATTTTACACAGGGTAAAGGATGATATTTCTGATTTTTCTAAAGTGGAATCGAATTTTTTGGATATTGGGATATTTTAAATTCAATTTCTCGTCAGATTCAATCAGAAATGCTAGAAAATTATTGGAAACTCGAAAAATCAAAATTCCAATGCCATTATGCTTCAATGTCATCCTCTATCATGGGTTAAAATTTCAAAGCATTTTAAATTGATTTGACCCTTATTTGGAGGAGAGAGAAAGCCTATAGAGGGCTTATGAGCCTTGAAAATTACGAAAATGCCCCTGGAGATGACTAAGCTGTTCCTAGTACTCTGAAATGTGCCGATCAAACTAGGAACCCTCGCTACTAGCCTATTAGTAGAGACTCTCTTCCGGGGGTTGAAATTTTGGGTATAACAGATTGCCCCCCGTCAACTAGACTTTGTAATGGAAATGAAAAGGCTAGTTGATGCTTGAGTGATACCCCAAAATTTTGGATCTTAAAAGACCCCACATGCAATTGAAATCCGACAAGTTGTGTCAAGCTATTCCAAGGCGCTGACTACCTATGAGTAAAGTGGAAGGGTGTCAAGCTATTCCAAGGCGCTGACTACCTATGAGTAAAGTGGAAGGGTGTCGAGCGGTTCTAAGGCGTCGACCACCTAAAGGTAATAATGAAGTAATGTCGAACTATTCTAAGGCGCCGACTACCTATAAGGAGTGAAGTGATGTCAAGCTATTCTAAGGTGTTGACTACCTATCAGTGATTGAAAATTGGTGTTGGGTCGAGTTCTTCTATTCGGGTGAGTTCTGCTGTTCTGGTGAATCTGAATCTTTTGCTGAGAATCTGTATCCCTGTATCTTTGGCTGAGAATCTGTATCCCTGTATCTTTGGCTGAGAATCTGTATCTCTGAAAATCTGTATCTTCGGCTGAGAATTTGTATCTCTGAAGAATGTGTATCTTCGGCTGAGAATCTGTATCTCTGAAGAATGTGTATCTTCGGCTGAGAATCTGTATCTCTGAAGAATCTATATCTTTGGCTGAGAATCTGTATCTCTGAAGAATCTGTATCTTCGGCTGAGAATCTGTATCTCTGAAGAATCTATATCTTCGGCTGAGAATCTGTATCTCTGAAGAATCTGTGTCTTCGGGTTATGGAATGATAACGGTCTCATGTAAACGATTGTGATGAAAACTGATCGCTGGAGTGCCGAACATGGCAATGATGATAAGGTGTATGCAATCAAAATGTATGAAAGATACTTGTTCAAAACAAGAAACCATTGGAAAATGTGTCAAACATGGCAATGCTAAGGATTGAAAATTGTCCAGGGCAAGACATTGCTAGAAAGTGTGCCAAATGTGGCAATGATGAGGTTTATGAAACCGAAGTGTTTGAAGGAAATTTGTTCAAAACAAGAAATTGTTGAAAGAGGTGCCAAACGTGGCAGTGTTTGAAGAAAATTATGTTTAATGAAAAGGAAAGTGAAATTATCATTACCTAACTATAGACTTCGGACTTGTAGTTTATCTCCTATGAGATGAACATGCCACCGGTGGGGTATGGTGTATGATGTGAAGGTAAGGGCTTATGGGGCCTGTGGTGTTTGATGTGCAGGTAAGGGCTTATGTGGGCCTGTGTAGTGGTGGTGTGGAGGTAAGGGCTTATGTGGGCCTGTGTAGTGGTGGTGCGGAGGTAAGGGCTTATATGGGCCTGAGGTGTTTGATGTGGAGGTAAGGGCTTATGTGTGCCTGTGGTGGAATGGTGGTGGTGATGTTTGAGCTCTAGGTTCCAATTGGTGTTGTCATAGCAATTGTTGGAACCAACAATTGCCCCCAGTATTTTTACCTTAAGACAATTTGAGCTAGAGTTCATGGCAATCGATCGGAACGATCGATTGCCCCCAGTATTTTCTTTTATTAAACGTGTGAACGAGTCTCGTCCTCACAGGGTCAAGGCTTATGTTTTTATGTGGTGCTTCCTAACCTACACTCGGCGTGTTTGGTGCTTGCACTCGTTCCTCACCTACGGTAACAACTTCTAGACCATTGAATTCGATATTTGATGGATTTACGCATTTGATCTGTTACTTTCACGTGATTGGACACACAACTATCAAGTCGGAAGTCTTTAAAGCTTATAACGTGGCCATGGGGTGTGATGAAAGACGACAGGACCATGGAGGGATATTTGAGGTATGTAGAGCTTAAGTGGATGACCAAGGCTGCACCTTGCGTCTTCTCTCGGATTCATCTTCATTGTCTTGAAGTCATCTAGCTACTTTGTGTTGACGTTGTTTTCGAGCTTCTGGACTTGGACTTTTGAAGTTGTCCTTTACACCATTTCTATTTTCTTTGCCATTTGGATTTCTTCGAGGCTCTTCAGGTTTGCCTCTTTGTTTTATCCTTTCTTGACTTCGCCTTCGGGGTTCTTGTGTCTCCCGGTTTTGAGTTTTGAGAGCTGTTTTGATGTGAGATCTTTGGATCTGTGTCACTTTGGGACCATTTGCGGATCACTTCGTCATGCTGATAGCGGCTTTGCTTCTCTGGACTGATGAAAACGTTATCTGAGAGTTAGGCTCTTCGCTTCCTTTGGTCACCGGGTCGGTTATTCATCACGGGCTGGCTTGTTCTGTGGAGCTTTGCAATATCGAAAAGGTATATATGAAAGGCTCAGCGGGGGTGCCTAGGGTTTAATATCAAGGTTCACAAGCTTTTGGCTATGTGGTGTTGTACCTAGGCGCTTAGTAATTCCTGTTAGCTGTGTATCTGCTCTTTGTTACTTTTCTCAGGTCTAAGAGTAAATTTACAAATTATCTCCTTTGGTCAGAGTTATGTCGTTTACCTTACCTTTGAATATGGTCTCGCCGGAGTCGTGTAAAAATGACACGCTCGTTCACTCATGGTTTTTCCGCTCAAGTCACTCTCATGAATTCTCACTCTGAGACTCGTTCGCATATTTAAACGAAAGGTGAAAGATGACGAACTTAAACTCAGATTGCCCCCAGTATTAATCCAGGGTTTATAACAACAATTTGACAAATGTAGACTTGAACCGCTTCGTGGGTTGTTTGGATGTTTTGGGGTGAGTAGTGATGTTTGGTTGGACATGTCCATCTTTTAGAACAAAAGACAAGTCGTTTTGTTCAGTTGCCAAGAAATGACCGTTTCATGAACATTAGTTTTAGGAAATGTTTGCTAATGAGCAAGATGATTTGGTTGAAGGTGCAAGGTGAACGAACACATTTCTTTTATTATCATTTTTGTGATCACAAACTGAAAAGGCCGAAAAACTGAAATCTAAACTTCATAGAAATGTGATAAACTTCCCACAAAATTGAAAAGAGTAAACAAAACACTACTAGACTTTTCCCTATTCAACAAACTGGAGTCCTTGCTCGATAAGGACTTCGATCTTGTGCTTCAATTCTCTGCAGTTGTCAGTACTGTGTCCTGGTAGTTGATGAAATTGACAGAACTGATGGAGATGTTCCCCGGCTTGGGTGATCCCAGGACTAGGTGTGAGAGGCTGTAGTAAGTCTAGCTCTTGTAGCTTCACGAGTGCTTGACTGAGAGGCCGGCCAATGTCGATAAACTGTCTCGGTGCAGAGAACCTCTTGGATCGGGGCGAGGCCTTGACGCTCTGCTTTGCAGCACTGGGTTTTTGTATGGTGCTCACTTGGTACAAAACTTGAGCTGCTTTGGCCGGTCCTGACATAAAGGTCTCGATACTCACACCCTGGGCTTTGGGTTGTCCTAGCTTCAGCTCGCCTTTGTGAATCTTTTCTTCCATGACTCTTACCTGTCCCATCAGCATGTCGAAATTAGGGAAGTATGTGCAACTCAGCTCGTTGTTGTATTGTCTTTGCATATTGTCCACAATCATTCGAATTTGTTCTTGCTCATCCATTCTTGTTGGCATAGCAGCGACCTTCATCCTCCACCGCTTGATGAAGTCAGACATTGATTCACTGTTTCCCTGCCGGGTACTGGCAAGGTCGGACGTGGAGACTTCAAGATTTTAGCATACTCGAAATGGTGCAGGAAAGCCTCACAAACCTCTTCATAGGTTTTGGTGTTCATCCTTTGAGTCAAGTACCAACATTGAGGTATTTCATCGAGATAACGGACGAAAACCTTGGCCTTCTGCATGTCATTCAACCTGAGGATGGATATTTCCCTATCGAACATCACCAAATGGACCTGCGGGTCTGAGGATCCCTTGTATAGAGCAAGTGTGGGTAGCTTCAACTTTAGAGGGAGATTAACCTCGGGGTACGATTCCATAGAAGAGTAATCGAAACCAGCTGGCTTGCTAGCTTTTTCCATGCGTTCGATCCTTTTCAGGGCCTTCCTTAATTCTGCAGTTAGTTGGCGGTCCGGGACGACTTGCCCTACAAATCTTTGTGCATCCTGGGCCTCAACAGAGTTAACTTCGATGTAGTCACGCTCATTCCCAGAGTCAGCAATCTTTCCTGAAATGTTTTCCTGATGACCAACCTCAAGGGAATTGATTTTGCTTTTCAGCTCTTCGATGATGGTGACATACTTAGCCTCTATGTCATTAGTGGTGGACCTATGTTTCTGTTCCATGGCATCAAAGGCAGCCATGTACCTTTGCTCTAAGGCTGCAAACTGGGCCTCCATGCTGACTGGGTTTCCTCCCTCTGCCATACTTGGGATTCGGGCTTATCTGTTGGAAAACAAAAGTGGATTGAGCTAAAATTCTGGACCGTGAAGAAGTTTTAGGTAAAACTTGTTTGGGCTGCAAGAAAAGCATATGAGCTGGAGTGTTTCGAAGATTGTGGGTAGGCACTGAGGCCCGAAATGAGTTGGAAGGGAGGCACATGGGCCGGATTGATTCATGAGCTGTGAACTGGTGCCTAGGCTGAGATTTTTTAAGAGCGTGGTTCTTGAGCCAGAATGTTCTGAGAATTGGGCGCTTGGGCCAGAATGTGTTTGGGCTAGAAGTAAAGCGCATGGGCCGAAGTGATTTCTAAACCATGTTTTGGATGTGAATTGGAATTTGGGCCGAGTGATTATGATTGGGCCTAAAGATGATACCTATGTCTAGGATCGTGGGTCAAAACCCGAGTGAAAAGTCTTCCTGGACTAGAATGGGCCAAGGCCTGATGAATTTTTATGGATCGCTTTAGGTGGATTTGTTTTTTCATGGGCCTAGAACTAAATTGATAATTCAAATTGGGCCGAAAGAGAGAAATCACCTAAGCCTAAACTTTTGGGCCGAAGCCCAAATATTTCACATAACAAACCAAACAGGGCCTCTGGGCCGCAAACAATAAAGCCGTAAATTTGGATTGGGATGAGTTGATGTAGGAAAAGTTCCTATCAATTCCTAGGCTGGGTAGTGGACCGATCACACAAGCAGACAAGGCCCATACAAATTCTACATGTCCTCACTTGACACTTATCCAATTCGGGTATGGATCGATCCGAAGAGGTGCTTGGGGTGTGGGCTCAAGTCGCCACAAAGGAATAGGGCTTGCACGCTATTCTCTTTGGGCTTCCCCACTTTTTTCACATCACCTGAAGGTGTGCATCTACGGTCGGGTCTTTGACTGACCAAACAATGGGCTAAGTAAGGGCACTGCCAGGAAAACACTTGGGGCTAAGGCCCAGGTATTAAGGGAATGTGGTTAGACGACATCCTCCTCTTTTCCCCCGCTTATTCACATCACCTAAAAGGTGTGAGTCCCTGACAAGGGACCCTCAAATGGGTCCCGGGGTGAAATTGGTTCGCATGGACCCTCGCTCTCATATGATGCAAAGGTGCAGAAATTTAAAGTGCGCACGAAAGTAAACAAACAAAGTAGTAAAGCCATAAATAAACAATTTTTGAGTTAAGCCCTCTTTCATAAAATTAAACAAGTTAATATTAAGAAGTGGTCCCCAGCGGAGTCGCCAGTCTGTGAGTCTCGATTTTAAACCTTATCCTATGTTGATTAGATTGATTAGGATCTAGTCGGGTTTTAGGTCCACTTATAACCTAAGATTAATAACTATGTCATATAACATTAATTATTAAACCTTAAGTTAGCTTACTAGAACCTAATTGGACTCGCCACCTAATTTTGATCTGGGGTAAATTAGGAAAGGAGAGTTTGGGTTCGGGGGCTTGGTATTCGACTTATTTAGGGTTCAAATTACTTTCATTACCCTGCCTAGGTCGCTTTTCCTCTACTTAGTTTAATTATGGCTTGTTGCGAGTCGTTTTTAACTTAAGTGCGCGCTTCTGGTTTTTTTTGTATTTTTTTAACATTTTTTGACAGAAAATTAAAGTGAAATCTGAAAATACATAAACTAGGGTTTCAGAGGCAGAATTAGGTCAAATTTTGTTTACGTCCGTAGCCACGGACCCTAGTTAACCGAATTATACAGAAAAGTCAAATTTAAGAAAAAATCGAAATTTTGAAAAGCTTGTCCGTGGGCCCGGACATTATTTAGAAAAACCTAAATTTTAAAATTTTAAAAAATCTGCCGCCGTCCGTGGGTGTCCGTGGTCCCGGACCATAGGTCCGAGGTCCTGGACCACCCACGGACAGGGGTTTTCTGATGGTTCCCGACGATGTTTTCGGCTAAAAAATTATGCACGTGTAGCCTGAAAGATATACAATACGTTAGTAATTGATAGATTGCAGTTTGAAGTCTGATTACGCACGAAACATGACAAACAAGTAACAAGGCAGAAGTAAAAGCAATTAGCAATACAGAAGCGTAAAAAGGTTAGTTTGAACCCAAAATTTGACAGAGAGTTAATAAGGTCATGGAGAGTTAGAAAAGTAGCATTGCAACCTGTTTTACCTTCGAATTCAAGAGGATTCTTCGGAGGCTCCGATGGTGCCGGTTCCGGACTGAGTTCGACCCGAACTTCTGGTTGTTGATTGTTGAAGGTATTCTTCACGTTTTGGAGGTGGTTTGGTTGATGTTTGATGATTTTTGATGTGTTGGGAATTGGAAAACGTGTTTCGGTGTTGATTTCGGTGAGATTTCGGAATTGTTTTGGTGCTTGAAGGTGCAAAAACGTGGAGAGAATGAGACGGCTGCCTTCTTTGAGAGTCTAGGGTTCTTGAGGTTCTGATTTGAGCATGGGATAAGGTTCCGTATATAGGCTTCCTTAAAGATAGAAAAATCCGGTAAAAACCGAGATTTACCGACGTTTTTACTCAAGGGCTTCCAAAAGGAATTTGATTATAAAATTTTACACATGGGTAAAGGATGATATTTCTGATTTGTCTAAAGTGGAATCGAAATTTTTGGATATTGGGATATTTTTAAAATTAATTTTTTTGTCAGATTCAATCAGAAATTGCTAGAAAATTATTGGAAATTTAAAAAATCAAAATTCCAACGCCATTATGCTTCAAATGTCATCCTCTATCATGGGTTAAAATTTCAAAGCATTTTGAATTGATTTGACCCTTATTTGGAGGAGAGAGAAAGCCTATAGAGGGCTTAGGAGCCTTGAAAAATTACGAAAATGCCCCTGGAGATGACTAAGCTGTTCCTAGTAGAGACTCTCTTCCGGGGGGTTGAAATTTTGGGTATAACAGTTTCCGTATGCATCTCTCAAGGTTAGACTAACTTGCTGATTATAATGCATGATAATTTAATCTTTCACTTGGTGTTAGTAATTTAGAAAACTGACTAAACATGCATTTTCCCTATAATTTTCAGAACCCTACTGACAACACGTTACTCTTAAATATTGGTGATGAGAATGTTACGGTTGCGTGGGGCAAGTTGTTTCCCTCTACTCATACCGATATAGTGAACGGTCAACAGCTTATGAGTAACCATGTTAAGGTGCTTGTGGATGATTACGAGTCTCAATATGGTGATGTTGGATTGCCGGTGCCTGCTCCTGGTGTAAGTACACTGCGTGCTTCCCAAACTTATACAATTCAGTGGCCGGTTCACTTGGTTAGACTCACGGGACAAGTAATCAAACTGAACAATATATACTCTGAAATTCTTTTCTTTTACAATATAGTCTAGTTGTATAACATTATATACTTAATTAATATATTAGGAAAACATTGAACCCAAATATGATAAGAGGAAAGGAAAGAGTACTGCTTAACCAGTTCCTGCCCCTTCTGTTCCGTCAAAGGCATCGATATGCAATGTCAATATTAGAGATAATTTAGTGCCACAAAACATACTCGATCGCTTGTCTCCTAATCTAGCAATCATGTATGCGGCATTACTAATGACGCCTCCTGATCATGATGCGATTACACTAACCTTCGATCAGATGATATTTCATTATGAGGATGGTTCTGTGATAGACATTTATATGAACAAATTTGTGGATGTATTCAACCGGGATTGGCTGAATGTATCAATCATCAAGTCAGCCATGTTGTGAGTGATTACTGCCCTGTACATATTTGAATTGAATTTTAAATTAGTGTTGATGAAATGTTAAATCACTAACGATATTGTCTTTATGGTGAAGACATGTGTAATATAAGGCGGTCAAAGATCATGGCAACAATGATTTTGGTTACTTGTGTCCTGCTATGTGCTCCCAGGCGATGTCAAGTGACCTCCAGCGTATTGTGCAATAGTTAGCAACGATGCTCTACAACTGTGGGAACAAGTCTTACGTTATGCTACCGGTTCATCAAGGGTAACTTCATCATCCGTTGCTATTTATATGATGATCATTTAATTTTATTCAATTAATGGTATTATAATACGTGAACAGCCGACACTGGTCTTTACTAGTTTTGTCAATGAAGAACCCTAGGATTTTTTAGTTTGACTCACTTGGTAGGAATGCCAAGAGACCAATGATAGCGGTTGTGCTTGTAAAGTGAGTTTTTTATCTTGTAGAATAATGTTTATTACTTAATCTTTTTTACTGGAAACTTGTAACTAAATGTGTCTACTAACCTATATGTTTGGTTTAATTTAGCGCATTTAAAGCTTCATTGATGACATTGGGAAGACCAACGAAGAATAACAACATCCCATGGAACATTGTTAAGGTATATAATTGTGTTAATTGGTGTAGTGTAGGAATACTTGTAAATACTTGAAAGAATGATGTTGAACATGTATGTATATATGTACAGTGTCTAGTGCAGCCTGGAGGTTCTGAATGTGGATACTATGTCATGAGATTTATGCATGACATAGTAGGCGCCACAACATTTTTACTAGAGAAATCATTAGACAAGGTAAGATTTGTTTAAATTTTGGATATATACCTTCGTATGTTGTTATACTTGTATTTTATAATTAATGTTGTTTTTTTTTTACTCCAGGCTTTTGAAACGGCAGTATCGAATTATGAAGATCCATAGATTGTCGAGATTCTTGAGGATTGGGCAGAATACATCATCACAAACTTTGTTACTTGAATTTGCATTTCTAGCTGAATAGTTGTAACTCATCACATTAGTAGTTACTGTGTGAAGTTATCAGTATTGTAATATTATGGTATAACAAAGTAAACTTTCCTTTTACATATATGATTTAGTTAATATGTTAAGTAAGTTGTTGGGCTGTGACCCAGCCCCGTTTGATGGCCGTAGAATGTGGAATTGAATGCCCATTTGTGCTGGCAGTGTTATATATATATATATGATACACATGTAGTTCTGCTTGAAACATTGAGGCGTTTATATGATATATAAAAAGCTACCCTGGTGAAAAAAAATGGACCTATCTCGGCGGTTGTAAAAAGAACCGCCGAAATAGATCTGAAAAAAGAGCATATCTCGGCGGTTCTTAGCTTATAACCGCCGAGATAAACTCAAGAATGGTCTTAGGGTCGGTCCCTAGGGTGGTCAATACAAGAATGTATTCTGGAACAGACCAACCCAGGGACCGACCATGGTTTAAGGTTGGTCATCACAGAAAGCCTTCTGGTATTGACCGCCCCAGGGACCGACCTTGGGACCGACCTTGACTCTATTTCGGCGGTTGTAAGCTAAGAACCGCCGAGATAGATGTGGTAAGATTTTGGTTTTCGCAACCACCTATTTCGGCGGTTTGTTGTTACATCCACCGAGATAGGTGCAAAGACCTATTTTGGTGCACTCCATTTTGGCAGTTCACAACCACCGAAATATGCTATTTGGAACCGCCGAGATAGACCTTTTTTGTACTAGTGCAAGCCCAAATGCTATAAAAATTGTACCATTGAACTCCTCTCTCCTTGGGCAACATTTCCATCTTCTCAAAATCTGAAAAGCTCCATTTTCATCTCCATGGCTGAAGCTTATTTGAAGGTTTAGACCACCATCGGGATCTCCTTCATCTCCTTGTTATTCTAAGGTAAAAATAAACTCAAAAATCTCCCTTTCTAGCTCTCTTTTTAATTTAGAAATTTCCAGATTTTTGAGCCTCTTGCTCTTCACATTCCCGTCGGTTTTCTATTCATTCTTGGAGCTGGAATCTTGCCTTTGTTGCTGTCCAATACTCCATCTAGACATTGGCAAGGTAATGCCTCTTTTAAGCCTTAAGCATGTGTTTAAACCCTAGGCTAAATATGAAATACCCCAAACCTTGACATGTTGTTAAACATTTAAACTATGGTATATAAAGGCTAAAAAGTGCCTTAGAAACGTCAGTGTACAACTTAAACCATAGTAAAACACAATAAAGCACTAAGACACAGCTTGAGCAAAAACATGCTCTAAGCTTGGAGTGAACTTGGTTGGGACCCAAAGAGTCTACCAAGACTTAATAATATTCAATTATGATTTAATAAGGCTAATTAAGTCCTTAGGGAATTTTGGTAGACAGTTAAACCAAATAAAACACAAGAATATACCTTAAAGGCAATATGAGCAAAAATGAGCTCTAAGCTTGGGATAAATTTGTATAAGACCTAAAGGTCATATTTATACCTTATAAATATGTTAATGAACATATTAAATCAATTACTAAAGAAAACCAAGCTTGAAAACAAGTTAAAACACAAAATGTGCTTTAAGGAGTCTTAAAGCACATTTTTGGAAAATTGTCTTGTAAATGAGTTTTGAGTGGCTAAATGTCAATCATTACTCTTTAATTAATATGTGTACTATATAGTATCACATTTGGAAGTCTATATCAATGGGAAATCAAAAATGTCACATCTATGTGCCTTGTTTTAGTGAATAGTAACTTTAATAAGCTAGTTTGTAACATATGTTGTTATAAGTAATTAAATTGGTCAACAAAGACTATTATACCCTTCTTATTAAATGGGGGCCGGTTTTATCAAGGTGAGTCACCACCTTGTTAGTTGATAAGTAAATAAGTAATGAAAAAGCAAGTAAAATACTATTTGCTTTATATGTAAAATATCTTAACAAAGTGAACTCTCTCAACTCATTCTCTTCTTTCCTTTCATTTCCCACGGTTCCCATCTTCTTCCTCCTCTCTCCATCGGTTTCCAACAGCACCATCTCATTCTTCATCTTCCTTCACTTGTAACTTATGATTCCATGCTCCAAATTCAATTTCAAGACCACCATTCTTCTAGTTGGAGCAAGCTCTACACTTCTACCTTTTCAAATATTCAAGAGCTCAATTTTGGTGCCATGGAGATTCACCATTGAAGGAGCTTGACTTCATCTTTTCACACCTTGTTGTTCTCCTTTGCTTCAAGGTAAGGAAACTCAAAGAAAATCCATGTTTCCTCCATGTTTTTATGTTGACCGAAAATCACCACTAAAGGTGTATTTACCTTGCTTTGTTCTAGCAAAATTCTAATCATTCAAGGGCTTGGTGGAGTCCTCTCTTGATACTTATTCAAGCTCTCTTCCAATTCCAAGGTAAAACAATTACCTTAATGTGTTAAGACAATATATATAACCTAGGGTTTGTAAATGAGTTTAAGCATGAAGCTTGAATGCTCATTGGTGTTACTTGTATATTGATTAGAACATTGACAAGTAACCAAGTCCTCTTGCCGATTTCCAAACAAGGAGGAACAAGAGTGTTCAAGTAAAAATCTTGAAGTAAAGAGGTAAATGTGCTAACCTAATGCAATTTATTCCTAAGGAAAAGTGAGCTTGATTTTCTTAATAAAATACCTAAGGAGCCAAAGGCGAATGACCTAGAAAATGCTCTCAAGGAAACTATTAAGGGGCATATGTGATGTTGAGTGTATTTGCAGGTTAAAGGCAATATACTATATGGAAATTCAGTGTTTAAGGTTTATGCAATTTAAGGGCCTAAGAGCCATGTTATTTAAGGGCCTAAGTGCCAAGCAATTTAAGCTTATGCACTATATTGTGATGTAGTGTAGTTTAAGAATTTAGATGTGGGTAAAGAACATCCTTTGTGAAGATGAATATCTTGGATGGTTAATGAAGGAAAAAAAATAATATGTTTGTGTGTAAGGAATGTGCATTAAGTGATTAGGTGTTCTTGAATGTTTAATGGTGAAAACCATGAGTTTTGGAATGATGATGTGCTAAGAGAACCCATGGCAAAATTTGGAAAATGTATAAGGAGTTCTAAGTGTTTTAAATGAGTTTTGGTGAACTAGGAAGTGTTAAAGGTGAACAAGTGTTTTACTAGAGAAGAAAGCATGTATTAAGGTGATTTAGAGTGATACAAGGATTTAGGTATTATCTTGGAAGTACTAGGAATTCAATGTGGGTTTTTGAGGAATGTATTAAAGTCTTGGAGAAGTTTGTTTAAGGTTTAGGTAATGTTGATATCCAAGGAATAAATGATGTTTAGGTAAAATGTGGACAAGGGATTTAGTAGTAAGAAAAGATGTTGAGAGATGATGCTAAGGTGTAGAGGAAACATCTTGGCATAGTGGTCATTATAGGTGAAATACCACTTAGAAAACCAAATGAAAAATGTACAAGTATTAAGAGATTTTGTAAGGAGTTTGTGGAATGATAAAGATAGTTTTGGTGGGTGATTTAAGGAATTTAGTACATGGCTAAAGATGTGTTTGAAGTGCACAAATGAGGTTAGGGCATATTAGGATATATGAGGTGAAGTTTGGAGTTAAATGGGCAATGGAAAATAAGGGTCTGGAGCAGACCGACCTTGCGACCGAACTTGCCAAGGTCGGTCGAGCCCAGTTTACCCTGCGAGAATTGATTTCTGGAATGGACCGACCTTGGGGACCGGACTTGCAAGGTCGGCCGGGCTTGTATGTTGTGTACGAATTAAGTTTCTGGAATCGACCGAACATGGGACCGGACTTGGCAAGTTCGGTCGGGCCTGAATTTTCAAAGGGAAGAAACTCTCGGGAATGGACCGAACATACGACCGAACTTACAAGGTCGGTCGGAGTAGAAATTTTGACGGTAAAATGTTCTGGAATGGACCGACCTTGTGCAAGGTCGGTCGGTAAGGTCGGTCGGACCAAAAACATGGTTTAAGGCTATAGGATGATGGGGATTATTAAGTAATGAAGTTATAAGATTGTTGAGGACATGTTAAGTGAGTTATAATGACAATATAGTGTGGGAAAAGTTGTATTAAAATGTAAAGGTAAAACAAGTTAAAATGTGAAGTTATTTAACTAAGTTAACGAGGATAAGTTATAAGCATTTAGACTTTAAACAATCATGTTACCCCGATGTTAATAAAAATACATGTAATGTCATCAGTTGTTCGAGAATTGCTCGAGGAACATAAGTGGACATGATAAGTGGACTCCGGTGACAGGTATGGTTTTCTTGCAACCTGTGTCCTACCGGATTACACCGGCTTGTATGCCAATGTGTTTTTCTGTATGTTTGCCACGTTATAAGATAAATCATGAAACGAGTTTACAGTCGTTATTGTTGTTGTATGTTTACGTGCTGATACCGGTAACCTCGAATGCGCTTGAAGGGCTAGTTAACCACTACTAGGTAAACGTAAGAGAACGGTATCCGGTGATAACGTTCCGACCTAAGGAACGTTCTAACCACGGCTATGCGTGAGTTAGTTATGTGATGTTTGTGTGTGAAAGTATGACTCTCCCTTCCCTTGTGTGTGTCTAACAAGACTTAACCCAATGTTGTGATTGTTTAATTAAGTTCAATGTTGAACTTCTAACAAGTGCTAACGGGGGAAGTGAGGAGTCCGGTCTGTTCCGGCCACGCGTGTGAGTATGGGGGTCGTTGTCATATCAGGTTCGATCCTCTCTGTATGTTATGGTTGTTTTCCAATTTGGTTTCCAACCTTCCCTTTAGCTTAACCAAGGCTATTTTACTGACTCACGTCGGGCCACAGGGGCATACTATGTTATGTTTGTTCGGTGTGCTTGGATCACTATATCCGAGACACCTTGTGTTAAGTTATCCGTTCATTTAACGAGACGGTAACGAGTTATGTAATGAGCTTATCATGAGACTGGCAACATTCTCTAGGCTACAAGTGAACTGGCTATGTTTGGGCTGGTTCATAAAAGGGAACCGTACCCGTTATGTTATGTTATGTATTGTTGTTATGATGCAATATCTATTGCGATGTTATTATGTGCACGTTGAAACGTGGAAAGTGTGGTTATGTGTTGTTATGTGATGAATGTTAAATGTTGTAAAATGTGGAGTATGGGGATCATCGATATGAATCCCAGTTTGTGATAAGAGACGTTTAAGGATAACCCGATTAATGAGTAGTTGTCGTCTATTAAGGAAGTAGCTCCATTAGAGGAGAAACACTCTAGGGGTTATGAATACCATGAGTGACTTACCAAGTAAGGATGTGTTATCTGTTTGTTGAGCCCATTGAGGCGAAATGTTAAGTGTTATGTGTTTATAGTACATGCATGATTTAAATATAATCAACCGCATGCTAAGACGACAATTAGTTGTGCATGGCCCGGTAGCATGTGGGCTGCGGGATTACCATACCAGCAAATGTGCTGAGCCCTTTGGGGGCCACCCTTTCTCTTCTTTTCCTATTTCAGGTACAGAGAGCTGGAAGCCGTTCGAGAGTAGGACGGGGTAGTCGTTGTACATGGGTAGTCATTCAAATTGTATATGTACTGTAGGAGTAGTAAGACCGAAATTGTTATCGGCATTAGTTTGTGAATACTCGGTACAGTTGGAAGGTGTATGTAGTTTCTATTGTTAATGGAAGGGTTAGTGATGTACAATTGCTCGGGAATCTAGTCCATCAGACTAGTACAATGTGGATGTAATAGCCTTGTTAGCCACGTGGGTGGTTAACGGCGTGTAACACCAACGAGTTAAGTTATTTGATGAAGTATATTTTCTGCTGCAGATTGTTGTTATGTGTTGTTGTTGGATGGGGTGTTACAAAATAAGGGCTAGTTTTAAGTGGGTATTGTTGTTCATTGGTTGGCTGTAGCATTACCGGTTTTGTAAGGCTAGAACAAGAAGAAATAAAAGGAGAAGAAGAAGGGAGAAAAGAAGAAAAGAAAGAAAACTAGCAAATTCAAGGTAAATGAACTCACCTTTGAGCTAGTTTTGTATGTAGTGGGAAAACAGAATTTTAATGCTTATGTATGCGGAAATTTACATTGTTTAAGTATTGGTTATGTTATTGCATAATGAGGAAGAGATTGAGTTGTTTTAGTGTTGATTAAATGATGATTAAAGGCTTGGAATCCAAGGGAAGTATATTGTGTATGTGTAAGGATTTAGTGTGTGGTAGTGTTTAGAACAATGGTTAGTGGGAATGAGTTGGTGAGCTGAATTGTGTGTGGGCAAAGTTAAAATTATAGGGGAACCTCTGTCAATATTTGGGTAGAATCTAGATGCCTTAAGTGTGAATGTTGATGGAAATAACCTAGGATTAACTAAGTTGTGTTTTAGTGTTGAACTTGAGTAGTTAATCACCTAGGAAACTAGATTAGCGATAATTGTGTAGATGGGTAGAATGTGGGAAAGAAAATAATGCAAGATGAGTATTAGAGCAATACTAGTTGGTGAACCATTGAGATAGAAAACAAAAACTGTAGCAAGAACCTAATGTTAAGACAAGATCCTTTAGTTTTGATGATAGCAAACCTTATGTTGTCTATCTAATGCGTTTGTCAAGATTCATGATTTCAGATAGAGAGGTGAATAAGTGGCTTAGCACGTAAGGTTGCAAGTGCACGTAAGTCATGAGTGGCTTAGCACGCAAGGTTGCAAGTGCCCTCAATCCACGACATGTGCTCTACCAGTTGGGCACCTGTCGGCGAGAGCTCCAAAGAACTTCTAGCAAGACACAAGCAGTCAAGAACCACACCATCTCATATCTCTTTCATCAGACATTGAACAAGGACCAAACGGAGTTAGCAACATCGACAAACTCACTCAGATTATTCACAACCACACAAGCAACTTGCTCATGACAAACTCACGACAAAAGGTGTATCTCATTAATGTGCAAGATAACAAGATAAACAAAGGCTATTGATGAACATCATTACATACCCGTAATACTTCAGAAGAGAGCATTTATGAGAATTTATGAGCCAGACAAGTTCAGACAAGTTGAAGTGTGCAAGTGGTGACCGACCACTTGGGAGACGCGCCGCCAACTTGCCCATTCACAAGGCAACGCGTGTGCTGGTGGCTCCAGATCAAGTTAGGAGAAAATCTGCTACTCTTAGAGTCTACAACTCCTAGGTTGTTAGTTGGCATCTCAACTAACTTGTATAAATAGGTGCATTATAGTTCCTTGTAAGACAAGTCCTGTACGAGAGAAAAAGATAGAGATAATCTGGGCAAGTGTGGATCAGACTTAGGAGCGTGTGTAAGTGCTAGAGAGTTGCTGAGCTAGGGAGGTCTGGGAACGGTCGGTGAACCGTAGGCCGATAGTCAGGAAAGGGTTGACGACGTGTCCCGGGAGTCCGTGTGTGGGGCAAGGGAGGTTGAGTGAATTTCGTGTGTGTAAATTCTCAATCGAAATGTGTTTTCCAGTTTAAAAGTTCTCTCGTCTATCAAGTTGTATTAAGAGTCCACGATACGTCCACGACACGTCGGGGATGCATCAGGAGCACTTGCGAGTTTCACCTAAGAAAGAAGATTAAGAGTGAAAATTGTGTAAAATTTACATAGAAATGAGTAATGAGCTTAATGAGTGGGTTAGGGAAGTTCAGAGCGACAAAAATGGTGTTGAGCATGTTTAGAATGCTTTGGAAAAGATTAGGGAAGAAATAGGTAAAAGAATGGAGTTAAAACAAAGTTAAATGGGTAGTACTGGCTTTGACCGACCCTGGGAAGGTCGGTCGAGCTAGAATTTGCAAACCCGGAAGTCTACTGACTTCGACCGACCCTAGGACCGACCTTGGTAGGGTCAGTCGGGTTGAAATTTTTCAGAACGACAACCTACTGACTTCGACCGACCTTTGGACTGACCTTGGGAAGGTCGGTCGAAGTTGAATTTTTTGAAACCGCAACCTACTGACTTCGACCGACCTTGGGACCGACCCTGGGTAAGGACAGTCGGGTCATATAAAAAAATATGGGGCTTCAGCAGTAGACCATAGGGAGAATAATGATGATGAGAAGAAAATAATATGCACATGAGAACTGAAGGAAACAAGCTTAAGAAATAATGAGAAGTAAATGATTTTGTGATTAAGTATGAGATGTAAGGAACTAGTAATTGTACATAGGGAAACATAAGAGATGAAACGTGTTAGGTTAACTATAGAGAATTAACCGTCCGATGCTATGTATGTTATAGGATTCGTATAGTTGATTTCCAAAGAGGAGTCGGTGATCCGAAAGCGACGGTGAACGATATGATTTTCTCATGCCCTGTATGCTAACGAGGTTTCCTCGATTTGTGTGATTGTGTGTTTATGTGTTATCACCTAATCAAGATAAAATGCACGAATTGGTTTATTGCACTTTCTTGTGCTTGTGATGTATGATCCCTTGACAGAATGTGATTGAACCTTGAAGTTTGTATAATTTATGAAATGTATGATTATGGGTGAAGTTCTTGATTGCTTGGGTGGAAGTGTGCTGACCCTGAAATGTTGAAAGAATGATTTCTCACTAACTCCCTAAATATGTAACATTTCTAACTTTGAGAAGTTGTAAATTGGGGTATGTGAGAAGTCCTATAGAGTTTCGGTCACGCGTGAGAATGAGGAGGCAAGAGAGATTGTTTCTGAATTCTGGCCTAGCCTTCCCACCATGCTTCCGAACCGTATGGTCGCAACCCGGGGAAGTAAGCCAAACTAAAGCCCGATGGTGAGATTGTCTATCTCTGCCCGGAGGTCAACTGACTTAACTTAATGAGTATCCAAGAGTAAGAATAATTGACAAAGCAATGATCATGACTAGTGTGAGTCATATGGTCAAGAGATAACAGTTAAGAACATCCGATTAACCCGGATGAGTAATTAACTAACTTTGAGTTAAGGCTAGAACTTGAGAAGAGAATCTCAAGGCCTTGGTGATTGTGATTTATTTCCTTTGCTTATGTTATGTCATATGTGGTGTGCTATCTTGCATGATTACTATGTGTTCTATTTGGCATGTTGTTTAAAATAAAACGAACTCCATGTATGCGACCAAATAGTCGGTGTACCCCGTTAGCACGCGGGGTATGCGAATTTCATGACAGTAGTTGTGTTGAGCCCCTTTGAGACCAATGTTTACTTTTCAGGTACTCGAGACTGTTGATGGTCAAGATGCGACCGAGTTGTTAGGCCTTTTGATAATTATAGGATTTTGGTAGTGTAATGAGTTGTACACGGGCGTGCAACCTTTTTGTCTAGCCAGTGTACTATGTAGTACACTCCTTTATGGATTTTGGGGATTTTGTAAATCGTGTTGGATTCGAGAATTGATGTAATTAAACTATACACTTAGATACTCGGTAATCCATTATGACGGAAGTTGCTATGAATGTTTATAGAGAACTTGGTAATTATATTTATCAGACCGTAACTGTTTGTAGTGTAGGCCTTGTTGGCCGCAATGGCGACTAACGGCATTGTATCACCCGCCGATTGGTTTGAATTTCCGCTGCGATTAGTTTAACGACCGAGGTGATTAAGCGATAATTAGAGGTTTAGCGGTAAGGGTGTTACAAATGCTTTTTCCTTCCTTGGCTGGATTCACGTTTGAAACATCCATCATGTTGCCTCACCTAAGAAATCTAAAGTTTCAGCATAACATCTTATGGTCAGCAGCTAGGGTTTTTGGTTAGGCTCCTACCCAACCTTAACGAGTATGACCCAAACTCGACCATTATACCATCCAAAATTCTGATCAAATTACAAGCGTACTCAAAGAGGTATCAATGACAAAAAGGGTAAGATTACTAGCTAGTAATAAATAAGGGAAAATTATATGCCCCACCCATGACGTTTGGCGAAATTACACACTCCACCCACAAGGTTTCAAAAATTACATTCCCCACCCATGTAGTTTCCCTCGTTTTACATCCTTTTCTAATTTTTGCTCAATTTAAATGATGATTAAACGTTGTCCGAAATTGATGAAACTTTACATGGATGATGTGAAAGTGTTATGTTTTGATCTTATGTCAAATCCAGAGTTTTTTAAGCTCACACGTGACCCGTGGGACCCAATGAAATATGTGACATGTGAGCGTATTTTAATTAGGTCCGACAGATCATTTTTAAGCTTAAAAAGCTTTAGATTTATCACTGAACCAAAATACAACATTTTAGCATTGTCCATGTAAAATTTTATCAATTTCAAACATCGTTTAAGCATCTTTTAAATTGAATAAAACATAGAAAAGTTGTTGGATGTAAAATGAGGGAAACCACATGAATGGGGAAAGTAATTTTTGAAACCTCATAGGTGGAGTGTATAATTTCACTTAATGTCATGGGTAGGTAATGTAGTTTTCCCTATAAATAATCAGTTGCCCATCCTCCCCCTTTTATATAAAAATGTTATCGACTTATAGGCGTTTTCAAGGTTATTCTTGTAATTTTCCTAGCTATACAACAATACAAATGCCAGCCAAGATGAGATCTTTACACTAATACCCGGTACAACCTGACATATTTGTAGCACTTTTGCTCCAGCATATTTGTGATATGTTTACTTCAATTCATTATTCATCTTCATCATTCTTATGTTGAAATATTAATAGCAGTGTTTGTAGACTTTGCATAAAAAGCTAATATGGACAACATTTTACTTACGGTTCAATTTAACGTTCTAGTTCAAGTGTATTCAGGATATATATATACAATTATAATACATTTCATTTATTTTACACAAAATGTTTGTTAAGATGAAGTTAACGGTCATTTTTTATATTTCTTTTTAAAACAGTACAAAGTTGATGAATTATACTTTATTTATATTGATTGATGTTTTATATATAAATCTACTAACCTTTCAAACAAGCTCACACGAAAATAAATTTATTTACCAACATTTTAAAAAGTATAAAAGCAAACATCACTAAATGCAAGACACATTTGACATTGTTCATTTTAGTATGGAGTTCTAAAATTACAACAAATTAACTATTTATGACATTTTTATAGATAAATTAAACAAACAAAAAAGCTAGACATGCTAAAACAAAGGCTACTGTGACAAACACCATTTTTCAAAGACCTACAAATATGCTGTCTAAAACCGACACTCAAAACAACTACAAAAATACTGTATATATATGCTGGTCAAAACAGCTGGCAAAAGGAACTAGGGAAGAAAATGAAGGAGCTATGGCTGTAAATCTATATTAACATTACGCAGAAAATAGTTGAGAATACATTACAATATAGATGACACTAACATTACAGATTCTCATCGACAGAGTAAATATGTTAGTCGAATCAAATCTCTGTTACCTGGTACAACAGGATACACCTCTGAATACCTCCGTTTCCTTCCTTTACACCTTGCAAAGAGCTGCTAGGTACAAGCTTTCACGGGAAACCTTTAAAACAGAAGGTGAGTGACCAAGTGATCAGCCTATTATCATTGTTTTATCTCCCTGGTCCGTTGCTCAGGTTTCAGATACTTCTGTAACCATTTCACGTGCTTACTTATATCCATCAACTTGGTTGGAAAGAGAGTAAGGAAAACGAAGGCTCAACCGAGTCGCACTCAGCATCTCCACAGGCTGTGAGGACAGTTGTAAGCATGTAATCATCAACTTCAAACCCTTCTGCTCGCATTCTATACATCAATCTCAATGCCTCCTTGCAATGTCCGTTCATTGCACAGCCAACGATCATTGCTCTCCAAGCAACAATGTTTCTCTCTGGCATCTTTTCAAACACTTGAAAAGCCTCTGAGAGGTACCCACACTTAGCGTACATATGGATCAAAGCACTACCAACGAAGACATGGGATGACGCAGGGGACTTCCTCAGTGATGAGTGTATTAATCTTCCTTGTTTGACATCCTCAAGCTTGGCACAAGCTTTGAGGATTGAAGAGTATGTAAAGGGATTGGGCTGCACTCCTTCACCCATCATCTCTTTTAGGAGTTCAAGAGCTTCAGACTCTTGCCCATGTTGGGCACAACCAGAGATCAGAGCTGTCCATGAAACTACATCTCTATTAGGAGTTGCTTGTAGAATTCGAAGAGCAAGAGCATAGAACCCACATTTGAAATAAAACCATACAAGTGTGCTATCCACATAGATGTTGTGCTGAACTGAGTTCTTTATTATTTGGGCATGCACTTCTTTCCCGGATGATAAGGCCCCAACAGAGCCGCATGCTCTGAGGATACTTACAATGGTCAAGTCATTTGCTACCACTTTTCGCCTCTTCATCATCCTGAACAGTTCAAGAGCCTCAAACCCAAGCCCATTCGTTGTGTAGCCAGCAATCATTGATGTCCAAGTAACCATATTTTGCTTTCTCATCTTGTAAAAAACTTTCCTAGAATCGGAGATCTGCCGGCACTTGGCATACATATCTACCAGAGAGGTTTCCACGTAAATGTCATTTTTTATAAGCTTCTTGACAGCAAGACTGTGCAATTGTCTCCCGAATCTCAAGACATTCTCCTCTCCACAAGCCTTCAAAACACTGCAGATAGTATGCTCGTTTGGACGGTAACCAGCTGATAACATATTACAGAACAGGGAAAAGGAAAGCTTTTGGCAACCTTGCTGCATGCAAGCAGTAATCATGGCTGTCCAAGAAACCACATCACGCTCTTGCATTCGGTTGAAGGCCTGAAATGAACCAACCAAGTCCCCAGAATGAGCATAGAATGAGATTATAGCACTATCCACTATCAGGTTGCTGTATATTCTCTTGACAATTAACCCGTGGATTTGCTTTCCCAGCTCATAATCTGATCGCTTACCACATAAATTTAACATACAGACAAATGTCTTTGAATTAGGTCTGACTTCAGTATCAATAATCTGAACAAGAAGATTCATTGCATCATCATGTAAGCCGAAGTTAGTATACCCATTCAACATTGCCGTCCAAGAAACAACACTCTTTCTGTGAGACAATCCGTCAAACACCTTCCGTGCATCAGTCAGCCTCCCGAATTCCAAATACACATTGATCATGTTATTACTTACATAGACAGTAGAACGAAATAAACATTTCAAAACTACTGCGTGTATCATTTTAACAACTCTTAGTTTTTGACAAGATCGAAGCCAGAGGACAAGCAAATCAGGTTCAACCCACTCAATCATTGGGATAGTATCCACGAAATCCACATCTATCCCTTCGTCACAAGTATGAACATTGCTGCGAGTACAAGCATCCGGTGTAGATGATGATATTGCAAAACCGCCATTTTGACCGCTCCTTGAGCACTTCCGACGGGAACTCTGCGCTATTGACGGATGGTATAAGAGATTAGACGACTGCAGTGGAGGTGGACTGAAGAAGACAAGAGGCGATTGTGGGAGAGAGATTAACACCCTCGAACTGAACGCGGGTGAGAATAATACCATATTTGGAGGGTGAAGTTCCCGCGAAAATTCATCCGTTGAAGGCAGCGGGGAGCTTTTTCCCGTTGCGGCAAGGTAAGAGAGTGGGGTTTAGAGGTCTTCGGTAGTATGTCGCCGAAACCTGATTTTATAAACGGTGTTTCGTTTCCTTAAGTAGTCATATGAGGAAAATTACCCAAACAGTACATTACAAAAAAAATGAATAATTATATCATCAGTGTGGTTTCAAAATTAATTTCCACACACACAAGTTTTCACTTTTCTACATCCAGTACCATCTGTTTAAATCGGTTTTGTAACGACCCCAAAACCGGCCTAGGAGTTAGGGCCGCTACACGCCGCGAGTCTACTACCTAACGTCGCAAGACTCTAAGCAAAACGAATCCCGAAACCAAATAACAACTTGTATAAATACCAAAAGAGTTTACAAGATCCAAATGCTTATAAGTCAAATACAAAGAGAGAGGCCCGAAGGCTACACAAAGTACTAAAGCGTCCAGAGCGCAAGCAAACAAAGTCTAAAGACACATAAAATAACGAAGCTCCAGAAGGGGACGAGAAGAGCAGATCCCACGAGCTCAATCTGCAACAAAGTAAAGGGGTGAGCTAAACAGCCCAGCAAGCAGAAGACTTCCTCAAGGAAGCCCACTCAAAACAGAGCAGAAGAACACTTGTAAAGAGGAGAAGGCGGAGGCATTATAAATAGACAGAATGAAACCACAAAACAGAAGCCGAGCAGAACGGAACATCACTTCAAATCATAGTCGGACTTTCAGAAACGGATACAGAAGAGTGGGACACTAGTAACAGGCTAACACAACAGAAGGACTCACATAAGGTCCTATGGATCCGAGGATCCCACAACAGAAGCCGTAGAGACAGCTAACAGACCCGTCGGTCAAATAACGTCCTAAGGGAGACCCTAAGGAGTATAAACAGAAGGAATTCCTGCGCAGCATGCTACGGGACAGCCCGACCCGACTATCCAAGGCTCAGAAGCAAAGTAACTAGGTCCCAAAAACCAAAAGCTCACAAAACAGATCTTAAGTGCATGGAAATGCATATAAACAGCATAGGAAGCTTGTACACAGATAGGGGAATCCAACCCCGCAAACGGAACTCAAAACGGAGCTAAAACAGAGAAGTTATGCTCAAAACAGTGGCATGTCCGAACTTGCGTCCGACCTTGCAAGTTCGGACAGAGGCCGAGAATCAGAAGCCACAGAAATGCCAAAGTCCGAACTTACGTCCGGACTTCGAAGTTCGGACGTAAGTCGAGAGTCAGAAGCCAAAACAATCCTCGTGTCCGAACTTGCGTCCGACCTTGCAAGTTCGGACACACTTCGAAACTTTTACGGAGCCTCGTCCTCGCGTCAGGTCCGAACTTACAAGTTCGGACCGATGTTCGGACACTCCAAAATCTTCAAAAAACAAAACGTGCCCGATGATCTGTCCGAACTTACAAGTTCGGACAGATGTCCGGACAGTGCAAAACTGTCGAATCCAAAGAAGAACCGACGCGCAGAAACTCATTCAAAAACATCAGAAACTCACACAAAACTCATAGAATTGTAAATCAGTACCCTCGTGGGTTTAGCCAATCGATCAACAACACAAAACCGATGAGAAAGCACACAATCACAACACAATTGCAATTGCAAACCAGAAACGCTAGAATAAAACAGTTCCCCGAGGGTGAGCAAACAACCCCGATTCCATCCCCCACTTACATCGAATTCGAAGCGCTGATTCAGTCCAAACGTTACCAGCAACTCAACGAACAGAACGCAGCAGAGGAGACGCACAATGCACCACTGAATTCGCAGAGAAGAGACCCCAAAATCAGAAAACTGCCCTCTCAAAACAGAAGCGGACCATCGGAATCGAAAGGAAAACCAAACCTGATTTGCAGAGGAGAAGAACCCGAACAGAAGCAGCAGTAAGAATCCAGCAGCAACCAGACAGAGACAGCACAATTCGCACCAGCAGCCAAGGTTCTCACCAAGGAAGAAGAAGAGAGGGAAAGAGCTTTCAAAACTGTCGAGAGAACGTCGATGAGAACTGATCGTGATTGGAAAGTGAGAAACTGCCCAATCAAATAATTAAAGAAGCTTACCATAAAAGAGAGGGGAATGACCTCCTTGCCCCCGTCTTTTAACTTAAAGACTCCGGTGTCCCATCAGCTATCCAAAGTAACACATAACATAAGCAATGATATAAACCGAAATGTCATGAAATCTGAAACGTAAAATACGGAGTATTACATCACTCCCCCCTTAAAAGGAATTTCGTCCTCGAAATTCAACATACCTCACTGCTCGAAAAGGAAAGGGAACTTAGCACGCAACTCCTCCTCGAGTTCCCACGTCGCCTCACGCTCGGACTGATCAGACCACTGCACCTTAACCATAGGCAGTGTCTTGCTACGAAGCCGACGAACATCCCGTGCTAAAATACAAACCGGAACTGCCTCATAAGTGAAATCATCTCTGAGTCGAAGCTGACCATAGTCAATCACATGCGAAGGATCATGTAGATACTTCCTGAGCATCGACACATGGAACACGTCATGCACTCCTGCTAGAGCTGGTGGCAATGCCAATCTGTAAGCCACCGGCCCAACCTTCCCAAGCACCTCAAAAGGCCGTACGAACCGAGGACTCAGCTTGCCTCGCTTCCCAAAACGAACCACACCCCGAACTGAGAAATCTTCAGATACACGTGGTCTCCCACCTGAAACTCAAGTGGACGGCGCCTCTAATCTGCATAACTCTTCTGCCGGCTCTGGGCAACCAACAAACGCTCCCTGATAGTCTTGACTTTGTCCACAGCCCCCTGCACCAACTCAGGACCCACAATCGCCCTCTCTCACAGGTCGTCCCAACAAATAGGAGATCTACAGCGCCTACCATACAACGCCTCAAATGGAGCCATCCCAATGCTCGATTGGAAACTATTGTTGTAGGCGAACTCAATCAATGTCACATGCTGATCCCAGCTGCCCCCGAAGTCGAGCACACAAGCCCTCAACATGTCCTCCAAAATCTGTTTCGTCCTCTCCGTCTGCCCATCGGTCTGAGGATGATATGCTGAACTGAAAGCCAAATTCGTACCTAAAGCCTTATGCAGGCTACGCCAGAAGCGAGATACAAATCTCGGATCTCTGTCTGAAACGATCGTTGCCGGCACACCATGCAGCCTCACAATCTCATCTACATACAGCCGAGCCAGGCGCTCAAGGCTGAAGGTCTTCCTCACAGGCAAGAAATAGGCTGACTTCGTCAACCGGTCCACAATCACCCACAACGCATCGTACCCAGAAGATGTCCTAGGCAACCCCACAATGAAATCCATACCTACGCTCTCCCATTTCCACTCAGGAACGGGAAGAGGCTGCAGAAGACCCGCAGGTCGCTGATGCTCGGCCTTCACCTGCTGACAGGTCTGGCAACGAGCCACAAAGTCGAAATCTCCCTCTTCATATTCGCCCACCAAAGGACTCTCTGAGGTCCGTACATCTTCACCCCTCCCGGGTGCACAGAATAAGGAGCTCCATGAGCCTCCTGCTAATCTCCGCCTAAGATCGCCTCCACTAGGCACACAGACTCTGCCTCTGAAGCGTAGACAATCATTGCTGGACACAGAAAACTCTGACTCCTGCTCATCTGACAGCTTCTCCCTGATCTTACACAACTCAGCATCAGCCTTCTGACCCTCTCTGATCCGCTCAATCAAAGTAGATGGACCTGAATCGAGCAATCATCCCAGCACGGTCAGACCGAACAACCCAAATCCCCATACGCTGAGCTCAATAGCAGACCTCTGAACTCCTGACAACGAACAAGCAAGACCAGGAGCACCTACGGCTCAAGGCATCAGCCACCACATTCGCTCTACCCGGATGGTAGAGGATCTCCAGGTCGTAGTCATGTAAACAGCTCCAACCAGCGCCGCTGTCTCAAATTCAATTCCTTCTGCGTGAACAGATATTTGAGACTCTTGTGATCCGTGTAGACCTTACACGTCACCCCATACAAATAGTGCCGCCAGATCTTCAAGGCGAAGACCAACAGCTAGCTCCAAGTCATGGGTAGGATAATTCTTCTCATACGGCTTCAACTGTCGTGACCCATGCTACCACCTTTCCCTGCTGCATCAGAAACACCCCACCCTCTATGGGAAGCGTCACAGAACACCTCAAAGCCCTCTGTCCCAGAAGGCAACGTCAAAATCGGAGCCGAAGTCAACCTCTTCTTCAACTCCTGGAAGCTCTCCTGGCACGCCTCACTCCAATCAAACTTGACATCCTTCCTAAGAAGACGAGTCAAGGGGGATACGATCTTAGAAAAGCCCTCCACGAACTTCCTATAATACCCAGCCAATCCCAGAAAACTGCGCACCTCAGACACACTAGTGGGCTTCGCCCACTCCATAACCGCCTTAATCTTCTCCGGGTCCACTGAAATGCCATCCTTCGAAACCACGTGGCCAAGGAACACCACTCTATCCAACCAGAACTCACACTTCTTCAATTTAGCATACAACTCCTTCTCCTTCAACGTCTGTAGAACCATCCTCAGATGCTCCTCATGCTCCTCAGCACTCTTGGAGTACACCAAGATGTCGTCAATAAACACAACTACGAAAGAATCCAAGAAAGGTTTGAAGACTCTGTTCATCATATCCATGAAGAACGACGGGGCATTGGTCAAACCAAAAGGCATGACCAAGAACTCATAATGCCCATATCGGGTCCTAAATGCAGACTTAGGCACATCCTCGGCCTTAATCTTCAGCTGATGATATCCAGAACGCAAGTCGATCTTCGAGAAGACTGTCGCCCGCTAACTGGTCGAAGAGGTCATCAATGCGGGGAAGAGGATACCGATTCTTGATGGTAACCTTATTCAATTCCCTGTAGTCAATACACAATCTGAAGGAGCCATCCTTCTTCTTCAAAACAACACAGGTGCTCCCCATGGAGACACACTAGGGCGAATGAAGCCCTTATCCAGAAGATCCTGCAGCTGCACCTTCAGCTCCTTAAGCTCTGCCGGACTCATGCGATAGGGAGCCTTAGAGATAGGCTGAGTCCCTGGCGCTAACTCAATAGAAAACTCCACCTCACGATCAGGCGGTAGCCCTGGCACATCGTCCTGGAACACCTCAGGAAACTCACACACAATGGGGATATCCTCCAACCGGGATCCCTCCTTAACCTCAGGTACAAAGCAGAGAAAACCCTGGCAGCCCTTCCTCAAGGAACGGACTGCCTGCATAGCAGACACCAACACAGGAGCACAAGGAATGGAGTTCCCCACAAAAGCAAAACGGGTCTCACCCGGTCTATCAAACACAACCTCCTAGCTGCACAATCTATATGGGCATGGTGCTCTGCTAGCCAGTCCATGCCCAAAATCACATCGAAGCAGGACATACTCATAGGAATCAAATAGCAGCAAGTTCCTATCCATGATCACTAAAGGAACAGACTTGCACACAGAACTAAGCACACAAGCAGGTACGCCACTCACGGGCTAGAAATACACAAATCCACATCACAGGGCACAGCAGACAACCCGAGACTACCCACTAAATCAGCAGACACAAAGGAGTGGGTAGCTCCTGAATCAAACAAGCAGAAAACTGGCTGAGAAGAGATCTGAAGAATACCTGACACTACTCGGTCTGAGTCACGGTCACGCCCACCAGCTAGAGCATACACACGTGCCTGGGTCTGGGGCTTCTTCTGATCAGCCTTCTGCCCGGACCCTGAACCAGCACCTCGGCCCTCAGAACCGCCACTGCTACCTCCACCTCTAGCCTGTGGACACTGGGCAATGCGATCCTAGCGAACCACACTTGAAGCACGCCCCGGACTTCCTGTAGCACTCCCGTCCTGGGTGGAAACGGTCACACTCCGCACACTTCTCCACAGCAGGGGATGCTGATGAAGAAGAACCCCGGTCTCCTCTATACTTCTTCTTCTGAGAAGAAGGCTGCTCACGCCTCTCGGGCTCCTCCACACGACCCTTCCTCTTCTGGTCCTTGCCCTTATCGGGCCTCTGGTCCTTCTTCTCATACCGCTGCCTAGCCTGCAGCTCAGACTCCACTACCAACGCCACATCGGCCACATCCCTGAAAGTCTTGTGGGAAAGGTGCCACAGCAGCTCGAATGTCGCCCCTCAACCAGCCTCAAACTTCCTAGCCTTCCGGTTATCATCGGCTCAGGCACAAACTTAGAAAGGGAAATAAACTTCCGCACGTACTCATCCACTGACATCTCCTTCGTCTGACGAAGCCTCCCATACTCTACAATCTTCTGATCCCTGAAGACATCGGGATAGAACTGCTGATTGAAGCAGCCCCTGAACTGCTCCCATGTCCATGGGTGGGGGTACTTCCCTTCAACCGACTTCCACCACTCTTTCGCCTCTGACTGAAACATAAAGGTGGCAAAGCCAACCTTCTGATCCTCCTCACATCCCATGACCCGCAGAAGGTCCTCAATGGCAGTGATCCAGTGGCTCGCCTCCTGTGGGTCGCCACTAGCATCAAAAGAAGGCGGCTTCAGCTTCAGAAACTCCTGAAGCGCCTTCACATTGCTGCCCCCCGCGTTACCGGCTCCTGTCGCCTGACCAGCAGTGGCCCCTACGGTCTGCAGCACCTGGGTCACCACCTGCTGCACAATCTCTGCAATGTCCCCCTGGGGAGCATCGCCTGAAGCTGCACCACGTCCTGAACGTCGGGGAGGCATACTGAAGATACAACATCAAAATTATCAGAAACCACAAGCATCAAACAGCAGACCTTTCAGACACCCACACATGCAGACAAACCCCACAAACACCAAAGAACGAGCAACCTGGCTCTGATACCACTAAATGTAACGACCCCAAAACCGGCCTAGGAGTTAGGGCCGTTACACGCCGCGAGTCTACTACCTAACGTCGCAAGGCTCTAAGCAAAACGAATCCCAAAACCAAATAACAACTTGTATAAATACCAAAAGAGTTTACAAGATCCAAATACTTATAAGTCAAATACAAAGAGAGGCCCGAAGGCTACACAAAGTACTAAAGCGTCCAAGCGCAAGCAAACAAAGTCTAAAGACACATAAAATAACGAAGCTCCAGAAGGGGACGAGAGAGAAGATCCCACGAGCTCAATCTGCAACAAAGTAAAGGGGTGAGCTAAACAGCCCAGCAAGCAGAAGACTTCCTCAAGGAAGCCCACTCAAAACAGAAGCAGAAGAATACTTTAAACAGAGAGAAGGCGGAGTATAAATAGACAGAATGAAACCACAAAACAGAAGCGAGCAGAAGGAACATCACTTCAAATCATAGTCGGACTTTCAGAAACGGATACAGAAGAGTGGGACACTAGAAACAGCTAACACAACAGAAGGACTCACATAAGGTCCTATGGATCGTGGATCCCACAACAGAAGCCGTAGAGACAGCTAACAGACCCGTCGGTCAAATAACGTCCTAAGGGAGACCCTAAGGAGTATAAACAGAAGGAATTCCTGCGCAGCATGCTACGGGACAGCCCGACCCGACTATCCAAGGCTCAGAAGCAAAGTAACTAGGTCCCAAAACCAAAAGCTCACAAAACAGATCTTAAGTGCATGGAAATGCATATCAGCATAGAAGCTTGTACACAGATAGGGGAATCCAACCCCGCAAACGGAACTCAAAACGGAGCTAAAACAGAGAAGTTATGCTCAAAACAGTGGCATGTCCGAACTTGCGTCCGACCTTGCAAGTTCGGACAGAGGCCGAGAATCAGAAGCCACAGAAATGCCAAAGTCCGAACTTACGTCCGAGTCGACGTTCGGACGTAAGTCGAGAGTCAGAAGCCAAACAATCCTCGTGTCCGAACTTGCGTCCGACCTTGCAAGTTCGGACACACTTCGAAACTTTTACGGAGCCTCGTCCTCGCGTCAGGTCCGAACTTACAAGTTCGGACCGATGTTCGGACACTCCAAAATCTTCAAAAACAAAACGCGCCCGATGACTGTCCGAACTTACAAGTTCGGACAGACGTCGGACAGTGCAAAACTGTCGAATCCAAGAAGAACGACGCGCAGAAACTCATCAAAAACATCAGAAACTCACACAAAACTCATAGAATTGTAAATCAGTACCCTCGGGGGTTTAGCCAATCGATCAACAACACAAAACCGATGAGAACACACAATCACAACACAATTGCGCAAACCAGAAACGCTAGAATAAAACAGTCCCCGAGGGTGAGCAAACAACCCCGATTCCATCCCCCACTTACATCGAATTCGAAGCGCTGATTCAGTCCAAACGTTACCAGCAACTCAACGAACAGAACGCAGCAGAGGAGACGCACAATGCACCACTGAATTCGCAGAGAAGAGACCCCAAAATCAGAAAACTGCCCTCTCAAAACAGAAGCGGAAACCATCGGAATCGAAAGGAAAACCAAACCTGATTGCAGAAGAGAAGAACCCGAACAGAAGCAGCAGAATCCAGCAGCAACCAGACAGAGAGAGCACAATTCGCACCAGCAGCCAAGGTTCTCACCAAGGAAGAAGAAGAGAGGGAAAGAGCTTTCAAAACTGTCGAGAGAACGTCGATGAGAACTGATCGTGATTGGAAAGTGAGAAACTGCCCAATCAAATATTAAAGAAGCTTACCAAAATAAAAGAGAGGGGAATGACCTCCTTGCCCCCGTCTTTTAACTTAAAGACTCCGGTGTCCCATCAGCTATCCAAAGTAACACATAACATAAGCAATGATATAAACCGAAATGTCATGAAATCTGAAACGTAAAATACGGAGTATTACAGGTTTTCTCTAGTATTGGTTTAATTTAGGGGATATTTAAACACTATCCAAAAATTGATGAAATTTTAAATGAATGATATTAAAATGTTATTTTTCATACCTATGTTAAATAACAAGTTTTGTAAGCTCGCATATGACCTGTGTGACCCAAAGAAAACACGTTCAGGGTAAACTTTTTTGCGGTTTCTAACGAAATTTGGTTTTCCCAAATTTTTTATCAATTGAGGGGATGCTTAAACAATGTCTTTAGCTAGCGAAATTTTACATGGAAAATATTAAAGTGTTATTTTTCGTATCTATGTCAAATCCCAAGTTGTATAAACTTGCAAACGGTTAAATTGATATATTAAAAGCCAAGAAATAATCCTTGAAAATAACAAATTAACAGACCGTCGGGTTGCAAAAATCCCGGTCACAGTAGTATAGCAATTAAGAAGCAACCAGGTATCAATCCGCGGGACTTGAAGAAAATAAGTCTAGCCTTAGGCAATGGGTAACGAATAAGGGGTTGTTTTGGTTTTGGAATCAATAATAGACAAGGAAATAAATAGCAGATAAATTAAAGCGATAGATAGGAAGTATGAACGGGTCTCTAGGTTCAGGGAGCTGTTTCACTAGCTAGGTTCTGCATATCCTACTACTTAAACAGAGACTTGGATCGGCTTGTAATTCTCAAATATCTATTCTGTATTAAGCCCTAATTCCAGATAGCTCATCTAGACAGGACGCGTAGCTCTAATCTAGAATTAACGGGTATATCTAGATGGTTTTATCGCACAGAATTACTAGTCTGGTTTGGACCGGACTAAAGCACCTACGTGCTAATGTAATCTATCCGATTGCAATTATCACAGGTAACAGGTTAATAGGACCGTCAATGCTAATCACCTTATCTGATCATAACACGATTCGAAGGATTATAATAAGTTCATGACGTTTATTAAAAGCACTTAAAAGCATTAACCTGAGCAATCCAAATAGTCTCAATTAAGCAGTAAAATAATGCAGAGTTTAACTAATTACAACATCCCTTCCCCCAGAGTAAATCCTCTCAGCTAGACATAGCAATTGAAAGCATAAATAAGAGAGAGTTAGGAGAAATCATCTGTTACGAAGATCCTCTTGCTTGCTCCGCCCTTGCGCTATGCTGGTTTGGAGGTTGGAATTGGCGACAATGAAGTGAACTTGATGAAATGGAGTGAAAATGGAAATTCTGGAAAAGTTTGTGAGACGTCCGGATGTTTTGGGTCGGACGTCGATCCGGAAGCGGTGTTGAGGGTCAGTCCAGATCCGGACGCAGATCCAGACGTGGCTAAATGAGGCGCGTGAGTACGGGTTGTGTCTGTAACTGAGGGAGGAATGTTATGGAGAAATATTTGTGACGGGAGATGGGATTTATCGTGAACGGAAGCGGAAGTAGAGAGGAAGAGTGTATAAGTTGAACGAGAGTGTTTGGTGCGAATGAATTAGGAGCTGAATGAGAGTTTAAATAGGCTTTGAAAGTAAAAACATTGGTTAGTGGTGAGTTGGGTAAGACTGATTGAGCATGGGCATCGACTTAATTTATCTTGGAGCATGGGCTAAACTGCCGCTTCGGCTGATAATTGCGCCGAAATCATAATTATCAGCGCGATGCATTTTTATTTTTCGTTTTTGTGTGATGCATGAGACAGGGGTTTTGGATCTGAATCTCGGGTCACGTTCGGATCTGTGTCCGGATCCGGACATGACATAGAGGTTTTGGATCTACATCTTGGGTCTTGTCCGGCTTGCGTCCGGATCCGGACGTGTCCTTTTACGGACGTCCGGATTTCCTTCCGGGTAAGTTTGGCCGGACGTGGCCAAGTTTTGCCTCTTTTTCCTGATTTGTTCCCCGTTTGTTGCGTTGTAATCCTTATGACGTAAAATCTTCATTTTCATGGGTTTTTCCTATATTTAACACATAAAATGCGTCAATTCATATTAAAACATCAATCTTAGGAAAAACGCATAATAAGGGGAAACATTGCCTAAATTGTTGCAGATTATAAGGTAATTAAACCCTAAAAAGCCTATATGTTTCACACTTATCAACTTCCTCACACTTAAGCTTTTGCTTGTCCTCAAGCAAATAATGAATAAGAATATCTCTAAAGCCGCCAAACAATCTCAAGATCAAACAAGTATAGGGTGAAATCAAACAAAGTGATAAAAGAAAGAATAATCTTGCTCTTTAGAGGTAGGTTTTCACAAACAGTGAAAGAAGAACAATTTTGTAAAAGCATAGAGAAACTAGATTGCATAAAACAAGTTAGCTTGGCCCGGGACTTTCCACCAATTTTCATTCCTCTGATCTTTGGATGACAAGGGGTGTGAAGTAATGCCTTATTTCGCAATACATTTCAACACCACGTACTCATGATCAAAAGCATAAATTTAACTGCAATTATCTCTTTTGTAAGTGAAAACATTGTCTTCAACAATTTAGTATAAAATAAATGAAATTTTAAGATTTTGCAGAGTTATTCCGTAACCCATACTTTTCTCTCTATCCTTGAGATGGTGTTGGGCCAACTATCCCAGATCCCGAGACCTTAGGTAGATAGGTGTTAAGGCACCCTTAAGACTTAATAACCGGATAGACGAGGCCTGCTATTGTTAGGAAAAAATCTTGATCAGCGGAATACCTTGCCTTATCCTTTCCATTCCAAACATTCACTTCACTTCCAAAATCCCAAGCTAAAATAATTTGGTTTCCACAACTAGCTAATCTACCTGATTTCAGTGAAAAGAGAGTATTTGTAAATAAAACTTATTTATCCAAACCTCATCAAGCAAAACGATTCTTACGGTTGTCACTTGGTTTAATTTCAAAAACTCCTGCAATTATTTCATCGTATTTATCGGTGTGCACAGGCATTAGAGCAGCAAAAAGCAAGTGTGGCATTAAAGAACAACTAGCATGTTTTCAGGGAAAGGTCTTTCCTTCCCCACACTTAAGAGGAGCAATGTCCTCATTGGTCATAAAAGAAATGCAAGTAAAAGATCTTTCAAAACATGCTATACTCATAATAGATGCATGTGCAATAATTAAACCGCAACGCAAGAAAGGCGGAACATCATTATGTGAACTTAGGAACTGAGACTCCCCTGGTATCATAGATTGAGGAAGATGTCCTTCACACTTGAAGCTTTGCAGGGGTTGAGATATTCCTCACGTAGTCATAGACAAAGTTCTTATTGTGTAGAGTAAAAGTTGCTAGTTTTTCCACTGGCATGTATGACCACTGAATAAAGTGCATTAACTCGAACGATAGGGAGCATTTAAATTGTATGATCAATGTTAGAGAAAGAATACTCCCCAGAGTTCAAGCTTAGCAGACGTTCATGAGTAATGTGGTTCCAGTTTTTGTACAGATAGCCGTTCGTTTCGCAGTAGAGGTGTCATGTAAATCAACAGTTAAGAACACTGCACTGCTCAGAGAAACAGGAAATTAAGCATTTCAGAATTAAAGCACTGCCAAATATAAACATTACCACGTCACCTGTCAGTTCCTTGTTAGTTTCAACAAACAAAACTAAAACAATTCAAAATAAAAGTATTGAAAACAAATAAAATAAAGAAGGGATGGCTGTCACTGAGGCGGCTGTGGTGGCGGAGCTCCCGTGCTCATCTGGGCAAGGAGCATCTGCAGGAGCTGGCTAGTCTGGGCCTGCTGAGAAGATGAGTCGGCCATGAACCGAGCTGCCTCTCTCTGCCGAGCAGATGCCTCTGCCATGAACTGACCAGTCTCTTTCTGAAAGTCATCACTACGCTCCAAGCGCTGGGTGATCAGAGCCTGGGTGTTGATAAGTGAGAAATACATAGACATTTAAGGGTTTAATTTACCTTATACTTACTCACTTTCAGATAATATTACTCACTTATCGTATGTTTTTCCTAAGATTTATGTCTTGATATGGACTGATATATTTTATGTATCAAATACAGGAAAAAGTGTTGGAATCAAATAGTTTATTTCACAAGCTTTCCAACGCAACAAACGGCGAGTGAAATAGACTTATAACGAAGAATCTGGAGCCGGTCGAAGATTGCAGAAAAATGGAAGAAAATACACGTGTCCGGTTTGCGGACACATTCACGGACAGAAGCAAAGAACTTGTCCGGTTTGCAGACGCAAACCAGGACTCAACACACACACACGTCCGCAATCCGGACTCAAACCCGGACAGAACCAAGGAGCGTGTCCGCTTTGCGGACTCAAACACGGACGCAGCAACAGAACGTGTCCGCTTTGCGGACACAAACGCGGACGTCTCACGTCCTAATTTGTGTCCGTACGCGGACTAAAACGCGGACGCGTGTAAATGCAACCCAGATCCAGAAATTGACGCGACTGAATTCATTCGGCGTTGTCTTCTCCATTTGCTTCTTCCTTTGCGGCGCCCACAGACACAATCCATCTACCCCTTCAGCAATATCAGGCACCTCCATTATCTTCTTAACCCACTAGCAAGCTCCAGCCTGTCTTCTTCCTCTTCCTCTCCTCTATATAAACCCTCTGCTTCTTCATCAGAAAAACACCATCGTTCACCATCGTACACAACTCACGCTCACTTCCAAATCACACTTCCTCCATCCAAATTCCATTTCCCATCCATATATCCACATACCCACTTCATTTCCATCATTTCCCATCACCAAATAAGCCTAACTCTTCCATTTTCCAGAAATCCCAACGAAGAAGACGATCTGTATAAAACCAGGCCGTGTCCTAATTTGTGTCCGCGTTTGTGTCCGCGTGGCCCCACATGGACAGGACCAACTTTTGCCTGTTTGTTCGTTATTCTTCGTTCTACCTGTTTATTATTGTTTTAAGGTCGGCATAATCACGGAGATAAGTCCGGAAGTGAAATAACTCTCCCCAATAGAGTTCTTTCTCTCCTTAAACTCTACTCTGTTTTAATGTCTATCTTATTTGTTATGTCTGTTTTTATAATTATGTGTGAGTAATAAACTTAGCCTCCCGGGTTGGGAAGCAAGCCTATTTGGTATAATTATGTTATGTAGACTTTCCACTATAATCTATTTAAGCAATATTTTGATTCTTGTCCTTAATGCGCTTTAATATTTAGGCCAATTATTAAAGTGATATTGTAGTTTCTGTTAAAATGCAGTGCTGAGACAAGATTCTAGACAAAAGAAGTCAAAACGGGTTAACGACTAGAAGCGAGTTTTCGCCTATAGGTTAACCAGTCTCCAATAGGAATTGTTAATAATGCGATTAATTTATTAATAACTTGAGCAAGGATTGCGCTTGTTGTTTAAATTAATCAGGGTTTATTGCACAGGGAACAGTCAATAAACTAATTAAGATTCTTGAGTTTATTGCTAAAGTGGTGAAAGTTTACAGGTAATATAATTGAGTAAAACAGGTGAGCAGAACAACCCAGGGTGCTTTCTTTAAAAACAAAAGAGTTTTATAACTGCTATTATTGTTCTATTTGATTAATTGTTCTTTTTACTGTTTTGTTTACATTAAGTGTCAAACCACAATCTCCCTAAAAAAGTGATAAAGTTTCTTCTCAACAGTCTAATTAGAATTCTCAGTTAATTTACGCTATCATTTAAACCACAGCAAGGTCCCCAAGAGTTCGACACCCCACAATTCCACTATTCCGCAAAACGATAGGTACACTGCCTAAGTGGTAGAAGTAGTAACACACTTTTACTCCAACAAGTTTTTGGCGCCGTTGCCGGGGACCACCGACACGGTTAATTGATAGTTTTAAATTTTATTGAGTTTTCTGTTTAGCTTTTGCTGCTCTTTAATTTTTATTTCTATTATTTTTGTTGTTACTTAACAATCTAACATTTACTTTCAGCAATCTAACATTTAAATTTCAGTAATCTAACTCTTAACATTTACTTTTCTGTCAACTAATTACTGACATTTAATTTTCTGTCATTTAAATTTCTGTCATTTAATTCTCAGTCATTTAATTTCCAGTATACTAACTCCTAACATTTAAATTTTCTGTCATTTAAAATTCCAGTCATTTAAATTCTGTAATCTAATTACTAACATTTAAATTCTGTCATTTAAATTCCAGTCATTTAAATTTCAGTTCTTTAAATTATTGTCATTTAATTTCCCTTGTCATTTAATTTCAGCTCTTTAAATTTCCTCGTCATTTAATTTTCTGTCAATTAAATTCCTGCAATTAAATTCTGTCTTTTTTCTTTTTCCTTCAAATTTTGTTATTCAATTTTCTTTAGTTTATCTTAACCTTTTAATTTTTGCTTTTGTTTCCTTTAGCTTTTTTTCCATTTTTCAAACTGCAAGTTATTTCTATATATGCGTCGAACTCGATCTGCAGGTAGTCCTCAAAATGATCTTGAACCTGAGATTGAAAGATTTCTCCACAGAGAAAGACGTCAACAAAGAATAGAGATGACAAATCGACAAACTCTCTGCGAGTACCAGCAACCTTCAGTCGAAGGGAGGCCTTCTGCTATTGTCCTTCCTCAAGTTACACAGGCTGAACTGGATGCCTGGCAATTCAAAACGAGTTTCATCACCACACTCTACCATCAGGGACAATACAAGGGCTAGATTCAGATGATGCTCCACACCATATATATCTGCATTTCTTGATTTTTGTAACACTTTCAATAAAACGGGAAATCTAAATGAGCGCATCCGTCTGCAATTGCCCTTATTCCTTGAAAGATGGTGCCTCCAGGTGGCTGAGAAGTTTACAGCCCAGCAGCATCCACAGCTGGGCCAAATTAGCAAACAAATTTCTGGCGAAATACTATCCCCCGTCCAAAACAAGAGAGAAAATTGCTGAGATCACCAACTTCTACCAAGAACCAGGCGAGTCTCTTTATGATTCGTGGGATAGATTCAAAGAATTACAAATATTATGCCCACATCACGGTATGAGTAGCCAGGAACTTGTGCTATCATTATTTAGATGTTTAAATGATTCTAACAAATTGTTGCTAAGTTCCTCGTCTGGAGGCAATTTTATGAAATTGACCGGAGAAGAAGCAGTTGAACTACTGGATATGATGACCGCCAGCACCAAACAATGGTGTAAAAATAAGGGGAGAGGTGAAGTTAAGAAAGAAACAGGAATGTACAGTATTCCCCCGCAGGATCATGTATCTGCTCAACTAGCTGCACTCACAAAAGTTGTGGAGAAACTACGCTGAGTCAACCACAACAAAAAGTTGTGAAAACAGTGGCCACTTCCCCATATCTGACTCCCTGTTGCGAAAATTGTGGAGGAGCTCATGAAACCCCAGACTGCGATGGTTCAGGTTGCAACAGGACCCTTGAGGAGGTAAGTTTGATTAACAACAGACCACCAAATCCTTATCCAAACTCATACAACCAAAACAATTGGAGGAGCAATCAACAACCATGGAGGAATTATGATCCACAGACGAGCAACCAAGGATTCAACCAGACGAGCAACCAAGGATTCAACCAAAACCGACAACCGCAGTACAACCGACAACAGGAGCAGCCACCCAACTCACAAGGAGATATGGCGAACTAAAAAGCATGATGAACCAGCTTCTTAAACAAGGTCAGGCGACAATTCAAAATTTGCTGAGATAGAAGCCAAAGTTGCTGATCAGGCTACCATAACCACAAATTTAGAGAGACAAATAGGTCAGATTTCCCAACAGTTAGCTCAAAGACCAACAGGCTCACTCCCGAGCCAGACTGATCCAAATCCCAGGGAGCATGCAAAATCAATAACCCTGAGAAGCGGAAAAGAGTTGGTATCCGATGTCCCTGAAGCTGAGAAGAAATCTGATGAACAAAAATCTGACAAAGAAGACGTAACAATTCCCAAGGAGAAGGAGTCTCCTGCTTCCCTTTCTATTAAACCGTCACAGGTTTCATATGATATTCCAATTCCATTTCCTGATAGATTAAAGAAAAAGAATTTGGATGACCAATTTGGAAAATTTCTTAACATCTTTAAGAAATTAACTATTAATATTCCTTTTTCTGATGCCTTAACACAAATGCCTATTTATGCAAAATTTATGAAAGATATCTTGTCTAACAGGCGATCTTTACAGGAGAATGACACGGTAAAATTAACCGAAAGAGTATTTGCAGTACTTTTAAAGAATCTACCACCGAAGTTGGGAGATCCAGGTCTCCCTATCATTCCTTGCGCGATAGAAGACATAAATTGTGGTAACGGGTTATGCGATTTAGGAGCCAGTATTAATTTAATGCCTTTATCTATATTTCAAGAAATTAGGTATAGGTCAATGCTCTCCCACTCCTGTGAAGCTACAATTAGCTGATCGTTCCATAATCCACCCTAAAGGAAAAGTTGAAGATTAGGTGGTATCTGTTGGCAAATTTATTTTCCCTGCTGATTTCATTGTTATTGACATAGAGGAAGATAAAGATGTTCCACTAATCCTAGGTAGACCTTTTATGAGAACTGTAAGCACTTTAATTGATGTTGAAGGAGGTAAAATAATTTTGCGACTTCATGATGAACAGGTAGTTTTTGACATGACCCGGAACATGAAGCGTCCTTCTGATACACAAAATTGTTTTTCTATAGATACTATTGACTCTTTAGTACAGGAGACGTTCCTCAGCAAAGATGAAGAAACAATTTTGGAAAGATGTCTCATGGCATCTTGCGAAGCTGATAACGAAAATCCTGATATTGCTCTCATGGCTGAAGAGTTAAACAAGCATAAGCCATATTTCCATTCCTACCAACAAAGATTCGAGCCAGTAGAAAGAAACGCAGACAGACCAAAGCCATCCATCGAAAAAGCACCTACAGTCGAATGAAACCTCTTCCCCCTCATTTAAAATACGCTTTTCTTAAACAGCCATCTGATTTACCAGTTATTATCTCATCTAAATTATCAGATGTGCAGGAAAAGCAACTTTTAGGGGTGCTACGCAAACATACGACCGCTATCGGTTGGTCGATAGCGGATATCAAAGGAATAAGCCCATCTCTGTGCTCTCATCGAATATATATGGAAGATGATTTCAGGGCATTAGCACAACCACAGAGGTGTCTCAACCCCGTTCTAAAAGAGGTGGTCAAGAAAGAGGTAATAAAACTACTTGACGCTGGAATTATTTATCCAATTTCAGACAGCAAGTGGGTAAGCCCAGTACAGGTGGTTCCAAAAAAGGGAGGAATAACTGTAGTTCCTAACGAGAAAGGTGAGTTGATTCCTCAACGCACTACTACTGGTTGGAGGGTTTGTATTGACTACAGGAAACTAAATACTGCCACACGTAAGGATCATTTTCCCTTGCCCTTTATTGACCAAATGTCAGAAAGGTTAGCAGGTCAGGATTACTATTGTTTTCTAGATGGCTATTCAGGATACTTTCAGATCCCAATTGCTCCAGAAGATCAGGATAAAACTACTTTTACATGTCCTTATGGAACATATGCTTATAAAAGAATGTCGTTCGGATTATGTAATGCTCCAGCTACTTTTCAACGGTGCATGATGGCTTTTTTTTCTGACTACATTGAAAAATGTATAGAAGTCTTTATGGATGACTTCTCTGTCTTTGGTTGACATTTGACACTTGCCTGGAGAATCTTGATCTTATTTTGGCCAGGTGTGAAGACACAAATCTAGTCCTGAACTGGGAGAAATGTCACTTCATGGTTCGTGAAGGGATCGTGCTAGGACATAATGTGTCTTCAAAAGGTATTGAGGTGGACCGCGCTAAAATTGAGGTAATAGAAAAACTCCCACCTCCTACTACTGTAAGAGGTATTCGAAGTTTTCTTGGACATGCTGGCTTTTACAGAAGATTCATTAAAAACTTTTCCAAGATTTCTAAGCCTCTCTGTACTCTACTGACAAAAGATGCTAAATTTCATTTTTCTGATGAATGTTTAGCAGCTTTTAATTTGTTAAAAGAAAAGCTTGTCTCTGCTCCTATTGTGGTATTACCCGACTGGTCCCAACCTTTTGAAATGATGTGTGACGCCAGTGATTATACGGTGGGTGCTGTTTTGTGCCAAAAATTGGATAAAGTTCTGAGAGTCATTTATTATGCAAGTCGCACTTTAAATGACGCTCAGAAAAATTATGCCACCACCGAAAAAGAATTGCTGGCAGTCATCTTTGCTTTAGATAAATTTCGTCCATATTTACTGGGTAGTAAGGTTATTATTACTGATCATTCTGCCCTCAAGTATTTATTTGCCAAAGCAGATGCAAAACCCAGGTTGATAAGATGGATACTTCTCTTACAAGAATTCGACATGAGATAAGAGATAAGAGAGGTATCCAGAATGTCGTGGCTGACCACTTGTCAAGGATGGAGGGACCAGAAGACGAAAGACCCATCAATGAGTTTTTCGGACGAGGCAGTATTCACAATCCAAACGGCAAGAGACCCTTGGTTTGCCGATATTGCCAATTATCTGGCTACGAAGATCATCCCAGCTGATATGACATATCAGCAGCGAAAAAGGTTCTTTTCGGTTGTCAAACATTATTTATGGGATGATCCATTTCTTTTCAAAATCTGTGCAGATGGTATTATAAGGAGATGTGTCCCAGAGAGGAGATCAGAAATATCCTTTCATTGCCATTCTAGAGAAACCGACGGACATCACGGTGCAACCCGTACAGCTGCTAAGGTACTTGAATCCGGTTTCTATTGGAACACCCTTCACAAAGACTGTCATGCTTTTGTGTCTACTTGTGATCGGTGTCAAAGGCAAGGTAATATTTCTCGCCGCAATGAACTACCCTTGAACAATATGCTAGAGTTTGAATTATTTGATGTTTGGGGGATTGATTTTATGGGACCCTTCCCAAATTCTTTTGGAAATTTATACATCTTATAGTAGCAGTCGATTATGTCTCTAAATGGGCGGAAGCCCTTGCTTGCTCTACTAATGATGGTAAAGTGGTGATGAAGTTCATCAAGAAACACATTTTCACTTGATTCAGTGTTCCAAGAGCAATAATCAGCGATGGTGGATCTCACTTCTGCAATCGCCAGTTTGATGCTCTCCTGAAGAAATATGGAGTCCGACATAAGGTTGCTCTACCATACCATCCTCAAACGAATGGTCAGGCAGAGATAACAAATAGAGAGCTCAAATGGATTCTGTAGAAGACGGTGAGCTCTTCTCGAAAGGATTGGTCCATTAAATTGGATGATGCGCTCTGGGCATACCGTACCGCCTTCAAAACATCTATCGGCGTGTCTCCCTACAAACTAGTTTTTGGGAAGGCATGCCACTTGCCTGTGGAATTAGAGCATAAATCTTATTGGGCTCTGAAGGTGTTGAACTTCGATCTACAACAAGCCGGTGAAAAAAGAAAGTTCCAATTGACGGAGCTAGAAGAACTGAGGCACAACTCATATGAGAATGCAGTGATTTATAAGGAGAAGACCAAACATTGGCACGATAAGATGATTGCCAAGCGAGATTCAAAGCAGGAGATACGTCCTTCTTTATAATTCCAGACTAAGTTCTTCCCAGGTAAGTTAAAATCCTTCTGGTCTGGCCATTTCAAGTAATATCCACCTCTCCTTATGGAGCTGTGGAATTGGACAATAAGAAAGGAGGATCGTTTAAAGTCAATGGAGCTCGAATCAAATTATTATGGGAAACACGTTAGACAATGAAGAAGCTTCTGCGCTTTTTCTCAAAGAACCAGTCACACCTTAAATCACTCAGGTACGGTCTAGCCAAAGACCATAAAGATGGGCAGCTTGGTAGGAGGCACCCTACTATCTATCTTTTTAATCTATATTGTGTTTATATTTTGTATCATACTTTATAAAAAAAAAGAAAAAAAAGAGTGAAATAAAAAAGAAAGGAGAGAGAACGAGGAGAATTAACTTGAGTTCTTCTAGCTGTTTAGAATATTTATTACAGGAACATCTTGCACATTCCGACAGCTGAACTCAAGTGTGGGGGAGCTACACTACATATTCTGCATAAATCTGGGGAGTACACTATCTTTACCTTGCTCTTTAAATTTTCAATATTTCCTATTGCCATGCTTTGTGATCATTACCCAGGTAGTTTGCATGCCCTGTTATTTTAATTCTTTCTATGCAATGAGGGCATTGCTTTGGTTCAAGTGGGGGGAGATATATAATAAAAAAGCTTGCTCTTAAGTTGGTCTTTTTCGACACTGTGTTTAAATTTGTTAAGTGATTAATAATCAAAGAAGGAGCCATAGAGGGAGTAATGCCGGTATTAACAGGTTTAAAGGGTACACAAAAAAAAATTAAACCACTCTGCTCCTTACTCAATGCAAAAAAATTCTAAGGATATTATCATTTGAATTTTGTTTTAACTTTGAGCCTGGATTTGAATTGGAATGAAACGGTGGAAAAAGAACAAGGCAAGGTACTCCTCTGATCCAGACAAGCATATTCTTATCCAAAACAGGCCTCGTCCACTCGGTTATTAAGTTCTTAGGGGTGCTTCATCACCCGGCTACCTAAGGTACTCGGTATCTGGGATAGTAGACCCAAAACCGCTACAAGGGTGAAGAGAAAAGTCTGAGGTAAAAGAAAAATGAACTTCAAAATTGAAGTATCTGTGCATTCTGCAGTAAAATGATAAAAACTTCTTATTATGGATCATGAGTATGTGGCATTGAAAGGTATAATGGAATAAGATTTTACTTCATGCCCCTTGTTGTTCAAGGAAATCTGAAAGAAAATGGTGGATTGGCACATGGTTAAAAGCAGAATTCTCATGGTACTGCTGCTCTTTCTTTTGTAGGACTTCAGGGTTATTCTCGGAGAAATATATTAAGAAAATTAATGTTATTAGTACCCTTTTAAAATCTGAAAAGATTGGCAATTACCTCTTCTGTGCTCTCCTTACTTGATTATTGTCTGTTTAACCTGTTTAAACATTATGTCAAAAGGATTTGCTTGAGGACAAGCAAAAGATAAGTATGGGGGAGTTTGATAAGTGAGAAATACATAGACATTTAAGGGTTTAATTTACCTTATACTTACTCACTTTCAGGATAATATTACTCACTTATCGTATGTTTTTCCTAAGATTTATGTCTTGATATGGACTGATAGATTTTATGTATCAAATACAGGAAAAAGTGTTGGAATCAAATAGTTTATTTCACAAGCTTTCCAACGCAACAAACGGTGAGTGAAATGGACTTATAACGAAGAATCTGAAGCCGGTCGAAGATTGCAGAAAAATGGAAGAAAATACTCGTGTCCGGTTTGCGGACACATTCACGGATAGAACCAAAGAACTTATCCGGTTTACGGACGCAAACCAGGACTCAACACACACACACGTCCGTAATCCAGACTCAAACCCGGACAGAACCAAGGAGCGTGTCCGCTTTGCGGACTCAAACACGGACGCAGCAACAGAACGTGTCCGCTTTGTGGACACAAACGTGGACGTCTCACGTCCTAATTTGTGTCCGTACGCGGACTGAAACGCGGACGCGTGTAAATGCAACCCAGATCCAGAAATTGACGCGACTGAATTCGTTCGGCGCTGTCTTCTCCATTTGCTTCTTCCTTTGCGGCGCCTACAGACACAATCCATCTACCCCTTCAGCAATATAAGGCACCTCCCTTATCTTCTTAACCCACTCGCAAGCTCCAGCCTGTCTTCTTCCTCTTCCTCTCCTCTATATAAACCCTCTGCTTCTTCATCAGAAAAACACCATCGTTCACCATCGTACACAACTCACGCTCACTTCCAAATCACACTTCCTCCATCCAAATTCCATTTCCCATCCATATATCCACATATCCACTTCATTTCCATCATTTCCCATCACCAAATAAGCCTAACTCTTCCATTTTCCAGAAATCCCAACGAAGAAGACGATCTGTATAAAACCAGGCCGTGTCCTAATTTGTGTCCGCGTTTGTGTCCGTGCAGCCCCTACGCAGACAAGAGACGTCCTAATTTGTGTCCGTGTTTGTGTCCGCGTGGCCCCACACGGACAGGACCAACTTTTGCCTGTTTGTTCGTTATTCTTCGTTCTACCTGTTTATTATTGTTTTAAGGCCGGCATAATCACGGAGATAAGTCCGGAAGTGAAATAACTCTCCCCAATAGAGTTCTTTCTCTCCTTAAACTCTACTCTGTTTTAATGTCTATCTTATTTGTTATGTCTGTTTTTATAATTATGTGTGAGTAATAAACTTAGCCTCCCGGGTTGGGAAGCAAGCCTATTTTGTATAATTATGTTATGTAGACTTTCCACTATAATCTATTTAAGCAATATTTTGATTCTTGTCCTTAATGCGCTTTAATATTTAGGCCAAATTTTAAAGTGATATTTGTAGTTTTTTGTTAAAATGTAGTGCTGAGACAAGATTCTAGACAAAAGAAGTCAAAACGGGTTAACGACTAGAAGCGAGTTTTCGCCTATAGGTTAACCAGTCTCCAATAGGAATTGTTAATAATGCGATTAATTTATTAATAACTTGAGCAAGGATTGCGCTTGTTGTTTAAATTAATCAGGGTTTATTGCGCAGGGAACGGTCAATAAACTAATTAAGATTCTTGAGTTTATTGCTAAAGTGGTGAAAGTTTACAGTAATATAATTGAGTAAAATAGGTGAGTAGAACAACCCAGGGTGCTTTCTTTAAAAACAAAAGAGTTTTATAACTGCTATTATTGTTCTGTTTTGATTAATTGTTCTTTTTACTGTTTTGTTTACATTAAGTGTCAAACCACAATCTCCCTAAAAAAGTGATAAGTTTCTTCTCAACAGTCTAATTAGAATTCTCAGTTAATTTACGCTATCATTTAAACCACAGCAAGGTCCCCAAGAGTTCGACACCCTACAATTCCACTATTCCGCAAAACGATAGGTACACTGCCTAAGTGGTAGAAGTAGTAACACACTTTTACTCCAACAGGTGTCTCGGAGAGTAGTCTGCTCTGTTTGGAGGTGCTGCTGAGTCTGGCGGATGTCATCGATATGTCCCTCCATGCGCACCTGGCGCTGTTGTACATCGCCGACCTGCTGCTGCACATTGCCGACCTGCTGCTGCACATCCTCAAACTGATGCTCCATCCTCTGCTGCTGCTGGAGAATGGAGTCCATCATAGCCTGCATCTCTGGTGGGATGCTCATCACTGGAGGAATAGGAGGCGCTATGGTCACAAAAGGGGCTGAAGTAGAGCTAGAGCTCGGAGATGTGCCAGTGGACCCTAGACCAGAGCTGCCCTTCACCCAGCTGCCATCATCGAGGCACAAGAAGCCCCATCTCCTGAAGGTCTGTACGGTGATGGGTGTCTCTCCCACCCTCATCTTGAGACCGGTGAAGACATCCTCGGTGGAGAGTGGAGGTAAGAAGATGCTGGATAAAGATAGGAAAGATGGGGGTGATCTTCTTCTTCTTCGTCTTCAGATATGTCACCACCTTGTGCAGCTGCCTAAACATCACGAAGGGGAGCGAGACCTGCTGAGATGGTGAAGGTGGTGTAGCCAAGAGATAGTCGAGGAGAACACAATCCTCGTTAGAAGCATCATTTCCGGCATGAGGCCGGATCTGATGACTGAGGATCTCGGCGATGGTCCTCTGGGAAGGGAGGGGAGGGTAACATATGGGAGTACGGTCTTATTCTCCTCACCCCGTCGGCGAGTAGTACTCCCGACCTCTTATAGCCATCTAGATTTACTCTACCTAAGTGCGTCCTCCGTAAAATCTAAATGTGCCGCCTCATTATCAGGGAGGTGTAAAAGAATACTGAAGGTCTCCGGGGTTATCTCGACTGGGAACTGGCGCATGTAAGATGTGACGATGTTTGTCGTGTCGCTCGCCTCAGCATTTGCGTAGAATTCCCGTACCAGAGACGGGGAGAAGACGCCCTCGCCCATGCGCAAGATGCTGTTGATGCCGAAACCAACAAAAATATCTTCAAGCCCTGTAGCATCGGACGCCTCTGAGGTGATGCGTCGCTCGATGAGAAAAGCCCCGCCTTGCATGTACCAGGCCCGGGCGGCAGCAGAGATGAAACCATCAGGGCGTAGTGGGGTAGAGGCTGGCTCTGACTGATCGTCTGGGCGTGGGTCTCTCGAAGTGGATCCCTTGCGTGTGGCACCTCCTCCTCTAGTTCTAGCCATCTATACGATAAACAAATGCATTAAGAAACCTAAACAACATGAAGCAGTAAAGGAGAAGCAAAAGACACACAAATACCCGAAACCGATCAAGCAGCAAGTTCTATTTGAACACATTCTTGCACAAATTGAATCTACGAGAACCAAGGCATTAAAACATCTAAACATAGCAAACACTAGCATCAAACAGTAGAACATAAACCTAGAAAACAATTTCAGAAAAATTGGAAAATTTGTACAAGTCCGGATCTACGTCCAGGTGTCCTGGGTCGGACGCGGATCCGGACGCACTCTAGAACCCTAAAAATTGCGCCGCGAACACACACTTTCGAATGCACAAAATTTTCAACCAGAAATTGCCCAAAATCACAGATAGTCTCACGTTTTCGCATCTCATCATCAGATTAACATCATAAACCACATAATAACTACCTAATTTACCGCAATGTGACAGAAATTTCAAACAGAATCTCAAAATTGAGAAAAAACCTGGTGTGTTTATCGGTTTTGAAAGTTGGGAAAGAGGAAGAAATGCGGGCGACTGGGCGGTACTGTTGCGTCTGGGCGGCGCGGTGTCGGAGTGGCTGGGCGGTGGTGGCGAGGGGTGTTGTTGTGGTGGTGGCGAAGATGAGGGAAAAATAGGGTTGGGTGTGTTCTGGTTCGTGTTTGACGGGGAAGAAGAAAGAAGAAAGAAGTAAAGGAAGAAAAGAAGAAGAGCGGCACGCGATTTAGTCACGTCCAGTTTTCTGTCCGGATCCAGACGTGGCTTGGTATTTGTGACCGGATTTGCGTTCGGCTAAGTTTAGATGAACACGTTATAAGTTTTTTTTATATATAAAATAATTTATAATTTAACATATTAAAACTATAAATCACCAAAAATATCGCAATAGACTTGATAAAGGCTAACTAATTAAACACAGATAAGCAGTGAAGCAGACAAAATCAAATTAAGCACACATAATACAGAAAGCAAAGAGGGAGGGTGTAAGAATTGCTACCTGATCTTTTAAGGAGTAATGCTTCACGATTCCCCCACACTTGAGTTCAGCCAAGCACAAATTTAGCTAATTGAGAATTTTTGAATCTGCAAGGCCAGAAGAACTCAAGTGGAAACAGACAAAACCATTAGTAGAAAATAAGAGCCAAGGCTTTTGCAATATGCACAACAGCTATTAACATGCCACAAAATAAGAACAAAAGAGTAAAATAAATAACTAAACCAAGAAAGTGAAAAGAGATACAAACTGGTGGGTTGCCTCCCACCAAGCTGCCCGGAGTTAGAGTCTCTGGCTAGACTTCGCAGATAGTATAAAGGAGGGTCGCCATAGCAGCTAGCAATAGCTTTCTTCAATCTGAAATACCATTGCGAGCGCGGCTTCTCTGATGATTTTGGAGGAGGGGTGACAGTAGAGATAGCAGAAACAGTGGTAATGGAACAAGAACTTTCAATCAAGGATACACCCGGTGTAGGGGGTTGAGAATAGGTAGCGCCTAGGTACTTCTTCAGTCGAGCACCATTTACATTGAATACCTCTCCTGACTTGTTTTCCAGCTCGTAGGCACCATAGGAAGTGATCCCCACAACTTTAATTGGTCCTGCCCAATGGGATTTCGACTTTCCAGGAAAAAGACTCAGCCTGGAATTGTAGAGCAACACCAGATCCCCCACTTTAAATTCTCGCTTCTGTATCATTTGATCATGGATTCTTTTGGTGCGCTCCTTATAAATTCTGGAGTTGTCATAAGCTTGTTCTCTTAGTTCTTCGAGTTCAGACAGCTGAAATTTCCTTTTCTCTTCTACAGTGTGTAAGTCAAAATTTAGGGCTTTCAATGCCCAATATGCTTTATGTTCGAGCTCTACTGGGAGATGACAGGCTTTCCCATATACAAGCTTGAATGGAGACATCCCTATAGGGGTCTTAAATGCAGTACGGTAGGCCCAAAGGGTGTCGTCCAGCTTGACTGACCAACCCTTTCTTAAAGCAGTAACAGTTTTCTGCAGAATCCATTTAAGCTCACGATTGCTCACTTCTGCTTGACTATTGGTTTGTGGATGATAAGGTAATGTTACCTTATGGGTCACTCCGTACTTGGTCATTAAAGATTCAAAGGCCTTGTTGCAGAAGTGTGAGCCTCCATCGCTGATGATCGCTCTAAGCACACCAAACCTGGTGAAGATATGCTTCTTTAGGAACTTGACTACTGTCTTAGCATCAGCAGCATGACTAGCAATTTCTTCGACCCATTTAGACCCAAATTTACTGCAACAAGGATATACTGATTTCCATGGGATGAAGGGAAGGGGCCCATGAAGTCTTTTCCCCATACATCGAACAATTCTACCTCCAGAATTCCTTGTTGAGGCATCTCATGCCTTTTTGATATATTACCCATTCTTTGACATTTATCGCATTGAGAGCAGATGAAATACCCCAAACCTTGGTATGTTGTGTAAATGTTAAACTATGGTATTTAAAGGCTAAAAAGTGCCTTAGAAACATAAATGAACCATTTAAACCATGGTAAAACACAATAAAACACTAAGACACGGTTTGAGCAAAAACATGCTCTAAGCTTGTAGTGAACTTGGTTAGGACCCAAAGAGCCTACCAAGACTTGATAATGTTAATTATGACTTTATAAGGCTAATTAAGTCCTTAGGAAACTTTGGTAGACAATGAAACCAAACAAAACACAAATAAATACCTTAAGGTCAATATGGGCTAAAATGTGCTCTAAGCTTGGGATAAATGTGTATAAGGCCTAATGGTCATACCTATGCCTTATTTATATGTTAATGAACATATTAAATCAATTACCAAAGAAAACCAAGCTTGAAAACAAGTTAAAACGCAAAATGTGCTTTAAGGAGTCTTAAAGCACGTTTTTGAAAAATTGTCTTGTAAATGAGTTTTGAATGGCTAAATGTCCATCATTACTCTTTAATTAACATGTGTACTATATAGTATCACATTTGGGTGGCTATATCAATGGGAAATCAAAAATTTCACTTCTATGTGCCTTGTTTTTGGTGAATAGTGATTTTTATAACTAGTTTGTAACATATAATGTTATAAGTGAGACAATTGACTAATAAAGTCTAAAATACCCCCTTGCTACTATTTGGGGCCGGTTTCCTCATAAGGGAATGAGTCATCCCTTTGTTAAATTGATAAGATAGAAATTGATAAAGTAAAACACTATTTACTTTACTTAAATATCTAAAACTAACAAAGCAAACTCATTTCCTCATTCTCTCATTCCTTTCTTCATTTCCCACGGTGGCTACCTTCTCCTCTCTCCATCGGTTTCCAACAGAACCATGTCATTCTTCACCCTTCTTCACTTGTAACTTATGACTCCATGCTCCGAATTTAATTCCGGGACTACCGTTCTCTAGTTGGAGCAAGCTCTTCATTCCTATCTTTTCAAATCATCAAAACCACCATTTCGGTGCCAAGGAGAACTTCCATGGAAGGAGCTTGAGCTAATATTTTTATGCCTTGTTGATCACCTTTGCTTCAAGGTAAGGAAAAACCAAAAGAAAACTCCATTTCCTTCATTTTTGGTGTTGACCGAAAATGCACCTTGTAATGGTGTCTTCTTGTCTTGTTTTAGCTTCATTTAAATCTTCCAAGGGCTAGGAGGAGTCCTCTCTTGATACTCATTCAAGCTCTCTTTCCATTCAAAGGTAAAACAATTACCTTGATGTGTTAAAACAATATATGTAAACTAGGGTTTACAATGAGATAAAGCTTAAAGCTTATATACTCATTTCGATGTTGGTATATTGTTAGTTGTTGGCAAGGAACCAAATGCCTTACCGGTTTTGTAAGGAAACAAGAAAGAAATTTGGGAGGAAAAGAGGTAAATATGCTATCTTAATGTGGTTTAATGCCTTAGGAGAAATAAGCTTATAATGCTTGTTAAAACTACCTAAAGAGCAAATGGTGAATGACCTAGTAAAGTGTTCTCAAGGAGACTAGTAAAAGAACATATGTATTGGTGTATGTATTTGCAGGTCAAAGGCATTATTTATGTGGGAAATCAGTGTTTAAGGATTATGCAATTTAAGGGCCTAAGAGCCATGTTATTTAAGGGCCTAAGTGCCAAGCAAGTTTAATTATGCACTATATTGTGATGTAGTGTAAAGTTGGTGAAATTTTGTGAGTGTGATAATGTTCTTGATGGATTTAGGTGCTCTTGAGTGTTTAATGGTGAAAACTATGAGTTTTGGAATGATGATGTGCTAAGAGAACCTATGGCAAAATTTGTAAAATGTATAAGGAGTTTTAAGTGCTTAAATGAACTTGGTTGAACTAGGAATTGTTAGGAATGGATACATGTTTACTTGAGAAGAAAACAAGTGTTAAGGTGATTTAGAGTGATGCAAGGATTTAGGTGTTATCTTGGAAGTTCTAGGAATTCAATGTGGTTTCTAGGATATATTAAAGTTTGAAAAAGTTGTTTAAGGTTTAGGTTATGTGATGTTCAAGGAGGGGAATAATGTATAGAGAAGGTTTTGAGAAAGGAACTTTAAGGAGTTGTGAAAGAGAAGATTTGGTTAGTAAGAGAAGATGCTTGGGATGATGTTATGATGGTGAGGAAACACTTTGGTATAAAGGTTATTAAGGATGAAACACCACTTGTAAAACTAGGAGAAAACATTGTAAGTGTTAGAAATTTTGTGAAGATATAAGTAAAGGTTTAAGGAATTAGAAAAAGAGTTTTGTGAGTGTTTAAGGATATCTTAAGGTGTGTTTGAAGTGCCCAAATGAGGTTAGGGTATACTAGGATATATGGGGTGAAGTTTGGAGTTGAATGTAAAAAGGAAAAACAAAGATCTGGGGCAGACCGGACTTGCGACCGGACTTGCAAGTTCGGTCGGGCCTAGTTTACCCTGTGGGAATTAGTTTCTGGAATGGACCGGACATAGGACCGGACTTACAAGTCCGGTCGGAGTAGAAAAATTTTGACGGAAATGTGTTCTGGAATCGACCGGACTTGGACAAGTCCGGTCGGACCAAAAAATATGGTTTAAGGTTATGAAATGATATGTAATGATGGGGATTGATAGGTAATGATGTTATAAGGTTGTTAAGGACATGTTAGGTGAGTTTAAATGGCAATTAAGTGGGTGAAAAGTTGTATCAAAATGTAAAAGTAGAACAAGTTAAAATGTAAAGTTATGTAACTCAGTTAACGGGGAAAGTTAAGCATTAGACATTAAATAATCAAGCAAACCCCGATGTTAATAAAACACATGTGATGTTAACAGTTGTTCGAGAATCGCTCGAGGAACATAAGTGGACGTGGTAAAGTGGACTCCGGTGACAGGTATGGTTTTCTTGCAACCTGTGTCCTACCGGATTACACCGGCTTGTATGCCAATATGTTTTTATGAGTGCTTGCCACCTTGTAAGATTAAAACATGTAATGAGTTTATAGTAATTCATTTATGTGGCGAATTTGGCCTCCGATACCATTTAACCTCAAGTATGTGTTACACCTTAGCTAACCAAAACTAGGGACACATGAGTGATCGGTATACGGAGTTAACGACCCAAACCTTGGGAACGTTCTAACCACGGCTATGTGTGAGTTAGTTGGATATTGTTGTTGTATGCAAGTGTGTGAACCTCCCTTGTGTGCTTAACTCGGTTATGATACCGAATGGTGTGTGGATGTGGTAGGCTCCATAATGGATCTCTAACTACTTATTTATAAGTATATATGTACTAACGGGGGGTGAGGAGTCCGGTTGTTCCGGCCACGCGTGTGATGGACGGGAGTCGATATCATATCCGGTTCGGCTCTCTTGGTGTATGTATAGGTGGTATTCTAATTTGGTTTCTACCTTCCCTTAGCTTATCCAAAGCTAGTTACTGACTCACGTCGGGCCACAGGGGCATACGTATGTTATTTCGGTGTGCTTGGGATTACTATATCCGACACACCTTGGGTATAAGTTAACCGTTCAATATAACCGGACGGTAACGAGGTTGGTAACGAGCTTAACACGGGATTGGTAATAATCTCTAGGCTCACTGGTATACTAACTATGGTGGAAGGTTCCTTGTGAGAACCGATTTTATGGTGTTATGTAATGTTATGGTGCTATGCAAATTCCCTTGCTATGCTATGGTATATGTATATATATATTGGATGTTTAAAATGATTGTGATGTTATCATATGTACGTCGAAACAAGAAAGGTTTGTTATGTTTTGTTATGTGAGGAATGAGATATGTTGTAGGATATGGAGTGTGTGGATCATGGAAATGAATCCCAGTTTGTGACAAGAGGCGTTTAAGGATAACCCGATTAATAGGTACATGTCGTTCGTTAAGGAAGTAGCTCCGTTTCAGAGGAGAGCCACTCTAGGGTTTAAGGAATCATTGGATGGTTGGTTAAGTGTGGATGTGTTGGTTATAGATTGAGCCCATTGAGGCGAAATGTTATGTGTTGTATGTTTATGGCTTGTATGCATGATTTAAATATAATCAACTGCATGCTAAGACGACAATTAGTTGTGCGTGGCCCGGTAGCATGTGGGCTGCGGGATTACCATACCAGCAAAGGTGCTGAGCCCCTTGGGGGCCACCCTTTCTCTCCTTTTCTATTTCAGGTACAAGGAGCTGGAAGCCGTTCGAGAGTAGGACGGGGTAGATGTTATACACGGGTAGCCATTTAAATGGCGTAAGCATTGTAAGCGTAGTAAGACCGAAATTGTTATCGGCATTAGTTTTTGGATACTCGGTACAGTGGGAATGTATGTATATAATAAATGTTGAAAATGGAATGAGGACTGTATTGTGTAGTTGCTCGGGAATCTAGTCCATCAGACCGATACAAATGTATATGTATTAGCCTTGTTAGCCACGTGGGTGGTTAACGGCGTGTAACACCATAGAATTAAGTAATGTGATGAGTTGAGTTTCCGCTGCAGAGTGTATGGTTTGTTGTTGGATGGGGTGTTACAAAAAGTGGTATCAGAGCGAAGTATCGCTCTGATGACTTAATTACCGAGCTTAGGAAGTACCGAGTTAGGATTTTAGTACTCTGGGTTAAGGGTTGAGTGATAGCGTGAGAGATACGCTAGTAAGGAACTACCAGTGAATACTGGAAACCTATAGTATCCTTCCCACCCTCCACAATCCCTGTTTTATAACTTGGGAAAGGACGCCAGAGAGATGGGAGTCCACTCTCATACTCGGGAATACCCGATCTGGCTGTTATTAAATACCTTTAGGGTACGGAGAACCTGTCATACGGTAGATCCCGAAAATTGGGAATCCCGGAGACGGTCTCCATCTGAATGATGTTAACCGCAATTAACAGCGAAGAATGAAGGATTTTGTGTATAAGAGAATAGAATTTCCGACAACCTGGGTCGACATGCAGAGCAGTCGAGAATAACCAGCTTGCAACGCACCTACCGTGCAACAGGCAAGAAATGGATTAATAAAACCCGAGACGAGTGTCTACGGGACCACAGTTGATAAATAATACACCAGCGGTATATCAACCGACAAGGGAACTACAACGTAGTGCCCAAATACGTGAAACGGGCTACAAAGAGAATACAATACTAAGAAAAAGGGGCCTCCCAGAATGGGAAACACCCTAGTTAATGATTATCATGTGGAAACAGTGAAAAGTCACCTAGAGGAGTATTTATCAAGGCAGTAAGATCAGTGGGGGCCAACAAGGCCACTGATGACAATATGGGTCAAAACAATACCACAATCGGTATGTGTCAAACCGATAGCCAGTTAGCATGGCGCACTTGCCATAGCAAGTGCTGCTATAACAGGGCTGTTCGGGAAATTCATAACCACTACAAGGTACTTGGAAAAGTACCATAAAGTTAAATGTGATTGTCATAACAGTGGAAGGGCCTGCTAGCCTAACCTCTGTAATTGTAAGGACACCAGTCAGCAAGAAGCTAGACTTGACTAAGGTAAGAAGATGTTGTGAAACCATGAGAAATTTTCTTTCAAACCCAAATTTATTCAAACCCTTTCTTTTCAAAACCAGATTTTCTTTCAAACCAACACTTCTTTCCAACCTTCTTTTAAACCAAACCAGTGAAACTAGGGGCAATTGACAAGGATACAACAGTGGATAAACCTTCCCTCGATTAAGTTCGGGAAGCAAGGAATGAATATTGTCACGGGACAATATAAGGGAGTTGACAACAGAATACTTCACCTAGGCGTGTGACGGACACTGCAAGTGTACCAACTGTGTTGTGGGACGACCGCACTCCGATAGGAGCATGTGGGCCTGACAGACCTACTTATAGGTTAGTTGGGTAAGTAGTAATGTATCAGTATGATACCCCATATATGTATACGAGTAGAGTCCGAAACCCGGGAAGTAGTCGACTCCGTCTACGGTCAGCAGTATAAATCAAACGAGAGCTAGAGATTGCAAGGAATGGTTGAAGTTAAGGAACTCAGTTAAGTTAACAAGATTAAAGGAATTAGTGAATTCCTTTCAAGGAAATGTTTAAGAGTCAGGAGGTGCGAAGTGCACTAACTGAATGTAAAGACATCTTATATGACTTAAGGATCCTCAGGGATAAACGTGATAGCTGGAGTGGTGACCCAGCCTAAGGTGGACACATTAATGTGCAATGAACGGGATGAAATTCCCAGAATGAGTACCTACATTATTAGGAAATGATGACCTTCACAGAAGAAGATAATAACCAGTGAAGAACGCAAAAAGGCGTGGCTAACTGAATGTACCAATAACTGTGAACCAGATGTAAAGGCATAACTTAACAACACCCAGGAGGATTCCTTGAAGGGTGTTCGCATCAACAATTGTTGAACGAAATGCGTGACAGAAGCACAAGGGTTGAAATTAACACCCAGTTTAGACATAAGTTGTCAGGAGACGGACTGACAATCCTAAGGGACATCCCATGAAAGGAAATGTGATGCAACAACCTTGTCATGGATGCCAATACAACCTCTAACCAGGTAATATGGTATAGAGAAGTACATGTGTGTGGACACCCTACAATGAGGGGAGCTCAAGGCAGCAAGGCTTATAAGCCACAAATAAGATGTGTTATGTAAATTTGAGTTAATTGTAGAAATTTATGAGGTACAGGGAAATAGAGCGGAGAACGAACCACTGCATTAAGAGTGGGGATACCTCTCGATATTGTGAGACCGCAGAAGCGGTAGCTATATGGACCAAGTTCAAGAGATATGTCAGGGACTAACCATGTGGTTATTACCCTAGAATGATTTGAGTAACAATAATACGAAAGGAAATGTTTGTACTAGTTGTGTAGAAAGGAAGAGTGATAAGTTCGATAACAACCACCATAGGTGTGTGATGCTAAATTAGTAGCGAACAACGCCCAAGGAACCTAAAGGCTCGAAAAATATAGCATATTCAAAAAAAAAATCAGCCAAATAAGTGGCCAGATAAACCCAGTGTAATGGCGGAAGCTAATATAATAGCGGATGCAGTATAAGTTGATGTTATATAATGAGTAAGGACACGGTGCGCAATAAGCGACCGTTGTATGAGTATTGTTAGATGATAAATGGTGAGTAAGCAGAGTTGTGAGTTAACCCCAGTGGAGATACAACAGTAAGTGATAGCAAACGAACCGAGCAGTAAGCCGGTGGCAAGTGTTAGATGATAAGGATTTCAGTGAAAATTCCTATCGCAATCGCATGAGAGAGTTGCTGTCAAGGGTTTACGCCTCTGCACTCTGTATGACTGAGTGTTTTGGTATTGCACTTGCGCAGTAATGATCAAGTGGGATAGCTAGGGATCAGAAGCATGGTAATTATGGAGGAATAATGTTATAATGGCGATGCATAGGAAATGCAAGGCCGCACCAATAAAAGAGTACTTGTACAAAACCAAATGTGGAGACATGATTAACAGTAAGTGACTGCGGTAGCACTAACTGCCAAATATCGGTATGGAATATACCCCAAATGTTGTAAATAGCTGAGAGAGCACACACACTAGGTAGTACCTCAATCTCAACCGACAGTGAGTCGGTAGAAGCAAGTCAATCATTGTGAATTACATAGTAGTTTACGTTGTAAGCTATTGGAGAAGTGGATGGAAAGTTTTGAAACTCACCGAATTCGCTCAGGGTAAGAGATACCATGCGTCGGTTGAGAAACCATCCTTCCCAAGATAAGGGTAATACATTGGAGATGTACAATACAGTAACAGTAACGAATGGGGCAAACTAGCCCTATAATTATCAGAATGGCGCAGGAGAGGCCAGTGAGCCCATGCATCAAATGCCGAATATACATTGTGAATATGAATGGATGGCTAGTCATCAATGCCTAGAAGCCTTACAGGCCAGGACCGAAACCGGTTATGAGTTACAACTCCAATGCGAATTCTTGGTTTAGGAACTAAACCGCTAATATGGTTAAGATCCTCTAATCAGAATCCATTGTGTAATAGACCGCGTGGAAGTTAAAACACTTCACGACGGCAAAACATTTTAAGCCAATGTTCAGTGATTGATTACGTGGGCGTAATCCCTTTTAAGGGGGGTAGAGCGCAAAACCACTTAGTGTGTTTTACCGTACAAGTGTACGTGAACGGGGTTGTGCATAGCACAAAATGATTTGTTATGATGGTTGGCGCGTGTGTTATATAAACATACGCATTTATTTGTGGTTAAATTGTGGTAATTGCGCACAGAAGATGCGAATACCATTGTAGGAAGTGTTTATCTTGTTAACAGTGGTGTGTGAGAGTACAAATGGAAGGGAGTAAAGAAACTCCCGGGGAACTAAAACCCCGACGGTGCATAAATGTAAACCATGTATTGTATTTTGATAAAAAAATATGTATATATATACAGTGTTGTGATTTATGAGGGGTATAAGACCGACATAGAACCTAGTGAGAATTAAATTTCCTAGGTAACTTGAATTAAGTTGGATTTGGGTGGTGATTGATAGACGGAGTTCTATCCCTTGGAGATGTAATGATTATGACTAGAAGGATTTAAAGATAGAAAATGGGATACGCTTGAATTAGTTGTTGGTTGAAAAGAAGTGGGAGGTGAAACTTGATTATCATGAGATCAAGGGAAGCCGAACACAAATTGGGGTGGAAGGATAGTTCAACACTGATGCTGATCACATCAGGGTTGGATGACTCTTGAAGCTCCCTGTAAGTGGTCACAAACAACCATGTTAAAAAAATACAAGGAGCATAAACTGGACTTGGAGTTGTGTGGTGTTTTCAAAAGGATTTTCAATTGGCGTTTTCAAACAATCGATTAATATTTTGAATAAAAGATCTTCTTATACTTAACCTAGTAAAGAATATTTTTTGTAGTACTTGCTCACGAGCTGAGGACGTATGAGCCTTTGTCTTCGGACCGGTGACATGAGAAGTACATATGTTGAAAATTGAGTGAATGTTTTGATCTCCCAAAGGAACGGGGACCAGAAGGTGTCCATCGCGACCGGGTTCTGCGGGATCACTGTGTATATGTACTCAACGTGGGATTCGAACCCATGGAGAGATGGAAAAGGTATTTCTGTTTGATATACATGCTATGACATGTTGTTTGGTATGTGTGATAAAGGTTATTTTGGCTTTGATCTCCTAAAGTGTATGCTATCAAGACCTATGAGTCTAAATGTGTTGCGTTACCCGGGCCTACGAGTCCAAATGTGGTTATGTCACCCAGACCTAAGAGTCTGAGGGATATTATGTTAGTGCAAGTGTGGTGAAGGTACCCGGACCATTAAGTCCGAGGTTACCATGTGAGTATGATATTTTATGTGTAATGTGGATATGTTGCCCGGACCATTAAGTCCGAGGTTGGGTGTAAAGGGTGGTTGGTAATGGAAGTTTTATGGCTATAAGTAATTCCCGTATTCCACCCAATGATGCGAGGAAATGTGAACTTCGAGGACGAAGTTCTTTTAAGGGGGGTAGATTGAAATACCCCAAACCTTGGTATGTTGTGTAAATGTTAAACTATGGTATTTAAAGGCTAAAAAGTGCCTTAGAAACATAAATGAACCATTTAAACCATGGTAAAACACAATAAAACACTAAGACACGGTTTGAGCAAAAACATGCTCTAAGCTTGGAGTGAACTTGGTTAGGACCCAAAGAGCCTACCAAGACTTGATAATGTTTAATTATGATCTTATAAGGCTAATTAAGTCCTTAGGAAACTTTGGTAGACAATGAAACCAAACAAAACACAAATAAATACCTTAAGGTCAATATGGGCTAAAATGTGCTCTAAGCTTGGGATAAATGTGTATAAGGCCTAATGGTCATACCTATGCCTTATTTATATGTTAATGAACATATTAAATCAATTACCAAAGAAAACCAAGCTTGAAAACAAGTTTAAAACGCAAAATGTGCTTTAAGGAGTCTTAAAGCACGTTTTTGAAAAATTGTCTTGTAAATGAGTTTTGAATGGCTAAATGTCCATCATTACTCTTTAATTAACATGTGTACTATATAGTATCACATTTGGGTGGCTATATCAATGGGAAATCAAAAATTTCACTTCTATGTGCCTTGTTTTTGGTGAATAGTGATTTTATAACTAGTTTGTAACATATAATGTTATAAGTGAGACAATTGACTAATAAAGTCTAAAATACCCCCTTGCTACTATTTGGGGCCGGTTTCCTCATAAGGGAATGAGTCATCCCTTTGTTAAATTGATAAGATAGAAATTGATAAAGTAAAACACTATTTACTTTACTTAAATATCTAAAACTAACAAAGCAAACTCATTTCCTCATTCTCTCATTCCTTTCTTCATTTCCCACGGTGGCTACCTTCTTCCTCCTCTCTCCATCGGTTTCCAACAGAACCATGTCATTCTTCACCCTTCTTCACTTGTAACTTATGACTCCATGCTCCGAATTTAATTCCGGGACTACCGTTCTCTTAGTTGGAGCAAGCTCTTCATTCCTATCTTTTCAAATCATCAAAACCACCATTTCGGTGCCAAGGAGAACTTCCATGGAAGGAGCTTGAGCTAATATTTTTATGCCTTGTTGATCACCTTTGCTTCAAGGTAAGGAAAAACCAAAGAAAACTCCATTTCCTTCATTTTTGGTGTTGACCGAAAATGCACCTTGTAATGGTGTCTTCTCTTGTCTTGTTTTAGCTTCATTTAAATCTTCCAAGGGCTAGGAGGAGTCCTCTCTTGATACTCATTCAAGCTCTCTTCCATTCAAAGGTAAAACAATTACCTTGATGTGTTAAAACAATATATGTAACTAGGGTTTACAATGAGATAAAGCTTAAAGCTTATATACTCATTTCGATGTTGGTATATTGTTTAGTTGTTGGCAAGGAACCAAATGCCTTACCGGTTTTGTAAGGAAACAAGAAAGAAATTTGGGAGGAAAAGAGGTAAATATGCTATCTTAATGTGGTTTAATGCCTTAGGAGAAATAAGCTTATAATGCTTGTTAAAACTACCTAAAGAGCAAATGGTGAATGACCTAGTAAAGTGTTCTCAAGGAGACTAGTAAAAGAACATATGTATTGGTGTATGTATTTGCAGGTCAAAGGCATTATTTATGTGGGAAATTCAGTGTTTAAGGATTATGCAATTTAAGGGCCTAAGAGCCATGTTATTTAAGGGCCTAAGTGCCAAGCAAGTTTAATTATGCACTATATTGTGATGTAGTGTAAAGTTGGTGAAATTTTGTGAGTGATAATGTTCTTGATGGATTTAGGTGCTCTTGAGTGTTTAATGGTGAAAACTATGAGTTTTGGAATGATGATGTGCTAAGAGAACCTATGGCAAAATTTGTAAAATGTATAAGGAGTTTTAAGTGCTTAAATGAACTTGGTTGAACTAGGAATTGTTAGGAATGGATACATGTTTACTTGAGAAGAAAACAAGTGTAAGGTGTTAGGTGATTTAGAGTGATGCAAGGATTTAGGTGTTATCTTGGAAGTTCTAGGAATTCAATGTGTGTTTCTAGGATATATTAAAGTCTTGAAAAAGTTTGTTTAAGGTTTAGGTTATGTGATGTTCAAGGAGGGAATAATGTATAGAGAAGGTTTTGAGAAAGGAACTTTAAGGAGTTGTGAAAGAGAAGATTTGGTTAGTAAGAGAAGATGCTTGGGAGATGATGTTATGATGGTGAGGAAACACTTTGGTATAAAGGTTATTAAGGATGAAACACCACTTGTAAAACTAGGAGAAAACATTGTAAGTGTTAGAAATTTTGTGAAGATATAAGTAAAGGTTTAAGGAATTAGAAAAAGAGTTTTGTGAGTGTTTAAGGATATCTTAAGGTGTGTTTGAAGTGCCCAAATGAGGTTAGGGTATACTAGGATATATGGGGTGAAGTTTGGAGTTGAATGTAAAAAGGAAAACAAAGATCTGGGGCAGACCGGACTTGCGACCGGACTTGCAAGTTCGGTCGGGCCCAGTTTACCCTGTGGGAATTAGTTTCTGGAATGGACCGGACATAGGACCGGACTTACAAGTCCGGTCGGAGTAGAAAAATTTTGACGGAAATGTGTTCTGGAATCGACCGGACTTGGACAAGTCCGGTCGGCACCACCAAAAATGGTTTAAGGTTATGAAATGATATGTAATGATGGGGATTGATAGGTAATGATGTTATAAGGTTGTTAAGGACATGTTAGGTGAGTTTAAATGGCAATTAAGTGGGTGAAAAGTTGTATCAAAATGTAAATAGAACAAGTTAAAATGTAAAGTTATGTAACTAAGTTAACGGGGAAAGTTAAGCATTAGACATTAAATAATCAAGCAAACCCCGATGTTAATAAAACACATGTGATGTTAACAGTTGTTCGAGAATCGCTCGAGGAACATAAGTGGACGTGGTAAAGTGGACTCCGGTGACAGGTATGGTTTTCTTGCAACCTGTGTCCTACCGGATTACACCGGCTTGTATGCCAATATGTTTTTTGAGTGTTGCCACCTTGTAAGATTAAAACATGTAATGAGTTTATAGTAATTCATTTATGTGGCGAATTTGGCCTCCGATACCATTTAACCTCAAATATGTGTTAAACCTTAGCTAACCAAATCTAGGAACACATGAGTGATCGGTATTCGGAGTTAACGACCCAAACCTTGGGAACGTTCTAACCACGGCTATGTGTGAGTTAGTTGGATATTGTTGTTGTATGCAAGTGTGAACCTCCCTTGTGTGCTTAACTCGGTTATGATACCGATGGTGTGTGGATGTGGTAGGCTCCATAATGGATCTCTAACTACTTATTTATAAGTATATATGTACTAATGGGGGTGAGGAGTCCGGTTGTTCCGGCCACGCGTGTGATGGACGGGAGTCGATATCATATCCGGTTCGGCTCTCTTGGTGTATGTATAGGTGGTATTCCAATTTGGTTTCTACCTTCCCTTAGCTTATCCAAAGCTAGTTACTGACTCACGTCGGGCCACAGGGGCATACGTATGTTATTTCGGTGTGCTTGGGATTACTATATCCGACACACCTTGGGTATAAGTTAACCGTTCAATATAACCGGACGGTAACGAGGTTGGTAACGAGCTTAACATGGGATTGGTAATAATCTCTAGGCTCACTGGTATACTAACTATGGTGGAAGGTTCCTTGTGAGAACCGATTTTATGGTGTTATGTAATGTTATGGTGCTATGCAAATTCCCTTGCTATGCTATGGTATATGTATATATATATTGGATGTTTAAAATGATTGTGATGTTATCATATGTACGTCGAAACAAGAAAGGTTTGTTATGTTTTGTTATGTGAGGAATGAGATATGTTGTAGGATATGGAGTGTGTGGATCATGGAAATGAATCCCAGTTTGTGACAAGAGGCGTTTAAGGATAACCCGATTAATGGTACATGTCGTTCGTTAAGGAGGTAGCTCCGTTTTAGAGGAGAGCCACTCTAGGGTTTAAGGAATCATTGGATGGTTGGTTAAGTGTGGATGTGTTGGTTATAGATTGAGCCCATTGAGGCGAAATGTTATGTGTTGTATGTTTATGGCTTGTATGCATGATTTAAATATAATCAACTGCATGCTAAGACGACAATTAGTTGTGTGGCGGCCCGGTAGCATGTGGGCTGCGGGATTACCATACCAGCAAAGGTGCTGAGCCCCTTGGGGGCCACCCTTTCTCTCCTTTTCTATTTCAGGTACAAGGAGCTGGAAGCCGTTCGAGAGTAGGACGGGGTAGATGTTATACATGGGTAGCCATTTAAATGGCGTAAGCATTGTAAGCGTAGTAAGACCGAAATTGTTATCGGCATTAGTTTTTGGATACTCGGTACAGTGGGAATGTATGTATATAATAAATGTTGAAAATGGAATGAGGACTGTATTGTGTAGTTGCTCGGGAATCTAGTCCATCAGACCGATACAAATGTATATGTATTAGCCTTGTTAGCCACGTGGGTGGTTAACGGCGTGTAACACCATAGAATTAAGTAATGTGATGAGTTGAGTTTCCGCTGCAGATTGTTGTTATGTGTTTGTTGTTGGATGGGGTGTTACAGCAGAAGCGATGGACATCCTTGTGAAGAGTAGGCCAATAAAAACCACACTCTAATATTTTGGCAGTCGTCCTTGTAGGACCATGATGTCCACTTGCCTCCTTTGAATGGCAAAATTCTAACACACTTGAAATCTCTACATCCGGTAGACAGCGCCGCATCAGACCATCCGCACAGACCCGAAACAGATAAGGATCCTCCCATATATAATGACGAGTTTCTGAAAGGAACTTCTTCCTCTAGTTGTAACTATAGTCATGTGGAATTAAACCAGAAACCAGATAGTTTACTAAGTCCACATACCATGGTTCACTCACCTTTCCAATCATAAATGTTGTCTCGTCAGGGAAGAACTCATTGATTGGGACTCCATCATCAGGAAGGTCGAGTCTAGACAGATGATCAGCAACTCCATTTTGCTTCCCCTTTTTATCTACAACCTCCAAGTTAATTCTTGAAAGAAGCAAAATCCATCGCAGCAGTCTAGGTTTAGAATCATTCTTCTAGAAGAGATATTTCAGTGTTGAATGATCCGTGTGAATGATTGCCTTGCTGCCTAACAGACTTGTTCTAAATTTATCCAGAGCAAAGACCACAGCAAGCAATTCTTTCTATGTTGTGGTGTAGTTTCTCTGTGCATCGATCAGAGTTTTGCTTGCATAAGTTATCACCCTCAGTATTTTATCCTTCATCTGACAGAGCGCAGCACCAACAACATAATCGCTTGCATCTATCATAATTTCGAATGGTGCTGACCAATCCGGGGGAACAACAATGGGCGCTGAGTAGAGCTTGTTCTTAATGGCCTGAAAGGCCATCTTACATTCATCAGAAAACTGAAATTTGATGTCTTTCTGAAGCAGATATGAGAGAGATTTTGCAATCTTTGAGAAGTCCTGTATGAATCTCCTGTAGAAACCGGCATGGCCCAGGAAAGATCTAACATCCTTTATTGAAGTTGGTGGAGGTAACTTTTCTATCACTTCTATCTTGGCCTTATCCACCTGGATGCCTTCCCTCGACACCTTATGCCCTAGAACAATACCTTCTTGTACCATGAAATGGCACTTTTCCTAATTCAGCACGAGGTTCGTTTCCTCACAACGGGCTAAGATCTGGTCCAGTTGCTCTAGGAAAACATCAAATCTTTGTCCATAAACAGAGAAGTCGTCCATGAATACTTCGATACTCTTCTCGATAAAGTCATTGAAAATTGCCATCATACTGTTATACCCAAAATTTTGACCCCCTTGGTTAGGGTCTATGAGGTTTTGGTGTTGTGAGGGGCATTTCAATCAAGTAGTGAGAGATTCTGGCTCGATCGGCACATTCCAGGGCATGGGGTACAGCTTCGTCATGGTCAAGGGCGTTTTCGTAATTTTTAAGGCTCCTAAGACCTCCTATAAGCTTTCTCTCTCCTCCAAAGGATGCCCAAATCAGCTTGAAATGCTTTGATATTTTAACCCATGATAGAGGATGACATTTTAAGCATAATGGCGTTGGAACTTTGATTTTTCGAATTTCCAATAATTTTCTAGCAATTTCTGACTGAATCTGACGAGAAATTCAATTTAAAAATATTCCAACATTTAAAAAATCCGATTCCACTTCAGAAAAATCATAATTTCCATCCTTGACACGTGGTTAAAATTTCACAGCAAAATTCCTTTGGGAAGTCATTTAATTAAAATGTCAAAAAATCTTACTTTTACCAGATTTTCTTTATCTTTTAAAAAATCTATATAAAGGGATAGGTTTTTTTGATAAAGGGAGAATCTCATAAGCTCTTAGAACCCTAGGCAGTCAAAGCTCTCCTCCGTAGTCAATCTCTCACGTTTTTGCACCTTCAAGCACCAAAACAACACCGAAATATCACCGAAATCAACACCGAAACATGTTTTCCAATTCCCAACACATCAAAAATCATTAAACATCAACCAAACCACCTTCAAAGCGTGAAGAACACCTTCAACAATCAACAACCAGAAGCTCGGGTCGAACTCAGTCCGGAACCGGCACCATTGGAGCCTCCAGAGAATCCCGACGTGAAGAATCCTCTTGAATTAGAAGGTAAAACAGGTTACAATGCTACTTTTCTAACTTTCCACGACCTTATTAACTCTCTGTCAAATTTTGGGTTCAAACTAACCTTTTTACGCTTCTGTATTGCTAATTGCCTTTGCTTCTGCCTTGTTACTTGTTTGTCAAGTTTCATGCGTAATCAGACTTCAAACTGCAATCTTTCAGTTACTAACGTATTGTATATCTTTCAAGCTACACGTGCATAATTTTTTAGCCGAAAACACCGTCGGGAACCATCAGAAAACCCCTGTCCGTGGGTGGTCCGGGACCACGGACGGGTTGTCCGTGGCCACGGACACCCACAGACGGCGGCAGATTTTTAAAAATTTTAAAATTTAGGTTTTACTAAATAATGTCCGGGCCCACGGACAGCTTGTCTGTGGCCCCGGACTTTTCAAAATTTCATTTTTTCTTAAATTCGACTTTTCTGTATAATTAGGTTAACTGGGGTCCGTGGTATCGGACATGGGGTCCGTGGCTACGGATGTAAACAAAATTTGACCTAATTCTGCCTCCGAAACCCTAGTTTAGGTATTTTCAGATTTCACTTTAATTTTCTGTCAAAAAAATGTTAAAAAATACAAAAAAACCAGAAGCGCGCACTTAGGTTGAAAACGACTCGTAATAAGCCATAATTAAACTAAGTAGAGGAAAAGCGACCTAGGCAGGGTAATGAAAGTAATTTGAACCCTAAATAAGTCGAATACCAAGCCCCCGAACCCGAACTCTCCTTTCCTAATTTACCCTAGGTCAAAATTAGGTGGCGACTCTAATTAGGTTCCAGTGAGCTAACTTAGGGTTTTATAATTAATGTTATATGTGTAACGCCCCGGTTTACCACCACCATTTACTTAGCCTCTCTTTTTTTGTTTTGATTCTTTAGAGACATGTTATAACTGAAATAACAACTTATATTATACATGCGTCAGTCTTCTTTTTACAAAAGGTCCCCTAATACTATCACTGGGGGTTACCGCCACACCTACTAACCACTAGTAAGTGTAAGGCTATTACCACCACCACCTTAACGTTAGCTATCTTACAATGCTGTTACTATCAAAAGAGTGACACAACCAACCCGTCACTTTACACCTTAGTACCAAAAGACCCCTTCCAGCCAACTACTATGTTAGCTCCTACTCCTATTTTACACCAAAAGTAAAGGGGTATCAAAAGGCTATTACATCGCTAGCATCTAACTAGGGACCACTTGCATATACTCGTATATAGTGGAAACATCATGTGTGATAGACTGGCTGCTACCATTCTCTGGGTGCCTAAATCCTTGAATCTTCTTGTTCCATTCCTCATACACTATCTCGGTGACCCCAGGCTGTATAGTTCTACGATAGGTGACAAACATGAAAATATAGAAAATATCGGTGGACTCGTCCTCAGTGCAGAGAAGGTGTCCATCCCAATTACCCTGAATCCACAGAATACATATACACAGGAAGACACAAACAAATAAAATCAGTAAACACTGAGTAACACTACCACACCCCGTAAAAACTTATTTTCTCCTTAAAAACCTTTGTTTCCAGCAAATATTAACAAATATAACAAATCAGAATAGATCACACACCATTTACCTGTACCAAGAATTATCAAGAGATAATCAATATCAATTACAAGATATTTCCAAATGAAGTCCACCACCACCACCACCACCCACCCTATGTCCTTAAGTGTGCACACCCCCTATTGAAAACTTCTGCCCAATAGGAGTAGATCATAGTGGCAGCTCCAATTCATTAGTAGGAGCTTATATTGTTGCCGGAACGTCGGCTTGGCCTTAAAGGCTCTCACAAGAGGCATAGCTTTAGGATAACCATGATATCAACATCACACAATACTTTCCACCACCACCACAAGAGGTTATCCTTAAACACATTTGCAAACCATGAGTAAGATATCATAACCAAGCTTTACACAAGTAGTAATTCACACATCAAGCTCACCACTTGTAAAATAACCTTAATAACATCATAACAATACCATTAAAGCTCCAATAAATCAGTGAATCAAACAATTTCCAAGAAACCACCTTAGAAAGCTTAAATTCTTATTTTTGACCAAAATCACTATTCACCAACTTAAATAACTTCCCAAAGGATTCTCGTCCTAAAAATTTAACCATGATCCAATTTCAACAACACAAGTATCTCCCCAAAGTTTCAGCTCAAGATCAATTCGGAAACCTATTCAAACACTCAGAAAGGCTTAAAGCACATTTTCTCATTTTTAGCTTCTTTACCTTGTCTAACCGACTTATATTTCTACATTCGACTTGATTTTTCAACCATAACCTTATATTCACTATTAAAGACTACCCTCAAAACTTTAGCTCAAAATCATGTCGGAAACACATCTAAACAATTCCTAAAGCTTAAAGCTCATTTTTCTCCATTTTCAAGATTCTTTAGAGTTTTCCTACTTCCCAACCTTATTTCGACTTGATTTTCTAGGATAATCACTAACTATTCATCCCTAGTTTACTGTAAAAATTTAAGAAAATAGGAGATAGGATTCGTAGGTAACCAAATAGAATGACTTAAGAAGGAAAATAAGCTTAAAGGGTGAAAGTGATGTGCATAGATGTTACCTGTCCTCTCCTAGCCATTTTGATGTTCTTATACCTTGATTATAAGTTTCTTGAGCTCAAAATCTCCACCAACCAAGTCGCCCACCTTGGATTTTGGCTCCCACTTTTTAAACTTGCCTTTTTCCTTAATTTTAGCTTAATTACTACCTTAGATTTGTGTTTCCAATGGAGGAGTGTTGTTGCCTAAGCTCCAATGGTGTTTTATAGCTTAGGAGAAGCAAGGTGGATGAATAAGAATGGCCACCTTGCTCACCTACCATGGCCGACCTCCACCCCCCCTTTTATACTAAAATTTTCATCCTTATCTTACTATTTGTAATTATTACTTCTAGAATTGTCCATAGCCATTGATTTTTGTTAGGTGACAAAAACCAATCCTAACCACCCATGCCAAACCGCCATTGAATGGATAAGGAGGGGGCAAGTTGGTTTTGTAATCATTGGCAAATAGTAAGGAGGTGTGAATAGTAAGGAGGTGTGAATAGTAACCGAGATATTTTTCTCTCCTTTCCTTTATATTTTCGGCCACCATCTTAGGCAATGTTTGGCTTGAGCTTTTCATGGGTATTAAGACTATATATGTAGGTATGTTAATACTAGCATGAGTTATCAAGTTTCAGGAATTTCCTCGGGTCACTTCTGAGCTCTTCCGAGGCCTCGTTTGCCCAGAACCACTAAATACTGAAAAATGTAACTAAATTGTCTTATATTAAAAGAAGAAAGATATGATTGTTTCTTTCCTCAAAACACTCACAAAAGTATCTAACACACTTCCTAAGGTTGATACCCACTCTCAGTTCCTGAGGAATTTAGTAATTTTTGGGAATTTCAGAAATCTTGTGAAACTAAGGTTTACCGGGTGATACTCCGGGAACTAGAGTTCCTAATGTTCACCAAGCACCTCCAACTAATTATAGCCTTCTCCATCTTTTGAAATTAGGGTTTCCTAAGGTTTACAATTAAATAAGACCTTAATCACAGTTTAAGAAATTTGGGGTATTACAATATGACATAGTTGTTAATCTTAGGTTATAAGTGGACATAAAACTCAACTAGATCCTAATTAATCTAATCAACATAGGGTAGGGTTTAAAATCGAGGCTCACAGACTAACGACTCTGTTGGGGACCAACTCTTAATTTTAACTTGTTTAATTTTAAGAAAGAGGGTTTAACTCGAACATTGTTTATTTATGGCTTTATTAAATTGTTTGTTTACCTCAGTGCGCAATTTAAATTTTTGCACCCTTGCATCATATGAGAGTGAGGGTCCACGCAAGCCGATTTCACCCCGGGACCCGTTTGAGGGTCCCTTGTCAGGGACTCACGCCTTTTAGGTGATGTGAATAAGTGGGGGAAAAGAGGAGGGTGTCGTCTAACCACACCCCCTTAATACCTGGGCTTTAGCCCCAAGCATTTTCCTGGCAATACCCTTACCTTGTCCAATGTTTGGTCATTCAAAGACCCGACCGTAGACGCACACTTAACAGTGATGTGAAAAAAGTGGGGAAGCCCAAAGAGAATAGCGTGCAAGCCCTATTCCTTTGTGGTAACCTGGGCCCGCGCCCCAAGCACCTCTCCGGATCGATCCATACCCAAGTTGTTTAAGAGCGTCGGGTGAGGACATTATGAATTTGTGTGGAACCTTGTTTGCTCTAGTGATTGGCCCATGACTAGACTTAGAACGGATAGGGATTCACCCCACAGCTGGCCCAACCCAGTTCAAAGTCCCAATTGTTTATGGCCCATGAGCAAAGTTGAGTGCTGATTGATACCCTGTACGTGTTTTCTTTTATTGATAAAACAGAAGAAGTCCATGGCCCACCGCTTCGAATTCATCAAGTCCTGTGACAGAACTATGAAAGACGTGTTCAATTGGTCAAAGAGGGTCAATAAGTTGTCTATCCTCCACGCTCTGGCCTATTTATCCCAGACGCGGCTGCATGAAGGTTTCCCGAGAGCAACAATTAACCATTGGGACCCGGTCGAGCACCTCTTCAAGTTTGGAGATAACGAGTTAACCTTACTACCTGAGGAATTCGACGCACTTCTTGGGGCCAACACCTTAGCTAGCCCAGTAGTACCAAACTTGACACCCTCACCGATCGAGGCCCATTCCCATTTACTTGGGCTAAGTCCAACTCAGTTGCTAGGAATGATAGGGCCCGAGGGATTGCCAGTGGAAACTCTTTCAGACTTCGTTACCCCTGAGATCTCCTTAGAGCATAAGAGGAATTTTCTCGATCTCGCGCTGCTAGCAATCTACCTCTTCAGAACCCCGTACATGGCCATACACGGAAACGTTTTCCCTTGGCTTCTACAGGTCCGAGCTGGTTTCGCCTTGGGACCATTGATAGTCGCACAAATTATTCGGAGTCTGGATTCATGGCCCAAGTCAAAGGATACCCCTTACTTCTTCAAGGGAAGCATTCATCTTCTGCAAGTTTGGCTTCTCGAGCGGCTCAAGCTGATTCCTGATTACAACCAAATGTTCACAATTCAGCATCTCCCTAGAAGACACACCCCCGAGGAACCAGCTAAAGGATGGCCAGCTTTCTTGGACTCTATTCAGCAGGGACATCAGGTCCGATGGACGGTCTCGACTTGGAAAATTGAAGGAGTTCGAATGTGTGGAGGTTATTACGGAGGGATCTCGTTACCGGGTTTTGAGAGCTTTCATGTTATCCACCCGTGGCGTTCCAGCCGTCAGATCGGGCGAGCCCAAAACCGACCCAAGGGTTTGTTATATGAAACGCCAAGGAAAGCATACGACCATGAAGCTCTTCATGCGATCATGATGGATCGACTCGAAGGGGAAGTTCAAGTGGTAAAGCCCTTAGCACCTGAAGACTTGGAGCTCTCAGCAAGTTATCGGAAATGGCTATACGGTCGAAAGGAGGAGGTAGATGCATTCAAACGAAGAAAGGAGGGGGTGGCCGAGCCAAGAGTTGTCAAGAGGAAGCTTGCGTTTTAGACATTTAACCCTAGGCATTTTCTGTTTTTTTAGAACTCTATAAATTGTTCTTCTTTTAATTTCGAGATGAATAAAGAGGATATTTTGTTTGGCTTAGTTTTCTTTTAAAATTAAATATATCCAATTAATCAATCACTTTTCAAGACGAGCAAAAAAAAAAGGGGCGTCCGTGACCCCAGACGCGCCGCCCGTGGCCCCAGACGTTGACTCAGACGCGCCCGTTTGACCTAAAAACGACGCCGTTCCACTTAGTGTCCTCCCCCAGCCGATTCAAATCGGGAATTCGTCCCAAAATGCCCATTTTCATTTCAGCACTCACCATTCTCAAACCCTCAACTTCCCTCCTCCATATCTCACTCGTTTCTTGACCAAATCACACCGCCATTTTGCTCACAAAACAGTCCTCTTTCAATTCTGAGCATTTCCATACCAAGATCTCCTCATTTCGAGTACTTACGGGGGCAGAAAGTCGCGTCCGAAATCAAGTCCGGGGTGGACTGTTTTTGTCCGATTTCGGCACCTTCCTGACTTCCAATCCAAAATATTCTTCCACCATTGTATTTGGGTAAGTTTTCTCTATATTTTGACTACTCATTTGTCCATTTTGGTGAAGAAATGAAGAAAAATGAAATTTGGAGCTAGGAAGAAGACGACAATGGTGATTCCCGGGTCAAATTTTAAAGTTTGATTTTTTATGTTTTAAATGGCCAACTAGCTTTTAAAAGACATTTTAAAACGTGAAAAGTTTGTTTGGAAGGTTAAAACTGTTCATAATTGCCAAGAATCGCCCATTTCGGTTTAGTGCGTTTTAAGTGCAAAATGAGGCTCCTTGCGTTTCTAGCTCGTGGAATGGTAGAAATTTGCATGAATGGTAGATCCTAGGACTGATTATATGGTGTGGAGTGCATTTGAGAGCACGGGATCCATGAAAATCTAGGGGAAACCCTGTCAAAATTCTTGTAAAATTATATATCTTTTATTTCGTTGAATCCACAGGCGTACCATGGAGGGTTGTAGGAGTTCCCGTGGGGTAGCTGAGGCTGGGGCATCAGGCTCTCAGCCACGTCGCAGGCACCGCAGAGAGACGTCTCCTACCTATGACCATACCCGTTTCAAAGGAGCTCAGCAGGAGCGCTGGTTTTATGAGAATTAGGACATTTCCATCCAGCAGGAGCGTCTCTTCAACGATGAGGTAATCGCCACTTTTGATCTCCATCACCTGCTTCAGCACCTTCACTGGGTGGGGTTGCTTGCTTGCCCGAAGAGCTATGTTAGAGAGTTAGTCATAGAGTTCTATGCTAACTTGGACTAGGACGATACCGGGGCTGTGGTATCTTATGTACGTGGTCAGCCCATTACTGTGGGTTTAGATGATTTTGTGCGTTTTTATGGCTTGCATCCTAGTGACCTTGAGCACAGGGGACTAGAGGCGATGGCAGCCTTGGAGAGCGAGGCACGCCAGTTCTATCTGCAGCACTCTACTCTGTCAGAGCGTGTTCGTTCTTCCATGAGGGATCAACCAAGGAAGCAGGTGATCCTCCCCTCTGCATTACCTACTGCTCTTGACAGGGTGTTATTGGAGGTCTTGTCCCATAACGTGCTGCCAAAAGCGCGTAACGACGTCTCCGCTCGCTACTACTTCCTTATGAGGTACATTCAGCATCCACCTGACTCAGAGGAGGGCTTGATCCCGTTGTCAGTCTTGAAGAGAGACCACCTGATGGTAGCAGCCCGGGCCGGTCGTCATGCCTTAGTTTACCCAAGTTTCATTCAGTGGCTATGCGAGTGTGTACGGGTCCGATGGGGAATGACGATTGGGAGCCTCTATATCCTACCTACACCATGGAGATGCTGAGGTCCCTTAGCTACTCAGCCGATCAGGGTTGGGACTTCCCATAGCAGGCCAGAGTTTTTCAGAGACCAGTCGGCCCAGGCAGAGACAGTAGGCACCTGAGCCTGAGGACGTCCCACACTATGAGGACCCGTCAGGAGGATACACCTACCAGGGTGAGGGGTCGAGCTACATGGGCACTGACTACCCTACACCACTATCCTCCTACTACGCCCTACCGGCACCACCACCGCAGCCGGCTACGCTTGAGAGCTTGCAGAGGGATATCAGATCTCTTCACATTACTCAGGGTCGCATGGAGCGTAGGCAGATGCGCATGGAGGGCCGTATGGACGATTTTATGGCTCATATGTATTCGGTCTTCCCACGTCCACCTCCTCCAGAGCAGTAGTCTTAGGGCTTTATATTTTCTCTATGTACTCCATGTTCTTTTGTTCATCAACGTCGTCAGACATGAGTTCTCTTTAGATGTTTTCCTGCTTTGGCATTTGCTGCATGTTTCGTTTAGTGTTATTTGAGAAACCTCTTGCAAGTAGGAAGTCAATGTCCGCTGTTACAAGTTAGGTATGCATCTTTGCTGTCCAAAACAAGGTCAAAGATAAGTCATTTCATCATTCCATCCACCCTCATCATAACCCTCATGTGCGACTTATCACTTCACCTCTCCACCACTTCACTAAAGCTTAAAACAAAATTGCTGCCACCGAAAGAACAAAAAGATAAATCATTCAGCAATCACCCCATCACCACTCACCACCATCATTCACCAACAAGCAAGCAATCACCCTCCATAAATGAATTGGGCATTCTAAGGTTTGTTAAGTAAACCCCACAACAATACTGGGGGTAATCTGAGTTAAGGAACGATAATGTTTAAATGTGCAAACAAGTCTCTGAGTGTACACTTCGCGAGAGTGCCTTGAGAGGTAAATCCAAGAGAGAAAGAGTGTGTCATTTTTACATGATTCCAGAGAGGTCACATTCAAAGGTGAGGTAAACGGCATGACTCCGACCGAAGGAGATAATTTGTAAATTTACGCTTAAACCTATGAAAAGTAACAAAGAACGGATACACAACTATTAGGGATAATGAAGCACCTAGGTACAGCACCACACAGCCAAAAAGCCTGTGAACCCAGACATTAAACCCTAGGCACCCCGCTGAGCTTTTCGTGTACATCCACTTTTACAACACTACTAACTCCACAAACAAGCCAGCCAATGATGAACGACCGACCCGGTGACCAAAGGAAGCAAGGAGCCCGACTTCCGAACAGTAGCTTCACAAGTCCAAAGAAGTAAAACTACTACCAGCATGATGAAGCGATCCACAAATGGCCCCAAAGTGGCACAGGATCCAAATGAGCTAACATCAAAAGTAGCTCTCAAAGCTCAAAACCGGGAAACACAAGAACCCCGAAGGAAATGAGATTCAAAGAAAGGCAAATTTGGAAAGCCTCGAAGTAATCCAAAATCAGAAGAAAGAGAGGAGTTGCAGGGAACAATTCAAAGGTCCAAAGTTCCAAGCTCACAAGTGAAGTCATCACGAAGTAGCCAAACGACTTCAAGACAAAGAAGGCAAGTCTGAAAGAAGGTGCAAGTTGCAGCTTTGGTCACCCTTATAGCTCCACATATCCTAAGCATTCCTCCATCATCCCATTGTCTTTTATCACACCTTATAGCCACGTTATAAGCTTAAAAGACTACCAACTTAATAGTTGTGTATCCAATCGGGTGAAAGTAACAGGTTGAACGCGTAAATCTAACAAATGTCAAATTCAATGGTTGAGATGTCTTGACCAAAAGAAGGGCACGAGTGCAAACATCAAACACTTTGAGTGTAGGATAGAAGGCACCACATCAAAATAAACCCTGACCCTGTGAGGATGAGATTTGTTTTTGCGCAATTAATCAAAGAAAATGCTGGGAGCAGTCGTTCGTTCAGATCGATTGCCATAAAGTCCTAAAAACTCAGATCGCCTCAAGGGAAAATACTGGGGGCAATTGTTGGTCCCCAATAATTACAACAACGGCACCAATGGAGGCCCAAAGACCCAAAACCCAAAGGTTTTGAAACCCTCTCATATCACTCAGGCCCGTCTTAAGCCCTTCCTCCACATTCAAACATCTGCATGCCCATCCTAAGCCCTAGCTTCACATTCAAACATCCACAGGCCCATCTTGAGCCCTACCATCTCCAGGTTTGACATAAACCCTAATCCTTCTGCATTCATTTAGACCCATCATACTTTTTACTTACCTTCAACTAGGTCCTGTCCTTAGGCTCGTCATAAGACCTAGTTCCAACCTTTAAGCTCGTCGTAAGACCTAGGACCATCCTTACGCTCGTCATAAGACCTAGAACCATCTTTAGGCTCGTCATAAGACCTGAAACCATCTTTAGGCTTGTCATAAGACCTAGATCCATCTTTAGGCTCGTCATAAGTCCTAGAACCATCTTTAGGCTCTTCATAAGACCTAGATCCATCTTTAGGCTCGTCATAAGACCTAGATCCCATCTTTAGGCTTGTCATAAGACCTAGACCCCAACCATTAGGCTCGTCATAGGACCCAGAACCATTCTTTTAGGCTCGTTATAAGACCTAGGACAACCTTTAGGCTTGTCATAAGACCTAGTTGCATTTCTTTAGCTTACCCACTCTCATCAAACACATTGCATTCATCTCACTCATATAGGCTCGTCATAAGACCTAGTTGCATTATCCAGGTGCGTCAGAAGACCTGGCGACAGAAAAGTTGGCGAGGTGATGGCAATAAATCCTCTTGTGTTATGTCAGCTTACTTTGGGATCAACGAATGGTGGGAAAAGGCAATAAGTCCCCAGGGTTTTTACCAGGAGTTATCCCTGCACACCGGCTTGGGGGGCATTGGCAATAAGTCCATATTGGGTCCAGCCAGGAGCATTGGCACGGGTTTCGGTCCCCAGAAGCATCCGAGCATCATCAACATCATCGGCATCATTAGCATCATCGTCAACATCAGCATCATTAGTGTCGTTAGCATTTCAGCATTCCTGTATTTGCATACCACCCAGTTTTCACATCCTAGGTAGTCAACGCCTTAAAATCTCTTGACATTGCTTTATTTCATTTATTATAGGTAGTCAACGCCTTAGAATCACTTGACATTATTTCATTTTGTCACCTAGGTAGTCAACGCCTTAGAATAGCTTGACACGTTTTCACTTACAGGTAGTCAGCGCCTTAGAATAGCTCGACAATGTTATATTCCTTAGGTAGTCAGCACCTCCGAATAGCTGGACGTAGTCAGTGCGGTTTCGGACAACATGGAGGATTCTGTGGAATCCAAAATTTTAGGGCATCACTCAAGCATCAACAAGACTTTTCACATCCATTACAAAGTCTAGTTGACGGGGGCAATCTATTATACCCAAAATTTTGACCCCCCTGGTTAGGGTCTACGAGGTTTTGGTGTGGTGAGGGGCATTTCAATCAAGTAGTGAGAGATTCCGGCTCGATCAGCGCATTCCAGGGCATGGGGTGCAGCTTCGTCATGGTCAGGGGCGTTTTCGTAATTTTAAGGCTCCTAAGACCTCCTATAAGTTTTCTCTCTCCTCCAAAGGATGCCCAAATCAGCTTGAAATGCTTTGATATTTTAACCCATGATAGAGGATGACATTTTAAGCATAATGGCGTTGGAATTTTGATTTTTCGAATTTCAATAATTTTCTAGCAATTTCTGACTGAATCTGACAAGAAATTCAATTTAAAAATATTCCAACATTTAAAAAATCCGATTCTACTTCAGAAAAATCATAAATGCCATCCTGACACGTGGTTAAAATTTCACGGCAAAATTCCTTTGGGAAATCATTTAATTAAAATGTCAAAAAATCTTACTTTTACTAGATTTTCTTTATCTTTAAGAAAGTCTATATAAAGGGATAGGTTTTTTGATAAAGGGAGAATCTCATAAGCTCTTAGAACCCTAGGCAGTCAAAGCTCTCCTCCGTAGTCAGTCTCTCATGTTTTTGCACCTTCAAGCACCAAAACAACACCAAAATATCACGTTTTCCAATTCCCAACACATCAAAAATCATCAAACATCAACCAAACCACCTTCAAAGCGTGAAGAACACCTTCGACAATCAACAACCAGAAGCTCGGGTCGAACTCAGTCCGGAACTGGCACCATTGGAGCCTCCGAAGAATCCCGACGTGAAGAATCCTCTTGAATTCGAAGGTAAAACAGGTTGCAATGCTACTTTTCTGACTTTCCACGACCTTATTAACTCTCTGTCAAATTTTGGGTTCAAACTAACCTTTCTACGCTTCTATATTGCTAATTGCTTTTGTTCTGCCTTGTTACTTGTTTGTCAAGTTTCGTGCGTAATCAGACTTCAAACTGCAATCTTTCAATTACTAACGTATTGTATATCTTTCAGGCTACACGTGCATAATTTTTTAGCCGAAAACACCGTCGGGAACCATCAGAAAACCCCTGTCCGTGCGTGGTCCGGGACCTCGGACCTATGGTCCTGGACCACGGACGGGTTGTCCGTGGCCACGGACACCCACGGACGGCGGCAGATTTTTTAAAATTTTAAAATTTAGGTTTTTCTAAATAATGTCCGGACGCACGGACAGCTTGTCCGTGGCCCCGGACTTTTCAAAATTTCATTTTTCTTAAATTTGACTTTTCTGTATAATTAGGTTAACTAGGGTCCGTGGTCTCGGACATGGGGTCCGTGGCTACGGACGTAAACAAAATTTGACCAAATTCTGCCTCTGAAACCCTAGTTTGGGTATTTTCAGATTTCACTTTAATTTTCTGACAAAAAAAATGTTAAAAAATACAAAAAAACCAGAAGCGCGCACTTAGGTTGAAAACGACTCATAATAAGCCGTAATTAAACTATGTAGAGGAAAAGCGACCTAGGCAGGGTAATAAAAGTAATTTGAACCCTAAATAAGTCGAATACCAAGCCCCCGAACCCGAACTATCCTTTCCTAATTTACCCTAGGTCAAAATTAGGTGGCGACTCTAATTAGGTTCCAGTGAGCTAACTTAGGATTTAATAATTATTGTTATATGACATAGTTGTTAATCTTAGGTTATAAATGGACCTAAAACCTGACTAGATCCTAATCAATCTAATCAACATAGGGTAGGGTTTAAAATCGAGGCTCACATATACACCGCGGGAATGTCGCAGGGGCATTACAGAGCACGAATGGCATTCTCCGGTATGCGAACGTCCCATATGGACAAGTGATGTCATTTTCTCCTGATCCTCTGGAGCAATAGGGATCTGAAAATATCCACTGTAGTCGTCTAGGAAATAGTAGAACTCCTGGCCGGCTAACCGCTCAAGCATCTGGTCAATGAATGGAAGCGGGAAATGGTCCTTCCTTGTAGCGTTGTTGAGACGACGGTAATCAATACACATTCTCCATCCGGTCATGTCTCTGGGGGACTAACTCACCCTTCTCATTGGGAACTGCCACGATCCCTCCTTTCTTTGGGACAACCTGGACTGGAGACACCCACTGGCTGTCAGATATCGGGTAGATAATGCCCGCATCAAGAAGTTTTAGCACTTCAGCTTTGACCACCTCCTTCAGACTGGGATTTAATCTTCTCTGGGGCTGCCTCACTGCCTTATAATTATCCTCCATATAGTTCCGGTGAGTGCAGAAACCCGGATTGATCCCTTTGATGTCTGCAACTGACCATCCCATGGCACCTTTGTGTCTCTTGAGCACTTCTAGAAGTCTAGTTTCCTGTAAAACAGACAAAGATGCAGAGATAATAACAGGCAGGGCATTACCCTCTGCCAAGAATACATACTTAAGGTGTGCAGGAAGTGATTTAAGCTCAAGGGCAGGAGGCTTCTCTATGAAAGGGATGGGCCTCTGAATAGGCCGATCGAGTTTTTCTAGTGGAGGAGTGGAGGAGCGAAAATATGACCTCCCTTGATTTAGCTGCTGGACGACTGAGGCCATCTCAAAGCTTTCCTTGTCATCCTCAATAGATAGGCTCAGTACTCGCCCTAAAATGTCAGAACACTCAAACAAAGAGTTAGAAGTATTAGTACTCCTATGGATATAGTCATCTTCAAGATCATAAAAATCCTCAATTAATCAACAGAGAAAACAGCATAAGAAGAAGTATTTTTCCGCATCATCTTATTAATATCAAAACTTAATTCTTCGTCATGAAATTTCAATGTAATCTTTCCTTTATCAACATCTATAACAGTCTTCGCAGTTCTAAGGAAAGGTCTACCAAGAATTAGAGGTACCTCAACATCCTCATCCATGTCGAGGATCACAAAATCAGCTAGGAAGAAAAACTTACCCAACACCAACAACCACATGTCTAGACCACCAAGAAGCTACCTAAAGGAGTGAGTATACCAATTATAGATCAATAAGATCGAGGGAAGCGTCAACAAGACTAACAAACACAAATGGAAACCATACCGTGATCGGTATAGGATTACTCAAAAACCGCCAGTACCACGCACTTGCTACGGCAAGTGCAGTAAGAAAATGAACATGTAAAGGAACACTCACACGTCACAAGTACATAGTAATGTACGGTGACCGTAATAAAACAACCACAGAATCACACATCCTAACAACCAGACGTATGAAACCTTGGGAAGGCTTAACATCCGACTACTGTACTTACCAGTCAGTGAGAAGCTAGACTTGGTCAAGACCTCAAGCATGGCTATGCCATGAGAGATTTCTTTTAACACCGAACCATATTTTAAAACCCAAAAATTTTCTTTCAAAACCATAAACCTTCTTTTAAAACCTTGGATTTTAAAACCAGACCAACAGCATTACGGTGAGTATCAAAGAATGATACAAGAGGAGTTGACAATAGAATACTTCACCTAGGCGTGTGGCGAACAGTACGAGTGTACCCGTTACGGGATGTGAGACAACCGCACTCCGAAGGAGCTTGCGGGCCCGACATATAGTTGGGTAAGTGGTAACGTATCAATATGGTACCCCACATATGTATACATGTAGTGTGCGACACACGGGAAGTAGTCAACTCCGTTCTACGGACCATGAGTAAATTTTAACCAGAACAACTGGACACCACAGACAATCAAGGAGAAGGAAACTCAGTTAAGGAACAAGTGTAAGGAACTCGGAGAATCCATCGGAAGATAAGGAATAAGAACTAGAAGGTGCAAAGAGCACATACTAGTAAGTATAGACATTGGACATGTCTCAATGATATCAAGCAACCACATGATAGCTGGAAGGTATACCCAGCATGAAAACAGTAAGGCAGTTGGCTAAACGTGAACACCATAATGCTCGACAAACGGGACAGAACTCCCAAGAGCAATCACATGATTACCATAAAGAAAAATCCATCATTGAAGAGAATATTAAACCTAGTCTCAAGCGCTAGGAGCAAGTATAAACGGTCTACCCAACGACAGGAGACGTTATAACCCAAAAGGGGAATAACTTAACTACAATACCGCAAGGCGGTATAATGATAACCCATCGTAAACATTCGCCGGATGTAACGGCATGATCTAACAACACCCAGGAGCAATCCTTGAGGGTGACTGGATTAACAACAGTCAAACAAAGCGTCAAGACAAGAATACAGGAGCTGGAACGAGCACTCGGTTAAGACACCGAAGGGATTCCACTTGACAGGAAATACCCTAGTCTACAAAAGGCACCGATCAGCACCAGATTGCCTAAGGGTCTCCTATGAACGGAAGTGTGATGCCACGACTGACCATGGAGCCAATAATACCTCCAACCTATGACGGTATACATGGAGTGGAAACATGTATAAGCAGCTTGCAAAGAGCATAGCTTGCAGCAATATGGCTATAAAGCCATAAACCTGATGCGTTGTGTAACCTTAAACGGTTGCAAAACCCACACCATTACTAACAAGACTTGCAAGAAATATTGCCTCACACGACAAGAAATCAACAACTGGACCATCGATCCAAACCCAACCTTATGAGTGGCTTGGAGTAATGGCCAACTCAGTGTCACTGTCACTAGAGCATCAGTCTAGTATACAGTTGACAAGCTTTTAATTACCTTCATGCCTTATGTAGCAATGGTAGCACAGAGGCATAAGAATCATGATAATGCCAACATTGGCCTAGTCCACACTTGGACAATACGAGAAACCCAAGGGAAGGTACCCCCCCTCGTTAGCCAAAGACCACCAATGTGGTGAAGATGTGAAACCTTGGAAAGGCTTCCATCTATTATAACAATAAGCCTACGCTTATAAATATTGTCAAGGGGCGATGGAAAAAGGAAACGAGATTTTCCAAACCATTACGACTTAAGGAGTAAGCATACTCCATATGCACTCAAGCATGTGGTGAACCGTTGTATAAACACCAATATGATAACCTTGTCATGAGACCTATCAGTGGAGACAACCCCTCAACAAGAAATTTCACTTGTCAATGATAGAATACCCTCTAATTGGAGAACGGGACCAGAAAACCCTTAAAGTTTCGTGGGATGTCCTGGTAATATACATACAAGAAAAACTACACAGCCAGAGCCTAAACCAATGCTCAGCTTTGGGAGGACAGTGATTGTCAAAAACAATCAATGTGAGTGCACGTTGCACACCACGAATGACCAACGCTCAAGAGAGCTTGTAATCCGGTAAATTGCTTTATCCTTGGTCAACCAAGATACTTGGTAAATTGTATCACAAATGATGATAGAATGTGAGGTAAGTTAACCTACACAAAAAACCTAAGTGGAATAAGACATCTCCACATTGGGAAGATAATAAGATTGTCGTATGCTACGACAACCGTCATACACACAAACACAGGAAACTCCTAGTGTATTTACACCATAAGGAAATGGTGCCAATGAAAATATCACTAAGTAAAAAGGAACTACCACAGTAACAGAAACAGTAAAAGCAATGTTATACGATGAGTAAGAATACGGTGCGCAACAAGCGACCGCCATGAGGAAGTGACAGATAATAACACGGAGTATAAGTAAGAGACGACAGGTAGAAATATTCTTTCCTATCACATAAGTGACTTACTATCAAGCGTTCACGCCTCTGCACTCTGTATGACTGAGTGTTTTGGTATTGCACTTGTGCAGCTAATGATCTAATGCGATGGCTAGGGATATGGAGAATGTAAACCGTAGTAAATCTTTCTTCTCACCAACAAACAGGGCATAAGCCAGCTAAGAAAGCTTGGCAACAAACCGTGCGGCCTAAGGCCAAAGAAGCACGAAGAGTGTACAACACACTAACAATCACAAGATGTGAATTCCATTGGAGTAAAAGGTGAAATGAGACATATCAAAGTCACTAGGACCGACGCATAGAAATTCAAGGTCATACAAGTAAAGAACACTTGTACTGAACCAGAAGAACTGGTATAATTTAGAAGCTAGTGACAACAGAGGAAGCACTACAGTTAAGTGGTGACTTAACCTCGCCTGACAATAAGTCGGAGGAACTTAACGAAAAATCGTAGAAGCGTGAATAGCATGTGCAGAAGAGTACCAGGGAGCTGGTTATAAATCTTAAACTCATTGAGTCCAAACACGGTGAAAGAATACCGCATTTGTTTAGTAAACCTTATTCCCGTAATAGACGGATAAGAAGGTGATGTATAACACATTAAGGATAACAAGAAGGGTGAATAACCCGAGTATCAGGGTCGCGCAGCAAAGCTAGTGGGCCCTAGCTAGGAGATAATATACCTAGTAAGTATAATAGAATGGCTATTAATGCCTTGAAGCCGGTCAGGCTAGAACCGAATTAAGTATGAGTTAAGTAAACTCATATAGGAACTCTTGGTGCAAAGACTAAACCATTGGTACGGTTAAGACCCTTTGACCAAAGCATAATATATAGTATACCGTAGTGAAGCTAAACACTTTAGTTTGCCCAAACTGATTAAACCAATGTTTAATAATAATAACATATGGTAGATTACGTGGGCGAAATCCCTTTTAAGGGGGGTAGAGCGAAACCGCTTAATGTAAGTTTATGAATAAAACACATAAACCATAATGTGCATAGCACAAATGAGAACTAAAATTGATGATTGATACTATGTTAAATAAACATAAGTACTCATTCACACTGTAATTATGGTAATTAGGCATTAGACATGCAAACACCATAGGAGGAGTATACCCAGCTTGTAACACCAATGTAAGAGTATTAGTAAAAGAAAAGCAATGAGTAGTGGACGGAGCTCCACAAGTATTGTAACCTTTGAAGAAGTAGTACGGAATGAATGAGAGTAGTAGATGAATGAAGTTTATGAGTAGTGGAATCGCAAGTAAAATATTTGAAACAATCAAAGTCAACTAAATCTTATAAGTATAGTATTCCTTAGTTAGAATATAGGAGATGATGGTGAGTAATGGATGGAAGTAGTGGAGGTTGATGAAATGAGCATTTAGGTATTGAACCACGGAGTAAAGCATTTGGGAAGTAGAGTGAGGATGATTGATGGATTGATTCCATCCTTTGGAGATGTATGAATTCGTAATCACGACTAGAAAGAGTAAAAAGATAGAAAATGAAAACAATTAAATTATTTGTTTGATTGAATCTGATGTGGGAAGTCGAACTTGATCCTGATCAGATCAAGGGAAACCGAACACAAATTGGGGTGGAAAGATAGTTCAACACTGATGCTGATCACATCAGGGTCGAATGATTCTTGAAGCTCCCCTCAAGTGGTCACAAGAATCACACATAGGATAGAAGTAATGAATATAAATTGGAATATGGAGTTGTATGTTTTAGAAATTTTAATTGGTAGTAGTGGAAGAATTTCTTTTAGTATGGAGAATGAGGATGTGTTAGAAGTGAGTACCGAAGAAGATAGTAAGGTAGTATGTGGTATTATTCCAAGGGCGGCGGGACATAGAGGAGTCCCGTGTCTAGATGACCTGAGCGCCTACGGGATTGGAATGTGTATTGCATTGCTTTGGGAATAGCCTTGCATTATATGTATGTATAAATTTGGTAATGAGGAACCGGATGGTCGGTAGTAATGCGGATTGGAATAACTATAGTACATTGGTATGGTATGGTATGTAGAGACCCTGAGTAATGGATTTGGGAATTTTAAGGAGGAAGAAGGTATGGCTTTGGTATTAGACACGTAAGAATGAGTAAGCATTGTAAACCTATAACCTCGAACAACTTTGAGGACAAAGTTCCTAAGGGGGGTAGATTGAAATACCCCGAACTTAAATATAGGGATTAAAATTAATCTCATATGTACTTAAGGGCCTAATGGTACCCAATTAATACTAGTAAGGAAAAATAAATCCAAAAGAAATAAATAAACGCGTAAAAAGCGGAAAACGCCAAGTAAGCGTTAAGTAACCATAGGAGGTATGAGACCTCGGTTAGCATGTTATATGGATTCTAAAGGTTTAATAAGACCTAAATAATATGTGGGAACAACTCCCGAAGAAAACGGATCCAAATAATGAATTAAAACGCTAATAGAGCTTTAGAGCACGTTTTTCGAGAAAACCCGGAAACATGACTTTAAGTGGTCAAACGGACCCGTAAAAAATTATAAACCATTAAATAATAATTATTAAGCATTTATGAAAGCTTAATGACCAATAAAAAAAGAAACGAGAAAATTCCAGAAAACGGGCCCGGTTAGTGAACAATGCCTAAACCGGGTAAAATAACGAGCGTTTTCTGTAAAAGACGAAAAACGCTCCAAACAGTAGTAATATGGGGGCCGGTTTTTAATGGGTAAATAAACCCCTCACACACACATGCAACTAGTTAACAAATAAGTAAATCAAAAAGCAAAAGAGTAAAGTACAAAAAGTAAAAGGACACTCTCTCACCTCTCATTCTCACTTTTCCCTCTTCTCTCTCCCATTTCTCCCTCTCTCACCGATTTCTCCCTCCCTCTCTCTGGTTTGGGCGATTTCATGGAGCTCCACAAGCCTTCCATGGCTTCTCCTCTTCTCCACATGCTCTAGCTCCACTTGAACTCCAAAGGTAAAAATAACTACATATTTGAACTCCCCTCATCCTCCTCTACACTTCTCTTTTTCAAAATCCGAAAATGAGGAAGTTCATTTTCGTGGGTATACCCCATTCAAAGAGAAAAGCACACCATTATGGAGCTTGGGGTCTCCTCTTTCCAAAAGGTAAAAATCTCCATGAAAGACCTCGTTTTTCTCCATCCCTTGGTGTGACCGATTTTGTCTCTCTCCCTTACCTTGTTTTTTCTCTTATTTTGGAGCGTGGTCTCAACCCTCCAATGGTGGAGTAACCCCCTTCTTGATTCAAGGGTGAGAATCCCTCTCAAAGATCTCCAAAGGTAAACCCTAGAAATCTTGTTTTAAGCATTTCTATGAACTAACATTAATTAAGGGGTTAGTATGTTAATTATACTTATTTATGTGCTTTGGGTGATGGGAATGGAGTTGACAACTCCATTCCCCCACAAAACCGAATTGGACAAGAGAGAAAGCAAGAGGAGAAATGAGAAAGAAAGAAGGAATTAAAAGCTCAAGGTAAGAGCTCTTTACTAATGTTAAATTTTAGTGCATTAGAGTAATGGGAATGGGTAAACCAATCTAAAGAACCCAAAATAATGTTTTAGTAATGTAATTGTGGAAGTTTGAGTAATTGTGCAATAGTATGTGAATTGTAGGCCTTGGAGCCAAATGGTTGTGTATGTGTATTAGTATTGATGCTTGATGGAGTATTGGTGTATTGGGATGGATTTATATTTGTATTGATTGCTGGTAGGACCCTTGTAAGGGTGTGGCTAGATTAGGAATGAATTTGGTGAGAATTGGTATGTGTGGCCAAGTAAGAAAAGTAGAGGAACTATGGCGAAATTTTGGTAGGAATATGTATATGTATGGATGACTTGGTGAATGGGAAAAACCAAGGTGTGTATTGGAGTTAGTAGAGATGTTTAATGACTATGGAGTAGTAGTTGTGGCAAGAGAATGGAAGGATATAAAATCTGTAGCAAGAATTGTTGAATGGCATTGGAGAAACTAGGAGGATTTCTGTACTTGACCTTGGGAGTGAGGAGTGTTGGACTTGAAGAGGAGAGGCAATGCATTGTAGGCATTGGAAATGGCATTAGGAGAGGAAATTATGTATGGAGGAGGTGGGAACCAAAATCTGTAGCAAGGAGGTATTAAATTGCATTGTAGAACTAAGAAGAAATAGTGTGCAAGATTTGGTAAGAGGAGAGTTGGACTTGGGTATAGGTAATGTAATGGCTTGGAAGTGTATTTGGGATGCTAGTAATGGTATTGGTAGTAGGAGTATTGGATATGAGCATTGAACTTTAAAATCTGTAGCATAAGTGTAACAAAAACTGTTACAAGTGTTGGAAGAGAAGTGAGGGAATTGTGTAAGTGGTTTGATGGATTTAGTAATGGATTGGTGGATGAATTAAGGTGATTTAGAATGTTAAATAGTACTAAAACATGTTAGGATGTATGTAGGAAGGATTGGGGAAGCAATGGGTGAAATGGGAAAGAAAAATAAGGTCTGTAGCAATGTCCTGCTACCGTCCGACCCACAGCCTGGATCGGACGCTGGGTCGGACATGTCTTAAGCAACGAAAATAAATCTTTCTGGAATGGTGACCCAGGGCCGTGAGTCGGACGTGGGTCGGACATGCAAAAAAATTATGTTGTCGAAGTTTCTGACTCCGTCCGACCCAGAGGGGAGTCAGAGGGGTGGGACAAGGCTTGGACAACAGACCCGAAACAATCTGGAATGGTCCGACCAAGAGGGTTGGGTCGGACGGAATAGTGCTGGGTCGGACGGGGAGAATTTCAGAGAACGGTAATCTACTGGAATGGTCCGACCCAGGGCTTGGGTCGGACGGTGGGTCGGACGACCCATAACTTACAAAAAAAAAACTATAGGGTTACAACTAGTATGTATATATATATATATATATGTATAGCCACCTATACATATCTATATATCTATGTAAGTAAACCATGGACAAGTAATGAAAAGAAAGTAAATGAAATATAAGTGTAAAGAATGCAAAGACTTAGTAAGTATGAATTAGGAAATGTAAGAGTAATCGAATTAAGTTCATGATAGTTAGAGTAATCATTCAATTATATGTATATCATAGGAACTTGATTTGTGAACACCGGAGGAACGTTGGGATACAAGTACAACGGTGAAAGGTATGATTTCTTCATGCCCTGTATCCTAATCTGGTTACCCCGATTTGTGTGCTTATTTGATCACCTAATAAGATAAATGCATGAATCGACTATATTGCACTTACCTGTGCTTGTTTACATTGTTCTTGATATTTGTCTTGAACAATAGTTTGTATAATTCATGAAACATATGAATGATGATGATGTGTATTGTATTTTGTAGTGTACTTGTATATTGCACTGTATTTTGTATGGATGTGTATATGAGTCTTGTATTGTATTATTGTGCTTGAATGAATGACTTCTGCTAATTCCTAACTACCTAACTCCTAACTTAAGTGAGTAAATTGGAATGAGTAGAAGTCCGATATAGTTTCGGCCACGCGTGAGGATGCGGAGTCACAAGAGGTTGGCTGCAATTCCTGACTCTTAAACTGGTCCGCGGCCCAAATCCCTTAAATGGGTAGCATCCCGGATTGGTGAGTCAAGTAAATCCTGGAGGTGGGACGGAGTAGTCCCCAGGGCCAGAGGTCCCGACGACTTAACTTGAGTAAGAGTAAGAGTAAGTAAGTATGGATCCGTAAGTATGTATGAGTATGTATGCGTATGTATGAAGTAACGAGTAAAAGAGTAATCTCCACCCGATTAACCCGGGTGGACCAATGAAGCTAACAAATATTGTATATTGTGCATGAAATGTGTATGTGTAATTCGGAAAAAGGTAAGTATGTATTGGTTGGTTTATATTGTATTCCTTGTATGTAATGAAGTGTATGTATGTATGCCTTGCGTAAGTATTATTGTATTGTGTGTAAGAGCATGTATGCATGTATGTTTGTATGAAAATGAACTGCATGTATGCGACCAAGTGGTCGGCGTACCCTCACTAGTACGCGGGGTATGCGGTTATCATGCGCAGCGAAAGCTGACCCCCTAGGGGGAACGTTTTTAGTGTGCAGGTACCCGAAGCGTGTGGTCAAGGTAAGAGACCGGCGGCACACCCTTGTACTTAGAAAGTAAGTAGTTGTGAGGAATGGGTAGATGTAGACTCTTAGTGAGTATGTATGAACTTGGAAGAGATATGATAATTGTTATAAGGATCCTAGTAGACTCGGTTTAAGTATAGTATTGTATGGATTATGGAGGAGTAAGTATTGAATGGAGCATTGTTGTATTTGATTGATGAATGGAGTATGTAATATAGATGTGTAGTACTCGGGATTCCGGTCCATCAGACCGATGCTGTATGTAGTAGCAGTAGCCTTGTTAGTCACGTGGGTGACTATAACGGCATTGTATCACCCTCATTATGTAAGTATGTATCCGCTGCGTGTATCTGATGTGTAAGGAGGTTGGACGGTAGCACAGCATTAATGGTAGGGGTGTTACAAAAAGTGGTATCAGAGCGAAGTATCTCTCTGATGACTGGAAATACCGAGTTTAGGAATACCGAGTTAGGAATTAGAAGCTTAGGGCTAAGGGTTGAGTGTTAGCATTAGAGATATGCTAGTTAGGAACTACCGGTGAGTACCGGATACCTACAATACCAGTCCCGCCACCGCAAACCCCACTATAACTTGGGAAAGGACGCCAGAGAGATAAAAGTCTTCTCATACTCGGGGAAACCCGATCTGGCAGTTGTGAAGCAATCACACGGTAACAGCAGCCGACATATGGTAGATTCCAGGAACTGGAAGTCCCGGGGATGGATCCCGGTTGAACCACAACACCGCACGTAATAGCGGTAGGAGAACCTCCAACCACGAGGAGGCTACAACTTACAACAGCATGGGGCGACGTGCTTAGCATCGCGAAACCTAGCTAGTCAACCAACAAGGAGGAAAGAAGCACTACCGTGCAACAGAATGAAAAAGGGAGCAGTAACGGAACCCAAGACACAAGTCTACGGGATAGTAATACTTGAATAATACCACCAACAGTATGCTAGCCGACTAAGGACATAGTCGGAAGCGGTTAACTCCAAAACTATAATCCCATTAAGGTTGCAGTACCTGGGCAATAAGCTCAGACACTACAAGAACACCATGAGAATAAACCAATAGGACTACAAGCGTATAGTACCTAAACGAGGAAGGCTCAGTAACCACCCAAATGTGGGAAACGAGCCACAAGGAACGACACTAAACCAATAGAACGGGAACCTCCAAGGAGTGGAGGAGTACCCAGATCTACGACAGCCATGTCTAGACCCCAAGAAGCTACCTAAAGGAGTGAGTATACCAATTATAGATCAAAAATCGAGGGGAAGCGTCAACAAGACTAACAAACACACAAATGGAAACCATACCATGATCGGTATAGGATTACTCAAAAAACCGCCAGTACCACGCACTTGCTACGGGCAAGTGCAGTAAAGAACATGAACATGTAAAGGAACACTCACACGTCACAAGTACATAGTAATGTACGGTGACCGTAATGAAACAAACCACAGGATCACACATCCCTAACAACCAGACGTATGAAACCTTGGGAAGGCTTAACGGCCGACTACTGTACCTTACCAGTCAGCGAGAGCTATACTTGGTCAAGACCTCAGCATGGCTATGCCATGAGATATTTCTTTTAACACCGAACCATATTTTAAAACCCAAAAATTTTCTTTCAAAACCATAAACCTTCTTTTAAAAACCAGGACCAACAGTATTACGGTGAGTATCAAAATGATACAAGAGAGTTGACAATAAGAATACTTCACTAGGCGTGTGGCGAACACTACGAGTGTACCCGTTAGGGATGGGGGACAACGCACTCCGAAGGAGCTTGCGGGCCCGACATATAGTTGGGTAAGTGGTAACGTATCAATATGGTACCCCACGTATGTATACATGTAGTGTGCGACACACGAGAAGTAGTCAACTCCGTTCTACGGACCATGAGTAAATTTTAACCAGAACAACTGGACACCACAGACAATCAAGGAGAAGGAAACTCAATTAAGGAACAAGTGTAAGGAACTCGGAGAATCCATCGGAAGATAAGGAATAAGAAACTAAAGGTGCAAAGAGCACATACTAGTAAGTATAGACATTGGACATGTCTCAATGATATCAAGCAACCACATGATAGCTGGAAGGTATACCCAGCCTAAAAACAGTAAGGCAGTTGGCTAAACGTGAACACCACAATGCTCGACAAACGGGACAGAACTCCCAAGAGCAATCACACGATTACCATAAAGAAAAATCCATCATTGAAGAGAATATTAAACCTAGCCTCAAGCGCTAGGAGCAAGTATAAACGGTCTACCCAAACGACAGGAGACGTATACCTAAAAGGGGAATAAATTAACTACAAACCGCAAGGCGGTTATAATGATAACAAATCGTAACATTCGCCGGATGTAACGGCATGATCTAACAACACCCAGGAGCAATCCTTGAGGTGACTGATAACAACAGTCAAACAACGCGTCAGACAGAATACAGGCTGCTGGAACGAGCACTCGGTTAAGACCCGAAGGGATTCCACTTGACAAAAATACCCTAGTCTATAAAAGGCACTGATCAGCACCAATTGCCTAAGGGTCTCCTATGAACGGAAGCGTGATGCCACGACTGACCATGGATCCAATAATACCTCCAACCTATGATGGTAGAGTGGAAACATGTATAAGCAGCTTGCAAAGAGCATAGCTTGCAGCAATATGGCTCTAAAGCCATAAACCTGATGCGTTGTGTAACCTTAAACAGTTGCAAAACCCACACCATTACTAACAAGACTTGCAAGAAATATTGCCTCACACGACAAGAAATCAACAACTGGACCATCGATCCAAACCCAACCTTATGAGTGGCTTGGAGTAATGGCCAACTCAGTGTCACTGTCACTAGAACATCAGTCTAGTATACAGTTGACAAGCTTTTAATTACCTTCATGCCTTATGTAGCAATGGTAGCACAGAGGCATAAGAAATGATAATGCCAACATTGGCCTAGTCCACACTTGGACACTACGAGAAACCCAAGGGAAGGTACCCCCCCCTCGTTAGCCAAAGACCACCAATGTGGTGAAGATGTGAACCCTTGGAAAGGCTTCCATCTATTAAAACAATAAGCCTACACTTATAAATATTGTCAAGGGGGCGATGGAAAAAGGAAACGAATTTTCCAACCATTACGACTTAAGGAGTAAGCATACTCCCATATGCACTCAAGCATGTGGTGAACCGTTGTATAAACACCAATATGATAACCTTGTCATGAGACCTATCAGTGGAGACAACCCCTCAACAAGAAATTTCACTTGTCAGTGATAGATACCCTCCAATTGGAGAACGGGACCAGAAAACCCTTGAAGTTTCGTGGGATGTCCTGGTATATACATACAAGCAAAACTACAGTAGAGCCTAAACCTAAACCAATGCTCAGCTTTGGGAGGACAGTGATTGTCAAAAACAATCAATGTGAGTGCACGTTGCACACCACGAATGACCAACGCTCAAGAGAGCTTGTAAACCGGTAAATTGCTTATCCTTGGTCAAACCAAGATACTTGGTAAATTGTATCACAATTGATGATAGAATGTGAGGTAAGTTAACCTACACATAAAACTAAGTGGAATAAGACATCTCCACATTGGGAAGTAATAAGATTGCCGTATGCTACGACAACCGTTATACACACAAACAAGGAAACTCCTAGTGTATTTACACCATAAGGAAATGGTGCCAATGACAATGTCACTAAGTAAAAGGAACTACCACAGTAACAGAAACAGTAAAAGCAATGTTGTACGATGAGTAAGAATACGGTGCGCAACAAGCGACCGCCATGAGGAAGTGACAGATAATAACAGGAGTATAAGTAAGAGACGACAGGTAGTAGAATATTCTTTCCTATCACATAAGTGACTTACTGTCAAGCGTTCACGCCTCTGCACTCTGTATGACTGAGTGTTTTGGTATTGCACTTGTGCAGCTAATGATCTAATGCGATGGCTAGGGATATGGAGAATGTAAACCGTAGTAAATCTTTCTTCTCACCAACAAACGGGCATAAGCCAGCTAAGAAAGCTTGGCAACAAACCGTGCGGCCTAAGACCAAAAGACGAAACGAAGAGTGTACAACACACTAACAATCACAAGATGTGAATTCCATTGGAGTAAAAGGTGAAAGAGACATATCAAAGTCACTAGGACGACGCATAGAAATGCAAGGTCATACAAGTAAAGAACACTTGTACTGAACAGAAGAACTGGTATAATTTAGAAGCTAGTGACAACAGAGGAAGCACTACAGTTAAGTGGTGACTTAACTCGCCTGACATAAGTCGGAGGAACTTAACGAAAAATCGTAGAAGCGCGAATAGCATGTGCAGAAGATTACCAGGGAGCTGGTTATAAATCTTAAACTCATTGAGTCCAACACGGTGAAAGAATACCGCATTTGTTTAGTAAACCTTATTCCCGTAATAGACGGATAAGAAGGTGATGTATAACACATTAAGGATAACAAGAAGGGTGAATAACCCGAGTATCAGGGTCGCGCAGCAAAGCTAGTGGGCCCTAGCTAGGAGATAATATACCTAGTAAGTATAATAGAATGGCTATTAATGCCTTGAAGCCGGTCAGGCTAGAACCGAATTAAGTATGAGTTAAGTAAACTCATATAGGAACTCTTGGTGCAAAGACTAAACCATTGGTACGGTTAAGACCCTTTGACCAAAGCATAGTATATAGTATACCGTAGTGAAGCTAAACGCTTCAGTTTGCCCAAAATTATAACCAATGTTTAATAATAATAACATATGGTAGATTACGTGGGCGTAATCCCTTTTAAGGAGGGTGGAGCGAAACCGCTTAATGTAAGTTTTGTGAATAAAACACATAAACCATAATGTGCATAGCACAAATGAGAACTAAAATTGATGATTGATACTATGTTAAATAAACATAAGTACTCATTCACACTGTAATTATGGTAATTAGGCATTAGACATGCAAACCATAGGAGGAGTATACCCAGCTTGTAACACCAATGTAAGAGTATTAGTAAAGAAAAGCAAATGAGTAGTGGACGGAGCTCCACAAGTATTGTAACCTTTGAAGAAGTAGTACGGAATGAATGAGAGTAGTAGATGAATGAAGTTTATGAGTAGTAGTGGAATCGCAAGTAAAATATTTGAAACAATCGAAGTCAACTAAATCTTATAAGTGTACTATTCCTTAGTTAGAATATAGGAGGATGATGATGGGAGTAATGGAAGGGAAGTAGTGGAGGAGGGTTGATGAATGAGCATTTAGGTATTGAACCACGGAGTAAAGCATTTAGGAAGTAGAGTGAGGATGATTGATGGATTGATTCCATCCTTTGGAGATGTATGAATTCGTAATCACGACTAGAAAGAGTAAAAAAGATAGAAAAAATGAAAACAATTAAATTATTTGTTTGATTGAATCTGATGTGGGAATTAAACTTGATCCTGATCAGATCAAGGGAAACCGAACACAAATTGGGGTGGAAAGATAGTTCAACACTGATGCTGATCACATCAGGGTCGAATGATTCTTGAAGCTCCCCTCAAGTGGTCACAAGAATCACACATAGGATAGAAGTAATGAATATAAATTGGAATATGGAGTTGTATGTTTTAGAAATTTAATTGGTAGTGGTGGAAGAATTTCTTTTAGTATGGAGAATGAGGATGTGTTAGAAGTGAGTACCGAAGAAGATAATAAGGTAGTATGTGGTATTATTCCAAGGGCGGCGGGACATAGAGGAGTCCCGTGTCTAGATGACCTGAGCGTACGGGATTGGAATGTGTATTGCATTGCTTTGGGAATACCTTGCATTGTATGTATGTATAAATTTGGTAATGAGGAACCGATGGTCGGTAGTAATGCGGATTGGAATAACTATAGTACATTGATATGGTATGGTATGTAGAGACCCTGAGTAATGGATTTGGGAATTGTAAGGAGGAAGAAGGTATGGCTTTGGTATTAGACACGTAAGAATGAGTAAGCATTGTAAACCTATAACCTCGACACACTTTGAGGACAAAGTTCCTAAGGGGGGTAATTGAAATACCCCGAACTTAAATATAGGGATTAAAATTAATCTCATATGTACTTAAGGGCCTAATGGTACCCAATTAATACTAGTAAGGAAAAATAAATCCAAAAGAAATAAATAAACGCGTAAAAAGCGGAAAACGCTAAGTAAGTGTTAAGTAACCATAGGAGGTATGAGACCTCGGTTAGCGTGTTATATGGATTCTAAAGGTTTAATAAGACCTAAATAATATGTGCGGACAAATCCCGAAGAAAACGGATCCAAATAATGAATTAAAACACTAATAGAGCTTTAGAGCACGTTTTTCGAGAAAACCCGGAAAATGACTTTAATGGTCAAACGGACCCGTAAAAAATTATAAACCATTAAATATATTATTAAGCATTTATGAAAGCTTAATGACCAATAAAAATAAGAAACGAGGAAATTCCGGAAAACGGGCCCGGTTAGTGAACAGTGCCTAAACCGGGTAAAATAACGAGCGTTTTCTGTAAAAGACGAAAAACGCTCCAAACAGTAGTAATATGGGGGCCGGTTTTTAATGGGTAAATAAACCCCTCACACACACATGCAACTAGTTAACAAATAAGTAAATCAAAAAGCAAAAGAGTAAAGTACAAAAAGTAAAAGGACACTCTCTCACCTCTCATTCTCACTTTTCCCTCTTCTCTCTCCCATTTCTCCTCTCTCACCGATTTATCCCTCCTCTCTCTCTGGTTTGGGTGATTTCATGGAGCTCCACAAGCCTTCCATGGCTTCTCCTCTTCCTCCACATGCTCTAGCTCCACTTGAACTCCAAAGGTAAAAATAACTACATATTTGAACTCCCCTCATCCTCCTCTACACTTCTCTCTTTCAAAATCCGAAAATGAGGAAGTTCATTTTCGTGGGTATACCCCATTCAAAGAGAAAAGCACACCATTATGGAGCTTGGGGTCTCCTCTTTCCAACAAGGTAAAAATCTCCATGAAAGACCTCGTTTTTCTCCATCCCTTGGTGTGACCGATTTTGTCTCTCTCCCTTACCTTGTTTTTTCTCTTATTTTGGAGCATGGTCTCAACCCTCCAATGGTGGAGTAACCCCCTTCTTAATTCAAGGGTGAGAATCCCTCTCAAAGATCTCCAAAGGTAAACCCTAGAAATCTTGTTTTAAGCATTTCTATGAACTAACATTAATTAAGGGGTTAGTATGTTAATTATACTTATTTATGTGCTTTGGGTGATGGGAATGGAGTTGACAACTCCATTCCCCCACAAAACCGAATTGGACAAGAGAGAAAGCAAGAGGAGAAATGAGAAAGAAAGAAGGAATTAAAAGCTCAAGGTAAGAGCTCTTTACTAATGTTAAATTTTAGTGCATTAGAGTAATGGGAATGGGTAAACCAATCTAAAGAACCCAAAATAATGTATTAGTAATGTAATTGTGGAAGTTTGAGTAATTGTGCAATAGTGTGTGAATTGTAGGCCTTGGAGCCAAATGGTTGTGTATGTGTATTAGTATTGATGCTTGATGGAGTATTGGTGTATTGGGATGGATTTATATTTGTATTGATTGCTGGTAGGACCCTTGTAAGGGTGTGGCTAGATTAGGAATGAATTTGGTGAGAATTGGTATGTGTGGCCAAGTAAGAAAAGTAGAGGAACTATGGCGAAATTTTGGTAGGAATATGTATATGTATGGATGACTTGGTGAATGGGAAAAACCAAGGTGTGTATTGGAGTTAGTAGAGATTAATGACTATGGAGTAGTAGTTGTGGTAAGAGAATGGAAGGATATAAAATCTGTAACAAGAATTGTTGAATGGCATTGGAGAAACTAGGAGGATTTATGTACTTGACCTTGGGAGTGAGTGTTGGACTTGAAGAGGAGAGGCAATGCATTGTAGGCATTGGAAATGGCATTAGGAGAGGAAATTATGTATGGAGGAGGTGGGAACCAAAATCTGTAGCAAGGAGGTATTAAATTGCATTGTAGAACTAAGAAGAAATAGTGTGCAAGATTTGGTAAGAGGAGAGTTGGACTTGGGTATAGGTAATGTAATGGCTTGGAAGTGTATTTGGGATGCTAGTAATGGTATTGGTAGTAGGAGTATTGGATATGAGCATTGAACTTTAAAATCTGTAGCATAAGTGTAACAAAAACTGTTACAAGTGTTGGAAGAGAAGTGAGGGAATTGTGTAAGTGGTTTGATGGATTTAGTAATGGATTTGGTGGATGAATTAAGGTGATTTAGAATGTTAAATAGTACTAAAACATGTTAGGATGTATGTAGGAAGATTGGGGAAGCAATGGGTGAAAATGGGAAAGAAAAATAAGGTCTGTAGCAATGTCCTGCTACCGTCCGACCCACAGCCTGGATCGGACGCTGGGTCGGACATGTCTTAAGCAACGAAAATAAATCTTTCTGGAATGGTCTGACCCAGGGCCGTGAGTCGGACGTGGGTCGGACATGCAAAAAAATTATGTTGTCGAAGTTTCTGACTCCGTCCGACCCAGAGGGTGAGTCAGACGTGGGTGGGACATGGCTTGGACAACAGACCCGAAACAATCTGGAATGGTCCGACCAGAGGGTTTGGGTCGGACGGAATAGTGCTGTGTCGGACGGGGAGAATTTCAGAGAACGGTAATCTACTGGAATGGTCCGACCCAGGGCTTGGGTCGGACGGTGGGTCGGACGACCCATAACTTACAAAAAAAAAAACTATAGGGTTACAACTAGTATGTATATATATATATATATATATATATATATGTATAGCCACCTATACATATCTATATATCTATGTAAGTAAACCATGGACAAGTAATGAAAAGAAAGTAAATGAAATATAAGTGTAAAGAATGCAAAGACTTAGTAAGTATGAATTAGGAAATGTAAGAGTAATCGAATTAAGTTCATGATAGTTAGAGTAATCATTCAATTATATGTATATCATAGGAACTTGATTTGTGAACACCGGAGGAACGTTGGGATACAAGTACAACGGTGAAAGGTATGATTTCTTCATGCCCTGTATCCTAATCTGGTTACCCCGATTTGTGTGCTTATTTGATCACCTAATAAGATAAATGCATGAATCGGACTATATTGCACTTACCTGTGCTTGTTTACATTGTTCTTGATATTTGTCTTGAACAATAGTTTGTATAATTCATGAAACATATGAATGATGATGATGTGTATTGTATTTTGTAGTGTACTTGTATATTGCACTGTATTTTGTATGGATGTGTATATGAGTCTTGTATTGTATTATTGTGGCTTGAATGAATGACTTCTGCTAATTCCTAACTACCTAACTCCTAACTTAAGTGAGTAAATTGGAATGAGTAGAAGTCCGATATAGTTTCGGCCACGCGTGAGGATGCGGAGTCACAAGAGGTTGGCTGCAATTCCTGACTCTTAAACTGGTCCGCGGCCCAAATCCCTTAAATGGGTAGCATCCCGGATTGGTGAGTCAAGTAAATCCGGAGGTGGGACGGAGTAGTCCCCAGGGCCGGAGGTCCCGACGACTTAACTTGAGTAAGAGTAAGAGTAAGTAAGTATGGATCCGTAAGTATGTATGAGTATGTATGCGTATGTATGAAGTAACGAGTAAAAGAGTAATCTCCACCCGATTAACCCGGGTGGACCAATGAAGCTAACAAATATTGTATATTGTGCATGAAATGTGTATGTGTAATTCGGAAAAAGGTAAGTATGTATTGTTGGTTTATATTGTATTCCTTGTATGTAATGAAGTGTATGTATGTATGCCTTGCGTAAGTATTATTGTATTGTGTGTAAGAGCATGTATGCATGTATGTTTGTATGAAATGAACTGCATGTATGCGACCAAGTGGTCGGCGTACCCTCACTAGTACGCGGGGTATGCGGTTATCATGCGCAGCGAAAGCTGACCCCCTAGGGGGAACGTTTTTAGTGTGCAGGTACCCGAAGCGGATGTGGTCAAGGTAAGAGACCGGCGGCACACCCTTGTACTTAGAAAGTAAGTAGTTGTGAGGAATGGGTAGATGTAGACTCTTAGTGAGTATGTATGAACTTGGAAGAGATATGATAATTGTATAAGGATCCTAGTAGACTCGGTTAAGTATTGTATTGTATGGATTATGGAGGAGTAAGTATTGAATGGAGCATTGTTGTATTTGATTGATGAATGGAGTATGTAATATAGATGTGTAGTACTCGGGATTCCGGTCCATCAGACCGATGCTGTATGTAGTAGCAGTAGCCTTGTTAGTCACGTGGGTGACTAACGGCATTGTATCACCCTCATTATGTAAGTATGTATCCGCTGCGTGTATCTGATGTGTAAGGAGGTTGGACGGTAAGCACAGCATTAATGGTAGGGGTGTTACAAAAAGTGGTATCAGAGCGAAGTATCTCTCTGATGACTGGAAATACCGAGTTTAGGAATACCGAGTTAGGAATTAGAAGCTTAGGGCTAAGGGTTGAGTGTTAGCATTAGAGATATGCTAGTTAGGAACTACCGGTGAGTACCGGATACCTACAATACCAGTCCCGCCCACCGCAAACCCCACTGTATAACTTGGGAAAGGACGCCAGAGAGAAGAAAAGTCTTCTCATACTCGGGGAAACCCGATCTGGCAGTTGTGAAGCAATCACACGGTAACAGCAGCCGACATATGGTAGATTCCAGGAACTGGAAGTCCCGGGGATGGATCCCGGTTGAACCACAACACCGCACGTAATAGCGGTAGGAGGAAACACTCCAACCACGAGGAGGCTACAACTTACAACAGCATGGGGCGACGTGCTTAGCAGTCGCGAAACCTAGCTAGTCAACCAACAACAGGAAAGAAGCACTAACCGTGCAACGGAATGAAAAGGGAGCAGTAACGGAACCCGAGACACAAGTCTACGGGATAGTAATACTTGAATAATACCACCAACGGTATGCTAGCCGACTAAGGACATAGTCGGAAGCGGTTAACTCCAAAACTATAATCCCATTAAGGTTGCAGTACCTGGGCAATAAGCTCAGACAACTACAAGAACAAGCATGAGATACAAACCAATAGGACTACAAGCGTAGTACCTAAACGAGGAAGGCTCAGTAACCACCACAAATGTGTGGGAACGAGCCACAAGGAACGACACTAAACCAATAGAACGGGAACCTCCAAGGAGTGGAGGAGTACCCAGATCTACGACAGCCATGTCTAGACCACCAAGAAGCTACCTAAAGGAGTGAGTATACCAATTATAGATCAAAAAGATCGAGGGAAGCGTCAACAAGACTAACAAACACAAATGGAAACCATACCGTGATCGGTATAGGATTACTCAAAAACCACCAGTACCACGCACTTGCTACGGCAAGTGCAGTAAGAACATGAACATGTAAAGGAACACTCACACGTCACAAGTACATAGTAATGTACGGTGACCGTAATGAAACAACCACAGGATCACACATCCTAACAACCAGACGTATGAAACCTTGGGAAGGCTTAACGGCCGACTACTGTACTTACCAGTCAGCGAGAAGCTAGACTTGGTCAAGACCTCAAGCATGGCTATGCCATGAGAGATTTCTTTTAACACCGAACCATATTTTAAAACCCAAAAATTTTCTTTCAAAACCATAAACCTTCTTTTAAAACCTTGGATTTTAAAACCAGACCAACAACATTACGGTGAGTATCAAAGAATGATACAAGAGGAGTTGACAATAGAATACTTCACCTAGGCGTGTGGCGAACACTACGAGTGTACCCGTTACGGGATGTGGGACAACCGCACTCCGAAGGAGCTTGCGGGCCCGACATATAGTTGGGTAAGTGGTAACGTATCAATATGGTACCCCACGTATGTATACATGTAGTGTGCGACACACGGGAAGTAGTCAACTCCGTTCTACGGACCATGAGTAAATTTTAACCAGAACAACTGGACACCACAGACAATCAAGGAGAAGGAAACTCAGTTAAGGAACAAGTGTAAGGAACTCGGAGAATCCATCGGAAGATAAGGAATAAGAACTAGAAGGTGCAAAGAGCACATACTAGTAAGTATAGACATTGGACATGTCTCAATGATATCAAGCAACCACATGATAGCTGGAAGGTATACCCAGCCTAAAAACAGTAAGGCAGTTGGCTAAACGTGAACACCACAATGCTCGACAAACGGGACAGAACTCCCAAGAGCAATCACACGATTACCATAAAGAAAAATCCATCATTGAAGAGAATATTAAACCTAGTCTCAAGCGCTAGGAGCAAGTATAAACGGTCTACCCAACGACAGGAGACGTTATAACCCAAAAGGGGAATAACTTAACTACAATACCGCAAGGCGGTATAATGATAACCCATCGTAAACATTCGCCGGATGTAACGGCATGATCTAACAACACCCAGGAGCAATCCTTGAGGGTGACTGGATTAACAACAGTCAAACAAAGCGTCAAGACAAGAATACAGGAGCTGGAACGAGCACTCGGTTAAGACACCGAAGGGATTCCACTTGACAGGAAATACCCTAGTCTATAAAAGGCACTGATCAGCACCAAATTGCCTAAGGGTCTCCTATGAACGGAAGCGTGATGCCACGACTGACCATGGATCCAATAATACCTCCAACCTATGACGGTATACATGGAGTGGAAACATGTATAAGCAGCTTGCAAAGAGCATAGCTTGCAGCAATATGGCTCTAAAGCCATAAACCTGATGTGTTGTAACCTTAAACGGTTGCAAAACCCACACCATTACTAACAAGACTTGCAAGAAATATTGCCTTACACGACAAGAAATCAACAACTGGACCATCGATCCAAACCCAACCTTATGAGTGGCTTGAAGTAATGGCCAACTCAGTGTCACTGTCACTAGAGCATCAGTCTAGTATACAGTTGACAAGCTTTTAATTACCTTCATGCCTTATGTAGCAATGGTAGCACAGAGGCATAAGAATCATGATAATGCCAACATTGGCCTAGTCCACACTTGGACACTACGAGAAACCCAAGGGAAGGTACCCCCCCTCGTTAGCCAAAGACCACCAATGTGGTGAAGATGTGAACCCTTGGAAAGGCTTCCATCTATTATAACAATAAGCCTACGCTTATAAATATTGTCAAGGGGTGATGGAAAAAGGAAACGAGATTTTCCAATCCATTACGACATAAGGAGTAAGCATACCCCATATGCACTCAAGCATATGGTGAACCATTGTATAAACACCAATATGATAACCTTGTCATGAGACCTATCAGTGGAGACAACCCCTCAACAAGAAATTTCACTTGTCAGTGATAGAATACCCTCCAATTGGAGAACGGGACCAGAAAACCCTTGAAGTTTCGTGGGATATCCTGGTAATATACATACAAGCAAAACTACACAGCCAGAGCCTAAACCAATGCTCAGCTTTGGGAGGACAGTGATGTCAAAAACAATCAATGTGAGTGCACGTTGCACACCACGAATGACCAACGCTCAAGAGAGCTTGTAAACCGGTAAATTGCTTTATCCTTGGTCAACCAAGATACTTGGTAAATTGTATCACAAATGATGATAGAATGTGAGGTAAGTTAACCTACACATAAAATCTAAGTGGAATAAGACATCTCCACATTGGGAAGATAATAAGATTGCCGTATGCTACGACACCGTTATACACACAAACACAGGAAACTCCTAGTGTATTTACACCATAAGGAAATGGTGCCAATGACAATGTCACTAAGTAAAAAGGAACTACCACATTAACAGAAACAGTAAAAGCAATGTTGTACGATGAGTAAGAATACGGTGCGCAACAAGCGACCGCCATGAGGAAGTGACAGATAATAACACGGAGTATAAGTAAGAGACGACAGGTAGAAAATTCTTTCCTATCACATAAGTGATTACTGTCAAGCGTTCACGCCTCTGCACTCTGTATGACTGGTGTTTTGGTATTGCACTTGTGCAGCTAATGATCTAATGCGATGGTTAGGGATATGGAGAATGTAAACCGTAGTAAATCTTTCTTCTCACCAACAAACAGGGCATAAGCCAGCTAAGAAAGCTTGGCAACAAACGTGCGGCCTAAGACAAAGAAGCACGAAGAGTGTACAACACACTAACAATCACAAGATGGTTTCCATTGGAGTAAAAGGTGAAATGAGACATATCAAAGTCCCTAGGACCGACGCATAGAAATGCAAGGTCATACAAGTAAAGAACACTTGTACTGAACCAGAAGAACTGGTATAATTTAGAAGCTAGTGACAACAGAGGAAGCACTACAGTTAAGTGGTGACTTAACCTCGCCTGACAATAAGTCGGAGGAACTTAACGAAAAATCGTAGAAGCGCGAATAGCATGTGCAGAAGATTACCAGGGAGCTGGTTATAAATCTTAAACTCATTGAGTCCAAACACGGTGAAAGAATACCGCATTTGTTTAGTAAACCTTATTCCCGTAATAGACGGATAAGAAGGTGATGTATAACACATTAAGGATAACAAGAAGGGTGAATAACCCGAGTATCAGGGTCGCGCAGCAAAGCTAGTGGGCCCTAGCTAGGAGATAATATACCTAGTAAGTATAATAGAATGGCTATTAATGCCTTGAAGCCGGTCAGGCTAGAACCGAATTAAGTATGAGTTAAGTAAACTCATATAGGAACTCTTGGTGCAAAGACTAAACCATTGGTACGGTTAAGACCCTTTGACCAGAGCATAGTATATAGTATACCGTAGTGAAGCTAAACGCTTCAGTTTGCCCAAACTGATTAAACCAATGTTTAATAATAATAACATATGGTAGATTACGTGGGCGTAATCCCTTTTAAGGGGGGTAGAGCGAAACCGCTTAATGTAAGTTTTGTGAATAAAACACATAAACCATAATGTGCATAGCACAAATGAGAACTAAAATTGATGATTGATACTATGTTAAATAAACATAAGTACTCATTCACACTGTAATTATGGTAATTAGGCATTAGACATGCAAACACCATAGGAGGAGTATACCCAGCTTGTAACACCAATGTAAGAGTATTAGTAAAAGAAAAGCAATGAGTAGTGGACGGAGCTCCACAAGTATTGTAACCTTTGAAGAAGTAGTACGGAATGAATGAGAGTAGATGAATGAAGTTTATGAGTAGTGGAATCGCAAGTAAAATATTTGAAACAATCGAAGTCAACTAAATCTTATAAGTGTACTATTCCTTAGTTAGAATTAGGAGATGATGGTGAGTAATGGATGGAAGTAGTGGAGGTTGATGAAATGAGCATTTAGGTATTGAACCACGGAGTAAAGCATTTAGGAAGTAGAGTGAGGATGATTGATGGATTGATTCCATCCTTTGGAGATGTATGAATTCGTAATCACGACTAGAAAGAGTAAAAAGATAGAAAATGAAAACAATTAAATTATTTGTTTGATTGAATCTGATGTGGGAAGTCGAACTTGATCCTGATCAGATCAAGGGAAACCGAACACAAATTGGGGTGGAAAGATAGTTCAACACTGATGCTGATCACATCAGGGTCGAATGATTCTTGAAGCTCCCCTCAAGTGGTCACAAGAATCACACATAGGATAGAAGTAATGAATATAAATTGGAATATGGAGTTGTATGTTTTAGAAATTTTAATTGGTAGTGGTGGAAGAATTTCTTTTAGTATGGAGAATGAGGATGTGTTAGAAGTGAGTACCGAAGAAGATAATAAGGTAGTATGTGGTATTATTCCAAGGGCGGCGGGACATAGAGGAGTCCCGTGTCTAGATGACCTGAGCGCCTACGGGATTGGAATGTGTATTGCATTGCTTTGGGAATAGCCTTGCATTGTATGTATGTATAAATTTGGTAATGAGGAACCGGATGGTCGGTAGTAATGCGGATTGGAATAACTATAGTACATTGATATGGTATGGTATGTAGAGACCCTGAGTAATGGATTTGGGAATTGTAAGGAGGAAGAAGGTATGGCTTTGGTATTAGACACGTAAGAATGAGTAAGCATTGTAAACCTATAACCTCGAACAACTTTGAGGACAAAGTTCCTAAGGGGGTAGATTGAAATACCCCGAACTTAAATATAGGGATTAAAATTAATCTCATATGTACTTAAGGGCCTAATGGTACCCAATTAATACTAGTAAGGAAAAATAAATCCAAAAGAAATAAATAAACGCGTAAAAAGCGGAAAACGCTAAGTAAGTGTTAAGTAACCATAGGAGGTATGAGACCTCGGTTAGCGTGTTATATGGATTCTAAAGGTTTAATAAGACCTAAATAATATGTGGGACAAATCCCGAAGAAAACGGATCCAAATAATGAATTAAAACACTAATAGAGCTTTAGAGCACGTTTTTCGAGAAAACCCGGAAACATGACTTTAAGTGGTCAAACGGACCCGTAAAAATTATAAACCATTAAATAATAATTATTAAGCATTTATGAAAGCTTAATGACCAATAAAAATAAAGAAACGAGAAAATTCCGGAAAACGGGCCCGGTTAGTGAACAGTGCCTAAACCGGGTAAAATAACGAGCGTTTTCTGTAAAAGACGAAAAACGCTCCAAACAGTAGTAATATGGGGGCCGGTTTTTAATGGGTAAATAAACCCCTCACACACACATGCAACTAGTTAACAAATAAGTAAATCAAAAAGCAAAAGAGTAAAGTACAAAAAGTAAAAGGACACTCTCTCACCTCTCATTCTCACTTTTCCCTCTTCTCTCTCCCATTTCTCCCTCTCTCACCGATTTCTCCCTCCTCTCTCTCTGGTTTGGGCGATTTCATGGAGCTCCACAAGCCTTCCATGGCTTCTCCTCTTCCTCCACATGCTCTAGCTCCACTTGAACTCCAAAGGTAAAAATAACTACATATTTGAACTCCCCTCATCCTCCTCTACACTTCTCTCTTTTCAAAATCCGAAAATGAGGAAGTTCATTTTCGTGGGTATACCCCATTCAAAGAGAAAAGCACACCATTATGGAGCTTGGGGTCTCCTCTTTCCAACAAGGTAAAAATCTCCATGAAAGACCTCGTTTTTCTCCATCCCTTGGTGTGACCGATTTTGTCTCTCTCCCTTACCTTGTTTTTTCTCTTATTTTGGAGCATGGTCTCAACCCTCCAATGGTGGAGTAACCCCCTTCTTAATTCAAGGGTGAGAATCCCTCTCAAAGATCTCCAAAGGTAAACCCTAGAAATCTTGTTTTAAGCATTTCTATGAACTAACATTAATTAAGGGGTTAGTATGTTAATTATACTTATTTATGTGCTTTGGGTGATGGGAATGGAGTTGACAACTCCATTCCCCCACAAAACCGAATTGGACAAGAGAGAAAGCAAGAGGAGAAATGAGAAAGAAAGAAGGAATTAAAAGCTCAAGGTAAGAGCTCTTTACTAATGTTAAATTTTAGTGCATTAGAGTAATGGGAATGGGTAAACCAATCTAAAGAACCCAAAATAATGTATTAGTAATGTAATTGTGGAAGTTTGAGTAATTGTGCAATAGTGTGTGAATTGTAGGCCTTGGAGCCAAATGGTTGTGTATGTGTATTAGTATTGATGCTTGATGGAGTATTGGTGTATTGGGATGGATTTATATTTGTATTGATTGCTGGTAGGACCCTTGTAAGGGTGTGGCTAGATTAGGAATGAATTTGGTGAGAATTGGTATGTGTGGCCAAGTAAGAAAAGTAGAGGAACTATGGCGAAATTTTGGTAGGAATATGTATATGTATGGATGACTTGGTGAATGGGAAAAACCAAGGTGTGTATTGGAGTTAGTAGAGATGTTTAATGACTATGGAGTAGTAGTTGTGGTAAGAGAATGGAAGGATATAAAATCTGTAGCAAGAATTGTTGAATGGCATTGGAGAAACTAGGAGGATTTATGTACTTGACCTTGGGAGTGAGTGTTGGACTTGAAGAGGAGAGGCAATGCATTGTAGGCATTGGAAATGGCATTAGGAGAGGAAATTATGTATGGAGGAGGTGGGAACCAAAATCTGTAGCAAGGAGGTATTAAATTGCATTGTAGAACTAAGAAGAAATAGTGTGCAAGATTTGGTAAGAGGAGAGTTGGACTTGGGTATAGGTAATGTAATGGCTTGGAAGTGTATTTGGGATGCTAGTAATGGTATTGGTAGTAGGAGTATTGGATATGAGCATTGAACTTTAAAATCTGTAGCATAAGTGTAACAAAAACTGTTACAAGTGTTGGAAGAGAAGTGAGGGAATTGTGTAAGTGGTTTGATGGATTTAGTAATGGATTTGGTGGATGAATTAAGGTGATTTAGAATGTTAAATAGTACTAAAACATGTTAGGATGTATGTAGGAAGATTGGGGAAGCAATGGGTGAAAATGGGAAAGAAAAATAAGGTCTGTAGCAATGTCCTGCTACCGTCCGACCCACAGCCTGGATCGGACGCTGGGTCGGACATGTCTTAAGCAACGAAAATAAATCTTTCTGGAATGGTCCGACCCAGGGCCGTGAGTCGGACGTGGGTCGGACATGCAAAAAAATTATGTTGTCGAAGTTTCTGACTCCGTCCGACCCAGAGGGTGAGTCAGACGTGGGTGGGACAAGGCTTGGACAACAGACCCGAAACAATCTGGAATGGTCCGACCAGAGGGTTGGGTCGGACGGAATAGTGCTGGGTCGGACGGGGAGAATTTCAGAGAACGGTAATCTACTGGAATGGTCCGACCCAGGGCTTGGGTCGGACGGTGGGTGGACGACCCATAACTTACAAAAAAAAAATATAGGGTTACAACTAGTATGTATATATATATATATATATATATATATACCACCTATACATATCTATATATCTATGTAAGTAAACCATGGACAAGTAATGAAAAGAAAGTAAATGAAATATAAGTGTAAAGAATGCAAAGACTTAGTAAGTATGAATTAGGAAATGTAAGAGTAATCGAATTAAGTTCATGATAGTTAGAGTAATCATTCAATTATATGTATATCATAGGAACTTGATTGTGAACACCGGAGGAACGTTGGGATACAAGTACAACGGTGAAAGGTATGATTTCTTCATGCCCTGTATCCTAATCTGGTTACCCCGATTTGTGTGCTTATTTGATCACCTAATAAGATAAATGCATGAATCGGACTATATTGCACTTACCTGTGCTTGTTTACATTGTTCTTGATATTTGTCTTGAACAATAGTTTGATAATTCATGAAACTATGAATGATGATGATGTGTATTGTATTTTGTAGTGTACTTGTATATTGCACTGTATTTTGTATGGATGTGTATATGAGTCTTGTATTGTATTATTGTGCTTGAATGAATGACTTCTGCTAATTCCTAACTACCTAACTCCTAACTTAAGTGAGTAAATTGGAATGAGTAGAAGTCCGATATAGTTTCGGCCACGCGTGAGGATGCGGAGTCACAAGAGGTTGGCTGCAATTCCTGACTCTTAAACTGGTCCGCGGCCCAAATCCCTTAAATGGGTAGCATCCCGGATTGGTGAGTCAAGTAAATCCTGAGGTGGGACGGAGTAGTCCCCAGGGCCGGAGGTCCCGACGACTTAACTTGAGTAAGAGTAAGAGTAAGTAAGTATGGATCCGTAAGTATGTATGAGTATGTATGCGTATGTATGAGTAAAGAGTAATCTCCACCCGATTAACCCGGGTGGACCAATGAAGCTAACAAATATTGTATATTGTGCATGAAATGTGTATGTGTAATTCGGAAAAAGGTAATGTATTGGTTGGTTTATATTGTATTCCTTGTATGTAATGAAGTGTATGTATGTATGCCTTGCGTAAGTATTATTGTATTGTGTGTAAGAGCATGTATGCATGTATGTTTGTATGAAAATGAACTGCATGTATGCGACCAAGTGGTCGGCGTACCCTCACTAGTACGCGGGGTATGCGGTTATCATGCGCGCGAAAGCTGACCCCCTAGGGGGAACGTTTTTAGTGTGCAGGTACCCGAAGCGGATGTGGTCAAGGTAAGAGACCGGCGGCACACCCTTGTACTTAGAAAGTAAGTAGTTGTGAGGAATGGGTAGATGTAGACTCTTAGTGAGTATGTATGAACTTGGAAGAGATATGATAATTGTATAAATCCTAGTAGACTCGGTTAAGTATATTGTATTGTATGGATTATGGAGGAGTAAGTATTGAATGGAGCATTGTTGTATTTGATTGATGAATGGAGTATGTAATATAGATGTGTAGTACTCGGGATTCCGGTCCATCAGACCGATGCTGTATGTAGTAGCAGTAGCCTTGTTAGTCACGTGGGTGACTAACGGCATTGTATCACCCTCATTATGTAAGTATGTATCCGCTGCGTGTATCTGATGTGTAAGGAGGTTGGACGGTAAGCACAGCATTAATGGTAGGGGTGTTACAAAAAGTGGTATCAGAGCGAAGTATCTCTCTGATGACTGGAAATACCGAGTTTAGGAATACCGAGTTAGGAATTAGAAGCTTAGGGCTAAGGGTGAGTGTTAGCATTAGAGATATGCTAGTTAGGAACTACCGGTGAGTACCGGATACCTACAATACCAGTCCCGCCCGCCGCAAACCCCACTGTATAACTTGGGAAAGGACGCCAGAGAGAAGAAAAGTCTTCTCATACTCGGGGAAACCCGATCTGGCAGTTGTGAAGCAATCACACGGTAACAGCAGCCGACATATGGTAGATTCCAGGAACTGGAAGTCCCGGGGATGGATCCCGGTTGAACCACAACACCGCACGTAATAGCGGTAGGAGGAACACTCCAACCACGAGGAGGCTACAACTTACAACAGCATGGGGCGACGTGCTTAGCAGTCGCGAAACCTAGCTAGTCAACCAACAACAGGAAAGAAGCACTAACCGTGCAACGGAATGAAAATGGGAGCAGTAACGGAACCCGAGACACAAGTCTACGGGATAGTAATACTTGAATAATACCACCAACTGTATGCTAGCCGACTAAGGACATAGTCGGAAGCGGTTAACTCCAAAACTATAATCCCATTAAGGTTGCAGTACCTGGGCAATAAGCTCAGACAACTACAAGAACAACCATGAGATATAAACCAATAGGACTACAAGCGTAGTACCTAAACGAGGAAGGCTCAGTAACCACCACAAATGTGTGGGAACGAGCCACAAGGAACGACACTAAACCAATAGAACGGGAACCTCCAAGGAGTGGAGGAGTACCCAGATCTACGACAGCCATGTCTAGACTACCAAGAAGCTACCTAAAGGAGTGAGTATACCAATTATAGATCAAAAAGATCAAGGGAAGCGTCAACAAGACTAACAAACACAAATGGAAACCATACCGTGATCGGTATAGGATTACTCAAAAACCACCTGTACCACGCACTTGCTACGGCAAGTGCAGTAAGAACATGAACATGTAAAGGAACACTCACACGTCACAAGTACATAGTAATGTACGGTGACCGTAATGAAACAACCACAGGATCACACATCCTAACAACCAGACGTATGAAACCTTGGGAAGGCTTAACGGCCGACTACTGTACTTACCAGTCAGCGAGAAGCTAGACTTGGTCAAGACCTCAAGCATGGCTATGCCATGAGAGATTTCTTTAACACACCGAACCATATTTTAAAACCCAAAAATTTTTTTCAAACCATAAACCTTCTTTTAAAACCTTGGATTTTAAAACCAGACCAACAACATTACGGTGAGTATCAAAGAATGATACAAGAGGAGTTGACAATAGAATACTTCACCTAGGCGTGTGGCGAACACTACGAGTGTACCCGTTACGGGATGTGGGACAACCGCACTCCGAAGGAGCTTGCGGGCCCGACATATAGTTGGGTAAGTGGTAACGTATCAATATGGTACCCCACGTATGTATACATGTAGTGTGCGACACACGAGAAGTAGTCAACTCCGTTCTACGGACCATGAGTAAATTTTAACCAGAACAACTGGACACCACAGACAATCAAGGAGAAGGAAACTCAGTTAAGGAACAAGTGTAAGGAACTCGGAGAATCCATCGGAAGATAAGGAATAAGAACTAGAACGTGCAAAGAGCACATACTAGTAAGTATAGACATTGGACATGTCTCAATGATATCAAGCAACCACATGATAGCTGGAAGGTATACCCAGCCTAAAACAGTAAGGCAGTTGGCTAAACGTGAACACCACAATGCTCGACAAACGGGACAGAACTCCCAAGAGCAATCACACGATTACCATAAAGAAAAATCCATCATTGAAGAGAATATTAAACCTAGCTCAAGCGCTAGGAGCAAGTATAAACGGTCTACCCAACGACAGGAGACGTTATAACCCAAAAGGGGAATAACTTAACTACAATACCGCAAGGCGGTATAATGATAACCCATCGTAAACATTCGCCGGATGTAACGGCATGATCTAACAACACCCAGGAGCAATCCTTGAGGGTGACTGGATTAACAACAGTCAAACAAAGCGTCAAGACAAGAATACAGGAGCTGGAACGAGCACTCGGTTAAGACACCGAAGGGATTCCACTTGACAGGAAATAACCCTAGTCTATAAAGGCACTGATCAGCACCAAATTGCCTAAGGGTCTCCTATGAACGGAAGCGTGATGCCACGACTGACCATGGATCCAATAATACCTCCAACCTATGACGGTATACATGGAGTGGAAACATGTATAAGCAGCTTGCAAAGAGCATAGCTTGCAGCAATATGGCTCTAAAGCCATAAACCTGATGCGTTGTGTAACCTTAAACGGTTGCAAAACCCACACCATTACTAACAAGACTTGCAAGAAATATTGCCTCACACGACAAGAAATCAACAACTGGACCATCGATCCAAACCCAACCTTATGAGTGGCTTGGAGTAATGGCCAACTCAGTGTCACTGTCACTAGAGCATCAGTCTAGTATACAGTTGACAAGCTTTTAATTACCTTCATGCCTTATGTAGCAATGGTAGCACAGAGGCATAAGAATCATGATAATGCCAACATTGGCCTAGTCCACACTTGGACACTACGAGAAACCCAAGGGAAGGTACCCCCCCTCGTTAGCCAAAGACCACCAATGTGTGAAAGATGAACCCTTGGAAAGGCTTCATCTATTATAACAATAAGCCTATCGTTATAAAATATTGTCAAGGGGCGATGGAAAAAGGAAACGAAATTTTCCAAACCATTACGACTTAAGGAGTAAGCATACTCCATATGCACTCAAGCATGTGGTGAACCGTTGTATAAACACCAATATGATAACCTTGTCATGAGACCTATCAGTGGAGACAACCCCTCAACAAGAAATTTCACTTGTCAGTGATAGAATACCCTCCAATTGGAGAACGGGACCAGAAAACCCTTAAGTTTCGTGGGATCCTGGTAATACATACAAGCAAAACTACACAGCTAGAGCCTAAACCAATGCTCATCTTTGGGAGGACAGTGATTGTCAAAAACAATCAATGTGAGTGCACGTTGCACACCACGAATGACCAACGCTCAAGAGAGCTTGTAAACCGGTAAATTGCTTTATCCTTGGTCAACCAAGATACTTGGTAAATTGTATCACAATTGATGATAGAATGTGAGGTAAGTTAACCTACACATAAAACCTAAGTGGAATAAGACATCTCCACATTGGGAAGATAATAAGATTGTTGTATGCTACGACAACCGTTATACACACAAACACAGGAAACTCCTAGTGCTTTTGCACCATAAGGAAATGGTGCCAATGACAATGTCACTAAGTAAAAAGGAACTACCACAGTAACAGAAACAGTAAAAGCAATGTTGTACGATGAGTAAGAATACGGTGCGCAACAAGCGACCGCCATGAGGAAGTGACAGATAATAACACGGAGTATAAGTAAGAGACGACAGGTAGAAATATTCTTTCCTATCACATAAGTGACTTACTGTCAAGCGTTCACGCCTCTGCACTCTGTATGACTGAGTGTTTTGGTATTGCACTTGTGCAGCTAATGATCTAATGCGATGGCTAGGGATATGGAGAATGTAAACCGTAGTAAATCTTTCTTCTCACCAACAAACAGGGCATAAGCCAGCTAAGAAAGCTTGGCAACAAACCGTGCGGCCTAAGACCAAAGAAGCACGAAGAGTGTACAACACACTAACAATCACAAGATGTGAATTCCATTGGAGTAAAAGGTGAAAGGAGACATATCAAAGTCACTAGGACCGACGCATAGAAATGCAAGGTCATACAAGTAAAGAACACTTGTACTGAACCAGAAGAACTGGTATAATTTAGAAGCTAGTGACAACAGAGGAAGCACTACAGTTAAGTGGTGACTTAACCTCGCCTGACAATAAGTCGGAGGAACTTAACGAAAAATCGTAGAAGCGCGAATAGCATGTGCAGAAGATTACCAGGGAGCTGGTTATAAATCTTAAACTCATTGAGTCCAAACACGGTGAAAGAATACCGCATTTGTTTAGTAAACCTTATTCCCGTAATAGACGGATAAGAAGGTGATGTATAACACATTAAGGATAACAAGAAGGGTGAATAACCCGAGTATCAGGGTCGCGCAGCAAAGCTAGTGGGCCCTAGCTAGGAGATAATATACCTAGTAAGTATAATAGAATGGCTATTAATGCCTTGAAGCCGGTCAGGCTAGAACCGAATTAAGTATGAGTTAAGTAAACTCATATAGGAACTCTTGGTGCAAAGACTAAACCATTGGTACGGTTAAGACCCTTTGACCAGAGCATAGTATATAGTATACCGTAGTGAAGCTAAACGCTTCAGTTTGCCCAAACTGATTAAACCAATGTTTAATAATAAACATATGGTAGATTACGTGGGCGTAATCCCTTTTAAGGGGGGTGAGCGAAACCGCTTAATGTAAGTTTTGTGAATAAAACACATAAACCATAATGTGCATAGCACAAATGAGAACTAAAATTGATGATTGATACTATGTTAAATAAACATAAGTACTCATTCACACTGTAATTATGGTAATTAGGCACTAGACATGCAAACACCATAGGAGGAGTATACCCAGCTTGTAACACCAATGTAAGAGTATTAGTAAAAGAAAAGCAATGAGTAGTGGACGGAGCTCCACAAGTATTGTAACCTTTGAAGAAGTAGTACGGAATGAATGAGAGTAGTAGATGAATGAAGTTTATGAGTAGTGGAATCGCAAGTAAAATATTTGAAACAATCGAAGTCAACTAAATCTTATAAGTGTACTATTCCTTAGTTAGAATATAGGAGATGATGGTGAGTAATGGATGGAAGTAGTGGAGGTTGATGAAATGAGCATTTAGGTATTAAACCACGGAGTAAAGCATTTAGGAAGTAGAGTGAGGATGATTGATGGATTGATTCCATCCTTTGGAGATGTATGAATTCGTAATCACGACTAGAAAGAGTAAAAAAGATAGAAAATGAAAACAATTAAATTATTTGTTTGATTGAATCTGATGTGGGAATACGAACTTGATCCTGATCAGATCAAGGGAAACCGAACACAAATTGGGGTGGAAAGATAGTTCAACACTGATGCTGATCACATCAGGGTCGAATGATTCTTGAAGCTCCCCTCAAGTGGTCACAAGAATCACACATAGGATAGAAGTAATGAATATAAATTGGAATATGGAGTTGTATGTTTTAGAAATTTTAATTGGTAGTGGTGGAAGAATTTCTTTTAGTATGGAGAATGAGGATGTGTTAGAAGTGAGTACCGAAGAAGATAATAAGGTAGTATGTGGTATTATTCCAAGGGCGGCGGGACATAGAGGAGTCCCGTGTCTAGATGACCTGAGCGCCTACGGGATTGGAATGTGTATTGCATTGCTTTGGGAATAGCCTTGCATTGTATGTATGTATAAATTTGGTAATGAGGAACCGGATGGTCGGTAGTAATGCGGATTGGAATAACTATAGTACATTGATTGGTATGGTATGTAGAGACCCTGAGTAATGGATTTGGGAATTGTAAGGAGGAAGAAGGTATGGCTTTGGTATTAGACACGTAAGAATGAGTAAGCATTGTAAACCTATAACCTCGAACAACTTTGAGGACAAAGTTCCTAAGGGGGGTAGATTGAAATACCCCGAACTTAAATATAGGGATTAAAATTAATCTCATATGTACTTAAGGGCCTAATGGTACCCAATTAATACTAGTAAGGAAAAATAAATCCAAAAGAAATAAATAAACGCGTAAAAAGCGGAAAACGCTAAGTAAGTGTTAAGTAACCATAGGAGGTATGAGACCTCGGTTAGCGTGTTATATGGATTCTAAAGGTTTAATAAGACCTAAATAATATGTGCGGACAAATCCCGAAGAAAACGGATCCAAATAATGAATTAAAACACTAATAGAGCTTTAGAGCACGTTTTTCGAGAAAACCCGGAAACATGACTTTAAGTGGTCAAACGGACCCGTAAAAAATTATAAACCATTAAATAATATTTATTAAGCATTTATGAAAGCTTAATGACCAATAAAAATAAAGAAACGAGAAAATTCCGGAAAACGGGCCCGGTTAGTGAACAGTGCCTAAACCGGGTAAAATAATGAGCGTTTTCTGTAAAAGACGAAAAACGCTCCAAACAGTAGTAATATGGGGGCCGGTTTTTAATGGGTAAATAAACCCCTCACACACACATGCAACTAGTTAACAAATAAGTAAATCAAAAAGCAAAAGAGTAAAGTACAAAAAGTAAAAGGACACTCTCTCACCTCTCATTCTCACTTTTCCCTCTTCTCTCTCCCATTTCTCCCTCTCTCACCGATTTCTCCCTCCTCCTCTCTGGTTTGGTGCGATTTCATGGAGCTCCACAAGCCTTCCATGGCTTCTCCTCTTCCTCCACATGCTCTAGCTCCACTTGAACTCCAAAGGTAAAAATAACTACATATTTGAACTCCCCTCATCCTCCTCTACACTTCTCTCTTTTCAAAATCCGAAATGAGGAAGTTCATTTTCGTGGGTATACCCCATTCAAAGAGAAAAGCACACCATTATGGAGCTTGGGGTCTCCTCTTTCCAACAAGGTAAAAATCTCCATGAAAGACCTCGTTTTTCTCCATCCCTTGGTGTGACCGATTTTGTCTCTCTCCCTTACCTTGTTTTTTCTCTTATTTTGGAGCATGGTCTCAACCCTCCAATGGTGGAGTAACCCCCTTCTTAATTCAAGGGTGAGAATCCCTCTCAAAGATCTCCAAAGGTAAACCCTAGAAATCTTGTTTTAAGCATTTCTATGAACTAACATTAATTAAGGGGTTAGTATGTTAATTATACTTATTTATGTGCTTTGGGTGATGGGAATGGAGTTGACAACTCCATTCCCCCACAAAACCGAATTGGACAAGAGAGAAAGCAAGAGGAGAAATGAGAAAGAAAGAAGGAATTAAAAGCTCAAGGTAAGAGCTCTTTACTAATGTTAAATTTTAGTGCATTAGAGTAATGGGAATGGTAAACCAATCTAAAGAACCCAAAATAATGTATTAGTAATGTAATTGTGGAAGTTTGAGTAATTGTGCAATAGTGTGTGAATTGTAGGCCTTGGAGCCAAATGGTTGTGTATGTGTATTAGTATTGATGCTTGATGGAGTATTGGTGTATTGGGATGGATTTATATTTGTATTGATTGCTGGTAGGACCCTTGTAAGGGTGTGGCTAGATTAGGAATGAATTTGGTGAGAATTGGTATGTGTGGCCAAGTAAGAAAAGTAGAGGAACTATGGCGAAATTTTGGTAGGAATATGTATATGTATGGATGACTTGGTGAATGGGAAAAACCAAGGTGTGTATTGGAGTTAGTAGAGATGTTTAATGACTATGGAGTAGTAGTTGTGGTAAGAGAATGGAAGGATATAAAATCTGTAGCAAGAATTGTTGAATGGCATTGGAGAAACTAGGAGGATTTATGTACTTGACCTTGGGAGTGAGTGTTGGACTTGAAGAGGAGAGGCAATGCATTGTAGGCATTGGAAATGGCATTAGGAGAGGAAATTATGTATGGAGGAGGTGGGAACCAAAATCTGTAGCAAGGAGGTATTAAATTGCATTGTAGAACTAAGAAGAAATAGTGTGCAAGATTTGGTAAGAGGAGAGTTGGACTTGGGTATAGGTAATGTAATGGCTTGGAAGTGTATTTGGGATGCTAGTAATGGTATTGGTAGTAGGAGTATTGGATATGAGCATTGAACTTTAAAATCTGTAGCATAAGTGTAACAAAAACTGTTACAAGTGTTGGAAGAGAAGTGAGGGAATTGTGTAAGTGGTTTGATGGATTTAGTAATGGATTTGGTGGATGAATTAAGGTGATTTAGAATGTTAAATAGTACTAAAACATGTTAGGATGTATGTAGGAAGATTGGGGAAGCAATGGGTGAAAATGGGAAAGAAAAATAAGGTCTGTAGCAATGTCCTGCTACCGTCCGACCCACAGCCTGGATCGGACGCTGGGTCGGACATGTCTTAAGCAACGAAAATAAATCTTTCTGGAATGGTCTGACCCAGGGCCGTGAGTCGGACGTGGGTCGGACATGCAAAAAATTATGTTGTCGAAGTTTCTGACTCCGTCCGACCCAGAGGGTGAGTCAGACGTGGGTGGGACAAGGCTTGGACAACAGACCCGAAACAATCTGGAATGGTCCGACCAGAGGGTTTGGGTCGGACGAATAGTGCTGGGTCGGACGGGGAGAATTTCAGAGAACGGTAATCTACTGGAATGGTCCGACCCAGGGCTTGGGTCGGACGGTGGGTCGGACGACCCATAACTTACAAAAAAAAAACTATAGGGTTACAACTAGTATGTATATATATATATATATATATATATGTATACCACCTATACATATCTATATATCTATGTAAGTAAACCATGGACAAGTAATGAAAAGAAAGTAAATGAAATATAAGTGTAAAGAATGCAAAGACTTAGTAAGTATGAATTAGGAAATGTAAGAGTAATCGAATTAAGTTCATGATAGTTAGAGTAATCATTCAATTATATGTATATCATAGGAACTTGATTTGTGAACACCGGAGGAACGTTGGGATACAAGTACAACGGTGAAAGGTATGATTTCTTCATGCCCTGTATCCTAATCTGGTTACCCCGATTTGTGTGCTTATTTGATCACCTAATAAGATAAATGCATGAATCGGACTATATTGCGCTTACCTGTGCTTGTTTACATTGTTCTTGATATTTGTCTTGAACAATAGTTTGAATAATTCATGAAACATATGAATGATGATGATGTGTATTGTATTTTGTAGTGTACTTGTATATTGCACTGTATTTTGTATGGATGTGTATATGAGTCTTGTATTGTATTATTGTGGCTTGAATGAATGACTTCTGCTAATTCCTAACTACCTAACTCCTAACTTAAGTGAGTAAATTGGAATGAGTAGAAGTCCGATATAGTTTTGGCCACGCGTGAGGATGCGGAGTCACAAGAGGTTGGCTGCAATTCCTGACTCTTAAACTGGTCCGCGGCCCAAATCCCTTAAATGGGTAGCATCCCGGATTGGTGAGTCAAGTAAATCCTGGAGGTGGGACGGAGTAGTCCCCAGGGCCAGAGGTCCCGACGACTTAACTTGAGTAAGAGTAAGAGTAAGTAAGTATGGATCCGTAAGTATGTATGAGTATGTATGCGTATGTATGAAGTAACGAGTAATCTCCACCCGATTAACCCGGGTGGACCAATGAAGCTAACAAATATTGTATATTGTGCATGAAATGTGTATGTGTAATTCGGAAAAAGGTAAGTATGTATTGGTTGGTTTATATTGTATTCCTTGTATGTAATGAAGTGTATGTATGTATGCCTTGCGTAAGTATTATTGTATTGTGTGTAAGAGCATGTATGCATGTATGTTTGTATGAAAATGAACTGCATGTATGCGACCAAGTGGTCGGCGTACCCTCACTAGTACGCGGGGTATGCGGTTATCATGCGCAGCGAAAGCTGACCCCCTAGGGGGAACGTTTTTAGTGTGCAGGTACCCGAAGCGGATGTGGTCAAGGTAAGAGACCGGCGGCACACCCTTGTACTTAGAAAGTAAGTAGTTGTGAGGAATGGGTAGATGTAGACTCTTAGTGAGTATGTATGAACTTGGAAGAGATATGATAATTGTATAAGGATCCTAGTAGACTCGGTTAAGTATATTGTATTGTATGGATTATGGAGGAGTAAGTATTGAATGGAGCATTGTTGTATTTGATTGATGAATGGAGTATGTAATATATATGTGTAGTACTCGGGATTCCGGTCCATCAGACCGATGCTGTATGTAGTAGCAGTAGCCTTGTTAGTCACGTGGGTGACTAACGGCATTGTATCACCCTCATTATGTAAGTATGTATCCGCTGCGTGTATCTGATGTGTAAGGAGGTTGGACGGTAAGCACAGCATTAATGGTAGGGGTGTTACAAAAAGTGGTATCAGAGCGAAGTATCTCTCTGATGACTGGAAATACCGAGTTTAGGAATACCGAGTTAGGAATTAGAAGCTTAGGGCTAAGGGTTGAGTGTTAGCATTAGAGATATGCTAGTTAGGAACTACCGGTGAGTACCGGATACCTACAATACCAGTCCCGCCCGCCGCAACCCCACTGTATAACTTGGGAAGGACGCCAGAGAGAAGAAAAGTCTTCTCATACTCGGGGAAACCCGATCTGGCAGTTGTGAAGCAATCACACGGTAACAGCAGCTGACATATGGTAGATTCCAGGAAACTGGAAGTCCCGGGGATGGATCCCGGTTGAACCACAACACCGCACGTAATAGCGGTAGGAGGAACACTCCAACCACGAGAGGCTACAACTTACAACAGCATGGGGCGACGTGCTTAGCAGTCGCGAAACCTAGCTAGTCAACCAACAACAGGAAAGAAGCACTAACCGTGCAACGAATGAAAATGGAGCAGTAACGGAACCCGAGACACAAGTCTACGGGATAGTAACTTGAATAATACCACCAACTGTATGCTAGCCGACTAAGGACATAGTCGGAAGCGGTTAACTCCAAAACTATAATCCCATTAAGGTTGCAGTACCTGGGCAATAAGCTCAACAACTACAAGAAAACCATGAGATATAAACCAATAGGACTACAAGCGTAGTACCTAAACGAGGAAGGCTCAGTAACCACCACAAATGTGTGGGAACGAGCCACAAGAACGACACTAAACCAATAGAACGGGAACCTCCAAGGAGTGGAGGAGTACCCAGATCTACGACAGCCATGTCTAGACCACCAAGAAGCTACCTAAAGGAGTGAGTATACCAATTATAGATCAAAAAGATCGAGGGAAGCGTCAACAAGACTAACAAACACAAATGGAAACCATACCGTGATCGGTATAGGATTACTCAAAAACCACCTGTACCACGCACTTGCTACGGCAAGTGCAGTAAGAACATGAACATGTAAAGGAACACTCACACGTCACAAGTACATAGTAATGTACGGTGACCGTAATGAAACAACCACAGGATCACACATCCTAACAACCACGTATGAAACCTTGGGAAGGCTTAACGGCCGACTACTGTACTTACCAGTCAGCGAGAAGCTAGACTTGGTCAAGACCTCAAGCATGGCTATGCCATGAGAGATTTCTTTAACAACCGAACCATATTTTAAAACCCAAAAATTTTCTTTCAAACCATAAACCTTCTTTTAAAACCTTGGATTTTAAAACCAGACCAACAACATTACGGTGAGTATCAAAGATGATACAAGAGGAGTTGACAATAGAATACTTCACCTAGGCGTGTGGCTAACACTACGAGTGTACCCGTTACGGGATGTGGGACAACCGCACTCCGAAGGAGCTTGCGGGCCCGACATATAGTTGGGTAAGTGGTAACGTATCAATATGGTACCCCACGTATGTATACATGTATGTGCGACACACGGAAGTAGTCAACTCCGTTCTACGGACCATGAGTAAATTTTAACCAGAACAACTGGACACCACAGACTCAAGGAAAGGAAACTCAGTTAAGGAACAAGTGTAGGAACTCGGAGAATCCATCGGAAGATAAGGAATAAGAACTAGAAGTGCAAAGAGCACATACTAGTAAGTATAGACATTGGACATGTCTCAATGATATCAAGCAACACATGATAGCTGGAAGGTATACCCAGCCTAAAACAGTAAGGCAGTTGGCTAAACGTGAACACCACAATGCTCGACAAACGGGACAGAACTCCCAAGAGCAATCACACGATTACCATAAAGAAAAATCCATCATTGAAGAGAATATTAAACCTAGCCTCAAGCGCTAGGAGCAAGTATAAACGGTCTACCCAACGACAGGAGACGTTATAACCTAAAAGGGGAATAACTTAACTACAATACCGCAAGGCGGTATAATGATAACCCATCGTAAACATTCGCCGGATGTAACGGCATGATCTAACAACACCCAGGAGCAATCCTTGAGGGTGACTGGATTAACAACAGTCAAACAAAGCGTCAAGACAAGAATACAGGAGCTGGAACGAGCACTCGGTTAAGACACCGAAGGGATTCCACTTGACAGAAAATACCCTAGTCTATAAAAGGCACTGATCAGCACCAAATTGCCTAAGGGTCTCCTATGAACGGAAGCGTGATGCCACGACTGACCATGGATCCAATAATACCTCCAACCTATGATGGTAGAGTGGAAACATGTATAAGCAGCTTGCAAAGAGCATAGCTTGCAGCAATATGGCTCTAAAGCCATAAACCTGATGCGTTGTGTAACCTTAAACAGTTGCAAAACCCACACCATTACTAACAAGACTTGCAAGAAATATTGCCTCACACGACAAGAAATCAACAACTGGACCATCGATCCAAACCCAACCTTATGAGTGGCTTGGAGTAATGGCCAACTCAGTGTCACTGTCACTAGAGCATCAGTCTAGTATACAGTTGACAAGCTTTTAATTACCTTCATGCCTTATGTAGCAATGGTAGCACAGAGGCATAAGAATCATGATAATGCCAACATTGGCCTAGTCCACACTTGGACACTACGAGAAACCCAAGGGAAGGTACCCCCCCTCGTTAGCCAAAGACCACCAATGTGGTGAAGATGTGAACCCTTGGAAAGGCTTCCATCTATTATAACAATAAGCCTACGCTTATAAATATTGTCAAGGGGCGATGGAAAAAGGAAACGAGATTTTCCAATCCATTACGACATAAGGAGTAAGCATACCCCATATGCACTCAAGCATGTGGTGAACCATTGTATAAACACCAATATGATAACCTTGTCATGAGACCTATCAGTGGAGACAACCCCTCAACAAGAAATTTCACTTGTCAGTGATAGAATACCCTCCAATTGGAGAACGGGACCAGAAAACCCTTGAAGTTTCGTGGGATATCCTGGTAATATACATACAAGCAAAACTACACAGCCAGAGCCTAAACCAATGCTCAGCTTTGGGAGGACATTGATTGTCAAAAACAATCAATGTGAGTGCACGTTGCACACCACGAATGACCAACGCTCAAGAGAGCTTGTAAACCGGTAAATTGCTTTATCCTTGGTCAACCAAGATACTTGGTAAATTGTATCACAAATGATGATAGAATGTGAGGTAAGTTAACCTACACATAAAACCTAAGTGGAATAAGACATCTCCACATTGGGAAGATAATAAGATTGCCGTATGCTACGACAACCGTTATACACACAAACACAGGAAACTCCTAGTGTATTTACACCATAAGGAAATGGTGCCAATGACAATGTCACTAAGTAAAAAGGAACTACCACAGTAACAGAAACAGTAAAAGCAATGTTGTACGATGAGTAAGAATACGGTGCGCAACAAGCGACCGCCATGAGGAAGTGACAGATAATAACACGGAGTATAAGTAAGAGACGACAGGTAGAAATATTCTTTCCTATCACATAAGTGACTTACTGTCAAGCGTTCACGCCTCTGCACTCTGTATGACTGAGTGTTTTGGTATTGCACTTGTGCAGCTAATGATCTAATGCGATGGCTAGGGATATGGAGAATGTAAACCGTAGTAAATCTTTCTTCTCACCAACAAACAGGGCATAAGCCAGCTAAGAAAGCTTGGCAACAAACCGTGCGGCCTAAGACCAAAGAAGCACGAAGAGTGTACAACACACTAACAATCACAAGATGTGAATTCCATTGGAGTAAAAGGTGAAATGAGACATATCAAAGTCACTAGGACCGACGCATAGAAATGCAAGGTCATACAAGTAAAGAACACTTGTACTGAACCAGAAGAACTGGTATAATTTAGAAGCTAGTGACAACAGAGGAAGCACTACAGTTAAGTGGTGACTTAACCTCGCCTGACAATAAGTCGAAGGAACTTAACGAAAAATCGTAGAAGCGCGAATAGCATGTGCAGAAGATTACCAGGGAGCTGGTTATAAATCTTAAACTCATTGAGTCCAAACACGGTGAAAGAATACCGCATTTGTTTAGTAAACCTTATTCCCGTAATAGACGGATAAGAAGGTGATGTATAACACATTAAGGATAACAAGAAGGGTGAATAACCCGAGTATCAGGGTCGCGCAGCAGAAGCTAGTGGGCCCTAGCTAGGAGATAATATACCTAGTAAGTATAATAGAATGGCTATTAATGCCTTGAAGCCGGTCAGGCTAGAACCGAATTAAGTATGAGTTAAGTAAACTCATATAGGAACTCTTGGTGCAAAGACTAAACCATTGGTACGGTTAAGACCCTTTGACCAGAGCATAGTATATAGTATACCGTAGTGAAGCTAAACGCTTCAGTTTGCCCAAACTGATTAAACCAATGTTTAATAATAATAACATATGGTAGATTACGTGGGCGTAATCCCTTTTAAGGGGGGTAGAGCGAAACCGCTTAATGTAAGTTTTGTGAATAAAACACATAAACCATAATGTGCATAGCACAAATGAGAACTAAAATTGATGATTGATACTATGTTAAATAAACATAAGTACTCATTCACACTGTAATTATGGTAATTAGGCATTAGACATGCAAACACCATAGGAGGAGTATACCCAGCTTGTAACACCAATGTAAGAGTATTAGTAAAAGAAAAGCAATGAGTAGTGGACGGAGCTCCACAAGTATTGTAACCTTTGAAGAAGTAGTACGGAATGAATGAGAGTAGTAGATGAATGAAGTTTATGAGTAGTGGAATCGCAAGTAAAATATTTGAAACAATCGAAGTCAACTAAATCTTATAAGTGTAGTATTCCTTAGTTAGAATATAGGAGATGATGGTGAGTAATGGATGGAAGTAGTGGAGGTTGATGAAATGAGCATTTAGGTATTGAACCACGGAGTAAAGCATTTAGGAAGTAGAGTGAGGATGATTGATGGATTGATTCCATCCTTTGGAGATGTATGAATTCGTAATCACGACTAGAAAGAGTAAAAAGATAGAAAATGAAAACAATTAAATTATTTGTTTGATTGAATCTGATGTGGGAAGTCGAACTTGATCCTGATCAGATCAAGGGAAACCGAACACAAATTGGGGTGGAAAGATAGTTCAACACTGATGCTGATCACATCAGGGTCGAATGATTCTTGAAGCTCCCCTCAAGTGGTCACAAGAATCACACATAGGATAGAAGTAATGAATATAAATTGGAATATGGAGTTGTTTTAGAAATTTTAATTGGTAGTGGTGGAAGAATTTCTTTTAGTATGGAGAATGAGGATGTGTTAGAAGTGAGTACCGAAGAAGATAATAAGGTAGTATGTGGTATTATTCCAAGGGCGGCGGGACATAGAGGAGTCCCGTGTCTAGATGACCTGAGCGCCTACGGGATTGGAATGTGTATTGCATTGCTTTGGGAATAGCCTTGCATTATATGTATGTATAAATTTGGTAATGAGGAACCGGATGGTCGGTAGTAATGCGGATTGGAATAACTATAGTACATTGATATGGTATGGTATGTAGAGACCCTGAGTAATGGATTTGGGAATTGTAAGGAGGAAGAAGGTATGGCTTTGGTATTAGACACGTAAGAATGAGTAAGCATTGTAAACCTATAACCTCGAACAACTTTGAGGACAAAGTTCCTAAGGGGGGTAGATTGAAATACCCCGAACTTAAATATAGGGATTAAAATTAATCTCATATGTACTTAAGGGCCTAATGGTACCCAATTAATACTAGTAAGGAAAAATAAATCCAAAAGAAATAAATAAACGCGTAAAAAGCGGAAAACGCTAAGTAAGTGTTAAGTAACCATAGGAGGTATGAGACCTCGGTTAGCGTGTTATATGGATTCTAAAGGTTTAATAAGACCTAAATAATATGTGGGACAATCCCGAAGAAAACGGATCCAAATAATGAATTAAAACGCTAATAGAGCTTTAGAGCACGTTTTTCGAGAAAACCCGGAAACATGACTTTAAGTGGTCAAACGGACCCGTAAAAAATTATAAACCATTAAATAATAATTATTAAGCATTTATGAAAGCTTAATGACCAATAAAAATAAAGAAACGAGAAAATTCCGGAAAACGGGCCCGGTTAGTGAACAGTGCCTAAACCGGGTAAAATAACGAGCGTTTTCTGTAAAAGACGAAAAACGCTCCAAACAGTAGTAATATGGGGGGGTTTTTAATGGGTAAATAAACCCCTCACACACACATGCAACTAGTTAACAAATAAGTAAATCAAAAAGCAAAAGAGTAAAGTACAAAAAGTAAAAGGACACTCTCTCACCTCTCATTCTCACTTTTCCCTCTTCTCTCTCCCATTTCTCCCTCTCTCACCGATTTCTCCTCCTCTCTCTCTGGTTTGGGGATTTCATGGAGCTCCACAAGCCTTCCATGGCTTCTCCTCTTCCTCCACATGCTCTAGCTCCACTTGAACTCCAAAGGTAAAAATAACTACATATTTGAACTCCCCTCATCCTCCTCTACACTTCTCTCTTTTCAAAATCCGAAAATGAGGAAGTTCATTTTCGTGGGTATACCCCATTCAAAGAGAAAAGCACACCATTATGGAGCTTGGGGTCTCCTCTTTCCAACAAGGTAAAAATCTCCATGAAAGACCTCGTTTTTCTCCATCCCTTGGTGTGACCGATTTTGTCTCTCTCCCTTACCTTGTTTTTTCTCTTATTTTGGAGCATGGTCTCAACCCTCCAATGGTGGAGTAACCCCCTTCTTAATTCAAGGGTGAGAATCCCTCTCAAAGATCTCCAAAGGTAAACCCTAGAAATCTTGTTTTAAGCATTTCTATGAACTAACATTAATTAAGGGGTTAGTATGTTAATTATACTTATTTATGTGCTTTGGGTGATGGGAATGGAGTTGACAACTCCATTCCCCCACAAAACCGAATTGGACAAGAGAGAAAGCAAGAGGAGAAATGAGAAAGAAAGAAGGAATTAAAAGCTCAAGGTAAGAGCTCTTTACTAATGTTAATTTTAGTGCATTAGAGTAATGGGAATGGTAAACCAATCTAAAGAACCCAAAATAATGTATTAGTAATGTAATTGTGGAAGTTTGAGTAATTGTGCAATAGTGTGTGAATTGTAGGCCTTGGAGCCAAATGGTTGTGTATGTGTATTAGTATTGATGCTTGATGGAGTATTGGTGTATTGGGATGGATTTATATTTGTATTGATTGCTGGTAGGACCCTTGTAAGGGTGTGGCTAGATTAGGAATGAATTTGGTGAGAATTGGTATGTGTGGCCAAGTAAGAAAAGTAGAGGAACTATGGCGAAATTTTGGTAGGAATATGTATATGTATGGATGACTTGGTGAATGGGAAAAACCAAGGTGTGTATTGGAGTTAGTAGAGATGTTTAATGACTATGGAGTAGTAGTTGTGGTAAGAGAATGGAAGGATATAAAATCTGTAGCAAGAATTGTTGAATGGCATTGGAGAAACTAGGAGGATTTATGTACTTGACCTTGGGAGTGAGTGTTGGACTTGAAGAGGAGAGGCAATGCATTGTAGGCATTGGAAATGGCATTAGGAGAGGAAATTATGTATGGAGGAGGTGGGAACCAAAATAATGTAGCAAGGAGGTATTAAATTGCATTGTAGAACTAAGAAGAAATAGTGTGCAAGATTTGGTAAGAGGAGAGTTGGACTTGGGTATAGGTAATGTAATGGCTTGGAAGTGTATTTGGGATGCTAGTAATGGTATTGGTAGTAGGAGTATTGGATATGAGCATTGAACTTTAAAATCTGTAGCATAAGTGTAACAAAAACTGTTACAAGTGTTGGAAGAGAAGTGAGGGAATTGTGTAAGTGGTTTGATGGATTTAGTAATGGATTTGGTGGATGAATTAAGGTGATTTAGAATGTTAAATAGTACTAAAACATGTTAGGATGTATGTAGGAAGATTGGGGAAGCAATGGGTGAAAATGGGAAAGAAAAATAAGGTTTGTAGCAATGTCCTGCTACCGTCCGACCCACAGCCTGGATCGGACGCTGGGTCGGACATGTCTTAAGCAACGAAAATAAATCTTTCTGGAATGGTCGACCCAGGGCCGTGAGTCGGACGTGGGTCGGACATGCAAAAAAATTATGTTGTCGAAGTTTCTGACTCCGTCCGACCCAGAGGGTGAGTCAGACGTGGGTGGGACAAGGCTTGGACAACAGACCCGAAACAATCTGGAATGGTCCGACCCAGAGGGTATGGGTCGGACGAATAGTGCTGGGTCGGACGGGGAGAATTTCAGAGAACGGTAATCTACTGGAATGGTCCGACCCAGGGCTTGGGTCGGACGGTGGTCGGACGACCCATAACTTACAAAAAAAAACTATAGGGTTACAACTAGTATGTATATATATATATATGTATACCACCTATACATATCTATATATCTATGTAAGTAAACCATGGACAAGTAATGAAAAGAAAGTAAATGAAATATAAGTGTAAAGAATGCAAAGACTTAGTAAGTATGAATTAGGAAATGTAAGAGTAATCGAATTAAGTTCATGATAGTTAGAGTAATCATTCAATTATATGTATATCATAGGAACTTGATTTGTGAACACCGGAGGAACGTTGGGATACAAGTACAATAAGGTGAAAGGTATGATTTCTTCATGCCCTGTATCCTAATCTGGTTACCCCGATTTGTGTGCTTATTTGATCACCTAATAAGATAAATGCATGAATCAAACTATATTGCACTTACCTGTGCTTGTTTACATTGTTCTTGATATTTGTCTTGAACAATAGTTTGTATAATTCATGAAACATATGAATGATGATGATGTGTATTGTATTTTGTAGTGTACTTGTATATTGCACTGTATTTTGTATGGATGTGTATATGAGTCTTGTATTGTATTATTGTTGCTTGAATGAATGACTTCTGCTAATTCCTAACTACCTAACTCCTAACTTAAGTGAGTAAATTGGAATGAGTAGAAGTCCGATATAGTTTCGGCCACGCGTGAGGATGCGGAGTCACAAGAGGTTGGCTGCAATTCCTGACTCTTAAACTGGTCCGCGGCCCAAATCCCTTAAATGGGTAGCATCCCGGATTGGTGAGTCAAGTAAATCCTGGAGGTGGGACGGAGTAGTCCCCAGGGCCAGAGGTCCCGACGACTTAACTTGAGTAAGAGTAAGAGTAAGTAAGTATGGATCCGTAAGTATGTATGCGTATGTATGAAGTAACGAGTAAAAGAGTAATCTCCACCGATTAACCCGGGTGGACCAATGAAGCTAACAAATATTGTATTGTGTGTAAGAGCATGTATGCATGTATGTTTGTATGAAAATGAACTGCATGTATGCGACCAAGTGGTCGGCGTACCCTCACTAGTACGCGGGGTATGCGGTTATCATGCGCAGCGAAAGCTGACCCCCTAGGGGGAACGTTTTTAGTGTGCAGTACCCGAAGCGGATGTGGTCAAGGTAAGAGACCGGCGGCACACCCTTGTACTTAGAAAGTAAGTAGTTGTGAGGAATGGGTAGATGTAGACTCTTAGTGAGTATGTATGAACTTGGAAGAGATATGATAATTGTATAAGGATCCTAGTAGACTCGGTTAAGTATACTGTATTGTATGGATTATGGAGGAGTAAGTATTGAATGGAGCATTGTTGTATTTGATTGATGAATGGAGTATGTAATATAGATGTGTAGTACTCGGGATTCCGGTCCATCAGAACGATGCTGTATGTAGTAGCAGTAGCCTTGTTAGTCATGTGGGTGACTAACGGCATTGTATCACCCTCATTATGTAAGTATGTATCCGCTGCGTGTATCTGATGTGTAAGGAGGTTGGACGGTAAGCACAGCATTAATGGTAGGGGTGTTACAAGATCCTAATCAATCTAATCAACATAGGGTAGGGTTTAAAATCGAGGCTCACATATACACCGCGGGAATGTCGCAGGGGCATTACAGAGCACGAATGGCATTCTCCGGTATGCGAACGTCCCATATGGACAAGTGAATGTCATTTTCTCCTGATCCTCTGGAGCAATAGGGATCTGAAAATATCCACTGTAGTCGTCTAGGAAATAGTAGAACTCCTGGCCGGTTAACCGCTCAAGCATCTGGTCAATGAATGGAAGCGGGAAATGGTCCTTCCTTGTAGCGTTGTTGAGACGACGGTAATCAATACATATTCTCCATCCGGTCGTCTGTCTTTGGGGGACTAACTCACCCTTCTCATTGGGAACTGCCACGATCCCTCCTTTCTTTGGGACTACCTGGACTGGAGACACCCACTGGCTGTTAGATATCGGGTAGATAATGCCCGCATCAAGAAGTTTTAGCACTTCAGCTTTGACCACCTCCTTCAGACTGGGATTTAATCTTCTTTGGGGCTGCCTCACTGCCTTATAATTATCCTCCATATAGTTTCGGTGAGTGTAGAAACCCGGATTGATCCCTTTGATGTCTGCAACCGTCCATCCCATGGCACCTTTGTGTCTCTTGAGCACTTCTAGAAGTCTAGTTTCCTGTAAAACAGACAAAGATGCAGAGATAATAACAGGCAGGGCATTACCCTCTGCCAAGAATACATACTTAAGGTGTGCAGGAAGTGATTTAAGCTCAAGGGCAGGAGGCTTCTCTATGAAAGGGATGGGCCTCTGAATAGGCCGATCGAGTTTTTCTACTGGAGGAGTGAGGAGCGAAAATATGACCTCCCTTGATTTAGCTGCTGGACGACTGAGGCCATCTCAAAGCTTTCCTTGTCATCCTCAATAGATAGGCTCAGTACTCGCCCTAAAATGTCAGAACACTCAAACAAAGAGTTAGAAGTATTAGTACTCCTATGGATATAGTCATCTTCAAGATCATAAAAATCCTCAATTAAATCAACAGAGAAAACAGCATAAGAAGAAGTATTTTTCCGCATCATCTTATTAATATCAAAACTTAATTCTTCGTCATAAAATTTCAATGTAATCTTTCCTTTATCAACATCTATAACAGTCTTCGCAGTTCTAAGGAAAGGTCTACCAAGAATTAGAGGTACCTCAACATCCTCATCCATGACGAGGATCACAAAATCAGCTGGGAAGAAAAACTTACCCACACCAACAACCACATTCTCTACCATACCTCTGGGTGTGATTGATGATCTATCAGCTAATTGGAGTTTGAAATGAATTGGAACGAGCTCGCCCGCATGAAGCTTCTTGAACATAGTGTATGGCATAAGGTTGATGCTCGCTCCCAGATCGCAGAGACCGTATCCACAATCCATATCTTATTGAGCAAGGAATAATGGGCTGACTTTGTAACACCCCAACCCGAAATCCAATAATCTGAACGGCGATCACTCCCAAATAAATTACAACTGCAGCGGAAATAATTACAACAACCGGGCGGTATTACAATGCCGTTGGCCACCCTTGTGACCAACAAGGCTAACTCCAAATACAAACTCCAAAAGTCACGGTCTGAATACGAATACAATCCGAGATACTAGGAATCAAACTCTTATGTAAAATACTTAAGTAAAATAAATGTCTAGAAGAAGACTCTCATAGCTTGAATCTACCCCACCTACACTCGGTGTGGTAATCTTCTCAACTTCAAGTACCTGAAAAATGGGGGTGCCCCCAAAGGGGCTCAGCAAACAATGCTGGTATGGAAAACGTGCAGCCCATCGTCTACCGGGCCACACCAACTACTTTGTCGAACACATGCAGTTCATTTTTATAAAGATGTAAACAAGCATAGTCTGATAATAACAAGTATCCATACAAGGACAATAATGTCACATAGAACAAGACACAGAAGGTCGTGTTAGCTTAACTGAAATTCTTTAATGATAGTCGGTCCACACAATGGGACTGACAGGTATAACTGAATATCTTAAATAGTGGAGGTATAGTGACCTCGTTAAGGTTGAAAGGTTGGGTATAAAAACCCCAGGAGATAACGTAGTTAAACCCTGAACTGAGAGGCGTGGGAAAATGAATCCCACTAGAGGAAAGAAGTCTTCCTCAAACTGAACTAATGGGCATTTGAATCCCGGAAGGAATAGAGTCTTCCTCCCAACTGAAAGTTCCGTCGCGACGTAGTAGGAGACGACCTGAGACAGGTACAACTCCTGTAGCATGCATGGCCAGATCCAACTGGGCTCCTCGTTCTCGAAGTATAGAATTGTTAAGTGTCATATAAAGACGTTAAACAAGAACACAAAGTGTATTGTCAATTATCACGTTTAGGATAATGACGTTTGTTATAAACTGAAGTTAGTGAGAGACTTGAGTATAAGTCCTCGGTATACTGAAACGCAGGTATTTAATCCACTGGTATAGTAGTGTTTGTATGCGTGGGACATACACGTTGTAGTCAGCAACATTCACGCACATAAAATAATACCACAGTGTGCAAGAGTAAAACAACAGTTTACATTAATTATCTTGGTCGTTACTTCAAACAACAGATAGCACACAAGCCGGTGTAATCCGGTAGAAAACAGGTTGCAAGAATCCCATACCGTTCACCGTAGACTGTACTCGTTTAATTCCCGGTCAACGTCTGGTCAAACAGAGTCCTAGAATAGGATTGACTGAGAGGGTTAATTTATGTTACCCTTATATAATAATTCTATTGGATCATTTAACAAATCTCGTATTTGTTATTTCATGTGAGGTTTATTCTTTTAATTACCTCATGATTAATGTATAACTTATTTGTTATTCCTTTTGATTTATTTATACATCCTTTAATGCACATATATGTGTTTATTGCATTTGTTGTTTATTTTATTTGTCTAGGTGACATAACAACTTATAATTTCTTAACTATTTTATATGTCATACATAGACATAAAATTCTTATAGTTTTATATTCTCCTTTTAACCATAAATAATATTTATTGTTATCTTTAATTCCTTATAACTTGTAAGCCATAGTTTTAATTCCATAATTCCTTTAATCAAAATTCTTTCTTCTAAATCCCCAAATATCCATATAGACCTATATTTATTAAATCTAAATTCTTAAACTTGTATTTCGGTTATTTCAAAACAACCACATTAATTCATAAACTTTACACTTAAATTCTAATCTCTTTATATAACTAGTTTTAATTCCTCATCTAATTAAATTACAAAACTACCACTAATCTTTTGGAAAACTTATAAATATTATAACTTTCAAGAATTACATTAGCCCCTCAAAATCTCGGCATTATTTATATACTTTCTATAATGCAATTTAGCCACAAATCTTATAATCTTTACATAATGTCTTATAAACTATAGTTTTAATTTTAATTCTCCATAAATGCCGAATATATATATATAAATTCTTAATACCAAACTAACCCCAAAGTAATTCGGCTATGTCATTTATTTTTCCTTAATTACATTTTCATCCCAAAACTTTATATTAGTATCTTAATAAACTTATAATCTAAAGCCTAAATATTTAATCCTTCAAAATTTCGAAAGTGAACTCAATGATTCTCTTAATTATCAATTCACCCACTAATAATTTACAAACTTCATATCAACTTTTATAAAACATAATAGCCCAAAACTTTATAAAAGTTATTTTAAGGCTTGTTTAAATTATCTAAAATTCATAAACTTAATTCCTAACCTTATATTATATCATAATTACACTAAATACCCCTTTAGCTCTCGGCTTTCACAATATTTGCACTAAACTTTGTAAAAATTACATTAAGCCAATAACTTAATTAATTAGCCATTTAAGCACTAAATAAATATTTTAAACCACCAAACTTTATAGTATAAGTTTATATACATAAGTAGCTCATTAAATCCATTTAACACCTAGAGCATTCGGCCATATTTAAATGAGACCATATGTTATAGAAAAGTGGATTTATATGTCTAAATAATTATAAATAAATTCATAGGAGTATAACTCATGTATAAATTATTGTAATGTCTTATATAAATTCTTAGCTCAAAAGAGTACTTTTGTCCTAGATGATTCGGCTTGAATGTGTATGTAACATAAATAAATTTGTGACACAAAAATGTGTCTTAAGGTAAATATTTTTTATAAGTTATAGATTGTATTTTTGGCATATAATACCATATAGTTTCGGTATTATTTAGCCTAGGAGATGTACTAATTTTTGTATAATTTTTAGAAGCAACAAGCTTATAACATAAAGATTTACTTAGTAAACTTACTTACTTCTTAACAAAGGTGGTTAAGTGCTTGACTTCTTTTCTTGAATCTCAAGCTTTCTCCTAGGTAAACTTGATGCTCCTCTTCGGTTTATGCAAGAGGTGAAGGTGTTTAGGAGTTAGATCTTGAAATAAAGATCTTAAGTAGATTTGGAAGTAGTTTTACAAGACTTTACCTTAGACTTTTCTCCTTATAAATTCGGCACTCCTAAGGTAGGTGAAGAACAAGTTTCCTTCATCAAAATGAAGAAGAAAAGAGACTTATAAGAAGTAGAAACTTGGTTTCACATAAAAATGTGCTTTAAGGATTTTCAAGCTTTAAAACCTACCTAAGATAACCTTGAGATGCTCCTGGATTAATGTTGTTTTGGACAACCCCCTTGGAGATCTAATGATGCCGAACACACCTGTTATGCTAGGAAGAGTTTTGCTTCAAGACTAGCCAAGAAATGCTAGGAAATTACCTTAAAGATGAAGGTAGAAGTTAAAACTCCATTAATGGACTTAAGAGCTTCAAAGGAAGAAGATGAAGCAGGAAGAGAGAGGAGGGAGCCTTACCAAACCGTGGAGGAAATGTGCAAGGAGGAAATGAGACCTAGCTCACGTAAATGAAAGAGGGCAATTGGAATTTGATTTTGTTTTGTCAATTTTTAATGTCAAATGACTTTACTTTTCCTTAGTTTATTACATGGTTTATTGGCTCAATAAATGCCTCCTTTCCAGCATGAAAATCAGACATGTGAGGTGTGACAAGGCATGAGTTGGAAGAGAATGATTATGAGCTAGAAGACAAGGTAAGAAAAGGTGAGTTTTATTCCTTGATTTTTCAATGTTATAGCTTGTCTTCTTCCTCTCTTGTATATGCACGGTTTAGGGTCTGAAAGGAGCTCATTTGATCGGCATTCATGAGCTAAGAAACAAGCAAGGAAGGTTACTTGCTTAAGAAATCAAAAGGCAAAAAGAAAAGGAATCTACTTTTTGCTTTTAGCATTTGTTTTTGTCTAGCCAACTTGGCCATGTTCTCTAGCATAATTTCGACAGCTCTCTGGTCAAATGAGTCACACATTTCTTTGCCATTAAGTATTATAGCACATGGGATGATGAGTCATTATGTTTTAAGCCTTTTTTAAACTTTAAAGGCAAATTTTATACTAGTTTTTGCTCTCAAAATCGGCCCCTATAGAGAGCCTTGTTGACTAGTCACACCAACTTATTTAGAAGGTCATTTTAACCCTATTTAAGATTACCAATTCGTGGCATGTCAAAAACTACAAGGTAATTGCGTAAAACGCATTTTCGTGACACCCGAAGGTGTGTTTTTGTGCTCTAAGGAAATTTTGGGAAACCAATTGTTCTTATGAGTTACAAGTGTTTGTAAACACTTATTATAGTAAATAAACATATACTAAGATGTTACATTGAGTTATATGGGGTTATATCAACCCGTGACATAATTTACGGGCCATCGGGACACTCCCGGGCCAAAAAGGAGCGCTAAGAATCCTCCTGTGGTTTTTGCTGAATTTTGAGAAACCACTTCGTGGGTTCTCTTTATAATGGTTAATAATGATGTTAGGAACTCAAGGAATCAATTTTATAGGAGTTTGTGCCACCTCGGCACTCCTCCGGACTTTTCGTGCTTTAAGGGGCGTGCGGAGCACTCCCGAGCGTTTTGCGTTTTTGGCTGAATTTAGCTTAGGGAATATATTTATATTCATATAATAATTGTATGACCATTTGGTTTGAATATTAGAGGGTCATACAAGGTCATGTTTGACCATATGCTTCTAAGGCGTTTTAGCGTTTTTGGGGAAACGACTGTTTTTACGTAACGTTTTCATGCATGGGTTTGCATGCGTACGTGAAATGATTCATATTTGGATTATATTCCATAAATAATGATCTAATAATATTATTTAGATTTGGGGTATTTCAATCTACCCCCCTTAAAAAAGGACTTCGCCCCGAAGTCTCATATCTAAATTATAAGGTTGTGGGGAATCAAGTTCCACTAAGTATCCACAACTCAATCTAGTAGGGATCAAGTCCCTAGTCTCTATATTCCTAAGTTCACAGTGTACATCAAACACAACAGGAACACTTTGGAACAATATAGTGTAATGTAATAACACAGTCACTTTCCATATTTAATAGTGCAGAGTAGTGCACATAAACTTTTCATTGTAGTGTATACACCAACAAGTAGAAGTACAAGGTACATTCAAATACAGTGTTACACAAGAACACGTACAAGACAAGGTGTCACTGAATATACTGAATAGTGTTACACAAGAACACTCACTGAAATGCAACAAGGTGCAACAAAACTGAATAGTGTTACACAAGAACACTCACTGAAATGTAACAAATGCATACTGAACTCACAAATGAAAAAGGCTCTACCCCCCAAAAAAAAGAGGGGTATGCCCCCGTACCCTAGACTAAAGCGTCTAGTCGGTAAATAATGAGGGAAATTTCGCTCGCATATCTGCTTCTAATTCCCATGTGGCCTCCTCCACATCGTGGTTTGACCAAAGAACCTTTACTAAGCTTACAGATTTGTTTCGAGTATCTCGTGTCTTTCTGTCTAGATTCGTTGCGGTGTTTCCACATACCGCATTGTTGGTTCTAAAGAGAGTGTCTCAGGTTGTAGAACATGAGAAGGATGAGGCATGTATTTCTTAAGCTGAGACACGTGAAAACATTGTGTACTTTGCCTAATTCGGCTGGCAAATCAAGTCGATATGCCACAAGACCAACCCGCTCTATGATAGCGTAGGGTCCTACAAATTTCGGGCTTAGCTTGCCCTTCTGTCCAAATCTGAATACACCCTTCATGGGTGATACTCGTAAAATACCTGGTCGCCAACCGCGAACTCAAGGTCTCGTCGCCTCTCATCAGCATATGATTTCTGTCTGTCTTGTGCTGCTTTCATGTTACATCTGATTTGTTGTACTTCTGCCTGGACTTGCTCTAAGTACTCAGGCCCAATGATGACGGTCTCACTAGACTCGTCCCAGCACAATGGTGTGCGACATGGTCTGCCATATAAGGCTTGGAAAGGTGACATCTGTATAGAGGCGTGATAGCTGTTATTGTATGCAACTCGATGAGATGTAGTCTATCTATCCAGCTGCCCTGGAAATCCAAGGCACATGCTCGTAGCATGTCCTCTAAGGTCTGAATAGTCCTCTCTGACTGTCCATCTGTCTGAGGATGAAATGCTGTGCTAAGCTTCAACTCAGTGCCAAGTGCCTCGCGAGTAGTTCGCCAGTATCGTGAGAGAATCTAGTGTCTCGATCTGAAACAATAGTCTTAGGTACTCCATGATGTCTGATAATCTCCTGCTCAAATAGTTCTGCCAACTTTGGCACTTTCCAAGTGTCTTTCATCGGAATAAACCTAGCAACCTTAGTCAGTCGATCAACAACACCAAATCATATTAAGGCCTCCTCTCGTAGGTGGTAGTCCCACCACGAAGTCCATGGAGATATCAAAAACTTCCACTCTGGAACTGGCATAGACTGCACCATACCTCCTGGTCGTCTATGTTCGAATTTCACTTTCTGACAAGTGAGACATCGAATCACATACTCTGTCACGTCGCCCTTCATACCACTCCACCAGAAATACCTCTTTAGATCTTTGTACATCTTAGAAGCTCCTGGATGGACAGATGTGAAGAAGTGTGGGACTCTCGAAGAATATGCTCCTTAATATTGTGCTGTCTCTGGGAATACACATCTTCCCTTCAATCTGATGAGTCCATCATCATGTAACTGGAACTCATATTTTCCACCCTCAAATGTACCGTCAGACAACTTCCGACGATGATCTCCATCATTCGCTGATCACTCTGCTGTGCTCTACGTATGTCGTCCATAAGACTCGAGCTAGCCACAATGGCATTTAGAGAATGTGCTCGTCGACTCAGGTGTCTGCTACAACATTAGCTTTCCCTTCCTTGTACTGCAAATCAATATCATAATCCTTAAGAATTCAACCCATCTTCTTTGTCTCATGTTTAAATCTTTCTGGGTGAATACATACTTCAAACTCTTGTGATCCGAATATACGGTCATCTGGACACCATACAGGTAGTGGCGCCAGATCTTCAATGCAAAAACAATAGCTCCAAGCTCCAAGTCATGTGTGGGATAATTTTCCTCATGTTTCTTCAACTGTCGGGAAGCGTAGGCGACTACCTTCCCATTCTGCATGAGTACACACCCTAATCCTCTGCCTGTGCATCACAGTAAACTTCATAACCCTCTGTGCCTTCAGGTATAGTCAAAACTGGTGCTGATGTCAAAGCTTCTTCAAAGCTCGAATGAGGTCTCACATTCAGTAGTCCATGTGAAGGGTGCGTCCTTCTTCATTAAGCTGGTCATAGGTTTGGCTATTTTGGAGAAGTCTCTGACAAACCTTCTGTAGTATCCTGCTAAACCAAGGAAACTCCTGATGTCCGTAACGGTCTTTGCCTAGGCCAAGTGCGAACTGCTTCTATCTTTGCTGGATCCACCGCGATCCAGCATCTGCGATGACATGTCCTAGAAAGGAAACTCTGTCTAACCAAACTCACATTTGGAGAACTTAGCATAAAGCTGGTTCTCCCTTAGGATCTCAAGTACATGTCGGAGGTGACTCTCGTGCTCTTCCTTAGACTTTGAATAGATGAGGATGTCATCGATGAATACAACCACGGTCTTATCCAACTACTCTCCGAATAATCTGTTCATCAAATCCATGAAGACTGCAGGTGCATTTGACAAGCCAAAGGCATAACCGTAAACTCATAGTGGCCATACCGTGTTCTGAAGGCTGTCTTTTCTATGTCTTGCTCCCTGATGGGTATCTGATGGTAGCCTGATCTCAAATCGATCTTCGAAAACACTTTTGCTCCTTTCAACTGATCAAACAAATCATCAATCCGTGGTAGTGGATATTTATTTTTCACTGATACTGCATTAAGCTCTCTGTAATCAATACTAAACGAAGGCTTCCATCCTTCTTCTTCACAAATAGGACTGGTGCTCCCCAAGGAGATACGATAGGTCGTATGTATCCCTTGTCCAGTAACTCTTTCAACTGCTCCTTCAGCTCAGCCATCTCTGCTGGTGCCATACGGTACGGTGCCTTAGCTATGGGACCGGTACCTGGTAGTAATTCGATGGAGAACTCTACCTCTCTGGATGGCGGTAAGCCTGGAAGTTCCTTTGGAAAAATGTCTGGAAAATCCGACACCACTGGCATAGCTGGATCAAAATCAGGGTCATGCTCTACATCCTGAACATAACATAGATATACCTCCTTCTGCTTCCTGACATGCTTGTACATGGACATAGCAGATATAACTTTTATCGATGGTGCCCTAGGGCTCTGACGGTAAGATACTGTCACTCCTGTGGGCTCTTAAGCAACAGTCTGCTCTGCACACAAAGAATGCGGCCTCTGTGCCGCCCTAACCAGTCCATCCCGACTATAAACGTCGAATCCTAGACCTCTGAACTCAATAAGGTCAATAGGAAAATCCTCCTCCTTAATACTGATAGTGGCTCCTCTATAAAGACGAGTGCAACTGATCTTCTCCTTAGACGGGAGTGCCACCTTAAAATCAGGTAACTCTACAGCGTCTAGCCCCAACTTCCCCGCAAGCGTAGGCGAAACGAAAGTATGTGAGGCTCCGGAGTCGAACAGTACTAATGCATCCACTCCATTAACCGGAAAGGTACCAGTGAGAATCGAGCCGCCCTTGCTGGCCTCCTCCTCAGTAAGTATACTTAAGGCACCTTCCGTCTCCTTAGCACAACCTAATAACAGAATCTGAGTAAGTACTTTGGTATATGATGGGGTCTAAAGACATTCACTTTTATAACAATAATGCTTCACTGATGGATGATCTCCTTTCAGATGCCCAAAAACAATTACAATACTAGTATTTTCTAAAAGTCAAACTTAATCTTCCTGGTTTCATGTGAGTGGTGTTTATCACTGTCGAAGGTGCTGTGTTTAGTTTAATCCTCTTAATTCCATGGTATAGCAACCTTGACTTTCCACCCATTATTAAAACATCTCCTGAACAATATGATTTTCTTTGCAAGGTCCACACGCTTCTGCTCGCCATAAAGAACTCTGCGTCATCTCCAATTGACAAAGACAATACTGGTATCCCCTGTTCGAGGGACCCTTTTGTTTCATCCTTGTCCTGATGTAGTCCTAAGCGGCCTCCTTCTTCATAGAAGTTGATGATACATAGATCAGCCCTTAATTGGGAACTGGATCTTCTTCTAGCTGCTGAGCTGTAGTAACTACTTGCTTGTTCCACAATTTGTAACAATTCTTCTGGGATTTTTGGCACTTGTGCTCCATCTCCAATTCTTGTATCATGGTAGTTCTTGGTAAAAGGATTCCAATCCTTTCCAAACACATCATTTTCAGCTTCATTTTTGATCCTCCTGGAAATTCTGGAGTGTAGAACCCTCCTGGTCCTGCTCCCAATTCTTGACATTTTCTAATGATTGCAATTTGTGTCTCCGGTGTTAGGTATCCTTTGAGTAGTATCAAACCTGGTTGGATAACCTTACATTGTTCGTTCCCTGGTTCTTGTACTTTGATAATGTTTTCCTCCAGGGAGGGCGGTGAGGGGATAGGAAAGCATATCTTATAGCTTCCTACGTGGTTTAAATTTTACTAGTGAGTCTTACTAATTCCTCCTATGCAACTAGGCAATCAAGGCATGCAAGCACTCATTCACATCATTCATTGCTCAACAGGTTCACATGGTTTAGAAATACCTGGGTTGGTAGAAGGACCAGCCTCATCGAGCGGTCCATGACATGTAGGGCGGGTCCCGATGCTGGGCCTTTGCCCTTATACCCTTGAGCCTGGTTTGTTGGTGGAGGGCGAGTATCGCTAGCTCCATTCTTAGGGCCGGTGATTGGCCTTTGCTCCCGGGCGGTAGTTCCTGCTCTCCGGGTTTCGGATGCACTCGAAGGCACGATGCCCGAGTATCTGACAGTAGCGGCACATGACTTTCTCCCCCTGGCAGTCTACGCCGGGGTGATCCTTCCCGCACTGTTTACAGTTGAAACGACGGACATACTTCTGGCCCGTGTTTGAGCCATGTCCAGAACCTAACACAATCAAGGTCAATTATACATCCCAAAGGTACTGAAGTAACCACAAAAGTCTCAAATTTAACTTAGAGTTCCTACCCTTAGATGGGTAGGTTTTCTGTGAAGTTGTTGCTCCGTGGGTTCCTGACTGGGGCTCCTAGTAGTTTGGTTCCCCTTCCCTTGGTAGGACCCCTGTCCTTTCTGATAGGGTTGTTCCTTCTGTTGGAGTTCCCTCCCTGTTTGGCATCCTCACTGCAGGTCCGTCCTTTCTTTTCTGGGAGCTCAAAGCATCCCTTCTCTTACAGGTGATCTCCACAACGGAGGCAGCATGATAACATTCCTGTAAATGGTAGGGATGATTGGTCCCATCCCAAACTGAAGTCGAGGGCTCAGTCCCCCGTAGAACCGGTCGACCAAGACCTGGTCCGAGTATCCTATGCCGGGTAGTAGTCGGAGTAGCGAAGTGAACTTCGCATAGTACTCATCCACTGACATCTTCCCCGTCTGCTCCAGGGCGTCAAACTCCCTAGTCTTCACCATCCTGGTGTGGGCCGGGTAGTATTTGCCCCTAAGTAGTGCAGTGTAGTGTCCCCAAGTAAAAGCTGGGTCATCCAGGTGGTCGGCTTTCACCATGTTCCACCAATCTCTAGCTGCATCCTTCAGATAAAAGGCAGCAAGTCTTACTTTTTCCCTAGCTGGGACTGCAAGCGTCTCGAACGCTGTCTCCATCTCCATGATGTAGGTTTCTAAGTGAGCAGGGTCAGTCTGCCCCTTGAATGCAGTCGGCCTCAGATCAGCCAAACTCTTCACCCAGTCTCTCTCCTGGGTGGTGGTGGTGGAGGTAACTGCTGCTGCTGTGCAACCCCCGCCTGTGCAAATGCCTGAGCAATCAAGGTAGCAATGTCTGCCAGCCTGATGTTTGGCTCCTCATCAGCCTGTCCACGTCGTCCTCCTCTTCCTGACATCTGCAGGATGTTGAGGTATATTAGGCACTGTGGTCAAGATCTTGGTCTTGGATAGTAGTCTAAGTAAAACTAACTTAAACTCCTTTCAATACTATCACTCAACCCTTAACTTAAAGTCTTAGATATCCTAATCTCGGTGTATCCTTGTATCCAGAGCGTAACTACGCTCTGATACCACTTTTGTAACACCCCAACCCGAAATCCAATAATCTGAACGGCGATCACTCCCAATAAATACAACTGCAGCGGAAATAATACAACAACGGGCGGTATTACAATGCCGTTGGCCACCCTTGTGACCAACAAGGCTAACTCCAAATACAAACTCAAAAGTCACGGTCTGAATACGAATACAATCCGAGATACTAGGAATCAAACTCTAATGTAAATACTTAAGTAAAATAAATGTCTAGAAGAAGACTCCCATAGCTTGAATCTACCCCACCTACACTCGGTGTGGTAATCTTCTCAACTTCAGGTACCTGAAAAATGGGGGTGCCCCCAAAGGGGCTCAGCAAACAATGCTGGTATGGAAAACGTGCAGCCCATCGTCTACCGGGCCACACCAACTACTTTGTCGAACACATGCAGTTCATTTTTATAAAGCTGTAAACAAGCATAGTCTGATAATAACAAGTATCCATACAAGGACAATAATGTCACATAGAACAAGACACAGAAGGTCGTGTTAGCTGAACTGAAATTCTTTAATGATAGTCGGTCCACACAATGGGACTGACAGGTATAACTGAATATCTAAATAGTGGAGGTATAGTGACCTCGTTAAGGTTGAAAGGTTGGGTATAAAAACCCCAGGAGATAACGTAGTTAAACCCTGAACTGAGAGGCGTGGGAAAATGAATCCCACTAGAGGAAAGAAGTCTTCCTCAAACTGAACTAATGGGCATTTGAATCCCGGAAGGAATAGAGTCTTCCTCCCAACTGAAAGTTCCGTCGCGACGTAGTAGGAGACGACCTGAGACAGGTACAACTCCTGTAGCATGCATGGCCAGATCCAACTGGGCTCCTCGTTCTCGAAGTATAGAATTGTTAAGTGTCATATAAAGACGTTAAACAAGAACACAAAGTGTATTGTCAATTATCACGTTTAGGATAATGACGTTTGTTATAAAGTGAAGTTAGTGAGAGACTTGAGTATAAGTCCTCGGTATACTGAAACGCAGGTATTTAATCCACTGGTATAGTAGTGTTTGTATGCGTGGGACATACACGTTGTAGTCAGCAACATTCACGCACATAAAATAATACCACAGTGTGCAAGAGTAAAACAACAGTTTACATTAATTATCTTGGTCGTTATTTCAAACAACAGATAGCACACAAGCCGGTGTAATCCGGTAGAAAACAGGTTGCAAGAATCCCATACCGTTCACCGTAGACTGTACTCGTTTAATTCCCGGTCAACGTCTGGTCAAACAGAGTCCTAGAATAGGATTGACTGAGAGGGTTAATTTATTTACCCTTATATAATAATTCTATTGGATCATTTAACAAATCTCGTATTTGTTATTTCATGTGAGGTTTATTTCTTTTAATTACCTCATGATTTAATGTATAACTTATTTGTTATTCCTTTTGATTTATTTATACATCCTTTAATGCACATATATGTGTTTATTGCATTTGTTGTTTATTTTATTTGTCTAGGTGACATAACAACTTATAATTTCTTAACTATATTTATATGTCATACATAGACATAAAATTCTTATAGTTTTATTATTCTCCTTTTAACCATAAATAATATTTATTGTTTATCTTTTAATTCCTTATAACCTTGTAAGCCATAGTTTTAATTCCATAATTCCTTTAATCAAAATTCTTTCTTCTAAATCCTCCAAATATCCATATAGGACCTATATTTATTTAAATCTAAATTCTTAAACTTGTATTTTGGTTATTTACAAAACAACCACATTAATTCATAAACTTTACACTTAAATTCTAATCTCTTTATATAACATAGTTTTAATTCCTCATCTAATTAAATTACAAAACTACCACTAATCTTTTGGACATAACTTATAAATATTATAACTTTCAAGAATTACATCTTAGCCCCTCAAAATCTCGGCATATATTTATATACTTTCTATAATTGCAATTTAGCCACAAAATCTATAATCTTTACATAATGTCTTATAAACTATAGTTTTAATTTTAATTCTCCATAAATGCCGAAATATATATATAAATTCTTAAATTACCAAACTAACCCCAAAGTAATTCGGCTATGTCATTTATTTTTCCTTAATTACATTTTCATCCCAAACTTTATATTAGTATCTTAATAACTTATAATCTAAAGCCTAAATATTTAATCCTTCAAAATTTCGAAAGTGAACTCAATGATTCTCTTAATTATCAATTCGCCCACTAATAATTTACAAACTTTCATATCAACTTTTATAAATTACATAATAGCCCAAAACTTTATAAAAGTTATTTTAAGGCTTGTTTAAATTATCTAAAATTCATAAACTTAATTCCTAACCTTATATTATATCATAATTACACTAAATACCCCTTTAGCTCTCGGCTTTCACAATATTTGCACTAAACTTTGTAAAAATTACATTTAAGCCACATAACTTAATTAATTAGCCATTTAAGCACTAAATAAATATTTTTAACTCACCAAACTTTATAGTATAAGTTTATATACATAAGTAGCTCATTAAATTCCATTTAACACCTAGAGCATTCGGCCATATTTAAATGAGACCATATGTTATATAAAAGTGGATTTATATGTCTAAATAATTATAAATAAATTCATAGGAGTCATATAACTCATGTATAAATTATTGTAATGTCTTATATAAATTCTTAGCTCAAAATGAAGTACTTTTGTCCTAGATGATTCGGCTTGAATGTGTATGTAACATAAATAAATTTTGTGACACAAAAATGTGTCTTAAGGTAAATATTTTCTTTATAAGTTATAGATTGTATTTTTGGCATATAAAACCATATAGTTTCGGTATTATTTAGCCTAGGAGATGTACATATTTTTGTACAATTTTTAGAAGCTTAACAAAGCTTATAACATAAAGATTTACTTAGTAAACTTACTTCTTAACAAAGGTGGTTAAGTGCTTGAACTTCTTCTGAATCTCCAAGCTTTCTCCTAGGTAAACTTGATGCTCCTCTTCGGTTTTATGCAAGAGGTGAAGGTGTTTAGGAGTTAGATCTTGAATAAAGATCTTAAGTAGATTTGGAAGTAGTTTTACAAGACTTTACCTTAGACTTTTCCCTTATAAATTCGGCACTCCTAAGGTAGGTGAAGAACAAGTTTTCCTTCATCAAAATGAAGAAGAAAAGAGACTTATAAGAGTAGAACTTGGTTTCACATAAAAATGTGCTTTAAGGATTTTCAATCTTTAAAACCTACCTTAAGATAACCTTGAGATGCTCCTTGGATTAATGTTGTTTTGGACAACCCCCTTGGAGATCTAATTGATGCCGAACACACCTTGTTATGCTAGGAAGAGTTTTGCTTCAAGACTAGCCAAGAAATGCTAGGAAATTACCTTAAAGATGAAGGTAGAAGTTAAAACTCCATTAATGGACTTAAGAGCTTCAAAGGAAGAAGATGAAGCAGAAGAGAGAGGAGGAGCCTTACCAAACCGTGGAGGAAATGTGCAAGGAGGGAAATGAGACCTAGCTCACGTAAATGAAAGAGGGCAATTGGAATTTGATTTTGTTTTGTCAATTTTTAATGTCAAATGACTTTACTTTTCCTTAGTTTATACATGGTTTATTGGCTCAATAAATGCCTCCTTTCCAGCATGAAAATCAGACATGTGAGGTGTGACAAGGCATGAGTTGGAAGAGAATGATTATGAGCTAGAAGACAAGGTAAGAAAAGGTGAGTTTTATTCCTTGATTTTCAATGTTATAACTTGTCTTCTTCCTCTCTCTTGTATATGCACGGTTTAGGGTCTGAATGGAGCTCATTTGATCGGCATTCATGAGCTAAGAAAAAAGCAAGGAAGGTTACTTGCTTAAGAAATCAAAAGGCAAAAAAAAAAGGAATCTACTTTTTGCTTTTAGCATTTGTTTTTGTCTAGCCAACTGGCCATGTTCTCTAGCATAATTTCGACAGCTCTCTGGTCAAATGAGTCAACACATTTCTTTGCATTAAGTATTATAGCACATGGGATGATGAGTCATTATGTTTTAAGCCTTTTTTAAACTTTAAGGCAAATTTTATACTAGTTTTTGCTCTCAAAATCGGCCCCTATAGAGAGCCTTGTTGACTAGTCACACCAACTTATTTAGAAGGTCATTTAACCCTATTTAAGATTACCAATTCGTGGCATGTCAAAAACTACAAGGTAATTGCGTAAAACGCATTTTCGTGACACCCGAAGGTGTGTTTTTGTGCTCTAAGGAAATTTTGGGAAACCAATTGTTCTTATGAGTTACAAGTGTTTGTAAACACTTATTATAGTAAATAAACATATACTAAGATGTTACATTGAGTTATATGGGGTTATATCAACCCGTGACATAATTTACGGGCCATCGGGACACTCCCGGGCCAAAAGGAGCGCTAAGAAATCCTCCTGTGGTTTTTGCTGAATTTTGAGAAACCACTTCGTGGGTTCTCTTTATAATGGTTAATAATGATGTTAGGAACTCAAGGAATCAATTTTATAGGAGTTCGTGCCACCTCGGCACTCCTCCGGACTTTTCGTGCTTTAAGGGGCGTGCGTGAGCACTCCCGAGCGTTTTGCGTTTTTGGCTGAATTTAGCTTAGGGAATATATTTATATTCATATAATAATTGTATGACCATTTGGTTTGAATATTAGAGGGTCATACAAGGTCATGTTTGACCATATGCTTCTAAGGCGTTTTAGCATTTATGGAGAAACGACTGTTTTTACGTAACATTTTCATGCATGGGTTTGCATGCGTACGTGAAATGATTCATATTTGGATTATATTCCATAAATAATGATCTAATAATATTATTTAGATTTGGGGTATTTCAGACTTGGATCACCACGCTTTGGAGGCAGCTTTTGTAGGATCGCTGCTGAACATGCCTCAGTCAGCTGAATGGTGTCCTTCTCCTTATACTTCCGCTTATTTAAAATCAAATCCTTCACAAATTTAGCATAGTTTGGCATTTGTTTGATCGCATCAATAAGAGGAATATTGATAGACAGCTTACGAAAGACATCTAAATTTTTCCAAATTGCTCATCGAGCTCTCGCTCTTTGAGACGGTTTGGAAAAGGAAGTTCTTTTGCAGTTTTTTTTTTTGTATTTTTAATAGCAGTTGAATAGAGGAGGAAGGAATAGGAGCCTGGGTCTCCTCATGTACTACCTCAGGAGGGGCAGGATGCCTTGATGGTGCACCAACAGTATTAGAAGGGGGCTCGGTCTCCTCATCAGTGTGGCTCCCTGCCACTTTGTCATTGATTAGCTCCTTCCACTCCTTAGGGTAATTACTGCTACCTCTCCAGAATCTTCACAGTCCTTAATCACTACTGATTCTGAGACCGACACTGCCTTCAACTGCTCCTTGGGATTGGGGTCTGGTTGGGAAGGCAGTGATCCAGAAGGTCTCTGCTGTAAGAGGAACTGAGTCAAATGACTCATCGTTCCCTGCATCTCTACCATGACATTCTCTAATTTTTGCTGACCAGCTGCCAGACTCTGATTGATTACAGTTTGCTGCTCCTGAAAAGCCATCAACTTATCCACCATCTCCGTCAAATTGGCATTGTTTGAGCTGAATGATGGTTGCTGAGCTTGAGACTGTTGTGGCCTGAACTGATTATACTAAGGTCTAGCAAAGTCGGGTGGTCCTCCCTGGTTCGTCCTCTGAGGCTGCATCTGATGTGAGTTCAGCGCGTTGTTCGGATTTCCATACCTGAGGTTTGGTGGCTGATTCTACACCCCGGGTTGTCTGTTGTTGAATTGTCCGATGACATTGGCCTCCTCTGTTTGTTTCATCTCGGCTACCATCGGGCAGTTGTCATAGTCATGTGTGTCCCCACACTGAGAGCAGCAGACTTCGTTGGAACCTGTAGACACCTTCTTGGCAGATTGCCTAGGGGTTGGCCCCATGGTGAGCTGTTCGAGCATTTTTTGCCATACTCCCTATAGTGATTTTCAGCTGCGCTTGCTCGGCGGCTATCTGTTCCATCATCGGGTCTAGAGCTCGGGTAGAACTGTGACCTATTGAGAATACTCTTCCCCCATTGTTGTTCCATTGGCGAAGCTCCTCACAGTTGGACTCCATTGCTGCCATGAAATCTTCCCCGCTTTTTGCTAGCAGGTTCCCTCCTAAGGCAGCCCTCACCTCGCCTCTATTTTCATCTTTATCCCTTGGAAGAATCCTTGAGCCAGCGAGGTGATATTCTGACCATGGTGAGGGCACTGGCGGTAGTTAGTTTATCGATATCCCACGCCTCGCATAGTCTCACTACCCCAACTGTCTCTGCGCTCATTATCGTCATATCTGATGAATGCATCTGTCCTGTATCCGTAGAGTGATCATTTCTCCTAGATGATGTATTCTCATCCGTCATCAGCTCCCAGTGGTAATGCCTGGAGGTAGTCTATGAACCACTTTGAAACTTCTCCTAATAGGCTATGCTGGAACTGACTCAGTCTGGCATATTCCTCCAAGGCCTTGTGATAAGCCAAGTGAGTCCAAGCGCACTAGGAATCGATGTACGTGGTCTAGTCCATCAGCTGGGTCGGCACCTGAAAAGGTTCCTGCAGGGTGATTACGAACAACATGGATTGATGGGAGGGTTTTACCTTTTGCCAATCTGCCACTAGTTCTGCAGTTAGATCTGGTAGAACCACTGGGCCTCTTCTGGGGTGTGCTGGTGGTCTGTTTATTCTCCCCATCGTGTATTGGGCGACTGGACCTCCTCCCAGCTGGTCATGGTTTGCTGCCATGTTGAAATCGGGCTGCCGTTTTGCTCTCAGAGCTTGGAGGAAAAACTCCTCGATTTCTGGGTCAAAGTCTGTATCGGGTGGACCAGATGAACGAGTTCTGCACATCCACTGGGTACTTGTAGCAGCAAAAGAGAAAGGAACAAATGTGTTGATTTTAGAACTAAAGTAAACAAGGGAATACAAAAAAAATTGAAAGAGAAAGGACTAAGACAAACGAACTTATAGTAATGAAATTAAATGAAAAAATTATAAACTAAAATAAAATATGAAATAAATGATAGTAATGAGAAACAATTTGGATAAAATGGCACAAAAATAAATTAAACCTTAATATGAATATTAGACAAAATAAATTACGAAACAAATAAAAATAGTAAACAGGGTGTTGTAATAGAGTAACGAATTAACAAGGCTAGGACTAGACAAAGTCAAGTTCCCCGGCAACGGCGCCATTTTGCAAACGTTAAATTGATATATTAAAACCCAGAAATAATCCTAGAAAATAACAAATCAAGAACCGTCCTAGCAAATAAATCCAGTCAGTCACAAAATAATAGCAATAGCAAGACCAATAATCAGCAGGGACTTGAAAAAAATAGTCTTGATAAGTATAGCAATAGGCAATGGGGAACAATAAGGGGTTGTTTTTGGTTTTGGAATCAATAATAGACAAGGAAATAAATAGTAGATAAATTAAAGCGATAGATAGGAAGTATGAACGGGTCTCTAGGTTCAGGGATCAGGGAGCTGTTTCACTAGCTAGGTTCTGCATATCCTACTACTTAAACGGAGACTTGGATCGGCTTGTAATTCTCAAATATCTATTCTGTATTAAGTCCTAATTCCAGATAGCTCATCTAGACAGGACGCGTAGCTCTAATCTAGAATTAACGGGTATATCAAGATGGTTTTATCGCACATAATTACTAGTCTGGTTTGGACCGGACTAAAGCACCTAACTGCTAATGTAATCTATCCAATTGCAATTATCACAGGTAACAAGTTAATAGGACTGTCAATGCTAATCACCTTATCTGATCATAACACGATTCGAAGGCTTATAATAAGTTCATGACGTTTATTAAAGCATTAACCTGAGCAATCCAAATAGTCACAATTAAGCAGTAAAATAATGTAGAGTTTAACTAATTATAACATCCCTTCCTCCAGAGTAAATCCTCTTAGCTAGACATAGTATTGAAAGCATAAATAAGAGAGAGTTATGAGAAATCATGTGTTTACGAAGATCCTCTTGCTTGCTCCACCCTTCGTCCTTGCGCTATGCTGGTTTGGAGGTTGGAATTGGCAACAATGAAGTGAACTTGATGAAATGGAGTGAAAATGGAAATTCTAGAAAAGTTTGTGAGACGTCCGATGTTTTGGGTCGGACGTCGATCCCGACGCGGTGTTGAGGGTCAGTCTGGATCCGGACGCAGATCCGGACGTGGCTAAATGAGGCGCGTGAGTACGGGTTGTGTCTGTAACTGAGGGAGAATGTAATGGAGAATGATTTGTGACTAGAGATGGGATTTATCGTGAACGGAAGCGGAAGTAGAGAGGGAGAGTGTATGAGTTAGACGAGAGCGTCTGGTGCGAATGAATTAGGAGCTGAATGAGAGTTTAAATAGGCTTTGAATGTAAAACATTGGTTAGTGGTGAGTTGGGTAAGACTGATTGAGCATGGGCATCGACTTAATTTATCTTGGAGCATGGGCTAAACTGTCGCTTCGGCTGATAATTGCGCTGAAAGCATATTATCAGCGCGATGCATTTTTATTTTTCGTTTCTGTGTGTGACTCCGGATCTGTGTCCGGATCCGGACATGAGATAGAGGTTTTGGATCAAAATCTCGGGTCACGTCCGGATCTGTGTCCGGATCCGGACATGACACAGAGGTTTTGGATCTACATCTTGGGTCTTGTCCAGCTTGCGTCCGGATCCGAACGTGTCCTTTTACGGACGTCCAGATTTGCGTCCGGGTAAGTTTGGCCGGACGTGGCCAAGTTTTGCCTCTTTGTCCCGATTTGTTCCCCGTTTGTTGCGTTGTAATCCTTATGAAGTAAAATCTTTGTTTCCATGGGTTTTTCCTATATTTAACACATAAAATGCGTCAATTCATATCAAAACATCGATCTTAGGAAAAACGCATAATAAGTGGGAAACATTGCCTAAATTGTTGCAGATTATAAGGTTTATAAGGTAATTAAACCCTAAAAGCCTATATGTTTTCACACTTATCAAAACTCACATTTGACATGTGAGACCCAATTAAAACATGTTCAGAGTAAGTTTTTTTTTGCGGTTTCTAGGGCCAAAAGCTTATTCTCGATATTATTATTGGATCTCACAGATCACATATGAGTTTACAAAACTTCAGGTTTGGTATAGGTCCGAAAAATAATATTTTAACATTGTCTATGTAAAGTTTTGTCAACTATGGACAATGTTTAAGCCTCTATTTTATTAAACAAAAAATTGTAGAAAACCAACTTGTGTCGGAAAAAAAAGCTTACTCTGCTACTAAGATATTTTCATTTGGTTGCACGTGTCACATGTGAGATAACAAAACATGGGATTTGGCATAGGTCCAAAAGTAACACAATAACTGAAATATCTCTAACCAATTAAACATTGATTAAACATGTAATCAAATAAATTAAGGCCTAACATGCCTTAAAAACCAATTTAAAACATCTATGGCCAACATAAAGCAAAAATTACACCTTTTGACCATTTAGGGCAAATATATGCCCAAATGAACTCCTTAGGATCCAAATTTAATTCATAAGCATTATAAATCATAAATGAACATAATAAAACCATTATTAAAGAAAACCAAGCTCAAAAACACCTTAGAACACAAAATGTGCTTTAAAACTCCTTAAAGCACATTTTGTGAGATTGCCTTCAAAATGAGTTTTGATTGGTTTTAGGGCCTCGAATACCATTAAATATACTAGTGTGACATAATGTACCATATTCAAATGTCTAATTCAATGTTTTTCAAAAACAATCAGAAATATGTGCATTGAATTGTTGAATAGTACTCAAATAGTGCAAAAACACTTACTTAATTACCTAACCTAGTCAATGGTCAATAATTACTCCTTGACATTGAACACCCATTTCTGCCAGCTTAGGAGGTTTCCCCCTCCCTTAAGCAAGCTCCAAAATATCCCCTTATGACTCATCATCACTATTCCTAAATAAAGTAAGACTTATCTTACTTAAATACCTAAGTTAGTCATTCTTGTTCTCTCACCTCCTTCCCAGCCGTCTTCAACATCTTCAAACCCTCCCTTTCCTCCTCTCCATGCATGAGCAACATGCCAGCTTCAAGGTTGAATTTCTCTTGATTAAGGTACCATTCATTCACATTTTAGTCTAAATCTCCACCTCTTATTCGTCTTCCCATTGGTGTAATCTAATCCCATTTTCATCCATCATCCTAGCTCGAGTTGGCTAGCAAAGGGAAGGTGTTTTTTGGCTGAGTTAAAGGAAGAAGGAGGGAAGATCAAAACTAGTTCTCTTATGGTAAAAACATGCATTAAACATGTTACTCTTTCTTCTCTTCATTTCTGAATTATTTCCTTGCTTTTCTCGGCTTATTCTCTTCCTCTTAACATATATATTCAGTGGAGACATCAAATCCATGAAGTGCTGGTTCATTTGGTGCCTAAAGCTCATTAGAAGTCTTTTTTACAAGGTGAAACCCTAGCCTTTCTTTACCTTATCATTACCGATTTCATGCCTTGCTTTGAATGGTGTTTTAACACCTTGTTTTTCCTCAAAGTTTTGGGCATGAAAACCCATAATAAGTCCACCAACTCAAGGTAAAAATAATTACATTTAAGCTTAGATTATGCCTTAATTAGTTGTTAATGTCACAAGGCTAACACATGCCCTTTTTTTCCTTGCATGAATATTGGCGGAAACCTCTTGGAACGTTGTGAAAATTCTACCCAATTTTCGAAGAAATCAAGCTTAACTACAACATGTCAAGTAAGCTAATTACCTCCATATCAATGTACTAATCAAGTTTATATATGATTTAGTGTTCAAAAACTAACTTAAGCATGTATATAAATGTAGCCGTGAGCTGTTGGAGAGCTTTGGCTGAGTTTTTTGCTTAGAAATCAAGTAAGTATACTATCTTACATATTATAAGGTTATTATGTCATTTTGTTACAAATTATTAAAATTCATGGACTATTAAGGTTTTATAAGACTTAACTATATATTAAAATGTTAATTAACATTTTGGCTAGCTTACTTAGCATTTAAATGACTATAATGTCATAGAAAATAATATAAGTGGTTAAAATGCAAATTATAAAAATATCTATGTAACACCCCTACCGCTAACACTGTCATTACCGTCCAATCTCCTTATACAATCCAGACTCACGCAGCGGATACTTATATACTCAACGGTGGGTGATACAATGCCGTTAGCCACCCATGTGACTAACAAGGCTACTACTACTACTACATACAGCATCAGTCTGATGGACCGGAATATCCGAGTACTACACACTTACAATACATACTCCAATTACCAATCAAGTACTAGAACTCCCATTCATTTCAATACTCCATAAGTTCAATACAATGTAATACACCGAGTTTACTAAGATCCTTATACAAATACAACACCTCTTTTAATTTCATAGATACTCATTAAAGTCTAACCACTACCCATTCCTCACAAACTACTTACTTTCTAAGTACAAGGGGTGTGCCACTTAGTACGCTTCTACATTCTACTTCTAACTATCCAAGTGTAGCCACCGGTCTCTTACCCTGACCATATCCGCTTCGGGTACCTGCACACTAAAAACGTTCCCCCTAGGGGGTCAGCTTTCGCTGAATATGACTTCCGCATACCCCGCGTACTAGCAAGGGTACGCCGACCACTTGGTCGAATACATGCAATTCATTTTATTCAAACATACATGCATACATGCTCTTATACACATACTACAATACTTTACGCAAGGTAACACATTTACACACTTCATTACATACAAGGAATACAATATAAGCCATCCAATACATACTTACCTTCTTCCGAAATACACATACACAATACATATACAATACATACTCATTACATACCCAATACACAATATTTGTTAGCTCCATTTGTCCACCCGGGTTAATCGGGTGGAGATTACTCTTTTACTCAGGGTCAATGACTTACACCAGCCAAGACCATTACTCATACAATACTTTACTTTACTTACTACTTACTCAAGTCAAGTCGTCGGGACCACCGAGCAGGGACTACACCGTCCCACCACCGGGCTTACTTGGTTCACCAATCCAGGATGCTACCCATTTAAGGGGTTTGGGCCGTGGACCAGTTAAAGAACCAGGAATCGGATCCAACCTCTTGTGTCTCATCATCCTCACGCGTGACCGAAACTATATCGGACTTCTACTCATTCCAATTTACTCAATACTTACGTTAGAAGTATTAGGTGGTTAGGAATTAGTAGAAGAAATCCATTCAAGCCACATACACAGAAACATCATTCAAATACACCTCCATACAAAATACAATACAATACGCAAGAACAATACAAGAAGGAAATTCACTTCATCATCATTCATTCATTTCATGAATTTACAAAAAACTATGTTCAAGAGAAATATTCCAAGAACAATATAAACAAGCACAAGTAAGTGCATATAGTCCGATTCATGCATTTATCTTATTTAGGTGATCAGCTAAGCACATAATCGGGGTAACCAGGTTAGGATACAGAGCATGAAGAAATCATACCTTTTTCTGCAATTTACTTTACCGGGTGCCTTCTTGTTCCTTACTCCCTACTGGTTCCTCAAGTCCTATTCTTTAACCTCCGGCTACATGCCAAATGGTTCAATCAATACTACGTATTACAATACATACATAATTACTACTCCCGTACTTACCCCGTTGTCCCGTTGTTTCGGTTTATCTTAATGTTTATAAACTTCCAACTTCCTTAATTACTCCTCATACTTGTTCATGGCCTTAATGACCTTTAACATCATTAATTAAGTCTTACTTATCTTATACTATCATTACCATTCACTTCCTTACCTTAATACCCTTTAATAAGTTTAATTTTAAAATTTTTTTGTTGGTCCAGCACCTTGTCCGGGTCTTAAGTCCCGGACCAACACTTGGTCGCAATCCTTGGCCTGATTTCAACTATGGTCCGGGACCTTATACTTAAGGTAAGTCCCGGACCCAAGGTTTCGAAAACTCTTGGACAGATTTTAACACATGGTCCGGGTCCTTGTCCTTATGTCAAGTCCCGGACCATAATTCTTGGTTAACTCTCGGCCTATTTTGATGGGGTGGTCCGGGTCATTATACGGTACCTAAGTCCCGGACCACCCCCTGTTATGAAGTCTCGGTATGTTTTTGTACACTGGTCCGGGACTTAGTCCTGGACTAAGGTCCCGGACCTTGCTAAGTTTTGCAGATTTTTAAGTCTTTCCAAATTTGTTACATTGCCACATTTGCCTAATTAATTCCCCATTGTTCCTACACTTAATCCCACATTTTAAGCACCTAATTAAGCTCCTAAACATCTTTAAATCCATCACCAACTCCTTACTTTTTCATACTCATTCACACACATAATCCCTACATTTCCATTTCAACACTTATAAATTCTCCTTAGGTTTTGTTTTGCTACAGATTTTAGTTCCTATTTCCTCCATACATAGTTTCATCTCATAATGCCATTTCCAAGGCCTACCATGCCTTATCTCACCTCTTTAAGTCCAACACACACGTTACTAAATCTTGCACATAAACTCTCCTAGTTTCTCCAATACATTTCCATCCTTCTTGCTACAGATTTTACATCCTTTCATCTTCTCACTACAACTAATATTCTATAGCTACTCAACATTTCTACTAACTCCAATACATTCCTTGGTTCTCCTATTCACCAAGTCATCCATTAATGCACAATTCCTACCCAAATTTTGCCATAGTTCACCTACTTTTCTTACGTATCCACACATATACTTCCTCATCAAATTCATTCCTAATCTAGCCGCACCCTTACAAGGGTCCTACCAGCAATACAATATAATACCAATTCCCCAACACTTCTCAATCCACAATACTAATGCACATACACAATATACTTGGCTCCAAGGCCTACAATTTACACACTAGTTCACAAATACACAAAATTCCAACACTACAATACCAATACAACATTTTGGGTTCTTTAAATTAGTTTACCCATTCCCATTACTCTAATGCATTAAATTTAGCATTCAAGAAAGAGCTCTTACCTTAAGCTTATTTCCTCTTTTCTTTTCCACTTCTTCTCCTCTCTTTTTGTACAATTCGGTCACATGGGGAATGGAGTTGCCAAACTCCATTCCCATCACCCAAAGCACACAAAACACGTATGATTAACATACTAACCCCTGCATTAATGCTAGTTCATAGAATTGTTTAAAGCAAGTTTTCTAGGGTTTACCTTTGGGGTGTATTAGGAGGGGTTTTAGCCCTTGGTTTAAGAAGGAGGATCCACCACCATTGCAAGATGAAATTTGACACTCAAAGAGAGAGAGAGAAAGCAAGGCATTACAATGGGAAAAAATCGGTTACCAAAGGGAGATGAAGAAATTGTGAGTTTTTCATGTAGATTTTTACCTTAATGGAGAGAGGAAACTTCAAGCCTTAATTTGGTACCACTTTCTCTTCAAATGGGCAAAACCCATGGAGATGAACTTTCTCATTTTGAGATTTTGAAAAGAGAGAATGTAGAGGATGATGAGAGGAGTAAGAATATGTAATTATTTTTACTTTTGAGCTTACTTGTGACTAGAGCGTGAAGGAGAAGGTGGAGTAGCCATTGCTGTTGTGGGGAGCTCAAAATCGCCAGCCACATAGGGAGAAAGAGAGAGCAATCATTGGGGGAAGGAGAAGGATAGGAGAGAGATGAGGGAATGAGTAAGTGAGGAGAGAGAGCCCCCTTTCAACTTTTTGTACTTTTACTTTTTGCTTTTTGATTTACTTATTTGTTAGTTGTGTGTGTGTGTGAGAGGGAGGGGTTAAACCCATTAAAAACCGGCCCCTTACAGTGTTACTAGTTGGAGCGTTTTTCGTCTTTTACTGAAGACGCTCGTTATTTTACCCGATTAAGGTACTATTCACTAACCGGGCCCGTTTTCAGAATTTTCTCGTTTCTCTATTTTTTTATTTGTTATTAAGCTTCCATTAATGCTTAATTATTGTTATTTAATGGTTTATAATAAATTTTTTTGGGTTTGTTTGACCACTTAAAGTCATATTTTCGGGTTTTCTCGAAAAACGTGCGCTAAAGCTCTATTAGCATTTTAATGCGTTATTTGAATCCGTTTTCTTTGGGAGTTGTTTCCATACATTATTTAGGCCCTATTAAGTCTTTAGAATCTGTGTAATACGCTAACCGAGGTCTCATACCTCCTATGGTTATTTAACGCTTAATTAGTGTTTTCGTTTTCTTTTTAAGTGTTTCTTTATTTTTTTTGGATTTATTTTTCCTTACTAATATTGCTTAGGCGTTATTAAGCCCTTAAATACGTGTTAGGATAATTTTAATCACTATATTTAAGGTCGGGGTATTTCAATCTACCCCCCTTAAGAACTTTGTCCTCAAAGTTGTTCGAGGTTACAGGATTGTTATACTTACTCATTTATACTTGCCTAATACTAAAACCATACAATCTTCCTCCTTACTAATTCCCAAATCCATTACTCAAGGTTCCTACATACCATACCATACCAACGTACAATAATTACTCCAATCCGCATAACCCTCAACCATCCAGTTCCTCATTACAAACTTTATACATACATACAGTGCAAAGCTAACCCCAAAGCAATGAAATACAAATACGATCCACAGGCACTCAGGTCATCTAGACACATGACTCCTCTATGTCCTGCTGCCCTTGGAATAACATAATATGATACCTACTGTCATTCTCCGGTACACGCTTCCAACAAATCCTCATTCTCCAGTCTATGTGAAATACTTCACTATTACTAATTAGAAGATTTTCTAAAACACACAACTCCAAAATCCAATTTATATTCATTACTTCTATCCTATGCGTGATTCTTGTGACCACTTGAGGGGAGCTTCGAGAATCATTCAACCCTGATGTGATCAGCATCAGTGTTGAACTATCTTTCCACCCCAATTCGTGTTCGGTTTCCCTTGATCTGATCAGGATCCAGTTCGACTTCCAACATCAATTTCAAACAGACAAATAATTTAACTATTTTCATTTTCTATCTTTTTACTCTTTCTAGACGTGATTACGAATTCATACATCTCCAAAGGATGGAATCAGTCCAGCAATCATCCTCACTCTACTTCCCAACTGCTTTACTCCGTGATTCAATACCTAAATGTTCATTTCATCCACCTTCACTACTTCCATCTATTACTCTCAATCATTTAAAATATTCTAACTAGAGATTACCATACTTGTAGAATTTAGTTGCCCTCAATTTACTTCCAAAAACTTACCTAGGTATACACTACTCCTAGACTTCATTCATCTACTACTCTCATTCATTTCGTACTACTTCTTCAAAGGCTACAATACTTGTGGAGCTTCGTCCACCACTCATTACTCTTCTTTACCAATACTCTTACACTGGGTTACAAGGTGGGTATATTCCCCCTAAGGTATTTGCATCTCTCGTGCCTAATTACCCTATTTACCATATGAATGAATACGTATGTTTATTTAACATAGGTACCAATCATCAATTCAATTATCATTTGTGTTATGCAAATTGTAGTTTATGTGTTTATTCATGAAACGTACATTATGCGGTTTTCGCTCTACCCCCCTTAAAAGGGATTACACCCACGTAATCTACCATATGTTATTATTGAACATTGGTTCATTCGATTCAGGCAAACTAAAGTAATTTAGCTTCAATACGGTTTATTATATAGTGTATTCTTGTCAAAGGGTCTTAACCGTACCAATGGTTTAGTCTTTGCACAAAGAATTCCTATATGAGTTTATTTAACTCATAATTAATTCGGTTCTAGCCTAACCGGCTTCAAGGCATTAATAGCCATTCTATTATACTCACTAGGTACATTAATCTCCTAGCTAGGGCCCACTAGCTTCTGCTGCGCGACCCTGATAACTTGGGTTATTCACCTTCTTGTTATCCTTAATGTGCTATACATCACCTTTTATTCGTCTATTATGGGAATAAGGTTTATTAAACAAATGCGGTATTCTTTTACCGTGTTTGAACTCAATTAGTTTTAGATTGCAACCAGCTCTCTGACAATCTATTGTACATACTATTCGTGCTTCCACGATTATTCGCTAAGTTCCTCCGACTTATTGTCGGGCGAGGTTAAGTCAATGCTTAGTAGTAGTGCTTCCTCTTCTATCAATAGCTTCTGATTTATACCAGCTCTTCTGGTTCAATACAAGTGTTCTTTACTTGTATGACCTTGCATTTCTATGCGTCGGTCCTAGTGACTTTCTTCAGTCTCCTTTCACCTTTTATTCCAATGGAATTCACATCTTGTGATGGTTAGTTTGTTTCACACTCTTCGTGCTTCTTTGGCCTTGGGCCACACGGTTTGTTGCTGAGCTTGCTTATTTGGCTAGTGCCATGTTCGTTGGTGATAAGAAAGGTTTACTATGGTTTACATTTTCCATATCCCTAGCTACCCATTAGATCATTAGCTGCACAAGTGCAATACCAAAACACTCAGTCATACAGAGTGCAGAGGCGTAAACGCTAGGCAGTAAGTCACTTATGTGATAGGAACGAATATTTCTGACTGTCTTCCATACTTATTCTCCACGTCATTATCTACTACTTCCCCATAGCGGTCGCTTGTTGCGCACCGTATTCTTACTCATTAAACAACATCGTTTTTACCGACTCCGTCACTGTGGTAGTTCTCTTTACTCATTGCTACTGTCATTGGCTCCATTTCATTATGGTGTGAATACACTAGGAGGTTCCTAGTTCATATGTATGATGATTGTTGTAGCATACCGCAATGGTTTTATTTTCCCCATGTGGAGATGTTTTATTTCTGTTTAGGTTCCATGTGTAGGTTGGCTTACCTCACATTATTTCCATCATTCATGATACCCTTTACCAATTATCTTGGTTGACCAAGGATAAAATAATTTATCGGGTTACAAGCTCTCTTGAGCGTGGGTCATTCGTGGTGTTCAATGGGTATTCACATTGATTGTTCCTGACAATTATTGTCTTTCCAGTGCTGAGCATTGGTTATAGGCTCTAGCTGGGTAGTTTCACTTGTATGTATATCACCAGGACATCCCCAGAAACTTCAAGGGTTTTCTGGTCCTGTTCTCTATTTGAAGAGTATTTTATCACTGATAGGTGAAAGTTCTTGGGGGGGTTTGTCGCCACTCATAAGTCTCATGGCAAGGTTACTATGCTAGTACCTGCTTATGTACTGCATATGGAGTATACTTACTCCTTTAAGTCGTGATGGTTTGGAATGTCTTTTCCTTGTTTCATCGCCTCTTGGCAATATCTATATGCGTAGGCTCTATTGTTATAGTAGATGAAAGCCTTTTCTAAGGGTTCACATCTTCACCACATTGGTGGTCTTCAGTTAACGAGAGGTACCTTTCCTCAAGTTTCTCGTAGTGTCCAAGTGTGGACGAGGCCATTATTGTTAACTGTATACTAGACTGATGCTCTAGTGACAGTGACATTAAGTAGCCATTACTCCAAGCCACTCATGGTGTTTTGTTTGAATCGGTGGTTGTTGATTTCTTTGTCGTATGAGACAATATAATTTGCAAGTTTTGTTAGTAAATGGTGTGGGTTTTGTAACTGTTTAAGTTTACCTAACGTATTTGGTTTATGTCTTTTAAGCCGTATTACCATAAGATATGCTCTTTGCAAGCTGCTTATACATATTTCACTCCTTGTATACCATTATAGGTTGGAGGTATTATTGGGCTCCCTGGCAAGTCATGACATCACGCTTCCGTTCATAGGAGACCCGTTAGGTAATCTGGTGTTAATCTGAGCCTTCTGGTAATTTAGGGTGTTTCTTGTTAAGTGAAATCCCTTCGGTGTCCTAACCGAATATTCGTTCTAGCTCATGTGCTCTTATCATGATGCTTGTTCAACTGTTGTTATCCCAGACACTCTTCAAGGATTGCTCCTAGGTGCTGTTAGTTATGCCGTTACATGCGGCTCATGTTTGTGACATGTCATGTCTATTATACCGCCTTGTGGTATCTTGTTTGAGCTATTCCTTTTTTGGGTTATAGCGTCTCCCGTTCTTGGGTAGACTGTTTATACTTTCTCCTAGTGTTCTAGACTAGGTTTAAAATCCTCTCCAGTGATGGGTTATACTTCGTGGTAATCTTGTGATTGCTCTTAGGAACTCTGCCCCGTTTGTTGAGCATTGTGGTGTTCACATTAGGCATTTGCCTTACTGTGTTTAGGCTGGGTTTTTCTTCCAGCTGTCATGTATTTGTTTGATGTCTTGAGACATATTCAATGTCTATGCTTACTAGTCTGTGCTCTTTTCACTTCCTAGTTCTTATTCCTTATCTTCAGGTGGATTCTCTCAGTTCCTTGATACTTGATCGTCTGAGGTGTCCAGCTTTTCTGGTTTGAACTTACTGATGGTCCGTAGAGCGGAGTTGACTACTTCTCGTGTGTCGTGCACTACATGTATACATACGTGGGGTACCATGTTGATACATTACCACTTACCCAACTATATGTCAGGCCTGCAAGCTCCTTCGGAGTGCGGTTGTCCCACATCTCCTAAATGGGTACACTCGTAGTGCTCGTCACACGCCTAGGTGAAGTATTCTATTGTCAACTCCTCTTGTATCATTCTATGATACTCACCGTAATTATGTTGGTTTGGTTTTAAAATCCAAGGTTTTAAAAGAAGGGTTGTGGTTTTGAAAGAAAACTTGGTTTTGAAAAACAACGGTTCGGTGTTAAAAAGGTGCTTCATGGCATAGCCATGTTTAAAGTTTTCACTAAGTCCAGCTTCTTGTTGTCTGGTATGTCCTTAGTACAATGGTCAGGCCACTAGGCCTTTCCAGGGTTTCATTTTTCCAGTTTTCAGGACTTGTGATCCTGTGGTTGTTTCATTGCTATCACGGTACATTACTATGTACCTGGGGAGTGTTAGAGTTCCTTTATATATTCCTGCTGTTACTGCACTTGTCGTGGCAAGTGCGTAGTACTGTTGGTTTTTGGGTAATCCTATACCGATCACGGTATGGTTTCTAGTCGTATTTGATGGTCTTGTCAAAGTAAGCTAATTACCTCCATATTAATGTACTAATCAAGTTTATATATGATTTAGTGTTTAAAAACTAACTTAAGCATGTATATAAATGTAGCCGTGAGCTGTTGGAGAGCTTTGGCTGAGTTTTTGCTTAGAAATCAAGTAAGTATACTAATCTTACATATTATAAGGTTATTATGTCATTTTGTTACAAATTATTAAAATTCATGGACTATTAAGGTTTTATAAGACTTAACTATATATTAAAATGTTAATTAACATTTTGGCTAGCTTACTTAGCATTTAAATGACTATAATGTCATAGAAAATAATATAAGTGGTTAAAATGCTGTAACACCTCAACTGCTAAACCTGAACCATCACATAACAAACTTGCAACAACACTACAACACAGCGGAAAAAATACTAAAAGTTGGTGCTACCGCCGTTAGCCACCCACATGACTAACTAGGCTTATTCCAGTCTCAAGCTACAGTCTGACGGACCCGAGTGTACCGAACGTAAGTGCGTACAAAGCCTTAAAACAAAATACAATACCAAGTTTGAAGTATCTCTCTTATTATTACAACTTACTACCACAGTTTATAAAACGAGTGTACAAGCACACTCCGTAAAGCACATTGAACCCTTAGTGCTCTACCCACTCCTACTCTCAGGCTGGGTCCTTGTCTGGCACCTACCTGCAATGTTTAAATCACAGGCCCCAAGGGGCTCAGCACATGGCTGGTACAGAAAACGTGCAGCCCACAAGCTAACAATGCTACACACGACTACTTTGTCGTATACATGCATTTGATTATTCATACAAATAATAATAAGAAGTACAATAACAACAACATATTTATGTGAAACATTCACAGCTCAAATAAATTGAACGTCGTAATGGACGCCCCTTAATGAGTAAGTTAGGTTCCTAAATCCTGAGAATTGTTTAGTTCTCGTGTTTGACCATACCTTATAAGTGTCAACCATTCTCCTAAATGAACTGGTTGTTCTCTAACTGATATGTTTATATTTGTCGGGTCAAAGTAACCCTAGCCAATGAGTTATTAGCTCCACTGGTTTAATAAACATTAATTCTTAAGTTATGAGGGGTATAGGCTTGACCCTCCTATGCCTTCTGAATTTGCCTCCCACCTTGAACTGTTCACTCGAGCTGGTCGGGTCAGTTTGTCGACCCTAGGCGGAAGACAGATCTGATACATATGCCGACCTCCTATCCTAAACATGCATGACCAGAGTCAGTCCCGGATTCCTCTCCTCACAAGTTCCAGTTAGTTGAAGTCTCATTGACAAATGGTTACTTAAACCTCTCTCGGTAATAACCTACTAACAACTTGGAGTATTTGCAACCTTATACAATTGTTACTAAACATAGTTAATGAACAAGCTCTGAATCAAACCGTGTTAGTGTGCAATGTACGCACAATAACAATACAATAAATCGGTTTCATGCTTAATCCTGTTTGGTCGTATCACAATAACACATAGCACACAACCCTGATGTGATCAACATCAGTGTTGAACTATCTTTCCACCCCAATTCGTGTTCGGTTTCCCTTGATCTGATCAGGATCAAGTTCGACTTCCCACATCAATTTCAAACAGACAAATAATTTAACTATTTTCATTTTCTATCGTTTTACTTTTTAGACGTGATTACGAATTCATACATCTCCAAAGGATGGAATCAGTCCATCAATCATCCTCACTCTACTTCCCAACTGCTTTACTCCGTGATTCAATACCTAAATGTTCATTTCATCCACCCTCACTACTTCCATCCATTACTCTCCATCGTTTCAAATATTCTAACTAGAGATTACCATACTTGTAGAATTTAGTTGCCCTCAATTTACTTCCAATAACTTACCTAGGTATACACTACTCCTAGACTTCATTCATCTACTACTCTCATTCATTTCGTACTACTTCTTCAAAGGCTACAATACTTGTGGAGCTCCGTCCACCACTCATTACTCTTCTTTACCAATACTCTTACACTGGGTTACAAGGTGGGTATATTCCCCCTAAGGTATTTGCATCTCTCGTGCCTAATTACCCTATTTACCATATGAATGAATACGTATGTTTATTTAACATAGGTACCAATCATCAATTCAATTATCGTTTGTGTTATGCACATTGTAGTTTATGTGTTTTATTCATGAAACGTACATTATGCGGTTTTCACTCTACCCCCCTTAAAAGGGATTACACCCACGTAATCTACCATATGTTATTATTGAACATTGGTTCATTCGATTCAGGCAAACTGAAGTAATTTAGCTTCATTACGGTTTATTATATAGTGTATTCTTGTCAAAGGGTCTTAACCATACCAATGGTTTAGTCTTTGCACAAAGAATTCCTATATGAGTTTATTTAACTCATAATTAATTCGGTTCTAGCCTAACCGGCTTCAAGGCATTAATAGCCATTCTATTATACTCACAAGGTACATTAATCTCCTAGCTAGGGCCCACTAGCTTCTGCTGCGCGACCCTGATAACTTGGGTTATTCACCCTTCTTGTTATCCTTAATGTGCTATACATCACCTTTTATTCGTCTATTATGGGAATAAGGTTTATTAAACAAATGCGGTATTCTTTTACCGTGTTTGAACTCAATTAGTTTTAGATTGCAACCAGCTCTCTGGCAATCTATTGTACATACTATTCGTGCTTCCACGATTATTCGCTAAGTTCCTCCGACTTATTGTCGGGCGAGGTTAAGTCAACTTAGTAGTAGTGCTTCCTCTACTGTCAATAGCTTATGATTTATACCAGCTCTTCTGGTTCAGTACAAGTGTTCTTTACTTGTATGACATTGCATTTCTATGCGTCGGTCCTAGTGACTTTCTTCAGTCTCCTTTCACCTTTTATTCCAATGGAATTCACATCTTGTGATGGTTAGTTTGTTTCACACTCTTCGTGCTTCTTTGGCCTTGGGCCGCACGGTTTGTTGCTGAGCTTGCTTAACTGGCTAGTGCCATGTTCGTTGGTGATAAGAAAGGTTTACTACGGTTTACATTTTCCATATCCCTAGCTACCCATTAGATCATTAGCTGCACAAGTGCAATACCAAAACACTCAGTCATACAGAGTGCAGAGGCGTAAACGCTAGGCAGTAAGTCACTTATGTGATAGGAACGAATATTTCTGACTGTCTTCCATACTTATTCTCCACGTCATTATCTACTACTTCCCCATAGCGGTCGCTTGTTGTGCACCGTATTCTTACTCATTAAACAACATCGTTTTTACCGACTCCGTCACTATGGTAGTATCTCTTTACTCATTGCTACTGTCATTGGCACCATTTCATTATGGTGTGAATACACTATGAGGTTCCTAGTTCATATGTATGATGATTGTTGTAGCATACCGCAATGGTATTATTTTCCCATGTGGAGATTTTATTTCTGTTTAGGTTCCATGTGTAGGTTAGCTTACCTCACATTATTTCCATCATTCATGATACCCTTTACCAATTATCTTGGTTGACCAGGATAAAATAATTTATCGGGTTACAAGCTCTCTTGAGCGTGGGTCATTCGTGGTGTTCAATGGGTATTCACATTGATTGTTCCTGACAATTATTGTCTTTCCATTGCTGAGCATTAGTTATAGGCTCTAGCTGGGTAGTTTCACTTGTATGTATATCACCAGGACATCCCCAGAAACTTCAAGGGTTTTCTGTCCTGTTCTCTATTTGAAGAGTATTTTATCACTGATAGGTGAAAGTTCTTGTTGGGGGGTTTGTCGCCACTCATAAGTCTCATGGCAAGGTTACTATGCTAGTACCTGCTTATGTACTGCATATGGAGTATACTTACTCCTTTAAGTCGTGATGGTTTGGAATGTCTTTTCCTTGTTTCATCGCCTCTTGGCAATATATATGCGTAGGCTCTATTGTTATAGTAGATGAAAGCCTTTTCTAAGGGTTCACATCTTCACCACATTGGTGGTCTTCGGTTAACGAGAGGTACCTTTCCTCAAGTTTCTCGTAGTGTCCAAGTGTGGACTAGGCCATTATTGTCAACTATATACTAGACTGATGCTCTAGTGACAGTGACATTGAGGTAGCCATTACTCCAAGCCACTCATGGTGTTGTGTTTGAATCGGTGGTTGTTGATTTCTTTGTCGTATGAGACAATATAATTTGCAAGTTTTGTTAGTAAATGGTGTGGGTTTTGTAACGTTTAAGTTTACCTAACGTATTTGGTTTATGTCTTTTAAGCCGTATTACCGCAAGCTATGCTCTTTGCAAGCTGCTTATACATATTTCCACTCCTTGTATACCATTATAGGTTGGAGGTATTATTGGGCTCCCTGGCAAGTCATGACATCACGCTTCCGTTCATAGGAGACCCTTTAGGCAATCTGGTGTTAATCTGAGCCTTCTGGTTATTTAGGGTGTTTCTTGTTAAGTGAAATCCCTTCGGTGTCCTAACTGAATGTTGTTCTAGCTCATGTGCTCTTATCATGATGCTTGTTCAACTGTTGTTATCCCAGACACTCTTCAAGGATTGCTCCTGGTGCTGTTAGTTATGTCGTTACATGCGGCTCATGTTTGTGACATGTCATGTCTATTACACCGCCTTGTGGTATCTTGTTTGAGCTATTCCTTTTTTGGGTTATAGCGTCTCCCGTTCTTGGGTAGACTGTTTATACTTTCTCTAGTGTTCTAGACTAGGTTTAAAATCCTCTCCAGTGATGGGTTATACTTCGTGGTAATCTTGTGATTGCTCTTGGGAACTCTCCTCGTTTGTTGAGCATTGTGGTGTTCACATTAGGCATTTGCCTTACTGTGTTTGGCTGGGTTTTTCTTCCAGCTGTCATGTATTTGTTTGATGTCTTGAGACATATTCAATGTCTATGCTTACTAGTCTGTGCTCTTTCACTTCCTAGTTCTTATTCCTTATCTTCAGGTGGATTCTCTGAGTTCCTTGATACTTGATCGTCTGAGGTGTCAGCTTTTCTGGTTTGAACTTACTGATGGTCCGTAGAGCGGAGTTGACTACTTCCGTGTTTCGTGCACTACATGTATACATACGTGGGGTACCATGTTGATACATTACCACATACCCAACATATGTCAGGCCCGCAAGCTCCTTCGGAGTGCGGTTGTCCCACATCACGTAAATGGGTACACTCGTAGTGCTCGTCACACGCCTAGGTGAAGTATTCTATTGTCAACTCCTCTTGTATCATTCTATGATACTCACCGTAATTATGTTGGTTTGGTTTTAAAATCCAAGGTTTTAAAAGAAGGGTTGTGGTTTGAAAGAAAACTTGGTTTTGAAAAACAACGGTTCGGTGTTAAAAAGGTGCTTCATGGCATAGCCATGTTTAAAGTTTTCACTAAGTCCAGCTTCTTGTTGTCTGGTATGTCCTTAGTACAATGGATTAGGCCACTAGGCCTTTCCAGGGTTTCATTTTTCCAGTTTTCAGGACTTGTGATCCTGTGGTTGTTTCATTGCTATCACGGTACATTACTATGTACCTGGGGAGTGTTAGAGTTCCTTTATATATTCCTGCTCTTACTGCACTTGTCGTGGCAAGTGCGTAGTACTGTTGGTTTTGGGTAATCCTATACCGATCACGGTATGGTTTCCAGTCGTATTTGATGGTCTTGTCAAAGTAAGCTATTACCTCCATATTAATGTACTAATCAAGTTTATATATGATTTAGTGTTTAAAAACTAACTTAAGCATGTATATAAATGTAGCCGTGAGCTGTTGGAGAGCTTTGGCTGAGTTTTTTGCTTAGAAATCAAGTAAGTATACTAATCTTACATATTATAAGGTTATTATGTCATTTTGTTACAAATTATTAAAATTCATGGACTATTAAGGTTTTATAAGACTTAACTATATATTAAAATGTTAATTAACATTTTGGCTAGCTTACTTAGCATTTAAATGACTATAATGTCATAGAAAATAATATAAGTGGTTAAAATGCTGTAACACCTCAACTGCTAAACCTGAACCATCACATAACAAACTGCAACAACACTACAACACAGCGGAATAAAATACTAAAAGTTGGTGCTACCGCCGTTAGCCACCCACATGACTAACTAGGCTTATTCCAGTCTCAAGCTACAGTCTGACGGACCCGAGTGTACCGAACGTAAGTGCGTACAAAGCCTTAAAACAAAATACAATACCAAGTTTGAAGTATCTCTCTATTATTACAACTTACTACCACAGTTTATAAAACGAGTGTACAAGCACACTCCGTAAAGCACATTGAACCCTTAGTGCTCTACCCACTCCTACTCTCAGGCTGGGTCCTGTCTGGCACCTACCTGCAATGTTTAAATCACAGGCCCAAGGGGCTCAGCACATGGCTGGTACAGAAAACGTGCAGCCCACAAGCTAACAATGCTACACACGACTACTTTGTCGTATACATGCATTTGATTATTCATACAAATAATAATAAGAAGTACAATAACAACAACATATTTATGTGAAACATTCACAGCTCAAATAAATTGAACGTCGTAATGGACGCCCCTTAATGAGTAAGTTAGGTTCCTAAATCCTGAGAATTGTTTAGTTCTCGTGTTTGACCATACCTTATAAGTGTCAACCATTCTCCTAAATGAACTGGTTGTTCTCTAACTGATATGTTTATATTTGTCGGGTCAAAGTAACCCTAGCCAATGAGTTATTAGCTCCACTGGTTTAATAAACATTAATTCTTAAGTTATGAGGGGTATAGGCTTGACCCTCCTATGCCTTCTGAATTTGCCTCCCACCTTGAACTGTTCACTCGAGCTGGTCGGGTCAGTTTGTCGACCCTAGGCGGAAGACAGATCTGATACATATGCCGACCTCCTATCCTAAACATGCATGACCAGAGTCAGTCCCGGATTCCTCTCCTCACAAGTTCCAGTTAGTTGAAGTCTCATTGACAAATGGTTACTTAAACCTCTCTCGGTAATAACCTACTAACAACTTGGAGTATTTGCAACCTTATACAATTGTTACTAAACATAGTTAATGAACAAGCTCTGAATCAAACCGTGTTAGTGTGCAATGTACGCACAATAACAATACAATAAATCGGTTTCATGCTTAATCCTGTTTGGTCGTATCACAATAACACATAGCACACAACCCTGATGTGATCAACATCAGTGTTGAACTATCTTTCCACCCCAATTCGTGTTCGGTTCCCTTGATCTGATCAGGATCAAGTTCGACTTCCACATCAATTTCAAACAGACAAATAATTTAACTATTTTCATTTTCTATCGTTTTACTCTTTTTAGACGTGATTACGAATTCATACTCTCCAAAGGATGGAATCAGTCCATCAATCATCCTCACTCTACTTCCCAACTGCTTTACTCCGTGATTCAATACCTAAATGTTCATTTCATCCACCCTCACTACTTCCATCCATTACTCTCCATCGTTTCAAATATTCTAACTAGAGATTACCATACTTGTAGAATTTAGTTGCCCTCAATTTACTTCCAATAACTTACCTAGGTATACACTACTCCTAGACTTCATTCATCTACTACTCTCATTCATTTCGTACTACTTCTTCAAAGGCTACAATACTTGTGGAGCTCCGTCCACCACTCATTACTCTTCTTTACCAATACTCTTACACTGGGTTACAAGGTGGGTATATTCCCCCTAAGGTATTTGCATCTCTCGTGCCTAATTACCCTATTTACCATATGAATGAATACGTATGTTTATTTAACATAGGTACCAATCATCAATTCAATTATCGTTTGTGTTATGCACATTGTAGTTTATGTGTTTTTATTCATGAAACGTACATTATGCGGTTTTCACTCTACCCCCTTAAAAGGGATTACACCCACGTAATCTACCATATGTTATTATTGAACATTGGTTCATTCGATTCAGGCAAACTGAAGTAATTTAGCTTCATTACGGTTTATTATATAGTGTATTCTTGTCAAGGGTCTTAACCATACCAATGGTTTAGTCTTTGCACAAAGAATTCCTATATGAGTTTATTTAACTCATAATTAATTCGGTTCTAGCCTAACCGGCTTCAAGGCATTAATAGCCATTTATTATACTCACAAGGTACATAATCTCCTAGCTAGGGCCCACTAGCTTCTGCTGCGCGACCCTGATAACTTGGGTTATTCACCCTTCTTGTTATCCTTAATGTGCTATACATCACCTTTTATTCGTCTATTATGGAATAAGGTTTATTAAACAAATGCGGTATTCTTTTACCGTGTTTGAACTCAATTAGTTTTAGATGCAAACAGCTCTCTGGCAATCTATTGTACATACTATTCGTGCTTCCACGATTATTCGCTAAGTTCCTCCGACTTATTGTCGGGCGAGGTTAAGTCACTACTTAGTAGTAGTGCTTCCTCTTCTGTCAATAGCTTATGATTTATACCAGCTCTTCTGGTTCAATACAAGTGTTCTTTACTTGTATGACATTGCATTTCTATGTGTCGGTCCTAGTGACTTTCTTCAGTCTCCTTTCACCTTTTATTCCAATGGAATTCACATCTTGTGATGGTTAGTTTGTTTCACACTCTTCGTGCTTCTTTGGCCTTGGGCCGCACGGTTTGTTGCTGAGCTTGCTTAACTGGCTAGTGCCATGTTCGTTGGTGATAAGAAAGGTTTACTACGGTTTACATTTTCCATATCCCTAGCTACCCATTAGATCATTAGCTGCACAAGTGCAATACCAAAACACTCAGTCATACAGAGTGCAGAGGCATAAACGCTAGGCAGTAAGTCACTTATGTGATAGGAACGAAATTTCTGACTGTCTTCATACTTATTCTCCACGTCATTATCTACTACTTCCCCATAGCGGTCGCTTGTTGTGCACCATATTCTTACTCATTAAACAACTCGTTTTTACCGACTCCGTCACTATGGTAGTATCTCTTTACTCATTGCTACTGTCATTGGCACCATTTCATTATGGTGTGAATACACTAGGAGGTTCCTAGTTCATATGTATGATGATTGTTGTAGCATACCGCAATGGTTTATTTTCCCCATGTGGAGATGTTTTATTTCTGTTTAGGTTCCATGTGTAGGTTAGCTTACCTCACATATTTCCATCATTCATGATACCCTTTACCAATTATCTTGGTTACCATGGATAAAATAATTTATCGGGTTACAAGCTCTCTTGAGCGGGGTCATTCGTGGTGTTCAATGGGTATTCACATGATTGTTCCTGACAATTATTGTCTTTCCATTGCTGAGCATTAGTTATAGGCTCTAGCTGGGGTAGTTCACTTGTATGTATATCACCAGCACATCCCCAGAAACTTCAAGGGTTTTTTTGTCCCATTCTCTATTTGAAGAGTATTTTATCACTGATAGGTGAAAGTTCTTGTTGGGGGGTTTGTCGCCACTCATAAGTCTCATGGCAAGGTTACTATGCTAGTACCTGCTTATGTACTGCATATGGAGTATACTTACTCCTTTAAGTCGTGATGGTTTGGAATGTCTTTTCCTTGTTTCATTGCCTCTTGGCAATATCTATATGGTAGGCTCTATTGTTATAGTAGATGAAAGCCTTTTCTAAGGGCACATCTTCACCACATTGGTGGTCTTCGTTTAACGAGAGGTACCTTCCTCAAGTTTCTCGTAGTGTCCAAGTGTGGACTAGGCCATTATTGTCAACTATATACTAGACTGATGCTCTAGTGACAGTGACATTGAGGTAGCCATTACTCCAAGCCACTCATGGTGTTTTGTTTGAATCGGTGGTTGTTGATTTCTTTGTCGTATGAGACAATATCTTTTGCAAGTTTTGTTAGTAAATGGTGTGGGTTTTGTAACCGTTTAAGTTTACCTAACGTATTTGGTTTATGTCTTTTAAGCCGTATTACCGCAAGCTATGCTCTTTGCAAGCTGCTTATACATATTTCCACTCTTGTACCATTATAGGTTGGAGGTATTATTGGCTCCCTGGCAAGTCATGACATCACGCTTTCATTCATATAGGAGACCCTTTAGGCAATCTGGTGTTAATCTGAGCCTTCTGGTTATTTAGGGTGTTTCTTGTAAGTGAAATCCCTTCGGTGTCCTAACTGAATGTTCATTCTAGCTCATGTGCTCTTATCATGATGCTTGTTCAACTGTTGTTATCCCAGACACTCTTCAAGGATTGCTCCTGGGTGCTGTTAGTTATGTCGTTACATGCGGCTCATGTTTGTGACATGGCATGTCTATTACACCGCCTTGTGGTATCTTGTTTGAGCTATCCTTTTTGGGTTATAGCGTATCCCGTTCTTGGGTAGACTGTTTATACTTCTCCTAGTGTTCTAGACTAGGTTAAAATCCTCTCCAGTGATGGGTTATACTTCGTGGTAATCTTGTGATTGCTCTTGGGAACCTACCTCGTTTGTTGAGCATTGTGGTGTTCACATTAGGCATTTGCCTTACTGTGTTTTGGCTGGGTTTTTTCTTCCAGCTGTCATGTATTTGTTTGATGTCTTGAGACTATTCAATGTCTATGCTTACTAGTCTGTGCTCTTTGCACTTCCTAGTTCTTATTCCTTATCTTCAGGTGGATTCTCTGAGTTCCTTGATACTTGATCGTCTGAGGTGTCCAGCTTTTCTGTTTGAACTTACTGATGGTCCGTAGAGCGGAGTTGACTACTTCCGTGTGTCGTGCACTACATGTATACATACGTGGGGTACCATGGTGATACGTTACCACTTACCCAACTATATGTCAGGCCTGCAAGCTCCTTCGGAGTGCGGTTGTCCACATCACGTAATGGGTACACTCGTAGTGCTCGTCACACGCCTAGGTGAAGTATTCTATTGTCAACCCTCTTTATATTCTATGATACTCACCGTAATTATGTTGGTTTGGTTTTAAAATCCAAGGTTTTTAAGAAGGGTTGTGTTTTGGAAGAAAACTTGGTTTTGAAAAACAACGGTTCGGTGTTAAAAAGGTGCTTCATGGCATAGCCATGTTTAAAGTTTTCACTAAGTCCAGCTTCTTGCTGTCTGGTATGTCCTTAGTACAATGGTCAGGCCACTAGGCCTTTCCAGGGTTTCATTTTTCCAGTTTTCAGGACTTGTGATCCTGTGGTTGTTTCATTGCTATCACGGTACATTACTATGTACCTGGGTGAGTGTTAGAGTTCTTTATATATTCCTGCTGTTACTGCACTTGTCGTGGCAAGTGCGTGGTACTGTGGTTTTTGGGTAATCCTATACCGATCACGGTATGGTTTCCAGTCGTATTTGATGGTCTTGTCAAAGTAAGCTAATTCTCCATATTATTGTACTAATCAAGTTTATATATGATTAGTGTTTAAAAACTAACTTAAGCATGTATATAATGTAGCCGTGAGCTGTTGGAGAGCTTTGGCTGAGTTTTTTGCTTAGAAAATCAAGTAAGTATACTAATCTTACATATTATAAGGTTATTATGTCATTTTGTTACAAATTATTAAAATTCATGGACTATTAAGGTTTTATAAGACTTAACTATATATTAAAATGTAATTAACATTTTGGCTAGCTTACTTAGCATTTAAATGACTATAATGTCATAGAAAATAATATAAGTGGTTAAAATGTTGTAACACCCCAACTGCTAAACTTGAACCATCACATAACAAACCTGCAACAACACTACAACACAGCGGAAGAAAATACTAAAAGTTGTGCTACCGCCGTTAGCCACCCACGTGACTAACTAGGCTTATTCCAGTCTCAAGCTACGGTCTGACGGACCGAGTGTACCGAACGTAAGTGCGTTACAAAGTCTTAAAACAAAATACAATACCAAGTTTGAAGTATCTCTATTATTATTACAACTTACTACCACAGTTTAAAAACGAGTATACAAGAACACTCCGTAAAGCAAATTAAACCCTTAGTGCTCTACCCACTCCTACTCCAGGCTGGGCCTGTTGGCACCTACCTGCAAAGTTTAAATCACAGGCCCCAAGGGGCTCAGCACATGGCTGGTACAGAAAACGTGCAGCCCACAAGCTAACAATGCTACACACGACTACTTTGTCGTATACATGCAGTTGATTATATATACAAATAATAATAAGAAGTACAATAACAACAACATATTTATGTGAAACATTCACAGCTCAAATATATCGAACATCGTAATGGACGCCCCTTAATGAGTAAGTTAGGTTCCTAAATCCTGAGGCCTGAGAATTGTTTAGTTCTCGTGTTTGACCATACCTTATAAGTGTCAACCATTCTCCTAAAAGAACTGGTTGTTCTCTAACTGATATGTTTATATTTGTCGGGTCAAAGTAACCCTAGCCAATGAGTTATTAGCTCCACTGGTTTAATAAACATTAATTCTTAAGTTATGAGGGGTGTAGGCTTGACCCTCCTGCGCCTCCTGAATTTGCCTCCCACCTCGAACTGTTCACTCGAGCTGGTCGGGTCAGTTTGTCGACCCTAGGCGGAAGACAGATCTGATACAGATGCCGACCTCCTATCCTAAACATGCATGACCAGAGTCAGTCCCGGATTCCTCTCCTCACAAGTTCCAGTTAGTTGAAGTCTCATTGACAATTGGTTAGTTAAACCTCTCTCGGTAATAACCTACTAACAACTTGGAGTATTTGCAACCTTATACAATTGTTACTAAACATAGTTAACGAACAAGCTCTGAATCAAATCGTGTTAGTGTGCAATGTACGCACAATAACAATACAATAAATCGGTTTCATGCTTAATCCTGTTTGGTCGTATCACAATAACACATAGCACACAACCCTGATGTGATCAACATCAGTGTTGAACTATCTTTCCACCCCAATTCGTGTTCGGTTTCCCTTGATCTGATCAGGATCAAGTTCGACTTCCCACATCAATTTCAAACAGACAAATAATTTAACTATTTTCATTTTCTATCGTTTTACTCTTTTAGACGTGATTACGAATTCATACATCTCCAAAGGATGGAATCAGTCCATCAATCATCCTCACTCTACTTCCCAACTGCTTTACTCCGTGATTCAATACCTAAATGTTCATTTCATCCACCCTCACTACTTCCATCCATTACTCTCCATCGTTTCAAATATTCTAACTAGAGATTACCATACTTGTAGAATTTAGTTGCCCTCAATTTACTTCCAATAACTTACCTAGGTATACACTACTCCTAGACTTCATTCATCTACTACTCTCATTCATTTCGTACTACTTCTTCAAAGGCTACAATACTTGTGGAGCTCCGTCCACCACTCATTACTCTTCTTTACCAATACTCTTACACTGGGTTACAAGGTGGGTATATTCCCCCTAAGGTATTTGCATCTCTCGTGCCTAATTACCCTATTTACCATATGAATGAATACGTATGTTTATTTAACATAGGTACCAATCATCAATTCAATTCGTTTGTGTTATGCACATTGTAGTTTATGTGTTTTATTCATGAAACGTACATTATGCGGTTTTCACTCTACCCCCTTAAAAGGGATTACACCCACGTAATCTACCATATGTTTATTATTGAACATTGGTTCATTCGATTCAGGCAAACTGAAGTAATTTAGCTTCATTACGGTTTATTATATAGTATTCTTGTCAAAGGGTCTTAACCATACCAATGGTTTTAGTCTTTGCACAAAGAATTCCTATATGAGTTTATTTAACTCATAATTAATTCGGTTCTAGCCTAACCGGCTTCAAGGCATTAATAGCCATTCTATTACTCACAAGGTACATTAATCTCCTAGCTAGGGCCCACTAGCTTGCTGCTGCGCGACCCTGATAACTTGGGTTATTCACCCTTCTTGTTATCCTTAATGTGCTATACATCACCTTTTATTCGTCTATTATGGGAATAAGGTTTATTAAACAAATGCGGTATTCTTTTACCGTGTTTGAACTCAATTAGTTTTAGATTGCAACCAGCTCTCTGACAATCTATTGTACATACTATTCGTGCTTCCACGATTATTCGCTAAGTTCCTCCGACTTATTGTCGGGCGAGGTTAAGTCACTATTAGTAGTGCTTCCTCTTCTATCAATAGCTTCTGATTTATACCAGCTCTTCTGGTTCAATACAAGTGTTCTTTACTTGTATGACCTTGCATTTCTATGCGTCGGTCCTAGTGACTTTCTTCAGTCTCCTTTCACCTTTTATTCCAATGGAATTCACATCTTGTGATGGTTAGTTTGTTTCACACTCTTCGTGCTTCTTTGGCCTTGGGCCACACGGTTTGTTGCTGAGCTTGCTTATTTGGCTAGTGCCATGTTCGTTGGTGATAAGAAAGGTTTACTATGGTTTACATTTTCCATATCCCTAGCTACCCATTAGATCATTAGCTGCACAAGTGCAATACCAAAACACTCAGTCATACAGAGTGCAGAGGCGTAAACGCTAGGCAGTAAGTCACTTATGTGATAGGAACGAATATTTCTGACTGTCTTCCATACTTATTCTCCACGTCATTATCTACTACTTCCCCATAGCGGTCGCTTGTTGCGCACCGTATTCTTACTCATTAAACAACATCGTTTTTACCGACTCCGTCACTGTGGTAGTTTCTCTTTACTCATTGCTACTGTCATTGGCTCCATTTCATTATGGTGTGAATACACTAGGAGGTTCCTAGTTCATATGTATGATGATTGTTGTAGCATACCGCAATGGTTTTATTTTCCCCATGTGGAGATGTTTTATTTCTGTTTAGGTTCCATGTGTAGGTTGGCTTACCTCACATTATTTCCATCATTCATGATACCCTTTACCAATTATCTTGGTTGACCAAGGATAAAATAATTTATCGGGTTACAAGCTCTCTTGAGCGTGGGTCATTCGTGGTGTTCAATGGGTATTCACATTGATTGTTCCTGACAATTATTGTCTTTCCATGCTGAGCATTGCTGGCTCTAGCTGGGTAGTTTCACTTGTAGTATAATACAGGACATCCCCAGAAACTTCAAGGGTTTTTCTGGTCCTGTTCTCTATTTGAAGAGTATTTTATCACTGATAGGTGAAAGTTCTTGTTGGGGGGTTTGTCGCCACTCATAAGTCTCATGGCAAGGTTACTATGCTAGTACCTGCTTATGTACTGCATATGGAGTATACTTACTCCTTTAAGTCGTGATGGTTTGGAATGTCTTTTCCTTGTTTCATCGCCTCTTGGCAATATCTATATGCGTAGGCTCTATTGTTATAGTAGATGAAAGCCTTTTCTAAGGGTTCACATCTTCACCACATTGGTGGTCTTCGGTTAACGAGAGTACCTTTCCTCAAGTTTCTCGTAGTGTCCAAGTGTGGACGAGGCCATTATTGTTAACTGTATACTAGACTGATGCTCTAGTGACAGTGACATTAAGGTAGCCATTACTCCAAGCCACTCATGGTGTTTTGTTTGAATCGGTAGTTGTTGATTTCTTTGTCGTATGAGACAATATAATTTGCAAGTTTTGTTAGTAAATGGTGTGGGTTTTTGTAACTGTTTAAGTTTACCTAACGTATTTGGTTTATGTCTTTTAAGCCGTATTACCATAAGATATGCTCTTTGCAAGCTGCTTATACATATTTCCACTCCTTGTATACCATTATAGGTTGGAGGTATTATTGGGCTCCCTGGCAAGTCATGACATCACGCTTCCATTCATAGGAGACCCGTTAGGTAATCTGGTGTTAATCTGAGCCTTCTGGTAATTTAGGGTGTTTCTTGTTAAGTGAAATCCCTTCGGTGTCCTAACCGAATATTCGTTCTAGCTCATGTGCTCTTATCATGATGCTTGTTCAACTGTTGTTATCCCAGACACTCTTCAAGGATTGCTCCTAGGTGCTGTTAGTTATGCCGTTACATGCGGCTCATGTTTGTGACATGTCATGTCTATTATAACCGCCTTGTGGTATCTTGTTTGAGCTATTCCTTTTTTGGGTTATAGCGTCTCCCGTTCTTGGGTAGACTGTTTATACTTTCTCCTAGTGTTCTAGACTAGGTTTAAAATCCTCTCCAGTGATGGGTTATACTTCGTGGTAATCTTGTGATTGCTCTTAGGAACTCTACCCCGTTTGTTGAGCATTGTGGTGTTCACATTAGGCATTTGCCTTACTGTGTTTAGGCTGGGTTTTTTCTTCCAGCTGTCATGTATTTGTTTGATGTCTTGAGACATATTCAATGTCTATGCTTACTAGTCTGTGCTCTTTTCACTTCCTAGTTCTTATTCCTTATCTTCAGGTGGATTCTCTGAGTTCCTTGATACTTGATCGTCTGAGGTGTCCAGCTTTTCTGGTTTGAACTTACTGATGGTCCGTAGAGCGGAGTTGACTACTTCTCGTGTGTCGTGCACTACATGTATACATACGTGGGGTACCATGTTGATACATTACCACTTACCCAACTATATGTCAGGCCCGCAAGCTCCTTCGGAGTGCGGTTGTCCCACATCTCGTAAATGGGTACACTCGTAGTGCTCGTCACACGCCTAGGTGAAGTATTCTATTGTCAACTCCTCTTGTATCATTCTATGATACTCACCGTAATTATGTTGGTTTGGTTTTTAAATCCAAGGTTTTAAAAGAAGGGTTATGGTTTTGAAAGAAAACTTGGTTTTGAAAAACAACGGTTCGGTGTTAAAAAGGTGCTTCATGGCATAGCCATGTTTAAAGTTTTCACTAAGTCCAGCTTCTTGTTGTCTGGTATGTCCTTAGTACAATGGTCAGGCCACTAGGCCTTTCCAGGGTTTCATTTTTCCAGTTTTCAGGACTTGTGATCCTGTGGTTGTTTCATTGCTATCACGGTACATTACTATGTACCTGGGGTGTTAGAGTTCCTTTATATTTCCTGCTGTTACTGCACTTGTCGTGGCAAGTGCGTAGTACTGTTGGTTTTTGGGTAATCCTATACCGATCACGGTATGGTTTCTAGTCGTATTTGATGGTCTTGTCAAAGTAAGCTAATTACCTCCATATTAATGTACTAATCAAGTTTATATATGATTTAGTGTTTAAAAACTAACTTAAGCATGTATATAAATGTAGCCGTGAGCTGTTGGAGAGCTTTGGCTGAGTTTTTTTGCTTAGAAATCAAGTAAGTATACTAATCTTACATATTATAAGGTTATTATGTCATTTTGTTACAAATTATTAATATTCATGGACTATTAAGGTTTTATAAGACTTAACTATATATTAAAATGTTAATTAACATTTTGGCTAGCTTACTTAGCATTTAAATGACTATAATGTCATAGAAAATAATATAAGTGGTTAAAATGCTGTAACACCTCAACTGCTAAACCTGAACCATCACATAACAAACTTGCAACAACACTACAACACAGCGGAATAAAATACTAAAAGTTGGTGCTACCGCCGTTAGCCACCCACATGACTAACTAGGCTTATTCCAGTCTCAAGCTACAGTCTGACGGACCCGAGTGTACCGAACGTAAGTGCGTACAAAGCCTTAAAACAAAATACAATACCAAGTTTGAAGTATCTCTCTTATTATTACAACTTACTACCACAGTTTATAAAACGAGTGTACAAGCACACTCCGTAAAGCACATTGAACCCTTAGTGCTCTACCCACTCCTACTCTCAGGCTGGGTCCTTGTCTGGCACCTACCTGCAATGTTTAAATCACAGGCCCCAAGGGGCTCAGCACATGGCTGGTACAGAAAACGTGCAGCCCACAAGCTAACAATGCTACACACGACTACTTTGTCGTATACATGCATTTGATTATTCATACAAATAATAATAAGAAGTACAATAACAACAACATATTTATGTGAAACATTCACAGCTCAAATAAATTGAACGTCGTAATGGACGCCCCTTAATGAGTAAGTTAGGTTCCTAAATCCTAGAATTGTTTAGTTCTCGTGTTTGACCATACCTTATAAGTGTCAACCATTCTCCTAAATGAACTGGTTGTTCTCTAACTGATATGTTTATATTTGTCGGGTCAAAGTAACCCTAGCCAATGAGTTATTAGCTCCACTGGTTTAATAAACATTAATTCTTAAGTTATGAGGGGTATAGGCTTGACCCTCCTATGCCTTCTGAATTTGCCTCCCACCTTGAACTGTTCACTCGAGCTGGTCGGGTCAGTTTGTCGACCCTAGGCGGAAGACAGATCTGATACATGCCGACCTCCTATCCTAAACATGCATGACCAGAGTCAGTCCCGGATTCCTCTCCTCACAAGTTCCAGTTAGTTGAAGTCTCATTGACAAATGGTTACTTAAACCTCTCTCGGTAATAACCTACTAACAACTTGGAGTATTTGCAACCTTATACAATTGTTACTAAACATAGTTAATGAACAAGCTCTGAATCAAACCGTGTTAGTGTGCAATGTACGCACAATAACAATACAATAAATCGGTTTCATGCTTAATCCTGTTTGGTCGTATCACAATAACACATAGCACACAACCCTGATGTGATCAACATCAGTGTTGAACTATCTTTCCCACCCCAATTCGTGTTCGGTTTCCCTTGATCTGATCAGGATCAAGTTCGACTTCCCACATCAATTTCAAACAGACAAATAATTTAACTATTTTCATTTTCTATCGTTTTACTCTTTTTAGACGTGATTACGAATTCATACATCTCCAAAGGATGGAATCAGTCCATCAATCATCCTCACTCTACTTCCCAACTGCTTTAACTCCGTGATTCATACCTAAATGTTCATTTCATCCACCCTCACTACTTCCATCCATTACTCTCCATCGTTTCAAATATTCTAACTAGAGATTACCATACTTGTAGAATTTAGTTGCCCTCAATTTACTTCCAATAACTTACCTAGGTATACACTACTCCTAGACTTCATTCATCTACTACTCTCATTCATTTCGTACTACTTCTTCAAAGGCTACAATACTTGTGGAGCTCCGTCCACCACTCATTACTCTTCTTTACCAATACTCTTACACTGGGTTACAAGGTGGGTATATTCCCCCTAAGGTATTTGCATCTCTCGTGCCTAATTACCCTATTTACCATATGAATGAATACGTATGTTTATTTAACATAGGTACCAATCATCAATTCATTATCGTTTGTGTTATGCACATTGTAGTTTTGTGTTTTATTCATGAAAGTACATTATGCGGTTTTTCACTCTACCCCCCTTAAAAGGGATTACACCCACGTAATCTACCATATGTTATTATTGAACATTGGTTCATTCGATTCAGGCAAACTGAAGTAATTTAGCTTCATTACGGTTTATTATATAGTGTATTCTTGTCAAAGGGTCTTAACCATACCAATGGTTTAGTCTTTGCACAAAGAATTCCTATATGAGTTTATTTAACTCATAATTAATTCGGTTCTAGCCTAACCGGCTTCAAGGCATTAATAGCCATTCTATTATACTCACAGGTACATTAATCTCCTAGCTAGGGCCCACTAGCTTCTGCTGCGCGACCCTGATAACTTGGGTTATTCACCCTTCTTGTTATCCTTAATGTGCTATACATCACCTTTTATTCGTCTATTATGGGAATAAGGTTTATTAAACAAATGCGGTATTCTTTTACCGTGTTTGAACTCAATTAGTTTTAGATTGCAACCAGCTCTCTGGCAATCTATTATACATACTATTCGTGCTTCCATGATTATTCGCTAAGTTCCTCCGACTTATTGTCGGGCGAGGTTATGTCACTACTTAGTAGTAGTGCTTCCTCTACTGTCAATAGCTTATGATTTATACCAGCTCTTCTGGTTCAGTACAAGTGTTCTTTACTTGTATGACATTGCATTTCTATGTGTCGGTCCTAGTGACTTTCTTCAGTCTCCTTTCACCTTTTATTCCAATGGAATTCACATCTTGTGATGGTTAGTTTGTTTCACACTCTTCGTGCTTCTTTGGCCTTGGGCCGCACGGTTTGTTGCTGAGCTTGCTTAACTGGCTAGTGCCATGTTCATTGGTGATAAGAAAGGTTTACTACGGTTTACATTTTCCATATCCCTAGCTACCCATTAGATCATTAGCTGCACAAGTGCAATACCAAAACACTCAGTCATATAGAGTGCAGAGGCATAAACGCTAGGCAGTAAGTCACTTATGTGATAGGAACGAATATTTCTGACTGTCTTCCATACTTATTCTCCACGTCATTATCTACTACTTCCCCATAGCGGTCGCTTGTTGTGCACCATATTCTTACTCATTAAACAACATCGTTTTTACCGACTCCGTCACTATGGTAGTATCTCTTTACTCATTGCTACTGTCATTGGCACCATTTCATTATGGTGTGAATACACTATGAGGTTCCTAGTTCATATGTATGATGATTGTTGTAGCATACCGCAATGGTATTATTTTCCCCATGTGGAGATGTTTTATTTCTGTTTAGGTTCCATGTGTAGGTTAGCTTACCTCACATTATTTCCATCATTCATGATACCCTTTACCAATTATCTTGGTTTACCATGGATAAAATAATTTATCGGGTTACAAGCTCTCTTGAGCGTGGGTCATTCGTGGTGTTCAATGGGTATTCACATTGATTGTTCCTGACAATTATTGTCTTTCCATTGCTGAGCATTAGTTATAGGCTCTAGCTGGGTAGTTTCACTTGTATGTATATCACCGGCACATCCCCAGAAACTTCAAGGGTTTTTTTGTCCCATTCTCTATTTGAAGAGTATTTTATCACTGATAGGTGAAAGTTCTTGTTGGGGGGGTTTGTCGCCACTCATAAGTCTCATGGCAAGGTTACTATGCTAGTACCTGCTTATGTACTGCATATGGAGTATACTTACTCCTTTAAGTCGTGATGGTTTGGAATGTCTTTTCCTTGTTTCATCAGCCTCTTGGCAATATCTATATGCGTAGGCTCTATTGTTATAGTAGATGAAAGCCTTTTCTAAGGGTTCACATCTTCACCACATTGGTGGTCTTCGGTTAACGAGAAGTACCTTTCCTCAAGTTTCTCGTAGTGTCCAAGTGTGGACTAGGCCATTATTGTCAACTATATACTAGACTGATGCTCTAGTGACAGTGACATTGAGGTAGCCATTACTCCAAGCCACTCATGGTGTTGTGTTTGAATCGGTGGTTGTTGATTTCTTTGTCGTATGAGACAATATCTTTTGCAAGTTTTGTTAGTAAATGGTGTGGGTTTTGTAACCGTTTAAGTTTACCTAACGTATTTGGTTTATGTCTTTTAAGCCGTATTACCGCAAGCTATGCTCTTTGCAAGCTGCTTATACATATTTCCACTCGTTGTATACCATTATAGGCTGGAGGTATTATTGGGCTCCCTGGCAAGTCATGACATCACGCTTCCGTTCATAGGAGACCCTTTAGGCAATCTGGTGTTAATCTGAGCCTTCTGGTTATTTAGGGTGTTTCTTGTTAAGTGAAATCCCTTCGGTGTCCTAACTGAATGTTCATTCTAGCTCATGTGCTCTTATCATGATGCTTGTTCAACTGTTGTTATCCCAGACACTCTTCAAGGATTGCTCCTGGGTGCTGTTAGTTATGTCGTTACATGCGGCTCATGTTTGTGACATGTCATGTCTATTACACCGCCTTGTGGTATCTTGTTTGAGCTATTCCCTTTTTGGGTTATAGCGTATCCCGTTCTTGGGTAGACTGTTTACTTTCTCCTAGTGTTCTAGACTAGGTTTAAAATCCTCTCCAGTGATGGGTTATACTTCGTGGTAATCTTGTGATTGCTCTTGGGAACTCAGCCTCGTTTGTTGAGCATTGTGGTGTTCACATTAGGCATTTGCCTTACTGTGTTTTGGCTGGGTATTTCTTCCAGCTGTCATGTATTTGTTTGATGTCTTGAGACATATTCAATGTCTATGCTTACTAGTCTGTGCTCTTTGCACTTCCTAGTTCTTATTCCTTATCTTCAGGTGGATTCTCTGAGTTCCTTGATACTTGATCGTCTGAGGTGTCCAGCTTTTCTGGTTTGAACTTACTGATGGTCCGTAGAGCGGAGTTGACTACTTCCCGTGTTTCGTGCACTACATGTATACATACGTGGGGTACCATGTTGATACGTTACCACATACCCAACATATGTCAGGCCCGCAAGCTCCTTCGGAGTGCGGTTGTCCCACATCACTAATGGGTACACTCGTAGTGCTCGTCACACGCCTAGGTGAAGTATTCTATTGTCAACTCCTCTTGTATCATTCTATGATACTCACCGTAATTATGTTGGTTTGGTTTTAAAATAATCCAAGTTTTAAAAGAAGGGTTGTGGTTTGAAGAAAACTTGGTTTTGAAAAACAACGGTTTCGGTGTTAAAAAGGTGCTTCATGGCATAGCCATGTTTAAAGTTTTCACTAAGTCCAGCTTCTGTCTGTGTCTGGTATGTCCTTAGTACAATGATTAGGCCACTAGGCCTTTCCAGGGTTTCATTCTTCCAGTTTTCAGGACTTGTGATCCTATGGTTGTTTCATTGCTATCACGGTACATTACTATGTACCTGTGGTGTGTTAGAGTTCCTTTATATATTCCTGCTCTTACTGCACTTGTCGTGGCAAGTGCGTGGTAGTGTTGGTTTTTGGGTAATCCTATACCGATCACGGTATGGTTTCCAGTCGTATTTGATGGTCTTGTCAAAGTAAGCAAATTACCTCCATATTAATGTACTAATCAAGTTTATATATGATTTAGTGTTCAAAAACTAACTTAAGCATGTATATAAATGTAGCCGTGAGCTGTTGGAGAGCTTTGGCTGAGTTTTTTGCTTAGAAATCAAGTAAGTATACTAATCTTACATATTATAAGGTTATTATGTCATTTTGTTACAAATTATTAAAATTCATGGACTATTAAGGTTTTATAAGACTTAACTATATATTAAAATGTTAATTAACATTTTGGCTAGCTTACTTAGCATTTAAATGACTATAATGTCATAGAAAATAATATAAGTGGTTAAAATGTTGTAACACCCCAACTGCTAAACTTGAACCATCACATAACAAACCTGCAACAACACTACACACAGCGGAAGAAAATACTAAAAGTTGGTGCTACCGCCGTTAGCCACCCACGTGACTAACTAGGCTTATTCCAGTCTCAAGCTACGGTCTGACGGACCCGAGTGTACCGAACGTAAGTGCGTACAAAGTCCTTAAAACAAAACAATACCAAGTTTGAAGTATCTCTCCTATTATTATAACTTACTACCACAGTTTATAAAACGAGTATACAGGCACACTCCGTAAGCAAATTAAACCCTTAGTGCTCTACCCACTCCTACTCTCAGGCTGGGTCCTCGTCTGGCACCTACCTGCAAAGTTTAAATCACAGGCCCCAAGGGGCTCAGCACATTGCTGGTACAGAAAACGTGCAGCCCACAAGCTAACAATGCTACACACTACTTTGTCGTATACATGCAGTTGATTATATACAAATAATAATAAGAAGTACAATAACAACAACATATTTATGTGAAACATTCACAGCTCAAATATATCGAACATCGTAATGGACGCCCCTTAATGAGTAAGTTAGGTTCCTAAATCCTGAGGCCTGAGAATTGTTTAGTTCTCGTGTTTGACCATACCTTATAAGTGTCAACCATTCTCCTAAAAGAACTGGTTGTTCTCTAACTGATATGTTTATATTTGTCGGGTCAAAGTAACCCTAGCCAATGAGTTATTAGCTCCACTGGTTTAATAAACATTAATTCTTAAGTTATAGGGGTGTAGGCTTGACCCTCCTGCGCCTCCTGAATTTGCCTCCCACCTCGAACTGTTCACTCGAGCTGGTCGGGTCAGTTTGTCGACCCTAGGCGGAAGACAGATCTGATACAGATGCCGACCTCCTATCCTAAACATGCATGACCGGAGTCAGTCCCAGATTCCTCTCCTCACAAGTTCCAGTTAGTTGAAGTCTCATTGACAATTGTTAGTTAAACCTCTCTCGGTAATAACCTACTAACAACTTGGAGTATTTGCACCTTATACAATTGTTACTAAACATAGTTAACGAACAAGCTCTGAATCAAATCGTGTTAGTGTGCAATGTACGCACAATAACAATACAATAAATCGGTTTTATGCTTAATCCTGTTTGGTTGTATCACAATAACACATAGCACACAAACCGAGGTAGACCTTGTTAGCAAACAAGCTACAAGAATCCCATACCTTAGCCTATCGTCGTTCGTCCACTCCCAGATGACGTCTCGACTATTCTGGCCCCCTTACTCCGCTCCTATAGTTCATTAGGACGGCGTGGTTAAATAACTTAATTTTCGTATTTTTCACTATTCACCATATTTTACTATTCACGTATACGCATTTTACTATTCACGTATACGTATTTTACTATTCATTTATATTATTTACTATTCATGTATACGTATACTATTCATGTATGTAACACCCCACTCGTAAATCTCGTAATAATCACTCTCGTATAATCACTCACGTAGCATAATTAGAGATGTCTCACAGCGGAAGTTAATCTACATTAATCCTCACTTGGGTGTCACATGCCATTACTCGCCCATGCGAGTAAAGAAGCATAACCGTAATCCAACAATTAACAACAACAACTAACCTCAGTGATGAACGAGATATTTATTACATTATCCTATATACAAACCAATACCTATGGCAAGTGAGCATTTAAAGAGTTCCCAGAATTTCAACGTGCTAAATGATTTAATATTTAACATGCGATAAATAAAAGTCGAGGTCGTCTACCAATATTCTCGCACTCCGGCTTCACGTCCCGATCCACAACCTGATATGTGTTGGCCCCAAAAGGGCTCAGCAAGCTATATGCTGGTATGCAAGTGTAATCCTAGACCCTTTAGGTCACTTAGGTCAATTAGCCGTCTGAACATGAGGTTGATTACATGCTAGTTTCATTTTACAGTTTATATAACAGCAGTAACTAACGTGCATAAGCATACAGTAATCCATCAATGTGACAATCCATACATTACATCCAATCCATGACATACCAAACACCATGTGCTATAACAGTCATACAATGTATTGTAAACATTAATATAAACGCGTAGATACTTCCATCGAGATGTTAGTGTTTTTCCTTTAATTATGTTAGCCCCATTAAGTCTTACTCTCAATATCCATGGGTGTCGTGTTGGGACAACCCGTAAATAACCTCACTGGACTGTAGTCCTCCCGTACACACGAAGTGCTCATTGCCAAGGATCATTCAATCCCGAGCTTCCACTTGCCTAATAAGGCGTCCATGAATGGCCGAAGCCGTGTGCCAAAGTCGGCACCCTGTCCAACAGTCTATCTAGCCCGTTGGAATATAGAGGGAGTCGGTCTGATATGGACGTTATCTCCTTGGGATCACCAATGCGCAACCAACTAGTCGAGACTAATTGGATTCCTATACCACGTACCATAACCAACACTCTCCAGTATGTGATTAATCCTTAATCAACTACCCTATGTAAATTCTTAGGTCTAGGAGAAGTCTTTACCATTTATTATTTCTGAAGTCTCATGTGTAACACCCCCAATCCTAAACCTGTAATATCGTCGCAAGTCGTGGCATAATAAATAACAATTCACAGCGGAAATAAAACTATCTACCTTGGTGTTACACGCCGTTACTCACCCTTGTGAGTAACAAGGCTTCCTCACTCCTCCAACATACAACTCCTCACGCTATGATGAACAGATACTGAGCACTCTAATTATTACCAACCAAATCCAACTAAAATGAGCAACTATCTGAATACAACAACCTTTTTAATACAATACAAAATAAAACCAACGGTGTTTGTTGAAAACACATCAGCTACCTCCGTGTCCCGCACTCCGGCTTGAGTCTTCTTCAATAACCTGGAATGTTTGGCCCAATAAAGGGCTCAACAATCGAAATGCTGGTATGCTAAATGTAGTCTTAACTCATCAAGATTCCTTAAGTCGTTTTAGCCGTCTTGATATTAGATTCTTTACATGAAATGCCGGTTTACAATAAAAACAGTGATAACTGTATACAATAAACATTCACATAATAACTCACCTGTAAACACCAATGTACAATAGTACACACCCAATAACCCACACTCAATACAATAACCAATAATCACACATCAATAATCCAACAAGATACCGCGTATTAAACTTTACTTGTTTAGTTGGCCACCTGGCCCTTATCCTTTTAAACCAAATCATTTAACCTTTTCCAATTAAATTCCACCTCAGGCGTCATGATAAGACGAACCTTATTAACTTATTAATGGACGTTAGTCCCCTGGGTTCCAATGGAACCGTTACCAGCTGACCTTATGGCCGTGGACAAATATATATATTGACCGATCCGGTCGAACCTGTGCACCAACGGCAGTGCCTTCCGCCATCCCCGAATGTGGCTGATGGATTTCCTTTGAGTGACTCCCCATTGAAGTCTCTCGTAGTGATCACAATGCGCAACCAGAGAGTCGAAACAGTCTGGATTCCTCTCTTATAAATTAGCCCTTTAGTCAGTGGTACCATAACCAATACTTGAATTAAGACTATAATAGTTGACCATTAGTTAGGTTCAATAATACCTAAAGGTCAGTTAGCCTTGTTCCAGTTTAGATGTATAAACTTTCAGTCATAAGACGTTCGCGTATAAAATACAACGCAACAGTTTGAGCAATACAGTACACAATATCATACACATAAAATCACAGATATCGCTCTTAAACAATTAACACATAATGTCTGGACCTTAGGATAATCCTTAGGACATTCAGACCACACAATTAACATACCGTTCACCGTGATAACAGCTAGCTTGACTATTCACGCTTTAACAGTCCTTCCCCGTACGCTGTTATATTTACAAGCAATACCGGGTAATATTAATATAACTACCCATTAAACATTACAGTACTGTCACTGTAGAACTAATACTTGTAATATACTAATCCTGTAAGTTCTTTATTTCCCCCTGTTATTTTACAGTGACTCTAGATAGTTCAACAATTCGTTATTTTATGTGATATTCACATGTGATAATGAATTTTCACCTTGTAGTATACTTCTACTTCCTTAATTATATACTCATAATTGTTTCCACTTATTCTTTATATTATATCCCTTGGTCATTTTTATTATAACCACAATTATTTTATAAACTTTATTTTATACCCCATAATATACCATAATACATTATATTACCTAGTTTTACTTCTTTTCCTTATTAAATTACAAAACCAACCTTATTATTTCGGTATTTATATTTTATACCCAACTACTTTATAAATTACTAGATAACCACATATAATTTCCGGTATTCATAATTTGAACCCATTAACTTTTACAATTTTCCAAACAACCATACACTTTTATAATCTACTAAATACCCATATTAATTTTCGGAAATTGTAAAACAATTATATTAACTTCTATAAATTGCCAAATAACCTTATAACTTTTATAATTCACTAATTACCCACATTAACCTTTGTAATTATTAATCATCCACATTACCTTTTACCAAATGTCCTCCTTAATTTCTGTAAATTACAATCTCATTATACCAACTTTTATAAATTTCAAATAAACCCCTTAATTTTCGGTTTTCACTTATATTTTCCTTTATTCACTTTTAAACCCCAAAACTTTATATAAGTTACATATTAACTTATAAACTATAGTTTAAATATTTTATTTCTTTAAATAACCGAAGTAACCCATATATTTTCTTAAATTATGATTTCGCCCCAAACCAATCCGGTTTTACATAGGATCTTCCATAAATTACATATTCACCCAGACCCCCCATTTATAAACTTAATATTTTAGTCATAAATCATTTTAACCCAAGGTTTTTGGTCAACACTTTGACCAAGACATAATTTCATATTAATACTTTAATAAACCCATAAAATCATATGTAATCGGTTTCACCTCTTATCTTCCAATAATTACAAAATAGTCCCAAAACCTTATAAATTGTTATTTTAACACTTAACAACTTATTTAAATTCACCAAAATTCATAAATTAATTCCTACCTTATATTATAATAAGTATACCAAACAAATCCTTATGTTCTCGGTTTTCATATTTGTACACCATATTCTCAAAATTTATATTTTTGCCACATAACTATTTAACTAACCATTAAATACTTGTAGCTATTTTTAATGTTCCCAAATTTATAATATAAGTTAATACACTTATATATTTCGAAAATCACCCAAATAATATATTAACTCTCGGCTTTAATATACTTTACTATATAGTTTTAAAACTTGATTTAAACCTTATAATAAATACATATAAATGTATATAAGCCATATACACTTCCAAAAATTATGCTAATGACTTAGAATGATTATAAACTCAAAAATAGAACAATAACTCTTAGGTATTTCGGTTTACATGTATATGTATCTTAATTAATTTTGTGACACATAATTATACCTTAAGGTAATAATCTTACCTTATATGTTATAATTATTTTCTTGCCATTATATCCCATAGTATTTTCGGCCTTAATTATTTAGAGGTTATGTATAATTTATACCAAAGTTTGAGCTTAAATCAAGCTTAAACTTAATGAACCTTAATTATATATACTTACTCCATAAATCAAGACAATTCTGTACTTGATTTCTCCATGAATTCCAAGCTCTCCACTGCTATTTTGATGTAGAGATTTCGGCCTCCTTGTACATATTTAGGAGATCCATTTGTTAGACTTCCAACAAAAATTATAAATGATATTTGGAGTAGTTTTACAAGAGATTACCTTAGGAATTTAACAAGGTATTTTTGGTACACCTTGAGATGGTTGTAGATCTAAATTTCCTTCATGAAAAATGAAGAGAATATGTATTTAGAAGTTATAATTTTCGAAAATGATTTAGGTAATTACTTAGGATTTTCAACAAGAAATATACCTTAAACTTGATCTTGTTGTTCCTTGTGTTGTTGTTGAATTTAGGAACCTCCTTGGAGCATCTAACCTTGGCGAAAATTGTAAGAATTCCTAGGATGATTCTTGCTTCAAGACTTAGTAGATTTAACTAGGAAATTGCATAAAAATGGTGTTAGAACTTAGATCACCATTAATGGAGCTTTGAAGCTCTAAGGAATTAATTGACAAATGAAGAAGAAAAGAGAGGGTTGGAGAGGACTTACCAATCGGCCATGGAGTTGGCAAGGAAAGAATGACACTCACGTATGGTTTTAGAAGAAAGGAATGAAAGCAATCAAAATTTGATTTGTATTGTTTATTTTTTATTTGATTGGGCATTCTTTTCCTTTGGTAATTGCTTCATTATTGGCTCACTAAATTCTCTCATTATTGAGCACTCAATCGGCTGATTGGAAGAATTAATGGAGTTTATTTGACAATGGAAACTAGAAGACAAGACATGGTAGGTATGTGTCTCCTTGAATTTCCTAAGATGATATTAGTCCTTGTTTTTCTATGTCTTTTACGGTAATGTGGAGTCAATTGGGCAATTGATTTCCAGTTAATTAATGACATAAGAACATGGCTATATTGCTAGGTATTTTAGCTTGATTTTAATAAGGCAATCTAGCCTTATTTTCATGCTTCAAATCGGCACAACAGTGCTGTTTGTAGTTTAAATTCTTGTTTGTATTAGCATTAGAACATGGTGAATTGGTGATGTATTTTTAGTTTTAATATACGCAATCAGTCCCCTTGTCCAAGCATGGAATCGGCAGAACTATAGGATAAGCACATGGGTTGTTTGCTTATCTAGTCACCACCTTGTATTATTCAAGCCTAGCTTTACTTTTTATGTATTTATTTCTTATAACTTGTTTAACTAATCTTTTCTTGTCTTCTTTGCAGGTTGCACGGTAATGCAGCTCCATTTCATTGCAATCAGGTGTTACATATTCATATAGTATAGATAGGTATGAGTCACATTACCATAAGGTATTATTTTGCTAAAAATCAAGCCTAGTATACCCAAACTGGCGCATACAATAGGGCTCAATTGGAGCTGATTTTTAATTTTATTTTTGTTACACTATATTGAATAAGACCATACTAATATGTGTAATAGGTTCCAGCATTTAATTGGTACATTTATACCATGGTAAAAGATGAAAGTTTTAAGGTAAAAATGCTGATTTTAGGTACCTTTTTGACTCAAAAATCGTCCCTGGTTGTGCTATATTTTAGCATTGGCATCAGTTGATTTAGATGGTCAATTCATCCCCTTTTAATATTATCAACTCGTGGCTACTCAAAAACTTTAAGGCAATTGCGTAAAACGCATTTTTATGACACTCGAAGGTGCATTTTTGTGCTTTAAGGATTTTCTGAAAAATAACTAGTCGCTATGAGTTCCAAGTGTTTATTGACATTTTTTATAGTCAATAATAATATGTTAAGGTGTTATATTAAGTTATATGGGGTTATATCAACCCAAAACACAATTTCCGGGCTAACCGGGCAAAAAGGAGCGTTAAGAAACTCATCCGAGCACTTTATTTATTTTTGAGGAAGTAGCTCATGCATTCTCTTTAGAATATTGAATAATGATGTTAGTAACTAAGAATTAATTTTATAGGAGTTCGTGCCACCTCGGCACTCCTCCTGGGCATTCCCGAGGGTTTATGGGACCCCCATAAGGCATCTCTTAGCACTTTGCGTTTAACTGAGAATTTAGCTTGAGGCTTCGTCTTATATATCTTATAGAGTGTTATGGTGCATTTGGAATGAAGTGTAATACTTTACTTCATTCTATAATGTATTTCCGGGACTTTCGGGCCTTAAGGGCCTTTAAGGACACTCCCGAGCATTTTGTATTTTTACTCAGTTCTAACTGAGGACTTGTGTTTTAAAGGTCATAAAATGATCCTTGTTCAACTTCATATGAGATTTATAACTTATATAACTTGTTTAGCTTAAGGTCGGGCTTTAGCGCACGTTTTTGCCTTAAGGAGTTTAGGTGCGTTTTAACACCCGAGTGTTTATATGTCTTCTTAGGGTTTCATGATCCCCCAAATAGTATTTATAATTCAAAAATAATATTTATTTACTTATATTTAATTATTTAAATGTTAGGGGTATTTCATCATGTACTTCCCTAGAATTAGTCTAGGTTATAGTCATGTTCGAGTGTCAAGCTCTAGAGACTGGGGATCCCGAGTCTCGTTCCTAAGTGTTTTAGTTAGGTTAGTTAGGGATAAAATTCCCGAATATTAGTATTCCAACCGTATAAACAATCATAATAATATTGTCCAAAGACGTAGCGCACAATAATAATCGCTTGCCAACCTTATAAATAATCCACACAATCATGCATAGCAAACATATCGCTCTTGTCACATAGTCAACCCGAACCGAGGCTTCCCTCAGAGGTTCGGACCACACAATGAACATACCTTACACCGATGAACGCTCGCGTAAAAATCCCCGCGAAACCTTTAGCACTCGCTATGCTCGTGTCTACCCACTCGCACCTCTAGTCTACACGTAGTTCTAATATCAGCATTTACTCATATAACTCGAACCTACTTAATCATCTATATTGAACCCGTACTTCCATCCCATAGCTAACCCTTAGTTGTTTTCTTGTTCAACTTGATGTTTGTTAACCTTGAAAATTTACATTTCCATTACTCGTTATATTTTACGAGTATATATATATTCTTTTCGCTACGAGGTTAACATTTATTACATGGAAGTTACGTTTATACTTTTGTTTACTTATTGTCGGGCTATATGTACGCAAGGATAATGTTACGTGCGCGCACGTATGAAGTCTAAACATTTCGTTATTCAAAATAGTTTACGTAGTTTGTTTACAAGCATACGCGGACATATATATATATATATACACACACACACACAAGTACGCATGTATTATAGTTGTAGTTATGCGTTGTTGTTTACGCACCCTTGTACACACACGTAAAATGTTGTACACTCGTATGTGCGTGGAACGTTATTGTCGTTACATTCGTGTTTTTACATGTAATCATATAACCTCGTATGTAACTCATTGCTCATATTATTTCCTCATGTCACGTTATAAATTCCCCTGATATAAATTATAGGGTTCTCCTTATAATAAAATTCCAACCATATCTTATACTTCTAACATTCGCCAACCTACCCCGTCATTTAACGTAAATGTATATAATGCATAGTTGCTTTTTAATAACTCCTTAGTAATAAATCCTTTCATTCTTTAATATAACGTCACATCATATCACCCAAAATTTAATAATATGTGCTGTCCATATTTTGGAAATTCTTAAACAGCCCTTGTATTTTCGGTAACTCTAACTTCTTCCTCATATACTTTGATTGTTTATAAAACCAACCCATATATAATAACTACTACATTTCTAGTCTTATTAACTTATAATCCAAAGTTTCCAACCATTATCGCATACTTATATCATGTACTTAAATTTCGAACAACACCAACATTCTCGGAAAATCCTTATGCCATTCCCACAAGTCTTGTTTATTTACAAAACTACCCCATATCTTTTTATAATTGTCATTTTGACTTAATATTTCTTTAAATGCCCAAAATAATTATTCTTGTCATTTTAATTTGGCCAAACCTCACTTGTGGTCAAGGTTGACCACTTAATTATCCTCTTGACCAGACTTGTTTTTATTTACTAAAATATCCCAATCAAAACTCTATTTTTATTTAACCCCTAATCTCATAAAATTTATATACTATATTCATAAACTTCCTAAGACCATCTCTCTCTCGGTTTCTATCTATATTTAACGTTCTATATTTCTTTTTAATTATGTTTTGACCTCATATATAATTTATTTATCAACTTAGACATTTATAAGGTTTTAAAGTTCATTTAAGCCATGTTAAAAGTTTTTTAAATATACCAATACCCTTCTAATATATTTCTAAGTAGTTATATTTGCTAGGGTCATAATCTTTGCACCAGAAAATTATACACCCTTCTAAATCAATTTATAAATTTAATAATAACCATTAAGGCTCCAAAAACACATCATAACTTGGCCTAATTATATGGCCTTAAAAATAGCACCATAATAATTTCTAAATGTCGTTAAAATGCCCCAAAATTATATTATAGTTACGCCTTGCAGCAGTTTTTACATCTAACCTATTCAATTTATTTTCCTTCATTATTTACATATAAAATAGATTTTAATAAGCCATTACTACTTAGTTTTACAAATCAGATTTTCATCCCTTCACCTTCTCCACATTTTTAGGATTTAGCATCTCCCAAACTCACATATATTCTTGGTTTCTTGCGGATTCATTATCTAACGTCATTAATTATTTCCTCTCATTGTTGGCTTATAATTTGACTTTAACAAGTCCTTAGTACTTGAATTTATTGACTAATAAAATAACCTTAAATAATCCATTAACACTTAGCCTCCCTAATTAATTATTTATCTATTTATTTTCCTACACCCTTTTAGGATCGAAATAGCACATATACTCACTTACTCTCTCGATTTGTACAAAACGATACTTAATTTTCTTAAACCATTTTTCTTCCACTAATAACTTAATATATAGATGCAATTAACTGTTAGTGATTAGTCTTAGTTATCAAATGCCAAAATCCTTTATTTCCTCCATGTAATTAGGATTTTACAACTCACTCTTCACCTATTTATTCTCGGCCTCCCATCTTCACACATAATTGACTTTAATAAATCACACACATCTAATTTATTTTTCCCTAACTCATATATCTAAATCAGTACACATTTATAACCTCAATTACGCATGTATATACCCATGGTTTGTTACGCACCAGCAACCCAATCACACACCAGCGTGTCGATTGTGCAGACCCATCCGCACTATATTTGGTACGCTCCAGTCTGGTTGTCGGTCTATTAAGCAGCTGTAGTCTAGTTGGCAGTCCATCAATTGCTGACTAGATTACTTTTTATTATATTAACTTTAAATAGTTGTAACTTTAAAAATATAAGTCCAAAATGTAAAAAAATTATATCATTATTTATCTAAATTTAAACTCTTCAAAACAAGACCAGTCATATATATGTTTTTAGATATTTTAAAATTTATATTAAATACATGTATATATCCATATATCAATGAGACTTATAATTCATAGCATCATTTTAGTGTATCATCGAAAACACATAACATCATTTTAGTGTATCATACTATCAGTTTTAATGAATCATAATATCAAAATTAATGAATCATATCTTCATTTTAGTGTATCATCACAAACATATAAGAATAAAATTTTTTACACAATAATACACCACAAAATAATATTTGGTGTGTATGAAAAATACACGATTCACCATATAAGGTTTAAAATACACTATACAACAATAATAATACACTACTAAACAATAATGATTTTTATCGGTTCCGAAGTTTGTTATCTAATTCATCACGTATTAGTTAAAGAATCATAATATCAATTTTAATGAATCATAATATCAAAATTAATGAATCATATCATCATTTTAGTGTATCATTGCACACAGATAAGAATAAAAAATTTTACACAATAATACACCACAAAATAATATTTGGTATGTATGAAAAATACACGATTCACCATATAAGGTTTAAAATACACCATACAACAATAATAATACACTACAAAACAATAATGATTTTTATCGGGTCTGAAATTTATTATCTAATTCACCACTTATTAGTTAATAAATCATAATAACAATTTAATGGATCATAATATCAAACTAATGAATCAAAGCATCTTTTTAATGTTTCATCATAACATGTAAAAATAATATCTTTTTAATGTTGTTAAAACATCTTCATGACTGGTCTTATTTTGAAGAGCTTGAATTTAGATGAACAGTGATATAGTTTTTTTAAATTTTGGATTTATATTTTAAAAGTTATAATCATTCAAAGTTTTATCATTACTTATATGACACATAAGCAATCCAGTCAGCACTGACTGGGATTGCCACATACTACTGCCGCCCCGTATTAGGTATGGGTGCGCCGCAGCCTCTAATTTGCCATCACACACATGTATATACCATTATTTTCTGTTCCACCACAATATTCAAACTAGTAATTTCTTAAGGCATTAAAAATAGGTATTAATATAGTTACCTTGTCCTTAATCACCAGAGACATTTTCACCAGCTCCACCACCAGTTTATCTCCCAATTTCCTCGGCCTAAGCATGTATCCACAAACGCCATGGTTACAAAAATTTTTGTACATAACTCACTCATCCTTGTACATAATATCTAAGGTTTAGTAGATTTTTACCTCCTTTAAGATGTGTTATTACTCATTGGGATAACTCTCAGGTTGTCGGCAACTTATGAGCAGGTAAACCCTTTTTTTCTGTGGTTTTATCAGCAGCAAGGACAGCTACTTAGCACCCATATAAGCTAGCTAGTTAAGGGACTTTAAGCATGGTTTTGCACATAAAAGGAAGGGTGATTACCTTGTTATTTTTGCAGAGATCTAGGTGGCTCTCGGTCAACTTGGTTTTGAAAGCCTTCCGTAGCAAGTCTCGGCAGCTAACAAACAGGGAGCAAGCTCAGTTTCTTGAGCAAAACAAGGGGGGAAGCAGAACTTGAACAGCCTAGTTTTTCCCAGATTTCTACCTCACTTATACACCCTTTCTTGATGTTTTCTGGTGCAGGTCTTTGGTTCAACAAGGAAGTAGAAGTGGAGCCTTCATGCTTGAGCATAAGAGCAAGAAGGAAATGTCAAAAGTAGTAGTATTTTCGGACACCAAAACAGAGAAGAAGAACGTAGTTTTCTGATAAGTTTTTTTCTTCTCACCATTGAAGAACAAGAAGATACTCCTTCAGTTGGTGTAACTTCCTACTGGATTTTGGGACCTCAAGAGGGTCTTTAAACCTTGGCAAAACATGTGGGAACTGATGAGGGAAGGGGCTGTTTCCCATGCCCAAAACAAAAGCGTGAGTACAAGAAAAGAAAAAAATAAAATGAAGAAGCTGGTTGATTACCTTGGTCTGGTGCAGTTTTCTTTTGTTTCTGTTTTACCGAGGAGGAAGGGTGTGCTCTAGGCACATGGTACTACTATAAAGAGAGGGAACAGAGCTTCTTTGTTACTGCTACCCACTGCTCTCCGTTGTGTTACACCGAGAGTGTGTTAATGGTGTTTTTTTTTTGTGTATTGTTGTTACTAAGGATGGAAGGTGGGGAAGAAGTCTCGGTCAGTAGCAACTGAAGAATGACGTGAAGGAAGAAGAAAGGAGAGGCTGCTGCAGTTGCTATCTTTTCTTTCTTCCTCTTCTCTCCTATTGCTGTTACAGATCGAGAATGAAAAGAACTAGGGGGTGCTGATGTACTGAAGATGAAGTAGGGAAGGAGGGAGTTTAGCTGGAGATTTCACTGTCTCATGAGGGGAAAATGGGCAGTTTTATGTTGCTGTTTTCCTCCGCTGTTGTTCGAGAATGGAGCAGGGAAAGAAGGAAAAAGGAAACTGCAGGCGTAAGAAGAAGAAAAGAAAGGAAAAGCAGGCTGGAAATGTACTGCTGCTGTCTTGATTTGGGTCATTCGTTTGTCGGAGGCTCAAATTTATTGAATTAATTAGACATCAATCCCATATGAAAAGACCAAGATTAAGCTAATTTCGGTATTCAAGCCGTTGTTTTATCAACTGCACATTTCACACACACGGGGTGCAAAAGATACAAAATTGCCCTTGATGATATGTATTTGAATGCACAGGTACTGAAACAAATAAAGGGCAAACCAGTAATATACCTATGAACCTACAGAAATAAGTAGGAGCTTATTTTTTGAACGCAGCATATCCAAGCTCTATAATAAAGGCAGCATAATAGCGATACACGACTACGAATCACTTTCCTATCTTTTTTTTAGTAAACTTGAGATATTCATTCATACCATAAAATAAAAATCACTCAAATTAAGGGAATAGAAGATCCCTATCCTTTGAGTGTAGAGTAGTTTGATGAGGATGGAAACAAGCTCCCAATTCCTCATTTGACAAAAGCCACCAACTCCCTAACTAAGAGTTCAAACATAGCTACTCATAAGATAGACATACTTAAATACATAAAATGAGTAAATAAGGCTAGACCTAAACTTAGGAACTTGCAAACTACTTATTTCTATTACCATAGCTCTTTCTTTGCGGTTGCCATCATCAACCAGAGTCTTCTTAGCCAACTCAAAAACTACTTCATAACACATGCTATGGCTACCCACCTGAAAAGCAAGCTCCAAAGCAATTGAACATGTTATGAAAATAGCTAAACGCACATTGATAGTGCTGAGATTGAGATTGTTGTTAACCCTACAAGATAGGACTTCCACATCAAACGAACTAGTAGTCACCCCCTTCCTGACCCTTCGTTTGTGTTTCAACTTGCCGACTAGAGCCATCCTGAAAGACTTGTGATCTAGACCATACCACATGTTGTGGATACCCACCAGAGAGGCACGCTCCACTGCAGTTTGACGAATATTACGCTCATGACACTTGTTGCTAACAAGGAACTTGGAGATTCCAAAACGTTTGATATCCCAATCTACAGTCTTCCTGATTGACCCAAATGTCAGATTATAACAATAGCTGAGGCTACCCGCCACTAGGACAAGCTCCAAAGCTTTTTGATTTGTTATAAAACTAACCAATTGCACCATAGTTGTGCTTGAGAAGAAACTTTTGGACTTCAGATTCAGATACTTCTGCGCATGAGAAGCTCCATCCTTTGAGGAAAACTTGTTCCCCACACCTTGATCATAGTGCGTCTCTTTCCTCCGCTGCAGAGTTTGTATATATGGTGATAAGTTTGTGATAACCACGATTGGATCGAGATGGGGTGTTACAAAAAGTGGTATCAGAGCGTAGTTACGCTCTGAAGATAAGAATTACCGAACTTAGGAGAATACTGAGGTTGAAATTGAGTTATGGGTTAAGGGTTGAGTGTTAGAGTGAGAGGTGCGTTAGCTAGGACTTCCCGGTGTTCACCGGATATCCATAGTACCTAGACCCGCCCTCCACATCCCTTGCTTGAATTATGGGGGACAAATGCCAGAGAGAAGAAAGCCTTCTCTTACTCGAGAAAACCCGATCTGGTAGTTACTTAACAGTAAGCAATACGAGAAACATCTTGTTGAACAACAGATTATAAGAACGTGAACGTTTTAATGGAGCACAACAGAGAAACAGGCGCTACCTATGGAATTCTATCAATAAGGGAACGGTAATTACCGGCAACATGGGTCGACATGCTACGCAGTCGAAATAACCCGCCATACCAATGATAAGAAAAGCACTACTAGTGCAATGGATAAGAAAAGAATAAGCGACATGAGTATCGGACAGTGGTCCGAATGAGCATGACAAAGGGATGATACAAAGTATGAGGGATAAGATTACTGGAAAGTCCAGTTAGGAACGGGAACTCCAAACCCCATACAATGAAGAAGGTTGCAAACCTGGCCGACGTAACGCAGCCGACGGTAGAAACTCATACAACTGTACGCAAGAATAGGACTACGATGTAGTACCTAAAGTGGGATCATTACTTAGTAACCACGACAAAATGTGTGGGAACGGGAGCGAGGATTAAGACATAAGAAAATAATAAGGGGTTCCCTCAGAAAGAGGAATGCCCGGATAAGTGACAATACGGTCAAAATAACCAGGAAACTGCCGGATGGCTAGTTATCCTAAATAAGAGAACGTCGAAGGGGTCCCGGGGACTACCAAAGATATGGAAACTAGGTGGAAGTACCACTACCAATGCACACGGTACCGGAAGCTCATTTTGCAAGGCGCACTTGCCATAGCAAGTGCTACAACGGTTAAATAGTACGGAAAGCCATCATGGCGAAATAACAGAACGCTACAGTTGTAGTAATTCTGGATTGTAAACCATAAAAACGGGAAAATGAGACCTTGGAAGGGCCCGACGGCCTGACCATGATGAGATGAGTGGATACACCAGTCAGTAGGGAGCTGAACTTGGACAGAATACCAAACGATATAAATATTAGCAACGGTACAACCTACTACGACAACAGCCGACAGTTCAGTGAGAACATCAATCCCAAACCCCGAGAGGAAAACATAAGAGATCGCTCCACAATGCGAGCAAAACACTACGTAAGTGATAACGTACAAGGAATGCATTACGGAATACAATGGAGACCATCGAAATAAGAACTTTCAACAAGGACGGGATAGAACTCCCAAGATGACCATTAAGAATACCAATAACAACAATCTTCGTTGAATATGTTAGTAAACCCCGGAAACAAGGACAGAGGGAGTAAACTTAAGTTATAACCTACTAAGGATTAAGGAGGTACAACCTTGGGAAGGGAAAGCTCAGAGGACTACCCCCACAGAGCGGGCATAGTCGAGCCGAACAAACTGATGAATGACAGTTAATACTGTTTGCCTAACTCATTAACACCCAAGTGTGAACAATCATCAATAGGTGGCGTAGTCAACGGAAGTTGAACGAAGCGTTGAGATGGAAGCATAAGATGACAGGATGATATCCAACTTGGACACCGTAAGGCAAACGCCTAATACGAACCTAACCCTGATTGCTAAAAGACATAAGTCTAGTAAAATGACAGTATTGTCAAAGACACTAAGTGACCTCAGATCACCTGAATAAACTTCCATAGCAGGAAGCAGGATGCAGCAACTTACCATGGAATCCGATACCACATTTAGTATGTAACCTAACGGTGGATAGTGTTCAAAAGACCAGAAACTTATGAGGATACCCTACGGATGAGTAAGAGTACAAGTAATGAACTGAGACATTAAGCACTAAGAGCCTACGAGCCAAGGATGTTAACCACATCAGAGCCCGAGGCGCAGTAAGTTGTAAGAGAGCTTATTTAAGCCACGAAGGAACTACAATTCGTTGATATGAACGGTTACCAAACCTATAACTTAGATTGTGGAAAATATTGCCAGGAAAGGCACCAATGAGAATAATGAGATAGTACATTGGCAGGGGCGGAGAACGAACCATGCCTTTTAGGATGGGGATACCTCTCCTTGTTATGAGGCCAAGAGTGGAAATAAACCCCTCAAAAAGGGCTTTCACTTATTAGAGAAATAATACGTTTGTTAGAGAATGGAAACTATAAACCTTGAAATTACCTTAGAACATACCAGATACACTTGAGTAATAAGGAAGGCTGCAGAGACAGGCCTCATATCCAACACCCAGAATGTAAGAATCAGTAATCGTCAGAGATAAACATTGTGAGTGCACATTATGGCACGTCAAGTGACCAATGCTCAGAAGAGCTTGTGATTCAGCGGATGACTTCTTCAGGAACCGGTTAAGTTACATGGTAAGCAACATCATAAGGATGAAATAATGCGAGAGAAATTAGCCTACTTACGAATCTGAGATTGAAGCAAAACATCTTCATATTAAGAGTCAACCATTTTACAACACGGTACGGCAACCGCCAAACACCGGAATTAAAGAAACCCTAGCGTGTTTACACCAGGAAGGAATTGAATATAAGATAAGATGTTAGAATAAATTAGTAAGGAGTTGCACCATCAATGGGCAACAAAGTAAAGGCCAACTACCACGGTAGTAGTGGTCGTGAGTACAATATTTATATGAGGGGATTAAGTCATGGTGCGCGGTAAAGCGACCGTTATGTATAAGCCGTCAAATATTGACATTGAGGCAATTAAATTTATAAGCTAAGACCAATATAAGTAAGGAAATAAGATGGTAGATGAACTGTGCATTGATGCCAGTAGTCTGGACCTGGTTAGGTAAGATTTCACAGGAAGCACACTACTCATTCCTTAAGGAACTGGAAGTGCATTCCAAGTAAAACAAATATGAGAAAGAAGATAAGAGGCTCTATAGGAAGAGACCTCAGTCGCTAAGAGACCGAATCAGTACGGGATACAGAAAGAACTAGAGCATACAATACCCAAGAACGTAGCAAATGGATTTCCCTTCATTAAATTCAAGAAGAACAATAAGCGTTATTATGGAACGAGGAAAGAGGAGATTGACAACAGAATACTTCATAATTAGCAATAGCTAAACGTGTGACGGACACTACGAGTTTACTAAAACGAGACGTGGGATGACTGCACCCCACAGGGGCTTGCAGGCCTAACACGCTCATTTATGAGTTAGTTGGGTAAGTAGCAATGTACCAGTAAGGTACCCCATGCATGTAGACGAGTGGTGTAAGGAACACGGGAAGTAGTCGACTCCGTACCACGGACGACGACGCAAGATCAGACACGAGCAGCTACTACCACAAACAGTCGAAGAGAAGAATTCAGTTGAACCAACAACACAAATGAATCAGAGAACAAATAATTAAGAACTATGAAGTGCGAAGAGCATGGATTGTTAGGTACAGACATTGGACATGTCTTAAGATGTAAGAGATTTAACTATAAAGCGCAATAAGCACTAAACAGTAGTTTCAGATTAAGAATCATCCTTAGACCAAAGGTCAGATGGAAAGAACAATTTAGACACTTGAGAAAACACTAAGAGTATGAACATAAGATCTTCAGGGAGACTGGATAGACGAGTTACAACTCATTAAGGCCGTGTGTATAAAAAAAAAAGATAACACGTGTCCACTGAGAGACCAATACTCCTAAACTGTAAGGAGGCAGAAGGATATACAATACTATGAACAATTACAAAGGCAGTTAAGCCTAAGATTATCAGAGTCGCGCAGCTGAAGCTAGCAGATCAGTACCTTTGAGATTAGATCAAACTAAGTTAAGAAAATGGTATAAGTATCGTAAGAATCCTCGATACAGAGACTAAGTCATTTCTGATCGAATTATAAGTGAGATAGATGACATGGAAGCTAGAATGCTTGGTGAGAATTAGACATCTTGAACTTATGTTCAAGGATGATATAATGTCAATTATGTGGGCGTAATCCATTTTAAGGGGGGTAGAGCGAAAACCGTTTAGCGTATGCTTATGTACTTAGTACATAAACTACGGTGTGCATAGCATAAAATAATTTGAGAATTTGTTTTACATAAACATTTTGAGATAAATCATGGTTATTGCACACAGAAGATGTGAATACCATACATATTAAGTACCTATCTTGTTAACTCCTTTGTGAGTACAAGTTAAGAGAATTAAGGAAGAGGATTAAGGAGACTTAAGAAATAAGGAATATATGAGGTATGAGTCGATATGAGACTATGTGTGAGATAAGAATAAGATAACACTATTGGATACTGTTCGATATGAATATGAGGAAGAAGATAGTAATGCTATGAGATATAAGATGGTGAGAATAGGTATGAGACGGTTATAAAACTTAGTAGGAATTTAAGTCTTGAGGTAATTACTAAGAGATGAATCGGGAATGTTTGATGGACTGAGTCCACACTTTGGAGATGTATTGATTATGATTAGAAGAACTAAAAAGATAGAAAATTGGACATGAGTGAATTATCTGGATGTTTGAAAATGACGTGGGAGGTGGAACTTGATTTTCTAGGGATCAAGGGAAACCGAACACAAATTGGGGTGGAAGGATAGTTCTACACTAATGCTGATCACATCAGGGTTGGATGATTCCTGAAACTCCCTACTAGTGGTCATAATTAAATCACGCTAAGGATGGAGGCATTAGGATAAAATGAAATTGGAGTTGATTGTATTTTTAATTAGAGGAATTATTCCTCACATGACCTCGTAAAAAGGATTTCCTTTTTACTGAGTCTCGCCCATGAAGTCGAGGACGCATGAGCCTTTGTCTTCGGACCGGTGACATGGGGACAATATAGTTGTTTTGTATTCTGGCCCATGGTGGCGGGGACGAATGTGCCTTTGTCTACGGACCGATGACATGGGAGAATACGATGAAAATTATGTGATTGTTTTAATCATCAAAAAGGAACAAAGAGAATTTTGAGTGTTATACATGCTTAAGCATGCTGTGTGATATTTGAGAATAAGCATATGGTGGATCTAATGATTCAATGAGTTTAAGTATACATAAGTATGATCTATGTGATCTATGGAATGAGGTAAGACATGTATTCTAATAAGATAAGATGCATGGGAACTTTGGGGACAAAGTTCTTTTAAGGGGGGTAGATTGAAATACCCCAAACCTAAGTATGCTAAGTAAACATCAATTTATGATGTGGTAAGGCTAAAATATGCCTTAGAAATATTGGTAGACAATTTAAACCAAGGAAAACACAAGAAAATGCCTTAAGGGCAATTAGGGCAAAAATGTGCTCTAAGCTTGGAGAGACTTGGGTGAGTACCCAAATATCATGCTAAGACCTTATTAATATTCTAATGGTCATTTTAAACCAATTACCAAAGAAAACCAAGCTTGAAAACAAGTTAAAACACAAAATGTGCTTTAAGAAGTCTTAAAGCACATTTTTGAAAAATTGTCTTGTAAATGAGTTTTGAGTGGCTAAATGCCCATGATTACACCTTAATCAACATGTGTACTAATTAGTATCACATTAGGAAGCCTAAATCAATGGGAAATCAAAAATTTCAGAAATATGTGCACTAATTTGTGAATAGTGCCAAATAGTGACTAGTTTAAGTTTTAGTCAACATAAGTCAATTAGCTGGTCAACCAAGACCATAAATATCTTGGTTATAAAGAGGGGGCCGGTTTTCTAAGGATGAGTCACAATAGACTTCATCAAATAAGGGAAAAAGAGATAAGTAAAGAAAGTTACTATTTGCTTTTATAAAGCAAATATCCTTATTAGCCTACCTCTCTCCTCTCTTCTTCATTTCCCCTTCTTCTTCCACGGTTTTCTTCTTGTTCTCTCTGTTCCAAACCGTGCCCAACCAGCTCCATACTTGTTCCATCTTCAAATGTCCATAAGTTACTCATTTTAGCTCCAAATCAAAAAGTGAGCATATATTATTCTTAGTTAGCTCAAGCTCTAGCTTTCTATCTTTTCAAATCCTTCAAAGCTCCATTTCGGTGCCAAGAGAAAACTCCATTGATGGAGGAAAATCAAGTTTGAAGAGTTCATTAGCTTCTCCATTCTCTTAAGGTAAAGAAAATGTAAGAAAAAACATGTTTCCATCACTTCCTCACCATGGCCGAGAATTTGCCTCTTAAGATACCTTGTTTTATCCATTGTTCTAGCTTGATTCTATTCTCCAAAGACTTGAGGAGGTCTTGCCCTGCTTCATTATGAAAGCAATTCAAAAATTCAAAGGTAAACTTATACTTGCAAGCTTTAAAACACATATTTTAACCTAAGGATGAATTCCATGAGTTTAGGCATATTGCTTAGTACTTATTATATTATTTGGATGTGGATTAGAACATTGTCAAGAGGATTTAAGTCCTGGCCGAAATGCAATCAAGGAAACCTAAGGAGGAAAGTAAGAGAAGCTTGAGAAAAACAAGGTAAATTACTTACCTAATGGTGGTTTAAGTTTTAAGGGATAAGTTTTAGGTGAGTACTAATGTGGCTTAGAGCTTACATTATGTAATGGGTTATATAACCTAGGAAAAAGGATTTAAACAAGCTTGTGAACTTGTGACTAAGGAGCCAATGGGAATGAGTTAGTAATATAAGTTTAAGAGGGATTTTAAGAGCATTAAAACTACTATGAGATTGATGGGTGTATTTGCAGGTTGAAAGCTTATATATGTGGGAAATTCAGTGTTTAAGTTTAAGTCATTTAAGGGCCTAAGAGCCATGTCATTTAAGAGCCTTGGTGCTATGCAATTTAAGATTATTGCACTATATTGAGTTTGTTGTGAACAAGTTGATTTGGGTGAGAAAATAAGATGAGAAAGGACTTGATGTGTGTGAGTTGGTTGAATGATGAAAACAATGTATTTGGGCATGATAAAATACTAGAGAAGCTATGGCGAAATTTGAATAGAAAACAAAGCGTTTAAGTGGTGGTGGTGAGTTAATGTGCCCTAGGGTTTACTAGGGAGCATGAAGCGGAATTTGAGTGGAAATGAGTTAACTAAGTAGGTCTTGAGGTTTAGGATGACCCAAAGTTGTCTAGGAGGAATTAGAGTTTAGATGGGTGTATTGAACACACCAAAGTCATGGTAAGAGGAATGGTAAGACTTGTGAAAATTTGGAGGAGAAGGTGTATAATGCTTTAAGATAATTTAGGTATGAACTAGGGAATATAACAATGAGAGTTTTGAGAAGCTTTTGTAAGTGTGATGATGCTAGTAGTGGACTAATGAGGTTTGGTTTACGACTACTACCACCACTACTACTACTACTACTACTACTACTACTACTACTACTACTACTACTACTACTACTACTACTACTACTACTACTACTACTACTACTACTACACTACTACTACTACTACTACGACTACTACCACCACTACTACTACTACTACTACTACGACTACGACTACTACTACCACTACTACTACTACCACCACTACTACTACTACTACTACTACTACCACTACTACTACTACCACCACTACTACTACTACTACTACCACCACTACTACTACTACCACTACCACTACCACTACCACTACCACTACCACTACCACTACCACTAACTACCACTACCACTACCACTACCACTACCACTACCAACCACTACCACTACCACTACCACTACCACTACCACTACCACTACCACTACCACTACCACTACCACTACCACTACCACTACCACTACCACTACCACTACGACTACCACTACGACTCTTACCTTAAGCTCTTATTTCCTCTTTTCTTTTCCACTTCTTCTCCTCTCTTTCTTGTACAATTCGGTCACATGGGGAATGGAGTTGCCAAACTCCATTCCCATCACCCAAAGCACACAAAACACGTATAATTAACATACTAACCCCTGCATTAATGCTAGTTCATAGAATTGTTTAAAGCAAGTTTTCTAGGGTTTACCTTTAGGGTGTTTTATGAGGGGTTTTAGCCCTTGGTTCAAGAAGGAGGATCCACCACCATTGCAAGGTGAAATTTGACGCTCAAAGAGAGAGAGAAATCAAGGCATTACAATGGGCAAAAATCGGTTACCAAAGGGAGATAAAGAAAATGTGAGTTTTTCATGTAGATTTTTACCTTAATGAAGAGAGGAAACTCCAAGCTTTAATTTGGTACCATTTTTCTTCAAATGGGCAAAACCCATGGAGAGGAACTTTCTCATTTTGAGATTTTGAAAAGAGAGAAGTGTAGAGGATGATGAGAGGAGTAAGAATATGTAATTATTTTTACATTTGGAGCTTACTTGTGGCTAGAGCATGAAGGAGAAGGTGGAGTAGCCATTGTTGTTGTGGGGAGCTCAAAATCGCCAGCCCCATAGGGAGAAAGAGAGAGAAATTGGTGGGGAAGGAGAAGGATAGGAGAGAGATGAGGGAATGAGTGAGTGAGGAGAGAGAGCCCCCTTTTCTACTTTTTGTACTTTTACTTTTTGCTTTTTGATTTACTTATTTGTTAGTTGTGTGTGTGCGAGAGGGAGGGGTTAATTAACCCATTAAAAACCAGCCCCTTACAGTGTTTCTAGTTGGAGCGTTTTTCGTCTTTTACAGAAGACGCTCGTTATTTTACCCGTTTCTGGAATTTTCTCGTTTCTTTATTTTTTAATGGTTATTAAGCTTCCATTAATGCTTAATTATTGTTATTTAATGGTTTATAATAAAATTTTTTTCGGGTTCGTTTGACCACTTAAAGTCACATTTTCAGGTTTTCTCGAAAAACGTGCGCTAAAGCTTTATTACCATTTTAATGTGTTATTTGAATCCGTTTTCTTCGGGAGTTGTTCCCATACATTATTTAGGCCCTATTAAGTCTTTAGAATCTGTGTAATACGTTAACCGAGGTCTCATACCTCCTATGGTTATTTAACGCTTATTTAGCGTTTTTTGCTTTTTAAGTGTTTCTTTATTTTCTTTGGATTTATTTTTCCCTACTAATATTGCTTAGGCGTTATTAAGCCCTTAAATACGTGTTAGGATAATTTTAATCACTATATTTAAGGTCGGGGTATTTCAATCTGGGTAAGTATTTTAAAAAGTCATGACCAAACCATGTCATTTGTGACATTTATGTGTAAATTTTTATTCTATTTTAATGTTGTAATAAGGCCATGCACTTTAAGCCATTCTAATTTATGTTATATTAGGTTTAAATTAAGTTTAAAATTAAAAATACATTACCGAAAACATTTTGCGGTTTAGTTGTAATTAAAATAAAATTTAGAGGCTAAATATGAGTTATAACCGAAAACTATGATTTAAAAGCTATTAATGAATTTCATAAAGTTTTATGAAATTTGGGGTTATTCTAGGAAATGAAGGGTCAAAACTGTGATTTCTATAACCTGTGGTCAAACCGACAGTATAGGGGTCAACCTTGACCATGTTAAGTGGCTTGACCAAAAATTTAGGACATTAATAATCAAATTATGAACTTATAGTAATGTTATGACTTAAATAATATATTTACAAAACTTTTGGGGCAGAAATGCAAATTACCGAAAGTTTTGAGTTGAAATGGTAAATATAACACTTTATAACATTTAGGTAAAGTTTGGTGGATTTTAGAGTAATATAAAAGGCTATATTAAGAAAAGTGTATAACATATAGTTTTAATGACATTAAAAGTATATGTTATAAATCTGGGCCAATTAGTAAATATAAAAGAATACAAGGGCAAAAAAATTACAATAGGCCATGGGATCTGTTTGTAATTAGTAAACTTAAAACTATAGGTTATACATGTTACAAATATTAAATTGACATCATTTATGTGGTAAAAGTGTAATTATAGAAACTTAGTGTGCTGGAAAAATAAATCAGAACAAACCCAAGGTCTGTTTGAAATTTCTAGGAAAAAAGTATAGGTTATATTTGCTGCAAGTTTAAAATGTTATAATCTATGATATATATAACATAATATAAAATATGGGGTGATATTGTAATAAATAAAAAGTATGGGAAGTTAAAGAAAACAAATTATGTAATATGTGCCTCTCGGCCATAGATATAGTTTTCTAAAACTATAGGTTATAAAAATTAATGAGATAAAAAATCATATTATATGATATCATGATATAAATGTAACATGGTATCACTTTATGTGGTCAAATCACAATTTATAAAACTATGGGGCTGTTGTGCAAATATAAGTAATTAAACTAGTACAATTAATAAGTTCACATGAAATAATGTGATAAGAGAAGAATAAATAGGAATTTTAAACTAAGGTGTATAATAAAAACCTTAGGAATTGTTGTTATATACTATAAGTGCTACATAATATATGTTGTATAATATAATACAACTAATGAGTATAAATATCTCATATAAGATGATGTAATGTGTCATATAATATAAGGGTTTATAATTCATGAAATATGTATACATATATATACATATATATAACAAGTATATAATATGGTTGTATACCATGTAATATAAAATGACAAATGTTAATACATTAGTATAGCTTATAAGCTATAAAATTATAAGGTTTTGAATTTAAATGTAACTTGTCACAATGTTAATGGGTTGTATAATACAATGTATAAAAAAGAATAGTGAAATGATATATAACATGAACTAATGTTGCATGTAAACAGTCAACTATAGGTTATAAACATGTGTTTATATATGTAACCGAATTTGTTTAATTATATACATAAGTATGAATATAGATGCATATTGCATACTTATAAATATTATGGGATACAATGGAATAAATCCTAACATTCGAAAACGCTACAACTAAAACGTTTTATACAAACCGACTCATTTAGTTAAAACCGGACGTTAGTAAATACTACGAGTAATGAGTTTTCCATAACGATACTTTAACTCATTAACTATTGAAATCTGGGGATGAAATGTTGGGATTACTAGCGTTATTCAGAAATTCCAGTTTAAATAAGTCATGTGGATTGACTCGTAGTAACGTTTATATTTTAGATCGTACGTCAGACAAAGGCGCCCGACGAGCTTAGGGTTGTGCGCATCCTTGGTCTGTGGTGTACGGTATGTGGACAGTTTGATCTGAGTTGTCCTGAGGGCTTCCTCGGGCTCAGATAATCTTGATGTGTTTTAACAATGCTGTGATATATACGTATGCATGAAATGTTTTGTGATATTTACTTGTTTCTTGCATTATAATATTGTGCGCGAATGCCCATCGGGCTAATACTACGTCGACTATAGATCGACTTATATAAACATACATATACGAGCAATGTGATGTAACTGTTGTTACTTAATATAATACGCTTAGTATTATAATTATGTATATATTAACCTAAGTAAACCAATTAGGTACTAGGCACGACTATGCCGGTCTCTAGAGCATGGATCTCGAACATGAATACGACCTAGATTACTTCTAGGTATGCGTAAGACCCACAGGGCGGCTAAGTAATGAATGAATTCTCCTGACCTAAGATTATACTTTAGGTAACTGATTAAATTAATCAAGTGTTGGAGAGTTAATGAGTGTGTTGATATATAAACCCAGTTAGTCATTGGCTACTGGTTGCGCATAGTGATCACTAGAGTTAACACCCAGATCGGGTCTACTCTTGTTAAATCCTGATGAACCTATATAGATCATTAGACAGAGTGTACTACTGTTGGTACCAGGCTTCTGCCCATTTAAGGACATATTTAAAAAGGCAAAGTGAAAGTCCCGGGATCTCTTGATCCTTAGCATTATGAGCACCTTTGAGTGTACGTGGGACGACTCTCCATGTGAGTTATTTCGGGTTGTCCTTGACACCCGACAATGTTAATTGAAATAAGACGATATGTGAGGGCCTGGTAGGCCGATTGTAATAATATAAATCAATCATTATAAGCGATTGCGCGTTTTACCCCATTTGACTTTGTTACCTGTTACTGTATAAATGATGAGTGTGCATGTAGTGAATGTTGTGTGTTTAATCATGCCTTTTACAGTAATCAATATAAATCGTAAACCGGTAAAAGCATGCAATGAATCTAATGCAAAGACGGCTATAATGACTTAAGTGACCAATAGGGTCTAAACCTAGCATACTCAGCGTGTATCGCTAAGCATTCACAACATTTTGCAGGTTGCTGATTTGTTATACCCAAAATTTTAACCCCTCCCCCGGTATAAGGTTTGTTAAACTTTAGTGTTGTGAGAAGCACTTTGGTCAAACGGTGGTGATTCCTGGTCCGATCGGCGCATTCCGGAGCACTAGGGGCAGCTTAGTCATCTTTAGGGGTATTTTCATAATTTTCAAGGCCCTTAGGACCTCCTATAGGCTTTCTCTCTCCTTTGAAGAAGGGTCAAATTAAGTCGAAATGCTTTGAAATTTTAACCCATGATAGAGGATGACATTTTGGACATAATGACGTTGGATTTTGATTTTTCAAATTTTCAATAGTTTTCTAGTAATTTCTGATTAAATCTGACGAGAAATTGAATTTAAAATATTCCAATATTCAAAAAATTTGATTCCACCTCCAAAAAATCACAATTATCATCCTTGATACGTGGTTAAAATTTCTTAGTAAGATTCTTTTGGGAAGTCACTTAACTAAAACTCTGAAGAAATATCGTTTTTGCCAGATTTTTTCTATCTTTAAGAAAGTCTACATAAAGGAGCAGATCTCTTGATAAAAACATAATCTCACAAGCTCTTGCACCCTAACAAGTCAGAAAGCATAGACTCCCTTCATCCTCTCACGTTTTTACACTCCCGAGCCCCAAATCAAACAAATATTCTTCTGAAATCACCACTTAAACTCGTTTTCCAACTCCCAAAGCATGTACCATCATCAAAATCCCACAAAAACACTGTGAAAACATGAAGAACATCAAGTAAAACTAGAGATCAGAAGCCCTGTTCGAAGTCCTTTCGAACCTGCCATCAACAAGGCTCCCGACGAATCCCGACGCGAAGAATCATCATAATCCGAAAGGTAAAAAAGGTTTGTAAGTGGATATTTCAATTCTCATGATTTTATCAACTTCTGTCAAATTTTGGTGGCAAACTAACCTCTTACAGTCTCTGAATCGACATTTGTTTCAGTTTCTGCCTTTTAACTTGTTTGCTAAGTTTCATGCTTAATTTGACTTCAAATTGAAGACTTTTGATTACTAACATCTTGTACATCTTTCAGGCTACACATCCATAAAATTTGATTCGAAAACACCATCAGGAACCACCTAAAACCGTCGTCCGTGGGTGCTATGTGACCTCGGACCTATGGTTTGGGACCACGGACGGCGGCGGGATTTTACTTTTTCAAATTTTTAGGGTTTTAATGGTACATGTCCGGGCCCACGGACGCTCTGTCCGTGGCCCCAGACTTTTCAAACTTTTGTTTTCTGTTTTATTCAATTTTTATTTTCACATAAGTTAACTAGGGTCTGTGGTTACGGACATGAGGTCCGTGGCTACAGACGGAAACAAAATCTGACCTAATTCTGCCTCGGAAACCCTAGTTTAGGTAATATCAATTTCACTTTAAGTTTCTATCAAATAATGTAAAAAAAATATAAAAAATCAGAAACGCACACTTAGGTTAAAACGACTCGTAGTAAGCCGTAATTAAACTAAGAGAGAAAAACCTCTAGGGGTAATGAAAGTAATTGAACCCTAAATAAGTCAAATACCAAGCCCCCGAACTCTACCTTTCCAAATTTGCCCTAGGTTAAAATTAGGTGGCGACTCATAATAGGCTCCAGTGAGCTAACTTAGGTTTTCAATAATAATGTTATATGACTTAGTTATTAAACTTAGGTCATAAGTGGATCTAGAACCCGACTAGATCCTAATCAACTCGAATCAACATAGGATAGGGTTTAAAAATCGAGGCCCACAGAATGGCGACTCTACTGGGGACAAATTCTTAATTTTAACCTGTTTAATTTTAAGAAAGAGGGCTTAACTCAAAAATTGTTTTTTTATGCATTTTATTACATTGTTTGTTTACTTATGTGCTCACTTTAATTTCTGCACATTTGCATCATACGAGAGCGAGGGACCATGCAAACCGATTCCACCCCGGGACCCGTTTGTGGGTCCCCTATCAGGGACTCACACCTTTTAGGTGATGTGAATAAGTGGGGGGAAAAGAGGAGGATGTCGTCTAACCACATCCAGTTAATACCTGGGCTTTAGTCCGGAGCATTTTCCTGGCAATGCCCTTACCTAGCCTTGTTTGGTCATTCAAAGACCCTACCGTAGATGCACACCTTCAGGTGATGTGAAAAGAGTGGGGAAGCCCAAAGAGAATATTGTGCAAGCCCTATTCCTTTGTGGTGACCGGGGCCCATGCCCCAAGCACCTCTCCGGATCAATCCGTACCTGCTGGTCCAATTTGTCTAATGAGGACATGTTGAACTTGTGTGAAACCTTCTTTTCTTGTGTGATTGGCCCACTACCAAGCCTAGAAATTGGTAGGATCTTTCCTACATGAACTCAACCCAACCCGAATTTGCGGCTTTATTGTTTGTGGCCTAAAGGCCCTGTTTTGTTTTATATGTGAGTCATTTGGGCTTCGGCCCAAAAGTTTAGACTTAGGTGATTTCCCTCTTTTGGCCCAATCTGAATGATCACTTTAGTTCTAGGCACATGAAAAACAAATCCACCTAAAGTAATCCATGAGACATGAAAATCCATTAGGCCTTTCCATTTCGAGGCCCATTCTAGTCTAGGAAGACTTTTTCACTCAGGCTTTGGCCCTAAATCCTAGATCTAGGCATCATTTTTTAGGCCTTATCAGAATTACTTGGCCCAAATTCCAATTCACATCTAGAACATTATGAAAAATCACTTCGGCCCATGAGTCTTACTTCTAGCCCAAACACATTCTGGCCCAAGTGCCAAATTCTTAGAACATTCCGGCCCAAGAGCCACATTCTTCAAAGATTTTGGCTTAGGCCAATTCACAGCTCATGAATCATTCCGGCCCACGTGCCTCCCTTCCAACTCATTTCGGGTCAGTGTCTACCCACAATCTTCAGAATGTTTTAGCTCATGTTCTTTTCTTGCAACCCAAACGAGTTTTATCCTAAAACTTCTTCGTAGCCCAGAATTTTAGCTCAGTCCTCTTTCGTTTTCTACCAGAAGACACTTTGGGAACAGATAAGCCCGAATCCCAAGTATGGTAGAGGGAGGAAACCCAATCAGCATGGAGGCCCAGTTTGTAGCCTTAGAGCAAAGGTACATGGCCGCCTTTGATGCTATGGAACAGAAACATAGGTCCACCACTAATGACACGGAGGCTAAGTATGTCACCATCATCGAAGAGCTGGAAAGCAAAATCAATTCCCTTGAGGTCGGTCATCAAGAAACATTCTGGAGAAGATTGCCGACTCTGGGAACAAGCGCGACTACATCGAAGTTAACTCCGCTGGGGCCCAGGATGCACAAAGATTTGTAGGGAAAGCCACCCAAGATCACCAACTAACTACAGAACTCAAGAAGGCTCTAAAACGGAACGAGCGCATGGAAAAAGCTAACAAGCCAGCTGGTTTTGATTACTCTTCTATGGCATCGTACCCTGAGGTTGATCTCCCTCTAAAGTTGAAGCTGCCCACACTTGCTCTATACAAGGGTTCCTGAGACCCGCTATTTTTCCTCGCGATGTTTGATAGAGAGATGTCGATCCTCAGGCTGAATGAGATGCAGAAGGCCAAGGTTTTTGCCTGTTACGTCGATGAAATACCTCAGTGTTGGTACATAACCCAGAGGATGAACACCAAAATTTATGAGGAGGTTTGCGAAGCTTTCTTGCACCACTTCGAATATGCTAAGAATCTCAAAGTCACCAGGTCTGACCTTGCCATTACTCAGCAGAAAGACAGTGAATCAATGTCTGACTTCATCAAACGGTGGAGGATGAAGGCCGCCGCTATGCCCACAAAGATGGATGAGTAAGAACAAATTCGAATGATTGTGGACAATATGCAGAAGCAATACAACGATTTAACCTGCACGTACTTTCCCAATTTTGCCATGTTGATGGGGCAGGTAGAATCATGGAAGAAAAGATTCACAAAGGCGAGCTAAAGCTAGGACAACCCAAAGCTCAGGGTGTAGGTGCCGAGAACATTAAGTTCGGGCCAGCAAACTAGCCCTAGTTTCACGACAGATGAATAATGTGCACCAATTCAGTGTTTCAAAACAGAGCACCAAGGCCTCATCCCGACCTAGGTGATTCCCTGCACCGAGACAGTTTACCGACATGGGTCAACCCCTTAGTCAAGCACTCGTGAAGCTACAGGAGTTGAACTTACTACAGCCTCTCACGCCTTCTCCCGGGTCACCCAATCCGGAGAGCATCTCGATCAGTTTTGCCAGTTCCATCAACTACCAGGGCAGTTCAAATTATTGTAGGACGTTGAAGCACAAAATTGAAGATTTCATCAAACAAGGGCTCCAGTTTGTCGAGTAGGCTAATGTTTAGTAGTTTTTTGTTGCTTTAATTCCCCTTTTCAATGTTGTAAGGAGTTTATGATATTTCCATTTCAATAAAGTTTAGATGTTTAAATTTTAGTTTCTTTTCTTTTCAGTTTGTAATCACAAAAATATAAAAAAAATGTGTTCGATCATCTTGCACCTTCAACCAAATTGTCTTGCTCAACAGCAAACATCTCTCAAAACTAATGTTCATGAAATAGTCATTTTCTGGCAATTGAACAAAATGATTTGTCTTTTGTTTTCTAAAAGGATGAACATGTCCAACCAAACACCACTACTCACCCCAAATGTAACACCCCTCATAACAAATACGTAATAGTCGCTCACGTGAACAGGAATTAAAGGCGTCTCACAGCGGAAGGAATTACAGTAATATAACTCACATGGGTGTTACATGCCACCACTCGCCCATACGAGTGGTGTAGCAGTACAACATCTTAACAAAATTAAACATAAAAATACAATCCGCGGTGACAACGAGATACCACCTACATTTCTATCTAAGTATCAAAAGCACTACTACTGTGAGCATCTAAACATAATCCAAATCATCAACGTTCTAATTACCCAGTCCCGCACTTCGGCTTCAACGTGTTCAGCAACCTGCACAATAAGTGTAGTCTCAGCGATAGACGCTGAGTATGCCGGATCTGGACCCTATTGGTCACTTGCCATTTTTAACCGTCTTGATATTAGTTTGATTTCGTGCTTTGTCATTTTACAGATATACTAAATACTGTAACAACATGCATGATTATATAATCATTCATCCGATTCAAAACAGTCACATATGGATATACACATTACTGTCATACATCATACAATACAATGGCATTGAGAACTCATTCATTGTATGTAAACATCATCACATAGTACATCACTCGGCCCTCCGGGCCTTCACATATCATTAGTTTTAGTTAGCACTGTACAACATTCGGCCCCCCGGGCCCTCACATATTATTAGTTTAGTTAGCACTGTCGGGCGTCAGTTAGGACAACCCGAATATACTCACTTGGACAGTAGTCCCACGTACACACAAGGTGCTCACTGCCCTGATCATCCGAAGACTCTGGGACTAATTCACTTTGCCTTTGTAAGGCGTCCATTTAGGTGGCCAAGGGCCTGGTGCCAACGGTAGCACACTCCGCCTGACGATCTATATAGGCTCGTTCAGGATTCACTAGGGTAAAACCCGATACGGGGTAACCCAAGAGATCTCTACGCGCGACCAGCAGCCAGTGACTGTCTGGATTAAGGTACATCATCACATTCATTCACACTCCACTGTTAGCTTTGTTAGTTAGATGGTCAGTTATAGTTTTAGTTATGGAGTACATCACTTAATTTGTTGGCTGCCCTCTGGGTCTTACGCATGCCTAGAAATATTCTAGGTAACATTCACGTTCGAGTCAAAGCTCTAGAGACCGACAATGTCGTGTCCCGTTCCTAAGTATTTTACTTAGGTTATAACTACATACTTGTAATACTTAGCGTATTAGGTCAAACAACAGTGGTCACCACACACATTTCGCATATGTAGTTTTATATAAGTCGATCTATAGTCGACGTAGTATTAGTCCCGTAGGACGTTCGTGCATAATAATTAATGCAGTGAACATAACTACACATCACACACATAAATACATACATACATACACACAAGTTTTTATCAAACAAATCCGAGCCCGAGGAATTCCTCAGGACAACCCGGATCAATCCCTTACATACCTACACCGTTGGCTAGACTCGTGCAGTGCAGACCACTAGAGCTTTCGAGCGCGTACGTCGGGAATGTGATCTAGTAACACGAGGAACACTAAGCGTCAATCCATATGACAGCACAATTCGGTATTTCCGAATAACGTTTGAAATCCTAGTACTATGTCCCCAGACTTAACATTTGTTACTAATCAAAGTACCGTTATTAATATTTTATAAACCCCTTACTCGTGGTGTGGGTTAATACTCGGTTTATATTAGAGCATGAAACCTTACGTTATACACATATGATACTTCACTAGGGTTTATTTATCAAACCAAGGTCCTATACTAACCTTAGTATTTTATGTCGTTATAGTTATAGTGTATAACTTTATTTCTTGGTACGGTTTTTACTTATGTATGTATGCATTTAGCATAACAGCTTGAATAACTATATCCTTAGTTACATAATATTATTTGTGTTACATCTTTCCCATAATGTTATATGGTACGATATTTTATGTGTCACTAGACCTTATTACATGTGGCTTGGCAACTTAGGAATGTACCGAAAATATTATACACATGTGCCACATTTGAGCTCCTTTATTATATACTTTTATTACTTATAAGACTACCACATATCTTATAATATATTGTAGGTATTTAATTTTTGTAACACCAAAAACCTTGTGGTATAATATAACCCAAGGTCTTTTCACACTTGTCCACTATCGGTTACATATATACTTGTACCACTAATTTCTTTTTACATCTCAAAACCACCATCCCACCTTTTTTTGCTACAGATTAATAGTTTCAGGTCAGTATCACCACTTAAACTCCCCTATGACCTTACTTATACGGAAGGTTATTCATTTCGGAGACAGCTAGGACTGATGTATTAAGTTGTTAAATCTTTCCTCTTCTGTTTCGGTTTTTCTCGATCTGTTTTCTGTTTTCCTCCTCTTCCTCAATCTGTCTAGTTACTTAGTTCATGGTGTTCTCACCATTTCATTTCAATCAATTACAGACACCTATATAATGATACCTGACTGGGAAGAATCTGGAACAGAAGCAACAGAAGAACAGACAGAAAAACAGAAATCAAGATTGATATTATGAAACTGAAGTATTTCTTCTTGTCTTCCCTTTCTGTTTTATGATCCATTTTCTGTTTTGTTCATGAGTTAAGTTTTAACTCTCCCTCATTGATAACTCACGTGGTTACATGTTTTATCCTGGGTATACCCCTTTTTCTCACTGCAACATAGTTATACAGAAACACAAGACTCCTTAAACTGCAACTAAAATCATAAACTGATATATGTTCTTATTGTTTTCTCTGTCTGTTCCCTAAACTGACCTACACTCCTATCAACTTCTTACCCACTTACTAATGTTCCATCGAGGTTTCAAGCTTAAGAACAGACCCAAAGCAACTTTACTAATGCTACTGAACTTGTGTATACTGGAACCAGAACTGCAGAATAACACAAAACAAAACAAAACTCAATCTGCAGCAGATGCACTTTCACTCCCATTTCTTTTCCCTCTGTTTGTCCGTGTGTTTGATTTACAGTTCTTTCCAAATTGTTGACCCAGTTAATTAAGTGTTCCATCAATCTTCTAAGCCCAAACAAACCCAACCAGCACGTTACAGATACAGAAACACCCAAATACTGAAACTGAAACATAGACTGATTTACCTCCTTCTATCTCTCTGTTGGTTCATGGTTTTGGGTTTCTAGTTTCCTCCTAGGTTGTCCAACTGCTTAGTTAGGTACCCTACTCAATTAAACCTCTAAACAACTCGAAACAGCAAGGGCCAAACCTCATAAAGTCATTATACATGGCTAAGAGTAAACTACAAATCTGAAACCGAAAATCTGATATGACTTTACTCCCATCTTTCACTTCTGCTGCTTAACCTGACTGTTAGTTTTCTCCAGCCTGTTCACCCATTTGGATACATCCCCTAATACAGTTTTGACTTCAAAGCAACCTAAGTCAACCAAACCTGCAACTCTAAAACTTCTCTACACCAGTCTGTAGCACTGAGATTAAAACTGAAACACACTTCAGTTTCTTTCTCTACCTCTAGTGCATCAGATCAGTCTCTTTTTTTTTTCTTTTCCTTCTTAAAGCACTCCCACGTATTGGTGACTTAGACATGTGTATCAGCAATGTTTTGAATACATTCTTAGCTCCACACTAACCTTATGCTACCCTGGAAAAGTTGGTATACAGAACTCAAAACAAAACTACAGAACTGGAGTCTGCACTGATATATCATTTCTGTTATTTGTTTCTGCTATCTAATCTACCTCCTGTTTTCCTCTGTTTGTTGAGTTGTTCAGTTACATGTTTTAACTTAGTTTAACTCAAAAACACCCCGGGGCAATTCTGTTAACACTTCTGAAATGCTTTAATACTGAAGTGAAAGGAACTTGAAGAATAAACTGAAACACTGAAAACCTGGTAAACTGAGGAACTACTACAGGTTCTCTTCGGTTATGTTCTTTTCTGTTTTACTCACAAATTGTTCTTCAGTTTCCTCTCAATACTAATTCTGGTAGTTTAAGGTGTGGCAGTTCTCAAGTTCCAAGGATTCAAAATAAGTTTACCATCCCATTGTTTAAGCTCCTGAGAGTTATTATACAGACAAGGTTAGTGTGGCAGAAACTGAATTCTACATTGCTAGATTTTCTTATCTGTTAATTCACAGTGGTTTGCAGTTCCCTTTTTCCTTTCCAGGATACTTACATACTTGGTTGAGTGGATTTGTAATGTTTTAAGCTATTGTACTACCGTCTGTCTACCTAGCAATAAGTTTTAATATTTGTTAGTTTTAAGGCAAACCAAAGCAACCCAGTATGCCCTACTGAACGCATCTGTACAGAAAAGCAAAGATCCAAACTGATATGCTACTCTTGCATTTTCTTCTGTTGTTTTAGTTCTGTTTCAGTAGGTTGACTGTTTTCTCCTCACTCTTAGGTTGATTACTACATGATTACGTGTTTATCAAAGTCTTAAACTCAAACAGATTCACGACAAGGTGGACAGTCCCACTGAATTTTTATCATGCCGAAGAGACTCAAATTCTTTTCAAAACAAAGAAGTCTGTACAGAACCTTGGAAAGTTTTAATACCTTGAGTTGTTTATTTTTGTTTTGGGGTTGGTTTTTCCTGGAAATTCCTTGGCTCAAAGTAAGCTTCCAATACCTTGGTTGCTCAACACTCACTGATCACACCTACCCAAGAATTAGACTTGGCAATTCAGAGACAGCTATGACTGAAAACACAGGAAGAGAGAAGGAACTGCTCCAGGCTTCACCTGCTGATCGTGTTTCACGTGAGGGGTTGGCTGGCTCTTGTTCAAGGTCTTCAGGTTCTTCATTTAGGGAACAATAGGGTGTACACATGCACACAGGGAAAGAAGGAAGTAAATGGGTTCAGTGTTACAAGACATTGAGACCGATAGAACAGGCCTTGGAGGAACATGTTGGGATTACCTTGTTAAGTTTCTTTTTGAAACTGTAATGGCCTGCTGATCGTGGAGTTGATGTACTCCTCACGAGCCAGATTCCCAGACAGTCTCATGCAAATTAGAAGAACAGATGTTAGTAGCTCGTGGAATCTCAGGCGACAACAACCAGGAGAAGCGTTTATATCAGTGGCTTCATGGCCTACCTGAGATGACATTCGCATCAGTGTGCTACTGGTTCTCATGAGTCTCTTTTTTTTGAGATATGGTTGTGGTGAAGTGCAGCAAGCTTTACCATCCTGGAGAGTAGAGTATTTTTTTTTCGTTGATCAGGAAGGAAGAGAAACGAGAAAACTAGGAAGTAGTCTTGGCATTTGGCTTACCATCGTGTAGGAGAATAGCCACTGTTTCCAGTTTGCTTCTGCATGTCGTGGCCTGAAGTTGCGAAGAGAAGGGACTGAGATGGGGTATCAAACGAACTGCTACTAGTTGCAAGTTCCAGGAGGAGTTTGTGAAGAACTAAAGTGTTTGTCTCAAGTTCTGAGACGTTGGCTTGAAACAGAGAGCAGATGTTGTTGCTCAAGTTGCTCTTGTCTTTGGTCTACGGTATTACAGAGCGCAGGAGGAGAGAATGAAGATTGCTGCCTGGGTAATGTAGAGCGGTCTCGATTACAAGGGGGTATGGGCGTGTACAGATAGTTTAGTGTCTGCAGTTCCCAAAGAGAATGTTTTGGGGTTGACAAGGAAAATCAGTAGTAAATTTAATCGGTTTCCATTGCAGGTATGCAGACAGTGATATTGGGTGGAGCTAACCCGTCTGTTTTTTTTTTTTATTGTACCTTAGTAATCTAACTTCTAATTATAAATCGTCAGTATATGTTACTGAATTCGAGCACAGCTCAAGCGGTTAAGGTTTCGGGATAGGTACGAGAGGTCTCGGTTTCGAATCCCGGCTAGAGCATATTTTCTCTTTTATTTTTTTTTTAGCCTCATTATGTCTATTTATTGCATATAAGTGACTTGTATTAACATGTCACGTTATTAGTCGTATGTACATCTATATATATACGACTATTTCGTTATGTCACGTTTTGGTTATAAGTACAACGTTAAAATCTTGTAACGTTATGTACATTTACATATGTATATCCGTATGTACATAAGTACCGTAATAATAAATTGTTCGTTTGTTCGCAGGTTATTACTTGCTTGATTAATTATACCTTAATATAGCTATTTATATATTAAAATAGCGTTTAATTATTTAGGGGTATTTCACCAAAACTTCTAAACAACCCACAAGGCGGCTCCAAGTGCACACACGCCAAATTGTTGTCATAAACCCCAAGTCAATACTGGGGGCAATCTGAGTTTAGGTTTGTCATCTTTAATCTTTCATTTAAACGTGTGAACAAATCTTCGAGTGAGAGTTTGCGAGAGTGTCCTGAGTGGAAAATCCATGAGCGAATCAGCGTGTCATATTTACGGTGAGACCACATTCAAAGATAAGGTAAACGGCATAACTCCGACTGAAGGAGATAATTTATAGATTACACTTAGACCTATGAAATGTAACAAAGATTAGATACACAACTACCAGGAATGACGAAGCACCTAGGTACAACACCACACAACCAAAAAGCTTCTGAACCCTGAAATCAAACCCTAGGCACCCTCGCTGAGCCTTTCTTATATCCCTTTTGATATTACCAAGTTCCACAAAAAATCCTGCTAATGGTGAATAACCAACCCGGTGACCAAAGAAAGTAAGGAGCCCGACTCCCGGACAACAACTTCATATGTCAAAGGAAGCAACACCGCTACCAAGACAATGATATGATCTGTAAATGGTCCCAAAGTGACACAGGATCCAAAGAGCTCACATCAAAAGCAGCTCTCGATGTTCAAAAACGGGGACCACAACAACCCCGAAAAGGGAAAGGATACAGGGTAAATCTGAAAAGCCCGAATGGATCAATCTAAAACCAAAAAGAAGAGGGAGATGATGGCTTCAATGTTCCAAGTCCAACGTCCAAAAGCAAATTCAATGCGAAGTAGCCAAATGACTTCAAGACAAAGAAGGCAAGCCCGAGAGAAGTTGCAAGTTGCAGCTTTTGTCACCCCTATAGCACCATATACCTCAAATATCCCTCCATGATCCAGTTGTCTTTCATCACACCCCATAACCACATTATAAGCTTAAAAGACTTCCAGCTTGGTAGTTGTGTATCTAATCACGTGAAACTAATAGATCGAATGCGTAAATCCATCAAATATTAAATTCAATGGTCTAGAAGTTGTGACCATAAGCGACAAACAAGTGCAAACCCTAAACACGTCGAGTGTAGGTTAGAAAGCACCACATCAAAACATAAGCCTTGACCCTGTGAGGATAAGACTCGTTCACACGTTTAATCAAAGAAAATACAGGGGGGAATTGATCAGAATGATCGATCGCCATGAACTCTAGCACAAATTGTCCTAAGGAAAAATACTAGGGGCAATTATGGTTCCAACAATTGCTATGACAACACCACTCGAGACCCGAAGCTTGAGCACCACAACATTACCACCTCACAGGCACACATAAGTCCTTACCACCACATCATACGCCTTACAGGCACACATAAGCCCTTACCTCCACATCATACACCACAGGCCTGTAATCACACCTGACTACCACTAAAAAGTCTCAGACTCCCACAACAAACACCACACACTTCCACCAGCGACATGTTCAACTGCTAAGAAACAAATTGCAGGTCTGAAATTCTTAGTCAGGAAATGATCATTTCACTTTCCTTTTTTAATAGAGTTTTTTCTCAAGCAATGCCATCTTTGGCACCTTTTTCAACTATTTCTTGTTTTGGACAAGTTTCAACAAACACTTTAGTTGCATTTTACAACTGTCATAGAACCTCAGCACAGCCAAGCTTGGCATATTTTCCAATGATTTCTTTATTTGCATAATTTTTTATTCTTACTAGCACTTTGATCATTGTCACGTATGACATTTTCACCATCGGTTTATATCACAATCAATTGCTTAATATCAACATCATTGCATCTTTATGAAACTCCTCAAGATAGAACCAAGAATTCAGATTCTTTAGAGATGCAGAGTAGAAGAACTCACCAAAGTAGAACTCGCCCGAGTAGAAGTACTCACCCGAATTGAAGAACTCACCCGAGTAAGCAGAACTCTCCCGAGTAGACGAATTCAACCTCAGGCTCGTCATGAGCGTAATTCCCTACCATTCCACTTAGGCATATAAGCTCTACCATCACAAAAGCAACATTAGGCACTCATAAGCCCTACTCCACATTCATTTACTTAGGCACCCATAACTCCGACTTTACATCCATTCACTTAGGTGCACATGAGCCCTACCTTACACTTATCTTACCCAACATCCATCATACCTTGCATTCATCCTGCGCGTCACAAGACTTGGCGACAGAAAGTTGGCGAGGTGATGGCATTAAATCCTCCTATGCTATGTCAACTTATTTTGAGATCAACGAATGGTGGACGATGGCAACAAGTCCCCAAGGTTTGTACCAGGAGTTATCCTTGCACACCGGCTTAGGGGGCAATGGCAATAAGTCCACTTTGGGCCCATCCAGGAGCAACGGCACAGGCTTCGGTCCCCAGAAGCATCCGAACATCATCAACATCATCCGCATCATCAACATCATCAGCATCATCAGCATCATCGATACTATCAGCACTATCAGCATCGCTAACATACCAGTATTCCTGCATCTACACATCATTTAATTTTCGCTTTTAGGTAGTCAACGCCTTAGAACCACTTGACATTATTTCATTTTCATTTCTAGATAGTCAACGCCTTAGAATCACTTGACATCATTTCATTTTCACTTTTAGGTAGTCCACGCCTTAGAATCGCTTGACATAATTTCACTTTCACTCATAGGTAGTCAGGGCCTTAGAATAGCTCAACACAATTTGCATACATGGTCTTTTTAGATCCGAAATGTTGGGGTATCACTCAAGCATCAACTAGACTTTTCATATCCATTACAAAGTCTAGTTGACGGAGGGCAATCTGGTATACCCAAAATTTAACCCCCTCCGGTATAGGGTTTGGTAAACTTTAGTGTTGTAAGAAGCACTTTGGTCTTACGGTGGTGATTACGGTCCAATCGGCGCAATTTGGAGCACTAGGGACAGCTTAGTCATTTTTAGGGGTATTTTCGTAATTTTCAAGGCCCTCGGGATCTCCTATAGGCTTTCTCTCTCCATCGAAGAAGGGTCAAATCAATTAGAAATGCTTTAAAATTTTAACCCATGATAGTGGATGACATTTGGACATAATGGCATTGAAATTTTAATTTTTAGAACTTCCAATAGTTTTCTAGTAGTTTCTGATTGAATCTGACAAGAAATTGAATTTAAAAATAATCCAATATTCAATAAATTCGATTCCACCTCAAAAAAAATCATAATTATCATCCTTGATGCGTGGTTAAAATTTCTTAGCAAGATTCTTTTTAGAAGTCACTTAACTAAAACTCTGAAGAAATCTCGTTTTTGGTAGATTTTTTCTATCGTTAAAAAAGTCTACATAAAGGAAAAAATCTCTTGATAAAAATAGAATCTCACAAGCTCTAGAACCCTAACAAGTCAGAAAGCATAGCCTCCATTCATCCTCTCACGTTATTTCACTCCTGAGCCCCGAAATCACACAAAAATCCTTCTGAAATCACCAGTTATACTCATTTTTTAAATCCCAAAGCATCAACCATCATCAAAATCCCACCAAAATACTATCAAAACATGAAGAACATCAAGAACATCTAGAGATCAGAAGCCCGGTTTGAAGTCCTTTCGAACCTGCCATCAACTAGGTTCCCGACGTGAATAATCATCATAATCAGAAAGGTAAAAAAGGTTTGCAAGTGGATATTTTAATTCTCCACTATTTCATCAACCTTTTGTCAAATTTTGGTGGCAAACTAACCTTTTATAGTCTCTAAATCAACATTTGTTTTAGTTTCTACCTTTTAACTTGTTTCCTAAGTTTCGTGCTTAATTCGACTTCAAACTGAAACTTTTGATTACTAACATCTTGTACATCTTTCAGGCTACACATCAATAAAATTTGAGTTGAAAACACCGTCGGGAACCACCTAAAACCCATCGTCCGTGGGTGGTCCCTAACCTCAGACCTATGGTCCGGGACCATGGACGGGTTGTCCGTGGCCACGGACACCCACGGAAGGTGGCGGGATTTTACTTTTTTTTGAATTTTTAGGGTTTTAACGGTACATGTCGGGGCCCACAAACGCTCTTTCTGTGGCCCCGGACTTTTCGAATTTTTGTTTTCTGTTTAATTCGACTTTTATTTTCACATAGGTTAACTACGGTCCGTGGTTACAGACATTAGGTTCGTGGCTACGGACGAAACAAAATTTGACCTAATTCTGTGGCCCCTAGGACATTTCAAGTTTCTGTAAAAAATGTCAAAAAAAAACCAAAAGCGCGCACTTAGGTTAAAACGACTCGTAATAAGCTGTAATTAAACTAAGTAGAGGAAAAATGACTTTTAGGTGTAATGAAAGTAATTGAACCCTAAATAAGTTGAATACCAAGCCCCCGAACCTGAACTCTACCTTTCCTAATCTACCCTAGGTTTAAATTTGTAACACCCCAACTACAGCCATACACTTAACAACAAATTGTAGCGGAAAACTTAACTCTTCTCATTACTTAACTCTATGGTGTTACACGCCGTTAGCCACCCACGTGGCTAACAAGGCTAATACATAAACACTGTATCGGTTTAATGGACCAGATTCCCGAGCGTCTACACATTACTATCCCTTTCCATTAACAACTACCAATATACATAAACATTCCAACTGTACTGAGTATTTACAAACTGAGGCCGATAACAATTTTGGTCTTACTACACCTTCAATACATACACCATTTAAATGGCTACCCACGTACAAACGACTACCCCGTCCTACTCTCGAACGGCTTCCAGCTCCTTGTACCTGAAATAGGAAAGAAAAGAAAGGGTGGCCCCCCAGGGGGCTCAGCACCTTTGCTGGTATGGTAATCCCGCAGCCCGCATGCTACCAGGCCACGCACAACTATTTGTTGTCTAAGCATGCGGTTGATTATATTTAATCATGGATGTAAACTATAAAAACAGAACACATTACATTCCACAACAATGGGCTCAATAAAACAGACAACACATCTATACTTAGTAAATCACTCATTGTGTTCTTTAACCTCTAGAGTGTTTCTCCTCTAATGGAGCTATTTCCTTAATAGACGACACTTACCCACTAATCGGGTTGTCCTCAAACGCCTCTTATTATAAACTGGGATTCATATCCATGATCCACATACTCCACATTTAACGTATATATAACATCACATCGTAATAAGAATTGCAGCGCAACAATAACACATAACAACGGTAACGGTTCTCTTTACAACCGACTCAAACATAGTTAGACTTGGTAAGCCTAGAGAATGAAAACACCCTCATGATAAGCTTGTTACATAACTCGTTACCGTTGTTAGTCGGACGAGTAACTTAACTTAAAGATGGATCGGATATAGTGATCCGAACACACGGCAAACACACATATTTCCCACTAGACCGATCATCAGTTAGAATAGGTAAGCTTTGGAGGAAGCTAGCGGGAGATTGTAATCCAAGAAGGAAAAACAACCTTAACATAATAGAGAGGAAGGTAAAGCAAGGATGGATACCCACTCCCAAACAACGCGCGACCGGAACGACCGGATTCCTCACCCCCATTAGTACATTTACACATATGAATAAATAGTTAGAGCTCCATTATGGAACCTATCACATCTACACACCACACGGAATCACAACTGGGTTAACACACAAGGGAGGTGACATATATACACGCACAATCAACACACAACTAACTCACGCGTAGCCGTGGTTAGAACGTCCCCATGGTATGGGTCGGTGAATCCAAATACCGATCTCTTATGTGATCCTAGATTTGGTTAGTTATGGTTTAACACTTTCGAGGTGAAATGGTATCGGAACTAAGCACGCCACATAAATGAATTGCTATAAACTCATTTCATGTTTTTATCTTACAAGGTGGCAAACACTCAGAAAAACAAGTTGGCATACAAGCCGGTGTAATCCGGTAGGACATAGGTTGCAAGAAAACCATACCTTGGTCCCTGCGATTGGTTTCCACCGTAGGCAACTCCTATACATAATTAATAATGTCGGTTAATTTACCGTGGTTAACTACCAATTTTACTAAGTGTTTACATACTTATATGACATGTTTTACAACTGAACTTACACTTAGTTGTCCTCATTATTCCCATTAGGGCTTACTACTTAAGTCATATTCCTTTCTGTGTGTTTTTTTTAAATTTTGGGTCTGACCGACCACCGACCGACCCAACCAACTGGGTCGGTCCACTCCAGTAATTCTCGGGTTTTGAAGATTCCACCTTAACCGACCCAAGTCCGACCCAAGTCCACTGGGTCGGTCGCTTCCAGAATTTTTTTCCGTCTTTTAAACTTGCCCGACCGACCCAACACCATTCCGACCGACCCAAAGCTCCCTGGGTCGGTCCTTTCCAGAAACTCATTCGGCTGGTTTAACAGAGACCGACCGACCCAGACAGGGTCGGTCCCCTGGGTCGGTCCACAACAGAACATGTCCAAAACTTGTCAAATCTTCTCCAAACTTTTCCTCAAACCACCTAGTATGTCCTAACATCATTTGGCCCCCTTAAACCCTCATATAACATCCTCCAAACTCATTTTCTAACTCCTTAAACACTTACTCTTTTTCTTACAAAGTCCTTTACACTTATAATGTTTTTTACTAGGTTTCTAAGTGGTGTTTTATACTTATAACAACCACTAGACCAAAATGTTTTCTCACCACTACAACACCACCTCCCAAGCATCTTTTCTCACTAACCAAAACTCCTTGAATCTCTCCACATGTTAATACCTTCTCCTTAAAGCACACTATTTCCTCATTGTTTACCAAAGTTGCATAAGTCTTAATAAAATCCCAAAATAACTTTGGTGTATTCCTAAAACACTAATTTGATTTCTAAATCCTCCAAGATAATGCCTAAATCCTTTTAGCACTCTAGAACACCTTAATACATGTTTTCTTCTCTAGTAAAACACTTATTCATTCTTAACACTTCCTAGTTCACCATAGCTCCTTTAGAACACTTAGAACATCTTGTACTCACCAAATTTTGACATAGCTTCTCTTGTATCACCTTACACCAAAACACATAGTTTTTCACCTTTTGACAACCAAGAACCCTTAATCATTTAATACACACAAACATATTGTTTTTCATCCTTTAACCATCCAAGACATTCATCTTCACAAAGAATGTTCTTTACACACATCTGAACCCTTAAACTACACTACATCACAATATAGTGCATAAATTTAAATTGCTTGGCACTTAGGCCCTTAAATAGCATGGCTCTTAGGCCCTTAAATAGCATAGACCATAAACACTGAATTTCCCACATATTAATTGCCTTTAACCTGCAAATACACACAACATTATGTCCTTAATAACCTCCTTGTGGGTAGTTTGCTATCTCATTTCCCATTGGCTCTTTAGGTAGTTTTTAATAAGCATTTTAAAGCTCAATTTCCTAGGACACATAAAGCTTCATTAAGGTAGCTCATTTACCTCTCTTTCTTCAAAACTTCCTCACTTGTAATTCCTTGCCCTTCTTGATTAAAAATCGGCAAGGTGTTTTTTGATCGCTTGTCAAACTTCTAATCATTATACAAGTAAAGATAATGAGCATTAAGCATTATACCTAAGCTCATGAACAAACCCTAGATTAACATAAGTGTTTTAAACACTAAATGAGATGTTTACCTTGGATTTGCAAGGGAACTTGGTTAAATAGCAAGAGAGGACTCCACCTAGTCCTTTGAAGTTTGCAATGAAGCTATGAAAGAACCAAAAGAAGACACCATTACATGGTGAATTTTCGGCCAACACAAAAACAAGAGGAAATAGAGTTTTTCTTTGATTTTCTTTACCTTGAAGCAATGGAGGATGGCAAGGCATGAAGAAATGAGGTCAAGCTCCATCAATGGTGAATCTTCATGGCACCAAAATGGAGTTCTTGAAGATTTGAAAAGATAGAAGCGTAGAGCTTGGCCTAACTAGAAGAATGGTAGTCTTGAAATTGAATTTGGATCATGGAGCTAGGAGTTACAAGCATTCAAAGATGGAGATGGTATGGTTTGCTGTAGCAAAACCGGTGGAGAGAGGAGGAAGAAGGTTGGAGACGGTGGAAATGAGTGGGAAAGGAAGAAATGAAATGAGAGCTTCCTTTTACAAGATATTTACTTATAAAGTAAATAGTAAACTTTAGTTGTCAACTTTATCTAATTATTAAGCTAACAAAGTGGTGACTCACCACAATAAAAACCAGCCCCCTTTTGTACTAAGGGGTATTATGGTCTTTGTTGTCCAATTAAATCACTTATATTGACTTATAACTTAAACTAGCACTATTTGGTTACTATTCACTAACCAAGGCACATAATTGCGAAAATTTTGATTTCTCATTGATTTAGACTTCCCAATGTGATACTAAGTAGCACACATGTTGATTAAAGAGTAATGATGGACATTTAGCCACTCAAAACTCATTTACAAGACAATTTTTCAAAAATGTGCTTTAAGACTCCTTAAAGCACATTTTGTGTGTTAACTTGTTTCCAAGCTTGTTTTTCTTTAGTAATTGATTTATCACGTCCATTAGCATATAAATAAGGTATAGGTATGACCTTTAGGTATTATACAAGGTTACACCAAGTCGAGAGCAAGTATTTGCTTAAGTTGACTTTAAGGTGTTTTCTTGTGTTTTGTTTGGTTTAATTGTCTAACAAAATTTCCTAAGGACTTAATTAGCCTTATTAAATCATAATTGAATATTATTTAGTCTTGATAGGCTCTTTGGGTCCTAACCAAGTTCACTCCAAGCTTAGAGCATGTTTTTGCTCGAACTGTGTTTATGGTACTTAATTGTTTTTACTATGGTTTAAATTGTACACTGATGTTTCTAAGGCACTTTTTAGCCTTTAAATACCATATTTTAACATTTAACAACATATCAAGGTTTGGGGTATTTCAATCTACCCCCCTTACAAGAACTTCATCCTCGAAGTTCACATTTCCCACGCATCGTTTGGATTAGAACACAGGGATTACTTTCAAAATAAACTTCCATAACCAAACATACTTTACATCACACCCTCGGACTTAACGGTCCGGTATCATATCCACATCCATACATAACATAACACACTTACATGATAACCTCGGACTTAACGGTCCGGGTACCTTAACAACATTTGTACTTACATAACAACCCTTAGAATCTCAGGTCTGGGTAACATAACAACTTTTAGACACATAGGTCTGGGTAACATAACAACTTTCGGAACTCAACCACATTAGGACTCGGTCAAAATAATATTTATTACATATACCACACAACATGTCTTAGCATGTATAACAATCAAAAATACCCTTTTATATACACTGTGATCCGGCAGATTCCCTGGGAGATCAAAACAATCACTTAATCTTTAACATATATACTTCCCATGTCACCGGTCCGAAGACAAGGGCTCATACGTCCTCGGCTCGTGAGCAAGTACTACAAAAATATTCTTTGTAAGGTTAAGTAGGAGAACTTTCTTTTTTAAAAAAAATATCTATCTAAATTTTTTGGAAATACCAATTGAAAATCCTTTTGAAAACGCATACAACTCTAAGTCCAACTTATGCTCTTTGCTTCTTTTCTTAGCGTGGTTATTTGTGACCACTTAAAGGGAGCTTTAAGAATCGTCCATCCCTGATGTGATCAGCATTAGTGTTGAACTATCCTTCCACTCCAATTTGTGTTCGGCTTCCCTTGATCACATGCAAATCAAGTACCACCTCCCACTTCATTTTCAAGCATCAATAATACACCCATTTCCAATTTTCTATCTTCTTTTTTTGTCAATCTAGTCATAATCATTACATCTCCAAAGGATAGAACTCCGTCTACCAATTATCTCCATTCACTTTAATCCAGTCACCTAGGGAATCTTATTCTCGCTAGGTTCTATGTCGGTTTCATACCCTTTCATGAATCACTATATTACATATATACATATATTTTATCAAAATACAACACACGGTTTTACATTTAGCATTATACGAACATATACTGTTGGGGTTTTAGCCCCGAGAGTTTCTCTACTCCCAAATACTTGTACTAACACACAACAACTAACTAAGTAGTCACACTTATCACAATGGTATTTCGCATCTCCTGTGCAAAATTACCACAATTAAACTATGAATGAATGCGTATGTTTATGTAACGCACACACCAATCATCAAACAAATTATTTTGTGCTATGCACAACATAGTTCACGTACACTTGTACGGTAAAACATACTAAGCGGTTTTACACTCTACCCCCCTTAAAAGGGATTACGTCCACGTAATCAGTCACTGAACATTGGCTTAAAATGTTCTGCCGTCGTGAAGTGTTTTAACTTCCACGCGGTCTGTTATACAATGCGTTCTGGTCAGAGGATCTTAACCATATTAGCGGTTTAGTCCCTAAACCAAGAATTCTCATTAGAGTTTATTTAACTCATAACCGGTTTCGGTCCTGGCCTGTGAGGCTTCTAGGCATTAATAATTAGCCATTTATTCGTATTCACTATGCACATTCGACATATGAAGCATGGGTTCACTGGCCTCTGCTACGCAACTCTGATAACTTTAGAGCTTAGCTTGCCCCGTTCGTTATTCTTACTATATTGTACATCGCCCATTTATCACCTTTATCTTGGTAATAATGGTTTCTCAACCGACGCGTGGTATCCCTTACCGTGAGCGAATTCGGTGAGGTACACACTTTCTATCCACTTCCATGATAATTTACTGCGTATACAGCTATGTATTTCACAATGATTGAGTTGCTTCCTTCTGACTTACTGTCGGTTGAGGTTGAGCTACTACCTAATGTGTAGTGCTCTCTCTGTTATTCCCCACACTTGAGGTAGATTGCATACTGGTATTTGGCATTCAGTGCTACTGCAGTCACTTATTTTTAATCATGCCTTCATATTTGGTTCTGTACAAGTATCATTTCATTGGTGCGACCTTGCATTTCCTATGCATCGGTCATTATAGCGTTATTCTACCACAATTAACATTTCCCCAAATCATAGCTATCCCACTCGATCATTACTGCACTAGAGCAATACCAAAACACTCAGTCATACAGAGTGTAGAGGCGTAAACTCTTGGCAGTAAATCTCTTATGCGATTCGCAATGGAAGTCACACTGTGTTTCACTGAGATTCTTATCTCATAATACTGGCTAATGGCTTACTGCCCAGCCCATTTATTATCACTTACCGTTGTATCTCCACTGAGTTTGACTCATAATTCTACTTATTTGCCATATTACCATTTAACAATACTTATACAACGGTCGCTTATTGCGCACCATATTCTTACTTCTTGTATAACACTGACTTGCATGGCATCCACCGTCATATTGGCTTCGGCACATGTACTTTCATCATTCGTATCGTGGCTCGTCATTCATTTGGATGACCACTGAATACACTATTTCCTTTGAGTTTTTGTGCTCCTTAAGCGTTGTTCACTCTACATTTAGCATCACATTGCTATTTGGCTTATTACTCTTTCGGTCTCCACAACTGGTACAAACACTTCTTTTCGTATCATTCTTGTACAAATCACTCCTGGGTAACAACAACATGGTCAATCCCTAACATATTTCTTGAACTTGGTTCACATAACTGCCGCTTCAGCGGTTTCACAACATCGAGAGGTATCCCTACTCTTAAAGCAGTGGTTCGGTCTGCTCTATTTAGTTGTACAACATAAACTTCTGCAATCGATCAAATTTACATATCACACTTTATTTGTGGCTTATAAGCCTTACTACTTCGAGCTCTGTCCATTGTGAACGGTTTACACACATTTATTTTCCTGTACAACATTACATGGTTTAGAGGTAGTATTAACTCCCTGACAAGGTCGTTGCGTCACGACTCCTTCCAAGTTGTCTCTTTGGCAACTTAGGGTCCTACTGTTAGGTGGGTTCCCTTCGGTGTTTAAACCGAATAAGTGTTTCGACTCTTGTGTTATAATCACGTTATGTCATTCAACCATTGATGATCCAATCACCCCTCAAGGATTGCTCCTGGGTGTTGCTAAGTTATGCCGTCACATCTGGCTCACACTTATTAGTGTGTTTAGTTAACTACGCCGTTTGCGTTCTTAGCTGGGTTTACTATCCTCTTCTGTGAAGATCGATACCCCTTGGTAGTCTAGGTGATCATTCCGGGAGTTTCATCCCGTTCCGTCTTGCATATTAATATGTCCATATCAGGCATCAGCCTTACCATGTATTGGCTGGGTCACCGTTCCAGCTATCATGCTCATCCATGAGGATCCTTAAGACACATGCTATCTCTTTACTTACCAGTCAATGCACTTCGCACTTCCTGACTCTTAAACATTTCCTTGAAATAAACTCACTAATTCGTTAGTCTCTTTAACTTAACTGGGTTCCCTTACTTCAACCATTCATGGTAATCCTTAGCTCTTGATTGACTTTTACTGCTGACCGTAGTATGGAGTCGACTACTTCCCGTGTTTCGGACTCTACTCGTATACATATGTGGGGTACCCTACTGATACATTGTTACTTACCCGACTAACCCATAAGTTGGTCTGTCAAGCCCACATGCTCCTATTGGAGTGCGGTCGTCCCACATTACAGTTGGTACACTCGTAGTGTCCGTCACACGCCTAGGTGAAGTATTCTACCATCAACTCCCTTATATCATCCTGTGATAATATGTACTCCGTGCTTCCCGAACTTAATCAAGGGAAGGTTTATCCATGTCGTATTATTATGAACTCAATCTTTTCCCTCAGGTTTACCGGTTTCCGTCCGGTTATTCAAAAGTAAAATGGGTGTAACTTACCTACTTGTGGCGTTGAGGCCAATGTAGGTCCGCTGGTTTGGTTTAAAAGAAGGTTAAAAATAAACATGGGTTTAAAAGAAAATTTGGTTCTGAAAAAGAGTTTGAAACAAATTCGATTTTGAAAGAAAAATTCTCAGGGTATTACAATGCCTTCTTGTTTAACTGAGTCTAGCTTCTTGCTAACTGGTTTATTCGCACATACATTGGTTAGGCTGCTAAGCGTTTATGATGATTCCCTTTAACTTCGTGGTACTTTACTAAGTACTTTGTATTTGTTAACATTTTTCTCGAACATCCCTGTTATAGCAGCAGTTGCCATGGCAAGTGCGCCATGTTATTTGGTTGTCGGTTCAACACACACACCGGTTGCGGTTTTGTTTTCAACCGCACCGTAATCAGTGGCCTTATTGGTCCTTACTTTGATCTACAGTCTTGACAACAAATCTTCTGGGTGACTTCTCACTGCCTTCACATGATAATCATTAACTAGGGTGTTTCCCATTCTGGGAGACACCTTTTTACTTAGTATTGTATCTTCTTCGTAGCCCGTTCCACGCCTTTGTCGTGGTTACTGAGACTTGTCTCTTGTTTGGGTACTACGTTGCAGTTCCTTAGTCGGTTGGTATACCGTTAGTGTATCATTTAACGCTTGTAGTCCCGTAGACACTCACCTCGGGTTTCGTTACTTCACTTATTATCTATTGCACGATTGGTGCGTTGCAAGCTGGTTGTTCTAGACTGCTCGGCATGTCGACCCAGGTTGCCGGAAATTCCATTCTTCTACACACAGGATCCTTCTTTCTTCGCTATTAAATGCGGTTAACATTGTTCACATGGGAACCATCTCCGGGATTCCCACTTTTCGGGATCTACCGTATGACTGGTTCTCCGTTCTCACAGAGGTACTTAATAACAGCCAGATCGGGTATTCCCTAGAGAGAAGACTTTCATCTCTCTGGCGTTGTTTTCCAAGTTATAAAACAGGTTTTGTGGAGGGCGGGAAGGATATTGTAGGTTTCCAGTACACACTGGTAATTCCTAACTAGTATCTCTCACGCTATCACTCAGCCCTTAACCCAAAGTACTAAAATCCTAACTCAGTACTTCAAAATCTTGGTATTTCAGTCATCAGGGCGATACTTCGCTCTGATACCACCTTTTGTAACACCCCAACTACAGCCATACACTTAACAACAAATTGCAGCGGAAAACTTAACTCTTCACATTACTTAACTCAATGGTGTTACACGCTGTTAGCCACCCACGTGGCTAACAAGGCTAATACATAAATATTGTATCGGTCTGATGGATCAGATTCCCGAGCGTCTACACATTACTATCCCTTTCCATTAACAACATCCAATATACATAAACATTCCAACTGTACTGAGTATTTACAAACTGAGGCCGATAACAATTTCGGTCTTACTACACCTACAATACATACACCATTTAAATGGCTACCCACATACAAACGACTACCCCGTCCTACTCTCGAACGGCTTCCAGCTCCTTGTACCTGAAATAGGAAAGAAAAGAAAGGGTGGGCCCCCCAGGGGCTCAGCACCTTTGCTGGTATGGCAATCCCGCAGCCCGCATGCTACCGGGCCACGCACAACTATTTGTTGTCTAAGCATGCGGTTGATTATATTTAATCATGCATGTAAACTATAAAAACAAAACACATTACATTCCACAACAATGGGCTCAATAAAACAGACAACACATCTATACTTAGTAAATCACTCATTGTGTTCTTTAACCTCTAGAGTGTTTCTCCTCTAATGGAGCTATTTCCTTAATAGACGACACTCACCCACTAATCGGGTTGTCCTCAAACGCCTCTTATTATAAACTGGGATTCATATCCATGATCCACATACTCCACATTTTAACGTATATATAACATCACATCGTAATAAGAATTGCAGCGCAACAATAACACATAACTCAACGGTAACGGTTCTCTTTACGAACCGACTCAAACATAGTTAGTTAGTTAATTGGTAAGCCTAGAGAATGAAAACACCCTCATGATAAGCTTGTTACATAACTCGTTATCGTCCTGTTAGTCGGACGAGTAACTTAACTTAAAGATGGATCGGATATAGTGATCCGAACACACGACAAACCCACATATTTCCCACTAGACCGATCATCAGTTCGAATAGGTAAGCTTTGGAGGAAGCTAGCGGGAGATTGTAATCCAAGAAGGAAAAACAACCTTAACATAATAGAGAGGAAGGTAAAGCAAGGATGGATACCCACTCCCAAACAACACGCGACCGGAACGACCGGATTCCTCACCCCCATTAGTACATTTACACATATGAATAAATAGTTAGAGCTCCATTATGGAACCTATCACATCTACACACCACACGGAATCACAACTGGGTTAAACACACAAGGGAGGTGACATATATACACGCACAATCAACACACAACTAACTCACGCGTAGCCGGGTTAGAACGTCCCCATGGTATGGGTCGGTGAATCCAAATACCGATCTCTTATGTGATCCTAGATTTGGTTAGTTATGGTTTAACACTTTCGAGGTGAAATGGTATCGGAACTAAGCACGCCACATAAATGAATTGCTATAAACTCATTTCATGTTTTTATCTTACAAGGTGGCAAACACTCAGAAAAACAAGTTGGCATACAAGCCGGTGTAATCCAGTAGGACATAGGTTGCAAGAAAACCATACCTTGGTCCCTGCTTCAATTGGTTTCCACCGTAGGCAACTCCTATACATAATTAATAATGTCGGTTAATTTACCGTGGTTAACTACCAATTTTACTAAGTGTTTACATACTTATATGACATGTTTTACAACTGAACTTACACTTAGTTGTCCTCATTATTCCCATTAGGGCTTACTACTTAAGTCATATTCCATTCTGTGTGTTTTTTTAAAAATTTTGGGTCTGACCGACCGACCCACCGACCGACCCAACCAACTGGGTCGGTCCACTCCAGTAATTCTCGGGTTTTGAAGATTCCACCTTGACCGACCCAAGTCCGACCCAATTCCACTGGGTCGGTCGCTTCCAGAATTTTTTTCCGTCTTTTAAACTTGCCCGACCGACCCAACACCATTCTGACCGACCCAAAGCTCCCTGGGTCGGTCCTTTCCAGAAACTCATTCGGCTGGTTTAAGAGAGACCGACCGACCCAGACAGGGTTGGTCCCCTGGGTCGGTCCACAACAGAACATGTCCAAAACTTGTCAAATCTTCTCCAAACTTTTCCTCAAACCACCTAGTATGTCCTAACATCATTTGGCCCCCTTAAACCCTCATATAACATCCTCCAAACTCATTTTCTAACTCCTAACACTTACTCTTTTTCTTACAAAGTCCTTTACACTTATAATGTTTTTTACTAGGTTTCTAAGTGGTGTTTTATACTTATAAAAAACCACTAGACCAAAATGTTTTCTCACCACACTACAACACCACCTCCCAAGCATCTTTTCTCACTAACCAAAAACTCCTTGAATCTCTCCACATGTTAATACCTTCTCCTTAAAGCACACTATTTCCTCATTGTTTACCAAAGTTGCATAAGTCTTAATAAAATCCCAAAATAACTTCGGTGTATTCCTAAACATTAATTTGATTTCTAAATCCTCCAAGATAATGCCTAAATCCTTTTAGCACTCTAGAACACCCTTAATACATGTTTTCTTCTCTAGTAAAAACACTTATTCTCTTAACACTTCCCTAGTTCACCATAGCTCCTTTAGAACACTTAGAACATCTTGTACTCACCAAATTTTGACATAGCTTCTCTTGTATCACCTTACACCAAAACACATAGTTTTTCACCTTTTGACAACCAAGAACCCTTAATCATTTAATACACACAAACATATTGTTTTTCATCCTTTAACCGTCCAAGACATTCGTCTTCACAAAGAATGTTCTTTACACACATCTGAACCCTTAAACTACACTACATCACAATATAGTGCATAAATTTAAATTGCTTGGCACTTAGGCCCTTAAATAGCATGGCTCTTAGGCCCTTAAATAGCATAGACCATAAACACTGAATTTAATACCCCGGATCTAAAAATGGCGATTAAATTACTCTAATATGATTATAAAAGGCCTAATGGTGCCTAAAGAGTATTGGTAAAGAAAATAAAACCAAAAGAAAAGAGAAAACGCTAAAATGCGCGTTAAATGAGTATAAGAGATACATGATCTCGAGAGGGTCCGAGATGGATTCCTAAGGCTTAGTTAGGCCTAATTAGTATACGGGAATGATTCCCGAAGAAAACGGATCCAAATAATGGATTAAAACGCTAACGGAGTTTTAAAGCACGTTTTTCGAGAAACCCGAAAACGTGACTTTGAGTGGTCAAACACCCGTAAAAATTATAGTTGATTATATAACTATAATTAAGTATTAATGGGAGCTTAATAACCATTAAAAATGAAGAAACGAGAAAAAATCCGAAAAACGGGCCCGGTTAGTGAATAGTGCCAAACCGGGTAAATAACGAGCGTTTTCTATCAGATACCAAAAAAACGCTCCAGCTTACTAATATGGTGGGGGCGATTTTTATGAGTCTTGGGACTCCCCTCTCACACATAACTAGCTAACTATATTATTAAGTCAAAAAGCATAAAGTAAATAGTGAAAAGTGGAAAAGTACACATACACTCACCTTTCCTATTCTCTCTTCTCATTCTTCTTTTCCCCACCGTGAGCACACCCCTCTCTTTCCTCTCTTCTGATTCTTCTTCCTCCTTGGACGATTTGAGCTGCTACAAAGGAGCTCCCATGGCTTCCTACTTCCTCTCCAAGTACAAGCTTCATTAAAGCCCCGAATTAAAAACCGAGCATAGATTCTTGCTCCTCTCACCAAGGCCTATCTCCCTCTCTTTTCAAATTCATAAAGAAGATTTCGTTTTCATGGGTGTTGCCATTTGAGGAGAAAGCACATATCTTGAAGCTTGAAGCTTCCTCTCTCATAACAAGGTAAAAATATCCATGAAAAAGTCATGTTTTCTCCATTTCCCACCTTGGCCGATTTTGGCTCTTGTAATACGCTTTTCTTCCTGTTTGAGATATTCTCCAAGCTTTAAATGGTGGTGGAGTCCCTCATAAGATTCAAGAGTTGAAAACCATTCAAGGATTTCCAAGGTAAAACCTAATTTGGTGCTTTAAGCATCTTTGTGAATTCTAGTTTTTTGATGAGCCTAAGAGAGTTCCTTAGTGCTCTTTCCAATTGAATGTTGGGTAAGATGGGCAATTGAATTGCCTTGGCCGATTTTGAAGAGAAGAGGAGAAGAGAAGTTAAAAAGGAAACTTAAGAAAATTTAGGTAAGAACCTATCTTAGTGTATCCTATATGTATTAGGATTTGGGAAGGGTTTAATAAAATGAAATGAACCCCACTTGAGTTGTGGTGATAATGTGCTTGCTTAGAAATAATGCAAGTGAGAAAGCCTTTGTGAGTTAATGCTTGTTTTGGGAGCTATTTAATGATGAATTATGCTTTATGGTTGCTTAATGAGTTTTGCTTGATTAATGAGGAAATATTGAGTGCTGATAGAACCCTTGTGGTTTGGCTAGTTTTAGGATGATTTAAATGGTGGTATGAGTTTTGGGCAATGTTAGAGAAGAGCCAAGTTATTACAAAATTTATGTGGTAATCTAAGTGGTTTAAGTGATGATTGTGTGGAGAATAACCTAGGAATGGCTAGGTATGTATGGGATTGTATTGGTTAGTTAACCACTGTAGGAAGGCTTGTTCAAGGGGAGGAAATTGATGCTAAAATCTGTAGCAAAGAGTGGTTAGGTGCCTTAGGAGTTTATAGAAAAACAAAGGAGATTTAAGGCTTAAAGAGTGAGCCTGGAACTTGGTATGATTGTGCATTACCTTGGAGAATGTGGAATGGTCAAAATGAAAGAGAGCCTAATGCAAAGGGTTGAGGAGAAGTTAGAAATGCACATGTGCATTAGTGTAAAATGAGAATGAAAAAGTGTGAATTTGAGCAATAATTTGAGTAAGGTTTGAACCTATGATTGAAGAGTTTTAGAGCATGTTTTAAGGTGATTAAACATGTGGAAAACTTGTGGAAAGTTTATGGAAAGATTAAGGGTGGTTTAAGGATTGATTTGGAGTGGAAAAATCAAGTTTGGAGCAGGTTTTAGCAGGGTCCGGGACTTGGTCCTTGGACAAAGTCCCGGACCACACCTAAATTAAGGCCGAGAGTGCAAGTGCTGCTTTGGTCCGGGACTATACTCCAGGACAAGGTCCTGGACCATGTGTAATTTTCACCTGAGAGTTAAGTTTGCAATTGGTCCGGGACTTAGGGTAAGGACCAAGTCCCGGACCACCCCCAGAAACCTACAGAGATGTTTTAAAGGGTTTAAATGATGGGGGTTTGAAGGTTAATGATGTTATAAGATGTTAAGGCCTTGTTTGGTGACATGTTAAGGCCCTAAGAAGTGTAAGAAAGTGTTTGAAGTGATTGAGAAGTGAGAACTCAAATTGACAAGAGTAAAACCGAGTTAACGGGATAACGGGGTAAATACGGGAATAGCATTTTATCATATACCGTATGAGTTTAGTATTAACAATAATGTTTGAAACATTATCAGAGAATCGTGCGTAACCCAAGCATGGTGAGATGACACGGTAAAAGTAAAAACCCCGGTGAAAGGTATGATTTTCTCATACTCCGCGTGCTAACCGAGTTACGTTGATTTGTGTGTTTGTGTGCCGGCTTAATCAAGATTAAAGCATGAAAATAATCCCTTGTTTGATTATGCATGCCTTGTTGTATGTTGAATGAGCTAACATACTTGTATGCCGGTGTGGTCTAACATAGTGAATGGACCGACTCGTAGTGAGTAACGTTTGGCTAGAGACCCCTAGATCGGGTCGGTGCTATGATAACGCAAACGTGCAAACACACAAACTATCCGTTAAAGTATAACGATAACGCAAACATATGAACTCCCTAGAATGTGAGGAGATGTACGGGTTAACTAAATACCCGATAATGGTTAGAAAACCACATTGAAACAATCCACGAAACAAATGAGAGTGGAAAGATAAGTGAACCTCCTTCGAGAGGATTTAAGATAGTTCGAAGATGTGAACTAGCGATGAGGGTAAAAGAGACCTGAGGGATTAGTAGCTCCCTTGAGACATGGTCGACCTCCTATATGAGGATTTTACCTGGTATATGCAAGGAACCGAAAGTATGAGTAAAGTAAATATATGGGTAACTCTTAAAACCTAAGATTAACCAAACTTAAGTAATGTTCCCAAGGTCATTAGAAGCATCGAGAGTGATGCTCCTAGACTAATATACATAATGTTATTATAACTCCGAGAGAAGAGTGTATGGGAATGTACGCAGTCCGAGAGTAGTCGGGCCTAAGTAAAAAAGACAAGAACTAAGAGAGATTTCCGTGAGCTAGTTGAACCTTCCCACCATGCTAGACCCAGAGTAGGGTCGAAACCGGGGAAGTAAGACTATGCTAGAGAGCCATGAGTTTTGGCCTAAGTATGTATTAAGAGTAACAAGCGTGACGTAGGAGACCTGTAGTGTCTCGAGAATCTACAAGAGCTTGAGTATAAATAACCCAAGAGTGTGGGTGAGATAATGAGTATAAATAACCCAAGAGTGTGGGTGAGATAATGAGTATAAATAACCCAAGAGTGTGGGTGAGATAATGAGTGTAAATAACCCAAGAGTATGGGTGAGATAATGAGAGTAAGTAACCCGAGAGTGTGGGTGAATATAGTACGAGTAGCCCAAGAGAATGGGTGTGGATATGAAAGAGTAACCCGAGAGTGCGGGTGAGGTATTGAATAAGTAAACAAGGCATAGTGAGGAATAACCCTCAAGGCCTAAGAGTAACCAGTTACCACTAACAACCTTGTTATGTTAGTTAGCAATCGTGTTCCGTGTATTGCTATGATGCATGTTGTTTGACTAATGAACTCCATGTATATCCGACAAAAGTAGTCGGCGTACCCCGGTTAGCGCTCGGGGTATGCGAATTTCATATGCAGCGTTAAGCTGAGCCCCTAGGAGCGATGTTTTTATTTTTACAGGTACACCGAAGATGTTACCGTTCGTGAGTAGGACGGGGTCGGTGGGTTGCATGGGTAGTTAGATTTAATTACTTATGTATTGAAGGAAGTGTAAGACCGAATATGTTGTCGGCATCCATTCATTGTAGACTCGGTATAGTAGAGAAAAGATTTGAGTATTGTATTTGTAAAGTGTACTCGGTTGTTCCAGTCCATCAGACCGTTACGGTATGTAAGTTTAGCCTGGTTAGCCGCATGGGTGGCTAACGGCGTTGTTTCACCTCATTGTAATTAGAGTTCCGCTGCGTGATTAAGAGGTAATGATGAGTTAACGGTTGGGGTGTTACACTGAATTTCCCACATATTAATTGCCTTTAACCTGCAAATACACACAACATCACATATGTCCTTAATAACCTCCTTGTGGGTAGTTTGCTATCTTATTTCCATTGGCTCTTTAGGTAGTTTTTAATAAGCATTTTAAAGCTCAATTTCCTAGGACACATAAAGCTTCATTAAGGTAGCTCATTTACCTCTCTTTCTTCAAAACTTCCTCACTTGTAATTTCTTGCCCTTCTTGATTAAAAATCGGCAAGGTGTTTTTGATTGCTTGTCAAACTTCTAATCATTATACAAGTAAAGATAATGAGCATTAAGCATTATACCTAAGCTCATGAACAAACCCTAGATTAACATAAGTGTTTTAAACACTAAATGAGATGTTTACCTTGGATTTGCAAGGGAACTTGGTTAAATAGCAAGAGAGGACTCCACCTAGTCCTTTGAAGTTTGCAATGAAGCTATGAAAGAACCAAAAAAAGACACCATTACATGGTGAATTTTCGGCCAACACAAAAACAAGAGGAAATAGAGTTTTTCTTTAATTTTCTTTACCTTGAAGCAATGGAGGATGGCAAGGCATGAAGAAATGAGGTCAAGCTCCATCAATGGTGAATCTTCATGGCACCAAAATGGAGTTCTTGAAGATTTGAAAAGATAGAAGCGTAGAGCTTGGCCTAACTAGAAGAATGGTAGTCTTGAAATTGAATTTGGATCATGGAGAGGAGTTACAAGCATTCAAAGATGGAGATGGTATGTTTGCTGTAGCAAAACGGTGGAGAGAGGAGGAAGAAGGTTGGAGACGGTGGAAATGTGTGGGAAAGGAAGAATGATGAATGAGAGCTTCCTTTTACAAGATACTTACTTATAAAGTAAATAGTAAACTTTAGTTGTCAACTTTATCTAATTATTAGAACAAGAGTTGTGATCACCACAATAAAAACCAGCCCCCTTGTTGTACTAAGGGGTATTATGGTCTTGTTGTCCATTAAATCACTTATATTGACTTATAACTTAAACTAGCACTATTTGGTTACTATTCACTACCAAGGCACATAATTGCGAAAATTTTGATTTCTCATTGATTTAGACTTCCCAATGTGATACTAAGTAGCACACATTTTGATTAAAGAGTAATGATGGACATTTAGCCACTCAAAACTCATTTACAAGACAATTTTTCAAAAAGTGCTTTAAGACTCCTTAAAGCACATTTTGTGTGTTAACTTGTTTCCAAGCTTGGTTTTCTTTAGTAATTGATTTATCACGTCCATTAGCATGTAAATAAGGTATAGGTATGACCTTTATGTATTATACAAGGTTACACCAAGTCGAGAGCAAATTTGCTTAAGTTGACTTTAAGGTGTTTTCTTGTGTTTTGTTTGGTTTAATTGTCTACCAAAATTTCTTAAGGACTTAATTAGCCTTATTAAATCATAATTGAATATTATTTAGTCTTGGTAGGCTCTTTGGGTCCTTACCAAGTTCACTCCAAGCTTAGAGCATGTTTTTGCTCAAACTGTGTTTATGGTACTTAATTGTTTTTACTATGGTTTAAATTGTACACTGATGTTTCTAAGGCACTTTTTAGCCTTTAAATACCATATTTTAACATTTAACAACATATCAAGGTTTGGGGTATTTCAATCTACCCCCCTTACAAGCACTTCATCCTCGAAGTTCACATTTCCCACGCATCGTTTGGATTAGAACACGGGGATTACTTTCAAAATAAACTTCCATAACCAAACATACTTTACATCACACCCTCGGACTTAACGGTCCGGGTATCATATCCACATCCATACATAACATAACACACTTACATGATAACCTCGGACTTAATGGTCCGGGTGTGGAGGGTGATTTTTCGGTATAAGGGGGGGTCTATCTAAATGGTCTGACTGAAAAGCCTAGATCCTAAAATGCCATTCTGTGGAGGGTGAAAACCTGTCACCTTGGCATCCCTCAAATACCTACTCTATCGTCCGTCTTTCCCAGAAAGCATAAGGGGAATGCTAGTGAGCACTACACCCACTCTCAATGGGCCCCACGCGGACTTATGCCTCTATAAGGCGGAATTGACTAGAGTCGCCACCTAGTTTGACCTAAAGAACTAGGAAGGAAAGAGAAAGAGGGTTCTAAGAACCGTTAATTCTCTGTGATTTGTTGCCTATGGATAGGACTTATCTGATCAAGCCAGAGATTCTGTGTGGGTTCGCACTGGGTTACACCCCTTAGAAGTGGCAACGACCACGACTTCGGATTGGTGCCCGAGGAAACCTCGGTCTCCAATTGTCGGGATTACCTTCTTTCAAAACCTTATAAGAGATTCAACTAAAGCCAAAGGATAGGATTAAGATGGGAAGAGAAAAACGAGTGAATGAGGCGAGCTTTTCTGCCAAGCTAGCTCCAAGAAGAGGAATAGATGAATTCGGATGAGTGTATGATGGGAGATTTGGGAAAAGTCTGAGCTCGAGTGAATAGACAAAACTTGGAGTCTGGTGGTTTGAAGTTTATGGAAGCCAAAGAAGGTTTGAGCGTTTTGAAAGATATGAGAGCCACCTTAAAGGGGAAAAGGGGTTTTTTGTTTGGAATGGGGTCGCACCCTAGATGGGCTGCCTACGTACTCAATTCCCTGTTGAGATCAGACCTTACATAGTTCAGGACCTTTAGGATGGCTGAACTTTTTGAGGTGGTCGAGGGTTAGAAGTGGTTGTTTAGAGGGGAGATAGTCGAGTGCAAAAGGGTATTTCGATTGATGTGGGGTCGCGCCCTATGTGGGTTGCCTACGTACTCAATTCCCTGTTGAGATCAGACCTTACGTAGTTCATAATTTTTTTGGAGATTTTGATGTTTGATGTGTGGGATGTTATAGTTTGTGAGACGCTCGGGTCTATGAGACGTTTGAAATCTTAAGATGTCGAAATCTATGAGACGCTCGGATCTGTGAGACACTCGAGTCTGTGAGATGCTCTGGTCTGTGAGATATTCGAATCATTGGAATATCAAAGTCTGTGAGACGCTCAGGTCTGTGGGCGAAAATGGAATTGAATTGAAATTGAAGTTGAATTGGAATTGAATGAATTTTTGAATGAGTGAATGATTGAATGAAGTTTTTGAATTGAATTGGAATTTACCAGTCGGGTTGAATTTAGGCTGAATTGAATCGATTTTGGATTTGGATTTGAGATGGGATTGCATTGGTTTTTGGATTGATTGTGTGCCAAATTTGAACGGATGGACCAGGTTTAGGCCTTGGAATGTTAGGCTGGAATGGGCCTTGATGGTGGGCCGGATTGGGCTTTGAAATGGGTCTCAAAATGGGCTTTGGATTGGGCCTCGAAATGGGTCTCAAGTCGGGCTTTGGATTGGGCCGAATTGTCTTGGAAAGAGCGGACCGAATTGGGCCTTGGAAATTGGACCGAAGTGGGTCTTGATAATTGGGTCGGAATGAGCCTTAGAAGTTGGGCCGAAATGGGCCTTGGAAGGTTGGCCGAAGTGGGCCTTAGAAATTTGGGCCGGAATAGGCCTTAGAAAGATGGGCCGAGTCGGGCCTTGGAAGATGGGCCAAGTTTAGGCCTCGATTGGACTTTGGATTGGGCCTTGGATTGGGCCTTTGAAAAGTGGGCCGGTGTGGACATTGGAATTGGGCCGAGTTAGGCCTTAGAAAGTGGGCTGAAAATTGTTTTTGTTTGCAATTGGGCTGAAAATTGATTTTGGGTTGAATTGTCCTTTTAGGACTGATTTGGGCCATGGGCCTTTTTTTTATGTTGGGCTTTATTTGGCATTTGAAGTGAATTGATGTTTAGATTTTGAAATTGACTAATTTTTGGAATGAAATTTGATTTTTTTTTTACTAGAATTGGAATGTTGATTGTGCATTTTATTCTGACATTAAGGGATGATTTGAAAAGTTTTGAGGAAAACAGGTATTCCTCACATGGACCGTGTCTAGGACCCGTATGCATTGAGGATACCCCAAACATAAGGCTTCTCTACAAATGGGTGTCCCATGAGCTATCTAGGCCTTCCTATGTATTGGGCCTCTATATTGGACTAGGCCCAACAATTACCAAGCTAATCTACATAATATGTAAGATATGATACAAACAAATAATCGTGAAGTTAGAAATCAAAGATAAATGATCAATAAATACAACCTGAAACTTAGGTCCAAACTTTATTTGCATAATACATTTCGCTCCCTTTTTTTTAGACTCTAGCACCTACGCAAGGAAAGGCGACATGAAATATAAGCCTAAAGTGACTGATCTGATTTTTAAATTTTTCTAACTTTATTACAAACAATTTTTTTCGGTAGAAACCTGAGCTACAACCTGATCAAATAAACAAATAGACAATCCAGAATTTCGGAGCCTTAAACCTATTCTAAACGTTTCTTCTCTCTTTTTACAAAAAAAGAAAAAAAGATTGGAATTAACCAAGCTATCTCCACTATGGACAAATTATAAACTGCATCATCGAACAATCAGAAAGAAAAGAAAAAAAATCGAGACCCAATTTATTTTAATTAGCCAGTGCAGAAAAGAATTTGTGAAGCAGATAACAACACTACTTTACATAGACAAGGAAACATTAAATGAAACCAAGGAATATACATGCTTGTGTATTCGGCAGGAGATATATACGAACCGAACATGGACAGAGATAAGATATTTACTGGCTGATTGCAGAATCATTTAATTGAAACATTCCAGCAAGGTAAATCACACAAGAACAAATTGCCACATAAGTATAAAATTGCCCCAAGTTAGAAACAAGTACCGTTGATAGAAACATGGAATCCTCCTGTAAAGAGAATCAAAAGGCCGAGGTACAAACCAAAGAGCCGCAACGGTGCTGGAATGGAAACTCCTTCAGATTTGGTCTAGAGCGTTCAACTAGGACTCGAATGGCTCAGTCGAAATACAAGTTCAAGGAGGAAAGACAAAGTCATAAGCGAATTTGAAGAGCATCTTAATAGAAAAACATGTACACAAGTGTATTCGAGATGACGGAAACCGAATGCAAAATATTAACACGAGTTCGATTTCGAGTCTGCTTAGCAGGAAGACCGAAACCCATCTTGTAACAGATATTAGAAGTGAAACCCTTCTTGACAGAATAAAAATGATGATCTCCGGTTATAGAATGAACTATTTACCTCTGTCTCGTATTCAACAGAACAAATCTGTGTGCGAGAGATGTAGGTGCAGCAGTTCCAGAAATTTATCTCAGTTTTGGAATAAACTGCTCTCAGCATGTTTCTTGTTCGCCAGGTTCCCCGCTCGACCATAGGGTTGCAAATCGCCGTGAGTGCAGAGCAGAAGAGATGCAGAGCTTTGGATTTCTTGTCGCCAGTGGAGAGAAAGAAGACGGCAGAGGAATACTTGTGTTCCATGTTCGCCACCATACAGAGAATGAAGAAGCCAAAGAGCCATGGTTTTGTTCGACAATTTTCGGGAATGAAGAAGGCAGTGAGTTATGTATGTTCCTTGTCACCAGTTCAGGTTGAAAATTACTGGGGGTGAGCTGAATGAGTAGCGGAGACTGTATGTCCCTTGTTCGCCGGAGACATAAAGAGGATAAAGGGAGTTGGAGCATGTATGTTATTGTTTGCCAGTTTGGGTGGGTAAAATAACCATGAATAAGAGAACATAGTGTAGGTATGTATGTTGTTTGAGTGAACAAAAGCACCGTGAGCGAGAGATTGAAGAGAGGTTTAAGCGTACTGTTCCTTGTTCTCCAGTTTGATGGTAGAATACCATCATGAAAAGTTGCTAGCCATGTGAAGAGAATGGAGAGAGGGGAAGTTGTATGCTCTTTGTTTTTCAGTTGGGAGCAAATTACCGTGAGTGAATGAAGGCACAGAGCAGGTGTGTTCCTTATTCCTCTGCTGCTTGTAAAACCATGGAAGAAGAGAATGAAAAAGATGCTGGCGGCTGTGTTGGGAGTGGCGTGCCTCTGCCTTGTTCGTCGGGAACTTGAAGAGAAAGAAGAAGATGGAGCGCGTGTATTCTTTGGTCGCCTGTAACCTTTCGAAGAAGTGGTGGAGCATGCCCTTGTACACTCCCAGTTCGCCAGTGTCATGAATAGAATGAAGGAGGCGTGAGACAGTGCGCTCTGGTTCACCAGTTTTGTTGTAAAATACCGTGAAGAGAAAGGGGAAGGCGCAGAGCATGTATACTCCGCCAGTGAAGAGAACGAAGCCGCGGGGATTTTATGCTCCTTGTTAGTCATGTGCAGAGAAGGAAGAAGGAGCTTGTTCGCCGGTGATATTGCAAGATTATCGTCGGTGTAAAAGAGCTGAGCATGTTGAAAATATTTTTTGGTGTTGGGAACTTCAAAAACATTGGGATTTGGGGTTTGTCGGCTGCTGTTGCCATATCTACAGTAGGGTATCTGATTGTCTTTTTATAATAGCAAGTTAGGGTTTTTGGGATTGAAATGAAACAAGGCCAGTGATTTAATTATAATGGGCTAGTTAAATAAATGGACTTCGTTGGGGCATTGGAAAACATATCGGACTCACTAACGGGCCGTGTTTGGCTAGCCCAGATGCGCAACAGAAAAATAAAATTGAATCTTGCTGCCCCCTCTGGTATCGAACTTGAGGCTTTCAAACTCCTACCCACAATGCTAACCGGTTATACTCCTACAACATTCAGTATAATCACACGAGCACTAAGAAAAGAGATCACTTGCGAACTGAAGGAAGAATAAAAACACAACCAATCTTCTACCAGATTCAAACACAAGATCTATGGATTTCCACATGAACACTCTAACCGGTTAAGCTAGGTCGAAATTCGATATACAACTGACAGTTTCATTTCCAACTAGATAAATTCTCTACAAAATGTATTTAAAATAAATGGGTTCCTTTCTCAAGAGTTATGAAATAATAAAATGTAGATAATAAAATACGAAAACATAATAAAGTACATAAAATAACAAAATATCATAATAACATGTACATGAAATAATAAAATAGCTCTAGTATAATGGAGAAAAAATGATGGTGAATGCCCTAAGATGAAAATCGAATTAGATATGTACGAATATCAGCATATAAGATAAAAAAAGGAGTAACAAAATAAGATGAGATGAAAGTGAGTTAAATCAAATTGGCGACATAACGAAATATGTAGATAAAATGATGAAAATGATTTTAAAAGTAATAATGATAAAGGTAAAATAAAAGCAAGTACTGATAGAGAAAATACAAGTAAAGTATCAATAAAATGAAATGAGATAAAATAAACTGGTAACGAAATAGCATGAACCAAAACGAAACGAATAGGCAAATAAATAAATGAATAAAACCGAGCTGACTATCATGAAATAATAAAATAAAATAAAATAGTAAAATAAGAAAATAACAAAAGGGATGGGTTTGAAAACGGATGTTTTGAAAATTGATTTAGAAAATTTGTCATAAAATGACAGTTTCATTTAGGTACGCACATGAATAAATTTCGAATAGAAAGACGTCGACCCTCTTATTTTATTTATTTGTCTGAAGTTTGATTTTTGGGGTGAGAATTTTTGGTGTCTACAGATGGCTCCCCTTGATTCAATTTTGCAAGTACTTGCAGAATTGGATCAAGTTGAGGGCGCCAAAAATTCTCACTGCGGTTTATGAGATGCAACTACGATTGCAAGAGGGTAGGAGGTGCATGACCAGCCTATGAAATAAAGATTGAATGCAAAAATATTTACAGTTAGTCTAGAATACAAAGGTTTTGATGGGTGAGGGACAAGCCCTGAACACAACGGTTGGATTTGCTAAACGAATTTTGAACATGAACAATTGTTGGGTTTGGTGCATGAGGGCTTATGACGAGCCTCAACTAGACCTCTTGACATCCAGTTCTAGGACTTATGACGAGCCTAGAATGCAAACTCAGTACCATACTAGTAGCATAATAGCTGTCTAGCAGGTGTAAAACGAAAGGCGACCGTACTAGTAGCGCAATAGCTGTCTAGCAGGTGTAAAACGATAAATTTGACCGCACTAGTAGCGCAATAGCTGTCTAGCGGGTGTAAAATGAAAGACGACCGTACTAGTAGCGCAATAGCTGTCTAGCAGGTGTAAAATGAAAGACAACCGTACTAGTAGCGCAATAGCTGTCTAGCAGGTGTAAAACGATAAATTCGACCGCACTAGTAGCGCAATAGCTGTCTAGCGGGTGTAAAATAAAAGGCGACCGTACTAGTAGCGCAATAGCTGTCTAGCAGGTGTAAAACGATAAATTCGACCGCACTAGTAGCGCAATAGCTGTCTAGCGGGTGTAAAATGAAAGGCGACCGTACTAGTAGCGCAATAGCTGTCTAGCAGGTGTAAAATGAAAGGCGACCATACTAGTAGCGCAATAGCTGTCTAGCAGGTGTAAACGAAAGGCGACCGTACTAGTAGCGCAATAGCTGTCTAGCAGGTGTAAAACGAAAGGCGACCGTACTAGTAGCGCAATAGCTGTCTAGTAGGTGTAAAACGATAAATTCGGTCGCACTAGTAGCGCAATAGCTATCTAGCGAGTGTAAAATGAAAGACGACCGTACTAGTAGCGCAATAGCTGTCTAGCAGGTGTAAAATGAAAGGCGACCGTACTAGTAGCGCAATAGCTGTCTAGCAGGTGTAAAACGATAAATTCGACCGCACTAGTAGCGCAATAGCTGTCTAGCGGGTGTAAAATAAAAGGCGACCGTACTAGTAGCGCAATAGCTGTCTTGCAGGTGTAAAACGATAAATTCGACCGCACTAGTAGCGCAATAGCTGTCTAGCGGGTGTAAAATGAAAGGCGACCGTACTAGTAGCGCAATAGCTGTCTAGCAGGTGTAAAATGAAAGGCGACCGTACTAGTAGCGCAATAGCTGTCTAGCAGGTGTAAAATGAAAGGCGACCGTACTAGTAGCACAATAGCTGTCTAGCAGGTGTAAAACGAAAGGCGACCGTGCTAGTAGCGCAATAGCGGTCTAGCAGGTGTGAAGATGCGTCAGATAGTGAGAAAATTTTGTGGGTATATGCAGATGATATGTGATGTGAGGTGATTAACCAATGTATTAATTGAATTAAACTCCCTGTTTGTGGATGTAGGTTTTTTGGGTGAGCAGATGGCTCTATAGTAACATCAAAACCTCGGGATGGCTCCGGTATGGCTCCGGCATGGCTTCAAGGATCTAAGATGGCTCCAGCATGCGTTGATGACTCCAGTATGCACTGATGGCACTGGTAGGCACTGATGGCTCGGGTGTGACCAATGGTCTCGGGGTGGTTGGTGGGTTTGACATGGTTGGTGATTTTGTGGCAATTTGTGGGCTTTGATTTGCCTGAGAGATTTTTTTTCCAGGTGGTTTGATGGCTCCGATGATGGATTTATTGTTGTTTGACGGCATTTGTTGTGGACTTTGTAGTGAGTGAATGGTTTTTCATGGGTGAACGATTAAACACAGTTGCATGACTTGTTGGGAGTTCCCATCATGGTTCCAGGATTACCGTGGATGGCTCCGGGATGACCTTGCGCTGGTTGAGCATGACGATGCTTTGGTTGGTTCACTTTAATGACACCGAGGGGAAAAGGGAAGTTTTCGCCTTTGATGTGGTCGCACCCTGAACGGGCTGCCTACGTACTCAATTCCATATTGAGATCAGACCATACGTAGTTCGATACTTTGTGAGCAAGGGTCTTGGTGACGAAATGGCTCCGACAGGGATTTGAAGTGGCTTCTGTATTGTTTCAAACTATTGGGATGGCTCCCGTGTAGCTTTGAGGGTGGTCTCAATGTCTGAGGATGACTCACGTATGGCTCCAGCTTGGCTTTGGGAGTGGTGTCGACAAGGCTCGAGCATGATGCTGGATGGCCGGGAAGATCGTCGTATGGCTCCGGATGGCCTCGGTTTTGATTTCTTTTGATTTTCAGTTGAGCTTCGATAGCGGAAACTGAAGTCGACCTTCCACGAGACTAGACATGGTTCTTACCAGTCGGATGTTGAAAATGAAGTGGTTATGATGCATGCAAATGCGAACTGCTAGAAGAGATGCAAAATGCATATGCAGTTTTTTTTTTGAAGAGAATGTATGATTCTATCTCTATTACTATGAGGTTTACGAATATAAGACATCTTCGGTTCGGTCTTGAGTGATTGTTGAACTAGAATGTGTGAATCACTTTCCTCTCGTGGAGGGATGCGGGTTAATCTGTCGTGAGTATGGCCGTGTGTGCTAATGTCGTGATGATACTCTTGATGCTCAGAGCAGTATTTTCCTGAGAATTTCTTTTCGAGGTTCTGAACTTTCCGTTCCTCATAAATTCCTCACCTGCAATGGGGTGGGCTGATTGTGATTTGGTGGTTTAATCGAAGAGTCACTCGCACTCTAAGAACCTTGTGAGGTAAGGTTGCGCTCATTCGCTCATGGTCCCTTTGGTATGACGGGACATGTAGGTAACAAGTACGAAGCTTATGATTCATGTTTCAGATCCGTTACTTTCAGTTAACGCTCATTAACTCATGAGTCAGAGGTCTTTATTGGGTTGTAACAGGGCTGAGGGGTATGATGTATCTCACATGGGACTGGAGGTTTTGTTTAGGAATTGTGGAGCTTTTGTGCAATAGAAGACATGTTTCGCCTTTGCCATGGGTGGAATGATTAGACGGGTTTTGATAACCTTTATTGATTTCTACGGGACATCATTGGTCCTTCGGATTTGGATTTCTTCTTCTTGCCTCTTCTGGTGTTCGATTTGAACTTTCTCCTCGTTTTGTTTTTTGAAATTGCATTTGACTCATCAACTTTCTCAAGCATTCTCTGCTTTGTATTTTGGCTTTCAGCTTTGGAGTCGCATTGACTCATCGATCTTCTTGAACATTTTCAGTGTTCTTTTCGATGTTTGGCTTTGGAGTTTCCTTGACTAACTGATTTATTCAAACATTTCATTTGTTGTTTTTGTGAAAGATGGTGGGGGGAGACCGTGGCTCTGGCTCCTTTGAGATCCTCTATTACAAGGGTGAGTAAGTATGTGTATGTGAGTTAGCATGTTGTGGAGTTCGCAGAAAAAAGTTTATTGTGAAAGGTTCAGCGGGGCTCACTAAGGGATTATGTACAGGGCAGTCAAAGCTTTTTGGTTTTATAGAGATTTTTATTCCTAAGTGCCTCGTCATTCTCATTAGTCAATGATTGTTTTCTTACTATTCTTAGATCTTTGCATGAATCACAGTTCGTATCCTGTTTATCGACATTGATCTCACTATGTATTGTGCCTCTTTATGTGCTGAAGGAATGCACATGTCGCTCATGGTTTTACCTCTATTGGAATCTCTCCCTTCCCTCATCACTCGGGGGATCGTCCAGTACCTTCTTTTGAAATTCAAGGGAAAATACCGCTCTTCGCACACTACTCACTTGGTTTGTGGTGCTGATTTTGATTGGACCCTTGTGTTCGTTGACGGGTCGAGAGTTTAGTGATTCAAGCACTCTGTTCAAACAATCAATCAAGATTTTCACCAAAGACGCCGTTTCGATATGGGAGTATGCAAATGCAACTATCTACAATGCAATACGTTGTGGTAATATGGAGTTACTATATAGGATGCATGAAATGATGAGAACGAAAATGACTCATTTGGATTTTGATTGGATGTTTTTTTTTTGTGTTTTTTTTATGCAATGCATGAGTGGTAAGGTTACACCAAGTCTCGCTTGAGTCAATTCTAGTTGATGGTCCATGAAGCTCGTCCCGTCACGATTGGCTCTGAAGGTGGTCGAGTTGTGGTGATTGTTGTCGAAGAAGTAATTCTCAAGTGAGGTCGGGTTGGTGATTGGCTCCTGGATCTTGAGACTTTTAGGGAGTGACAACTCCCGCATGGTGACCCACTGATATGACATGGGCTGCATTCTCTGGGATTTTTGAAGGTATGATTTTTTTGGATTTTTGGATGTATGATTTTTTTTTGGGGGATTTTTTTTGTGTATGCTTTTTGTTGTTGTTGGTCTCTATGTACATGGTATGCCGAATGGGAAAATGCTTGAATCCCTGGTATTTCTTGCTATCGCTTTGAGGGTCGCACTTTCACTCGTGGGCAAACGTGGTTAATCACCTGCAAACACAGTCATTATGACAGAAAAAAGAATATGACAAATGTAAACGTTAGCATGCTTTGAAAAATGGGATGAATGCTTGTGTGTGATGTGTTGGTAATGCAACATGTGATTATGCAATTTTTCTCACATGGGTGTGATTCATGCATGATTAATAAATATGAAATGATCGAAGATGGGAAGAAGCAATTCGTATGTGTTACAAGAAATCAATTTTTTAGAAAAACACTTTTGAAAACACGTGTTTTCGAAGTGGTGGATTTTCTCAATAGGAATTTTGATGCTCGGTCATTCGTAAATAAAATAGGGAGTGAGGAACCCTATACACATTGATCTAAATAAATTCAAAGGGAATGTACAACCTATACACGAAGTCTATTCAGAAATTGACAAGAGAGAAAAGAATGCTAGGGAAAACCTATACAACAATTCTAAAAGTCATTAAATGGAGGAATTTGAGCTTAAAAACTTCTCCCGAATCCTTCTGCTTCGTCTTCGAGCTTCTGACTGATGGCTTACTCATGTGCGGGCTCCTGATTGGCTGTTCGCTCGTCTTCGGTTCTTGATTGGCTGCTCGCTCCTCTTCGAGCTCGAGCGACAAAGTGGTGCTACACCTAGAAAAACGGGTTGGTGCTCTTCTGACCCTCAGCAGCTTCATACTCGAACGGTTGTTTCTGGTCTTCATATTGCTCGACTCGGGTTGGTGCAGCTCTGATTTTTGGTTCGAATTGTCGTTGATCTTCATGCGCTCCACTTGCTCCGACAAGGAAAATGAGGGGCATTTTTTGAGAAAGGAAAGGTGAATGATCGAGCACAAAATCATTGTGAAAATCCACCACTTTTGTGAAAACATGAAATGACTAGTACGCTCCACGGTAATGACCACTGCTCCTGAAGGTGGGTTGAACTTCAAAAATAGCGGGTCACAACATGGGGACTAAATCATTTATTTTGAAATACATTTGTGAAAATCAATTTTGAAAACTGTTTTCGAAAACTATTTTGAAATATGATCCATGAAAATGTTGTTCCGAAATTCGTTTGTGTAAAGTAGGTTTTCTTGAATTCTGTTTGTGAAAATAGTTTTTGAAACTACATTTGTGAAAAACATCTATTCTTTTGCAAACCGTTTGACATAGTTTGTTTTCTAGAAGACTTTGATTGAAACCGTTTTTGAAAACTGTTTTGGAAATAACAATTTTGAAAATCATCATATATTTTTTGAAATCATTCGAGATGGACTTTGAAGATAATTCATTAGAGTGTTTGACATGATTCATTTTCAAATTTTTGCTCATTTTTGAAACGTGATCACACAGATGTAAGCACAAAATAAAAATCGTGACTGATTTTATGTGGAGCTGAGTGTGAATGATTGGGATAATCACCTTCCAGGTCAATCAATGCTTCCATACCACCGGGGGAACCGTCGTTCCTTCACTGTTCATCTCTCGGGATTTATCTCTGTTATGCCTTGTCGGGCACGTCATCAAGAAAGTCCGAAGTGCATAAGTTCGAAAGGTCAGGATACCCGAAGTGATACAGTCACACGAGCCACGGCCGGGGATTATCACAACATACTCACTTTTGGGAAACTTGGGGAAGTACTGCATGGGAACGGGTCTCCCCTCGTCTGCACGATAAGGTGTGTCTAAAGTCCAAATTATTCGCTGACTACGCTATGTCATGTATGGGTATCCGTAAATACGGGATCCGCTATGAATTTGTAGCGCGACATTGGGCTTTAAAGACACCCGTGGTGCACAGGAATCATGGAGAACTGAGCCTATGCAATCTTTAGGGTAAGGGAGATGGTGGTATGACAGGCGGCATACAAGGGGGTGACTACCCATAAAACCCATCCTAGACACTGGACCAGGCAGCTGGACACTGAAGGCTCATGGCTTACTATATGCTGGCTTAGACTCGGGTAAAGGAAGATATTTTGGATCATGAGCTTCAAGGAGTTGGTCTTGGACCGTATTACCTCGTGGGTTAACTCCTTCTAGGAAGGACCCAACTCATGGGGAATCAACTGTGGACCGGTTGGGATCCCGTGACTCGTGGACAAATCGGGTGACACAGAGGAATGCATGTCCTATGCTACCCGATGTAACAATGGGTTGACTCCTTCTAGGAAGGCCCCATTTACAAAAGCAATAAATAAGCAATAAATATTATGTCATGCATGAAGAGCAGTAAACATAAGACAACAAACACACAACGATAAACACACAAAAGTGAAGCATGCAAATATTAAAGCACACATGTGGCACTAAAGGCCAATCTCGAACTTTGAACTCTCATCCTAACTATCCTCTCAGAGCACACTCTAAGTGTGTATTAGAGTAGTCCTAATGGCTTGAAATGAATCTCTTGAAGGTTTTGAAAGAAGTGGGGAAATCTCGACAATTTTGAATGGAGTTCAGTCATCCTTGAGTTAGAGAAAAACTTACTCATGTTTTCCCCAGCAGAGTCGCCATTCTGTGGAGGGTGATTTTTCGGTATGAGGGGGGGTCTATCTAAATGGTCTGACTGAAAAGCCTAGATCCTGAAATGCCATTCTGTGGAGGGTGAAAACCTGTCACCTTGGCATCCCTCAAATACCTACTCTATCGTCCGTCTTTCCCAGAAAGCATAAGGGGAATGCTAGTGAGCACTACACCCGCTCTCAATGGGCCCCACGCGGACTTATGCCTCTATAAGGCGGAATTGACTAGAGTCGCCACCTAGTTTGAGCTAAAGAACTAGGAAGGAAAGAGAAAGAGGGTTATAAGAACCGTTAATTGACTCTGTGATTTGTTGCCTATGGATAGGACTTATCTGATCAAGCCAGAGATTCTGTGTGGGTTCGCACTGGGTTACACCCCTTAGAAGTGGCAACGACCACGACTTCGGATTGGTGCCCGAGGAAACCTCGGTCTCCAATTGTCGGGATTACCTTCTTTCAAAACCTTATTAGAGAGATTCAACTAAAGCCAAAGGATAGGATTAAGATGGGAAGAGAGAAAACGAGTGAATGAGGCGAGCTTTTCTGCCAAGCTAGCGCCAAGAAGAGGAATAGATGAATTCGGATGAGTGTATGATGGGAGATTTGGGAAAAGTCTGAGCTCGAGTGAATAGACAAAACTTGGAGTCTGGTGGTTTGAAGTTTATGGAAGCCAAAGAAGGTTTGAGCGTTTTGAAAGATATGAGAGCCACCTTAAAGGGGAAAAGGGGTTTTTTGTTTGGAATGGGGTCGCACCCTAGATGGGCTGCCTACGTACTCAATTCCCTGTTGAGATCAGACCTTACATAGTTCAGGACCTTTAGGATGGCTGAACTTTTTGAGGTGGTCGAGGGTTAGAAGTGGTTGTTTGGAGGGGAGATAGTCGAGTGCAAAAGGGTATTTTGATTGATGTGGGGTCGCGCCCTATGTGGATTGCCTACGTACTCAATTCCCAGTTGAGATCAGACCTTACGTAGTTCATAATTTTTTTGGAGATTTTGATGTTTGATGTGTGGGATGTTATAGTTTGTGAGACGCTCGGGTCTATGAGACGTTTGAAATCTTAAGATGTCGAAATCTATGAGACGCTCGGATCTGTGAGACACTCGAGTCTGTGAGATGCTCTGGTCTGTGAGATATTTGAATCATTGGAATATCAAAGTCTGTGAGACGCTCAGGTCTGTGGGCGAAAATGGAATTGAATTGAAATTGAAGTTGAATTGGAATTGAATGAATTTTTGAATGAGTGAATGATTGAATGAAGTTTTTGAATTGAATTGGAATTTACCAGTCGGGTTTTAATTTAGGCTGAATTGAATCGATTTTGGATTTGGATTTGAGATGGGATTGCATTGGTTTTTGGATTGATTGTGTGCCAAATTTGAACGGATGGACCAGGTTTAGGCCTTGGAATGTTAGGCTGGAATTTGCCTTGATGGTGGGCCGGATTGGGCTTTGAAATGGGTCTCAAAATGGGCTTTGGATTGGGCCTCGAAATGGGTCTCAAGTCGGGCTTTGGATTGGGCCGAATTGTCTTCGAAAGAGCGGACCGAATTGGGCCTTGGAAATTGGACCGAAGTGGGTCTTGATAATCGGGTCGGAATGAGCCTTAGAAGTTGGGCCGAAATGGGCCTTGGAAGGTTGGCCGAAGTGGGCCTTAGAAATTTGGGCCGGAATAGGCCTTGGAATTGGGCCGAGTTAGGCCTTAGAAAGATGGGCCGAGTCGGGCCTTGGAAGATGGGCCAAGTTTAGGCCTCGATTGGACTTTGGATTGGGCCTCGGATTGGGCCTTTGAAAAGTGGGCCGGTGTGGACATTGGAATTGGGCCGAGTTAGGCCTTAGAAAGTGGGCTGAAAATTGTTTTTGTTTGCAATTGGGCTGAAAATTGATTTTGGGTTGAATTGTCCTTTTAGGACTGATTTGGGCCTTGGGCCTTTTTTTTATGTTGGGCTTTATTTGGCATTTGAAGTGAATTGATGTTTAGATTTTGAAATTGACTAATTTTTAGAATGAAATTTGATTATTTTTTTTTACTAGAATTGGAATGTTGATTGTGCATTTTATTCTGACATTAAGGGATGATTTGAAAAGTTTTGAGGAAAACGGGTATTCCTCACATGGACCGTGTCTAGGACCCGTATGCATTGAGGATACCCCAAACATAAGGCTTCTCTACAAATGGGTGTCCCATGAGCTATCTAGGCCTTCCTATGTATTGGGCCTCTATATTGGACTAGGCCCAACAATTACCAAGCTAATCTACATAATATGTAAGATATGATACAAACAAATAATCGTGAAGTTAGAAATCAAAGATAAATGATCAATAAATACAACCTGAAACTTAGGTCCAAACTTTATTTGCATAATACATTTCGCTCCCTTTTTTTTAGACTATAGCACCTACGCAAGGAAAGGTGACATGAAATATAAGCCTAAAGTGACTGATCTGATTTTTAAATTTTTCTAACTTTATTACAAACAATTTTTTTCGGTAGAAACCTGAGCTACAACCTGATCAAATAAACAAATAGACAATCCAGAATTTCGGAGCCTTAAACCTATTCTAAACGTTTCTTCTCTCTTTTTTACAAAAAAAAAAAGAAAAAAAAAGATTGGAATTAACCAAGCTATCTCCACTATGGACAAATTATAAACTGCATCATCGAACAATCAGAAAGAAAAGAAAAAAAATCGAGACCCAATTTATTTTAATTAGCCAGTGCAGAAAAGAATTTGTGAAGCAGATAACAACACTACTTTACATAGACAAGGAAACATTAAATGAAACCAAGGAATATACATGCTTGTGTATTCGGCAGGAGATATATACGAACCGAACATGGACAGAGATAAGATATTAACTGGCTGATTGCAGAATCATTTAATTGAAACATTCCAGCAAGGTAAATCACACAAGAACAAATTGCCACATAAGTATAAAATTGCCCCAAGTTAGAAACAAGTACCGTTGATAGAAACATGGAATCCTCCTGTAAAGAGAATCAAAAGGCCGAGGTACAAACCAAAGAGCCGCAACGGTGCTGGAATGGAAACTCCTTCAGATTTGGTCTAGAGCGTTCAACTGGGACTCGAATGGCTCGGTCGAAATACAAGTTCAAGGAGGAAAGACAAAGTCATAAGCGAATTTGAAGAGCATCTTAACAGAACAAACATGTACACAAGTGTATTCGAGATGACGGAAACCGAATGCAAAATATTAACACGAGTTCGATTTCGAGTCTGCTTAGCAGGAAGACCGAAACCCATCTTGTAACAGAAATTAGAAGTGAAACCCATCTTGACAGAATAAAAATGATGATCTCCGGTTATAGAATGAACTATTTACCTCTGTCTCGTATTCAACAGAACAAATCTGTGTGCGAGAGATGTAGGTGCAGCAGTTCCAGAAATTTATCTCAGTTTTGGAATAAACTGCTCTCAGCATGTTTCTTGTTCGCCAGGTTCCCCGCTCGACCATAGGGTTGCAAATCGCCGTGAGTGCAGAGCAGAAGAGATGCAGAGCTTTGGATTTCTTGTCGCCAGTGGAGAGAAAGAAGACGGCAGAGGAATACTTGTGTTCCATGTTCGCCACCATACAGAGAATGAAGAAGCCAAAGAGCCATGGTTTTGTTCGACAATTTTAGGGAATGAAGAAGGCAGTGAGTTATGTATGTTCCTTGTCACCAGTTCGGGTTGAAAATTACTGGGGGTGAGCTGAATGAGTAGCGGAGACTGTATGTCCCTTGTTCGCCAGAGACATAAAGAGGATGAAGGGAGTTGGAGCATGTATGTTATTGTTTCGCCAGTTTGGGTGGGTAAAATAACCATGAATAAGAGAACATAGTGTAGGTATGTATGTTGTTTGAGTGAACAAAAGCACCGTGAGCGAGAGATTGAAGAGAGGTTTAAGCGTACTGTTCCTTGTTCTCCAGTTTGATGGTAGAATACCATCATGAAGAGTTGCTAGCCATGTGAAGAGAATGGAGAGAGGGGAAGTTGTATGCTCTTTGTTTTTCAGTTGGGAGCAAATTACCGTGAGTGAATGAAGGCACAGAGCAGGTGTGTTCCTTATTCCTCTGCTGCTTGTAAAACCATGGAAGAAGAGAATGAAAAAGATGCTGGCGGCTGTGTTGGGAGTGGCGTGCCTCTGCCTTGTTCGTCGGGAACTTGAAGAGAAAGAAGAAGATGGAGCGCGTGTATTCTTTGGTCGCCTGTAACCTTTCGAAGAAGTGGTGGAGCATGCCCTTGTACACTCCCAGTTCGCCAGTGTCATGAATAGAATGAAGGAGGCGCGAGACAGTGCGCTCTGGTTCACCAGTTTGGTTGTAAAATACCGTGAAGAGAAAGGGGAAGGCGCAGAGCATGTATACTCCGCCAGTGAAGAGAACGAAGCCGCGGGGATTTTATGCTCCTTGTTAGTCATGTGCAGAGAAGGAAGAAGGAGCTTGTTCGCCGGTGATATTGCAAGATTATCGTCGGTGTAAAAGAGCTGAGCATGTTGAAAATATTTTTTGGTGTTGGGAACTTCAAAAACATTGGGATTTGGGGTTTGTCGGCTGCTGTTGCCATATCTACAGTAGGGTATCTGATTGTCTTTTTATAATAGCAAGTTAGGGTTTTTGGGATTGAAATGAAACAAGGCCAGTGATTTAATTATAATGGGCTAGTTAAATAAATGGACTTCGTTGGGGCATTGGAAAAACATATCGGACTCACTAACGGGCCGTGTTTGGCTAGCCCAGATGCGCAACAGAAAAATAAAATTGAATCTTGCTACCCCCTCTGGTATCGAACTTGAGGCTTTCAAACTCCTACCCAACAATGCTAACCGGTTATACTCCTACAACATTCAGTATAATCACACGAGCACTAAGAAAAGAGATCACTTGCGAACTGAAGGAAGAATAAAAACACAACCAATCTTCTACCAGATTCAAACACAAGATCTATGGATTTCCACATGAACACTCTAACCGGTTAAGCTAGGTCAAAATTCGATATACAACTGACAGTTTCATTTCCAACTAGATAAATTCTCTACAAAATGTATTTAAAATAAATGGGTTCCTTTCTCAAGAGTTATGAAATAATAAAATGTAGATAATAAAATACAAAACATAATAAAGTACATAAAATAAAAAATATCATAATAACATGTACATGAAATAATAAAATAGCTCTAGTATAATGGAGAAAAAATGATGGTGAATGCCCTAAGATGAAAATCGAATTAGATATGTACGAATATCAGCATATAAGATAAAAAAAAGGAGTAACAAAATAAGATGAGATGAAAGTGAGTTAAATCAAATTGGCGACATAACGAAATATGTAGATAAAATGATTTTAAAAGTAATAATGATAAAGGTAAAATAAAAGCAAGTACTGATAGAGAAAATACAAGTAAAGTATCAATAAAATGAAATGAGATAAAATAAACTGGTAACGAAATAGCATGAACCAAAACGAAACGAATAGGCAAATAAATAAATGAATAAAACCGAGCTGACTATCATGAAATAATAAAATAAAATAAAATAGTAAAATAAGAAAATAACAAAAGGGATGGGTTTGAAAACGGATGTTTTGAAAATTGATTTAGAAAATTTGTCATAAAATGACAGTTTCATTTAGGTACGCACATGAATAAATTTCGAATAGAAAGACGTCGACCCTCTTATTTTATTTATTTGTCTGAAGTTTGATTTTTGGGGTGAGAATTTTTGGTGTCTACACCGGGTACCTTAACAACATTTGTACTTACATAACAACCCTTAGAATCTCAGGTCTGGGTAACATAACAACTTTTAGACACATAGGTCTGGGTAACATAACAACTTTCGGAACTCAACCACATTAGGACTCAAGGTCAAAATAATATTTATTACATATACCACACAACATGTCTTAGCATGTATAACAATCAAAAATACCCTTTTATATACACTGTGATCCGGCAGATTCCCTGGGAGATCAAAACAATCACTTAATCTTTAACATATATACTTCCCATGTCACCGGTCCGAAGACAAGGGCTCATACGTCCTCGGCTCGTGAGCAAGTACTACAAAAATATTCTTTGTAAGGTTAAGTAGGAGAACTTTCTTTTTTTAAAAAAAATATCTATCTAAATTTTTTGGAAATACCAATTGAAAACCCTTTTGAAAACGCATACAACTCTAAGTCCAACTTATGCTCTTTGCTTCTTTTCTTAGTGTGGTTATTTGTGACCACTTAAAGGGAGCTTTAAGAATCGTCCATCCCTGATGTGTAGCAATTAGTGTTGAACTATCCTTCCACTCCAATTTGTGTTCGGCTTCCCTTGATCACATGCAAATCAAGTACCACCTCCCACTTCATTTTCAAGCATCAATAATACACCCATTTCCAATTTTCTATCTTCTTTTTTTTGTCAATCTAGTCATAATCATTACATCTCCAAAGGATAGAACTCCGTCTACCAATTATCTCCATTCACTTTAATCCAGTCACCTAGGGAATCTTATTCTCGCTAGGTTCTATGTCGGTTTCATACACTTTCATGAATCACTATATTACATATATACATATATTTTATCAAAATACAACACACGGTTTTACATTTAGCATTATATGAACATATACTGTTGGGGTTTTAGCTCCCCGAGAGTTTCTCTACTCCCAAATACTTGTACTAACACACAACAACTAACTAAGTAGTCACACTTATCACATGGTATTTCGCATCTCCTGTGCAAAATTACAACAATTAAACTATGAATGAATGTGTATGTTTATGTAACGCACACACCAATCATCAAACAAATTATTTTGTGCTATGCACAACATAGTTCACGTACACTTGTACGGTAAAACATACTAAGCGGTTTTACACTCTACCCCCTTAAAAGGGATTATGTCCACGTAATCAGTCACTGAACATTGGCTTAAAATGTTCTGCCGTCGTGAAGTGTTTTAACTTCCACGCGGTCTGTTATACAATGCGTTCTGGTCAGAGGATCTTAACCATATTAGCGGTTTAGTCCCTAAACCAAGAATTCTCATTAGAGTTTATTTAACTCATAACCGGTTTCGGTCCTGGCCTGTGAGGCTTCTAGGCATTAATAATTAGCCATTTATTCGTATTCACTATGCACATTCGACATATGAAGCATGGGTTCACTGGCCTCTGCTACGCAACTCTGATAACTTTAGAGCTTAGCTTGCCCCGTTCGTTATTCTTACTATATTGTACATCGCCCATTTATCACCTTTATCTTGGTAATAATGGTTTCTCAACCGACGCGTGGTATCCCTTACCGTGAGCGAATTCGGTGAGGTACACACTTTCTATCCACTTCCACGAATTTACTGCGTATACAGCTATGTATTTCACAATGATTGAGTTGCTTCCTTCTGACTTACTGTCGGTTGAGGTTGAGATACTACCTAATGTGTAGTGCTCTCTCTGTTATTCCCCACACTTGAGGTAGATTGCATACTGGTATTTGGCATTCAGTGCTACTGCAGTCACTTATTTTTAATCATGCCTTCATATTTGGTTCTGTACAAGTATCATTTCATTGGTGCGACCTTGCATTTCCTATGCATCGGTCATTATAGCGTTATTCTACCACAATTAACATTTCCCCAAATCATAGCTATCCCACTCGATCATTACTGCACTAGAGCAATACCAAAACACTCAGTCATACAGAGTGTAGAGGCGTAAACTCTTGGCAGTAAATCTCTTATGCGATTCGCAATGGAAGTCACACTGTGTTTCACCGAGATTCTTATCTCATAATACTGGCTAATGGCTTACTGCCCAGCCCATTTATTATCACTTACCGTTGTATCTCCACTGAGTTTGACTCATAATTCTACTTATTTGCCATATTACCATTTAACAATACTTATACAACGGTCGCTTATTGCGCACCATATTCTTACTTCTTGTATAACACTGACTTGCATGGCATCCACCGTCATATTGGCTTCGGCACATGTACTTTCATCATTCGTATCGTGGCTCATCATTCATTTGGATGACCACTGAATACACTATTTCCTTTGAGTTTTTGTGCTCCTTAAGTGTTGTTCACTCTACATTTAGCATCACATTGCTATTTGGCTTATTACTCTTTCGGTCTCCACAACTGGTACAAACACTTCTTTTTGTATCATTCTTGTACAAATCACTCCTGGGTAACAACAACATGGTCAATCCCTAACATATTTCTTGAACTTGGTTCATATAACTGCCGCTTCAGTGGTTTCACAACATCGAGAGGTATCCCTACTCTTAAAGCAGTGGTTCGGTCTCTGCTCTATTTAGTTGTACAACATAAACTTCTGCAATCGATCAAATTTACATATCACACTTTATTTGTGGCTTATAAGCCTTACTACTTCGAGCTATGTCCATTGTGAACGGTTTACACACATTTATTTTCCCGTACAACATTACATGGTTTAGAGGTAGTATTAACTCCCTGACAAGGTCGTTGCGTCACGACTCCTTCCAAGTTGTCTCTTTGGCAACTTAGGGTCCTACTGTTAGGTGGGTTCCCTTCGGTGTTTAAACCGAATAAGTGTTTCGACTCTTGTGTTACAATCACGTTATGTCATTCAACCATTGATGATCCAATCACCCCTCAAGGATTGCTCATGGGTGTTGCTAAGTTATGCCGTCACATCTGGCTCACACTTATTAGTGTGTTTAGTTAACTACGCCGTTTGCGTTCTTAGCTGGGTTTACTATCCTCTTCTGTGAAGATCGATACCCCTTGGTAGTCTAGGTGATCATTCCGGGAGTTTCATCCCGTTCTTGCATATTAATATGTCCATATCAGGCATCAGCCTTACCATGTATTGGCTGGGTCACCGTTCCAGCTATCATGTTCATCCATGAGGATCCTTAAGACACATGCTATCTCTTTACATACCAGTCAGTGCACTTCGCACTTCCTGACTCTTAAACATTTCCTTGAAATAAACTCACTTATTCGTTTAGTCTCTTTAACTTAATTGGGTTCCCTTACTTCAACCATTCATGGTAATCCTTAGCTCTTGATTGACTTTTACTGCTGACCGTAGTATGGAGTCGACTACTTCCCGTGTTTTGGACTCTACTCGTATACATACGTGGGGTACCCTACTGATACATTGTTACTTACCCGACTAACCCATAAGTTGGTTTGTCAAGCCCACATGCTCCTATTGGAGTGCGGTCGTCCCACATTACAGTTGGTACACTCGTAGTGTCCGTCACACGCCTAGGTGAAGTATTCTACCATCAACTCCCTTATATCATCCTGTGATAATATGTACTCCGTGCTTCCCGAACTTAATCAAGGGAAGGTTTATCCACTGTCGTATTATTATGAACTCAATCTTTTCCCTCAGGTTTACCGGTTTCCGTCCGGTTATTCAAAAGTAAAATGAGTGTAACTTACCTACTTGTGGCGTTGAGGCCAATGTATGTCCGCTGGTTTGGTTTAAAAGAAGGTTAAAAATAAACATGGGTTAAAAAGAAAATTTGGTTCTGAAAAAGAGTTTGAAACAAATTCGATTTTGAAAGAAAAATTCTCAGGGTATTACAATGCCTTCTTGTCTTAACTGAGTCTAGCTTCTTGCTGACTGGTTTATTCGCACATACATTGGTTAGGCTGCTAAGCCCTTCCGCGTTTATGATGATTCCCTTTAACTTCGTGGTACTTTACTAAGTACTTTGTATTTGTTAAAAATTTTCCCGAACATCCCTGTTATAGCAGTTGCCATGGCAAGTGCGCCATGTTATTTGGTTGTCGGTTCAACACACGCACCGGTTGCGGTTTTGTTTTCAACCGCACCGTAATCAGTGGCCTTATTGGTCCTTACTTTGATCTTACAGTCTTGACAACAAATCTTCTGGGTGACTTCTCACTGCCTTCACATGATAATCATTAACTAGGGTGTTTCCCATTGGGAGACACCTTTTTACTTAGTATTGTATCTTCTTCGTAGCCCGTTCCACGCCTTTGTCGTGGTTACTGAGACTTGTCTCTTGTTTGGGTACTACGTTGCAGTTCCTTAGTCGGTTGGTATACCGTTAGTGTATCATTTAACGCTTGTAGTCCCGTAGACACTCACCTTGGGTTTCGTTACTTCACTTATTATCTATTGCACGATTGGTGCGTTGCAAGCTGGTTGTTCTAGACTGCTCGGCATGTCGACCCAGGTTGCCGAAATTCCATTCTTCTACACACAGGATCCTTCTTTCTTCGCTATTAAATGTGGTTAACATTGTTCACATGGGAACCATCTCCGGGATTCCCACTTTTCGGGATCTACCGTATGACTGGTTCTCCGTTCTCACAGAGGTACTTAATAACAGCCAGATCGGGTATTCCCGAGTAAGAGAGGACTTTCATCTCTCTGGCGTTGTTTTCCAAGTTATAAAAGGTTTTGTGGAGGGCGGGAAGGATATTGTAGGTTTCCAGTACACACTGGTAATTCCTAACTAGCGTATCTCTCACGCTATCACTCAGCCCTTAACCCAAAGTACTAAAATCCGAACTCGGTACTTCAAAAGCTTGGTATTTCAGTCATCAGGGCGATACTTCGCTCTGATACCACCTTTTGTAACACCCCAACTACAGCCATACACTTAACAACAAATTGCAGCGGAAAACTTAACTCTTCACATTACTTAACTCAATGGTGTTACACGCCGTTAGCCACCCACGTGGCTAACAAGGCTAATACATAAATATTGTATCGGTCTGATGGATGATTCCCGAGCGTCTACACATTACTATCCCTTTCCATTAACAACATCCAATATACATAAACATTCCAACTGTACTGAGTATTTACAAACTGAGGCCGATAACAATTTCGGTCTTACTAACCTACAATACATACACCATTTAAATGGCTACCCACGTACAAACGACTACCCCGTCCTACTCTCGAACGGCTTCCAGCTCCTTGTACCTGAAATAGGAAAGAAAAGAAAGGGTGGCCCCCCAGGGGGCTCAGCACCTTTGCTGGTATGGTAATCCCGCAGCCCGCATGCTACCGGGCCACGCACAACTATTTGTTGTCTAAGCATGCGGTTGATTATATTTAATCATGCATGTAAACTATAAAAACAAAACACATTACATTCCACAACAATGGGCTCAATAAAACAGACAACACATCTATACTTAGTAAATCACTCATTGTGTTCTTTAACCTCTAGAGTGTTTCTCCTCTAATGGAGCTATTTCCTTAATAGACGACACTTACCCACTAATCGGGTTGTCCTCAAATGCCTCTTATTATAAACTGGGATTCATATCCATGATCCACATACTCCACATTTTAACGTATATATAACATCACATCGTAATAAGAATTGCAGCGCAACAATAACACATAACTCAACGGTAACGGTTCTCTTTACGAACCGACTCAAACATAGTTAGTTAACTTGGTAAGCCTAGAGAATGAAAACACCCTCATGATAAGCTTGTTACATAACTCGTTACCGTCCTGTTAGTCGGACGAGTAACTTAACTTAAAGATGGATCGGATATAGTGATCCGAACACACGGCAAACACACATATTTCCCACTAGACCGATCATCAGTTAGAATAGGTAAGCTTTGGAGGAAGCTAGCGGGAGATTGTAATCCAAGAAGGAAAAACAACCTTAACATAATAGAGAGGAAGGTAAAGCAAGGATGGATACCCACTCTCAAACAACGCGCGACCGGAACGACCGGATTCCTCACCCCCATTAGTACATTTACACATATGAATAAATAGTTAGAGCTCCATTATGGAACCTATCACATCTACACACCACACGGAATCACAACTGGATTAAACACACAAGGGAGGTGACATATATACACGCACAATCAACACACAACTAACTCACGCGTAGCCGTGGTTAGAACGTCCCCATGGTATGGGTCGGTGAATCCAAATACCGATCTCTTATGTGATCCTAGATTTGGTTAGTTATGGTTTAACACTTTCGAGGTGAAATGGTATCGGAACTAAGCACGCCACATAAATGAATTGCTATAAACTCATTTCATGTTTTTATCTTACAAGGTGGCAAACACTCAGAAAAACAAGTTGGCATACAAGCCGGTGTAATCCGGTAGGACATAGGTTGCAAGAAAACCATACCTTGGTCCCTGCTTTGATTGGTTTCCACCGTAGGCAACTCCTATACATAATTAATAATGTCGGTTAATTTACCGTGGTTAACTACCAATTTTACTAAGTGTTTACATACTTATATGACATGTTTTACAACTGAACTTACACTTAGTTGTCCTCATTATTCCCATTAGGGCTTACTACTTAAGTCATATTCCTTTCTGTGTGTTTTTTTTTAAATTTTGGGTCTGACCGACCGACCCAACCAACTGGGTCGGTCCACTCCAGTAATTCTCGGGTTTTGAAGATTCCACCTTGACGACCCAAGTCCGACCCAAGTCCACTGGGTCGGTCGCTTCCAGAATTTTTTTCCGTCTTTTAAACTTGCCCGACCGACCCAACACCATTCCGACCGACCCAAAGCTCCCTGGGTCGGTCCTTTCCAGAAACTCATTCGGCTGGTTTAACAAGACCGACCGACCCAGACAGGGTCGGTCCCCTGGGTCGGTCCACAACAGAACATGTCCAAAACTTGTCAAATCTTCTCCAAACTTTTCCTCAAACCACCTAGTATGTCCTAACATCATTTGGCCCCCTTAAACCCTCATATAACATCCTCCAAACTCATTTTCTAACTCCTTAAACACTTACTTTTTCTTACAAAGTCCTTTACACTTATAATGTTTTTTACTAGGTTTCTAAGTGGTGTTTTATACTTATAACAACCACTAGACCAAAATGTTTTCTCACCACTACAACACCACCTCCCAAGCATCTTTTCTCACTAACCAAAACTCCTTGAATCTCTCCTCATGTTAATACCTTCTCCTTAAAGCACACTATTTCCTCATTGTTTACCAAACTTGCATAAGTCTTAATAAAGTCCCAAAATAACTTTGGTGTATTCCTAAAACACTAATTTGATTTCTAAATCCTCCAAGATAATGCCTAAATCCTTTTAGCACTTAGAACACCTTTATACATGTTTTCTTCTCTAGTAAAACACTTATTCATTCTTAACACTTCCTAGTTCACCATAGCTCCTTTAGAACACTTAGAACATCTTGTACTCACCAAATTTTGACATAGCTTCTCTTGTATCACCTTACACCAAAACACATAGTTTTTCACCTTTTGACAACCAAGAACCCTTAATCATTTAATACACACAAACATATTGTTTTTCATCCTTTAACCATCCAAGACATTCGTCTTCACAAAGAATGTTCTTTACACACATCTGAACCCATAAACTACACTACATCACAATATAGTGCATAAATTTAAATTGCTTGGCACTTAGGCCCTAAAATAGCATGGCTCTTAGGCCCTTAAATAGCATAGACCATAAACACTGAATTTCCCACATATTAATTGCCTTTAACCTGCAAATACACACAACATCACATATGTCCTTAATAACCTCCTTGTGGGTAGTTTGCTATCTCATTTCCCATTAGCTCTTTAGGTAGTTTTTAATAAGCATTTTAAAGCTCAATTTCCTAGGACACATAAAGCTTCATTAAGGTAGCTCATTTACCTCTCTTTCTTCAAAACTTCCTCACTTGTAATTCCTTGCCCTTCTTGATTAAAAATCGGCAAGGTGTTTTTGATCGCTTGTCAAACTTCTAATCATTATACAAGTAAAGATAATGAGCATTAAGCATTATACCTAAGCTCATGAACAAACCCTAGATTAACATAAGTGTTTTAAACACTAAATGAGATGTTTACCTTGGATTTGCAAGGGAACTTGGTTAAATAGCAAGAGAGGACTCCACCTAGTCCTTTGAAGTTTGCAATGAAGCTATGAAAGAACCAAATAAGACACCATTACATGGTGAATTTTCGGCCAACACAAAAACAAGAGGAAATAGAGTTTTTCTTTGATTTTCTTTACCTTGAAGCAATGGAGGATGGCAAGGCATGAAGAAATGAGGTCAAGCTCCATCAATGGTGAATCTTCAAGGCACCAAAATGGAGTTCTTGAAGATTTGAAAAGATAGAAGCGTAGAGCTTGGCCTAACTAGAAGAATGGTAGTCTTGAAATTGAATTTGGATCATGGAGCTAGGAGTTACAAGCATTCAAAGATGGAGATGGTATGGTTTGCTGTAGCAAAACCGGTGGAGAGAGGAGGAAGAAGGTTGGAGACGGTGGAAATGAGTGGGAAAGGAAGAAATGAAATGAGAGCTTCCTTTTACAAGATATTTACTTATAAAGTAAATAGTAAACTTTAGTTGTCAACTTTATCTAATTATTAAGCTAACAAGAGTGGTGACTCACCACAATAAAAACCAGCCCCCTTGTTGTACTAAGGGGTATTATGGTCTTTGTTGTCCAATAAATCACTTATATTGACTTATAACTTAAACTAGCACTATTTGGTTACTATTCACTAACCAAGGCACATAATTGCGAAATTTTGATTTCTCATTGATTTAGACTTCCCAATGTGATACTAAGTAGCACACATGTTGATTAAAGAGTAATGATGGACATTTAGCCACTCAAAACTCATTTACAAGACAATTTTTCAAAAATGTGCTTTAAGACTCCTTAAAGCACATTTTGTGTGTTAACTTGTTTCCAAGCTTGGTTTTCTTTAGTAATTGATTTATCACGTCCATTAGCATGTAAATAAGGTATAGGTATGACCTTTATGTATTATACAAGGTTACACCAAGTCGAGAGCAAGTATTTGCTTAAGTTGACTTTAAGGTGTTTTCTTGTGTTTTGTTTGGTTTAATTGTCTACCAAAATTTCCTAAGGACTTAATTAGCCTTATTAAATCATAATTGAATATTATTTAGTCTTGGTAGGCTCTTTGGGTCCTAACCAAGTTCACTCCAAGCTTAGAGCATGTTTTTGCTCAAACTGTGTTTATGGTACTTAATTGTTTTTACTATGGTTTAAATTGTACACTGATGTTTCTAAGGCACTTTTTAGCCTTTAAATACCATATTTTAACATTTAACAACATATCAAGGTTTGGGGTATTTCAATCTACCCCCCTTACAAGAACTTCATCCTCGAAGTTCACATTTCCCACGCATCGTTTGGATTAGAACACGGGGATTACTTTCAAAATAAACTTCCATAACCAAACATACTTTACATCACACCCTCGGACTTAACGGTCCGGGTATCATATCCACATCCATACATAACATAACACACTTACATGATAACCTCGGACTTAACGGTCCGGGTACCTTAACAACATTTGTACTTACATAACAACTTATCATAACATAACAACCTTAGAATCTCAGGTCTGGGTAACATAAAACTTTTAGACACATAGGTCTGGGTAACATAACAACTTTCGGAACTCAACCACATTAGGACTCAAGGTCAAAATAATATTTATTACATATACCACACAACATGTCTTAGCATGTATAACAATCAAAAATACCCTTTTATATACACTGTGATCCGGCAGATTCCCTGGGAGATCAAAACAATCACTTAATCTTTAACATATATACTTCCCATGTCACCGGTCCGAAGACAAGGGCTCATACGTCCTCGGCTCGTGAGCAAGTACTACAAAAATATTCTTTGTAAGGTTAAGTAGGAGAACTTTCTTTTTTAAAAAAAATATCTATCTAAATTTTTTGGAAATACCAATTGAAAATCCTTTTGAAAACGCATACAACTCTAAGTCCAACTTATGCTCTTTGCTTCTTTTCTTAGCGTGGTTATTTGTGACCACTTAAAGGGAGCTTTAAGAATCCATCCCTGATGTGATCAGCATTAGTGTTGAACTATCCTTCCACTCCAATTTGTGTTCGGCTTCCCTTGATCACATGCAAATCAAGTACCACCTCCCACTTCATTTTCAAGCATCAATAATACACCCATTTCCAATTTTCTATCTTCTTTTTTTGTCAATCTAGTCATAATCATTACATCTCCAAAGGATAGAACTCCGTCTACCAATTATCTCCATTCACTTTAATCCAGTCACCTAGGGAATCTTATTCTCGCTAGGTTCTATGTCGGTTTCATACCCTTTCATGAATCACTATATTACATATATACATATATTTTATCAAAATACAACACACGGTTTTACATTTAGCATTATACGAACATATACTGTTGGGGTTTTAGCTCCCCGAGAGTTTCTCTACTCCCAAATACTTGTACTAACACACAACAACTAACTAAGTAGTCACACTTATCACAATGGTATTTCGCATCTCCTGTGCAAAATTACCACAATTAAACTATGAATGAATGCGTATGTTTATGTAACGCACACACCAATCATCAAACAAATTATTTTGTGCTATGCACAACATAGTTCACGTACACTTGTACGGTAAAACATACTAAGCGGTTTTACACTCTACCCCCCTTAAAAGGGATTACGTCCACGTAATCAGTCACTGAACATTGGCTTAAAATGTTCTGCCGTCGTGAAGTGTTTTAACTTCCACGCGGTCTGTTATACAATGCGTTCTGGTCAGAGGATCTTAACCATATTAGCGGTTTAGTCCCTAAACCAAGAATTCTCATTAGAGTTTATTTAACTCATAACCGGTTTCGGTCCTGGCCTGTGAGGCTTCTAGGCATTAATAATTAGCCATTTATTCGTATTCACTATGCACATTCGACATATGAAGCATGGGTTCACTGGCCTCTGCTACGCAACTCTGATAACTTTAGAGCTTAGCTTGCCCCGTTCGTTATTCTTACTATATTGTACATCGCCCATTTATCACCTTTATCTTGGTAATAATGGTTTCTCAACCGACGCGTGGTATCCCTTACCGTGAGCGAATTCGGTGAGGTACACACTTTCTATCCACTTCCACGATAATTTACTGCGTATAGCTATGTATTTCACAATGATTGAGTTGCTTCCTTCTGACTTACTGTCGGTTGAGGTTGAGCTACTACCTAATGTGTAGTGCTCTCTCTGTTATTCCCCACACTTGAGGTAGATTGCATACTGGTATTTGGCATTCAGTGCTACAGTCACTTATTTTTAATCATGCCTTCATATTTGGTTCTGTACAAGTATCATTTCATTGGTGCGACCTTGCATTTCCTATGCATCGGTCATTATAGCGTTATTCTACCACAATTAACATTTCCCCAAATCATAGCTATCCCACTCGATCATTACTGCACTAGAGCAATACCAAAACACTCAGTCATACAGAGTGTAGAGGCGTAAACTCTTGGCAGTAAATCTCTTATGCGATTCGCAATGGAAGTCACACTGTGTTTCACGAGATTCTTATCTCATAATACTGGCTAATGGCTTACTGCCCAGCCCATTTATTATCACTTACCGTTGTATCTCCACTGAGTTTGACTCATAATTCTACTTATTTGCCATATTACCATTTAACAATACTTATACAACGGTCGCTTATTGCGCACCATATTCTTACTTCTTGTATAACACTGACTTGCATGGCATCCACCGTCATATTGGCTTCGGCACATGTACTTTCATCATTCGTATCGTGGCTCGTCATTCATTTGGATGACCACTGAATACACTATTTCCTTTGAGTTTTTGTGCTCCTTAAGCGTTGTTCACTCTACATTTAGCATCACATTGCTATTTGGCTTATTACTCTTTCGGTCTCCACAACTGGTACAAACACTTCTTTTTCGTATCATTCTTGTACAAATCACTCCTGGGTAACAACAACATGGTCAATCCCTAACATATTTCTTGAACTTGGTTCACATAACTGCCGCTTCAGCGGTTTCACAACATCGAGAGGTATCCCTACTCTTAAAGCAGTGGTTCGGTCTCTGCTCTATTTAGTTGTACAACATAAACTTCTGCAATCGATCAAATTTACATATCACACTTTATTTGTGGCTTATAAGCCTTACTACTTCGAGCTCTGTCCATTGTGAACGGTTTACATGGTTTAGTATTAACTCCCTGACAAGGTCGTTGCGACGACTCCTTCCAAGTTGTCTCTTTGGCAACTTAGGGTCCTACTGTTAGGTGGGTTCCCTTCGGTGTTTAAACCGAATAAGTGTTTCGACTCTTGTGTTATAATCACGTTATGTCATTCAACCATTGATGATCCAATCACCCCTCAAGGATTGCTCCTGGGTGTTGCTAAGTTATGCCGTCACATCTGGCTCACTTATTAGTGTGTTTAGTTAACTACGCCGTTTGCGTTCTTAGCTGGGTTTACTATCCTCTTCTGTGAAGATCGATACCCCTTGGTAGTCTAGGTGATCATTCCGGGAGTTTCATCCCGTTCTTGCATATTAATATGTCCATATCAGGCATCAGCCTTACCATGTATGGCTGGGTCACCATTCCAGCTATCATGTTCATCCATGAGGATCCTTAAGACACATGCTATCTCTTTACATACCAGTCAGTGCACTTCGCACTTCCTGACTCTTAAACATTTCCTTGAAATAAACTCACTAATTCGTTTAGTCTCTTTAACTTAACTGGGTTCCCTTACTTCAACCATTCATGGTAATCCTTAGCTCTTGATTGACTTTTACTGCTGACCGTAGTATGGAGTCGACTACTTCCCGTGTTTCGGACTCTACTCGTATACATACGTGGGGTACCCTACTGATACATTGTTACTTACCCGACTAACCCATAAGTTGGTCTGTCAGGCCCACATGCTCCTATTGGAGTGCGGTCGTCCCACATTACAGTTGGTACACTCGTAGTGTCCGTCACACGCCTAGGTGAAGTATTCTACCATCAACTCCCTTATATCATCCTGTGATAATATGTACTCCGTGCTTCCCGAACATAATCAAGGGAAGGTTTATCCACTGTCGTATTATTATGAACTCAATCTTTTCCCTCAGGTTTACCGGTTTCCGTCTGGTTATTCAAAAGTAAAATGGGTGTAACTTACCTACTTGTGGCGTTGAGGCCAATGTAGGTCCGCTGGTTTGGTTTAAAAGAAGGTTAAAAATAAACATGGGTTTAAAAGAAAATTTGGTTCTGAAAAAGAGTTTGAAACAAATTCGATTTTGAAAGAAAAATGCCTTCTTGTCTTAACTGAGTCTAGCTTCTTGCTGACTGGTTTATTCGCACATACATTGGTTAGGCTGATAAGCCCTTCCGCGTTTATGATGATTCCCTTTAACTTCGTGATACTTTACTAAGTACTTTGTATTTGTTAAAAATTTTCCCGAACATCCCTGTTATAGCAGTTGCCATGGCAAGTGCGCCATGTTATTTGGTTGTCGGTTCAACACACACACCGGTTGCGGTTTTGTTTTCAACCGCACCGTAATCAGTGGCCTTATTGGTCCTTACTTTGATCTTACAGTCTTGACAACAAATCTTCTGGGTGACTTCTCACTGCCTTCACATGATAATCATTAACTAGGGTGTTTCCCATTCAGGGAGACACCTTTTTACTTAGTATTGTATCTTCTTCGTAGCCCGTTCCACGCCTTTGTCGTGGTTACTGAGACTTGTCTCTTGTTTGGGTACTACGTTGCAGTTCCTTAGTCGGTTGGTATACCGTTAGTGTATCATTTAACGCTTGTAGTCCCGTAGACACTCACCTTGGGTTTCGTTACTTCACTTATTATCTGTTGCACGATTGGTGCGTTGCAAGCTGGTTGTTCTAGACTGCTCGGCATGTCGACCCAGGTTGCCCGAAATTCCATTCTTCTACACACAGGATCCTTCTTTCTTCGCTATTAAATGTGGTTAACATTGTTCACATGGGAACCATCTCCGGGATTCCCACTTTTCGGGATCTACCGTATGACTGGTTCTCCGTTCTCACAGAGGTACTTAATAACAGCCAGATCGGGTATTCCCGAGTAAGAGAGGACTTTCATCTCTCTGGCGTTGTTTTCCAAGTTATAAAAGGTTTTGTGGAGGGCGGGAAGGATATTGTAGGTTTCCAGTACACACTGGTAATTCCTAACTAGCGTATCTCTCACGCTATCACTCAGCCCTTAACCCAAAGTACTAAAATCCGAACTCGGTACTTCAAAAGCTTGGTATTTCAGTCATCAGGGCGATACTTCGCTCTGATACCACCTTTTGTAACACCCCAACTACAGCCATACACTTAACAACAAATTGCAGCGGAAAACTTAACTCTTCACATTACTTAACTCAATGGTGTTACACGCCGTTAGCCACCCACGTGGCTAACAAGGCTAATACATAAATATTGTATCGGTCTGATGGATGATTCCCGAGCGTCTACACATTACTATCCCTTTCCATTAACAACATCCAATATACATAAACATTCCAACTGTACTGAGTATTTACAAACTGAGGCCGATAACAATTTCGGTCTTACTAACTACAATACATACACCATTTAAATGGCTACCCACGTACAAACGACTACCCCGTCCTACTCTCGAACGGCTTCCAGCTCCTTGTACCTGAAATAGGAAAGAAAAGAAAGGGTGGCCCCCCAGGGGGCTCAGCACCTTTGCTGGTATGGTAATCCCGCAGCCCGCATGCTACCGGGCCACGCACAACTATTTGTTGTCTAAGCATGCGGTTGATTATATTTAATCATGCATGTAAACTATAAAAACAAAACACATTACATTCCACAACAATGGGCTCAATAAAACAGACAACACATCTATACTTAGTAAATCACTCATTGTGTTCTTTAACCTCTAGAGTGTTTCTCCTCTAATGGAGCTATTTCCTTAATAGACGACACTTACCCACTAATCGGGTTGTCCTCAAACGCCTCTTATTATAAACTGGGATTCATATCCATGATCCACATACTCCACATTTAACGTATATATAACATCACATCGTAATAAGAATTGCAGCGCAACAATAACACATAACTCAACGGTAACAGTTCTCTTTACGAACCGACTCAAACATAGTTAGTTAACTTGGTAAGCCTAGAGAATGAAAACACCCTCATGATAAGCTTGTTACATAACTCGTTACCTGTTAGTCGGACGAGTAACTTAACTTAAAGATGGATCGGATATAGTGATCCGAACACACGGCAAACACACATATTTCCCACTAGACCGATCATCAGTTAGAATAGGTAAGCTTTGGAGGAAGCTAGCGGGAGATTGTAATCCAAGAAGGAAAAACAACCTTAACATAATAGAGAGGAAGGTAAAGCAAGGATGGATACCCACTCCCAAACAACGCGCGACCGGAACGACCGGATTCCACCCCCATTAGTACATTTACACATATGAATAAATAGTTAGAGCTCCATTATGGAACCTATCACATCTACACACCACACGGAATCACAACTGGGTTAAACACACAAGGGAGGTGACATATATACACGCACAATCAACACACAACTAACTCACGTGTAGCCGTGGGTTAGAACGTCCCCATGGTATGGGTCGGTGAATCCAAATACCGATCTCTTATGTGATCCTAGATTTGGTTAGTTATGGTTTAACACTTTCGAGGTGAAATGGTATCGGAACTAAGCACGCCACATAAATGAATTGCTATAAACTCATTTCATGTTTTTATCTTACAAGGTGGCAAACACTCAGAAAAACAAGTTGGCATACAAGCCGGTGTAATCCGGTAGGACATAGGTTGCAAGAAAACCATACCTTGGTCCCTGCTTCGATTGGTTTCCACCGTAGGCAACTCCTATACATAATTAATAATGTCGGTTAATTTACCGTGGTTAACTACCAAATTTACTAAGTGTTTACATACTTATATGACATGTTTTACAACTGAACTTACACTTAGTTGTCCTCATTATTCCCATTAGGGCTTACTACTTAAGTCATATTCCTTTCTGTGTGTTTTTTTTTAAATTTTGGGTCTGACCGACCGACCCAACCAACTGGGTCCGTCCACTCCAGTAATTCTCGGGTTTTGAAGATTCCACCTTGACCGACCCAAGTCCGAACCAAGTCCACTGGGTCGGTCGCTTCCAGAATTTTTTTCCGTCTTTTAAACTTGCCCGACCGACCCAACACCATTCCGACCGACCCAAAGCTCCCTGGGTCGGTCCTTTCCAGAAACTCATTCGGCTGGTTTAACAGACCGACCGACCCAGACAGGGTCGGTCCCCTGGGTCGGTCCACAACAGAACATGTCCAAAACTTGTCAAATCTTCTCCAAACTTTTCCTCAAACCACCTAGTATGTCCTAACATCATTTGGCCCCCTTAAACCCTCATATAACATCCTCCAAACTCATTTTCTAACTCCTTAAACACTTACTCTTTTTCTTACAAAGTCCTTTACACTTATAATGTTTTTTACTAGGTTTCTAAGTGGTGTTTTATACTTATAACAACCACTAGACCAAAATGTTTTCTCACCACTACAACACCACCTCCCAAGTCTTTTCTCACTAACCAAAACTCCTTGAATCTCTCCACATGTTAATACCTTCTCCTTAAAGCACACTATTTCCTCATTGTTTACCAAAGTTGCATAAGTCTTAATAAAATCCCAAAATAACTTTGGTGTATTCCTAAAACACTAATTTGATTTCTAAATCCTCCAAGATAATGCCTAAATCCTTTTAGCACTCTAGAACACCTTAATACATGTTTTCTTCTCTAGTAAAACACTTATTCATTCTTAACACTTCCTAGTTCACCATAGCTCCTTTAGAACACTTAGAACATCTTGTACTCACCAAATTTTGACATAGCTTCTCTTGTATCACCTTACACCAAAACACATAGTTTTTCACCTTTTGACAACCAAGAACCCTTAATCATTTAATACACACAAACATATTGTTTTTCATCCTTTAACCATCCAAGACATTCTTCACAAAGAATGTTCTTTACACACATCTGAACCCTTAAACTACACTACATCACAATATAGTGCATAAATTTAAATTGCTTGGCACTTAGGCCCTTAAATAGCATGGCTCTTAGGCCCTTAAATAGCATAGACCATAAACACTGAATTTCCCACATATTAATTGCCTTTAACCTGCAAATACACACAACATCACATATGTCCTTAATAACCTCCTTGTGGGTAGTTTGCTATCTCATTTCCCATTGGCTCTTTAGGTAGTTTTTAATAAGCATTTTAAAGCTCAATTTCCTAGGACACATAAAGCTTCATTAAGGTAGCTCATTTACCTCTCTTTCTTCAAAACTTCCTCACTTGTAATTCCTTGCCCTTCTTGATTAAAAATCGGCAAGGTGTTTTTGATCGCTTGTCAAACTTCTAATCATTATACAAGTAAAGATAATGAGCATTAAGCATTATACCTAAGCTCATGAACAAACCCTAGATTAACATAAGTGTTTTAAACACTAAATGAGATGTTTACCTTGGATTTGCAAGGGAACTTGGTTAAATAGCAAGAGAGGACTCCACCTAGTCCTTTGAAGTTTGCAATGAAGCTATGAAAGAACCAAAAGAAGACACCATTACATGGTGAATTTTCGGCCAACACAAAAACAAGAGGAAATAGAGTTTTTCTTTGATTTTCTTTACCTTGAAGCAATGGAGGATGGCAAGGCATGAAGAAATGAGGTCAAGCTCCATCAATGGTGAATCTTCATGGCACCAAAATGGAGTTCTTGAAGATTTGAAAAGATAGAAGCGTAGAGCTTGGCCTAACTAGAAGAATGGTAGTCTTGAAATTGAATTTGGATCATGGAGCTAGGAGTTACAAGCATTCAAAGATGGAGATGGTATGGTTTGCTGTAGCAAAACCGGTGGAGAGAGGAGGAAGAAGGTTGGAGACGGTGGAAATGAGTGGGAAAGGAAGAAATGAAATGAGAGCTTCCTTTTACAAGATATTTACTTATAAAGTAAATAGTAAACTTTAGTTGTCAACTTTATCTAATTATTAAGATAACAAGAGTGGTGACTCACCACAATAAAAACCAGCCCCCTTGTTGTACTAAGGGGTATTATGGTCTTTGTTGTCCAATTAAATCACTTATATTGACTTATAACTTAAACTAGCACTATTTGGTTACTATTCACTAACCAAGGCACATAATTGCGAAATTTTGATTTCTCATTGATTTAGACTTCCCAATGTGATACTAAGTAGCACACATGTTGATTAAAGAGTAATGATGGACATTTAGCCACTCAAAACTCATTTACAAGACAATTTTTCAAAAATGTGCTTTAAGACTCCTTAAAGCACATTTTGTGTGTTAACTTGTTTCCAAGCTTGGTTTTCTTTAGTAATTGATTTATCACGTCCATTAGCATGTAAATAAGGTATAGGTATGACCTTTATGTATTATACAAGGTTACACCAAGTCGAGAGCAAGTATTTGCTTAAGTTGACTTTAAGGTGTTTTCTTGTGTTTTGTTTGGTTTAATTGTCTACCAAAATTTCCTAAGGACTTAATTAGCCTTATTAAATCATAATTGAATATTATTTAGTCTTGGTAGGCTCTTTGGGTCCTAACCAAGTTCACTCCAAGCTTAGAGCATGTTTTTGCTCAAACTGTGTTTATGGTACTTAATTGTTTTTACTATGGTTTAAATTGTACACTGATGTTTCTAAGGCACTTTTTAGCCTTTAAATACCATATTTTAACATTTAACAACATATCAAGGTTTGGGGTATTTCAATCTACCCCCCTTACAAGAACTTCATCCTCGAAGTTCACATTTCCCACGCATCGTTTGGATTAGAACACGGGGATTACTTTCAAAATAAACTTCCATAACCAAACATACTTTACATCACACCCTCGGACTTAACGGTCCGGTATCATATCCACATCCATACATAACATAACACACTTACATGATAACCTCGGACTTAACGGTCCGGGTACCTTAACAACATTTACTACATAACAACTTATCTAATAACAACCCTTAGAATCTCAGGTCTGGGTAACATAACAACTTTTAGACACATAGGTCTGGGTAACATAACAACTTTCGGAACTCAACCACATTAGGACTCACGGTCAAAATAATATTTATTACATATACCACACAACATGTCTTAGCATGTATAACAATCAAAAATACCCTTTTATATACACTGTGATCCGGCAGATTCCCTGGGAGATCAAAACAATCACTTAATCTTTAACATATATACTTCCCATGTCACCGGTCCGAAGACAAGGGCTCATACGTCCTCGGCTCGTGAGCAAGTACTACAAAAATATTCTTTGTAAGGTTAAGTAGGAGAACTTTCTTTTTTAAAAAAAATATCTATCTAAATTTTTTGGAAATACCAATTGAAAATCCTTTTGAAAACGCATACAACTCTAAGTCCAACTTATGCTCTTTGCTTCTTTTCTTAGCGTGGTTATTTGTGACCACTTAAAGGGAGCTTTAAGAATCGTCCATCCCTGATGTGATCAGCATTAGTGTTGAACTATCCTTCCACTCCAATTTGTGTTCGGCTTCCCTTGATCACATGCAAATCAAGTACCACCTCCCACTTCATTTTCAAGCATCAATAATACACCCATTTCCAATTTTCTATCTTTTTTTTTGTCAATCTAGTCATAATCATTACATCTCCAAAGGATAGAACTCCGTCTACCAATTATCTCCATTCACTTTAATCCAGTCACCTAGGGAATCTTATTCTCGCTAGGTTCTATGTCGGTTTCATACCCTTTCATGAATCACTATATTACATATATACATATATTTTATCAAAATACAACACACGGTTTTACATTTAGCATTATACGAACATATACTGTTGGGGTTTTAGCTCCCCGAGAGTTTCTCTACTCCCAAATACTTGTACTAACACACAACAACTAACTAAGTAGTCACACTTATCACAATGGTATTTCGCATCTCCTGTGCAAAATTACCACAATTAAACTATGAATGAATGCGTATGTTTATGTAACGCACACACCAATCATCAAACAAATTATTTTGTGCTATGCACAACATAGTTCACGTACACTTGTACGGTAAAACATACTAAGCGGTTTTACACTCTACCCCCCTTAAAAGGGATTACGTCCACGTAATCAGTCACTGAACATTGGCTTAAAATGTTCTGCCGTGAAGTGTTTTAACTTCCACGCGGTCTGTTATACAATGCGTTCTGGTCAGAGGATCTTAACCATATTAGCGGTTTAGTCCCTAAACCAAGAATTCTCATTAGAGTTTATTTAACTCATAACCGGTTTCGGTCCTGGCCTGTGAGGCTTCTAGGCATTAATAATTAGCCATTTATTCGTATTCACTATGCACATTCGACATATGAAGCATGGGTTCACTGGCCTCTGCTACGCAACTCTGATAACTTTAGAGCTTAGCTTGCCCCGTTCGTTATTCTTACTATATTGTACATCGCCCATTTATCACCTTTATCTTGGTAATAATGGTTTCTCAACCGACGCGTGGTATCCCTTACCGTGAGCGAATTCGGTGAGGTACACACTTTCTATCCACTTCCACGATAATTTACTGCGTATACAGCTATGTATTTCACAATGATTGAGTTGCTTCCTTCTGACTTACTGTCGGTTGAGGTTGAGCTACTACCTAATGTGTAGTGCTCTCTCTGTTATTCCCCACACTTGAGGTAGATTGCATACTGGTATTTGGCATTCAGTGCTACTGCAGTCACTTATTTTTAATCATGCCTTCATATTTGGTTCTGTACAAGTATCATTTCATTGGTGCGACCTTGCATTTCCTATGCATCGGTCATTATAGCGTTATTCTACCACAATTAACATTTCCCCAAATCATAGCTATCCCACTCGATCATTACTGCACTAGAGCAATACCAAAACACTCAGTCATACAGAGTGTAGAGGCGTAAACTCTTGGCAGTAAATCTCTTATGCGATTCGCAATGGAAGTCACACTGTGTTTCACTGAGATTCTTATCTCATAATACTGGCTAATGGCTTACTGCCCAGCCCATTTATTATCACTTACCGTTGTATCTCCACTGAGTTTGACTCATAATTCTACTTATTTGCCATATTACCATTTAACAATACTTATACAACGGTCGCTTATTGCGCACCATATTCTTACTTCTTGTATAACACTGACTTGCATGGCATCCACCGTCATATTGGCTTCGGCACATGTACTTTCATCATTCGTATCGTGGCTCGTCATTCATTTGGATGACCACTGAATACACTATTTCCTTTGAGTTTTTGTGCTCCTTAAGCGTTGTTCACTCTACATTTAGCATCACATTGCTATTTGGCTTATTACTCTTTCGGTCTCCACAACTGGTACAAACACTTCTTTTCGTATCATTCTTGTACAAATCACTCCTGGGTAACAACAACATGGTCAATCCCTAACATATTTCTTGAACTTGGTTCACATAACTGCCGCTTCAGCGGTTTCACAACATCGAGAGGTATCCCTACTCTTAAAGCAGTGGTTCGGTCTCTGCTCTATTTAGTTGTACAACATAAACTTCTGCAATCGATCAAATATACATATCACACTTTATTTGTGGCTTATAAGCCTTACTGCTTCGAGCTCTGTCCATTGTGGACGGTTTACACACATTTATTTTTCTGTACAACATTACATGGTTTAGAGGTAGTATTAACTCCCTGACAAGGTCGTTGCGTCACGACTCCTTCCAAGTTGTCTCTTTGGCAACTTAGGGTCCTACTGTTAGGTGGGTTCCCTTCGGTGTTTAAACCGAATAAGTGTTTCGACTCTTGTGTAATAATCACGTTATGTCATTCAACCATTGATGATCCAATCACCCCTTGAGGATTGCTCCTGGGTGTTGCTAAGTTATGCCGTCACATCTGGCACGCACTTATTAGTGTGTTTAGTTAACTACGCCATTTGCGTTCTTAGCTGGGTTTACTATCCTCTTCTGTGAAGATCGATACCCCTTGGTAGTCTAGGTGATCATTCCGGGAGTTTCATCCCGTTCATGCACATTAATATGTCCATATCAGGCATTAGCCTTACCATGTATAGGCTGGGTCACCGTTCCCGCTATCATGTTCATCCATGAGGATCCTCAAGACACATGCTATGTCTTTACATACCAGTCAGTGCACTTCGCACTTCCTGACTCTTAAACATTTCCTTGAAATAAACTCACTAATTCTTTTAGTCTCTTTAACTTAACTGGGTTCCTTTACTTCAACCATTCATGGTAATCCTTAGCTCTTGATTGACTTTTACTGCTGACCGTAGTATGGAGTCGACTACTTCCCGTGTTTCGGACTCTACTCGTATACATACGTGGGGTACCCTACTGATACGTTGTTATCTTACCCGACTAACCCATAAGTAGGTCTGTCAGGCCCACATGCTCATATTGGAGTGCGGTCGTCCCACATTACAGTTGGTACACTCGTAGTGTCCGTCACACGCCTAGGTGAAGTATTCTGTCGTCAACTCCCTTATATCATCCTGTGATAATATGTATTCCGTGCTTCCCGAACTTAATCAAGGGAAGGTTTATCCACAGTCGTATTATTATGAACTCAATCTTTTCCCTCAGGTTTACCGGTTTCCATCCGGTTATTCAAAAGTAAAATGGGTGTAACTTACCTACTTGTGGCACTGAGGCCAATGTAGGTCCACTGGTTTGGTTTAAAAGAAGGTTAAAATAAACATGGGTTTAAAAGAAAATTTGGTTTTGAAAAAGAGTTTGAAACAAATCCGATTTTGAAAGAAAAATTCTCAGGGTATTACAATGCCTTCTTGTCTTAACTGAGTCTAGCTTCTTGCTGACTGGTTTATTCGCACATACATTTGTTAGGCTGCTAAGCCCTTCCGCGTTTATGATGATTCCCTTTTACTTCGTGGTACTTTACTAAGTACTTTGTATTTGTTAAAATTTTCCCGAACATCCCTGTTATAGCAGCACTTGCCATGGCAAGTGCGCCATGCTAACTGGCTGTCGGTTCAACACACACACCGGTTGCGGTTTTGTTTTCAACCACACCGTAATCAGTGGCCTTATTGGTCCTTACTTTGATCTTACAGTCTTGACAACAAATCTTCTGGGTGACTTCTCACTGTCTTCACATGATAATCATTAACTAGGGTGTTTCCCATTCTGGAGACACCTTTTTACTTAGTATTGTATCTTCTTCGTAGCCCGTTCCACGCCTTTGTTGTGGTTACTGAGACTTGTCTCTTGTTTGGGTACTACGTTGCGGTTCCTTAGTCGGTTGGTATACCGTTAGTGCATCATTTAACGCTTGTAGTCCCTTAGACACTCACCTCGGGTTTCGTTACTTCACTTATTGTCTGTTGCACGAATGGTGTGTTGCAAGCTGATTGTTCTCGACTGCTCGGCATGTCGACCCAGGTTGCCGGAAATTCCATTCTTCTACACACAGGATCCTTCTTTCTTCGCTATTAAATGCGGTTAACATTGTTCACATGGGAACCGTCTCCGGGATTTCCACTTTTCGGGATCTACCGTATGACAGGTTCTCCGTTCTCACAGAGGTACTTAATAACAGCCAGATCGGGTATTCCCGAGTAAGAGAGGACTTTCATCTCTCTGGCATTGTTTTCCAAGTTATAAAACAGGGTTTGTGGAGGGCGGGAAGGATATTGTAGGTTTCTAGTACACACTGGTAATTCCTAACTAGCGTATCTCTCACGCTATCACTCAGCCCTTAACCCAAAGTACTAAAATCCTAACTCGATACTTCAAAAGCTCGGTATTTCAGTCATCAGGGCGATACTTCGCTCTGATACCACTTTTGTAACACCCCAACTACAACCATACACTTAACAACAAATTGCAGCAGAAAACTTAACTCAATGGTATTACACGCCGTTAGCCACCCACATGGCAAACAAGGCTAATACATAAATATTGTATCGGTCTGATGGGCCAGATTCCCGAGCGTCTACACATTACTATCCCTTTCCATTAACAACATCCAATATACATAAACATTCCAACTGTACCGAGTATTTACAAACTGAGGCCGATAACAATTTCGGTCTTACTACACCTACAATACATACACCATTTAAATGGCTACCCACGTACAAACGACTACCCCGTCCTACTCTCGAACGGCTTCCAGCTCCTTGTACCTGAAATAGGAAAGAAAAGAAAGGGTGGCCGCCCCAGGGGGCTCAGCACCTTTGCTGGTATGGTAATCCCCCAGCTCGCATGCTACCGGGCCACGCACAACTATTTGTCGTCTAAGCATGCGGTTGATTATATTTAATCATGCATGTAAACTATAAACACACAACACATTACATTCCTCAACAATGGGCTCAATAAAACAGACAACACATCTATACTTAGTAAATCACTCATTGTGTTCTTTAACCCCTAGAGTGTTTCTCCTCTAATGGAGCTATTTCCTTAATAGACGACACTTACCCACTAATCGGGTTGTCCTCAAACGCCTCTTATTATAAACTGGGATTCATATCCATGATCCACATACTCCATATTTTAACGTATATATAACATCAGATCGCAATAAGAATTGCAGCGCAGCAATAACACATAACACAACGGTAACGGTTCTCTTTACGAACCGACTCAAACATAGTTAGTTAACTTGGTAAGCCTAGAGAATGAAAACACCCTCATGATAAGCTTGTTACATCACTCGTTACCGTCCTGTTAGTCGGACGAGTAACTTAACTTAAAGATGGATCGGATATAGTGATCCGAACACACCGCAAACACACATATTTCCCCCTAGACCGATCATCAGTCAAAATAGGTAAGCTTTGGAGGAAGCTAGCGGGAGATTGTAATCCAAGAAGGAAAAACAACCTTAACATAACAAAGAGGAAGGTAAAGCAAGGATGGATACCCACTCCCAAACAACGTGCGACCGGAACGACCGGATTCCTCACCCCCCATTAGTACATTTACACTTATGAATAAATAGTTAGAGCTCCATTATGGAACCTATCACATCCACACACCACATGGAATCACAACTGGGTTAAACACACAAGGGAGGTGACATATATACACGCAAAATCAACACACAACTAACTCACGCATAGCCGTGGTTAGAACGTCCCCATGGTATGGGTCGTTGAATCCGAATACCGATCTCTTATGTGATCCTAGATTTGGTTAGTTATGGTTTAACACTTTCGAGGTTAAACGGTATCGGAACTAAACACGCCACATAAATGAATTGCTATAAACTCATTTCATGTTTTTATCTTACAAGGTGGCAAACACTCAGAAAAACAAGTTGGCATACAAGCCGGTGTAATCCGGTAGGACACTGGGTCGGTCGCTTCCAGAATTTTTTTCCGTCTTTTAAACTTGCCCGACCGACCCAACACCATTCCGACCGACCTAAAGCTCCCTGGGTCGGTCCTTTCCAGAAACTCATCCGGCTGGTTTAACATAGACCGACCGACCCAGACAGGGTCGGTCCCCTGGGTCGGTCCACAACAGAACATGTCCAAAACTTGTCAAATCTTCTCCAAACTTTTCCTCAAACCTCTTAGTATGTCCTAACATCATTTGTCATCCTTAAACCCTCATATAACATCCTCCAAACTCATTTTCTAACTCCTTAAACACTTACTCTTTTTCTTACAAAGTCCTTTACACTGATAATGTTTTTCACTAGGTTTCTAAGTGGTGTTTTATACTTATAACAACCACTAGACCAAAATGTTTTCTCACCACTACAACACCACCTCCCAAGCATCTTTTCTCACTAACCAAACTCCTTGAATCTCTCCACATGTTAATACCTTCTCCTTAAAGCACACTATTTCCTCATTGTTTACCAAAGTTGCATAAGTCTTAATAAAATCCCAAAATAACTTTGGTGTAATCCAAAAACACTCATTTGATTTCTAAATCCTCCAAGATAATGCATAAATCCTTTTAGCACTCTAGAACACCTTATACATGTTTCTTCTCTAGTAAAACACTTATTCATTCTTAACACTTCCTAGTTCACCATAGCTCCTTTAGAACACTTAGAACATCTTGTACTCACCAAATTTTGACATAGCTTCTCTTGTATCACCTTACACCAAAACGCATAGTTTTTCACCTTTTGACAACCAAGAACCCTTAATCATTTAATACACAAACATATTATTTTTCATCCTTCAACCATCCAAGACATTCATCTTCACAAAGAATGTTCTTTACACACATCTAAACCCTTAAACTACACTACATCACAATATAGTGCATAAACTTAAATTGCTTGGCACTTAGGCCCTTAAATAGCATGGCTCTTAGGCCCTTAAATAGCATAGACCTTAAACACTGAATTTCCCACATATTAATTGCCTTTAACCTGCAAATACACACATCACATATGTCCTTAATAACCTCCTTATGGGTAGTTTGCTATCTCATTTCCCATTGGCTCTTTAGGTAGTTTTTAATAAGCATTTTAAAGCTCAATTTCCTAGGACACATAAAGCTTCATTAAGGTAGCTCATTTACCTCTCTTTCTTCAAAACTTCCTCACTTGTTTTTCCTTGCCCTTCTTGATTAAAAATCGGCAAGGTGTTTTTGATCGCTTGTCAAACTTCTAATCAATATACAAGTAAAGATAATGAGCATTAAGCATTATACCTAAGCTCATGAACAAACCCTAGATTAACATAAGTGTTTTAAACAATAAATGAGATGTTTACCTTGGATTTGCAAGGGAACTTGGTTAAATAGCAAGAGAGGACTCCACCTAGTCCTTTGAAGTTTGGAATGAAGCTATGAAAGAACCAAAAGAAGACACCATTACATGGTGAATTTTCGGCCAACACAAAAACAAGAGGAAATGGAGTTTTTCTTTGATTTTCTTTACCTTGAAGCAATGGAGGATGGCAAGGCATGAAGAAATGAGCTCAAGCTCCATCAATGGTGAATCTTCATGGCACCAAAATGGAGTTCTTGAAGATTTGAAAAGATAGAAGTGTAGAGCTTGGCCTAACTAGATGAATGGTAGTCTTAAAATTGAATTTGGATCATGGAGCTAGGAGTTAGAAGCATTCAAAGATGGAGATGGTATGGTTTGCTGTAGCAAAACCGGTGGAGAGAGGAGGAAGAAGGTTGGAGACGGTGGAAATTAGTGGGAAAGGAAGAAATGAAATGAGAGCTTCCTTTTACAAGATATTTACTTATAATGTAAATAGTAATTTTTAGTTGTCAAATTTATCTACTTATTAAGCTAACAAGAGTGGTGACTCACCACAATAAAAACCAGCCCCCTTGTTGTACTAAGGGGTATTATGGTCTTTGTTGACCAATTAAATCACTTATATTGACTTATAACTTAAACTAGCACTATTTGGTTACTATTCACTAACCAAGGCACATAATTGTGAAATTTTTGATTTCTCATTGATTTAGACTTCCTAATGTGATACTAAGTAGTACACATGTTGATTAAAGAGTAATGATGGACATTTAGCCACTCAAAACTCATTTACAAGACAATTTTTCAAAAATGTGCTTTAAGACTCCTTAAAGCACATTTTGTGTTTTAACTTGTTTCCAAGCTTGGTTTTCTTTAGTAATTGATTTATCACGTACATTAGCATGTAAATAAGGTATAGGTATGACCTTTAGATCTTATACAAGGTTACACCAAGTCTAGAGCAAGTATTTGCTTAAGTTGACTTTAAGGTGTTTTCTTGTGTTTTGTTTGGTTTAATTGTCTACCAAAATTTCCTAAGGACTTAATTAGCCTTATTAAATCATAACTGAATATTATTTAGTGTTGGTAGGCTCTTTGGGTTCTAACCAAGTTCACTCCAAGCTTATAGCATGTTTTTGCTCAAACTGTGTTTATGGTACTTTATTGTTTTTTCTATGGTTTAAATTGTACACTAATGTTTCTAAGGCACTTTTTAGCATTTAAATACCATAGTTTAACATTTAAACAACATATCAAGGTTTGGGATATTTCAAAATTAGGTGGTGACTCATAATTGTTCCAGTGAGCTAACTTAGGTTTTAATAATAATGGTTATATGACTTAGTTATTAAACTTAGGTTATAAGTGGACCTAGAACCCGACTTGATCCTAATAAACTCGAATCACCATAGGATAGGGTTTAAAAATCGAGGCTCACATGATTATCGTTGAAATCGAAGTGTGGGATCCGAGTAGTTAGCGCTTTTATACTGTATTATGCTAGACTTAGTTTACATAATGATGATGTTGTATATTCTGGATCGGTTAGATGCTCACTATCACATGTATTGATTTGGATGTTAGTATGATGTATAGGTTGGTATCTTGTCATCACGGTGGCTTTGTATTTATTATCATCGTTTTATTATTACCTCATTTTTGCTTCGTTACTCCCATGGGTAAGTAATGGCATGTGACACCCCTTGTAAGGTTTGTTATTATTTTAAATACCGCTGAGAGACGTGTTTAATATGATACATGAGAGATTATGACGTGTTGACCGAGAGGGTTGTTACAAAAAATGGTATCAGAGCGGAGTACCGTTCTGATGATGAGATACTTGGATTAAGACAGTGAGTCTAGGATTTGGGAAACACGGGATACGTCTGTGAGGTACGAGACAACTCGTTTAAGTGAAATTATGTTTAGTAATGCAATACGCGTATACATGTTAGCCTTGATGGCAATTCAATATCCACTTAATGTTTACGGTATATTTACCGATTTATAATATGGCAATATGTATTACAGATGTCGGGTAGGGCAAGAGGCCATGGAGGTGGCAGAGGGGGCAGTAGCGACCCCGTTACCTCAGGAGTTGCAGAGGCGGTTGCCGCCATTCTAGCTTAGCTTGGAGGAGCACTGCCCCGCCTACCTCAGCCCCGAGAGGTGAACTGGCTGAAGGCGGTGTCCGAGATGCTACCACCGACATATTCAGGGGAGCCAGACCCCGTTGCCTTAGAGCGATATATAGTAGACCACGAGAAGGCCTTTGAGGCCCTACGAGTGCCAGCCGACCAGAGGGTCGCCATTACTACCTTCCATCTGAACGATGCAGCTAGTACCTGGTGAAGATTGGTCAAAGACCAGCACCTAGCTATGCCCGACTTCACATGGGCCGCCTATGTCGAGATCCTACGAGGGAAGTACTACCCCGCACACCTCAAGTAAAAGAAGCACCGGGAGTTTGAGACGTTGTCTCAAGGAGGTTTGTCCGTGGACGAGTACTATACTCGTCTCATCGGTCTTCTAGACTTCATCTCCGGAGTCGACTACTCTGAGACCATTAAGGTCGAGAAGTTACGGGGGGGGGACTGCTATTTCGCATCCAGGTAGCCATAGGTGCTACACTCTACACAACTATCCAGGTACAAATGTGAATATCGTCAATACCATTAAGGTCATACTTGTTTAATTATCCAAAGCATGTACAAAGACTTACCAATGTAATTTCAGGAGTGTTATGATGCTACCTCGAGGACGGAGCTGATGCTCCAGACTCGGGATGAGACTCTAGGGCAGAAGAATAGAAAGAATCCTGAGAAAGAGAGAAAGAGTCTGAGGATGGGGGAGTGACTCGAGGTGAGGACTTAGAGAAGGGAAAGTAAGGAACTCATTCCATTTGTAAACTATTATCCACTACTTAATTATTGTGATCGCTGACCCCCGAAACTATTTGACAGAGGCTTCTTCAAGAAGAAAGGGAAGCAGGGGCAACATGGTCATCAGGGCTCCAAGGGAAAGGATCCCGTTCCGAGGTTGACAGGCCCACCCATCGATGCCCAGCCACTCAGATCGACACTTCCCCAGGGTGAGAATACCCTCCTCATAAATTTATTCACTAATCTTACCATGTACATCTCCTTGTATTAACTTGAGTTACGGATGCAATCAGGCACCGGACGGCCCCAGCACCATTTCTACTGCAAGGGCTATGGGAGAGACCACCCAGGAGTTGACTGCAGCGGCAACAAGGTGGAGTGCCGCTATTGCAAGAAGTTGGAGCATCACGACTTTGAGTGCTACTCATTCCCCGATAGCCGATACTACAAGCTGCCACAGACCGCTCAGAAGACCTCAGTTGGAGGATCGGGAGCACCAGGGGTGGCCAAGGAGGCCAGACATCTACTAACATGTGCTTCCAGAGGGGGAAAGGAGTTGATCAGGGACGCGGCGCCTTGAATTCCACGGGAGCCTCGGGCGTTGAGGTGAGGGCCCAGCACGCTACATGTAATCCTAATACCCGACTATTATCGTATTAAAACCATGTTGTGTTAAACGCTTTTCAGCATTATCTATGGAATTTAAGAACCAAATTTAGTAAGTAACTTACCTTATGAGAACTTCCATATCTTAGGTAGTTACGTTATCTGTTACCCCTACCTTCAAGACCAATATCACCAAGACCCGTAGACGAAAGACAGGAGCACCCCGAAGAGAAGAGCCAAGTCATACAATCGGGTATGATTCTGCTAAGAGAATTCTTGACCCTCGACGAGCGAGCTGATATCATACAAGAGTGTAGAACCTAGGGTAGAGAACTAGGTGGGTTTTTCATTCCGGGTTTTATGAGTACTAGTCCTCAAGTGAGTTAATATGAATACCGCACCACTAGCTTTAGTAAATGCTGCCCACATAAGACTAGGACGTTTAAATTTGACGTTTACAGAATTTTAATGTAATGTTGTAAGCTACTATCTATGTATACAAGCATAATGTAACACTTTGATGAATGAATTAAAGTGGAGTTTTTAGAGTTCTTTTGCACACTTATTTCCATGTTGTTCTTATACGACCCTTAATCCAGGCCATGTATCCGAGAAGGGAGGAACCCTCAGTATTCTTGACATGGCACATACCACTAAGTTTGGCAATGTCGTTACGGGTAAGACTCATAATAAATCGAATTAATTTGTGCAATCATAGAAAACGTGATGCTAATATGGACCAAATAAACTACAGGCTCCTTTCCCGTCAATGGCACCGATGCATTAGTCTTATTTGACTCGGGGGCATCTCACTCATTCATCTCCTCTTCTTTTGAAAAAAAGTTGAGATTGACCCCAGATCACCTCTCAGACTTCTCAGTCACCTTACCATCCTAAGAGAGAGTGCGATGCATAGACAGCTACACCGACCTACAGATCACCATACGGGACATGATTTTCCCCCATCGATTTGATAAAGTTCAAGGGGTTGGGCTTCAACATCATCATTGGCATGGATTGGCTACAGAGACATAAGGGCCGGTTACTCTGTGCCGAGCACCGACTGTTACTTAAGAGCCTGGGGGGCAAAGTTGTTTCCTATCATAGTGTGCCGAAGGAACCCACCATCAAGATAGTGTTAGCCTTGACTTTGATGAAAGAGGTGAGGAAGAGCCATACTGCTTATATGTGCTACGTCCACAACATGAGGCAGGAGGAGCAGATGGAGTTGGATATACCCATAGTATCTGACTTCCCTGATCTGTATCCTGAGGAGTTGTCGGGTATGCCACCAGTGCGAGAGGTGGAGTTTGCCATCGACCATATGCAAGGAACGGGGCCTATTGCTAAGGCACCCTATTGGATGGCTCCAACCAAGATGAGGGAATAGAAGGTTCAGTTAGAGGACCTACTAGACAAAGGGTTTATCAGACCGAGCGTGTCTCTATGGGGAGCATAGGTATTGTTTGTCAAGAAGAAATATGGGACCATGCGACTCTGCATTGAGTATCGAGAGTTAAATGCCTTTTCTGTAAAGAACAAGTATCCTCTCCCACACATCGATGACCTATTTGATCAGTTGCGAGGAGCTTCTATGTTCTCAAAGATCAACCTCAGATCAGGCTACCATCAGATCCATATAGCAGAGGGAGACATCGAGAAGACAACTTTGTGGACTCGTTAAGGTCACTATGAGTTTACTATGATGCCATTTGGATTGTCGAATGCACCAGCCATATTCATGGACCTCATGAGCCGTTTATTCAGAGAGCAGCTCGACACATCTGTTGTTGTATTCATCGACGACATCTTAATCTACTTTAAGACTAAGGAGGAGCACGAGGCTCACTTGAGACGAGTTATGGAGATCATGAGAGAGAACCAGCTATATGCCAAGCTCTCGAAGTGTGAGTTCTGGCTAGATAGCGTGGAATTCCTTGGGCACATCTCAGCCAGCGGTATATCTGTCGACCCTGTGAAGATTGAGGTAGTCAAGAGTTGGCCAAGGCTGAAGACAGTGACAGACATCCACATTTTCTTGGGTTTGGCCAGTTACTACAAGCGGTTCGTTCAGGACTTCTCCAAGGTAGCCATGCCCATGACGATCTTGATGAAGAAGGACACTCAGTTTTCTTGGAATGATGATTACGAGCGTTCCTTCTAGACACTGAAGGACCTTCTGACGTCGGCTCCCTTACTCCCTATCCCTGAAGGGACCGACGGGTTCAAAGTGTACTGTGATGCCTTAGGTATGGGGCTTGGGTGTACTCATGCAGCACGGAAAGTCGTTGTTTATGCCTCCCTACAACTGAAGAAACATGAAAAGAACTACCCTACACATGACTTAGAGCTCGGAGTAGTTGTTTTTGCACTGAAGATATGGCGACATTTCTTGTACGGAGTCATAGTTATGATCTACTCTGACCACTAAAGCCTTCAACATCTCTTCACTCTAATGGATCTGAATATGAGGCAGAGGTGATGGGTCGAGTTCTTGAAGGACTACGACATTGACCTGAAGTATAAAGAGGAGAAGGCGAATGTAGTAGCCGATGCCCTAAGCTGAAGAGCTCACTCCTTACATGCTATGTCAGTGAGCAGTGTCCTTGTCGAAGAAGTACGTTATGCTAAGGAGAGTGACCAATACATACAAACCATCAGACAGAAGCTAGTTGACATCACATTCGAGGGGCAGAAGTATGAGTTCAGACTTAGTGATGACGGGCTTATCAAATTGAATGGCAGATTGTGCATCCCAGATTCCATCTCAGAGTTGAAGAAGAAGATACTTAGTTAAGCTCATTGTTCTTCCTTGTCCATCCACCCGGGATCATCAAAGATGTATAAAGACTTGAAGACTCACTTTTACTGGAGTGGCATGAAGAAGGATGTAGCAGAGTTTGTCACCCGCTGCTTAACTTGTTTGAAAGTCAAGTTCAAGCATAGAAGACCAGGGGGTTTGGTGCACCTATGCCCATCCCATACTAGAAGTTCAAGGATCTATCCATGAATTTCATTGTCGGCCTTCCACCGACTAAGGGAGGTTCGAACACCATTTGGGTGATCGTCGACAGATTGACGAAAGTGGTGAAGTTTATTCCTATCAAGGACACCTGGAAAGTTCCCAAGCTAGTAGATCTTTTCCAAAGAGAGATCATCAGACAATGGGGTGCCGAAGATGATAGTGTCAGATACAGACCCTCGATTCCTATCAAGGTTTTGGGGGTAAGTTCACGAAGCATTGGGTACGAAACTGAAGTTGAGTACCGCCTTCCACCCATAGATGGATGGTCAGAGTGAGAGAACCATCCAGACAATAGAGGACATGCTCTGAGTATGTGCCTAAGATTTCCAGGAGAGCTGAATTGACCAGTTACACCTGATCGAGTTTGCCTACAACAACAGCTATCATGCGTCGATTCAGATGCCACCTTTCCAGGTGTTGTATGGTAGACCGTGTAGTACACCTCCCTGCTGGGATGAGGCCAGCGAGAACACATTCATTGGACCCAAGTACCTTGAGTAGTTTAAGAAGGATGTCTTACAGATCTGTAGAAACATGAAGATCGCCCAGGATAGACAAAAGTCATATGTAGACGTCCGATAGAGAGATCTCAAGTTTGCAGTCAACGACCAAGTCTTCCTTAGAGTGAAATACCCCAAATCAAATTAATATTATTAAACCATTATTTAATGGAAAAAATTCTTATTATAAATCATTTCACGTACGCATGCAAACCCATGCATGAGAACGTTACGTAAAAACAGTCGTTTCTCCATAAACGCTAAACGCCTTAGAAGCATAAGGTCAAACATGACCTTGTATGACCCTCTAATATTCAAACCAAATGGTCATACAATTATTATATGAATATATAAATATATTCCCTAAGCTATATTCAGTCAAAAACGCAAAATGCTCGGGAGTGCTCACGCCCGCTCCTTAAAGCACGAAAAGTCCGGAGGAGTGCCGAGGTGGCACGAACTCCTATAAAATTTATTCCTTGAGTTCCTAACATCATTATTAACCATTATAAAGAGAACCCACGAAGTGGTTCCTCAAAATTCAGCAAAAACAACAGGAGGATTTCTTAGCGCTCCTTTTTGCCCGGGTGTGTCCCGATGGCCCGTAAATTATGTCATGGGTTGATATAACCCCATATAACCCAATGTAACATCTTACTATATGTTTATTTACCATAATAAGTGTTTACAAACACTTGGAATCATAAAAACAATTTGTTTCCCAAAATTTCCTTAGAGCACAAAAACACACCTTCGGGTGTCACGAAAACGCGTTTTACGCAATGCCTTGGTTTTTTGACATGCCACGAATTGGTAATCTTAAATAGGGTTAAAATGACCTTCTAAATCAGTTGGTGTGACTAGTCAACAAGACTCTCTATAGGGGCCGATTTTGAGAGCAAAAACTAGTATAAAATTTCATTAAAGTTTATAAAAGGCATAGAACATGGTGACTCACCTTCCCATGTGTTATATTACTTAATGTCAAAGTATGTAGGTCTCATTTGACCATCAAGCTGTCGAAATTAGGCCATGGAATAAGGCCATGTGAGCTAGAACAAAAATAAATGAGAAAAAGCAAAAAGTAGATCTAGAATTCACTTTTCTAGATTCCTTCTTTTCCATGTGACCTAACATGCTTGTCCTTGGCTCTTCAATGTCAATTAAGACACCATTTGACCCTTGAATTCGTGACTCTACAAGGGAGGAAGACAAGCCAACTTAGAAAAATCAAAAGAATAACTTACCTAAATTACCTTGTCTTCTAGCTCACAATTATTCCTTTCCAACTCTTGCCTTGTCACACCTCACATGTCCGTTTATATGCTGGAAAATAGAACATTTATTGAGCCAAACAACCATGAAATAAACTAAGAAAAAGATAGTCATTTGACATTAAAATTGACAAAACAAAATCAATTCTAGAATTGCATTCTTACTTATACGTGAGTGTAGTCACATTTCCCTCCTTGCACTCTTCATCCACGGTTTGGTAAGGCCCATCTCTCTTCTAGCTTCATCTTCCTTTGAAGCTCTTAAGTCCATTAATGGGGTTTTAACTTCTATCTTCATCTTTAAGGTAATTTCCTAGCATTTCTTGGCAGTCTTGAAGCAAACTCTTCCTAGCAAAACAAGGTGTGTTCGGCTCCATTAGTTCTCCAAGGAGATTGTCCCAAAAACCTTAAACCAAGGAGCATCTCAAGGTATCTTAAGGTAGGTTTTAAAGCTTGAAAATCCTTAAAGCACATTTTTATGTGTAACCAAGTTATACTTCTTCTAAGCCTCTTTTCTTCTTCATTTTAATGAAGGAAAACTTGTTCTCCATCTACCTTAGGATTACCGAAATTGTAAGAGAAAAAGCCTAAGGTAAAGTCTTATAAAACTACTTACAAGTCTACTTAAGATCTTTGTTGAAGATCTAACTCCTAAACACCTCCACCTCTTGCATAAAACCGAAGAGGAGCATCAAGTTTACCTAGGAGAAAGCTTGGAGATTCAAGAAGAAGTTCAAGCACTTAACCACCTTTGTTAAGAAGTAAGTTTACTAAGTAAATCTTTGTGTTATAAGCTTTGTTAAGCTTCTAAAAATTGTACAAAAATTATGTACACCTCCTAGGTTAAATAATACCGAAGCTATATGGTTTTATATGCCAAAAATATAACCTATAGCATATAAGGAAAATATTTACCTTAAGACACATTTTGTGTCACAAATTTTAGTTATGTTATATCATTTCATGCCGAATTATCAAGGGCAAAAGTTCTTTATTTTGAGCTTAGAATTTATATAAGACATTACAATAATTTATACATGAGTTATATAACTCCTATGAATTTATTTATAATTATTTAGATATATAAATCCACTTTTATATAACATACGGTCTCATTTAAATTATGGCCGAATGCTCTATTTGACAAATAGGTTTTAATGACCTACTTAGGTATATAAACTTATATCATAAAGTTTGGTGAGTTAAAAATATTTTATTAGAGCTTAAATGACTAATTAAATAAGTTATGTGGCTTAAATGTAATTTTTACAAAGTTTGGTGCACATATAGTGAAAACCGAGAGCTAAAGGGGTATTTGGTGTAATTATGAAATAATATAAGATTAGGAATTAAGTTTATGAATTTTAGATATTTTAAACAAGTGTGAAAATAACTTTTTATAAAGTTTTGGGCTATTATGTAATTTATAAAAGTTGTTATGAAAGTTTAGAACTTATTAGTGGGCAAATTCATAATTAAGAAATTTATTAGGCTCACTTTCGAAATTTTGAGGAATTATATATTTAGACTTTAGTTTATGAGTTATTAAGAAACTATTATAAAGTTTTGGGATGAAAATGTAATTAAGGAAGAATAAAGGACAAAGCCGAATTACTTTGGGGTTAGTTTGGTAATATAAGAATTTATACATATATATTCGGCATTTATGGAGAATTAAAATTATAACAATAGTTTATAAGGCATTATGTAAAGTTTATAAGGTTTTGTGGTTAAATGGTAATTATAGGAAATGAATTATTATTGCCGAGAATTTAAGGGGCTAAGTTGCTATTTTTGAGAGTTATAATATTTAAAAGCTATATACCAAAATATTAGTGTGAATATGTAATTTAGCTAAATAAGAAGTTAAAACTCTATAATATAAAGAGATTAGAACTTAAATGTAAAGTTTATGAATTAATATGGTTGATTTATAAATAACCGAAATATAAGGGGAATAATTTAGATTTAAATAAGTATAGGTCCTATATGGATAATTGGAGGATTTAGAAGAAAGAATTTTAATTAAGGGAATTATGGAATTAGACCTATGGCTTATATATAGTTAAAAGGAAGTTAAAGGAAAACGAAAGATATTATTTATGACTAAAAGGAGAATAATGAGATTATAAGAATAATATGTCATTGTAAGACATTTAAATATAGTTAAGAAAATTATAAGTTGTTACGTCACTTAGACAACTAAAATAAACAACAAATAAAGTACATGATTATATGAATACATATATGTACATTAAAAGATTTATAATAAATCAAAAAGGGAATAACAAATAAGTTATACATAAAATCAGGAGGTAATTAAAAGAAATAAACCTCACATGAAATAACAAATGCGAGATCTGTTAAAAGATTCAATAGAATTATTATCTAAGGGTAACCTAAATTAACCCTCTCAGTTAATCCTATTCTAGGACTTTGTTTGACCAGACGTTGACCAGGGTATAATCAACTGCAACCTACGGTGAACGGTATGGGATTCTTGCAACCTGTTTTCTACCGGATTACACCGGCTTGTGTGCTATCTGCTGTTTGAAATAACGACCAAGATAATTAATGTAAAATGTTGTTTACTCTTGTGCGCTGTTGTATTATTTTATGTGCGTGAATATTGCTGACTACAACGTGTATGTCCCACGCATACAAACACTACTATACCAGTGGATTAAGTACCTGCGCTTCAGTATACCGAGGACTTGTACTCAAGTTTCTCACTAACTTCACTTTATAACAAACGTCATTATCCTAAACGTGATAATTGACAATACACACTGTGTTCTTGTTTAACGTCTTTATATGACAATTAACAACTCTATACTACGAGAACGAGGAGCCTAGTTGGAGCTGGCCATGCATGCATCAGGAGTTGTACCTGTCTCAGGTCGTCTCCTATCTACGTCGCGACGGAACATTCAGTTGGGAGGAAGACTTTATTCCTCCCGGGATTCAAATGCCCATCAGTTCAGTTTGAGGAAGACTTCATTCCTCTAGTGGGATTCATTTTCCCACGCCTCTCAGTTCAGGGTTTAACTACGTTATCTCCTGGGGTTTTTATACCCAACCTTTCTCTATAACGAGGTCACTATACCTCCACTATATTGATATACTTTTATACACCTGTCAGTCCCACTGTGTGGACCCGACAGCTATCAGACATTTCAGTTCAGCTAACTTGACCTTCTGTGTCTGTTCTATGTGACAATATTGTCCTTGTATGGATACTTTTATCATCAGATTATGCTTGTTTACAGCTTTATAAAAATGAACTGCATGTGTTCGACTAAGTAGTTGGTGTGGCCCGGTAGACGATGGGCTGCACGTTTTCCATACCAGCATTGTTTGCTGAGCCCCTTTGGGGGCACCCCCATTTTTCAGGTACCTGAAGTTTAAGAGATCACCACACTGAGTGTAGGTGGGGTAGACCAAGCTTTGGGAGTCACTATTAGTTAATTATTTTATTTCAGTATTTTACTTTGAGTTTGATTCCTAGTATCTCGGGTTGTATCTGTATTCCAGACCGTGACTTTTGGAGATTGTATTTGGACGTAGCCTTGTTGGTCACAAGGGTGGCCAACGGCATTGTAATACCGCCCGGTTGTTGTATCTATTTCCGCTGCAGTTGTAATTTATTTGGGAGTGATCGCCGTTCAGTTTATTGGATTTCGGGTTGGGGTGTTACATAGAGTGTCAACGATGAAAGGCATCTTTCAGTTCGGACAGAAGGGCAAGGTGAGCCCGAAGTACGTTCGTCCGTAACGTATTATGGAGTGAGTGGGCCCGTTAGCTTACAGGTTAGACTTACCTGCTGAGCTCGGAAGAGTGCATGATGTATTCCACATTTCTCAGCTGAAGAAGTCCATGCCTTACCCTTCGCATGTTTTGGAGCCAGAGCACTTAGAGCTCGACCCGTCTCTCCAATAAGAGGAGACTTCACTCCGTATTCTTGACACGAAGACGTGGGAGACCAGGAACAAGACTATCCGCATGGTCCTAGTCCTTTGGTTGAACCATGAGGTCGAAGAGGCTACATGGGAGTTGGAGGACTCCATGAGAGCCAAGTATCCAGCGTTCTTCTAGTAGCGTCATTGTATACTTGTGGGGTACGGGGGCGTAACCCATTTTAAGGAGGGTAGAGTCTCTTGGCTATGCACTTGTATGGACTAGGTTTTATATATTATGCGGGGCATACTCATTTTGTTTTCTTGTATGCGCATAGCACACTTGTGTATGTGTATGTCGTATCTGATGAGATACTTGTTTGATGATATGTATACCTTCATGAATGAAGTATCTGTTAAAGATACTTGTGATATATAAATATATATATGTTTATGTTCCTTATGAATTCATCACTTGTAGTATCGTTGAGATACTGAATGGATCATAGTTATAAAAAAGTGGAATGTGGAATGATAAATTATATGGACACCTCGGGGAAGTTGTCAGGGTTTGTAGAACTGATTGGAAATGACGGTGCTGATGGATCACCTATATCAATATAGTTGAACTAACGGAACAATTGAGGGCAATGTGCTGTATAAGCACAACACATTATGCATGCATGTTACATCACATAGATGTACATTATGGGTTATTCGGGTAGTTATAATAATCTATTCGAGAAAGATGACTTCGGGACGAAGTCTTTTTAAGGGGGTAGACTGAAATACCCCTAGCTAATTAAACATTTATTAAACATATAATCAAATAATCTAAGGCCTAAACATGCCTTAACAACCAATTTAAAACAACAATGGTCAACATAAAGCAAAAATTACACCTTTTGACCATTTAGGGCAAATATATGCCCAAATGAACTCCTTAGGATCCAAATTTAATTCCTAAGCATTAAAAATCATTAATGAACATAATAAAACCATTAACAAAGAAAACCAAGCTCAAAAAACCTTAGAAGAAAAAATGTTCTTAAAACACCTTAAAGCACATTTTTATGAGATTGTCTTCAAAATGAGTTTTGATTGGTTTTAGGGCCTTGAATACCCTTAAATATACATATGTGACATAATGTACCACATTATAATGTCTAATTCAAATTTTTTCAAAAAAATCAGAAATATGTGCATTGAATTGTGAATAGTACTCAAATAGTGCAAAAATAACACTTAATTACCTTACCTAGTCAATGGTCAATAATTACTCCTTGACCTTGACCACCCATTTCCAACCACTTAGGAGGTTTCCCCCTCCCTTAAGCAAGCACCAAAACAACTCTTTATGACTCATCATCACTATTCCTTAACGTAATACTTATCTTACTTAAATACCTAAGTTAGTCATCCTTGTTCTCTCACCTCCTTCCCAGCCATCTTCAACATCTTCAAACCCTCCCTTTCCTCCTCTCCATGTGTGAGCAACATGCCAGCTTCAGGGTTGAATTTCTCTTGATTAAGGTAACCATTAATGACATGTTATAGTCCAAATTCTTCACCTCTTCTTCCTCTTCCCATTGGTGTAATCTAATCCCATTTTCATCCATCATCCTAGCTCGAGTTGGCTAGCAAAGGGAAGGTGTTTTTCTGCTGAGTTCAAGGAAGAAGGAGGGAATATCAAAACTAGTTCTCTTATGGTAAAAACATGCATTAAACATGTTACTCTTTCTTCTCTTCATTTATGATTTGTTTCCTTGCTTTTCCCAGCTTATTCTCTTCCTATTAACATATATATTCAGTGGATACATCAACTCCATGAAGTGCTGGTTCATTTGGTGCCAAAAGCTCATTAGAAGTCATTATTACAAGGTGAAACCCTAGCCCTTCTTTACCTTGTCATTACCGGTTTCATGCCTTGCTTGGAATGGAGTTTTAAAAACTTGTTTTGCCTCAAAGTTTCAGGCGTGAACAACCCCATCATAAGTCCACCATCTCAAGGTAAAAACCATGACATTTAAGCTTAGATTATGCCTTAATTAGTTGTTAATGTCACAAGGCTAACACATGCCCTTTTTCCTTGAATGAATGTTGGTGGAAACCTCTTAGAACAATAGGGAACATACTGCCCAATTTTTGTAGAAATCAAGCTTAACTACAACTTGTCAAAGTAAGCCAATTACCTCCTTAATAAGGTACTTATCAAGTTTATATATGATTTAGTGTTCAAAAACTAAAGCATGTGTATAAATGTAGCCGTGAGCTGTTGGAGAGCTTTAGCTGATTTATTTGCTTAGAATCAATTAAGTATACTAATCTTACATACTATAAGGTTTTTATGTCATTTTGTTACAAATTAATAAAAGTCGTGGACTATTAAGGTTTTATAAGACTTAACTATATATTAAAATGTTAATTAACATTTTGGATAGTTTACTAGCATTTAAATGACTATAATGTCATAGAAAATAGTATGAGTGGTTAAAATGCAAATTATAAAAATATACCAAACCATGTCATTTGGGAAATTTAAGTGTAAATTTTATTCTATGTAAATGTTGTAATAAGGTCATGCACTTTAGGCGATTTAATTTATGTTATATTAGGTTTAAATTAAGTTTAAAATCAAAATAAACATTACTGAAAACATTTTGGGGTCTAGTTGTAATTAAAATAAAATTAGAGGATAAATATGAATTATAACCAAAAACTATACTTTAAAAGCTATTAAAATGAATTTCATAAAGTTTTATGAAATTTGAGCTTAAAATGTAATTTCTGGGAAATTAAGGGTCAAAACTGTGATTTCTATAACCTGTGGTCATACCGGTAGTATAGGGGTCAACCTTGACCATGTTAAGTGCCTTGACCTAAAATTTATGACAAAAATAATAAAATTATGAACTTATAGTAATGTTATGAGTTAAATATTAAACTTACAAAACATTTGGGGTAGAAATGCAAATTATCAAAAGTTTTGAGTTAAAATGGTAAATATAACACTTTATAACATTTGGGTAAAGTTTGGTGATTTTTGGTGTAATATAAAAGGCTATATTAAGAAAAATGTATAACATATAGTTTTAATGACATTATAAGTATGCATTATAAATCTGGGGCAATTCGTAAATATAAAAGAATACAATGGCTGAGAAAAAAATTACAACAGGCCATGGCGTCTGTTCGTAATTAGTAAACATAAAACTATAGGTTATACATTTCAAATATTAAAATGATATAATATATGTTATATATATATTATAAGATATGTGGTAAAAGTGTAATAAGAGAAACTTAGTGTGCTAGAAAAACAACAGACCTAAGGTCTGTTCGAAATTTCAGGAAAATAAAAACTATAGTGTAGGATCGGGTGGCTAACTCAAACCAATCAAAGGTGTGAGTCTAAGGATTGGTTTGACTCAATCAGCCTTCTTAACTGAGAAGCACTCTGTGAGATAGAGGCACTCAATCGAATTAACCAAACTAAGGTTGCGGAAGACTTTTGCGGTAATTGTAGCGAAATGATGAAAGGAAAGAAGGACTCTGTGGAACTCAGCAAGATACACAAATAAGCTATTTCATTTCCTGGTCAAATAAAATAACTTACAAATGCCCACTAAGTAGAAAGGATCTACTTAGCAGTTTTCACTCACTCACCCAACACACTTTCTAATCAGAACAATGATAAGTGTAGTGAAACTAGGATCTTCCTAGGTAGAGTCTATCTAACGGCACTAACTAACTTGGTACTTAATCTCTCTCTCCTTCTGGCTTACAATGCGATTCTCTTTCTCTCTCTAAGCTCTGAAATAATCCTCAATGAAAGCACACAGAAAAACTAACTATTACACATCTTATTTATACTCTAAGTACAACAGCAAGTCGAAGGAGTTAGTTCCGAAAATACGGAACTAACTTAGTGGGCAACTTCCAACGGCTCTTAAGTGGTCTTCTTACTTGGGCCGCGATCTTCGGATGTTGAGGAAGACCCTCATGACCGTTGTGGCACTTAAGACATTCCGAGTTGACTCCTAATTTTCCGCAACAGCACGAGAGAGTCTTTGAGGTCTTCTTTGTTGCGCCGGACTCTATCGAAGAGGATCACTCTTTGTGTCTGTCAAGTGATGATTGACTCTGTCGCAGTGAAAGGCTATCTCTGCAACACTCCGATGTCCCAACAATTTCCCCCTTGTTGCTGATGATAGCAAACCTTTGTGAATCCCGATGGAGTCAATCCTAAAAATAGAAACACAAGGACTAGGGGAACCAACCCTGTCAAAGTTCCCCCTTAATAGCAGCAGTAGCAACTAAATTCAAGGACTCTATTTAGGTTCCCTCTTGATCGGAGAGGGACTCCAGGCAAGCAAACGATAAATAAGCAGTGTAATAGGCAGGATAGTATATAAGGCAGTCAAAAACACTAGACCACATGGTCCAACAACGCAATCCAAAAAGCAGTTTAAACAAGCAATAGAATAACCCGTACACCAGACGGGATTCACCGCTTCCCCCTTTTGCTTTCATCAGAGGGGAAGCCCACAGTATCACAAAGTCAGTCAAAGTATTCACAAAAAAACCATTAAAAAGTGTTTAGAACTTAAAAGCAGCCTAAGTTCTAACACTACACACACACGTCATTCTAAGGGTTTGGGTTTAAGTTGGATTGGATGTCGAGGAGTTGGTCTTGCAAGGCCGTCACTGTCGTCTCTATCCCGGCGAGTCGGTCCATCATCCGCTTCTGGCCCTGAATCAGCTCGGCTGCTTGCGCAATGAGGCGCTCCACTTTCTCCAAGAGGGGTTGGAGTGAAGCTTGAGGGACTGCCTCTTGAGAAGTGGATGTCCCCGTCGTCGTTGGAGTAGATGGTGGGGGCAGCAGCTTTGATTTGTCGATTGAAGTCAGCCTTCAGATACCGCAGGTTGATGGTGTCTGCCTCCTCGATGGACTCTGGCGTCGAAGTCGCCAAGGGTACCTGAAAGAATTGGAATATGCGAGGCAACCAGAACATGTACCCCAATGAGTGTTTCGGGGTGTCAACCGACTAGGCTAGGTGATGGAGAATTATATGAGCCAGATTGATAGAGTGACGATTGATGATACAGTACATTATGGTGAGGTCAAGCAAGTGACCATGAGATTTCCTTCCTTGGGACAATGTTTTTGATGACCAGAATGTGAAGGAGTTGGTGTAAAATGGAGAGATCGCCACGGGGTATAGGAGCCAATCTTTTTCTTGGAGGAGAAAAAGCGTATATTATTTTGTGGGACCCCGGGAATCTCAGGAAGAATTCCTTTCTCATAGAATGACAGGCCAGTAGCAGAACGCCAAGACTTGGGACAATTTTGCAAGATCGAAGAAGATTGGGGTAGAATTAACAACAGACTGAGCAGCACCGTTTCGGATGACAAGGTTTTGAAAGAAGTCGACAGACTCTGTGGGATACCACTCAGTAATCTCACAGAAGAGATGTTTCCACCCCTGAACTTCTAGCATAGTAACTAACTCCCCTAGGTTGGAAGATAGAGCCCAAGAGAAGTCAAGGAACTTACCCCTAACGATATTCCGTTCTGAGGCAGGGTCCCCGAGCATGTAACGTTGAGTGAATGGGTCGACCTTCACACTCCGTCGGTGCGGCTTCGGTGGTTTTTGATCTTTGGCGGAGGTAGCACCAGTAGAGGCATCGTGGCTGGCCGTGGGCAGTTCTTGGACTGGAGACGACTCACCGGAACCAGAGGAAACAGGTTGTGCCTTGACGGAAGATCGAAGGATTCTTTTTGCAGTGGGTCGGGTAGAAGTTTGGCCTTTTCTCTTGCGGTTCTTGGGTGGAGGTTGTTGTGGTGGTGTTGCTGATTTAGCGGGGGATGCTTGTGGGTTGATGAAGGAGGTTTGTTGGGTGATTGGTTGGTATGAGCTTGTGGTTGATCGGTAGGCTTGGTTTCGGCAGGAGGTATAGTAGCTTGTGGTGTTGGAGATGGTGGTAGGGTTTGAATTGGGGTGACATCCTCAATGTCGGTATCGAGAATTTCTGTTCTTGCATCGGATGGCGGTGTTTGATGAGTGGATGGGTCGCGGGTTTCAAGTGGTGGAGTGGAGGAGTGTGTCGGAGATGAAGTAGCGGTGGTTTTAGCGGGAGTGTGAGTGGTGGTGGTGGGTGGAGATGGATTAGGGGTTGCCATCGATTGGAGGTACGCCTGAAGGCGAATGGGATCGGCGAAGATGTCGGCTGGGATGTTGATTCCGTTGAAGTTTACTCCGGCCATTTGGAAATTGGAAGGATGCGTGGGTGTAAACGGAGTGGAAGTGAGAGAGATGGACTAGACGGGTGATAGATATAAGGCTGGAAGTTGCAGATTTCGTGTGTCAGGTGCGATAAATGTGGCGACATCATGGTTGGGTGAGATTAAGGGCGACGATTTAGGCGGGTTAGGTGCGGATAGATGACGTGTATAGTAGCGCTAGAGTAATAGGCGTGCTAAGTAACAAAACACATTTCACTGATTCAAGTGCAAACAACGACAGACTCTATGAGACATGAGGGAGTACCTGCTGAAGATTGCGGTAGGGGCAAGGAGATGCGACCGTCTAGGTAGATGGAGTCAATCCGATTGCTGATCGCAGTGCTTCGAATCTTGCTGTAGACAAGGGTTTAGTAAAAATATCTGCAAGTTGATCTTCTGTGGGCACAAAGTCAAGTTGGATAAGCTTTTTCTCGACGCAGTCTTTCAAGAAGTGAAAACGTATTTCGATATGTTTGGTTCTTGAGTGTTGGACTGGGTTTTCGGATATTTTGATTGTGCTTTTGTTGTCACAAAAGATTGGGATTTGTTCTTGGGTGACATGATAGTCTTGAAGTTGTTGTTTCATCCAAAGGAGTTGGGAGCAACAGGCTGCAGCAGAGACATACTCTGCCTCCGCTGTAGACAGTGCTACGGAGTTTTGTTTTTTGGAGGACCATGAAACAAGGCAAAGACCCAAGAACTGTGCATTACCTGAAGTACTCTTTCGATCTTGGAGAGAACCAGCCCAATCAGAGTCACTATATCCAGATAAAGTAAAAGTGGGAGATCGTGGATACCATAGATAGAGTGTACTTGTACCTTTAAGATAGCGAAAGATACGCTTGACTGCTTTGAGGTGAGACTGTTTTGGAGCTGCTTGGAAGCGAGCACAAAGACAGACTGCGTGAAGAATATCTGGGCGACTGGCAGTCAGGTACAAGAGAGACCCTATCATTCCTCTATATTCGGTGGCATTGACTCCGACTCCGTCATCATCGGGATGCAGTTTGGCAGATGTACAGCTTGGTGTGGACATACTCTTGGCATTTTTGAGGTTGTATTTAGCAAGGAGTTCCTTGATGTACTTTTGTTGATGAATCTTGATCCCGTCCCTTTCCTGTTCAATTTGTAATCCTAAGAAGAACTTGAGCTCACCTAACTCATTCATGGAAAACTCTTGCTTCATAAGGTTAGCAAAATGGTCGCAGAGGGTGTTACTTGTAGAACCATAAATAATATCATCAACATAGATCTGTACAAGGAGTAAGTCATGTGATGAATGTAGAATGAAGAGCGTTTTATCTACGTTACCTCGAGAGAAACCATTTTGCAATAGATATGTAGACAGTCTTTCATACCAGGCACGTGGAGCCTGTTTCAGCCCGTAAAGGGCCTTACACAGTTTGTAGACGTAGTCGGGATGGACGGAGTCTGCGAACCCTGGTGGTTGCTCGACGTAGACTTCTCTATCAATGTAGCCGTGGAGGAAGGCTGTCTTAACATCCATTTGATATAATTGGAAACCTTTAAAAGCGGCAAACGCAATGAGCATGCGAATTGCTTCAAGACGAGCTACAGGAGCGAAGGTTTCGTCATAATCAATCCCTTCTTCTTGATTGTAGCCCTGAACAACTAATCGAGCTTTATTCCTGAAAACTTGTCCTGCAGTATCAAGTTTATTACGAAAGACCCAACGAGTACCAATGGTTTGTTGATGTGTGGGGCGAGGAACTAACTCCCAGACAGCATGTCGCTGGAGAGAATTGAGTTCCTCCTGCATAGCAGTAACCCAATCACTATCAAGGAGTGCCTCTTTGATGTTTCTTGGTTCAGTGCTAGACAGAAAAGCACCAAAGGCACAGAGATTTTGCATAGCTTGTAGGCGTGTTTGAACACCGGAGTTTGGGTCTGTAATGATGTTTTCAGGAGGGTGAGCTGATTTTTGCTGGAACTGTCGTCGTGAAGCAGGAGGGGGTGTGTCTTTGTCAGAGGAGTCAAAAGTCAAGTTATGTGGTAAGGGTGTCTCCGGGTTATGGTCAGAGTCAGTAGATTCTGATGAATTGTTGTTGTTTGCTGGGGAATCATGAGGAGTGATGGAGTGGGACTCAGGGAGTCTTCCTATTGGTACAGTGATGAAGTGTGGATCGGTGAGAAAATCATCAGGGGCAAAGTCAAGTTGATCAGAAGATGAGCCAACGTTGTGGGACTCATCGAACTTGACATGTGGGCTTTCTTCTAAACATTGAGTTCTCAGATTGATAACACGATAAGCTTTGCTTTTAGAAGAATAGCCAAGAAAGATACCTTCATCACTTTTAGGAGAGAACTTACCCAAGTTGTCCTTACCATTATTGTGGATAAAGCACTTACATCCGAAACGTCTGAGATGTATAAGACTTGGTTTACGTTGACGGAGTAGTTCATAGGGTGTCTTGTGAAGGAATGGATGAATCAACGCACGGTTTAACACATAGCATGCTGTGTTAACAGCTTCTGCCCAGTAAGATGGAGTGAGTTGACTGTCAATGAGCATGGTGCGAGCCATTTCTACCAAGGTTCTATTCTTGCGTTCAACTACTCCGTTTTGTTCTGGAGTACGTGCTGATGATATTTGGTGATCCACTCCGTTGTCCCTGCAAAACTCATCAAACGACTTGTTGCAAATTCAGTACCCTGGTCCGTTCTCAGGGTTTTTAGAGTAAATGAAAATTTGTTACAAGCATTTTATGGAGTTGACAAACTCCGTAAAAGTTTCATCTTTAGTAGATAAGAAATGACCCAGGTCCACCTGGAATAGTCATCGACTATGACCAGGATGTACCTCTTACCGCTTCTGCTTTTGTACGCATGGGGCCAACAAGATCCATGTGTAGTAGTTCTAGGGGAGCTAGTAGAGAGAGTAGGCTTACTTTTGAAGGAGGACCGGGTGTGTTTACCTTTTACACATGCTTCACAGACAGAGTCTGTGTCAAATTGGTGTCTGGTAAACCGATCACCAAGTCCTTGCTTTTGAGTTTGTTCAACAGCCTATGATTTGCGTGGCCAAGTCTGGAGTGCCACAGCAGTGAGTTTTTGGAATGCACGTTGAGACAGACTTGATCGTCTGGGTTAATGGAGTTTAAGCACATTTTGTAGAGATTCCTTCTCTACGTCCCACAGCTTTTAAGAACCTGTACGCTCATCATAAACCTTACAATCCGAAGAGGAGAAAAGTACCAAATTGAATCTATCACAAATTTGAGAAATACTTAGTAAACTGTGTTGGAGTCCAGTGACCAGATGGACTCCATCAATTTTAAATTTTGAGGGGTTACCTACGGATCCAACTCCCACGATTTCACCCTGGTTGTTGTTTCCAAAAGTAACCTTACCTCCTTGGTAGGATGAAAGCGAATTGAATTGATTTGGATCTCCAGTCATGTGACGAGAGCATCCACTGTCCAAGTACCAGCTGTCTCCATTCGCCTTCACCTACAAAAGAACAGATCATTTGTTAGATTTGGGAACCCAGATGTACTTGGGTTCCCTTTTCGAGCCAGACTGTTTCAATTTTTCTCGTGCTTCAAGTATCAATTTAACACGTTTGACATTAAAAGAGAGATCTCTATTCAGTTTATCACATGCACTGTCCGATGTCCAAGACTCCCGCAGTAGCCACAAATTTTGGTTGGTGGAAGATTGACGTATTTCTGTTGTCCTTTCCACCAGGAGTCGAATTTTTCTTTTTCTTGATATCGCTTGGCTCTGTTGTCGGATTTGGACATATTCTTTGGAATGTCGAACTTACCTTTGTGCCACTTGGGGTGGATTGAGTGGATCGAACTCCGGATTGTAGATTTACAATCTGGTGAGAGAGTTGTTCTACCTTAGAACGAAGAGTATCTCGATCTTGGCTGATTTCTTTGATTTTGGAGTTGGCCCACTCAGGTAATTCGGAGGAGGTGACTTGTTTGATAAACTTGACTGGCTTAAGGGAAAGAGCGTGCTCCTTTTCTTTCAGTCTTTGAGTGAGATTTTTGATAGTGGTGTTAGGGATATGTTTTTGGATTCAGAGGCATTAAGATCATTTTGAAGAGAACAACACTTGTCAGTAAAATGGTGAGGTCTTGTTTGAGGGAGTCGATCAGGGTGAGAGACTCTTTCTGGTCACCCTGTTTAAACTGAGTGCATTCTAAGGTATCATGAAGTTCCTTTTGAAGGGAATCAACATGACGCCTTGATTCTTGTAGATCTAACCTGAGAGAGCAAGAGATGGTTTTGTGTTCCTCAGCTTCATCTCTTAGTGCATACATAAGACTTTTTGAGATTTCGAGTTCCTCAGATAGCTCGGATCTTGCTGGTAAGACTTGCTTTGAAGAGTTGTTCTCGGAGACAATTTTAGCAATTAAAGTCATAAATCCCATAGGAGAAATACGGTAAAGGTCTGTTTCAAGGTGAGAACGAGTTACCTCATTATCAGGAATCATGGACTCCGTCGTGTCATGTGCCATTAGACATACCAATCCGCTGGACTCTATGTCTGGATCGTCGGAGTCTGAATCGCCCCATCCAACAGCTGCCATCAGCGATCTCCCTTGAGATTTTCCATACTGGTTCTTGAGTAAAGGACAGTCCTTCTTGAAGTGACCGGGTTTATTGCAGTTGAAACAAGTGACAGAATTGAAAACTTGTTTAGAGGTGTTCGAGAACGACCGACTCTGTCGATTAGGTTGGTTACGCATGAATTTTCGGAAGTTCTTGACTATGAAGACAAAGTCCTCCATAGTCTCAGCCTCACTTTCCTCAACAATAATGTCCACCAGTTCAGCCTTAGCTTGTCTGATTTGAGTATCAGCAACATAGGCTCCTTCTTGAGTTAACTGAGTCGAATTAACCTGCAAGGCTTGGTCATTCAAAGTAGTAGTCTTACTAGAAGAGGGAGAAGAAGTATTACCACACTTCTTTCGAACATTCTTCTTATATTTATCTACGGATTGTAGATAGGAACCTAGGTCTTGATAGCTCTATTTGGATAAGTCCTTGCATGCTTTGGTGGAGATTACTGTCTCTGCCCATTCTTCTCTGAGACTGTCCAGCAATTTATGCAAGACACTCTCTCTATCTGTGTAATACCCCAACCCGAAATCCAATAAACTGAACGGCGAACACTCCCAAATAAAATACAACTGCAGCGGAAATAAATACAACAACCGGGCGGTATTACAATGCCGTTGGCCACCCTTATGACCAACAAGGCTAAGTCCAAATACAATCCTCAAATGTCACGGTCTGGAATACAGATACAACCCGAGATACTAGGAATCAAACTCAAAGTAAAATACTGAAATAAATTAATTAACTAATAGTAGACTCCCAAAGCTTGGTCTACCCCACCTACACTCAGTGTGGTGATCTTCTTAAACTTCAGGTACCTGAAAAATGGGGGTGCCCCCAAAGGGGCTCAGCAAACAATGCTGGTATGGAAAACGTGCAGCCCATCGTCTACCGGGCCACACCAACTACTTTGTCGAACACATGCAGTTCATTTTTATAAAGCTGTAAACAAGCATAGTCTGGTAATAACAAGTATCCATACAAGGACAATAATGTCACATAGAACAAGACACAGAAGGTCGAGTTAGCTGAACTGAAATTCTTCACTGATAGTCGGTCCACACAATGGGACTGACCGTTATAACTGAATATCTGAAATAGTGGAGGTATAGTGACCTCGTTATAAAGAAAGGTTGGGTATAAAAACCCCAGGAGATAACGTAGTTAAACCCTGAACTGAATGGCGTGGGAAATAAGAACCCACTAGAGGAATAAAGTCTTCCTCGAACTGAAGGGCATTTGAATCCCGGAAGGAATAAAGTCTTCCTCCCAACTGAATGTTCCGTCGCGACGTAGTAGGACGACCTGAGACAGGTACAACTCCCGTAGCATGCATGGCCAGATCCAACTGGGCTCCTCATTCTCGAAGTATATAATTGTTAAGTGTCATATAAAGACGTTAAACAAGAACACAATGTGTATTGTCAATTATCACGTTTAGGATAATGACGTTTGTTATAAACTGAAGTTAGTGAGAGACTTGAGTACAAGTCCTCGGTATACTGAAACGCAGGTATTTAATCCACTGGTATAGTAGTGTTTGTATGCGTGGGACATACACGATGTAGTCAGCAACATTCACGCACATAAAATAATACAACAGTGCACAAGAGTAAAACAACATTTTACATTAATTATCTTGGTCGTTATTACAAACAATAGATAGCACACAAGCCGGTGTAATCCGTTAGAAAACAGGTTGCAAGAATCCCATACCGTTCACCGTAGACTGTACTGTTTAGTTCCCGGTCAACGTCTGGTCAAACAAAGTCCTAGAACAGGATTAACTGAGAGGGTTAATTTATGTTGCCCTTATATAATGATTCTATTGAATTTTTTAACAAATCTTGTATTTGTTATTTCATGTGAGGTTTATTTCTTTTAATTACCTCATGATTTTATGTATAACTTATTTGTTATTCCTTTTGATTTATTTATAAATCCTTTAATGTACATAAATGTGTTTACTTATTCATGTACTATATTTGTTGTTTATTTTAATTGTCTAGTTGACACAACAACTTATAATTTCTTAACAATATTTAAATATCTTACAATGACATAAAAATCTTATAGTTTTCATTATTCCTCCTTTAACCAAAAGTAATAATCATTGGTTACCCTTAAATTCCTTATAACTATATAAGTCATAGTTTAAACTTCATAACTCCTTTAATCAAAATTCTTTCTTTCTAATTCCTCAAAAATCCATGTAGGACCTATATTTATTTTAATCTAATCTATTCTTACCCTTGTATTTCGGTTATTTACAAAACAACCACATAAAATCATAAACCTTATATTAAATTCTAATCTCATTATATTATAGAGTTTTAATTTCTTATTTAGCTAAATTACAAAGCCACCCCTAATTTTGGTATATAGCTTTTAAATATTATAACTCTCAAAAATTACAACTTAGCCCCTTAAATTTCGGCCAACATATATTTATTCCTTATAATTACAATCTACCACACAAATCTTATAACTTTTACATAATGACATGTAAACTATAGTTTTAATTTTAATTCTCCATAAATGCCGAATATATATATATTTAAATTCTTAAATTACCAACTAACCCCAAAACAATTCGGCTTTGTCATTGAACTTTCCATTAATTCATTTTCACCCCAAAACTTAGTAATAGATATTTAATAACTTATAAACTATAGTTTAAGTATTTAATTCTTCTAAAATTCAAAGCGCACCTAATAATTTCCTTAATTATGAATTCGCCCCATTTATATTCTAAACTTTCATAACACTTTTATAATTACATAATAGCCCAAAACCTTTATAAAAGTTATTTTCAAGCTTGTTTAATTATCTAAAATTCTTAAACTTAATTCCTAACCTTATATTATATTATAATTACACCAAACAGCCCCTTAGCTCACGGTTTTTATATTAAGCACTAAACTTTGTAAAAATTACATTTAATCCACATAATTTAATTAATTAGTCATTTAGACACTAATAGAATATTTTTCTCACCAAACTTTATGATATAAATTTATATACCTAAGTAGCTCATTAAAACTTATTTATCAAGTAGAACATTCGGCCATAATTTAAATGAGACCTTATGTTATAAAGTGGATTTATATGTCTAAGTAATTATAAATAAATCATAGGAGTCATATACTCATGTATAAATTTATTAATGTCTTATATATGATTCTTAGCTCAAAATGGAGTACTTTGCTCTTGAACTTTCGGCCTTAATTTATATGTAACATAAATAAACTTTGTGACACAAAAATGTGTCTTAAGGTAAATATTTTCCTTATATGTTATAGGTTATATTTTTGGCATATAAAACCATATAGCTTCGGTATTATTTAACCTAAGAGGTGTACATAATTTTTGTACAATTTTAGGAGTTTATCAAAGCTTATAATATAAGGATTTACTTAGTAAACTTACTTCTTAACAAAGGTGGTTAAGTGCTTGAACTTCTTCTTGAATCTCCAAGCTTCCTCCTAGGTAAACTTGATGCTCCTCTTCGGTTTTATGCAAGAGGTGAAGTTGTTTAGGAGTTAGATCTTGAATAAAGATCTTAAGTAGATTTGGAAGTAGTTTTATAAGACTTTACCTTAGACTTTGCTCCTTATAATTTCGGCACTCCTAAGGTAGGTGAAGAACAAGTTTTCCCTCATCAAAATGAAGAAGAAAAGAGACTTAGAAGAGGTAGAACTTGGTTACACATAAAAATGTGCTTAAGGATTTTCAAGCTTTAAAAACCTACCTTGAGATGCTCCTTGGTTTAATGTTGGTTTGGACAATCTCCTTGGAGAACTAAGTGAAGCCGAACACACCTTGTTATGCTAGGAGAGTTTTGCTTCAAGACTTGCCAAGAAATGCAAGGAATTTACCTTAAAGATGAAGATAGAAGTTAAATCTCCATTAATGGACTTAGAGCTTCAAAGGAAGAAGATGAAGCTAGAAGAGAGAAGGGAGAAGCTACCAAGCCGTGCAAGAATAGGGCAAGGAAGCAAATGAGGCTTGGCTCACGTAAATGAAAGAGGGCAATTGGAATTGATTTTCTTTGTCAAATTTTTAATGTCATTTGACAATTCTTTTCCTTAGTTTAATTCATGGTTGATTGGCTCAATAAATGACTCCTTTCCAGCAATAAAACCGGCCATGTTATAGGGCATGTGAGGTGTGACAAGGCAAGAGTTGGCAACAATTATTTTGGCTAGAAGACAAGGTGAGAAAAGGTGAGTTATTCTTTGATTTTTCAATGTCACATGGCTGTCTTCTCCTTCATGTAGGTCACGAATTTAAGGTCTGAATGGAGCTCAAAAACCGGCCATGAAGAGCCAAGGAAGAACATGGAAGATAGCTTAGTTTGTAAGAAAAGCAAAAAGAAGGAATCTTAGATCTACTTTGCCTTTTTGCATTTGTTTTTCTTCCTAGCTCACATGTGCTTGCTCAATGACCTAATTTCGACAGCTCTCTGGTCAAATGAGACCTACATACTTAGACATTATGTAATATAACACATGGGATGATGAGTCATCATATTTTAAGCCTTTTATAAATTTTTAAAGCAAATTTTATACTAGTTTTTGCCCTTAAAATCGGCCCCTATAGAGAGCCTTGTTGACTAGTCACACCAACTGATTTAGAAGGTCATTTAACCCTTTTTAAGATTACCAATTCGTGGCATGTCAAAAACTACAAGGTAATTCGTAAAACGCATTTTTGTGACACCCGAAGGGTGTTTTTGTGCTCTAGGAAATTTTGGGAAACCAATTGTTCTTATAGTTCCAAGTGTTTGTAAACATTTATTATAGTAAATAAACATATACTAAGATGTTACATTGAGTTATATGGGGTTATATCAACCCGTGACATAATTTACGGGCCATCGGGACACTCCCGGGCCAAAAAGGAGCGCTAAGAAATCCTCCTTTGGTTTTTGCTGAATTTTGAGGAACCACTTCGTGGGTTCTCTTTAGAATGATAATTAATGATGTTAGGAACTCTAGGAATTAATTTTATAGGAGTTCGTGCCACCTCGGCACTCCTCCGGACTTTTCGTGCTTTAAGGAGCGGGTGTGAGCACTCCCGAGCATTTTGCGTATTTGACTGAATATAGCTTAGGGAATATTTGTATATTCATATAATAATTGTATGACCATTTAGTTTGAATATTAGAGGGTCATACAAGGTCATGTTTGACCATATGCTTCTAAGGCGTTTTAGCGTTTATGGTGAAACGACTGTTTTTACGTAACGTTTTCATGCATGGGTTTGCATGCGTACGTGAAATGATTTATATTTGGATTATATTCCAAAATAATGATTAAATAATATTATTTAGATTTGGGGTATTTCAATCTACCCCCTTAAAAAGGACTTCGCCCCGAAGTCTCATATCTAAAGTATAAGGTTGTGGGGGAATCAAGTTCCACTAAGTATCCACAACTCAATCTAATTTTTAGGGATCAAATCCCAAGTCTCTATATCCCTAAGTTCATAGTGTATATCAAGTACAACAGGAATACTTGGAATGTCATAACATAACTTGCAGTGTAAAGCAAGGTAGTGAACACAATCACTTTTCGTTTCAAATGGTGCAACGTAGTGCATTTAATATTTCCATTGTAGTGTAATGAAGTACACACAATCAAGTAGAAGTACAAGGTACATTCAAACACAGTGTTACACAAGAACACATACAAGACAAGGTGTCACTGAAATGCACAAAAGTGCAACAACTGAAATGCACAAAAGTGCAACAACTGAAATGCACAAAAGTGCAACAACTGAAATGCACAAAAGTGCAACAACTGAAATGCACAAAGCAACAAATGCAATGCACAAAGGTGCAACAAAGTGCACACTAAACTCAAAAATGAAAAAGGCTCTACCCCCCAAAAAGAAGGGGTACGCCCCCGTACCCTAGACTAAAGTGCCTAGTCGGTAAATAATGAGGGAAACTTCGCTAGCTCAGCTTCGAGTTCCCATGTGGCCTCTTCCACATCGTGGTTCGACCAAAGAACCTTCACGAGGCTCACAGACTTGTTTCGAGTCTCTCGTGTCTTTATCTAAGATTCTTTGCGGTGTTTCCACATACCGCATTGTTGGTTCTAAAAAGAGTGTCTCTGGTTGTAGAACATGAGAAGGATGAGGCATGTATTCTTAAGCTGAAAAATGAAACGTGAAAACATTGTGTACTTTGCCCAACTCGGCTGGCAAATCAAGTCGATATGCCACTAGGCCCACCCGCTCTATGATAGCGTAGGGTCCTACAAATTTCGGGCTTAGCTTGCCCTTCTGACCAAATCTGAATACACCCTTCATGGGTGAAACTCGTAGAAATACCTGGTCGCCAACTGCGAACTCAAGGTCTCGTCGCCTCTCATCAGCATATGATTTCTGTCTGTCCTGTGCTGCTTTCATATTGTTTCTGATCTGCTGAACTTCTGCCTGGACTTGCTCCAAGTACTCAGGCCCAATGATGACGGTCTCACTAGACTCGTCCCAGCACAAAGGTGTGCGGCATGGTCTGCCATATAAAGCCTGAAAAGGTGACATCTGTATAGAGGCGTGATAGCTGTTATTGTAAGCAAACTCGATGAGATGTAATCTATCTATCCAGCTGCCCTGAAATCCAAGGCACATGCTCGTAGCATGTCCTCTAAGGTCTGAATAGTCCTCTCTGACTGACCATCTGTCTGAGGATGAAATGCTGTGCTAAGCTTCAATTCAGTGCCAAGTGCCTCGCGAGTAGCTCGCCAGTATCGTGAGAGAAATCTAGTATCTCGATCTGAAACAATAGTCTTTGGAACTCCATGATGTCTGATAATCTTTTCTCAAATAGCTCTGCTAACTTAGGCACTTTCCAAGTGTCTTTCATCGGAATAAACCTAGCAACCTTAGTCAATCGATCAACAACGACCCAAATCGTATTAAGTCCTCCTCTCGTAGGTGGTAGTCCCACCACGAAGTCCATAGAGATATCATAAAACTTCCACTCTGGAACTGGCATAGACTGTACCATACCTCCTGGTCGTCTATGTTCGAATTTCACTTTCTGACAAGTGAGACATCGAATCACATACTCTGTCACGTCGCCCTTCATACCACTCCACCAGAAATACCTCTTAGATCTTTGTACATCTTAGAAGCTCCTGGATGGACAGATGTGGTAGAAGTGTGGGACTCTCGAAGAATATGCTCCTTATATCTGTGCTGTCTCTGGGAATACACAATCTCCCTTCAATCTGATGAGTCCATCATCATGTAACTGGAACTCATACTTCCACCCTCAAATGTACCGTCAGACAACTTCTGACTGATCTCCATCATTCGCTGATCACTCTGCTGTGCTCTACGTATGTCGTCCATAAGACTCGAGCTAGCCACAATGGCATTAGGAATGTGTCGACTCAGTGCGTCTGCTACAACATTAGCTTTCCCTTCCTTGTACTGCAAATCAATATCATAGTCCTTAAGAAATTCAACCCATCTTCTTTGTCTCATGTTTAACTCCTTTGGGTGAATACATACTTCAAACTCTTGTGATCCGAATATACGGTCATCTGGACACCATACAGGTAGTGGCGCCAGATCTTCAAAGCAAAAACAATAGCTCCAAGCTCCAAGTCATGTGTGGGATAGTTTTCCTCATGTTTCTTCAACTGTCGGGAAGCGTAGGCGACTACCTTCCCATTCTGCATGAGTACACACCCTAATCCCCTACCTGATGCATCACAGTAAACTTCATAACCCTCTGTGCCTTCAGGTATAGTCAAAACTGGTGCTGATGTCAAGGCATTCTTCAGAAGCTCGAATGAGGTCTCACATTCAGTAGTCCATGTGAAAGGTGTGTCCTTCTTCATTAAGCTGGTCATAGGTTTGGCTATTTTGGAGAAGTCTCTGACAAACCTTCTGTAGTCCTGCTAAACCAAGGAAACTCCTGATGTCCGTAACTGTCTTTGGCCTAGGCCAAGTGCGAACTGCTTCTATCTTTGCTGGATCCACTGTGATCCCAGCATCAGAGATAACATGTCCTAAAAAGGAAACTCTGTCCAACCAAAACTCACATTTGGAGAACTTAGCATAAAGCTGGTTCTCCCTTAAGATCTCAAGTACATGTCGGAGGTGACTCTCATGCTCTTCCTTAGACTTTGAATAATGAGGATGTCATCGATGAATACAACCACGGTCTTATCCAACTGCTCTCTGAATAATCTGTTCATCAAATCCATGAAGACTGCAGGTGCATTTGACAAGCCAAAAGGCATAACGTAAACTCATAGTGGCCATACCGTGTTCTGAATGCTGTCTTTTCTATGTCTTGCTCCCTGATGGGTATCTGATGGTAGCCTGATCTCAAATCGATCTTCGAAAACACTTTTGCTCCTCTCAACTGATCAAACAAATCATCAATCCGTGGTAGTGGATATTTATTCTTCACGATACTGCATTAAGCTCCCTGTAATCAATACATCAAACGAAGGCTTCCATCCTTCTTCTTCAAAAAGCACTGGTGCTCCCCAAGGAGATACGCTAGGTCGTATGTATCCCTTGTCCAATAAATCTTTCAACTGCTCCTTCACTGCCATCTCGCTGGTGCCATACGGTACGGTGCCTTAGCTATGGGACCGGTACCTGGTAGTAATTCGATGGAGAACTCTACCTCTCTGGATGGCGGTAAGCCTGGAAGTTCCTTTGGAAAAATATCTGGAAAATCCGACACCACTGGCATAGCTGGATCAAAATCAGGGTCATGCTCTACATTCTGAACATAACATAGATATACCTCCTTCTGCTTCCTGACGTGCTTGTACATGGACATAGCAGATATAACTTTTATCGATGGCGTCTAGGGCTCTGACGGTAAGATACTGTCACTCCTGATGGGCTCTTAAGCAACAGTCTGCGCTCTGCACAAAGAATGCGGCCTCTGTGCCGCCCCAGCCAGTCCATCCCGGCTATAACATCGAATCCTAGACCTCTGAACTCAATAAGGTCAATAGGAAATTCTCCTCCTTAATACTGATAGTGGCTCCTCTATAAAGACGAGTGCAACTGATCTTCTCCTTAGACGGGAGTGCCACCTTAAAATCAGGTAACTCTACTGCGTCTAGCCCCAACTTCCCCGCAAGCGTAGGCGAAACGAAAGTATGTGAGGCTCCGGAGTCGAACAGTACTAATGCATCCACTCCATTAACCGGAAAGGTACCAGTGAGAATCGAGCCGCCCTTGCTGGCCTCCTCCTCAGTAAGTATACTTAAGGCACCTTCCGTCTCCTTAGCACAACCTAATAACAGAATCTGAGTAAGTACTTTGATACATGATGGGGTCTAAAGACATTCACTTTCACAAACAATAATGCTTCATTGATGAGATGATCTCCTTTCTGAGTCCAAAAACAAATTACAACACTAATACTTTCTAAAAGTCAAACTTAATCTTCCTGGTCTCATGTGAGTGGTGTTTATCACTGTCGAAGGTGCTGTGTTTAGCTTAACCTCTTAATTCCATGGTATAGCAACCTTGACTTTCCACCCATTATTAAAACATCTCCTGAACTCAATATAATTTTCTTTGCAAGGTCCACACGCTTCTGCTCGCAATAAAGGAACTCTGCGTCATCTCCAATAGACAAAGATAATACTGGTATCCCCTGTTCAAGGGACCCTTTTGTTTCATCATTGTCCTGGTGTAGCCCTAAACGGCCTCCTTCTTCATAGAAGTTGATGATACATAGATCAGCCCTTAAGTTGGGAACTGGATCTTCTTCCATCTGCTGAGCGCGGTAGTAACTGCTTGTTCCACAATTTGTAAAAATTCTTCTGGGATTTTGGCACTTGTGCTCCATCTCCATTTCTTGTATCTGGTAATTCTTGGTATAAGGATTCCAATCCTTTCCAAGCACATCATTTTCAGCTTCATTTTTGATCCTCCTGGAAATTCTGGAGTGTAGAACCCTCCTGGTCCTGCTCCCAATTCTTGACATTTCTGATGATTGCAATTTGTGTCTCCGGTGTTAGGTATCCTTTGAGTATATCAAACCTGGTTGGATAACCTTACATTGTTCGTTCCCTGGTTCTTGTATTTGATAATGTTTTCTTCCAGGGAGGGCGGTGAGGGGATAGGAAAGCATATCTTATAGCTTCCTACGTGGTTTAAATTTTTACTAGTGAGTCTTACTAATTCTTCCTATCAATTAGGCAATCAAGGCATGCAAGCACTCATTCACATCATCATTGCTCAATAACGGTTCACATGGTTTAGAAATACCTGGGTTAGAAGAAGGACCAGCCTCATCTGAGCGGTCCATGACATGTAGGGCGGGTCCCGATGCTGGGCCTTTGCCCTTATACCCTGAGCCTGGTTTGTTGGTGGAGGGCGAGTATCGCTAGCTCCATTCTTAGGGCCGGTGTTTGGCTTTGCTCCCGGGCGGTAGTTCCTGCTCTCCGGGTTCGGATACACTCGAAGGCACGATGCCCGAGTATCTGACAGTAGCGGCACATGACTTTCTCCCCTTGGCAGTCAACGCCGGGGTGGTCCTTTCCGCATTGCTTACAGTTGAAACGGCGGACATACTTCTGGCCCGTGTTTGAGCCATGTCCGGAACCTAACACAATCAAGGTCAATTATACATCCCAAAGGTACTGAAGTAATCACAAAAGTCTCAAATTTAACTTAGAGTTCCTACCCTTAGATGGGTAGGTTTTCTGTGTAGTTGCTGCTCCGTGGGTTCCTGACTGGGGGTTCCCAGTAGTTTGGTTCCCCTTCCCTTGTAGGACCCCTGTCCTTCTGATAAGGTTTGTTCCTTGTTGGAGTTCCCCTGCTTGGCATCTTCGCCACCAGGTCCGTCCTTCCTCTTTTGGGAGCTCAAAGCATCCCTTCTCTTACAAGTGATCTCCACTACGGAAGCAGCATGGTAGCATTCCTGAAATCTCAAGATATTAATCTCCAAATCTCCCATGATGGGGTATAGTATGTAATAAGATTTCCAACTGATTTATGTCTTTCCTGTTTTACCTGCAAACTGGTGGGGATGATTGGTCCACCATCCCAAACTGAAGTCGAGGGCTCAGTCCCCCGTAGAATCGGTCGACCAACACCTGGTCCGAGTATCCTATGCCGGGTAATAGTCTGAGTAGCGAAGTGAACTTCGCATAGTACTCATCCACTGACATCTTCCCCGTCTGCTCCAAGGCGTCAAACTCCCGAGTCTTCACCATCCTGGTGTGGGCCGGGTAGTATTTGCCCCTAAGTATGCAGTGTAATGTCCCCAAGTAAAAGCTGGGTCATCCAGGTGGTCGGCTTTCACCATGTTCCACCAATCTCTAGCTGCATCCTTCAGATAAAAGGCAGCAAGTCTTACTTTTTCCCTAGCTGGGACTGCAAGCGTCTCGAACGCTGTCTCCATCTCCATGATGTAGGTCTCCAAGTGAGCAGGGTCAGTCTGCCCCTTGAATGCAGTTGGCCTCAGATCAGCCAAACTCTTCACCCATCTCTCTCTGGGTGGTGGTGGTGGAGGTAGCTGCTGCTGCTGTCAACCCCCGCCTGTGCGAATGCCTGAGCAATTAAGGTGGCAATGTCTGCCAGCCTGACGGATGGCTCTCCTCAGCCTGTCCACGTCGTCCTCCTCTTCCTGACATCTGCAGGATGTTGAGGTATATTAGGCACTGTGGTCACTATCTTGGTCTTGGATAGTAGTCTAAGTAAAACTAACTTAAACTCCTTTCAATACTATCTCTCAACCCTTAACCTAAGTATTAGATATCCTAATCTCGGTGTATCCTTGTATCCAGAGCGTAACTACGCTCTGATACCATTTTTGTAATACCCCAACCCGAAATCCAATAAACTGAACGGCGATCACTCCCAAATAAAATACAACTGCAGCGGAAATAAATACAACAACCGGGCGGTATTACAATGCCGTTGGCCACCCTTGTGACCAACAAGGCTAAGTCCAAATACAATCCTCAAATGTCACGGTCTGGAATACAGATACAACCCGAGATACTAGGAATCAAACTCAAAGTAAATACTGAAATAAAAAATAACTAATAGTAGACTCCCAAAGCTTGGTCTACCCCACCTACACTCAGTGTAGTGAACTTCTCAATCTTCAGGTACCTGAAAAATGGGGGTGCCCCCAAAGGGGCTCAGCAAACAATGCTGGTATGGAAAACGTGCAGCCCATCGTCTACCGGGCCACACCAACTACTTTGTCGAATACATGCAGTTCATTTTTAAAAGCTGTAAACAAGCATAGTCTGATAATAACAAGTATCCATACAAGGACAATAATGTCACATAGAACAAGACACAGAAGGTCGAGTTAGCTGAACTGAAATTCTTTACTGATAGTCGGTCCACACAATGGGACTGACAGTTATAACTGAATATCTGAAATAGTGGAGGTATAGTGACCTCGTTATAAAGAAAGGTTGGGTATAAAAACCCCAGGAGATGACGTAGTCAAACCCTGAACTGAATGGCGTGGGAAATAAGAACCCACTAGAGGAATAAAGTCTTCCTCGAACTGAAGGGCATTTGAATCCCGGAAGGAATAAAGTCTTCCTCCCAACTGAATGTTCCGTCGCGACGTAGTAGGAGACGACCTGAGACAGGTACAACTCCCGTAGCATTCACCTGTCCAAGTCATGTGACGAGAGCATCCACTGTCCAAGTACCAGCTGTCTCCATTCGCCTTCACCTACAAAAGAACAGATCATTTGTTAGATTTGGAACCCAGATGTACTTGGGTTCCCTTTTCGAGCCAGACTGTTTCAATTTTTCTCGTGCTTCAAGTATAATTTAACACGTTTGACATTAAAAGAGAGATCTCTATTCAGTTTATCACATGCACTGTCCGATGTCCAAGACTCCCGTAGTAGCCACAAATCTTGGTTGGTGGAAGATTGACGTATTTCTGTTGTCCTTTCCACCAGGAGTCGAATTTTTCTTTTCTTGATATCGTTTGACTCTGTTGTCGGATTTGGACATATTTTTGGAATGTCAAACTTACCTTTGTGCCACTTGGGAGTGGATTGAGTGGATCGAACTCCGGATTGTAGATTTACAATCTGGTGAGAGAGTTGTTCTACCTTAGAACGAAGAGTATCTCGATCTTGGCTAATTTCTTTGATTTTGGAGTGGCCCACTCAGGTAATTTGGAGGAGGTGACTTGTTTGATAAACTTGACTGGCTTAAGGGAAAGAGCGTGCTCCTTTTCTTTTAGTCTTTGAGTGAGATTTTTGATAGTGGTGTTTAGGGATATGTTTTTGGATTCAGAGGCATTAAGATCATTTTGAAGAGAACAACACTTGTCAGTAAAAATGGTGAGGTCTTGTTTGAGGGAGTCGATCAGGGTGAGAGACTCTTTCTGGTCACCCTGTTTAAACTGAGTGCATTCTAAGGTATCATGAAGTCCTTTTGAAGGGAATCAACATGACGCCTTGATTTTGTAGATCTAACCTGAGAGAGCAAGAGATGGTTTTGTGTTTCTCAGCTTCATCTCTTAGTGCATACATAAGACTTTTTGAGATTTCGAGTTCCTCAGATAGCTCGGATATCTTGCTGGTAAGACTTGCTTTGAGAGAGTTGTTCTCGGAGACAATTTTAGCAATTAAAGTCATAAATCCCATAGGAGAAATACGTTAAAGGTCTGTTTCAAGGTGAGAACGAGTTACCTCATTATCAGGAATCATGGACTCCGTCGTGTCATGTGCCATTAGACATACCAATCCGCTGGACTCTATGTCTGGATCGTCGGAGTTTGAATCGTCCCATCCAAACAGCTGCCATCAACGATCTCCTTGAGATTTTCATACTGGTTCTTGAGTAAAGGACAATCCTTCTTGAAGTGACCGGGTTTTATGCAGTTGAAACAAGTGACAGAATTGAAAACTTGTTTAAGGTGTTCGAGAACGACCGACTCTGTCGATAGGTTGGTTACGCATGAATTTTCGGAAGTTCTTGACTATGAAGACAAAGTCCTCCATAGTCTCAGCTCACTTTCCTCAACAATAATGTCCACCAGTTCAGCCTTAGCTTGTCTGATTTGAGTATCAGCAACATAGGCTCCTTCTTGCGTTAACTGAGTCGAATTAACCTGCAAGGCTTGGTCATTCAAAGTAGTATCTTACTAGAAGAGGGAGAAGAAGTATTACCACACTTCTTTCGAACATTCTTCTTATATTTATCTACGGATTGTAGATAGGAACCTAGGTCTTGATAGCTCTATTTGGATAAGTCTTGCATGCTTTGGTGGAGATTACTGTCTCTGCCCATCTTCTCTGAGACTGTCCAGCAATTTATGCAAGACACTCTCTCTATCTGTGTAATACCCCAACCCGAAATCCAATAAATGAACGGCGAAACACTCCCAAATAAAATACAACTGCAGCGGAAATAAATACAACAAACGGGCGGTATTACAATGCCGTTGGCCACCCTTATGACAACAAGGTAAGTCCAAATACAATCCTCAAATGTCACGGTCTGGAAATACAGACAACCCGAGATATAGGAATCAACTCAAAGTAAAATGAAATAAATTAATTAACTAATAGTAGACTCCCAAAGCTTGTCTACCCCACTACACTCAGTGTGGTGATCTTCTTAAATTGGACTGAAAAATGGGGGTGCCCCCAAAGGGGCTCAGCAAACAATGCTGGTATGGAAAACGTGCAGCCCATCGTCTACCGGGCCACACCAACTACTTTGTCGAAACATGCAGTTCATTTTTATAAAGCTGTAAACAAGCATAGTCTGGTAATAACAAGTATCCATACAAGGACAATAATGTCACATAGAACAAGACCAGAATGAGTTAGCTGAACTGAAATTCTTCACTGATAGTCGGTCCACACAATGGGACTGACCGTTATAACTGAATATCTGAAATAGTGGAGGTATAGTGACCTCGTTATAAAGAAAGGTTGGGTATAAAACCCCAGGAGATAACGTAGTTAAACCCTGAACTGAATGGCGTGGGAAATAGAACCCACTAGAGGAATAAAGTCTTCCTCGAACTGAAGGGCATTTGAATCCCGGAAGGAATAAGTCTTCCTCCCAACTGAATGTTCCGTCGCGACGTAGTAGGAGACGACCTGAGACAGGTACAACTCCCGTAGCATGCATGGCCAGATCCAACTGGGCTCCTCATTCTCGAAGTATATATTGTTAAGTGTCATATAAAGACGTTAAACAAGAACACAATGTGTATTGTCAATTATCACGTTTAGGATAATGACGTTTGTTATAAACTGAAGTTAGTGAGAGACTTGAGTACAAGTCCTCGGTATATACTGAAACGCAGGTATTTAATCCACTGGTATAGTAGTGTTTTATGCGTGGGACATACACGTGTAGTCAGCAACATTCACGCACATAAAATAATACAACAGTGCACAAGAGTAAAACAACATTTTACATTAATTATCTTGGTCGTTATTACAAACAATAGATAGCACACAAGCCGGTTAATCCGTTAGAAAACAGGTTGCAAGAATCCCATACCGTTCACCGTAGACTGTACTGTTTAGTTCCCGGTCAACGTCTGGTCAAACAAAGTCCTAGAACAGGATTAACTGAGAGGGTTAATTTATGTTGCCCTTATAAATGATCTATTGAATTTTTTAACAAATCTTGTATTTGTTATTTCATGTGAGGTTTATTTCTTTTAATTACCTCATGATTTATGTATAACTTATTTGTTATTCCTTTTGATTTATTTATAAATCCTTTAATGTACATAAATGTGTTTATTATTCATGTACTATATTTTTGTTTATTTTAATTGTCTAGTTGACACAACAACTTATAATTTCTTAACATATTTAAATATCTTACAATGACATAAAAATCTTATAGTTTTCATTATTCCTCCTTTAACCAAAAGTAATAATCATTGGTTACCCTTAAATTCCTTATAACTATATAAGTCATAGTTTAAACTTCATAACTCCTTTAATCAAAATTCTTTCTTCTAATTCCTCAAAAATCCATGTAGGACCTATATTTATTTTAATCTAAATTCTTACCCTTGTATTTCGGTTATTTACAAACAACCACATAAAATCATAAACCTTATATTAAATTCTAATCTCATTATATTATAGAGTTTTAATTTCTTATTTAGCTAAATTACAAAGCCACCCCTAATTTTGGTATATAGCTTTTAAATATTATAACTCTCAAAAATTACAACTTAGCCCCTTAAATTTCGGCCAACATATATTATTCCTTATAATTACAATCTAACCACCAAATCTTATAACTTTTACATATGACATGTAAACTATAGTTTTAATTTTAATCTCCATAAATGCCGAATATATTATATTTAAATTCTTAAATTACCAAACTAACCCCAAAACAATTCGGCTTTGTCATTGAACTTTCCATTAATTACATTTTCACCCCAAAACTTAGTAATAGATATATTTAATAACTTATAAACTATAGTTTAAGTATTTAATTCTTCTAAAATTCAAAGCGCACCTAATAATTTCCTTAATTATGAATTCGCCCCATTTATATTCTAAACTTTCATAACAACTTTTATAAATTACATAATAGCCCAAACCTTTATAAAAGTTATTTTCAAGCTTGTTTAAATTATCTAAAATTCTTAAACTTAATTCCTAACCTTATATTATATTATAATTACACCAAACAGCCCCTTAGCTCACGGTTTTTATATAAGCACACTAAACTTTGTAAAAATTACATTTAATCCACATAATTAATTAATTAGTCATTTAGACACTAATAGAATATTTTTATCTCACCAAACTTTATGATATAAATTTATATACCTAAGTAGCTCATTAAAACTTATTTATCAAGTAGAACATTCGGCCATAATTTAAATGAGACCTTATGTTATATAAAAGTGGATTTATATGTCTAAGTAATTATAAATAAATTCATAGGAGTCATATAACTCATGTATAAATTATATTAATGTCTTATATGAATTCTTAGCTCAAAATGGAGTACTTTTGCTCTTGAACTTTCGGCCTTAATTTATATGTAACATAAATAAACTTTGTGACACAAAAATGTGTCTTAAGGTAAATATTTTCCTTATATGTTATAGGTTATATTTTTGGCATATAAAACCATATAGCTTCGGTATTATTTAACCTAAGAGGTGTACATAATTTTTGTACAATTTTTAGGAGTTTATCAAAGCTTATAATATAAGGATTTACTTAGTAAACTTACTTCTTAACAAAGGTGGTTAAGTGCTTGAACTTCTTCTTGAATCTCCAAGCTTCCTCCTAGGTAAACTTGATGCTCCTCTTCGGTTTTATGCAAGAGGTGAAGTTGTTTAGGAGTTAGATCTTGAATAAAGATCTTAAGTAGATTTGGAAGTAGTTTTATAAGACTTTACCTTAGACTTTGCTCTTTATAATTTCGGCACTCCTAAGGTAGGTGAAGAACAAGTTTTCCCTTCATCAAATGAAGAAGAAAAGAGACTTAGAAGAGGTAGAACTTGGTTACACATAAAAATGTGCTTTAAGGATTTTCAAGCTTTAAAACCTACCTGAGATGCTCCTTGGTTTAATGTTGGTTTGGACAATCTCCTTGGAGAACTAAGTGAAGCCGAACACACCTTGTTATGCTAGGAAGAGTTTTGCTTCAAGACTTGCCAAGAAATGCAAGGAATTTACCTTAAAGATGAAGATAGAAGTTAAATCTCCATTAATGGACTTAAGAGCTTCAAAGGAAGAAGATGAAGCTAGAAGAGAGAAGGGAGAAGCTTACCAAGCCGTGCAAGAATAGGGCAAGGAAGCAAATGAGGCTTGGCTCACGTAAATGAAAGAGGGCAATTGGAATTTGATTTTCTTTTGTCAAATTTTTAATGTCATTTGACAATTCTTTTCCTTAGTTTAATTCATGGTTGATTGGCTCAATAAATGACTCCTTTCCAGCAATAAAAACCGGCCATGTTATAGGGCATGTGAGGTGTGACAAGGCAAGAGTTGGCAAGGCAATTATTTTGGCTAGAAGACAAGGTGAGAAAAGGTGAGTTTATTCTTTGATTTTTCAATGTCACATGGCTTGTCTTCTCCTTCATGTAGGTCACGAATTTAAGGTCTGAATGGAGCTCAAAAACCGGCCATGAAGAGCCAAGGAAGAACATGGAAGATAGCTTAGTTTGTAAGACAAGCAAAAAGAAGGAATCTTAGATCTACTTTTTGCCTTTTTGCATTTGTTTTCTTCCTAGCTCACATGTGCTTGCTCAATGACCTAATTTCGACAGCTCTCTGGTCAAATGAGACCTACATACTTAGACATTAAGTAATATAACACATGGGATGATGAGTCATCATATTTTAAGCCTTTTATAAATTTTTAAAGCAAATTTTATACTAGTTTTTTGCCCTTAAAATCGGCCCCTATAGAGAGCCTTGTTGACTAGTCACACCAACTGATTTAGAAGGTCATTTTAACCCTTTTTAAGATTACCAATTCGTGGCATGTCAAAAACTACAAGGTAATTGCGTAAAACGCATTTTCGTGACACCCGAAGGTGTGTTTTTGTGCTCTAAGGAAATTTTGGGAAACCAATTGTTCTTATGAGTTCCAAGTGTTTGTAAACATTTATTATAGTAAATAAACATATACTAAGATGTTACATTGAGTTATATGGGGTTATATCAACCCGTGACATAATTTACGGGCCATCGGGACACTCCCGGGCCAAAAAGGAGCGCTAAGAAATCCTCCTTTGGTTTTTGCTGAATTTTGAGGAACCACTTCGTGGGTTCTCTTTAGAATGATAATTAATGATGTTAGGAACTCTAGGAATTAATTTTATAGGAGTTCGTGCCACCTCGGCACTCCTCCGGACTTTTCGTGCTTTAAGGAGCGGGTGTGAGCACTCCCGAGCATTTTGCGTATTTGACTGAATATAGCTTAGGGAATATATTTGTATATTCATATAATAATTGTATGACCATTTAGTTTGAATATTAGAGGGTCATACAAGGTCATGTTTGACCATATGCTTCTAAGGCGTTTTAGCGTTTATGGTGAAACGACTGTTTTTACGTAACGTTTTCATGCATGGGTTTGCATGCGTACGTGAATTGATTTATATTTGGATTATATTCCAATAAATAATGATTAAATAATATTATTTAGATTTGGGGTATTTCAATCTGGTAAGATGCTAACTTCCTGCATAGTAGTAGTTAGTAAGTAGAAACGATCAAGAACATCTTCCAGTGACTCACCGGGTTTTTGTAGAAAATTTTCATAGTCCATTCGGAGTTCTTGAGCTTTGCATTTCTTTAGTTCAGTGACTCCTTCGTGAGTTGCTTGAAGGAGTGTCCAGATCTCATTAGCGGACTTACAGTGATTTACTCTCCTTTGTTCTGGGAAGGACAAGCAAGTGTATATTGCGCGTGATGCTTGACGATTCAGCTCGTACCCTTGCGATCTGCAGCAGTCCATGTGGATCGATCAGGATTGACTGCAAGATCTCCTCCAGTGACTATCTCCCAAAGCTCGGAGTTGACAGACTCGATGTGTTGCTCGATCTCGTTTTTCCAGTGGTCGTAGTTGGTGGAGGTGAGTCTGGGATGCTCGAAGTGCATTTTGTTGTTTTGATTGGCGAAGAGGTCTGCCATTGCTTCGTTGATTGTATGTTAGCCTAAACAAAGCTCTGATACCACGTGTAAGATCGGGTGGCTAACTCAAACCAATCAAAGGTGTGAGTCTAAGGATTGGTTTGACTCAATCAGCCTTCTTAACTGAGAAGCACTCTGTGAGATAGAGGCACTCAATCGAATTAACCAACTAAGGTTGCGGAAGACTTTTGCGGTAATTGTAGCGAAATGATGAAAGGAAAGAAGGACTCTGTGGAACTCAGCAAGATACACAAATAAGCTATTTCATTTCCTGGTCAAATAAAATAACTTACAAATGCCCACTAAGTAGAAAGGTTTTTCACTCACTCACCCAACACACTTTCTAATCAGAACAATGATAAGTGTAGTGAAACTAGGATCTTCCTAGGTAGAGTCTATCTAACGGCGCTAACTAACTTGGTACTTAATCTCTCTCTCCTTCTGGCTTACAATGCGATCTCTTTCTCTCTCTAAGCTCTGAATAATCCTCAATGAAAGCACACAGAAAAACTAACTATTACACATCTTATTTATATCTAAGTACAACAGCAAGCCGAAAATACCGGAACTAACTTAGTGGGCAACTTCCAACGGCTCTTAAGTGTCTTCTTACTTGGGCCGCGATCTTCGGATGTTGAGGAAGACCCTCATGACCGTTGTGGCACTTAAGACATTCCGAGTTGACTCCTGATTTTCCGCAACAGCACGAGAGAGTCTTTGAGGTCTTCTTTGTTGCGCCGGACTCTATCGAAGAGGATCACTCTTTGTGTCTGTCAAGTGATGATTGACTCTGTCACAGTGAAAGACATCTCTGCAACACTCCGATGTCCCAACATATAGGTTATATTTGCTACTAATTTAAAATGTTATAATATATATAACGTAGTATAAACTATGGGATGATATTGTAAAAATAATGAAATATGAGAAGTTAAAGAAAAACAAATTATGTAATATGTGCCTCTCGGCCATAAATATAGTTTTTATAAAACTATAGGTTATAATAATTCATGAGATAAAAATATCATATTATGTAACACCTCAACTACAAACACTGTATTTAACAACGATTCGTAGCGAAAATAAAACTCAACATTTAACTTAATCCATCGGTGTTTACACGCCGTTAGCCACCCCCTGGCTAACAAGGCTAATCCTTATACAATGTACCGGTCTAATTGACAGGACTCCCGAGCGTTATACAATGCAGTTCCACTTCATAACTAACAATGTCAACATTTAAATTACATCTGTACCGAGTCTAACACATTCTATTGCCGATAACAGTTTCTGTCTTACTATACTTATAATTACATAAACAAATTAAATAACTACCCATGCATAAATAGCCCCCCGTCCTACTCTCAACGGCTACCAGCTCCATTGGAAATGAAATGGGTGGCCCCAAAGGGGCTCAGCACCTTTGCTGGTATGGTAATCGTGCAGCCTGTATAGTACCGGGCCACACACAACTATTTGTCGTCTGAGCATGCGGTTGATTATATTTAAATCATGCATGAAAAACTATAAACACATATCATGCTTATATTTAACACATATCCAATCAATAGGTTACAAACCATAAGGTTAACACATCATCACTTGTTAGATCACTTATTGTGTTCCTTGACTCTTGAGGGTTTCCACCTTAATGGAGCTAATTCTTATTAGACAAAACTTACACACTTAATCGGGTTACACCTATTTACTTCTTATATTAACATGGGGTTGATTTCGGTGATCAACATACACAAACATAACAACACATCACATAATAACATATACACAACATAACTCGGGAACGAGTCTCGTGAGGACTCAGTCAGAAATGAGAGTTAGCCAACTTATTAGAGCCTAGAGAATACTTCCATTCTCATGTTGAGCTCATTACATAATAACTTACTATTTTTCTTAGAGAACGTGTACCTTACTTAAGACGTGTCGAATATAATATAGCCCCGAACACATCGTACACAATTACTTTAGTTAGATGTGTTGGTCATAATATAGACCCAATCACACCAAAACACAATAACTTTACTTAGATGTGTCGGTCGTAATATAGATCCGAGCACACCATACACAAATCCCCCTAGCCCCGAAAATAGTCAAGGTAGGAGAGCCAGCTATTGGCTCGTGGGAGATTGAATTCCAAGAAAAGAAAAACCAACCAGACAAGGGAAGAGCTGAATCATATAAATATCAACTCCCATACATACACGCGTGACCGGACACCCGGATTCCTCACCCCCAAAACACACATTGGTTAGAAGATCCCTCCAAGGGGCTTATTACCACAAATTACATTATAGTTAGTCAAGTTCGGTTAGACCCATAGGGGAGGTAAGATACCATTCGACATACAAGAACAAAACACAATCGTTACACAATAACATACTTAAAGGGGGTAAACACATCTACACCAACAACAGTACACACCTAACACACGGATAGCCGTACTTAGAATGTTCCCGTAGGTTGGGTCGTTAAATCCGAATATCAATCTCCTATGTGATCCTAGAGTCAGTAGCTACAGGTTACATATTCGAGGTTAAACGGTATCGGAACTAAATATGCCACATAATTGAATTACTGTAAACTCATTTCATGCCTTATCTTGCTAGGTGGCAAACAAGCCGGTTAACCCGGTAGGACACAGGTTCAAGAAAACCATACCTGTCACCGAGGATTTACTCTAACGCGTTGCCTCGCGCTCCTCAGGTAACTCCTGAACAATTGGTATTATTTCAAATGTTTCTATTAACATCAAAATCTTACGGTATGTGAACTACCCTTACTCCCGTACTTAACCCGTTGTTTGAGAATCTTGATTTGACTTATGTGATCTTAAGCTCAAAACTTCCACATTAAATCTAACTCTTGTGTTTATACTCCTAATGACCTTTACATGTCTTAAAAAGTCTTAATTATCATCTAAAACCATCACCAATCAATTCCCCATCATTAGAATGCTTTAAAACACATACTAGTGCATTTTTAGACTGGTCTGGGTTAGTGTCCGGGGTTACAAACCCGGACCAATCCCGGAATTTACAATCTGCCATGATTTTGTGTTGGTCCGGGTATGTGTACCGAGATATAAACCCAGACCAACGCGCTGGGACAACGTTCTTCGATGTTTTTTAGAGTAGTCCAGGTTTGTATACCTATTTACAACCCGGACTAAGTCTGTAGGTGCTTAAATTGACAGTTTTTGAACTCTAATCCCACCTCAATTCACACTCAATCTTTCCTAATCAATCCACAGTTTCTAAACATGTTATAACACCTTAAACATGCTCTCAACCTTCCTAAATCATCACCGAACTCATTGTTCAATTTTTGTTCAATTCTACACATTTCTACTCCCATTTTCAACACTTATGCACACTGGTGCATTACCAACCTCTCTTGGTGTTTCACAACCTTCTACCAACATTACCAGTTCACTTATTGACCATTCCCAATCCTTATTTAACATTTGCACTCTAATACCAAGTTCATTCATTGTTTCACAAGCTACACACTCAAGTTCAATTCTAGCAAATACAAGGCACCTAGACACTATTTGCTACAGATTTTCATACCAACTTTCCAATCCCCAACAATCACTTTAGGGTGATTAACCAACCCAGTCAATGCTTATAAACACCTAGTCATCACTTAAGCTCTTCAAGCTCATATCACCATCTAAACCACTATATTTCTACTGAAATTTTGTCATAACTTCGTTACTAACCTAACTTATCCAAATTTGTTGTCTTCATCACCTAATCCTAAAACATTTACAAATCAACTAACCAAAACCTTAATGGGTTCTAACAGCACACACAATTCATCAAAACTCCATCAATCACGATATAGTGCATTAACTCAAATGTTTGGCACTTAGACCCTTAAATCAAAACACAGCTCACATTGCACCAAACACTAAACATCATCACAAAATTTTCTCTTATATTCACTAAACACATTTCCCACACAATTCTTGATTCATTCATTTAAATTACCCAACCCAAAATTTAAAAAACATTAAGATGGTTCTTACGGTAGATTTCTTACCTTAAGCCATAGGTTTCTCTTTTACCTCCTCTTCTCTTCTCTTGATTTTTGGGCATGGGCATTAACATTGCCACACACTAAACCAATAACCACCAATAGCTAATAAGCATCAAGAGGGTACTTACTTCTAGGATAACCCTAGAAACACAGGAAGGTTTAAATCACAAAATGAGGGAATTACCTTCTCACTTCTCAATGAAGTGTCTTAGAAACTTGAACAAGGAGACTCCCACTTATTGAATGGCAAACCAGCTGGAAAAGGAGGAAAAAGGGAGCTCACAAAGCTGGAAAAATCAGCTACAAGGAGGAATGAAGGAAAGATGGATTTCTTTGAATTTTCTTACATTAAGGCAAAGAGGAGATGTTCTAGCTCCTTAATATCTGATTTTCTCTTCAAATGGGCTATCCCATGGTGAAAATTTGAGCTTTTGGAATTTGAAAAGAGCACTAGGTAGCTCTTGATGAGGGGAACTCAAATATGTAAATTATTTTTGATTTGGAGCTTGGATGAATCTTGGGCAAGCAAGGAAGGTGAGGAAGGATGTAGCCATGGGAAGGTTGTAAAAATTGCCTGAGAATGGAGAAAGAGGGAAGCATCGGCTGGAAGGAGAAAGGTAGGAGGGAGAAGAGAAAAGTGAGAAAGAAGGGAAAATAACTTTTTGTACTTTTCCACTTTTCTCTTTTGTTCTTCTTTATTTAATAAAGTCAAATAGGAGGGTAATGAATCCTCTAAACTGTACCCCTACAGTTAGTGAGGGAGGGGTGTTTTCGTCTTTTCGCAAGAAACGTTCGTTAATTTCCTAGTTTGGGCACTATTCACCAACCACCCGTTTTTCTGGATTTTTCTCGTTTCTTTAATTTTTAATGGTTATTAAGATCCAGTAATGTTTAATTATTTGCATGATCAACTATAATTTTTACGGTCATTTGACTGTTTAAAGTCACATTTTTGGGTTTTCTGAAAAACGTGCTTTAAGACTCGTAAGCGTTTTCACCCATAATTTGGATCCGTTTTCTTCGGGAATTGTTCCCACGTATATTAGGCATAATTAAGCCTTAGGAATCCATTTAGGACCCTAGTCGAGGTTATATACCTCCTATGATTGCATAACGCACATTTTTACATTTTTGTGACTTTAACGTGTTTTACTCTTTCTTTAGTTTACTTCTTAACCAATGTTGTTAAGGACTTAATTAGCCTTAGAATATCATAATTACATGATGATTAACACATAAAGTTTTGGGGTATTTCATTATATGATATCATGATATAAATGTAACATTGTATAACACTGTGTGGTCAAAACACATTTTAAAACTATGGGGCTGTCGCACAAATATAAGTAATTAAAATGAATTTAGAATATATATACAATGATATAAATACTATAGTTTATTATCTAGTATTAAGTGATTTAAATAAAACTAATTAATAATGTTCACATGAAATAATGTGGCAAGGGACGAATAATAGGAATTTTATACTAAGGTGTATAATAATTAAACCTAGGAATTGTTGTTATATACTATAGTGCTACATAATATATGTTGTGTAATATAATAAAACTAATGAGAATAAATATCTCATATAAGACGATGTAATGTTGACAATAATACAAGGTTTTTATAATTCATGAACATATATGTATATATATATATATATATATATATATATAATGCACATGCCATATATATAAAACAAATAATATGATTATAAACCATGTAATATAGAGTGACAAATGTTATTACATTAGTATAGTTTATAAGCTGCAAAATTATAAGGTTTTGAATTGAAATGTAACTTGTCACAATGTTAATGTGTTGTATAATACAATGTATATTAAAGAATTGAAATGGTATATAACATTACTAACGTTGCATGCATACATGCAATTATAGGTTATAACATGTGCTTATATATGTAACCGAATTGGTTTTATTATATACATAAGTATGAATATGATGCATATGTATACTTATAAATATTGGGATACAATGGAATAAATCCTAACATTCTATAACGCTACAACTAAGTGTTTTATACAAACCGACTTATTTAGTTATAACCGGACGTTAGTAAATACTACGAGTAATGAGTTTTACATAACGATACTTTAACTAATTAACTGTTAATATCCAGGATGAAATGTCGGGATTACTAGCATTATTCGGAAATGCCGAGTTAAATAAGTCATGTGGATTGACTCCTAGTAATGTTTATATTTTAGATCGTACATTAGACAAAGGCGCCTAACAAGCTTAGGGTTGTGTGCATCTTTGGTCTGTGGTGTTCAGTATGTGGACGGTTTGATCTGAGTTGTCCGAGGGCTTCCCTGGGCTCTGATAATCTTGAGGTGTTTTTTACAATGTTGTGACATATACGTATGCATGAAATGTTGTGTGATATCTGCTTGTTTCTCACATTTTAATATTGTGCGCGAATGCCCATTGGGCTAATACTACGTCGACTATAGATCGACTTATATATACATATACTACTAGCAATGTGATGTGACTATTGTTACTTAATATATATGCTTGTTTCTCGCATTTTAAATATCTTCCCCGAGTTATAAAACAGGGACTGTGGAGGGTGGGAAGGAGATTGTTAGGTCCGTACCCACTGGTAATTCCCTAACTAGCGTATCTCTCACGCTATCACTCAACCCTTAACCCCAAGTACTAAAGTCCTAACTCGGTACATCCTAACTCGGTAATTCAGTCATCAGAGCGATACTTCGCTCTGATACCACTTTTGTAACACCCCTTACTAATAACACCACACTTACCATTAATCGCAGCGGAAATCACATCGTAAACACTGACTATTTCAATGGGTGTTACACCGCCTTAGCCACTCACGTGGCTAACAAGGCTATTACTTACACCACGTACTGGTCTGATGGACAAGATTACCGAGCATTACACTTTACATTTACAAATCCATTATAAACTGAATACGATTACATCTACAATCCAAACTGTACCGGTCTAATACATTCCATCATCGATATCACGCTAAAGTAAATAACCCCATACATAAACAGTTACCCCGTCCTACTCTCGAACGGCTACCACCTTCATTGTACCTGAAAAGTAATGGGGGCCCCAAAGGGGGTCAGCACCTTTGCTGGTATGGTAATCCGCAGCCACATGCTACCGGCACGCACAACTAATTGTCGAGTGAGCATGCAGTTTATTTTATTTTAAGCACGCAAGATAACTATAACACATACATACTATAAGCACACACATTCAATAAAAGGATACAAACATAACATTCACACATCACATTGTTAGGTCACCTTATTGTATTCCTTGTCCCTTGAGGCTCTACCTTAACGGGGCTTAATTCTTACTAAAGCACACCCACATTGATCGGTTCACTGGATTTGGGTTGATTTTTGGTTATCACTTACACAACATCACCACACATATTCCGTACGACACGTACACAACACAACAACGTTCTTCTTAAGAATGTACACTTTGCTTAAGGTGTGTCGGACTAAATATAAGTCTGCACACCGTACATATTTACTTTACTTAGATGAGTCGTTATTAATATAGATCCGTACCCATTATACCCATATCCCCCGAGTCCGACGTGAGTCAGATAAATGCCTTGGTTAAGCTATCCCGGTCTTAATATAAAACCGTACACATTATACACATATCCCCCTAGTCCGACGTGAGTCAGATAAATAGCCTGGTTAAGCTTGAGGGTGGTTGTAATCCAAGAAGGAAAACAACCATAACATAACAGAGTGGGAGTTAATTCACATATAACATCAACTCCCAAACAACACGCGCGACCGGCGACCGGATTCCTCACCCCCCATATATATATACACACTAGCAGAAGTTCCTTTATGGAACTTATCATATACATACACCATTTGGTGTTACATGTTTGGTTATCACACACAAGGGAGGTAACATCCAATTCGACCAACATGGACAACAACAAAGTCGTTAAACAACGATACACTAAACAAAGGCAACACACAACGCACATAACACAATATGCAACTAAAGCACGGATAGCCGTAGTTAGTACGTTCCCGTGGGTTGGGCGTTTAATCCGAATACTGATCTCTTAGTGATCCTAGAGTCGGTTAGCTACGGTTTAACACATAATTAGGTTAAACGGTATCAGACTTATTACGCCACATTCATGAATTACTATAAAATCATTTCATGCTTTATCTTGCAAGTGGCAAACATACAAAAAAACACATAGGCATACAAGCCGGTGTAACCCCCGTTAGGACACAGGCTGCAAGAAAACCATACCTTACACCATGGGTTACTCTATCCATGTCCCCGAGGATTACTCCAACGCGTCACCTCACGCTCCCCGAGTTTCCGAATAACTGGTATTATTTCAATGTTTCATTACATTAAAATCTTAAGGTATTAACTTTCCATACTTCTGTACTTAACCCCCGTGTCCCGGTATCCTTAACTTATTTATGTGATTTAAGTTCACAACTTACACATTAAACTCTCACACTTGTTTATGCTTCCAATGGCCTTAACACTCAACCAAACAAGGCCTAATAAACATCTAAAACCATACCTTCACTCCCCACCATAACAACCCTTAAAAACACTTTCGTACACTTTTTAACATGGTCGGGTTTGTGTCCGGGGTTACAAACCCGGGACCAAACCTGGAAAACGCTTTCTGGTCATTTTTCTATGTGGTCCGGGTTTGTGTCCGGGTTTACAAACCCGGACCACTGTGTAGAAATTTGTGTTACGTTACTTCTACCTAGGTAGTGTATGAAATACCCCTAATTAATTAAACATGGATTAAAAATTTAATCAATTAAATTAATGCCTAAACATGCCTTAAAAATCAGTTTAAAAAAACAATGGTCAACATAAAGCAGAAATTGCACCCTTTGACCGTTTAGGGTAAATATATACCCAAATGAACTCCTTAGGACCTAAAATTTTGTCCTAAGCATATTAACACATTAAGAAACGTAATGAAGCTGTTGGAAAGCACTCCAACATTAATAACCAGCATTAACACGCCTACAAGTCATTTAGATCAAAATGTGCTCTAAACAAGCTTTAAAGGTCATGTGACCTCCGTTTGATTCCAAATCAAATTCCTGAGCTTAATAATCATGTAATGGATGGATTTAATCAGTTACCAAAGAAAACCAAGCTTAAAAATAAGTTTTAACACAAAATGTGCACTAAGCTTCCTTAAAGCACATTTTTGTGAGATTGTCTCCTAAATGATTTTTGTTGATTTTAGGGCCTTTAATACCCTTAAATATACTAATGTGACATAATGTACCACATTGGAATGCCTAATTCAAAGTTTTCAAAAAAATCAAAAATATGTGCCTTGGTTGTGAATAGTATCCAAAATAACAATTATTTTCTTAAGCTAGTCAATGGTCAACTACCAACCATTGACCTTGACTTTGTATTTCCGCCAATTTAAGGCTTCTTCCTAAGCTAGTAGGTCTCACAAGTAAGTAATTGTGACTCACAAGTTTGCTTTATTAAAGTAATGAAAAGTACCTTTTTTTATGACATTAATTAACTAACCTATTATTTGCACCTTGTATACTCATTCCGCCTGCTATGGGCTGTTACCCTTATCCATTTGCAGTCTTAAACCACCTGCAAAAGAACCACCGAATACCACTTATAAGGTATGAGTATTCCTATGACAAGTTACATATAATATAATAATCAAACAGCTTGTTCCCTTACCGTAACTACTACTACTTACTTCCGCCAGTTTACAACCTTTCTTCAACATGAGGAAACCTCCCAAAATATCTCATGAGTGACTCATCCCTTATCAGCCTGCATGACCGCAATCCACTTGACAAGTCAAGTTGGACTTCCTTTCTTTATTTGTTCTTTCCCAGCCGAGGACTTCAAACAGCAAAACCTCTCTTTTCACTTCCAAAACCAAGAGCAAGCTACCAGTTTCAATGGAAGATTACTCCTAATATAGGTAAGCTCTTGAGCTATGGTTTTGTCCATCTTCTTCTCCTTCCTTTCCTCTTTTATAAGACCTCACCCATTCTCATTTTTATCTAGCCATTTGGTATATGTTGATGTTGGGAATCTTACCTATCTTCACGGCTGGAAACCAGAATGATGAAGGGATGGAGTCTAAATTATTCCCATGGTAAAACATGCATGTAACATACATCATCTTCTACTCTCACTTCCGTTTTCATTCCTTGATTCCTACAGCTGATACTCTTTTTTTTTATGAAACCTTTCGGTACAATAAACCACACAAGGAAGAACTATCAAGACCCATGACATCTATGATGGTTTTAAAATGGTAAATAATGGTCTTTTCCTCATCCTTATTCTACCGGTTATGCGCTGGCTTATATGGTGTGGTTAACACCTTATTCTGCTCTAATTTACAGGCGCAAGCAGCTCCACCTAATCCTAGTATAATTAAGGTAAAGTTATGACATTGCTAAGCTTATGTTATGGCCTAAATAGTCATTAATATTACAAGGCTAACTCATGATATTTTCTCTGCATAAAAATGGTGGCGTGAGCGCTGGAGCCTTGGAAAAAAAATCTGCCCAAGTGGTGGAAATTAAATCCAAACATTAATCTAGCAAGGTAAGCTAAATTCCTATCTTAATGATATGTTAATCAAGTTCCTAAATGGGTTAAAGTTTAAAAACTAACTTAAGTAAATGTTAATGTTCAGCCGTGAGCATTGGAGTGTGTTTGGCTAAATTAAGAGCTTGGAAACCAAGTAAGAATACTAAACTTATATAATATAAAGTTTTCATGTCATATTGCTACATGGTAAAATACTACCGAAAGCTCAAGGGTATTTAATAATTTTAAAAGTGTATTAAAATTTTGTATGGTATTTGGCTAGTTTGCTTAACTTATAAATGACTAATAATGTCATAGAAAAATAGTATAAGTTGCAAAGTATAATTTATAAAACTATTGGAGTGTGGAAGATGGGAACCGTGAGCTTATAAGAGCTTTAGGACCAAACTATGAATTAAAATGTTGTGTTACATTTTTAGTATGTTTACCTAATGTTTTTGTGACATGTAATGTCATAGAAATTTATTAAATGACTATAATACAATTTATAAAAATATATGGGTATATGTAATGGAAAACCGTGAGCTATAATGTCTTTTATGACATTTATAAGTGATTTATATTATATATTAAGATTTATAATTAAGCCATGTATTTTTGGCTATTCAATTTATGTTAAATTAAGTTGAAAATGAATTTGGAATAAAAATAAATTTTTACCGAAAACAATTTGGGGTTAGATTGTAAATAAAATTAATTTTGGAGACTAAGTGTTGATTGCAGCCGAAAAACATATGTTAAAAGATATTAAATGAATTTTATAAAGTTATATTAAATTTTGGGGTCAAAAATACAATTTTTAGAGAAGTTGGGTCAAAACCGCAATTAGGTAAATCTATGGTCAAACTGGTGGTCAATGGGTCAACAATGACCATATTAGGTGCCTTGACCAAATTTAATGACATAAGTAATTAAACTAAGGTTATATATTATTATCAAAAGTTAGAAATGAAAGTTATAAAATTTATGGGGTATAAATAGTAATTCCCGAAAGTAATGGGTTAGTATGGTTAATATAATAATTTATATCCTAATTATAAAGTTTGGGAAATTTTGGTGTTATATAAATGATTTTATAAATAAAAGTGTATAATATATAGTTTTTTGTGACATATAGAAAGTATATATTATAAAGTGGGGTCAATGTGTAAATAAGGAAATTGTTTGGGGGCGGAAACAAAATTAAAAAAAGGCATGTGGTCTGTTTTGAAATAAACAATATAAAAACTATAGGTTATGTAAATAATAAAGGTTAAAACCATACAATATAACCTATATGTAACATTATATAATATGTGGGTTAAATGTGCAAATATAGAAAATTGGGTTGCTGGAAAATAAATCAAAGCAGCCTAATAGGGCTGTTCGGAAATTTACAAATTTATAAACCATATGTAATAAAGGATTAATAGAATAAAATGATATAATATATAGTATGTATAATATTACATAATATATGTGGCAAGATTGTAATTATAAGAAGTTACAATGTGTTGAAAAATAAATAAGAACAACTATGAGTGCTGTTTGGAAATTTTAACAAACATATAACCATAGGTTATATTAATTATAAGGTTAGAATGATATAATATAAAGTTTATGTTAACATTATATTAAGTATGTGGCAATATTGTAATATTGGAAAAAATATTGGAAGTTAAAAGAAAATCAGAATTATAAAGCGTATGCCTTACGGCAGTGATATGGTTTTATTTAAAACCATGGGTTATATTTTGTTATAAAGTTTTAATGTTATAAAATATGATATTTATAACATGGTATAATAATGTGTGACAGTATTGTATTAAATGAAAACTATGGGAAATGAAGAAATAATAAGGTATAAAATAAGGGAATTCCGGCAACTTAAATATAGTTTTTGAAACTATATATTATAAAATTAAATGGGATATAAAAATCAAATCATATATATATAGTATAAGGTATAAAAGTAACATTGTAAAATTTAAGTGGTCAAAACATGGTTTATAAAACTAATACTAAAACCACATGAATAAACATTCTAGAATGAATTTATAAACTATGGTTTACAATGTTATAAATACTATGGATAATATATAGTATTAATGTTATTAAATGAAATAGTAATCATTAATAATGTTCACATGAAATAATGTGACCATTAATGGAGAAATAGAATTTATAACATAAGGTTAGTAACTAAAATAAACCTTAGGAAACTATAGTATATGTAATGAAATGTTACATAATATTAAGATAAGTTCTTAATGCAAATTGCATAATATAATGCAACAAATGAGAATAATCATCTTACATAAGATGGTAATAAATGTAACATAGGATATGTGGGTATAACTCATGAAAAAAATAATGTACAAGTGAGAATAAATGAATGTGCAAGCATATGTTAAGAATATATACATATTAATTAAAGGGTAAAGTTGGAACTATATAATATAGGGCATGCATACATGCAACTATATTATATGACTAAATCAAATAAAAACAACATATATGTAATATATATGTAAAAACCGAAAATAATATGTGCATATATATATGCCCAAAACCGAGAATATATGTAAAAATATATACATGTACAATATGGTTTTAATGTCATGACATAATAAATGACAAGTGTTATGACATTAGTATAAATATATTACTACAAGTCACACAATTACAAGTTAAGGTATAGTTTATTAAAAAGAATAATGAAATGTATCATATAAGGTACAATATTAAGTGGCTAAATATTAATGCCATAAAACAATAGTGTGTATGCATGAATTGCGATGCAAATTAACGTTGCATGGATACATGCAACTATATAATATAAAGGTATATTTGTATACTTAACCGGAACGATTAAATCAATACTTAAGTATTAACGAGATATATATATATATATTCGTATACTCGAAAGTATTAAGAATAAATCCTAACAGTTGAATACGCTATAACTAAAACGTTTTAACCGACTCGTTTAAAATAAACCCGGACGTCGGTAATTATTACGTATTACGACTGACAAATACAAATGACGATCCTTAACAAATAACTGTTGAAATCCGGGGATGAAAGGTCGGGGCTACTTGTGCTGTTCGGATTTACCGAACTTAAATAGGTCATGTGGATTGACTTATGTTATGTTTGTTATGTAGACCGTATCATTGACGAAGGCGCTCGACGAGCTAGTGGTCTACTGCGCAACCTAGGTCATTGGTGAACGGTATGTAAAGGGGTCTGATCCGAGATGTCCTGAGGACTTCCTCGGGCTCTCGGATATGTGTGTTGTATAACGAGTGTGATGCATGTAGTATGTGTGTATGGATGTGTGATATGGGATGTTAATTGTTTATCTTTCCGCATTATTTAATTATGCGAGAACGTCCCACGGGACTAATACTACGTCGACTATAGATCGACTTATATAAAACACATATGCGTTTAATGTGATGTGATTGTTGTTAATGGATGTAATACACTTAATATTATGATTGTATATGTATACTAACCGAAGTAAATTACTTAGGGACAAGATACGACATGGTCGATCTCTAGAGCTTTGACTCGAACATGGTTAATACCTAGAATGATTCTAGGCATGCGTAAGACCCATAGGGCAGCCAACAAATAAGTGATGTTCTCCATATTTAAAACTGTAACGGTTTAACTCACTAACTAAGTCGATAGTGGAGTGTGGATAAATGAGGATGGTTTACCTTAATCCAGTTAGTCATTGGCTACTGGTCGCGCGTTGAGATCTCTTGAGTTAACCCGGATCAGGCTAACTCTAGTTTAACCTGATCGAGCCTAGATAGATCGACAGGTATGGTGATAACATGGACGCCTTTAAAAAGGCAAAATATGGACGCTTTTAAAAAGGCAAAGTGAATGAGCACCTCGTGTGCATGGGACTACCGTCCAAGTGAGGCTATTTCGGGATGTCCTAACTTGACTCCCGACAGTGCTAACAAATGTGTAAGTTATGTGAGGGCCCGGGGGGCCGTATGTGAGGTTGATATGGATAACCGTTACTGACGGCTATGTGTTTGTCATTGTTGTGATTGAATGCCTGGTGATTAATTGTATACTGTGGTGTGTGAATTGTAAAGCCTGTATTAACTGTTTATTTTACCGCCGGTCATGTGTTTACAACTTTATATATCTGTACACCGGTAAAGCATGTAACGAACTTAATAATGGCGACCATGACTATTAAGTGACCAATAGGGTCCAGGCTCGGCATACTCAGCGTTTATCGCTGAGCCTTTATGGCATTGCTGCAGGTGACGATTATCACGGAAGCCGAAGAGCGGGACTCGGGTAGTTAGAATTTATTTACCGTACGAGATCTCACAATGTATTAGGATGATGATTAGTTTAAGGTGTTAATGGAGTTGTATACAGTTGGGATTACCTAGACGCTCACTTGTCGTTAAAGTTACATTTGGTTTAGATTGTTGTATAGGTTAGTATCTCGTTATCACTGCGGTTGTGTATATATTGACAGTGTTGTTTTGTTATTTCTATTTCTGCTTCTTTACTCGTGTGGACGAGTAATGGCATGTGACACCCATGTGAGGTTTATTAATGTTTTAACTACCGCTGCGAGACGTGTTTGATTACGCTACGTGAGTGATTATGACGTGTTTATCGAGTGGGGTGTTACAAAAAGTGGTATCAGAGCGGAGTACCGCTCTGATGACGAGATAATAGGATTTAAGACAGTGAGCCTAGGATTTAGGAATACTGGAAACGTTTGTGAGGTACGAAACGTCTTCATTCAAGTGAATTTATGTGTTAGCAAGCCTTTGGCTTGCAAGTGTTAGCCCTTGAGACGCACAAATGTGTTGAATGAATATGGGAAGTTATCGAGTAAAAGAAAACGAACGGTAATACCGATGTCTAGTGGTGGTGCGGGCCAAGAAGCTGGCCAAGGGCATAAGGGCCCGGGAATATTACTCCGTATGGACCAGCTGAGAGCTTAGTCAGGAGGAGACATATGAACGTCGTGAGTACATTGGCGACAGTCCACTTTCATGTGGAAGTCCAGTATGGGCTACTGCCGACAGTACCCCTCCCGCCACAACCCAATGAGCTTAATACTACTGAGTGACGTGAACCCCCGAATATTGGGAAGAGGGCAACTAAACCCGATAGACCGTCTAAGCGACTCCATACTGAAAGTATAAAATCTTATTCTTATAGCGTTAACAAAAACTCAATACGCTACCTTTCTTACAAATGACCAAGCGTCAGTGATAGGCACCGCCGGGGGCGAGCGCCATTGCTACGGTAAACGTCGTGGAAAGGATCACCCAAGGCATCAGGGCAAGCGGACGGGAGCATTTTGAGCTCTGTGAGGCCGTCACCCGTAATGGGGACCTTTAACCACCATACTGTTGTATTGTAATACCAAACTGTAACTGAGATTATTTTGTGAGTGTAGAGAATTCTGTAAGTCCACTCATCCTGTCATATCTAAATTCCAGTCTTAATCTTGGGTACACACAATACTGTAACACTAGAACCCTGTCGTGACGACAAATTCCGAGCGTTTATGCTATCATAAATCTACTGTTAGGTGGAATTTGGATAATCTAAAAACAATGTAGACAGGAAAATTTTCCAATCCTAATACCGTCCTTTTTAGGAACAATCGTTCTAACGGTACTTGAACAACCTATGCGGTAGTAAGACGAACAAGTCCGAAACCGACAATTCCACTTGCATGGCGCGCTTGCCACTGCAAGCGCTAAGTTAAATAGTGTACTAATAATTCCGTCTACCCCGCGCACTTGCTACTGCAAGTGCTGCAACAACTACGACCGTAGTACAATTACCATTAACGTTACAAACAAATTCTGTAAATTATGTAGACCAATGGTACGACACCATGGCTACCAATAATCACCAAACAATTGTACAACACTAATATTAACTCAGGACTACAATTGTCGCCATAACAAACTACCTGCATTATACAGTGATGAATCAATAACAATGGCTTACGAGCCAAGTATTATGACGGATTTGTAATTTATTTAATGGCTTGCTATGGATGTGGGAGGTGGAACTTGATCCGGTACAGGTCAAGGGGAGCTGAACACAAATTGGGGTGGAAGGATAGTTCAACGCTGGTGCTGGCCACATCAGGGTCGGATGACTCCTGAGACTCTTCACAAGTTGCCACAATTGATCACGGTAAGAATAAACGAAAATTGCAAAATTCTAGCTACAAACAGCTAGCAACAATTCAACCATAAAATATTAAATGAGTATACCTGTGAGTAACAACTCACTTCCGTACAACTTGTATAGAAAACTGTGAAGAAGGTATGAACACTTAACGAACAATACCAATATGAACTGTAACGGCTGACGCCAACCTATGATGAACACCAGGAAAATTGTAAAACATACCATCCCACAGTTGGATTAAAAATGGAAGAACAATTTGCCGTAACACGGTAATTACCAATACAATTCGCATCAATAAACGCGAGTTTATGTATAACACATGAATAATTACCACCCCTGGGCACTACCTCTACCAAGGAGTGCTATGTATTCTTATGGACAATTATGAATGACTTTATGTGTATTATCATGATTATACTGATTATGGGACAAGTTCCAAGTAAAAGAGTGGCTACCGCCATTGGCGTTCCACCATGTAAAAACTAATAATTATGCGGGTATACAAAAGGGCATGTCGTCTACCATTAGTATGACTGTCAGTGATGAGGGATATGTGAATTAAACAACGGCAAATCGCCTAAACAATAATACAAATACCCAGGTGTAACGAATGATAAAAAAAACTAAACTAGACGCTAAATAGCGTAAGTTAAAGTAAGTACTTAATGTACTAGTAAATGGGCGTAAGCCCGGGAGGACGGGAACACCGCCCCCGAGTATATTTCAATGTATGTTACCGAGAAAACGATGTCTAAATTAATATAACAGATAACAAGAAGCAAACTACCATAAGGACTTCCATAAAGGAAGGATGCACACATCCTCGCCACGGAGTCCGGTACTACGTTAAACAATATGACCCAGGAAATAAAATAAAGTCAAGAGAGCTACGGTACATACCGTAAGCAACGTGAATGACAAGTCGATAAACTAATGAGCGCCAAACCACACACTTGTGACCTGATTAATATCAGTTGATCCAACCTATGAGTAACTCCAATAAGAAATTACTTAACAATAAACAATAACAATCTTACAATACGAGAATTCAAAAAAAATTCTCCTAAAGGAAATCAACTAACCATTATCAACAATATACTCAAGAACAAAAAGGAGAAAAACCATCCCCTGTTATTACAGTGTGAACCTTATCTTTAAAATAAATATAATGAACATCCGCCAACACAATACACGAACCCATACCCATTGGGCAGGAAACCTTGGGAACCGAACATTCCACGGGATACCCCCAATACCAATAAGAATGGAGATTGACAACAGAATACTTCACGAACATGTGACGGACACTACAAGTCTATAAACGAGTTATGGGACGACACACTCCATGGGAGCTTGTGGGCTCGACAGACTCGTTCTTGAGTTAGTCGAGTAAGTAGCAATGTATCAGTACGGTACCCCATACACGTAGACATGTGGTGAAGGGAACACTGGGAGTAGTCAACTCCACACGAAGGTCAGAAACGTAAACCCAGACCAGTGTAAGGAACCGCCTAGAATAAATTAACGAATAAAACCCCAGTTTCATCATCGAAGTGAATGCAACTAACAACCCTGAATATAATGTGACCAAGCCATAACTCCGCAAAGGAAGGGCTTAAACACTGTAACCTTTAAGGAAACCTCCCGACAGTGGAGAAAAATTGATAGTAAAGTAAATGACAAGCAAGAAGACCCAATAAATGGGCGAATGAGAATATAATACACAAAGAGGCTCAATAGCCGTTTAAACAAACAATATGCAGTATTCAAAAGCAACCATACAATGATTATAATCATTACCCGTAAATGGGGCAAAGAGAGCACTACTCTCTAAAAAAAAATATATAAACAATACCAAATGGTATCATAATTACGTATGCCCAAATTAAGGACAATGGTACGTTCTAACCAACGAGAGGTTGAGCACAAATATACAACTATCTAATATTCAATAAAGGCGAAGCTAGTACACTAGCGGATGCCCTGAACGTTAAAGAGAATACCACCATGAATATACAACCGTCTAATTGACTGAAATATGGTGCGCGCGGAAGCGACCATTACAAACTGCTATATGAATGAATACTTTTCCAAACACAGACGAGCAAAGCTCGCACAGAAAACAATGATGAAAAATAAAATGCAACAAAGGCTATATAACAGCCTGGATAGTAAAGGACATGTTCTAGAATAACTACTGAGTCCAAAACATAAATCAAATAGGAACTCACAAATATACAATGAGATCCCTTGTGAGAAACGTATGAATATAAAAATATAAAATATAACTGAGGAAAATACCTCAAACGCCCAAAAACATACCCATAAGTGATGACAAACAGGGCAGGACAAATGTGACTATAACAATGGATTTCCCCTAATAAACGGGACGAACCATACAAGGGATGTTGCTAAACCGGCACATGGGAAGCACAATATATACCAACGGGAAATACATAACAAATATTACAATTAAATACCTTACTCCGAAACAAATAACCGGGAGACACGGGATTACAAGAACCATCCTCGTGCGTTAACGATATGTCTTAAAGAAATTATTACGACTAGTGCAAACGGCACTGAATACAATAATTATTAACATCATACTTCATCTCAATGTTACACCGATGAGGGAAGATAATAACGACTTGAATTATATCGCGCATTAGCGATCTAACATACCGATAGACGATTTCGATCCAGTCGTGTGCACATACAACTGATGTTACCGCACCGACTGAGATACCTCTGTTTCCAATTAACAAAGACAGTGGACGACACCGTCATAATGGAACGACGTCAGCAATAAACTACCGCCAATAAACCATCTAAGATAACAATGGAATGAAGGGCGTATTAGCCCCATATTTGTGGGTCTGCACCTCTATGCGGAGCGAGTGGGCCCAATAGAATGTGGTTGAGACAGCGCACTACTCCATGCCTTCGCTGGAAATGTACGCGCCTCACCTTTCTCATAACCTCTTTTAAGAACCAAATATCTAAGATCGACCCATCTCTCAATATGAGAATGCCATGAGACCCAAGTATCCAACGCTTTTGATTAGCGGCTATTGTATACTTGTGGGGTACAGGGGCGTAACCCTTTTAAGGGGGGTAGAGCCTCTTGGCTGTGCACAGTGTGTGCACTAATTTTAATGAGTTGTATGCGGGGCATACAATAAATTGTTGTTTGTTTGTCATGCGGGGCATGTAGTGTTTGATTATTTGTGCATTGCACACTTGTGAATATATGTGTTTTACGTATCCTGTGAGATACTGGTATGCTAATGTGATGAAGTATCTGAAAGATACATGTGATATATATGTTTATGTTATGTTTTTACAATCCTTGTATAGTATCGCCTAGATACTGAATGGATTATGGCTATAGAACAATGAAATGTGGAATGTGGAATTTAATGGACACCTCGGGGAGGTTGTCAAGATGGTTAGAACTGATAAGGAACGATGGTGCTGATGGATCACCTATATCCATATATTTGAATTAACGCCACACTTGAGGGCTATGTGCAATATTAGCACAACACATTATGCGTGAATGTTACATCACATAGATGTACATTATGGGAATCATGGGTAGATACATTATATACCTATTTAAGAAAGATGACTTCGGGACGAAGTCTTTTTAAGGGGGGTAGACTGAAATACCCCTAATTAATTAAACATGGATTAAAAATTTAATCAATTAAATTAATGCCTAAACATGCCTTAAAAATCAGTTTAAAAACAACAATGGTCAACATAAAGCAGAAATTGCACCCTTTGACCGTTTAGGGTAAATATATACCCAAATGAACTCCTTAGGACCTAAAATTTTGTCCTAAGCATATTAACACATTAAGAAACGTAATGAAGCTGTTGGAAAGCACTCCAACATTAATAACCAGCATTAACACGCCTACAAGTCATTTAGATCAAATGTGCTCTAAACAAGCTTTAAAGGTCATGTGACCTCCGTTTGATTCCAAATCAAATTCCTGAGCTTAATAATCATGTAATGGATGGATTTAATCAGTTACCAAAGAAAACCAAGCTTAAAAATAAGTTTTAACACAAAATGTGCACTAAGCTTCCTTAAAGCACATTTTTGTGAGATTGTCTCCTAAATGATTTTTGTTGATTTTAGGGCCTTTAATACCCTTAAATATACTAATGTGACATAATGTACCACATTGGAATGCCTAATTCAAAGTTTTCAAAAAAATCAAAAATATGTGCCTTGGTTGTGAATAGTATCCAAAATAACAATTATTTTCTTAAGCTAGTCAATGGTCAACTACCAACCATTGACCTTGACTTTGTATTTCCGCCAATTTAAGGCTTCTTCCTAAGCTAGTAGCCGGTCTCACAAGTAAGTAATTGTGACTCACAAGTTTGCTTTATTAAAGTAATGAAAAGTACCTTTTTTTATGACATTAATTAACTAACCTATTATTTGCACCTTGTATACTCATTCCGCCTGCTATGGGCTGTTACCCTTATCCATTTGCAGTCTTAAACCACCTGCAAAAGAACCACCGAATACCACTTATAAGGTATGAGTATTCCTATGACAAGTTACATATAATATAATAATCAAACAAGCTTGTTCCCTTACCGTAACTACTACTACTTACTTCCGCCAGTTTACAACCTTTCTTCAACATGAGGAAACCTCCCAAAATATCTCATGAGTGACTCATCCCTTATCAGCCTGCATGACCGCAATCCACTTGACAAGTCAAGTTGGACTTCCTTTCTTTATTTGTTCTTTCCCAGCCGAGGACTTCAAACAGCAAAACCTCTCTTTTCACTTCCAAAACCAAGAGCAAGCTACCAGTTTCAATGGAAGATTACTCCTAATATAGGTAAGCTCTTGAGCTATGGTTTTGTCCATCTTCTTCTCCTTCCTTTCCTCTTTTATAAGACCTCACCCATTCTCATTTTTATCTAGCCATTTGGTATATGTTGATGTTGGGAATCTTACCTATCTTCACGGCTGGAAACCAGAATGATGAAGGGATGGTGTCTAAATTATTCCCATGGTAAAACATGCATGTAACATACATCATCTTCTACTCTCATTTCCGTTTTCATTCCTTGATTCCTACAGCTGATTCTACTCTTTTTTTTATGAAACATTTCGGTACATATAACCACACAAGGAAGAACTATCAAGACCCATGACATCTATGATGGTTTTAAAATGGTAAATAATGGTCTTTTCCTCATCCTTATTCTACCGGTTATGCGCTGGCTTATATGGTGTGGTTAACACCTTATTCTGCTCTAATTTACAGGCGCAAGCAGCTCCACCTAATCCTAGTATAATTAAGGTAAAGTTATGACATTGCTAAGCTTATGTTATGGCCTAAATAGTCATTAATATTACAAGGCTAATTCATGATATTTTCTCTGCATAAAAATGGTGGCGTGAGCGCTGGAGCCTTGGAAAAAAAATCTGCCCAAGTGGTGGAAATTAAATCCAAACATTAATCTAGCAAGGTAAGCTAAATTCCTATCTTAATGATATGTTAATCAAGTTCCTAAATGGGTTAAAGTTTAAAAACTAACTTAAGTAAATGTTAATGTTCAGCCGTGAGCATTGGAGTGTGTTTGGCTAAATTAAGAGCTTGGAAACCAAGTAAGAATACTAAACTTATATAATATAAAGTTTTCATGTCATATTGTTACATGGTAAAATACTACCGAAAGCTCAAGGGGTATTTAATAATTTTAAATGTGTATTAACATTTTGTATGGTATTTGGCTAGTTTGCTTAACTTATAAATGACTAATAATGTCATAGAAAAATAGTATAAGTTGCAAAGTATAATTTATAAAACTATTGGAGTGTGGAAGATGGGAACCGTGAGCTTATAAGAGCTTTAGGACCAAACTATGAATTAAAATGTTGTGTTACATTTTTAGTAAGTTTACCTAATGTTTTTGTGACATGTAATGTCATAGAAATTTATTAAATGACTATAATACAATTTATAAAAATATATGGGTATATGTAATGGAAAACCGTGAGCTATAATGTCTTTTATGACATTTATAAGTGATTTATATTATATATTAAGATTTATAATTAAGCCATGTTTTTTGGCTATTCAATTTATGTTAAATTAAGTTGAAAATGAATTTGGAATAAAAATAAATTTTTACCGAAAACAATTTGGGGTTAGATTGTAAATAAAATTAATTTTGGAGACTAAGTGTTGATTGCAGCCGAAAAACATATGTTAAAAGATATTAAATGAATTTTATAAAGTTATATTAAATTTTGGGGTCAAAAATACAATTTTTAGAGAAGTTGGGTCAAAACCGCAATTAGGTAAATCTATGGTCAAACTGGTGGTCAATGGGTCAACAATGACCATATTAGGTGCCTTGACCAAATTTAATGACATAAGTAATTAAACTAAGGTTATATATTATTAAAAGTTAGAAATGAAAGTTATAAAATTTATGGGGTATAAATAGTAATTCCCGAAAGTAATGGGTTAGTATGGTTAATATAATAATTTATATCCTAATTATAAAGTTTGGGAAATTTTGGTGTTATATAAATGATTTTATAAATAAAAGTGTATAATATATAGTTTTTTGTGACATATAGAAAGTATATATTATAAAGTGGGGTCAATGTGTAAATAAGGAAATTGTTTGGGGGCGGAAACAAAATTAAAAAAAGGCATGTGGTCTGTTTTGAAATAAACAATATAAAAACTATAGGTTATGTAAATAATAAAGGTTAAAACCATACAATATAACCTATATGTAACATTATATAATATGTGGGTTAAATGTGCAAATATAGAAAATTGGGTTGCTGGAAAATAAATCAAAGCAGCCTAATAGGGCTGTTCGGAAATTTACAAATTTATAAACCATATGTAATAAAGGATTAATAGAATAAAATGATATAATATATAGTATGTAAATATTACATAATATATGTGGCAAGATTGTAATTATAAGAAGTTACAATGTGTTGAAAAATAAATAAGAACAACTATGAGTGCTGTTTGGAAATTTTAACAAACATATAACCATAGGTTATATTAATTATAAGGTTAGAATGATATAATATAAAGTTTATGTTAACATTATATTAAGTATGTGGCAATATTGTAATATTGGAAAAAATATTGGAAGTTAAAAGAAAATCAGAATTATAAAGCGTATGCCTTACGGCAGTGATATGGTTTTATTTAAAACCATGGGTTATATTTTGTTATAAAGTTTTAATGTTATAAAATATGATATTTATAACATGGTATAATAATGTGTGACAGTATTGTATTAAATGAAAACTATGGGAAATGAAGAAATAATAAGGTATAAAATAAGGGAATTCCGGCAACTTAAATATAGTTTTTGAAACTATATTATAAAATTAAATGGGATATAAAAATATATCATATAGTATAAGGTATAAAAGTAACATTGTAAAATTTAAGTGGTCAAAACATGGTTTATAAAACTATATACTAAAACCACATGAATAAACATTCTAGAATGAATTTATAAACTATGGTTTACAATGTTATAAATACTATGGATAATATATAGTATTAATGTTATTAAATGAAATAGTAATCATTAATAATGTTCACATGAAATAATGTGACCATTAATGGAGAAATAGAATTTATAACTAAGGTTAGTAACTAAAATAAACCTTAGGAAACTATAGTATATGTAATGAAATGTTACATAATATTAAGATAAGTTCTTAATGCAAATTGCATAATATAATGCAACAAATGAGAATAATCATCTTACATAAGATGGTAATAATGTAACATAGGATATGTGGGTATAACTCATGAAAAAAATAATGTACAAGTGAGAATAAATGAATGGCAAGCAAGCATATGTTAAGAATAATACATATTAATTAAAGGGTAAAGTTGGAACTATATAATATAGGGCATGCATACATGCAACTATATATTATATGACTAAATCAAATAAAAACAACATATATGTATATATATATGTAAAAACCGAAAATAATATGTGCATATATATATGCCCAAAACCGAGAATATATGTAAAAATATATACATGTACAATATGGTTTTAATGTCATGACATAATAAATGACAAGTGTTATGACATTAGTAAAATATATACTACAAGTCACACAATTACAAGTTAAGGTATAGTTTATTAAAAAGAATAATGAAATGTATCATATAAGGTACAATATTAAGTGGCTAAATATTAATGCCATAAAACAATAGTGTGTATGCATGAATTGCGATGCAAATTAACGTTGCATGGATACATGCAACTATATAATATAAAGGTATATTTGTATACTTAACCGGAACGTTAAATCAATACTTAAGTATTAACGAGAATAATATATATATATATTCGTATACTCGAAAGTATTAAGAATAAATCCTAACAGTTGAATACGCTATAACTAAAACGTTTTAACCGACTCGTTTAAAATAAACCCGGACGTCGGTAATTATTACGTATTACGACTGACAAATACAAATGACGATCCTTAACAAATAACTGTTGAAATCCGGGGATGAAAGGTCGGGGCTACTTGTGCTGTTCGGATTTACCGAACTTAAATAGGTCATGTGGATTGACTTATGTTATGTTTGTTATGTAGACCGTATCATTGACGAAGGCGCTCGACGAGCTAGTGGTCTACTGCGCAACCTAGGTCATTGGTGAACGGTATGTAAAGGGGTCTGATCCGAGATGTCCTGAGGACTTCCTCGGGCTCGGATATGTGTGTTGTATAACGAGTGTGATGCATGTATGTATGTGTGTATGGATGTGTGTTATGGGATGTTAATTGTTTATCTTTCCGCATTATTTAATTATGCGAGAACGTCCCACGGGACTAATACTACGTCGACTATAGATCGACTTATATAAAACACATATGCGTTTAATGTGATGTGATTGTTGTTAATGGATGTAACACACTTAATATTATGATTGTATATGTATACTAACCTAAGTAAATTACTTAGGGACAAGATACGACATGGTCGATCTCTAGAGCTTTGACTCGAACATGGTTAATACCTAGAATGATTCTAGGCATGCGTAAGACCCATAGGGCAGCCAACAAATAAGTGATGTTCTCCATATTTAAAACTGTAACGGTTTAACTCACTAACTAAGTCGACAGTGGAGTGTGGATAAATGAGGATGGTTTACCTTAATCCAGTTAGTCATTAGCTACTGGTCGCGCGTTGAGATCTTTTGAGTTAACCCGGATCAGGCTAACTCTAGTTTAACCTGATCGAGCCTGGATAGATCGACAGGTATGGTGATAACATGGACGCCTTTAAAAAGGCAAAATATGGACGCTTTTAAAAAGGCAAAGTGAATGAGCACCTCGTGTGCATGGGACTACCGTCCAAGTGAGGTTATTTCGGGATGTCCTAACTTGACTCCCGACAGTGCTAACAAATGTGTAAGTTATGTGAGGGCCCGGGGGGCCGTATGTGAGGTTGATATGGATAACCGTTACTAACGGCTATGTGTTTGTCATTGTTGTGATTGAACGCCTGATAAGTGCAAAACATATAGACTTATTAAGGTTTAATCACCTTATAATTTGCAGCATTTTTAGTAATGTTTCTCACTTATCTTGGGTTTTTCCTATAATTATGATGTTATATTAACTGATGTATTATATGTGTTAAAATGTAGGAAAAGTGCCAAATAATTACATATTATAAGGGATTACAAAGAGGCACGCGAGATGCACGCAAGAAGGGCGTGTCCGCCCCCGCGTCCGCATGAGTTTAAGCGGACAAGATAGAGAGGAGAGGACCGCGCATTTGTTGCATGTGTCCGCATGGAATAACGCGGACAACAAGGCAGACAAGATAGAGAGGAGAGGACCGCACATTTGTTGCATGTGTCCGCATGGAATAACGCGGACAACAAGGCGGACAAGATAGAGAGGAGAGGACCGCGTGAGAGACCGCATGAGTTTAGGCGGACAAGAGACAAGGAACCGCCCCTGCTTCCGCATAACTGAAGGCGGACATCTACGCGGACGCGTGTAAATGTCCAGATCTGGAAATTAACGCAACGGGTTATCTTCTTCGCCGATTGTCTTCTCCAACTTGCTTCTTCCTTTCGGCGCGCCTGCAACATATCCATCTACTCCATTTAACATATCAGGCGCTGCCTTAAATCACTCACGCGGTGTTCCCTCTTCTTCCTTTTCCTTCCTCTATAAAACCCACGCTCCATTCATCTTCTCCAGTGTCCTTCCGGAGGTTCCTTCCGTGGTTCCTTCCGGAGTTCCAATTCACCCCATCAATCCATCTTCGATCCACTACACCTTCATTCACTCGTTCATTCCATTTCTAACCTCCCGTCTTCTCCATTTGTTTTCTTTTCATTTCATTAGTCTCACCTCTAGTCTCACGTATTTAAATAGCGGATCACTATTTAATATGTTAGGCTAGTTTACGTATACTCTGGGAATAATTATTATGTATTTGTATTAATTATGCAATATGTTTTACTGGTTTTAATTTTAATGCAGTTTGTTACGCTTAAAGGTTATCTCGCATCTTTTTAATAAACCTCATGAATTTATTAAAATGCTTTACGAAATCTATTTCTAATCTGATCGCTGAAAAAATAGATGGGTTAATTAAGCCGTAAAGCTGTAGGAAACTTGTTTTCATCGGATAAGTCAGTACTCAGTTGCAAGAATATAATTCCTTTTACAATGCCGTTTACTAGCACTTGCTCGAGTTTTCATCGGACCTTGCATTTTCTGGTAAAACGAGTTCTTATGAGTTTTCATCGGACCTTAAGATAATTAAAGGAATTATTCCAAACAATTATAATTAAACCAGTAGACCTAGCATGAAAGAGCAGATATTATATTAACGTGAACCAGAGTCCCATTTAGTTTATCCGTTAACTTAGTTTATTTTATCTTTCCTTTTTATTTATAAAAACAAGTCAATTAATCCCACCTTTTTTGTGACATGCTTAGGTACTATAATATGCACATTAGTCCCACGGTTCGATATCCGGTCGCTTACACTTTACTTTACTACTACGACCGGGATTTGTTTGCAGCCCGACGTTTATTTTGAGTTTTAATTTCTTTTCTTTTATTTTAATTTCACCAGTTCTAACCACTCACGATTACACGTCTGCAACGCCTGGTGATTAATTGTATACTATGGTGTGTGAATTGTAATGCCTGTATTAACTGTTTATTTTACCGCCGGTCATGTGTTTACAGCTTTATATATCTGTACACCGGTAAAGCATGTAACGAACTTAATAATGGCGACCATGACTATTAAGTGACCAATAGGGTCCATGCTCGGCATACTCAGCGTTTATCGCTGAGCCTTTATGGCATTGCTGCAGGTGACGATTATCACGGAAGCCGAAGAGCGGGACCCGGGTAGTTAGAATTTATTTACCGTACGAGATCTCACAATGTATTAGGATGATGATTAGTTAAAGGTGTTAATGGAGTTGTATACAGTTGGGATTACCTAGACGCTCACTTGTCGTTAAAGTTACATTTGGTTTAGATTGTTGTATAGGTTAGTATCTCGTTATCACTGCGGTTGTGTATATATTGACAGTGTTGTTTTGTTATTTCTATTTCTGCTTCTTTACTCGTGTGGACGAGTAATGGCATGTGACACCCATGTGAGGTTTATTACTGTTTTAACTACCGCTGCGAGACGTGTTTGATTACGCTACGTGAGTGATTATGACGTGTTTACCGAGTGGGGTGTTACAAATGAAGACGGCACTCAGTCAGTTATTGATGATGTTGACGATGCAAGCAGGGTGCAGACATTTATGCTGGGTGGCATGAAGAAAAATGACGAGGGAGTATATGTGTTCCCGCAGAGCGAGACTGCTGAGTTGGCTTCAAAGATTGTAAGTATATATTTAAAAGTTGTTGTTTACTAATTAGTAAGTTCATTTCTAATATTTTTGTTAATTTAAAATTAATAGTCTGGATCTACTGAGCGATGGGAGATGGTTCCGGCCCCTCCATCTCAGGATGATCCACTGAATAAGGCCCTTGGGCAAAAGGATCATCCAGGGCAAGTGCGGGGGCTTGGAGGGGAAGTTCGCCAAAAAGACGTGTTTCCTACGTCTCGATCGAGAGTACCACAGGCTGACATGATAGAGAGAATGGTGGATGAACGGGTGCATGACCGGTTGGAGGAGTCGGAAAGACGTCACGCTGACCAGTTGGAGGAGTCGGAAAGACGTCACGCTGAGGAGCGTCAAGCCTACGAGGTGCGCCTGCGAAGACTTGAGGCTTTAGTATTGGGCCAGGTGCATGCTCCTACACCGACACCTACTCCTACACCGGTGTCTACTCCTACCGCGCCGGATACATCGATAGTGGCCGCGTCTCCTACACCGGCACCTACTGCTAGACCGACGTCTGCTCCTACCATGACGGCGGATACTGTCGATGATCCCACACCGACGTCTGCTCCTACCACGACGGCGGATACTCCGATGGTCGATCATCCTGCACCTTCTTCTCCTACCAGAGACACATTTCCTTATCAAAACCTTTCGGTTTGTTCTTTTTTCCTCCTTAGTTATTTTAACATTACTTTTAAAACAATATAATTTTATTAGCTTACTTACTGTTGTGAGTTGATGTAGGTGGCTAAATCATGTCATCTGTTTCAAGTGTTGGATGGTGGGACTGTGCATGTTGCATTCGGTCGGGTTTTACAGACCGGACCGAACACTGTAGTACATTTCAAGCTCATCCCACCTCTCCACGCTCGTGTGATGGTAGACGACATTGTGCGAGGTCATGAGGACTCTCCACTTCCGTTGGAGTGGAATCAGTGGAGTAAAATAGGTCAAGCACAATCTTCAGTTGTTCCATGGCCATATTCTCTCATTGATGTCAGTGACAAGGTAAACTATTTACATGCTTACTGTTTAGTTTTAACTTAACTGTTGAATGATATGTTTATTATTTAAATTTTTTATACTATTAGATTGATAAGGAATTAAGACCGGTTAAGAAGAGGAAAGTGGATAAGGGGAAGGAAGTTGTGAAATCAAATGAGGAGAGTCAGAGTGTGAGAAAGGAAGTGGTGAAACCTTTCGATATGACTCCTAGGAGATCCCCCATTCTGACACCCAAGTATCTGAAGAAGTTGACAGTCAAACAAAAAATGTTGTATGACTTTTTCATGATGAGGCCGCAGTCTGTCACCAACTTCAACATGAAAGTGTCTAAGCATGTTTTCCACTCCCCTGAGCCCAGAGATCTGATGATTACCGTGAGCGATCTAAGAGAATTTTTGATGGGAGACCTGCTTAACATCTCTGTGATTCAGGCCTATTGTGTGTAAGTATCTTTTAAATTATTACATTATCTTTCATTTTTTTAAGCTATTTAACATATCTTATGAAAAATGTTGTTTAGGTGTTTGACTAGTAGACTGCTAGCGAGCAAGAGATTATTTGCCCTCTCTTTCTTGTGTCCGCAATTGATGTCAGCAAATCAGGCCGCATTGGATGAGCAAGGATGTGTAGAGCATGTGAGGCAGGGATTTTGTACTGCGGTGCGAAGAAGAAGCAGATATTTGCTGATCCCATATCATCAGATGTAAGTACACAATAACTGGAATTTTTTGCTTCCTAATTGTGATATTTAATAATTGTTCTACAAAACATTCTTTGTTTTATCTGTGGCAGTAATCATTGGATGTTGATGGTGTTGTGTATCGACACCTCATGCTTGTTGATACTAGACCCATTGGGCGGCCCTGATGACCTTCGAGAGATCGCTGTAGAGAAATATTTGAAGGAGTGAGTATTCAAAATTTTAATGCATTTTGTATTTATTTTAAGCTTGTCCTAGATTATTGACAATAAATGGCTTCATTTTAAAATGCTGTATTTATGCAGGGGCCATAAGCTTGGTTTAAGTGATGAAAAGAAACCATTCTCCATCTTGGACTTCCAATACATACGTGTAAGGAATCATTTAATTTATGCATTTTTGTATTTAAAGTTAAACATTTAATTTTTTGATCTGTCTAAAGTTGGTAATCCATGGATGGTGTGATGACAGTGTCCTCAACAGCCTGATTCACGAAGCTGTGGCTATTATGTGATGCGGTACATGTTCGAGATTGTACAAAATATTGACACGCTTAAGGATGATGACAAGGTAACCCATACCAATCAAAGTTTTAGTTAAAGTTATTGCATTTTAAATAAAATTGTGTACTAATGATGATCAGTTTCTTTTTATGGACAGATCATTTCTTATTTCACAAAAGCAGGGAGCACGTATTCCAAAGGGGATCTCGACTTTGTAAGAGATCATTTATCGCAGTTTTGGTGTAAAAATTACTTGAGTGTTTCTTAGATCTTATCCTAGTGTAGTTAGACTTAGACTTTTGTTTTTGCTGAAGCAACGTAGACTCTCAAAGTTTGTAAAGTTCAACTCTCTCTTATTTTTGAAAGTTTGAATGGGTTTGTTTACAATTCGTTTTCAATGTTGCAATTCAAACTGGCAAGTACTTGGTTTATGGTCATATAGTGTGGTTGGTTATCAAAGGGAAATACCAGTTGGATGCCCTGTACAGGTTGTATATGTGATTGTAAATTGGTTTGTGTTGGAAAACATATGTGGTAGAGGCTAAAAAAACTAAAAAAAAAAAAACACGGTTCACTTAAAACCAACAAAAAAAACTAACAAAAAAAAAAAAAAAAAACACCACAAACAAAACGTCGTATAAAACTATCACAGTACATTTTATCCACGATATTGTCCGAACCGTGTATAAAACTAGATTGAACGACATTATATACCACGGTTTCTGTCTCAACCGTCGTATAAGTCATCTGATTCCCGCGACACAACGGGCTTTAAACGACGGTTTTAGCGAACCGTGGTTTATAATCCGTCTTTTAAACGACGGTTTCAAACCGTGGTTTATTGCAATTTTCTGATATACCACGCGAGTATTAACCACGGTTTCTAACCGTGGTATATAGGCAAAATAATCGTGGTAAAAAACATTTTCTGCACTAGTGTTAACAGTATATATCAGTACTTATGTCAAGCATTTTTTTTTGTTAAGTAAAAGCAGTTAGCTTCAATCTACACATAACACAAACAATATTGAGAGTTCTTCCTCCTAATTTGCAACCTTTTTAATTGCCACATCTCTGCTCAATGAAATTAAGCTTAACATATAGTGAGTGAGTGAATTGGTCACATTAGTAATGGAAGATTTCTCGCTATCTATCCTAATTGTCATCTCGAGTACAACCACATCTTGGGTGATAAAGTCATAATTTTTTACTATTCCAGCAGCATGAATTTAACACTTTCAATGTCAGACACAGTGATTGATTGTAAATACTCAATTCTGCAACATTGATTTGCACAAAACACACAAAAATATGATATGACATACCTTCGTCTGTCATGATCAAGTAAGGAATGTTTAGTGCCCCCATCAACATGACTGCGTTCATGCTCCTCCTCCATCCTAATAGTCACACCACAACAAACACTTTTTCTCTATTATCTTTCCAAGACACCTTTGTTTTTGATATCTGACTACAATTCCACTATTTAGCCATACTCTAAGTCACACACTATTATACGGTATTTCGTCGATCTTAATTACCTACCTGACATCCAAGTATTTGTAGCCAATTTCAAGCAAACTTTTGGCTATGTAAACATCCACATACTTAACATCTGTAGATGACAGCCTGCAGTTAAAACAGGGAAGCAAGTCAGTGGTCAGAATTGAACCTCTTGAGTTGTCTAATTTACATATACTCACATAACAGTGTTGGTCATATATGTTACGTTTGAGGTACATCACCAGAGACATCGATATTATCGCCTCCTCGCTCGCGCCACCATTTAACTCTGAGACATTGTAGCATCTTCAAGACTTGAACAAATACATCTGTTACAGGAAAAATGCAAAGATGTTCTAAAAAACCACAATAAGAAACTGAAATTGAGACTTGGGCATCAATAAAAAAAGGATCGTTCTTAAGGACAGTTGAGAATTACAGTGTCGGATGCCAAACAACGATTTCAAATGTGGTGATGACAATCATGATGATAATATCATTAGAAGCACCGACAACGCTTCTGTATTACACCCCATAGTAATACTTGCTTCAGTTATCATCTCAGCGTTGCCATGGCTCATTAACCTCCCAGAAGCTTACAAGATTTGGAAACTTGATAAGTTTGACTTCCTAGCTTGCATCGGTACCTTCTTTGGGGTGTTTTTCGCCTCTGTGGAGATTGGTTTTCTAACTGCGGTATGTTGAAATACACTTGTATTAATTTACTTTTTATTATTGTCTCTATCTAATCTATTCTTACAAGGGATCAGGTAGAATTAATACTAGATACTAAATTCACTCGTTGCCAGCATAATGAACTAATTAAATATGAGATTGCGTATTATGCATTCCGATTATTATATCATTTGCACGGGTAATATTCAACACGATTCGACCAAGCACTGAGGTTCATGGTAGGCTGAACGGGGGAAATCTTCTGTGATGTCAGTTAGGATTTTTTAGCCACCGTCAAACCACAAGTAATAATCATCAATACCTTTAAGTCAAAATACAAGTACATAGACCTATTTATCACATACAGTAGATTTTAATGTCAACAGCCTTCGTAAAGTTATTGCTTTCCCTTTATAAGAAGCTCTAAAAGAAAATGAAAACAAAAACCACAATAAGAAACTGAAATTGAGACTTGGGCATCACCACAAGCAGAGAAAAATTAAAGTAATGATCGTTGTTTTTGCCTTGTTGATTCATGTCCATGATACAATATAGCCATTGTACAAATAGTTAGTATCAGGAAAAACAAGAAGTTGAGATACTTACATCCAATTTGGCAATTCCTTGACGCCGAAACAAAATCATTGACAACAAGAGTAACAATCAACCCAGCAAGCAAGTGCACTACAACAAGATGAAAACAATAACATAATTACCACTCACATAATACCACTCAAATTAATGATGCTACTCATAAAGCAGATTACATACTAATTATTTCAAATGGTATGTTTTTGCTATTTCTTTTAATGATTGAGGTGTCATAAACATACTTTCATTCAAACCAGCAAGAACTATATATGTAGAAGCAGTCTCAAATTAATTTCAACTACACCATAAGTACACAAACCAGATTGTAAATACAAAAAAGTCCAAATACTTCACCAATTTTCTCACATCTGCTCAGTGAGTGCTTCAACTAAAATCATAACAAGCCCAAAAAAGATTTACACGGCAAGAAACAACAACACTCTTGTTAGGCAGTGACTCAAACCAACATAAATGGTATTTGAGCAAACTAGATTTTTGTGAGGACTAAACTTACAGTTTTGAAGACCTGCTCATATAATCATCCCTTTTCAAAAATTTATCTCCATGTTCTGCTCAGAAAAAAAAAGATAACATATGAAATATTTCAACCATGTATCTAGTAGTGGATAACTAAAGTTACATGAAAAGAAGTGTCATAGTTCTAATGACAAAGTATAAGCCTACAATGGTGGTCAAGCTGAAGCAAAATGAAAGAAAAAAACTGAAATACCCCTAACCTTAAAAACATAATTAAATGATCTGTTAATGATCTAAGATGGTTAATATACATTTAATTACCATTTGGGGGAACAATCTAAAGATCTCAACAAGGCAAAACATGCCTTAAGATCGGTAAAGACAAAAATGTGCTTTAAAGCACCATAAAGATTGTATGACCTCAAATAGGATCCAAAGTGGATTCCTAAGTATTGTAATGAAGTAATAAACATTATAAAACCATTCTCAAAGGAAACCAAGCTCTAAAACATGTTTTAACACAAAATATGCTTTAAAATTCCTTAAAGCACGTTTTTGAGAAAATTGACTTTCTGAGTGGGTTTTGAGTGGTTTTAAGCATTGGATTAGACCTTGATATACTAATGTACTATAATGTACCACATTGGGAGGTCTAAATCCAAAATTTCAAAAAAAAAATGAAAATATGGCATTCATTTGTGAATAGTAACCCAAATAGTGCATTTTTAAGCAAAATTGACCAAGTATGGTCAATGGTCAATTAATGACCCTTCTAACCCTTAATAAGTCAGCAGCTTAAGAGGGTGAGGACAGCTCACTCAGCATTAATGCTAAATATCTTCCTAATTTGGTGAATCACCATTTACTATTCCTTATTATACATTTTATTCATTTTAAACACATTACCTTGCTTTCTCTTGCCTCTTGTCCCATTCCAGCCGAGCCATCAGCCCTTCTAAACCCTCTCAAGCTGTGTTCTTGAGTATGGAAGACAAATCAATCTCTTAAGCACCTAAGGTAATGGTTTAAGGCATATTTTAGCTCTTTTTCTTCATCTCTTCATTACCTACACTTGGAGCTCATGATCTATCACTTCCCATGGCTTATTCTCAGCATTTTAAACCTTGAACAAACATCAATCTCGGCTGAAGCAAGTCTAGGGACCAAGTTTTCCAAAATTTGCATTTTAAGGTAAAAACATACCTTAAGCATCTCCTTTCTCCATCCGGTTTTCTTCTTCTGATTTTTATGAGTTTATTCACTCATTCTTCATATTTACATGTTTATTCAGTTGGTTAACCATTTGGAGCAAGGGTGGCCGAAAATCAAAGGAAATACCATTCTTTAAGGCATTTTGCTAAGGTAAAACCTATTACCATAGCAGCTTGTTGTTGTCTAACTATTTCCTATGTTTATATGGTGAATTTAACACCATGTGGTGTGTTTAATTCAGGCCGAAATCCTTTGGAAACTTTCTTGCATTTTTAAGGTGACTTTTGCCTTAAATCTTACATTAATTGTTCTTTATGGTTAAGCTCATGCTTGGAGTATAACCATATCTTATTTTGGTGTATTAAACATGTCTAAATGATGTGATGATTTTTCCTCCAAGCTGCCGAGTTGTTACAAGGATAAACCAAGGTATAAACACCTTAAAACTTATGATTTTATGATTTCTTAGCATATATATATATATGTGCTGAGAGTGGAGTTAATTATATGGGTTATTTTAACCTAAGTATGGAAAAAATGACTAAGATAAATTAAGCTAGTCATTTAAGTGATTTAATTAACATAATGGTCAAATTATGACATTATGTGGAAAAATAAATAAACTACAGCAAGGCCGTGAGTTTACTGTATAAATTGAGCTATTTATGTGTAATTTTATGTTATAAAGCAAAGTTGTAATAAGGCCATGTCATTAGGCCATTTTAATTTAAGTTTAAAGCTTATTTAGTTTAATTTATGCTTATACAATTAAGTTTGGGGTCAAATGGTAATTACTAGTAAAATATAAAGCTGTGGGCTTAATTTGGAGGAGTTTAGGGTTTTTAAATGAATTTAATAAAAATTATAACATTTTATAAAGTTTTGGGTCAAAATTGTAAAAATAGAAAACTATAGGGTATAAATGGTAATTACCGAGAGTTTGGTCCCAAATTGGTATTAGGAGTCAAAGTTGACTATGTAGGAGACTTTGACCAAGTTTGGAGAATTTAAGAAATTAAAATACTACCTTATAATAAGATAGTTATTAAATTGTAAAAGATTTATAAGAGATGGGGTTATATGGCGATTTCCAAAAACTTGGGGTACTAAATAGAATTTAGAACAGACCTTAGGTTATTAGGAATTTTTAGAAGTTTATTTGGCTAAATTTGGAGTTTATATGAATTATATAAGTATAATATAAGATATTTTATAACATTGTTACAAATGGGTAACATATGTGTATAAACCGAGAATTATAAAAAGTATAAGTTTAGTGGTAGAAAATAAAAATCGAGAGTTTAATGGGTTGTATGGTAATTTGGAACAATTTATAACTATAGGTTATAATTGTTTTAATGACATAAATGTCATAATATATGTTATATAACTAAAATATAACACTATATAAAATATGTGGTAGATTTTGTGAATATTTAAGAAAATAGGTGCTGTTCAAAAATATGGGCATTTTTAAATAAAAATTTATAATATGGTTTTAATGTTATAAAAGTTATAACATTTATAAGGAATATTCATTTAAAAGGGAATGAATATATTATAAGACTTACCGTATAATAAATAGTCCCATAATACATGTATATAAATAAATATATGTTATGGAAAGGAAAAGAATATAGTATGGTGATAACCATATATTATCATAATTAAAATGATACAAGGTAAAGAGGGGAAAAGAATTACAAACATTAGATATGGAAATTCTAATGTTAAGAGTATACATGGAATAATAAGGATTTATTTAATTCAAAGTGTTTTTACATAAGAATTATACTCCTTTGAACTTGGAAAAAACAAACTTTAGGAAAATAAATACGAAGGTGAAATGTATAATGTATGATAAGAATAATACATGCAATATAGAAACGAACTATATAATATACAAGGGTATACTAAATTACATGCGATAACAAAGTTCAAACTTTAAGTATATTAATATACAAAGGCGAGGCTACGCATGTAATATAACGTTTTTCCAAATCCCGAGTTAAGCCGAAAACCCGACAAACGTTGACAGTTGATAACGGGGGATTAACCGGGAGGTGTTAGTAACGGTATGGGGTACCGTAGAGTTATGTTGTTATACGGGATTCTAATCAGTAGCGTTGTGTATTATTAGACTGTTAGAGACGACACGGGGAGCATGGGATCTAGCTGATTCATACTCCACGGTTATACATTCCGGGTGTACGGTATGTTGTTACGTGTCTCTGATTGTCTCTGAGGGCTTCCTCAGTTCAGACTTCTGTGTGATCTGTGATAAGATTGTTTGTCTGAATGTGTGAATAAGTATGCATGAACTGTATATTAATAGCTGCTTATTATTTACTGTTGTTGCGTTAACAGTATTGGTTCGTATATATGGACCTATATATATAAAACGAACTAGCGGCTATGGTGCTATCTTATAGGTGATATAAGGATCGTCAGAAAAACATTGTAGCACTAGGATAATAAGATATACATATTATCCGAGACTTTAATACGGAGCATTGGCCTTTCTAAACGCCGCTCTCGTATCTAACACTGGGTCCCGAGTTTACAGACTCCGGATTGGACTAATGACCTTAGTCTGCTGTGTTAGAAAAATTGGTAATGCGATGAGATGGTACAATTAATTAAACATAACAAAGCCAAGAGGATGTGGCTCTTGGTGCGCGCTGTGATCACAAAAACGAGATGTCCGCGTACGGGTCCGCAAGTATCAAGAAATTTCCCGTGAGCTAGGATGGCTCGTTGGTCGGAGACTCTACTGCTGGAGTGGCTCTGCATGGGTGCCCGCCATAGTATATGGGTAATTTAGAGACACGTCGTTTTAACGAGACGTTGTCGCTAGGTATAACTGAACACTTATTACAGTTGAGACTTGTACATTGGCAAACAATATTGGTTTCTATACCAAGGACGGAAATTGATACTTGTTATTATTCTCGTTGTTTCGCCTTGTTGTTCATTGGTTATACTGTGAGGTTATATTATGTATGTTGTTATTGTATGGATATTACTGTTAAATGTTTTACAGTTGAATATTAAAACGGTATTGCATGTAACAAATCTCATGCTCTCGACCAATTAATTGAGGGGTTTGAGGAGGCATGACGGGGCATGTAATAACATACTCAGCAGGGGCTGATTCCATACCACAAACCATTTTTATTCCAGGAGACTAACTGGTGGGTCGACGCGAGGCGCGACAGTTGTGTTTTACTGTTGGTTGGACTTGGTACGGTTTGATACTAATGTTGTTTTGGACTCGGGTTGTGCAAACCGAGGTGTATTTTGGTTAGACGCTCACGTGTACGGTTTGTATAAGACGGTTGTTGTTGTTTATGTTTTTAGATTGTTTAAGCACTACTATCTATCTCTTGTGGTCACTACGGGAATACGTTTCGTATGTTGATTATCATGTAACTTGTTATCACCCGTATGAGCGAGTGATAACAGTGACACCAGTAGAACGACAGTCTGTTATTTACCGTTGCGATTTATTTACTAAGTACGACGTTTATAATATAATTAGGAGCCGGATTTAGTAGGGGTGTTACAAAAACTAGCAATTTCGTGTACGATTGCATGAATTTTGTAGTACACTAAATATATCAGAATTGATTAAAATTTCTGACTATACCAGTTATAGATTTGAATAAATTATATCAGAAACCAAATTACCTAACGGCATGTGCTGAGCACACTCAACAAAGCAGTAAAGGCTTTTCATAGTCGGCGTACCAAATTATCCAAGAAGTCAGTTTCAAACTAAACTGCAATCGGCAATGAATGCACAAGAGCACCTAATGGATAAGTAATATACAACAATCAAATGATGATTTTTCCATCATTAAAATCAAGAACAATTACCAAAACAGTGTTTACAGATAATACAAATAAGCCATGACCTTAGCCATTTTTCTTCCTGTGTGTCGAAGCGAGTTGAGAGGGCACTGTTGTTAAAATTCGCTAATGGCTTCTCCTAATTTTATCAGGAGAAGACAAAAGATTGAAACAGGGAGAAAGTTGGTTAAAATCTCAGGCAAGTTTCGGCTGATTTATTGGTTGGGTTACCGTGAGTGAATAGAATGATACCGGTTCGAAGTGTTTTCAGCCCCGTCTTCAATCTGGTGTGCGAGGAAGAAGAAGATCGTGAGTGCAGAGAAGAAGACGACTGTGAGTGAAGAGAAGAAGAAGTTCGAGCCCCGTCTTCAATCTGGCACGAGAGGAAGAACCCGTGAGTGAAGTGAAGTAGATGACCGTGAGATAGGTTAGAGAATACCGATTCCCAAATGTTTTCAGCGGTGGTGTTTTTTTAAGGAAGCAGTGGGGTGTTAGTGCGAAATAAAACTTATGCACCAGTTGAGGCCATCAAACGGAGCGCGGACAAGAAATGCCCTATTTGATGACATCAATTAGTGCATGTCTAAACATGCACTACCTTATTAACTCTATTAAAGTGATCTACACTTGCACCTACTGATAAGGTTCTTAGTTCGAGCACAAGACACAGGAAAAATGGATGCACTATTGGTGCGACAGATAGCAGTTGCACTATTAGAAGTCCATCAATTAGTGCGAAATGTAAAATGCACCCATAGATACCCTTTATTAGAGTAAAATTTTACTTTGCCCTGTTTAATCCTTCTTGTATCACAGTGCTATACGTAAATAGGGCAATATAAAATATTGCTCCGATTGATGCTATCTAATAGTGCAAGTATTGTTATGTGCACCTTTTGCTATGGTCAAATAGTGCAATGTAAATATGTTCTATTTGTTATAACTTTTAGGTGCAACTTATTAATTGCACTAATTGATAATCTAAAAATTGCCCCAACAAGTCAATATTGTTGTAGTGTTAGGTCGGCCCATCGCCACCTTTTTGTTACTCATATGCCCTCATTTGACTTGTAAATCCCTAAGTATCTAATATAGAGGGCCCCTATGTATCACTTTTTGTATAAACTCTATTATTCATTCAATATATATTTTACCTCTTGTTTCAAAAAAAAAACATTGTTGCACACGTATTAACAAATACTGGAAGAGAAGGACATACCGTTTGAACTTGGGTTTTTTTTTTATAAATGGCTGGAAGACCAGCTTACAAGGTGATACTTTGGCAAAGCCTTTCTCACCAAAATTATGAGAACAACAATAGCCTAGCAAAAAAGAAAAAACAATAATTAAAGCTGGGAGAATAATAGAGTGAACAAATCCTATGCATATAAGACTGCATGAGAAGGCAGTCCGGGGAAGCCATTCCGATTCCATTACCACAATGACTGCTTCATCGGCTTCATCTTTACTGATAGGGGAACATTCCCCAACTTCTGTCATTCCTCCTTGAAGAAGATTTTGAAATCCTTGTGATGCAGCCACCCATTTAACGCGCGAACTGGTTTGGGACCCCAGTTAATGTCCTGAAGCATGATTATCATGAATTCGTGGTCCGATAGTCGCCAAGGGAGTGAGGTGAGAGTAAGTCCTGGAAAGGTCACATACCATTCCGATTGAGCAAAAACCTGATCAATGCGACTCATTGATTTCTTATTTCTCCATGTGTATTTAGCCCCTCACTTCACTCACTTGGAGGTCGAGCCTGATGCGTCTTTGTGCTGGTTTTCTTGACTTCTCGTCTGACAATTGCCCACTTTTCTTTTTTGGATACTCCCCTGATGTTTTGAAAGCAAATCATATTTGTCATTGTATATAGTGCCAAATCTGAGAAAAATTTTGGAGTGATATATCCGGGTTTGGATAATGACAGTTAATCTGTCTTCCAAAATTTAGACACTTTTGAGCTTCTAATGAGGATGGGCTGGACGAGTGCTGCGTCGAATTTTGGTAGAGGATATTGGGTGTAAGCAACACTTCCAAGTTTATTTATCTCTTTAATATAATATGGGAGCTGTTGGTGCTTAAAAAAAAACAATAACACATGTTGATGAAACACAACTTTTTGATCGGTAACATACTGCTAGTAATAAACTATTTGCACTTTAGTGATGGACAAATGAGTTCCTCGGAAACTATACTCAATGATCTTTGAACAATTAGTTTGAGATTTACACTCACTACTTCTTCATTATTTGTTAACAGTTTCTGTCTAGGAATGATAACTTAAAGAACCTAACTTAACCATTTACAATCAACTAGCTAGCTAGGTCATATGAATATATAAGTAGACTTGTTTTCTACTTTTGCGGTTGGACGGATCTATTCTCGTTAAGCGGAAAGAAATATCTTCAAGGGTTTCCAATGAATTATAACAACATAGGTAATATCCTTATCCAAATTTGAATTATAACAACTTCTTGAACTGCTACCAATTAATTTGTCTTGTTTAGAATTCTGCACTGTGGTTTGTTGATCATGTACGTATTTTGAGAACTGAACATCATCTAAACAATAAACTTAAATCTAGAAGGCACTTGAAGTTATTTTAATGGTTTGATTGATTCTATTTATCACTCTTTGTTTGGGTGCTTCGAAAAACCAATGGACCACTTACTACGACTCCCTGGGTGGCAACCATCTGTTCCATTGTTTTGGCGAGTACGTGCAGATACCACTTTCTTGAACAGTAAACTAAACATATGATACAAAATCCTATAAATGGCATCTTGGAAATCATGTCACTACAATACAATTAATAAACTAATATAGATCTCTGTCTTTATGTGGGGAATTCCCATGCATCAAAAACACATCAGGCAAGCATATAATAAGACACAAGTGGATAATTATGATTGGCGTGATGGTCTTGCTTTCAAACCCAGCACAGAACCCACAGACCTCTTTCTTAAATCCATTAGTGTAATACACTACTATGATTGTCTCTTTTAGCTAGCTTGTAGTACTAATTCTCCTGCACGTTAGGCTGGGGTGCATTAGTATAAAATAAATTATATAGATTTACTACGTGGCCGACCTTACTCGATTCTATCAATCGCTTTAATTAATTTCATATACACTAACGTAGATTATAGTTTTTGTAATAGTAGTAGTATAAAGTAGGAAAGGAAGAGAATTTTAACCCGGATGCAATTCGACTATAAGCATAAAGAGGATGGAAAGGGACAGCAGAGAAGATAAAGGGGCGGGCGGGTCGGTGAGTGGAGGATACTGTACGTGCTAGCTAGCTGCTTTTAAACTAATATATTTGTTGTTGTGTGTGTGTGTGGAGTGTGATGAAATGCCAAGTCATAGCAGTCTAGTAGCAAGCATGACTCGTGGCATGTATAAATATGAAGCAATGGAGAGGTAGCAGTAGTAGTAGTGGTCGGGAATTAGCTAGCTAGGAAGACAAACTCCCTAGATTCTTTGTTCCGTTGTTTTAGAGGAACTCAACACATTTTCTTGTAATAGCTATAGCTAGTGTATATACATCGATCGATAATTAAGGGTGATCAAGTATAGTGTTTGATAGATATATAGTTGTAGGTTCAGATCGAATATTAATTAATTATGGCTACTAATTGGGAGATGATGATGATGGGTTGGAATTATATTAATAAGAGAGGTTTCGAAGGTGGTGCTGCTATGGAGGATGCAACTGGCGGGTGGAGGAAAGGTCCTTGGACTGCTGAAGAAGATAAGCTTCTTAGTCACTATGTTCAGCAACATGGTGAAGGCCGATGGAACTCAGTCTCCCGTATCACAGGTTAATTAATTAATTACCTAAATTAATAAAACCATGTATATTAATTCATTCATTTTTGCATTAATTAATTTAATCTCTATATATGATATAGGATTGAGGAGAAATGGCAAGAGTTGCAGGTTAAGGTGGGTGAATTACCTTAGACCTGATCTTAAAAGAGGTCAAATCACTCCACATGAAGAGACCATTATTCTTCAATTACATGCACGCTGGGGAAACAGGTTAAATTTTTTTTACTATTAATTAATTGCGTTAATTAGTTCCTGTTGTTGATCTGATCTGAGTAATATGTATATATATATAGATGGTCGACTATTGCCCGGAGTTTACCAGGAAGAACAGACAACGAGATAAAGAATTACTGGCGAACACACTTCAAAAAGAAGAATACTACTACTTCCAACAAGATTATTAATAGCTCAGCAGCTGCTCAGAAGACGACGAGAAGGCAGATGATCAGAAGACAGCAGTTTAAGCAGCAACAACAGCAACTGATTATGATGACCAACCATCAGCAACAACAACTTGACATGAACAAGTTTGCATCCCTACAGCTTGACGATGACGTCACTCCAACTCCAACAACAAGCCTGCCGCCGGACGGTGCCCCTCACTCAACCTCCATTGCTGTTCAACCCGATGATTATCATCATAATGATTATTCTTCGTCAGAGGCACCCAATCTCCACCTACCAGTACCACCAAATTGTTTCTTGTGGGATGGGTTTTGGGATTTGGATCAGCCCGTCAATCTCGATACACAGTTATCAGCAACAACTATCCCAGACAGTGCCGGCAGCGGCACCAGTAGCACACCACATTTTATGTTGTCTCTTCCTTTTGATTAATTATTCTACTTTCTTTCTAAATTTCACCCTCATCATCTACATGCTATCATCTTTTGCTCTTGTACGATTAAACAAATCAACAAAACAATATTAATTCTAATATAATCTCTCGCTCATTAATGGCTAATAAAATTAAAAACATTTACCCGTCAAATTGTGGTAGACATCTCATTGTGGAACTAAATGAGTTGTCTGGTCAATTCTTCCTGGACTAAGTCTTTATCTTAGGTCTCGTATTTTGATAGAAACTCACAAATAACTCATGATTATGATCAGTGAACAAGAATATTTGCAAAACACAAATAATTGAACATAATCAAGGAAAAATGCACGCCAAGTGGGAAATCTGGATTAAATTAATGTGATTGAGAGGTGATTTAAGACTTTATTTATAGCTAGATTTCATATTTATCGACATCCTCACACTTTGTTTTTTTTTGTGCTGAGGCAAATAAAGAACACAACTATCCCTTAAAGCCTACAGCATAACAACCCCAAAACCGGGCTAATTCTAAGGTTCGTACACACCGCACACTTCCTAATCGAAGGTAAGCAAGGCTACTAGCCGAATCCCAAATTACCGAAAATAAGTACTTGTATTAATAAAATAGTAAAGGTTTACAACGCCCCAAAAGACATATCGAATCCAAAGTCAAAAATAAAGGCATGTAGGCTATAACACTGTCAAAGTGTCACATCTGAAACTAAACAGGGTTCGTAAACAGAAAATAAGCTATAATCTCCGAATCATAAAGCATAATTCGGCACTGATCAATCTACAAAGTGTTAATGGAAAGGGGGATGAGCAACCACAACTCAGTAAGCAGCAAATACTTCACCAATGAAGTAAGGTCAAAATGTTGAAAATAGTGTAACGTTACAAACACTTTAGCACATCAAAACTGTGACTTTCACAAAGTATAGTCTTATGTCCAAAAGCTCAAAATGACGAAATCCAAGTGTCTGGAAATGTGTCTAGACATGTGTCCGGACTTGGAATTTCGAACACATGCCGAGACTCAAAACAAAGAAGTTCGACTGAAATGTACGTGGTGGCGTCCGGACATGTGTCCAGACATGAAAGTTCGGACATATGATGAAACCCAAAATTAAGAAAACAGCAGGACATGTCTGGACTTGTGTCCGGGCTTACAAGTTCAGACACGTTCGGACACAAGCTGTTAAACCCCTAACTCATAAACACCTATCTCAAGCAATAATACCTCAATACCAGAGCAGACAACATTATCTAGTAGCGGAATTTAAATCCAAATCTAACCAACCAAATGGGTGTTATCGCCATTACACACCCATCTGCACAACAAGGCAACCTACTACACTAGTAACGCTATGAATGACAAAGATAATGTTTACATCATAATTCCCAATACACAATCCTCAACTAAAAACTTGTGAGCAATATAATAATTCCCACATTTACAGTTCAATTCACATTTGTGAGCCAAAAGTATACAATCTATCACAAAACCAAAATACCAAAAGATCTCGAGTCTACCCAATCCCGCACTCGACTGTGGGTCCTTTTCAAATACCTATAAAAAATGGTTGTTGAGGGGATTGCAAACGTTTTATCGTGAGTGGTTAGAACTGGTGAAATTAAAATAAAAGAAAAGAAATTAAAACTCAAAATAAACGTCGGGCTGCAAACAAATCCCGGTCGTAGTAGTATAGTAAAGTGTAAGCGACGGGATATCGAACCGTGGGACTAATGTGAATATTATAGTACCTAAGCATGTCACAAAAAGGGGGGGATTAATTGACTTGTTTTTATAAATAAAAAGGAAAGATAAAATAAACTAAGCTAATGGATAGATTAAATGGGACTCTGGTTCAGGTTAACATTGTCTGCTTAATTATGCTAACTCTACCGGTTCAATATAATAGTTTGGCAAGATTCCTGTTTTTATCTTAAGGTCCGATGAAAACTCATAAGAACTCGTTCCAGAAATGCAAGGTCCGATGAAAACTCAAACAAGCACTAGTAGACGGCAGAGGAGTATGAGGAATTTTATTCTTGCAACTTGTACTAACTTATCCGATGAAAATAAGTTCCTACAGTTTTACGGCTTAATTAACCTATCTGTTTGTCACCGATCAGATTAGAAACAGATTTAGTAAAGCTTTCTAATAAATCGATGAAATTTATTAGAAAGGGAGAGAGATAAACTTTAATCGTAACAAACTGTATTTAAATTAAAACCAGTAAAAATATTGCATAATTAATACAAACACATAATAACCATTCCCAGAGTATAAATATTCTAGCCTAACATATTAAATAGATAAACAGAAACAAGAGTAGTAGAAATCATTTGTAGTCACTCCTGCATTCGTTCTGCTATTTTGTATACGTAGGACTAGAGGTGGATATGGTGGAATGAAAAGAAAACAAAATGAAGAAGACGGGAGAAGAGAAAATGGAATGATGGATGATGGTAGTCTGTGGTATGTATTATGTAGTAGAAGGGACTGATTATTGAAGGCAGGATGAGCGTGGGTTTTATAGAAGATAAGAAGAGGAAGCAGACAGAGGGAACACCGCGTGAGGAAATTAAGGAATGGATTGGGTGGCTGAACGCGTGAGTACTGTCGGTAGGCGCCTGATATTGTTGAAGGAGTAGACGGATAAGTTGCAGGCGCCGCGAAGAAGATAAACAGCACCGAAGTCTGTCGCGTTAATTATCTGGACATTTACACGCGTCCGCGTAGATGTCCGCCTTGTTTTAGGCGGACGTGTTGCTGTCCGCATATCTGTCCGCGTTGTTTTAGGCGGACGTGTTGCTGTCCGCATATCTGTCCGCGTTGTTTTAGGCGGACGTGTTGCTGTCCGCGTGCTGTCCGTGTGCTGTCTGCGTGCTGTCCGCATGATATTAGGCGGACGTGGCAAGTCTGTCCGCTAATATCTCTGTCCGCGAGCCTGTCCGCATATCTGTCCGCGTGGTGTCCTCGTTGGCGTCCGCATAGAGTTGGGCGGACGCGTTGTGTCCTCGTTGGCGTCCGCATAGAGTTGGGTGGACAGGTTGTGTCCTCGTTGGCGTCCGCATAGAGTTGGGCGGACAGGCTGTGTCCTCGTGGCTGTCCGCGTGGCTATCCGCATATCTGTCCGCGTTGTTTTATGCGGACATCAAACAACTATGTTTACGGGGGACTCTCCATCTCTTGTCCGCCTATTGTCCGCCTTCAGTTATGCGGACACAGGGGAGGACACAGGGGCGGACACAGGTTTTTGACTTATTTTCTTCTACGAACTTTGACCGGCTCTAGATTCTTCGTTTGGACTCCGTTTTTCGAGCCATCTACGCCTATGCGTTCGTCTCTTTGTCTACTTTGCTCCCAGCTTGGTTTTCCTCATGTTTAAACAATAAATTTGTGAGATAACAATAAAACATAAACTAGAGGAAAACTAACCGAAGTGGAGAAATGAGCAAGAAAAAGTGCTAATATAATATATGAAATACACCTATAAATCATGCTCATTTGGACACTTATCACACCCCCACACTTATCTTTTTGCTTGTCCTCAAGCAAAACCACGGACCCAAATAAGTAGGAAATGCTCAATACTAACAAATATTATTATGAAGGGTAGGATAAAGAGGTGAACAGTTCATGATCTTTTTAACTTATTGAGGAGTGTGAAAAATTAACTGCTGGTGGCATAGGTGTGCTCAGGGTAAAAACAAAATATAGAGTTTCGGGGTATGATCTAAGGTACTTCAATGTTTCTTTTGTTTAGGTGACTCTGAGAACTTTTACCATGGCCAACTTCTCTCAAGAATGGGCATTGAGGAGAAAACAAAAGGAATAATAGATTTATGCATTTGTTTCACTTTTGCATAAGGGATGAGAAAATGTAGGCATCACACCTTTGTATTCAAGAACACTCAACTCTCTTTGTTGGTTACCAGTGGTGACTCTGAAGTCCCTTATTTTTTTGTATTCTTCTTTCTTTTTTTTTAACAGAGAAGCACCCTTTAGCAATCCCTAAGAGAGAGGACAGAAAGAAACCCTGAGCAATAAAATCCAACCATTTGCAGATTATTTGGTCACACCGCATAAGAAAAATGCTCCTCAAAAGTAATCAAATGAAAATTTTTAATTTTTGTACCATTTATCCCACAATTCATAATAGTATTTGTTTTTAAAGAGAACAACCTACATTAGTAGGGTACATAATTTTAATTTTTGAACAAATGCAAGATAAGCAGAGAGATTTAAACAATTTAAGCACAAAATGCCCTGAAAAGGCTCTTCCCCCACACTTAAGCTCAAGCAATGCCCTCATTGCGTAGATCGAAATAAATTAACAGGGCATGCAATTAATAAAGGAAAGAGTGTACTCCCCAGATTTCGTAGAGTGTATAGAGCTCCCCCACACTTGAGTGCAGCTGTGGAATGTCATGAAATGAACCTGTAAAGAATATTCTACACAGCCAGAAGAACTCAAGTAAAACCTACATTTTATTATAACATAAAAAGGGAAATGTAGTACAAAAAAGAAAACAACATTAAATTAAAGGAAAGACAAAAGATAGATAGTGGGTTGCCTCCCACCAAGCTGCCCGGGTTTAACGTCTCTAGCTAGACGTCTGCTTCGTTATCCTGGATCAAAAATATAAGTAGACAACAGTTCTGCCAGGAAAACGGAGTTGACAATAATTAAAAGCAAACCACCTGGATCAAAACAAAACGTTACTTCGGCATATAAAATAGGAAAATGGATACTCCACGAAACCTGGTGTTTGAGGAGGTACTGCCGGTAACGTAGTTCTAATAGAAGACCCGGTGGTGATGACTTTTCTTCCTCAAATTGGAGGATGTAAACATCCTCCTCTTGTAGGTGAGGCTCATAGAAAGAACGCTGATCGATATCATCTTCAGAGAAAAATGATTCTTCGAAGGTGATAATGGCGTTTTGTTTGGATATCATGGCGGGAGGTGATGACAATTCCTTCTCTTCATTTTCGAGGATGTAAGTATCCTCATCTTCTGGATAGAGCATAGAGAAGGATGGAAACTGGCGGTAGGTGACTGTAGAGGGAAGAGAGTAACTTACATCCGTAGTGGGGTGTTCTACCTCATGAACTGTTTCGCTCTTTGGTTGCTGTTCTTGTTGAGCGATTCTCTCCAGGTAATCTGGTTGATCCTCTAACCAGAGTTGTTCTTGCAATATGAGACAATCCTCATAATCATGAGCTCCCCCACATACGGAGCAGTATAAATACCTTGAATAGCAAAACTCTTGTTCGAGCTCCTCCTCCATTTGCCGCGTACACTTTTTTTTTTGTGTTTTCGTATATAAAACGAAACTACTGAAACAGATTAGAAAATAAAATGATTAGAAACAAACATAATAATAATATAAACAAAATATAAAAGATAATTAATATAAACAACAAACAAAATAAAATAGACAAAATATTCTAATATAACAAGTGAATAATCCGGGGCTTAGGGACTAGAATAAATCTAGTCCCCGGCAACGGCGCCATTTGCAAACGTTTTATCGTGAGTGGTTAGAACTGGTGAAATTAAAATAAAAGAAAAGAAATTAAAACTCAAAATAAACGTCGGGCTGCAAACAAATCCCGGTCGTAGTAGTATAGTAAAGTGTAAGCGACCGGATATCGAACCGTGGGACTAATGTGAATATTATAGTACCTAAGCATGTCACAAAAAGGGGGGGATTAATTGACTTGTTTTTATAAATAAAAAGGAAAGATAAAATAAACTAAGCTAATGGATAGATTAAATGGGACTCTGGTTCAGGTTAACATTATCTGCTTAATTATGCTAACTCTACCGGTTCAATATAATAGTTTGGCAAGATTCCTGTTTTTATCTTAAGGTCCGATGAAAACTCATAAGAACTCGTTCCAGAAATGCAAGGTCCGATGAAAACTCAAGCAAGCACTAGTAGACGGCAGAGGAGTATGAGGAATTTTATTCTTGCAACTTGTACTAACTTATCCGATGAAAATAAGTTCCTACAGTTTTACGGCTTAATTAACCTATCTGTTTGTCACCGATCAGATTAGAAACAGATTTAGTAAAGCTTTCTAATAAATCGATGAAATTTATTAGAAAGGGAGAGAGATAAACTTTAATCGTAAAAACTGTATTTAAATTAAAACCAGTAAAAATATTGCATAATTAATACAAACACATAATAACCATTCCCAGAGTATAAATATTCTAGCCTAACATATTAAATAGATAAACAGAAACAAGAGTAGTAGAAATCATCTGTAGTCACTCCTGCATTCGTTCTGCTATTTTGTATACGTAGGACTAGAGGTGGATATGGTGGAATGAAAAGAAAACAAAATGAAGAAGACGGGAGAAGAGAAAATGGAATGATGGATGATGGTAGTCTGTGGTATGTATTATGTAGTAGAAGGGACTGATTATTGTAGGCAGAAGGAGCGTGGGTTTTATAGAAGATAAGAAGAGGAAGCAGACAGAGGGAACACCGTGTGAGGAAATTAAGGAATGGATTGGGTGGCTGAACGCGTGAGTACTGTCGGCAGGCGCCTGATATTGTTGAAGGAGTAGACGGATAAGTTGCAGGCGCCGCGAAGAAGATAAACAGCACCGAAGTCTGTCGCGTTAATTATCTGGACATTTACACGCGTCCGCGTAGATGTCCGCCTTGTTTTAGGCGGACGTGTTGCTGTCCGCATATCTGTCCGTGTTGTTTTAGGCGGACGTGTTGCTGTCCGCGTGCTGTTCGAGTGCTGTCCGCGTGCTGTCCGCATGATATTAGGCGGACGTGGCAAGTCTGTCCGCTAATATCTCTGGCCGCGAGTCTGTCCGCATATCTGTCCGCGTGGTGTCCTCGTTGGCGTCCGCATAGAGTTGGGCGGACGCGTTGTGTCCTCGTTGGCGTCCGCATAGAGTTGGGCGGACAGGTTGTGTCCTCGTTGGCGTCCGCATAAAGTTGGGCGGACAGGCTGTGTCCTCGTGGCTGTCCGCGTGGCTGTCCGCATATCTGTCCGCGTTGTTTTATGCGGACATCAAACAACTATGTTTACGCGGTCACGGGGGACTCTCCATCTCTTGTCCGCCTGTTGTCCGCCTTCAGTTATGCGGACACAAGGGAGGACACAGGGGCGGACACAGGTTTTTGACTTATTTTCTTCTACGAACTTTGACCGGCTCTAGATTCTTCGTTTGGACTCCGTTTTTCGAGCCGTCTGCGCCTATGCGTTTGTCTCTTTGTCTACTTTGCTCCCAGCTTGGTTTTCCTCATGTTTAAACAATAAATCTGTGAGATAACAATAAAACATAAACTAGAGGAAAAATAACCGAAGTGGAGAAATGAGCAAGAAAAAGTGCTAATATAATATATGAAATACACCTATAAATCATGCTCATTTGGACACTTATCAGGGATCAACCCAACTGCTGAGTATGCCACCATGCAACCTTCACACACCGTCAAATCAACCTTAGTCTATTTGGTCAAAGTTAACATGCAAGTCCAATTACAATAATCCAGTTTCCAATAACAATATATACAAAAAACAATCACTGTTAAAAAAGGGCATATTCCGGCGGTAATTAAGGGTCTATTTCGGTGGTTATGAATCGCTGAAATGAAGATCACCGAAATAAGTCTGAGAACCTATTTTGGCGGTTAAACAACCACGTTTCGGCGGTTGTAACTACAAACCACCGAAATAGATGCTCGTCAAAATCATAAACTAACATCTATCTGAGTGGTTGAAAGCTCACAAGCACCGAGATAAGCTGTATTTTAGTATATATTTCGACGCTTCTTAGCTTAGAACCGCTGAAATAACCCCCTTTTTTGTTTTTTCCATTCTAGCTTATATATTCACCATAACACACCAAATGATTCAATCAAACCAGTATTATGGTATAATATAGTTGCCTCCATAATGGGGCGCTCTAGCACACATTCATAAAATTCTAAAAGCGCCCAATATCAATGGCGCGCCACAATTTGAGAGTAAACGAACAGACAAACACAAAAAACACTTGCATCATAAAGAATAACCAAAGTACACTTCATATCTACAAATACACCATCCACAAATGCATAGAATTGTAATTCATATCTACCAATACACATAAAAATTACAAAAACACACCACCCTCCCCCACAAATGTATAGAATTGCAATTACAAAGAATAACCAAAGTACACTTCATATCTACCAATACACCATCCACAAATGCATTGAATTACAATTACATTATCAAAAAATACTGAAATCAACTTCATTATCAACAAGTAATCAAATTTGTGCAAACGATCTCCGACCATTCCTCAAGCGTCTCAACTATTTGAGTATCTTCATATTCACCACCTTGGAGCAATAGTTCGTAAGCCTCGAAAAAAAGAAAAATAAAATTAATTTAAAACTAAAAATCTAACAACATGTAAAGAGCTAAACTAAAACTTTCAAAGAATGTTATATACCTTGTCTAACAAGTACTCTGTAAAAAGGGACTGTAACACCCCATCTCCAAATACAATGATCGTCGACCTAAGTCCATCTCGTTCATTAACAACTCAGCAGAAAAGTTCTACTAAATTGGTGTTACCGCCGTTTATCACCCATGTGACCAACCAGGCCTATTCTCTTACAAGTCACGGTCTGACTAACCGGATAATTACTCGAGCATCTATACAATACAATCCATAAACCACAACTTATACCGAGTATCTCATATCCTAATACATCATACTAACATCTCATCCGTTTACGAAACGAGTGTACACGCACAACTTGTGTAACAAATATAAAAGCAACTCGAAGTACTCTACCAGTTCCTACTCTCAGGACGGTCGTCTTCTGCTATTCACCTGCAAAATAAACAGTTGCCCCTGAGGGGGTCAGCACCTTTGCTGGTACGATTCTCTTATAGCCCCCAAGCTAATGGGGCTACGACGACTAATTGTCGATATCATGAACTTGATTAGATGCACAACATAAGTAAGAAGTGCAATAGACAACATGCCACTTATGAACAAACATAGTTCACACACAATGAACGACTTAAGAGTGTTCCCTTAATAAGTGAGTTAATCATTTAACTCCTTAAGATATGATTTCTCTTAATCTTAGTCCATTCTTATCTTACCTCAATCTTAATCCTTATCTCAAATCTTATCTCAATTAAGACAACCGTTCTTTAATTAGATCTGATTGTACCTTAGTTCGTTGTTTATCTTTGTCGGGTTGTTATTAACCCTAGCTAGTGAGTTATCAGCTCCACTAGTTTAAATAAACAATATTTCTTAAATTATGAGGGGTGTAGGCTTGACCCTCCTGCGCCAACTGAATTTGCCTCCCACCTCGAACTGATCATCCGTGGTGGTCGAGTCTATTTGTCGACTCTAGGCGACGAGTTATAAGACAAGTCAAATGGAAGACGGATCTGATGTTGATGCCGACCTCCTTCCTTAACATGCATGACCGGAGTCAGTCCCGGATTCCTCACTCCCAAGTTCCAGTTAGTAGAAGTATCAAAGTCAATGTTTGTTAGTTAACCTCTTTCGGTTACTAATAAAACAATATTAGGGTGTGTTCCTTATTCTCACATAACACTTTACTAAACATTGTTAGTAAGTTCTCAAGGTAAGTTGTGTTAGTGCATCACAATCGCACAACAAACATAATATTCCGGTTGCATGCTTTATCTTGTTTAGTCGGCACACATAAACAAATAGCACACAAGCCAAGGGACACCTCGTTAGCAAGTAGGCTACAAGAAAACCATATCGTACACCGGAGATTGGCTAGCTCTTAATACCACGTTCGCCTAATCCGCCGAACGCCTCCGACTATCTAGATCTGTAACCAGAACTAGTATTAGTATCCTGTGTCTTAGAACTAGTTTGGTTCTCTTTTCAACTTAAACCTCTTTCTAGGTTAACCCGGGTATAATAGTTTACCGTTAAACAGATTCGTTCATTTAGGAGCATTTTCAAGCTCAATTCTAATTCATTAACATACTAACGTCGTTGGCAGTTATTTAGTCGCACAGTTAGCGACTTTAGACTTACACGGACCTTGTATTAGGTTTTTGTATTTTTCACTATTCATCGATATTTCACTATTCATTTATACGGTCTCGTATTCTACTATTCATTTATACGGCCTCGTATTCTACTATTCATTTATACGGCCTCGTATTTTACTATTCATCTTATTTCACTATTCACGTATACATCTCATATTTTACTGTTCACATATATGTATTTCCTATTCATGTATGTGGATACTATTCACGTATACGAGTACTATTCATGTATACCAAAATTTTCATATACGTCCGTATGATACTTACGTATTTATTTCTTTTTCCAATATAACTTGTAATTTCATTAAAAATCCTTTAATATTGATTTCTTCTATTTTTCTTAAATTACGGGTATACCTCTCGTATACCCCAAGTTATATACGGGTCCCGTTTAACCCCGTGTTAACTTTGTTCCTTATACAACTTGTTTCTAAATTCTTTATTTAATTTCCCTAACCTTCTAAACACATAAAAATGTGTTATTTACATTCCTTACCCATAGCTTTCTTTTAATTTATATTTTACTCATAATAAGTTCTAAACTTGTTATTTTTATTTCTAATTTCTTCCAAAGTCTTTCTTAATTAATTTCTTCTATACTTTTGGTCAATTACCAAAACATACCCAAGTTTGACCAGCCTTTTACGGTCAAACCCCCTAACTTTCCAGAATTTACAATATTACCCCTAAAGTTAATTTATCTTAACTCTTTATTCCTTAAACATTTTATTACCTAATCTTTTGCTATAATTTTTTATTCTAACTCATCTCAATATTTTATAAACTGTCATTGACCATGTTTGACCATGTTTGACCATGTTTGACCAATAAAATTACCATTTTACCCTTGTGGTTTATTCTTTCATTTATTAACCAATTTAACTCCAATTAATTTCTAATTTTTGTAATTAATTTACCTACAGATTTTTTAACATCAAAAATCATTTTAAACATCTCTAAATTACCAGATTTAATTATCTATGTTATAGTATATATATACCATCCTTTACTAACTTTTAAATATACCAAAAACCTTATAAATTCCTATAATACTTGTAAACTCTTTATAAATTGTAAACTTAATTCTACAATTATTTCTCATCATCAAAACTCTCAAAAATTCCATATTGACCCCATTAATTTTCAGAAATCACCATTAGGTACCAAAACCTCTTAAATTTTACATATTACTCTTAATTACACGAATTCCTTTAATTTAACTAAGTTAGATAATTTTTCTAACTCCTTTACAACTCTTTAATTTTCGGCCATATGAAAAATCATAGTATATGAATTTTCTTGTATATTATGATAGCTTATATTGAAGCTTATATCACAAGGAGTATAAATCTAATTTTAGATTTACAAAATGTTAACATTTAATGTGTCAAAAATTAAATCTAACACACTTATAATTTCGGCAATAATAAACCAGATGAACAATATGTTAGATCATATATATATCAACAATTAGAACCTTGAAATAGGTAGTTGTAGGATTTACCTTGTATATTAACCATTAGCTTAATATTTAAGCTTGATTTCCTTAGAAATTTTGACAGCAATTTGCTAGAGAAATTGGCTCCAAAATCATAGAATAAGATGAAGAATAAGAAGGGTTAGTAACCCTAGGCACTCGGCCTTGATGAAAATCAAAGAACAAAGGGTTTCCAAGAAGGCAATGTTTTACCTCGAGAATCAAAGGAACTTCGTCATGATTTTTCCTCAGAGTTTGGGGACGCATGAGCTATGGATGGAAAGATATTCGAAAGAGGATTCCAACGAGCTATCAAGCTTGGAATTTGGACTTAAGATGAGAAAGTTATGATCTGTGCAAGACAAGGTGTTCTTTAAGGTTCTAATCTAGCAATAAAGGAGTTTTTGTGGAGTTTCTTCAAAGGAAGAAGGAGCCACAAATTGTTTTGGGCTAGAGAGGATGGATGAGTGTCTGATTGATCAATTATTCAGGGGACAATGTGATAAGGCACTCATGGAAAAGCATAGTAGGTGAAATAGTAAGAAAAAAAGCATTTTGACACCTTTATGAGTCATCCCCATGTCGGCCAGCCTAGGTCATTGTTTGACCCAATTTTTTTGTTTCTACCTTGTATTTATGTAATATTAGATGCATTAATCTTGTTCATAAGGACTTATACCATGTGTTAGGTATGTTACATAGCCAAAAATACCTTAAAACACCATTTTATGTGCTTCCGGGTTCACATTGATTATACAATTTGTTTTGGCTAGTTTAAATGTGTCCTTAGTATATTTACATCATTTAGAAACTTTGTTCATGAAATAGCATGTTGCTCATTCCAATTAAAACCAAGTCGTTTAGTGGTTTCTCCTTGACTATCGTCAGTTTAGCACATGTTTCACTGTGGACTTTGTATACTTAATTTGTGTATATGTAATGGCTCCTATGACCATTTCATTATTTTCCCTTATTTCTTTATGGTATTTAGGCTCATTAGCCTTTTCGTTCCATGTATACATGCTTAAAGCACATTTTTCTTTAAAGCACATTTTTGTGCTCTAAGGTGCGTTTTCGGTTTAAACGCTAATTCTGCTTAATGTGTATTACTAATCTTAGGGGTATTTCGTAATTGAAATATCTTGGGAACTTATTGGTAGTTCCCTAATTTATTTGTGCTCTTTAAAACACCTTTTGCTCTAATTGTTCTTAAAGCATGTTTTGGTGTAAATTGTTGTTTAACACTTCTTCTAATGTTTCAAAGGCACGTTCTAGCCTTAGTATATCCTAATTAGATAGTTCATTAATATATTAAGGTTTGGGGTATTTCAGGGACGATGCTGCTACTATGTCATGCATAAATCTCATGACATAGTATCCACATTCTGAACCCCCAGGCTGCACCGGGCACTATACACACACACATATTCACAATTATAAACTAGTATTGACATTATCTCAAAAATTTAGTAATTACAAATACCTTGACTAGGTTCCAAGGGATATTATTCTTCATTTGTCTTTGCATTGACATGAATGCAGCTCTCATGGAACTATATACATCAAAAATATAGTTTTAAATACACGTAGTTACATCAAAATTTTGAAACAATATTATTAAGTAATAACATATGTTATTTAAGATAACAAACTTACCTTAATATCATTGTGGCAATCTTCGGTTTCTTGGCACTTTTACAAGTGAGTCAAATTGTAAGATTCTTGAGTGCTTCATCACCAACACAAGCAATGACCAGTGTTGAATGTTCATAAATTATAACAATATATTAAAATTTAAACAACTAACACAATTTATTAATAGATTATACTAAGAGAAATAGTCAAATAGCATACTCTTGATGATATGGCAGCATAATAAACGACTTGTTTGCACATTAAAAGATGGCATTTGTCATATATTGCATAAGGCCTTGAGTGTCACTTGTCATGGTGGTTTTGCAGCACATAGCAGAACACATGAATCTGAAACTGTCATTTTGGTAAACTTCGAGCGCCTTATTATTGATAAGTTACAGACTTATCATATTTTATGCATTAGATTTAGGAGTATATTAGTGTAAATAAGGTTAATTAGTTAGTATTTATGTTATATTTTATATAAAGTCTATTATTTGTTCAGATTTATGTTTTTATGTGTTTTTTGTACAAGGAAATAATTTATGACCTAGATGCCAGACATGAGGCTGGGTAACTCCTGCACGACACAAGTGTGGAGCAGAAAAGGAGCTCTGCCAGGTATGTTGCCGAGTAATTCCCATCCGACACATATGTGAAAAGTCGTCTCGGTTGATCAGACGATGGCAGTTAATGATCGTTGCCAAACCAACCTATGTCGGGTATGGTGCCGGGCATCTCTTGTCCTGCACAGGTACCTTTTCGCGCAGATTTGGTGGTTTCAACCGTTAGCAGTTTGGCACGTTTTTCCCATGTGTCGTCTACTCCTGATCTGACACGAAGCCCGGCAAAGGCAAGATTGAGGCCTATAAATAGGACGAGAAGGGCTGCACTTTGATACACTTCAACATACCACAAACACGCCATTCACGTCTCTATTTCCGCCCTACTCCATTGTTGGTGTCCAAGGCTTTTCTACGGATCCATCCACGAAGAAGAAGAGAAGATCTTTGTCAGGGATAAGGCTATGACCAATCTCCTTCTCCCTTATGTATTTCTTCTTTATTTGAGTGTATGATGAAGTAGGAATCCTTGCTAGTTATTGGTTAGGGGTGAATTCCTTCCTTGTAACAATATGATTATTTTAATACAATTTCAAGCGTTCATTAAGATTTTGGTTCTTATTGCAAGTGAATTAGTTGATCACTCATTCTCTTTATGCAAATTCTACTTGAGGGAGAAAAGCCCAAGAGTAGGATAGGTTAGACAAATCTTAATGGTCTTTAATGTTTTCATCTATGATTTAGGGTTAACATAAAAGATTCAATTAACCCCATCTTTCCTCATTACCTTGTTCATTTCGTGGCATGAATATCTTGATTTGTTAATATGATGTTTCTTGTATTCATACTCGAGCAAAGTGGCATTTACAATTTGAACGTGTCGGGTGTACTGCCGGGTCTCCTGTGTCCTACACATTCAACGTCTTTGAATGTGCCATGCATCTGGTGTCCGGCATGATATCCGGCGCCTTCATGTTGGTTGGTTGAGTTCGAGTTTTGAAGTTCATATACGTGATCATATTGATTCTTGGTTAATGTAATCCCAAATCTAGACAAATTATTCTTAGTTAGAGATTATTAGTTAGTTTTAGGAAATGTTTACATTCCCCCCCCCTTTTATATAGAATAGGTACTCACCGGATTAGGACTAGTTTTCATAAGTCCCTTGGTTAGATACTCTCGTCGTAATTTGCTCACGCTTACTCTGACCGGGTTTTGTTTGCTACCCTATAGAGTTGTAGGTTTTTTTTATATTTCTTTCATTATTTTATTCTTTGTACATAGTTTTACCCTAACAATTATTATGTTAGCAAAATGGCGTCGTTGTCGGGGACTTGGAATTAGTCCAAGTCCTAAATTCGATAAAACACCCTATTCTTTATTCTTTATTCTTTGATTCTTTGATTCTTTGATTTAAAATTGTCCATATTTTTATTCGGTTTGAATATGCCGCTGCAATTCCGACACCCGGTGCACACATTCACATTTCTTATTTTCTAATTCTTTTCTTTCATTCGCTGTTTTTGTTCACTAGATTGATCGTGCCGTGCACTATGTCGGGTCTCCTACGTCCAGCATCTTGGAGCCAATCTGAAGCCGGACAGGATTCACCCGGCGCACAATCTGGCACTCAATCTCAACTTTAATTTTGCATTTTTTTCTTCAAATTATAATAGTTGTTTGTAAATATTCCTTCCCTTTGCTCTTTTATTTCATATCCCCCTTCTCTTTCCTGTTTTGTTTATTCTTCTTTTTCAAGTTCAAACAAGCCGGGTGCAACGCCGGGTAAAATAAACCTGGCAATATTGGAGGAAGTCTAATGCCAGACGTCGCACACCCGGTACCACGTCCGGCATACCCCATTTTGTTTCTTCTCTTCATTCTGTAAATTTAATTATGTAACTATCTTATTAGTTATTAATATGAAATATTATAACGTTGTGTTTGCTCCTCCTGAATCTCTAAAAGGTGAATGTTACTTCGGTTAACAAGTCTCCTAAAGATCTAGCCAACCTTGACCCAGAAATTGAGAGAACCCTTCTTCGCTCCATCAGACAACGAAGAAACCTACAAGGAGCATATCCTACACAAATGGCAGCACCAACCATTCGCAACATAAACAGGCCTTCCAACCAAGGCCAAAATCCAGCAATCGACCTTCCTCTCCTTGCACAGAATGAATATGATGAGTGGCAAAAACTTAAGCCATATCATCAAATCCGATGCATCAAGGAGTTGGGTCTGTTTGACGGGTTGAACCCGGACGACGCCTTGCTCCACATCAACAAATTCCTACAACACACAAACAGCCTAACCTTCACAAATAATGTCCTCCAATATGCCAGACTTTCCCTTTTTCCCCATAGTCTCACGGGAAATGCCAGCAAGTGGTACCATAGTCTGACCCCCTGAAATACCCCGAACTTAAATATAGTGATTAAGATTATTCTAATACGTATTTAAGGGCCTAATAATGCCTAAGTAATTTTTGGTAAGGAAAAAATGAATCCAAAAGAAATAAAGAAACGCTTAAAAAGCGAAAAACGCTAAATAAGCGTTAAATAACCATAGGAGGTATGAGACCTCGGTTAGCATATTATATGGATTCTAAAGGCTTAATAAGGCCTAAATAATATACGGGAACAACTCCCGAAGAAAACGGACCAAATAATGTATTAAAACGCCAATAGAGCTTTAGCGCACGTTTTTCAAGAAAACTCGAAAACGTGACTTTAAGTGGTTAAACGAACCCGTAAAAATTATAAATCATTAAATAACAATAATTAAGCAATAATGGAAGCTTAATAACCAGTAAAATTAAAGAAACGGGGAAATTCCAGAAAACAGGCCCGGTTAGTGAATAGTACCGAAACCGGGTGAAATAACGAGCGTTTTCTGTAAAAGACGAAGAACGCTCCAGCTCTTGTGTACATAGGGGACCGGTTTTAATTAAATAAAGCAGCCCTCTCACATGACTAGTTAGCTACTAAAATAAGTCAAAAAGCAAAAGTGGGATAAAGTACAAAAAGTAAAACAAATACTCTCTTTCCTCACTTTTTATTCTCTCTCTCCTATCCTTTCTTTTTCCTACCGTGAGTACTCCCTCCCTCCTGTTTCCTCTCTTCTTCTTTCTCTGATTATGGGCGATTTTGGAGCTCCTCACCAGCCTCCAATGGCAGCCATCACTTCCTCCCTTGTACAAGCTTCATCTAAGCTCCAAATGTAAAATAAATTACATATTCTTGCTCCTCTCTCCAAGCTCTATCTTTCTATCTTTTCAAAATCTCAAAATGAGGAAGTTCATCTCCATGGGTTTTCCCCATTCAAAGATAAAATAGCATCAATGGGTAGCTTGGAGTCTCCTCTCTCCATTAAGGTAAAAATCTACATGAAAAACTCATGTTTTCTTCATCTTCTTTTGTAACCGATTTTTACCCCTCTTGTAATGCTCTATTTTCCTCTCTCTTTTGAGCATAAATTCAACCTTGCAATGGTGGTGGAATCACCTTCTTGAACGAAGGGCTAAAACCCCTCCTAAAACACTCCAAAGGTAAACCCTAGAATTTATGTTTTAAACATTTCAATGAATTAGTATAAATCTAAGGGTTAGTATTTTAATTACACTTGTTTATGTGTGCTTTGGGTGATGGGAATGGAGTTTGGCAACTCCATTCCCCATATGGCCTATTTGTGCAAGAAAGAGAGAGGGAGGAGAATTGGAAAAGAAAGAAGGAATTATAAGCTCAAGGTAAGAGCTCCTTCTTGATGCTAAGTTTTAATGCATTAGAGTAATGAGAATGGGTAAACCAACTTAAAGAACCCAAAACATTGTATTAGTATTGTAGTTATGGAAGTTTGAGTATTTGTGAATTAGTATTTGAATTGTAGGCCTTAGAGCCAAATAAATTGTGTAAGTGTATTGGTATTGTATTTGAGGAAATATTGGTGTATTGAGATTTGTTTTGATTGCTGGTAGGACCCTTGTATGGGTGTGGCTAGAATAGGAATGAATTTGTTGAGAAAGTATGTGTGTGGATAAGTGAGAATTGTAGGTGAACTATGGCAAACATTTTGGTAGAAAATGTACATTTATGGATAACTTGGTGAATGGGAGAACCAAGGTATGTATTGGATTGAGTGGGGATGTTTAGTAACCATGGAATGGTAGTAGTAGTAGTAGTATGTGAATAAAAGAGTGTAAAATCTGTAGCAAGAAGTGTAGAAATGCATTGTGGAAACTAGGAAAAATTAGTGTGCAAGATTTGGTAAAAAGAGAGTTGGACTTGGGTATAGGTAGTGTAGTTGATTGGAAAGGAATTGAAATGGTAAAATGAAGTTAGGACAAGATGCAAAATTCAAAGAGGAGTGTAGGAATGCACAAGTGTGCAAAGTGTGAAAATGGAAATTTGTAGTTGCAAGAGTTGAGGTATTGGACCGTGGATTTAAGGAGTTTTAGTGAGTGTTTAAGTGTGTTTAAATATGTACAAAACATGTGGAAAGATTATGGAATGATTGGAGGTGGATTAAGGGTTGATTTGGGGTTGAAAAATGACCTTAATAGCAGTTTTTAGCAGGGTCCAGGACTTAGGATATGTACCAAGTCCCGGACCGCTTCAAAAAAAGGCCCGAGAGTGAATGCAGGAATTGGTCCGGGACTTAAGTCCAGGACCAAGTCCAGGACCAGGTATAAAAATAAGCCGAAAGTACACAGAAGTATTGGTCCCGGACTTAGGGTCCGGACCAAGTCCCGGACCACCCCCAAAAAATGCCCAGAAAGTGTTTTAAAGTGCGTAGAACATGGGGTATTGATGGGTAATGGTTTTATAAGTTGTTAAGGCCTTGTTTGGTGACCTTTAAAGGCCCTAAGAAGTGTAAACAAGTTTGAGAAGTAATTAAGAAAGTTGAGAGTATAGGAACATTAAGTTAAACCGAATTAACGGGATAACGGGGTAAGTACGGGAGTAGTAAGTATGTATGTATTGTTATGCTTAGTATTAATGGAACCATTTGGCATGTAGCCGGAGGTTCAAGAATAAGACTCAGGAACGAGAGTGAACCAAAGAAACAAGGGAACACTTGGTAAAGTAATTTCCGGAAAAAAGGTATGATTTCTTCATGCTCTGTATCTTAACCTGGTTACCCCGATAGGTGTGCTTATTTGATCACCTAAATAAGATAAATGCATGAATCGGACTATAATGCACTTACTTGTGCTTGTTTATATTTGTTCTTGATAAATATTGTCTTGAACACTAGTTTGTATAATTCATGAAATGAATTGATGAAGATGAAGTGTGTATGTACCTTGTAGTGTATTTGTGTATTGTATTGTACCTTGTGAGTATGTGTATGGGAGTAATGGATTATTGTGTGGCTTGGATGTGAATGACTTCTACTAATTCCTAACTACCTAACTCCTAACGTAAGTATTGAGTAAATTGGAATGAGTAGAAGTCCGATATAGTTTAGGCCACGCGTGAGGATGAGGAGACTGATGCACTCGTTATTAATCTATCTTTTGAGTGCTTTAAACCCTTGTTTTCCATATTCTTTTACTTATATTTATGCATTTACCTTCTTTTTCATGTTATTTTGGCTTAGGAAGTAATTAGGAAGGAGTTGAGAGCTTTTGGAACAAAAAGAGAAAAATTTACACATGTCCGGATATGAGTCCGGATGGGAAGACACGGACAGAGAAGCGGACAACTCCAGATTGAATTCACCTTTAACCCTGTCCGCATACGCGGACAAAAAAGAGACAGCTCCTTCTGTCCCTTGTCTGCAAACACGGACACCCATGCGGACGCTCACAGATCTTGCCAGGACAATCATGTCCGCAATACGGACTCAAACGCGGACAGGAGTTAATCTCGCTATGACAGCCATGTCCGCACGTGGACAGAAATGCGGACGTGTGTAGATCTCGTCAGGACACCCCTGTCCGTATGCGGACTCAAACGCGGACGTCACACAGAATTGAAAAATAAAAATCATCGTGCCGATAATCAGGCTTTCCGCGCAATTATCAGCCGATTACGCCCATACTCCGTGTTTATTTAAACCAATGTCCATGCTCAATCAGTCTCCGACCCAACTCACCACTAATCTATGTCTAATGCTAAGCCTATTTAAACCCTTCCCCAGCCTTCATTCCAATTGGCACCAGACATTCGTCTACACCTCTCTTCATCCTCCTCCATCTCTCATTCCATTCATCTGCTCATCCTCATAATAATTCCTCCGTACTCCATCTCCATACCTACACTCAAACACAAACACAAACACACTTCACATCACTCACGTTTTCATCCCATTTTCTTCACACAAAAATCACAAATAAGCTTCCGCACACACGCCACATAAAATATCACGTCCGGATTTGTGTCCGAATTTGTGTCCGACCCACCCCATCCGGACGTCTCACAAACTTGCCCAAAAATTCCATTTTCACTCCATTTAACCAAGTTCACTCATTGTTACCAAATCCAACCTCTCAGCCGGCATAGCGCAAGGACAAAGGGGGAAGCGAGCGAGAAGATCTTCGTAACAGATGATTTCTATCAACTCTCTCTCATTTATGATTTTAATCGCTATGTCTAGCTAAGAGGATATACTCTAGGGGAAGGGATGTTGTAATTAGTTAAACTCTGCTTTATTTTACTGCTTTATTGTGACTATTTGGATTGTTCAGGTTAATACTTTTTAAGTGCTTTTAATAAACGTCATGAATTTATTATAAGCCCTCGAATCATGTTATGATCAGATAAGGTTATTAGCATTGATGGTCCTATTAACCTGTTACCTGTGATAATTGCAATCGGATAGATTACATTAGCCACTAGGAGCTTTAGTCCGGACCAAACCAGACTAATAATTCTGTGCAATAAAACCATCTAGATATACTTGCTAAGTCTAGACTAGAACTACGTGTCCTGTCTAGATGAGCTATCTGGAATTAGGACTTAATACAGAATAGATAATTGAGAATTACAAGCCGATCCAAGTCTCCGTTTAAGTAGTAGAATATGTAGAACCTAGCTAGTGAAACAACTCCCTGAACCTAGAGTACCGTTCACACTCCCAAATCTATCACTTTAATTTATCTGCTATTTACTTTCTCGTTATCTATTTAAAACCTCAAAACCAAAACAAACCCTTTTTGAATTACCCATTGTCTTAGGCTAGACTTATTTACCTCAAGTCCTGTGGATTGACACCTGGTCGCTTCATAATTGCTATACTACTACGACCGGGATTTTTGCAACCCGACGGTCTATTGATTTGTTGATTTCTAGGATTATTTCTTAGTTTTTAATACATCAAATAAATCGTTTGCAAAATGGCGCCGTTGCCGGGGACTTGACTTTGTCTAGTCCCTAGCCTTGGTTAATTCGTTACTTTATTGCAACACTCTGTTTATGATTGTTGTTTGTTTTATTTTGTATTTATGTTTTAAGTTTAATTTATTTTGTGTGCCATTTTATACAATTGTTTTTCATTACTGTCATTTAATTTCAGTTATAATTTTTCTGTCATTTAATTTTCAAGTACTATAAGTCATTGTCTTAGTTATTTCAATTTTATTTCCTTGTTTACTTTAGTTTAAATTCCACGCATTTTGTTCCTTTCTCTCTGGCTGATTATAAGCACCTAGTGGATGCGCAGAACGCGTTCAACTGGTCCTCCGGATACAGACTTCGACCCCGAAATCGAGAGAGTTTACCTCCAAGCTCTGAGAGCAAGAAGACAACTGATTTCAACATGGCAGCAAACCATGACCAGCTTGGAGGAGGCCCAATCGCCCAGTACACGATGGGAAGAATAAACAGACCACCAGCCACACCGAGAAGAGGCCCAGTGGTTCTACCAGACCTAACTGCAGAGCTAATGGCAGATTGGCAGAGGATAAAACCTCCCCATCAATCCAATGCTGTTCGAAACCACCCTGCAGGAACCTTTTCAGGTGCCGACCCAGGGGATGCATTAGACCACGTACATCGATTTCTAGTGCACCTGGACTCCCTGGGTTTATCACAAGGATTGGAGGAGTATGCCAGACTGAGCCTGTTCCAGCACAGCCTATCTGGAGAAGCTTCGAAATGGTTCCATCGACTACCCCCAGGCATCATTACCACCTGGGAGCAGATGACAAATAAATTCTACGAGAAGTACATTCCCATCTCCAGGACACGACAGATGATTGCCGACCTGATGGCATTCAGACAGATGGGTAGCGAGACAGTCTGCGAGGCGTGGGACCGATTCAAAGAACTACTCCGCCAGTGCCCTCACCATGGTCAGGATATCACCTCATTGGCTCAGGGATTCTTCCAAGGGCTAAAAGACGAAAACAGAGGCGAGATAAGAGCCGCCCTAGGAGGGAACCTACTAGCAAAAAGCGGGGAAGATTTCATGGCATCTATGGAGTCCTACTGTGAGGAGCTTCGCCAATGGAGCAACAATGGGGGACGAGTATTCTCAATAGGTCACAGTTCTTCCCGAGGTCCAGTCCCGATGATAGAACAGATAGCCACCGAGCAAGCACAGCTGAAAACCACGATGGGAAGCATGGCAAAAATGCTCGAACAGCTCACAATGGGGCCAACCCCTAGGCAATCCGCCAAGACAATAGCTACAAGTGTCAATGAAGTCTGCTGCTCTCAGTGTGGGGATGCACATGAATATGAGGACTGCCGACTAGTAGCCCAGATGAAGCAAACTGAGGAGGCCAATGTCGTAGGATAATTCAACAACAGGCAACCCTGGGTGCAGAATCAGCACCAAAACCTCAGGTACGGAAATCCGAACAATGCACTAAATTCACATCAGATGCAGCCTTAGAGGACGAACCAGGGAGGACCACCAGGTTTTGTTAGGCCTCAGTATAATCAATTCAGGCCACAGCAGTCTCAGGCTCAGCAACCTTCATTGAGCTCAAACAATGCCAGCCTGAAGGAAATGGTGGATAAGTTGATGGCTTCTCAGGAGCAACAAACAGCAATCAATCAGAGTCTGACAGCTGGCCAACAGAAATTAGAGAATGCCATGGTAGAGATGCAGGGAACGATGGGCCAGTTGACTCAGTTCCTCTTACAGCAGAGACCTTCTAGATCACTACCTTCCCAAGTAGAAACCAATCCCAAGGAGCAGTTGAAGGCAGTATCGGTCTCAGATTGCGAGGATTCTGGAGAATTGGCAGCAGTTACCCTAAGAAGTGGAAGGAACTTAATCAAAGATAAAGTGGCAGGAGACCATACTGATGAGGAGACCGAGCCCCTTTCTAATACCACCGGTGCAGCATCAGGGCATCCCGCCCCTCTTGAGGTAGTACATGAGGAGACCCAGGCTCCTATTCCTTCTTCCACTCATACAACTGCTGTTAAAAATACAAAAGGAAAGACACTCGCAAAAGAACTTCCTTTTCCAAACCGTCTCAAAGAGCGAGAGCTCGATGAACAATTTGGAAAATTTTTAGACGTCTTTCGAAAGCTGACTATCAATATTCCTCTTATTGATGCGATTAAACAGATGCCAAATTATGCTAAATTTGTTAAGGATCTGATTTTGAACAAGAGGAGATACAAGGAGAAGGACACCATTCAGCTAGCCGAAACCTATTCAGCAGCTATCTTACAGAAGCTGCCTCCAAAGCGTGGTGATCCTGGTCAGCCCATTATCCCCTGCTCGATTGGAGACATGGATTGCGGATACGGTATCTGCGATCTAGGAGCGAGCATCAACCTGATGCCATACACCATGTTCAAAAAGCTTCATGCGGGTGAGCTTGTTCCCATTCATTTCAGACTCCAATTAGCTAATAGATCATCGATCACACCAAGAGGTATGGTAGAAAATGTAGTTGTTAGTGTGGGTAAAGTTTTCTTCCCAGCTGATTTTGTGATCCTCGACATGGACTAGGATGTTGAGGTACCTCTGATTCTTGGTAGACCTTTCCTTAGAACTGCAAAGACTGTTGATGTGACAAGGGAAAGATTACCTTGAAATTTCATGACGAAGAATTAAGCTTTGATATTAATAAGATAATGCAGAAAAATACTTCTTCTCATGCTGTTTTCTCTGCTGATTTAATTGAGAATTTTTATGATCTTGAGGATGACTACATCCATAGGAGTACTGACTTCTAATTCTTTGTTTAAGTGTTCTGACATTTTAGAGCAGGTATTGAGTCATCCATTGAGGATGACAAGAAAGCTTTGAGATGGCCTCAGTCGTCCAACAGCTAAATCAAGGGAGTCATACTTTGTTCCTCCTCTCCTCCAGTAGAAAAGCTGGATCGACCCATTCAAAGGTATTCCTTCAATAGAGAAGCCTCCTACCCTTGAACTCAAATCTCTCCCTTCCCATCTTAAATATGTTTTCTTGGCAGAGGGTAGCACCCTGCCTGTTATTATCTCTGCATCTTTGTCTGTTTCGCAGGAAACTAGACTTCTGGGTGCTAAAGAAGCATAAAAGTGCCATGGGGTGGTCAGTTGCTGACATCAAAGGGATCAATCCGGGTTTCTGCACTCACCGGATTTATATGGAGGAGAATTATAAGGCAGTGAGGCAGCCCTAGAGAAGATTAAATCCAAATCTAAAGGAGGTGGTCAAAGCTGAAGTGCTGAAGCTTCTTGATGCAGGCATCATCTACCCGATATCTGACAGCCAGTGGGTGTCTCCAGTCCAGGTTGTCCCAAAAGGGAGGGATCGTGGCAGTTCCCAATGAGAAGGGTGAGATGGTTCCCCAGAGGCAGACGACAGGTTGGAGAATGTGTATCGACTACCGCCGCCTCAACAATGCCACCAGGAAAGACTATTTTCCACTCCCATTCATAGATCAAATGTTGGAGCGTTTGGCTGGTCAAGAGTTTTACTGCTTCCTCGATGGCTATAGTGGCTACTTCCAGATTTCTATCGCTCCAGAAGACCAGGAGAAGACTACCTTTACCTGTCCATATGGGACATTTGTATATAGGAGGATGCCTTTTGGCCTCTGTAATGCTCCAGCGACGTTCCAGAGATGTATGATGGCCATCTTCAATGACTTCATTGAGAAGAGCATTGAAGTTTTTATGGACGACTTTTCAGTCTATGGAGAGTTTCGAGGTGTGCCTGGAGCAGTTGGATAAAATATTGGGGAGATGTGAGGAGACGAACCTGGTACTAAACTGGGAGAAGTGCCATTTTATGGTAAGGGAAGGTATTGTACTGGGTCACAAGGTTTCTAAGGAGGGCATTCAGGTCGATAAAGCTAAGGTGGAGGTGATAGAGAAGCTTCCCCCACCGACTACAGTGAAGGATGTCAGATCATTCCTTGGTCATGCAGGGTTCTACAGGAGATTTATTCAGGACTTCTCAAAGATTGCTAAACCCCTGTCAGACTGCTTCAGAAGATATCAAGTTCCAGTTCACTGACGAGTGCTTGACAGCCTTTTAGACCATCAAAGATAAGCTCTGCTCAGCTCCAATTGTGGTCCCACCAGATTGGTCAGAACCGTTTGAGATCATGACGGATGCGAGCGACTGTGCTGTTGGCGCCGCATTATGTCAGAAGAAAGATAAGATGCTGAGAGTAATCACCTATGCTAGCAAGACCTTGATAGACGCGCAGAAAAATTGTACTACTACAGAGAAAGAGTTGCTAGCTGTGGTATTCGCGTTGGATAAGTTTCGACCATATCTGCTAGGAAGCAAGGTGATTGTTCACATTGATCATTCGGCCCTCAAGTATCTTTTCCAAAAAAATGAATCAAAACCAAGACTTCTGAGGTGGATCTTGCTTCTCCAGGAATTTAATTTGGAAGTTGTGGATAAAAAGGGGAAGCAAAACGGAGTTGCTGATCACCTGTCTAGGCTTGACATCCCTGATGATGGAATCCCAATCAACGAGTTCTTTCCTGATGAGATGGTGTTCATGATTGGAAAGGTAAAAGAACCTTGGTATGCGGATTTGGTGAACTTTCTTGCTTCTGGGTTGATTCCTCACGATTACAGCTACAATCAGAAAAATAAATTCTTATCAGAAGCCCGCCATTATATCTGGGAGGATTCCTATCTGTTTAGGATCTGTGCTGATGGTTTGATAAGGCGATGCCTTCCAGATGAGGAGATCCAGAGTGTAATAGAATTTTGTCATGATAAAGAGGCGGGTGGCCATCATGGTTTTACAAGAACAGCTACGAAGATATTAGAGTGTGGATTCTTTTGGCACACTCTACATAAAGATGTCCACCACTTCTGTTCCCATTGTGACCCCTGTCAGAGGATGGGAAACATCTCTAGAAAGCATGAGATGCCTCAGAAAGGTATTCTTGAGGTGGAACTTTTTGATGTTTGGGGCATAGGTTTCACGGGCCCTTTCCCCTCGTCCCATGGAAACCAATATATCCTAGTAGCTGTGGACTATGTCTCGAAGTAGGTTGAAGCTATTCCATGCCACACTGCTGATGCTAAGACAGTGGTGAAATTTCTGAAGAAACACATATTCACCAGATTCGGGGTGCCCAGGGCAATTATCAGTGATGGTGGCTCTCACTTCTACAACTGAGCCTTCGACTCCTTGATGACTAAATATGGGGTGACCCACAAGGTGACATTACCTTACCACCCCCAAACTAATGGTCTGGCAGAAGTGACCAATCGTGAGCTAAAATGGATCTTGTAGAAGACTGTTAACGCATCAAGAAAGGATTGGTCGGTTAAGCTGGATGACGCTCTATGGGCATATCGGACTGCTTTTAAGACTCCTATAGGGATGTCTCCGTTCAAACTTGTGTATGGAAAAGCCTGCCATCTTCCAGTAGAATTAGAGCATAAAGCTTACTGGGCATTAAAAGCCCTTAATTTTGATCTACACACTGCTGGAGAGAAAAGAAAATTTCAACTGTCTGAACTCGAAGAACTCAGAGAGCAAGCCTATGACAGTTCCAGAATTTATAAGGAGCGCACAAAGAGAACCCATGATCAAATGATCCATAAGAGAGAATTTAAAGTAGGGGATCTAGTATTGCTCTATAATTCTATACTGCGCCTTTTTCCTGGCAAGTTAAAATCCCATTGGGCAGCACCATTAAAAGTCGCGGGGATCACTACCTATGGTGCCTACGAGCTAGAAAACAAGTCAGGAGAAGTATTCAAAGTGAATGGTGCTCGACTGAAGAAGTACCTAGGCGATACCTTTTCTCAACCTCCTACACCAGGTATATCCTTGATTGAAAGTTCTAATTCCATAAATTCTGTTTCTGCTATCTGTACTGCAGCACCCCCTCTAAAAGCATCCAAGAAGCCGCGCCCGCAATGGTATTTCAGACTGAAGAAAGATATTACTAGCTGCTGTGGCGGCCCTCCTTGATCCTATCTATGAAGTCTAGCTAGAGACTTTAACTCCGGACAGCTTGGTGGGAGGCAACCCACCGGTTTGTATCTCTTTTCACTTCCTTAGTTTGGTCATTTATTTTACTCTTCTATTTTAATTCTTGTGGTGTGTTAATAGCTGTTGTGCATATTGAAAGAGCATTGGCTCTTATTTTCTACTAATTGCTTTATCTGTTTCCACTTGAGTTCTTCTGGCCTTGCGGATTCAAAAAATTTCAATGAGCTAAATTGGTGCTTGGCTGAACTCAAGTGTGGGGGAATCATGAAGCATTACTCCTTAAAAGATCAGGGAGCAATTCTTCCACCCTCACTCTTTGCTTTCTGTATTATGTGTGCTTAATGTGATCTTGCCTGATTTACTGCTTATTGTTTAATTAGTTAACCTTTAACAAGTCTTCTGTGATATTTTTGGTATTTCCAAAGATTAAAATTTTGATTTATAAATTATTTTATATATATATATATAAAAATATAAGAGAATTACAACGTGTCCGGATTGACGTCCGAGTAGCACCACCCAGACATGTTATAAAATCCCCACTTCCGTATACGAAGAGATACACGGACACAATATTTTTGATTTTAAGCCTTGTCCGTTAACGGACTTCTACGTGGAAGATTGCGACCACTGACGTCCGCACACACGGACTGCTCCACGGACAAGACCAACCACTGTGTCCGTAAACGACACAATTACGGACGCATGGAACTCAGTCACGTCCGCAACACGGACTCCAACTCGGACGTGACTAAAAACGCGATTTATTCTTCTTTCTTCACTATTCCTCCTTTCTTCCTCTATTCTCTAATTTCTTCTCCGACGAACTCAACCCAGCCGACAACCAAACTTCCCGCCGCTCACGCCGGTGACCACCAGCGCTCCGACGACGCCGCCGCACCACCGCTCCGCCAACGAAGCCGCGCCACTGCTTCACCACCGCAACCGCCACCCACCGTTCTCTGCACCACCATTTCCAGGTTTTTTGCCAAAAATCAAATTCTCTACCGATTTCACGCGTACTACCTTCATTAGATTCGAAATTAGACTCAAATCGGTAGTTTAGATTGTAGATAAGAGCATTTTTGCTGTTAAAGTAAAGTTTGGCGTGCGGAATCGATAGATAACTTGAAAAATCTGATAGTTTGGTTGATTTGGGCGATTTTCTGTTCGCCGCGATTTTTTAGGGTTCTTGCTTGTGTCCGGATTTGCGTTCGCGCCAACCCATCCAGACACAAGTCTAGACATGTTGAAAATTTGTAAAATTTTTGAAATTTAATTCTAGCTTTGCACCTTAATGTTTGTTGATTGTTAAGCCATAAATTTCCGTGCTCACACACGATTAAAGAACTTTTGAGAATATGACTTGTTATGAGCTCGTTTTTGTCAGTTTGTGTGTTCTTTTGCATCCTTTATTATTGCACTTTAATTTACTGTTTAAACACTATAAAATAGATGCCTCGTACTAGAGGAGGTGGGGTCACACGCTCCTAGCGAGCCCCGCACCCAGATACTACATCAGGGGCACCGCCTCCACCGCCACCTCCGCCACCCACCCCACTACGCGAGGATGGGTTTATCTCTGCCACTGCCCGTACCTGGTATGACCAGGGCGGGAAATTCATCATGGAGAGGCGAATCACATTGGAGGTGATCAACGCCACAGACATACATCCTATCTTCGAGGGCTTCGGGATGGCTGCAGTACTGAGGATGGGCGAGGGCCTGTTCTCTCCTGACTTGGTCCAGGAGTTCTACGCGAACGCCCAGGCGCACGACACGCTGAATGTCATCACTTCCTACGTACGCCGCCACCGGGTTGAGATCACTCCCACCTCTTTCAGCATAGTGTTCCTGCTTCCGGATAACGCGGAAGCACATGTGGATATGAGTGAGGACCTGCTGAGGACCACTAGGACTAGATGGGTCCAGGAGATTGGTCAGACGTCGAGACACCGGGGAGAGGAGACTAAGGGTGTCATCCCCTACACCAGCCTCCCATCGCTCATGCAGAGGCTGGTAGCAGAGCTCCTCAGCCATCAGATCCGGCCTCGTGCTGGAAATGATGTCACTGACGAGGACTGTGTGCTTATCGACTACATCCTAGCACCGCCTCCCGAGCCACGGCGACAGATCTCTGTGCCATACATCATGTTCCGCCAGCTGCACAAGGTGGTCACCTACTTCAGATCGAAGAAGAAGAAGATCACGCCTATATTTCCCTTCTTCATCCACCACCACCTCGCCTGTGTGCTATCTGACGACGTCTTCACCGGGGTCGACGTGCGCGAGGGTGAGAGTCCTATCTCTCTCCCGACCTTGAAGAGGTGGGGTTTCATGCGCTTAGCTGATGGGAGCTGGGTACGCGGCAGCACTGGCCTGGGAGCTACTGCATCCTCCTCGACTTCGGGCTCTGCACCGGCGACCACTACCACCATGCCGCCACCTATACCCCTGGTCATGAGCATTCCTCCACAGCTGCAGACCACGATGGATACTCTCCTACAGCAGCAGCAGGCGATGCAGCAGCAGGTCAGTGCCGTCCAGCAGAGACAGGAGCAGATGGCAGGACATATTGGCGAGCTGCGCCAGACCCAGGACCGGATTACCCAGCGCATAGAGCGCAGTGACGAGGTTCAGAGTCGGACAGCCCTACTCATCGAGAGACTCATGGGCCACCTGGATCACAGACCACCCCCGGGACCATCACAGTGATCGTCTATTTATTGTTTTGTTTTCTTTTATTTATTTCAGTTGTTATTTATTGTAGTTTACACTCTTTTGATGTTTTTACCTTTATTTTATTTTATTTTGAAGGGTAAACGGTGTCGTAAACCGTACAGACTAACTTGCAGTTGTTTAAATGTTAAATTTATATTCTACTTTTCCCTAATGTTATGTTGTGCAGTCTCTTCTATTTTCACACTCAACACTTATGCACTCGAGGGGACGTATAGCACGACAAATAAACCTGAACTACGCACGAACTTACGATTGGCTGGAACATTGGGAAGTACTCCTTTTTACATTTTGTTATCTCTACTTGCTTACCAATTTTCTACATTATAATGCATGCTTACTTGGGGTTTGATTTCCACGCAATGGGGGCATTGCTCTTCTCAAGTGTGGGGGGGGGGGGGGAATTAAGAGTAGAAAAATCTATCTGAATATGCAAGTTGGGTTTAAATGTCACACTTGTCTTTATTTGTCTACTTGCTTCCGAGAAAAATCACTTCTTCAAGCAGATTTAGAAATCAAGGTATGTTGACTACCTCAAGAATCCTTCTGCTTTAGGGTGTTTGTACATCTAATTTTATTCAAAATTAATCTATTTTTTACTAAAATTTGATGGAGTAGTTGATTATGGAAACTGAATTAGTTTAGCTTGGGACTCTTGGAAATGATTTGAAAGTATGGAATGAAAAGGATAAGTCAAGGTACTCCACTAATCAAACAAAAAAAAATTCCGAACAAAAGCAGGCCTCGTCTATCCGGTTATTAAGTCTTAAGGGTGCCTTAACACCTATCTACCTAAGGTCTCGGGATCTGGGATAGTTGGCCCAACACCGTTACATGGATAGAGAGAAAAGTCTGGGTTACGGAACAATTCTACAATTTGTAATAATTCAATTGTTTTATATATATCTCTTGCAAAAGAATGTTCTTGCAGGCGAAAAATTGATTGCAGTTAAATTTTGATCATGAGTACAAGGTGTTGAAAGGTATTGCGGAATAAGGCATTACTTCACACCCCTTGACATCCAAAGGTTAGAGGAAAGAAATAGTGGAAGATCCCAAGTTAATCTACTTCCAGATTTTGTATTCTGACTTCTCCATGCTTTTAAAAATCCTTCTTTTTCACTGACTGCGAAAACCTACATCCAGAAGCAAAATTATTCTTTTGATCGTCACATTTCTTGCTTTCTGTCTGCATCTGTTTAACCTTGAGTTTCAAAGCTACAGCCTGGAAGATAGTTTTATTCTCGATTTTGCTTGAGGACAAGCGAAAGATAAGTGTGGGGGAATTTGATGTACTCGTTATTAATTTATCTTTTGAGTGCTTTAAACCCATGTTTTCCATATTCTTTTACTTAGATTTATGAATTTACCTTCTTTTTCATGTTATTTTGGCTTAGGAAGTGATTAGGAAGGAGTTGAGAGCTTTTGGAACAAAAAGAGAACAATTTACACATGTCCGGATATGAGTCCGGATGGGAAGACACGGACAGAGAAGCGGACAGCTCCAGATCGAATTCACCTTTAACCCTATCTGCATACGCGGACAGAAAAGCGGATAGCTCCTTCTGTCCCTTGTCCGCAAACACGGACGCCCATGCGGACGCTCACAGATCTTGCCAGGACAGTCATGTCCGCAATACAGACTCAAACGCGGACAGGAGTTAATCTCGCTAGGACAGCCATGTCCGCACGCGGACAAAAATGCGGACGCGTGTAGATCTTGTTAGGACACCCCTGTCCGTATGCGGACTCAAACGCGGACGTCACACAGAATTGAAAAATAAAAATCATCGTGCCGATAATCAGGCTTTCGGCGCAATTATCAGCCGATTACGCCCATACTCCGTGTTTATTTAAACCAATGTCCATGCTCAATCAGTCTCCGACCCAACTCACCACTAATCTATGTCTACTGCAAAGCCTATTTAAACCCTTCCCCAGCCTTCATTCCAATTGGCACCAGACATTCGTCTACACCTCTCTTCATCCTCCTCCATCTCTCATTCCATTCATCTGCTCATCCTCATAATAATTCTTCCGTACTCCATCTCCATACCTACACTCAAACACAAACACACTTCACATCACCCACGTTTTCATCCCATTTTTTTCACACAAAAATCACAAATAAGCTTCCGCACACACGCCACATAAAATATCACGTCCGGATTTGTGTCCGGATTTGTGTCCGACCCACCCCATCCGGACGTCTTACAAACTTGCCTAAAAATTCCACTTTCACTCCATTTCACCAAGTTCACTCATTGTTACCAAATCCAACCTCTCAGCCGGCATAGCGCAAGGACAAAGGGCGAAGCGAGCGAGAAGATCTTCGTAACAAATGATTTCTCTCAACTCTCTCTCATTTATGATTTTAATCGCTATGTCTAGCTAAGAGGATATACTCTAGGAGAAGGGAATGTTTAATTATTTAAACTCTGCATTATTTTCTGCTTTATTTGAGACTATTTGGATTGTTCATGTTAATGCTTTTTAAGTGCTTTTATTAAACGTCATGAATTTATTATAAGCCCTCGAATCATGTTATGATCAGATAAGGTGATTAGCATTGATGGTCCTATTAACCTGTTACCTGTGATAATTGCAATCAGATAGATTACATTAGCCACTAGGAGCTTTAGTCCGGACCAAACCAGACTAGTAATTATGTGCAATAAAACCATCTAGATATACTTGCTAAGTCTAGACTAGAACTACATGCCCTGTCTAGATGCTATCTGGAATTAGGACTTAATACAGAATAGATAATTGAGAATTACAAGCCGATCCAAGTCTCCGTTTAAGTAGTAGAATATGCAGAACCTATCTAGTGAAACAACTCCCTGAACCTAGAGTACCGTTCACACTCCCAAATCTATCACTTTAATTTATCTGCTATTTACTTTCTCGTTATCTATTTAAAACCACAAAACCAAAACAAACCCCTTTTGAATTACCCATTGTCTTAGGCTAGGCTTATTACCTCAAGTCCCGTGGATTGACACCTGGTCGCTTCATAATTGCTATACTAGTACGACCGGGATTTTTACAACCCGACGGTCTATTGATTTGTTAATTTCTTGGATTATTTCTTAGTTTTTAATACATCAAATAAATCGTTTGGAGAGACACAAGAGGTTGGATCCGATTCCTGGTTCTTAAACTTGTCCACGACCCAAACCCCTTAAATGGGTAGCATCTGGATTAGTGAACCAAGTAAATCCCGGTGGTGGGACAGAGTAGTCCCCGGGCCGGAGGTCCCGACGACTTGACTTGACTTGAGTAAGTAGTAAGTAAAGTAAGTATTGTATGAGTAATGGTCTTGGCTGGTGTAAGTCATTGACCCCGAGTAAAAGAGTAATCTCCACCTCATTAACCCGGGTGGGCAAATGGAGCTAACAAGTATTGAGTATTGTGTATGTATTGTGTATGAATTGCGTATGTGTATTTCAGAAGGTAAGTATGTATTGGTTGACCGGTATTGTCTTCCTTGTATGTATTGAAGTGTATGTATGTATTCCTTGTGTACTATTGTAGTATGATGTATGAAAGCATGTATGCATGTATGTATGAATAAAATGAATTGCATGTATTCGACCAAGTGATTGGTGTACCCTCGCTAGTACGCGGGGTATGCGGAAGTCATATGCAGCGAAAGCTGAGCCCCTAGGGGCAACGTTTTTAGTGTGCATGTACCCGAAGCGGACATGGTCGCAGTAAGAGACCGGTGACAATATAGATTGTAGAGAATGGTATTGGACTTGTAGCCTTGAAGTAGTAGTATACCAAAGGGGGTACACCTTATGTATTGTAAGCATGTAAATATGAGGAATGGGTAGATGTGGACCCTTAAAGAGTATGTATGAACTTGGAAGAGGTATTGTATTTGTATTTGGAACTTAGTAAACTCGGTATGTATATTGTATTGTATGGTACTGTAATGGAGTATTGTGTTGAATGGGAAGTTATAGTACCCGGTTGTATTTGTAGTAAGGATTTTATTTGTGTAGCACTCGGATATTCCTGTCCATCAGACCAATGCTGTATGTAGCAGTAGCCTTGTTAGTCATGTGGGTGGCTAACGGCATTGTATCACCCGCCGTTGTGTAAGTATGTATCCGCTGCGTGAGTATGGATGTATAATAAGATTGGACGGTAATGACGGTATTAGCGGTAGGGGTGTTACAAAAAGTGGTATCAGAGCGAAGTATCGCTCTGATGACTGGAAATACCAAATTTAGGAAATACCGAGTTAGGAATTAGAAGCTTAGGGCTAAGAGCTGAGTGTTAGCATTAGAGATATGCTAGTTAGGAATTACCGGTGAGTACTGGATACCTACAATACCAGACCCGCCCTCCACAGACCCATTGTATAGCTTGGGAAAGAACGCCAGAGAGAAGGAAAGTCCTCTCATACTCGGGAAAACCCGATATGGCAGTTGTGAAATCAATACATGACAAATAAGAACCGACACACAGTAGATTCCAAGAAATGGAAGTCCCGGAGATGAATCCCGGTTGAACAACAGTACCCACACTTAATAGCGGTAGAATGAGCACTCCAACCATAAGGAGACTACAACTTACAACAGCATGGGGCGACATGCTTAGCAGTCGCGAAACCTGGCTAATCAACCAGCAGCAGGAAAAGGAGCACTAAGCGAGCAACGGTGCGGAAGGAAGAACAATAACGAAACCCGAGACACAAGTCTACGGGACAGTAATAGCTAAGTAATACCACTTACGGTATGCTAGCTGACTAAGGACATAAGCAGGAGTAGTTAACTTCAAAACTACAACACCAAAAAGGTTACAATACCTGGCCAACATAGCTCAGACAACTACAAGGACATTCATAGGGTATAAACCGATCGGACTACAGAAGTAGTGCCTAAACCAACTAAGGCTCAATAACCACTATAAACATGTGGGAACGAGCAACAAGGAAAAACACAAAACCAAATAATTGGGGATCTCCAAGGATTGAAGAAGTACCCAGTTCTGTGACAGCCATGTCCAGATCACTTGGAAGCTACCTAAAGGATCGAGTACCCCAAACATAAATCAATATATCAAAGGAAGAGTCGACAAGACCATCAAATGTGAGTGGAAACCATACCGTGATCGGTATAGGATTACCCAAAAACCACCAGTACCACGCACTTGCCACGGCAAGTGCAGTAAGAACAGGAATATGTAGAGGAACTTTAACACACCACAGGTACATAGTTATGTACCGTGACCGCAATGAAGCAACTACAGGAATACACCTCCTCAAAACTGGAAGAATGGAAATCTTGGGAAGGCCTAATGGCCCGACCATTATGCAAGGACATACCAGTCAGCAGGAAGCTGTACTTGGTCAAGACCTCAAACATGGCTACTCCATGAAGAACCTTTTGGCACCGAACTGTTATTTCAAAACCCCATCTTTCTTTCAAAACCCAAAATTTCTTTTAAACTTTGAATTTTAAAACCAAGCCAACAGAATTACAGTGAGTATCATAGAATGATACAAGAGGAGTTGACAATAGAATACTTCACCTAGGCATGTGACGAGCACTACGAGTGTACCCAATTACGGAATGTGGGATGACCGCACTCCGAAGGAGCCTGTGGGCCTGACAGATAGTCGGGTGAGTGGTAACGTATCAACATGGTGCCCCACGTATGTATACATGTAGTGCACGAATCATGGGAAGTAGTCAACTCCGTTCTACGGACCATGAGTAAGTTCAAGCAAAACAGCTGGACACCTCAGACGATCGAGTATAAAGGAACTCAGAGAATCCATCTGAAGATAAGGAATGAGGACTAGGAAGTGCAAAGAGCACGAACTAGTAAGTATAGGCATTAGATATGTCTTAAACATTTCAAGCAAGTACATGGTAACTAGAGCAAATATCCAACCCAATATAGTAAGGCAAATGCCTAACGAGAACACATTGATGATCAACAAATGGGACGGAGTTCCCAAGAGCGATCACAATATTATCATGAAGTATAATCCACGATTGAAGAGGATCTTGAACCTAGTCAAGAACACTAGGAGAAGTATAAATGGTCTACCCAGGAACGGGAGACGTTATAACCCTAAATGGGGATAACTCAAATATGATACCACAAGGCGGTATAGTGGACACAACATATCATAAACCTTAGCCGGACGTAACGGTGTAACCTAACAACACCTAGGAGCAATCCTTGAAGGGTGTATGGATTGACAACAGTCGAGCAAAGCGTCATGATAAGAGCACGGGAGCTGGAACGAGCACTTGGTTAGGACACCGAAGAACTTTCACTTAACAGGAAATACCCTCAACCACTAAAAAGCACTGATTAGCACCAGATTTCCTGAAGGGCCTCCTATGAACGGAAGTGAGATGTCACGACTTGCCATGGAGCCTAGTAATACCTCCAACCTATGGGGTATACAAGGAGTGGAAACATATATAAGCAGCTTGCAAAGAGCATAGCTTGCAGCAATTAGGCTTTAAAGCCACAAACCAACTACGCTATGTAACCTCAAACGGTTGCAAAACCCACACCATTTACTAACAGGACTTGCAAGAAATATTGCTTCATACGACAATAGATCGACAACTGAACCACCCAATTTTAGCTCAACATAATGAGTGGCTTGGAGTAATGGCTACCTCAGTGTCACTGTCACTAGAGCATCAGTCTAGTATACAGTTGACGAAGCTTTTAATTGCCCTTCATGCCTTCTGTAGGAATGGTAACACAGAGGCAGAAGAACCGTGATGTTGCCAACGCTGGCCTAGTCCACACTTGGACACTGTGAGAAACCCAAGGGAAGATACCTCTCAATAACCGAAGACCACCAATGTGGTGAAGATGTGAACCCATAGAAAAGGCTTCCCACCTACTATAACAACAAAGCTTGTGCGTGTAGATATTGCCAAGAGGCAATCGAACAAGGAAATGAGATTTCCAAACCATTATGAATTAAAGGAGTAAGTATACCCCATATGCACCCAAGCATGTGGTGAACCATTGTGTAAACACCAACATGGTAAACCTTGTCATGAAACCTATGAGTGGAAACAAGCCCCACAACAAGAACTTTCAATTATCAATTGGAGAACGGGACCAGAAAACCCTTGAAGCTTCTTGGGATGTCCCGGTGATGTACATACAAGTAAAACTACATAGATGGAGCCTATAACCAATGCTCAGCATTGGGAGACAGTAATTGTCAAAAACAATCAATGTGAATGCACATTGGACACCATGAATGACCAACGCTCGAGAGAGCTTGTAGCCTGGTGTGGAGGGTGATTTTTCGGTATGAGGGGGGTCTATCTAAATATGGACTAGCTGAGAAGCCTAGATCCTAGAAATGCCATTCCGTGGAAGGTGAAAACCCGTTATTCTAGCATCCCTCAAATACCTACTTTAATCGTCCGTCTTTCCCAGAAAGCTTAAAGAAAGTGCCAATGAACACTGCACCCGCTCTCAATGGGCTCCACGCGGACTTATGCCTCTATAAGGCGGATGTGACTAGAGTCGCCACCTAGTTTGACCTAAGATACTAGGAAGGAAGAGAAGGAGGGTTCTAAGAACCGTTGGTTGACTCTGAATTTGTTGCCTATGGATAGGATTTATCTGGTTAGACCAGAGATTCTATTGTGGGTTCGCACTGGGTTACACCCCTTAGAAGTGGCAACGACCACGACTTCGGATTGGTGCTCGAGGAAACCTCGGTCTCCAATTGTCGGGATTGCCTTCTTTCAAAACCCTTTTAGAGAGATTCATTTTAAAGCCAAAGATAGGATTAGGACGGGAAGAGAGAAAAGAGAGTGGATGAGGCGAGCTTTTCTGCCAAGCTAGCGCCACATGAAAGGGTTGAGAGTTGGTTGAATGTAGAACGAAAGATCGAGGAAAGGCTAGTGGATTAAATGGATGAAGAAGGCCTGAAGTCTGGAGGCATGAGGGTTTAATGTAAGTCGGAAGAGATTTGAGTGCTTCGAGAGGTACAAGTAACTGCCCCACAGTGGGAAAAGGCTTTTTTTTATTTAGAATGGGGTCGCACCCTAGATGGGCTGCCTACGTACTCAACTTCCTGTTGAGATCAGACCTTACGTAGTTCAGGGTTTTTGGGTTTTAGAAGCTGAGGGTTTTTTAGATGTTTGATGTGTGGGATGTTGTAGTCTGTGAGACGCTCGAGTCTATGAGACGTTTGAAACCTTGAGATGTCGAAGTCTGTGAGACGCCTGGATCTGTGAGACGCTCGGGTCTGTGAGACGCTCAGGTCTGTGAGACAATCGAATCATTTGGATGACAAAGTCTGTGAGACGCTCGGGTCTGTGAGACATTTAGAGTGTATGGGAGATTGGAATGGAATAGAAATTGAATTGGAGTTGAATGAATTTTGATTTGAATTGGAATTGAAGTTGAATTGAAATTGGATTCGAATGGATTTGGAATCGAATTTGAATGAATTTGGAGTTGAATAAAGTTTTGAATGAACTAGGAGTGAAATGAATTTTGAATGAATTGAAATTGAATGAAGTTTTGAATCGAATTGGAATTTACAAGTCGAGTTGAATTTGTGCTGAATGGAATTGATTTGGGCAAAATGTGGGAATTGTGCTTTTGATTTTTGGGCCTGATTTGGGCCTTATTGATTTGGGCTGAGACAGATTTTTGATTGGGCCGAGTGGGCCTTGTTTGGCTTTTGAGCCCCATCTAGACTTTGGGCCTCAAATTGAATTGATTTTGAAATTGAATTGGTTTGAGCCGAATGGATATGGGCCTTGAAATGTGGACCGGATTTGGTTCCCAAAATGGTCTTCGGGGTTGGGCCTTGAAATTGGCTTTGGGCTTGAAATTGGTTTATTTGAAATTGTGTTGATTTGGATTTGAAGGGGATTGGGCCGGGCTTATTTTTGAAGCGAAATTGGGTTGGGCTTGGAATTTATGTGGTTTGAAATTTAGAGAAGATTTTGAATTGATTTTTTTTGGAAATGACTTTCGAAGTTGAAATGATTGAATTGAATGAATTTGAATTGAATTGGAAACTGAATGAATTTTACGGAATTGGGAATGAATGAATTTTGAATCGGATTGGAAATGAATGAATTTTTATTGAATTGATTTGATTTTCTAAATATTTGAATCAGGGATGATTTTGGAATTGGAATGGTTTTATTTTGGAATTGAAATCGGGTTGATTTTGGAATTGAATTTTGGGTTTTCGAATTGGATTTTTATTGATTGAAACGAATCATGGATTGTGAGTTTTATTCTGACAGTTACGGATTGTTTGGAAAATTTTATAAAGGAAGGGCATTCCCACCGACCAGACTCTACGGCCCGTTTGAGTGAGAAACATCCCCGGACCTAGAAGTTTTTCTAAGTTGGACTTGAAATGTCCATAAACAAATGGGTAAGTCTAAAGGCTATTCTATGGCCACCTGTTCTAGCCCGGTTTGGCTAGCAATGAGTTGGGCCCGGGATGAGATTGAAGTTTGGGCTGAGGGTTTGCAGCAACCCAAAAGGCCCAACTCAACAAAATTATAAGACAAAATAAATGGATAAGTCAAACAAACTAGAATAACAATTCATACACAACAAGATTGAACGAATAAAATTCGATCACAAATTAACAAAATCTGAGCTGAGTTTGTACATGAACGGAATTCGAATACAAGTAACTAAAGCCTATTAGTAATCTATAAGAGTAATTACTCAAACAAAATGGCAACATAAAAAAAAGTTATTAAAGCCTAAAAAGGTGGATCCAAAATCCATGTTGCTAAAAAAAAACTCGAACAATAAAAAGAACAACAAACACATTAAAAAAACTAATCCCATCTTTTTGCTTGTTCGCTTTCCCTACTTGTCAAAAGTTCTATTCGCAAAATTCGGATATCATGACCCCTTTTTTGTTTAGTTTTTTGCCAGGTAACAAAATTAATAAGATTAGCAGTGAAATCTGAAACAAACCAAATTTAATCAATTCAGTATATCATGTTTTGAACAAATCGTTTAAAAGTAAATACCGGAGAGGAGAACCACCGGGACTTCACAAACAAGCAGTTGGGTTTGCACATTCACCGTGACTGAAGAGAATGACGAAGAGGCGGAGCACGGAGTGGAAAAGGCGGTAGAGCATGTATCTCCCTTGTTCGCCAGTTGGTTGCAAAAATTACCATCGGTGAAGAAATGAAACAGGCGCAGAGCATACACTTCCCTGGTCGCCAGTTAGGTTGCAGAAATTGTCGTCGGTGAAGAAGTGAAACAGGCGCAGAGCATGTACCTCCTTGCTCGTCAGTTGGTTGCAAAATTACCGTCTGTAAAGAGGAAGAAGAGCGCAGAGCCTCTTATTCCCTTTTCGCCAGTTGGGTGTGCAAAATTACCCAGAGTACAGAGAATGAGTGGGGCTGTAGTACGTAAGCTCCGTGTTCGTCAATCTTGTAGATTAACTGAGAGTGTAGGAATGGGGAAGGCAACGGTGCATATATGTTCCCTGCTCGCCAATTATGCTAGTGAATGAAGGTGCAAGGAGTATGAGCGTTTCCAGTTCATGAGTTGGATCGCGACTCGCAAGGTACCGGGAGTGAAGAGGATGGAGGGCTTGCATATCCTTGTTCGTCGGCTGTTGGGTTGGTAATACGCCTTGAGTGAGGAGAGGAAACGAAGGTGGCACAGAGCTCGCCCCTTATTCCACCAGTTGAAGAGAATGAGAGGTACAGAACAGATTTGTTCCTCGTTCGCCTGGTGGGAATAATGGAGATGGAGGAAGAGCATCTATACTCTTTGTTTGCCAGTGAAATGCAAAATTATCGTTAATGAGGAGAAGGAAGGAGGCGGGTGTTAGCAAGTGAGGGAGGTTGTTGAGGTGGAGTACAATCTTGCGGTAATGGTGTAGTGTCGATGATGGAGAGGAGTCCCGATGAAGAAATTGCTTCTGGTTTCAAGTTTTCCCAAGTCGGAGTACAAGAAGATTTTAAGCATAAGCGTGAATCGTGGGTATCGGCTGCTGTCTGTAAGTGAGTATTGTCTCAGCTGCTCTTTTTTTGCTTTCGAATGATAAAATGAAGGTAGAAGATGGGAATGACTGGGAGAATAACGAAGGTTGTTGATGGTCGGAGAAGAGCAAAAAAGTTAGGAAAAAATGAGACAACTGTGGGATTTGTGCGGCTACTGCTTGACCACCTTCTACTGTAGGTTTTCTTTTGTTTTTATAGTAGAAGAGTAGGGTTTTATCAAAAGACATGTGTCGGCAGATTTGGAATCCAAACAGAGTCAAGAAGTTTGCTTTATCTTCTGGGCTTTATTGGACGCTAATAAAAATGAGAAGGTTGGAACTGAATTGGCAGGATGGGCATATTCGGTCTTGGAGCAGGTTGGGCTTTTGACAAGTTTGACCAAACTTGCTGTTAGGTTTGACCGAGGAGATAAAAAAACGGGAGATAGGCCACCAAGCGTGTCTCCGTCTGGATTGGAATTCAGAGCCTGTAGCAGCTTTCACATTTGCATTAACAAGCTTAGCTAATGAAAAAAAACTTGTTATAAGAACATGAGGAATAATAACAAAGTTCTAACCCGAACCCAAAGAATACACTATTGTTTTAAATAAAAACACAGAATAAGACGAAGGAGTCTTATCAACAAATTGAATTGTCTTTGTATGAATGATGAAATTATGAAACGTAAATAACAGAATACAAAACATAATGAAGATATATAAAAAAGGCGAAATATCATAATGATAAGTACATGAAATAATGAAATAGTACTAGCATGATAAAATACAAATGAATGTCCGAAAAAAAAAGGAAATTGAATTACATATGTACGTGTGATGGAAAGAAGGGTAGAATAAACAAGTAATAAAATAAAATGAAATAGAAGGAAGTTTAGTCGAATTAGCAACAAAACGATATATACTCGTATGGAATATAATAGTAAGAATGTACCTAAAATGATGAAAATAAATCTAAAAATAATAATGATAAAGAGAAAATAAAGCAACTACTAATAAAGAAAATACGAGTAAAGGTATTAGTGAAATGAATGAGACAAAATAAACTGGTAACGAAATAGCATGAACCAAAAAGAAACGAATAGGAAAATAAATAAATAAGCGAATAATACCGAGCTGGCTAACATGAAATAATAAAATAAAATAAATTGGTAAAATAAGAAAATAACAAAAAGGGATAGGTTTGAAAACGAATGTTTTGAAAATTGATTTAGAACATTTGTCATCAAATGACAGTTTCATTTTGGTACACACATGAACAAGTTTCGAAAAGAAAGGTGACGACCCTCTTATTCCATTTATTTTTTGGGATTTTCTTTATGGGGTGAGAATTTTTGGTGTCTACAGATGGCTCCTGATAAGTGCGAAATACATAGACTTTTTAGGGTTTAATTACCTTGTAATTTGCAGTATTTTAAGTAATATTTCTCACTTATCTTACGATTTTCCTAGATTTATGTTTTGATACGAATTGATATATTTTATGTGTTAAATGTAGGAAAAAGTGTTGGAATCAAGTAGTTTACTTCACAAGCTTTCCAACGCAACAAACGGCGAGTAAAACGGACTTATAACGAAAAATCTGGAGCCGATTCAAGATTGGAATACACTAGTATATATATAGATATATATTATCTCGCGGACAACACAGGTAGCGGACAACACAGGCATGACCGCCTGTTATGTAGCGGACAAAACAGAGGCGTCCGCCTCTTATCTCGCGGACAAGACTCAGGCGACCGCCTGGCGGACAGGAGCAGAGACGACCGCCTCTTATCGGGCGGACAGCACACAGACGACCGCGAGGCGGACGGGACCAACAGGCGCGGACAAAACAGAATTCCGAACAGAGTTTTCTTCTTCCTTCTTCACGCCGCAGTCGAACTACCCAGACGATCGCCCACCTTAATTTGCGCGAGCGTGACGCCGGCTCTTCAATCAATGGCTGCTGCGATCATCAATTAAATCTGTCTGAAATCAATTGCACTGCCCGATGAAATCTCAATCTTCACGGATCTGCACCAACTCCACCGACTATCTTGATTCACCCTGTCACTTCTCCTTTGTCTGTTTCCCATGTCCTCCGCCTATATAAACCCACACTACTGGAAGCTAAAAAACACAATCCATCCATCTATCAGTCCACGAATTAATCCATCACCCACATCCATCATCCATCGACAGTCTTACCCACTCCCTCGCTCACGCTCACACTCCATTCACTTCATCAAAAAACCCATCCACTCCATTAAATTCCCACGTAATACATACACCCCACTTTCCATTTTATTTCCACTATTACGCACCAGCTCTACAGAAATAAATTAGCAGACGGGGCACGCAAGACGAAGTTGAAGCGAGGAACCGGAGTGAACTTCTAAACTGGAGTTATCTCTTACCCTTACTTTAATTTATTTAATGCATTCCTTTTCTGTTATCGTTGTTTCTGTAACGATGAGCGAGTAAGTATTTTAGCTTCCCGGGTTGGGAAGCGAACCTATTTCCTAAATTCTGTTATTTCTTTCTTTAAATAAATTTAGTTAACTGCAACAGTTCAATTCCTGTCCTTCAAGTGTTTTAATTATTTGGCCGGTAGTTAAAACAACCCTTGTAGTTATTTTATTAAAATGCGAGAGCTGAGATAAATAACTAGACAAGGAAGTTGAACCTAATTAACAGCTAGAAGCCTGATCCGGCCTATAGGTTAATTAGACTCCAATAGAAACTGCTCTTTATGCGATTAATTGTGTCCGGTCTAGAGCATTAGCCTGCTGCTAGGTCTAACAATTGGTTAGGATTCATTATACTTAGTCGTTAATGAATTAATTAAAGTTTCTGAGTTATTGCAGTAAATTAAGGAAGAATTTAGTAACAGATATAAAAGGAATAGGTAAGCAAACAACCCGGGGTGCGCTTTTCTATTTATCACATTCATCACTCTTTAAATCCTTCTGTGTTTATTTAAGTCGTTTTATTTTTCCTTAGTTTCTTTTTAATCAATCAATCAAAACCGAAAAAGTGATATTTCCTGTTTTCTTTAGTTTAACTTAATTTCCCAGTTAATCAAATATTTGTCAATTAATTATACGAGGTCCCTGAGATCGACAACCCCATTTAATCACTATACCCGCAAAACGATAGGTACACTGCCTATGTGGTAGAAGTAGTCACATATTTCTCCATCAAGTTTTTGGCGCCGTTGCCGGGGACCTCCGGCACGGTTAATTGACAATTATTATTTAATTGGGATAAGTTAAATTTTTCATTCTTTTATTTTTTTTATTTTCTGTTTGATATTTTCTCTTTATTTTTGCCACGTATATAGTTAATCTAGTTTTTCCATATTCATACCAACTCGTCTCTTATGCGTCGGACTCGATCTGCAGGAGAACCTATAGCTGAATTTCAGCCAGAGATCGAAAGAGTTCTCCATAGCAGGCGACAACTACAGTTTGCCATGACGACCAGACAAACTCTGGGGGAGTACCAGCAACCATCAGTAGAAGGACGATCCTCTGCTATCGTCCTCCCTCAAGTGACGCAAACTGAGCTCGACGCCTGGCAATTCAAGACGAGCTTCATCACCACGTTGTACCACCAGGGACAATTCAGCGGACTTGACTCAGATGATGCCCCACACCACATCTCTGCATTCCTGGACTTCTGCAATACATTCAACAAGACGGGGAACCTGAACGAGCGCATTCGTCTACAGCTGTTCCCCTATTCTCTGAAAGACGGAGCGTCCAGGTGGCTAAGGAGTCTGCAACCGGGTAGCATCCACACTTGGGCTGACTTGGCAAACAAGTTCCTGGCGAAGTACTATCCACCGTCAAAGACAAGGGAGAAGATCGCTGAAATCACAAACTTCAGTCAAGAACCAGGTGAGTCCCTGTATGATTCTTGGGATAGATTCAAGGAGCTGCAGATTCAATGCCCACACCATGGTATGAGTAGCGAAGAACTAGTACTGTCGTTCTTTAAGGGATTGAATGATTCAAACAAGATGGTACTAAGTTCCTCATCTGGAGGAAACTTTATGGCAAGACTGGGGATGAAGCAATGGAGCTTTTGGACACCATGACCGCTAGTACCAGACAGTGGTGCAAGAACAAGGGAGAGGTGAGCCAAAAGCAGGTATGTATAATATTCCCCCACAGGATCATCTATCCGCTCAACTAACAGCTCTTACTAAAGTTGTGGAAAAGTTAGCTGTAAACCAGACGCAACAGCAAACCGCGAAGGCAGCTACTTCTTCGCCTTTCCTGAATCCTTGCTGTGAGAATTGTGGAGGAGCCCACGAAACGTTCAACTGTGAAGGTCCTAGCTTTGCAGGTAACCCCGAAGAGCTAAAATCGATCAACAACAGACCAGGTAATCCTTATCCTAACAATTTCAATCAGAATAATTGGAGGAACAATCAACAACCTCCATGGAGGGGTAATGATCAGTCTTTAGGTAATTTTGGTTCAACCAAAATAGACCACCTTACTTTAGACAGCAGGAGCAATCCCAAAATTCTCAAGGAGGCAGTGGTAAAATTGAGAATATGCTGGCAGAAATCCTCAAACAAGGCCAAACTACAAACTCCAGGATTGCCGAAATAGAAGCTAAACTTTCTGAACAAGCCGCTAAAAACGCTGATCAAGCTTCTATCAACCTGAGCCTAGAGAGGCAAATGAGTCAAATTTCACAACAGCTGGCACAGCGACCGACGGGGTCACTTCCCAGTCAGCCTGACCCTAACCCAAGGGAGCACGCAAAAGCAGTAACTCTGAGAAGCGGCAAGGAACTAGTTTCTGATGTTCCAGAAGTTGAAGAAGATTTTAATAACCAGCTGAATCTCAACCTGAAGTGGAGGAAACAACAAATCCCAAGGAGAAGGAGTCTCCTGAATCTCTCACTATTAAACCTCTCAACTCTCTTATAATCCTCCTATTCCATTCCCTAACAGACTAAAGAAAAAGAACATGGACGAGCAATATGGAAAATTTCTTAATATCTTTAAGAAATTAACTATTAATATCCCTTTTTCTGATGCTTTGTCTCAAATGCCTATGTATGCTAAATTTATGAAGGATATTTTGTCTAACAGGCGTTCTTTGCTAGAGTCTGACACGGTCAAATTGACAGAAAGAGTATCTGCAGTTCTCCTGAAGAAGCTGCCACCCAAGTTAGGAGATCCGGGTCTTCCCATCATTCCATGCGCTATCGAGAAGGTGGATTGTGGTAACGGTTTATGTGACTTAGGAGCAAGTATTAATTTGATGCCTTTATCTATTTTCAAGAAATTAGGTGTAGGTCAATGTGCTCCCACATCTGTTCAGTTACAACTAGCAGACCGTTCCATAATCTATCCTAAAGGAAAAGTTGAGGACCTGGTAGTTTCTATTGATAAATTTATTTTCCCTACTGATTTTATCATCATTGATATGGAGGAAGATACAGATGTACCGCTAATTTTGGGCAGACCGTTTATGAGAACTGCCCGCACTCTCATTGATGTGGAAGGAGGGAAGATTATTCTAAGATTTCATGATGAGCAGGTTGTTTTCGACATGACACGCAACATGAAGCGTCCTGCCGCTGTTCAATCCTGCTTTGCAATAGATGTTATTGACTCTTTAGTGCAGGAAACTATTTTAAGCAAGAAGAAGAGGAAATCCTGGAAAGATGTCTTATGGCATCTTGTGAAGCTGATGATGAGGATCCAGATATGGCCCTCATGGCTGAGGAGTTAAATAAAAGGCGGCCACACTTCCATAAGTACCACCAGCATTTTGAGAAAGTCGAGCGGAGTGCTGACCGGCCAAGACCATCTATTGAGAAACCTCCTACAGTGGAGATGAAACCTCTTCCCTCTCATTTGAAATATTCTTTTCTTAATGAACCATCGGAATTACCTGTTTAATCTCTTCTGACTTGACAGGAACTCAAGAGAAGCAACTACTGGAGGTATTGCGCAATCACACATCAGCTATTGGTTGGTCGATAGCAGATATAAAGGAATCAGCCCTCAGTTGTGTTCTCACCGAATCTATATGGAAGATAACTACCGACCATTGGCTCAGCCTCAGCGACGTCTTAACCCAGTCCTAAAAGAGGTAGTTAAGAAAGAGGTAATCAAACTACTCGATGCAGGCATTATTTACCCTATTTCAGACAGTAAATGGGTAAGTCCAGTTCAGGTAGTACCAAAGAAAGGAGGAATAACTGTGGTTCCTAATGAAAAGGGTGAGCTGATTACCCAGCGTCCCACTACAGGATGGCGGGTTTGTATTGATTATAGAAAATTAAATGACGCCACTCGTAAGGACCATTTTCCATTACCTTTCATTGATCAAATGTTGAAAGACTAGCTGGACATGACTACTACTACTACTGCTTTCTGGATGGCTTTTCAGGTTATTTTCAGATCCCTATAGCTCTTGAGGATCAGGATAAGACAACTTTTACCTGTCCGTATGGAACCTATAGTTATAAAAGAATGCCATTTGGATTATGTAATGCTCCTGCCACGTTTCAACGTTGTATGATGGCCATCTTTGCTGAATATATTGAGAAGTGCATCGAGGTTTTTATGGACGATTTTTCTGTTTATGGTCTAACATTTGAATCTTGTCTAGAAAACCTTGATCTTGTGCTGTCCAGGTGTGAAGAAACCAATCTGGTGTTAAATTGGGAAAAATGCCACTTCATGGTTCGCGAAGGAATCGTCTTGGGCCACAAAATTTCTTCAAAAGGTATTGAGGTAGACCGGGCTAAAGTCGAGGTAATTGAAAAGCTCCCACCACCATCTTCTGTTAGAGATATCGTAGTTTTCTTGGGCACGCAGTTTTTATAGAAGATTCATTAAAGATTTTTCCAAAATCTCTAAACCTCTGTGTGATCTACTGGCGAAGGATGTTAAGTTCCATTTTTCTGAAGAATGTCTGACAGCTTTTAATTTATTAAAAGAAAAGCTAATTTCTGCACCTGTCGTTGTGTCCCCTGATTGGTCACTCCCTTTTGAGATAATGTGTGACGCTAGTGATTACGCTGTGGGAGCCGTGTTATGTCAGAAGATTGATAAAATTCTTCGGGTAGTATATTATGCAAGTCGAACTTTAAATGATGCCCAGAAAAATTATGCGACCACAGAAAAGAATTACTAGCTGTAGTTTTTGCTCTAGACAAGTTTCGATCTTATTTACTGGGTGGTAAATTATTGTGCATACTGACCACTCTGCTCTTAAGTATTTGTTTGCTAAGGCAGAGTCAAAACCCAGGTTAATTAGATGGATTCTCCTATTGCAAGAATTTGATATTGAGATCAGGGACAAGAAGGGAACACAAAATGTGGTAGCTGATCATCTGTCCAGAATGGAGGCATCTGATGATGGGACTCCCATCAACGAGTCCTTCCCCGATGAGTCAGCATTTGCAGCTGAAGATGTTGAGGATCCATGGTTTGCTGATATCGCTAACTACCTTGTTAGGAAGATCGTTCCAGCTGATATGACTTATCAGCAGAGGAAGAGGTTCTTTTCCATTGTCAAACATTATTTTTGGGATGACCCTTATCTGTTTAAAGTCTGTGCAGATGGTATCATTAGGAGATGTGTCCAAAAGTCAGAGGTCAGAAACATTCTCCTCCATTGCCATTCCAGAGAAGCCGGTGGACATCATGGTGCCACTCGAACCGCCGCAAAAATACTAGAATCAGGTTTTTCTGGAACACCCTTCACAAGGATTGTCATGCGTTTGTTTCGACATGTGATCGGTGTCAAAGGCAAGGTAATCTATCTCGTCGAAATGACTACTACCACTGAATAACATGTTAGAAGTTGAGCTATTTGACGTCTGGGGTATTGATTTTATGGGTCCCTTCCCAAACTCTTTCGGTAATCTTTACATCTTAGTAGCTGTTGATTATGTTTCAAAATGGGCGGAAGCCCTTGCCTGTTCTACTAATGATGCTAAAATTGTTGTGAAGTTCCTGAAGAAAAATATTTTCACTCGATTCGGCGTTCCTCGAGCCATAATCAGTGACGGTGGCTCCCATTTCTGTAACCGCCAGTTTGGAGCGCTATTAAAGAAATATGGGGTTCGACATAAGGTTTCCTTACCCTACCATCCTCAAACAAATGGGCAGGCCAAAGTGACGAACCGAGAGCTCAAGTGGATCTTGCAAAAGACGGTGAACTCTTCTCGAAAGGATTGGTCACTTCGATTAGATGAAGCACTCTGGGCCTACCGCACTGCTTTCAAAACACCAATTGGCATGTCTCCCTACAAGTTGGTTTTTGGGAAGGCATGCCACTTGCCTGTGGAATTAGAATACAAGTCATATTGGGCTTTGAAAGCTCTTAATTTTGACCTACAGCAAGCCGGTGATAAACGCAAGTTCCAGTTGACAGAGTTGGAGGAACTCAGGAACGAATCTTACGAGAATGCTGTAATATATAAGGAATGTACCAAGCGCTGGCATGACAAGATGATTGCCAATCGAGAATTTAAGGTGGGGGATCAAGTCCTACTTTTCAACTCCAGGCTCAGATTCTCCCAGGTAAGCTGAAATCCTACTGGTCAGGGCCTTACCCTATTATTAGCATTTCCCCATTCGGTGCGATTGAACTCGCCAATGCAAAGGGGGAAACATTTAAGGTCAATGGGTCAAGAGTCAAGAAATTTCTGGGTACTACACTGGATCAAGCTGCTACATATGAAATATCTCTTAAAGATCCAACTGCAGGTTAGCTACTTTACAAAGTCCAGCCAATGACTATAAGAGGGCAGCTGACTGGGAGGCAACCCAGGGGTAATTTTTCAATTCATGTTTTATAAGCTACGCATCTATTCTCTCTAATATATTGTGATATATATAATAATAAAACAAAAAAAAAGGGGCGAGGAAGAAAGAAGAGGGAAGGAGATAATTAGACCTGTGCTATTAACGCAACGCTTCCTAGCGGTATTTGGTATTTGACAGTGTGTGTAGGTAAACCGTTTGTTGCAATCACTCCAAGCTGAACCCTTGCTTAGACTCAAGTGTGAGGAACATCGACCCCACCGCCAATGCTTTAAGTGTGAGGAAGGGCACCTTCCTCAATCTCACGATATCAGGGGAGTCTCAGTTCCTTTATTTTTAATATTTATGTTCAGCCACTCGAGCTTTAACTGTTGATTCATGAGTCTGGCATATTTTGAAAGGTCTTTTCTTGATTATTTATGAACAATGAGGACATTGCTCCTCTTAAGTGTGAGGAAGTTTAGACCTTTCCCTGAAAATATGCCAGTAGTACCTAATGCCACACTTGATTTTTTATTGTTCTCTAATTATGGTAGTAAGCTTCTCTAAAGGCCAATACATGTTGAATTTTCGGGCTAAAATTTTTTGTGGAAGTTTTTGAAATCGAGCCTGATGGCAACCTCAGAAATCGTTCTGCTTGACGTTGTTTGTATGTATCAATTCTTTTTACAAAATAAATCTAATTTTCACTGAAATCTGGTGGATAAGCTGATTTTGGAAATTGAACTACCTTAGCTTGGCAATCATGGACTAAGTGAAAGTTTGGTATGGAAAGGATAAGGCAAGGTACTCCTCTGATCATATAATGAAGTTTTCTGAACCAAAACAGGCCTCGTTCATTCGGTTATTAAGTCCTTGGGGTGCCTTATCACCCATCTACCTAAGGTCTTGTGATCTGGGATAGAAGGCCCAAAGCCGCTACATGGGTGAAGAGAAAGTCTGGGGGATGAAACAAATTGTGCGAACAATGAAAAACAAAAGAGAAGAGAAAAACAAAGAATAAACATGCAAAACTCTGAATGATTGTCGCAATTTTCATATTTTGATCATGAGTATGTGGTGTTGAAAGGTATCACGGAATAAGGTTTTACTTCACACCCCTTGTCATCCAAAGGTAAGAGAAAAGAAATTGTGGAAGGTTCCAAGCTAATCTATGTTCAATTTTTACAATCTGACTTATCCATGCTCTTATTAAAATTTTCTGTTTCACTGTTTACAAAACCTACATCTAAAAGCAGGATTATTCTTTTGATTGCCATTTAGCTTGATTTCCTTCCACGATGGTTGAATCCCGGAGTTTGATACTGTGACCTTAGAGAAAGTTTGTTCCTTATTTGCTTGAGGACAAGCAAAAGTTAAGTTGTGAGGAAGTTTGATAAGTGCGAAATACATAGTAGACTTTTAGGGTTTAATTACCTTATAATTTGCAGTATTTTAAGTAATATTTCTCACTTATCTGACGATTTTCCTAGGTTTATGTTTTGATATGAATTGATATATTTTGTGTGTTAAATGTAGGAAAAAGTGTTGGAATCAAATAGTTTACTTCACAAGCTTTCCAACGCAACAAACGGCGAGTCAAACGGACTTATAACGAAGAATCTGGACCAGCTTAAACATTGCGTGAAAAATAGAGAACATTATGTCCGCTTGGTTTTCGGGCGGTCACAAAGGCGGACCACAGCCGCGTCCGCTTGGTTTTCGGGCGGTCAGAGAGGCGGACTGGAGCATCAATGCAGGCGGACAGGAGACGCGGACAGAAGAAGACACGCAGGCGGACAGGAAACAAAACAGCAGCGTCCGCATGAATTAGACGCGGACGCCTGGGCGGACGCTGCAGACGATATATAGTGAGTGGTTAGAACAGGTGTAATTAACATAAAAGAAAGAAATTAAAACCCAAAAATAAACGTCGGGCTGCAAATAAATCCCGGTCGCAGTAGTATAGTGAAATGTAAGCAACCGGATGTCGAACCGTGGGACTAATATATATATTCTAGTACCTAAGCGTGTCATAAGAGGGGGGATTAATTGACTTGTAAAAATAAATAAAAAGAAAAGATAAATAAACTAAGTTAACTGATAAATAAAATGGAACTCTGGGTTAGGTTAATATAATCTGCATAATTAAGCTATCTCTACTGGTTTAATAATTGGCAAGGTTCCTGTAATTATCTTAAGGACTAAGTCATAGCCTCATAAGAACTCGTTCACCTGTAATGCAAGGTTCTAATCAAGGTTCAAGCAAAAGCCTGCGAACGGCAGAGGAGTATTTGAGGAATTACATTTGCAACTGAATACTAACTCATTAAATCATAATAAAGCTTCCTCCAGTTTTACGCCTTAATTAACTGTCTATTTATCACCTGGTCTGATCAAAATAGACTTAGTAGAGCAATTTAATAAATTCGCGAGATTTTTTAGAAAGGCGAGATGACCTTTAAAACGTAACAAACTGTATATAAATAAACCAGTAGAAATAATGCGTAATTAATACAGAAATATAATAACTTTTCCCAGAGCATACGTAAACTAGCCTAACATATTAAATAGATAGATAGAGACGAGAGTAATAGAAATCATCCGTAATCACTCCGTCTCACTCTGCTATTTTGTGTACGTAGGGCTAGAGGTGAATTTGTGGAATGTAAAGTAAATAAAATGGAGAATACGGGAGAAGAGAAATGAGATGAATGTGTGAAGTGGTGAAATTGGGTCGTGGATGGATTGATGGATTCGTGAGTGATTTATTGGGTGAAGCTCGTGGGTTTAAATAGGGAAAGGAAAAGGCAAAGGCAGCAGATAAGGAACGCGTGAATGGATTGAGCTCATTGATTGCTCACTGATTGAAGCATTGATTGCAGGGGACAGGAGTTGGAGACGGGGAGCGAAATAAGGTAGGCGGAGTAGATAGATATGGCAGTGGACGAGTTGCAGACAGGAGCCAAGTTGCAGAGAACGACCGGCGAAGAAGAAGAAACTAGTGGCGACTAAAATTAGTCACAACCGCCTCATCAACCGCCCCCTGTCCGCCAGGCGGTTCCATGTCTCTTGTCCGCCACTTAGGGGGCGGTAGCCTGTGTCTCGTCCGCCTCCCTTTGAGGCGGTAGCCTCTCTTCCTGTCCGCTTGTGCAACCGCTCGATATGAGGCGGTTCGGTGTGTGGTGTCCGCCTCCTTGCTAGGCGGTTGTGTGTGAGAGGTCCGCCGGCGGTTGCCCGTGTGACGTCCGCCACTTAGGGGCGGTTGCACCAGTCCACGTGACTCTCGCGTGCCTCTGTTTGACCGGCTCTACATTCTTCGTTTGGGCTCCGTTTTCTGAGCCGTTTGCGTTTATGTGTTCGTCTCTTTATCTACTTTACTCTCAGCTTGGTTTTCCTCATGTTAAACCAATAAATTTGTGAGATAAACAATAAAACATAAACTAGAGGAAAACTAACCGAAGTGGAGAAATGAGCAAGAAAAGTGCTAATATTATATATGAAATACACCTAATAAACATGCTCATTTGGACACTTATCACACTCCCACACTTATCTTTTTGCTTGTCCTCAAGCAAAATCACGTACCCAAGTAAGTAGGGAATGCTCAATACTAACAAATATTATTATGAAGGGTAGGATAAACATGATCTTTAAACTTTATGAGGAGTGTGAAAAATTAACTGCTGGTGGGGCATAGGTGTGCTCAGGTGTGTAATAAAATATAGAGTTTCGGGGTATGATCCAAGGTACTTCAATGTTTCTTTTAGGTGACTCCGAGAACTTTTACCCTGGCCAAATTCTCTCAAGAATGGGCATTGAAGAGAAAACAAAAGGAAAAATAGATTTATGCATTTGTTTCACTTTTGCATAAGGGATGAGAAAATGTAGGCATTACGCCTTTGTATTTAAGAACACTCAACTCTCTTTTGTTGGTTACCATTGGTGTCTCGCAAGTCCCTTATTATTTTTTTTCTATTTTTTCCTTTTTTTTAACAGAGAAGTACCCCTTAGCAATCCCTAAGAGAGAAGACAGAAAGAAACCCTGAGCAATAAAATCCAGCCATTTGCAGATTATTTGGTCACACCGCATATAAAATGCTCCTCAAAAGTAATCAAATTTTTAAAATTTGTACCATTTATCCTACAATTCATAATAGTATTTATTCTTAAAGAGAACAACCCACATATAAAGGGTCCATAATATTTGAATTGGACAAACGAAAGATAAGGAGATAGATTAAATATTTAAGCACAAAGTGTCACCGAAAGGGCACACTCCCCCACACTTAAATTGAACAATGTCCTCATTGTTCACCAGAAAAACAAGGGAAGCTTCAGAAGACCTTTTCGGTTAGTAGATAAAATAGAGAAAACACAAAGTTTCACAAATAAACATTAAGCACATAAACGCTCCTCTGCATTTTTATTTAAATAAAAGCAAAATTTAAGAAACTGGTACTCCCCTGATATTATTTTTGCTTGCGTTTATAGGAGTTCCCCCACACTTGAGCTTCAGCCTCAAGTAGCGTAGCTTGATTGCGGTGTCCACATGGAGGTGCACCTGCATAAGACACTAGAAGCGACCATACTAAAAACGGGGTTAAAAGTTAGCAAAAATAAAATTTTAAGAGAACCTGAAAATTAAAAGAGCATAAAAGCAAAATAAAAATAAAAGTACACCCGGGTTGCCTCCCGGGAAGCTGCCCTTCTTTAACGTCTTTGGCTAGACGCCTGCTCGTTATCCTGGATCAAAACAAAACGTTACCTCGGCATATAAAATAAGAAAATTAATACTCCACAAAATCAGGTGTTTGAGGAGGTACTGCCGGGAACGTAGTTCTAACAGAAGACCCGGCGGTGCTAATTTTTCTTCCTCAAATTGGAGGATGTAAACATCCTCCTCTTGGAGGTGAGGCTTGTAGAAAGAACGCTCGATATCATCTTCAGAGAAAGTTAATTCTTCGAAGGTGATAGTGGCGTTTTGTTTGGATATGATGGCGGGAGGTGATGGCAATTCCTTCTCTTCTTTTTCGAGGATGTAAATATCCTCATTGTCTGGGTATATTATAGAGAAGGAGGGAAATAGCGGTAATTGAATTTAGAGGGAGGGGTTTCTATGAGTGGCTCGTTTGTAGTGGGGTGTTCTACCTCTTGAACTGTTTCGCTCATTGATTGCTCTAGTAGTTGAGCGATTCTCTCCAGGTAGTCTGGTTGATCTTCTAACCAGAGTTGCTCTTGGACTATGAGACAATCCTCAAAATCATGAGCTCCCCCACATACGGAGCAGTATAAATCCTGCCAATATTCAAACGCTTCTTCCATTTGCCACGTACAGAGTTTTTTTTTTATGTTTTTCTGTATAAAACAAAAACTACTGAAAAAGATTAGAAAATAAAATGATTAGAAACAAACATAATAATAATATAAACAAAATATAAAAGATAATAAATATAAACAACAAACAAAAATAATATAAACAAAATATTCTAATAATACAAGTGAATAATCCGGGGCTTAGGGACTAGAATAAACTAGTCCCCGGCAACGGCGCCATTTTGCAGACGATATATAGTGAGTGGTTAGAACAGGTGTAATTAAATAACAAAAAAGAAAGAATTAAAACCCAAAAATAAACGTCGGGCTGCAAATAAATCCCGGTCGCAGTAGTATAGTGAAAATGTAAGCAACCGGATGTCGAACCGTGGGACTAATATATATATTCTAGTACCTAAGCGTGTCACAAGAGGGGGGATTAATTGACTTGTAAAAATAATTAAAAAGAAAAGATAAAATAAACTAAGTTAACTGATAAATAAAATGGAACTCTGGGTTAGGTTAATATAATCTGCATAATTAAGCTATCTCTACTGGTTTAATAATTTGGCAAGGTTCCTGTAATTATCTTAAGGACTAAGTCATAGCCTCATAAGAACTCGTTCACCTGTAATGCAAGGTTCTAATCAAGGTTCAAGCAAAAGCCTGCGAACGGCAGAGGAGTATTTGAGGAATTACATTTGCAACTGAATACTAATTCATTAAATCATAATAAAGCTTCCTCCAGTTTTACGCCTTAATTAACCTGTCTATTTATCACCTGGTCTGATCAAAAATAGACTTAGTAGAGCAATTTAATAAATTCGCGAGATTTATTAGAAAGGCGAGATGACCTTTAAAACGTAACAAACTGTATAAATAAACCAGTAGAAATAATGCGTAATTAATACAGAAATATAATAACTTTTCTCAGAGCGTACGTAAACTAGCCTAACATATTAAATAGATAGATAGAGACGAGAGTAATAGAAATCATCCGTAATCACTCCGTCTCACTCTGCTATTTTGTGTACGTAGGGCTAGAGGTGAATTTGTGGAATGTAAAGTAAATAAAATGGAGAATACGGGAGAAGAGAAATGAGATGAATGTGTGAAGTGGTGAAATGGGTCGTGGATGGATTGATGGATTCGTGAGTGATTTATTGGGTGAAGCTCGTGGGTTTAAATAGGGAAAGGAAAAGGCAAGGCAGCAGATAAGGAACGCGTGAATGGATTGAGCTCATTGATTGCTCACTGATTGAAGCATTGATTGCAGGGGACAGGAGTTGGAGACGGGGAGCGAAATAAGGTAGGCGGAGTAGATAGATATGGCAGTGGACGAGTTGCAGACAGGAGCCAAGTTGCAGAGAACGACCGGCGAAGAAGAAACTAGTGGCGACTAAAATTAGTCACAACCGCCTCATCAACCGCCCCCTGTCCGCCAGGCGGTTCCATGTCTCTTGTCCGCCACTTAGGGGGCGGTAGCCTGTGTCTCGTCCGCCTCCCTTTGAGGCGGTAGCCTCTCTTCCTGTCCGCTTGTGCAACCGCTCGATATGAGGCGGTTCGGTGTGTGGTGTCCGCCTCCTTGCTAGGCGGTTGTGTGTGAGAGGTCCGCCCGGCGGTTGCCCTTGTGACGTCCGCCACTTAGGGGCGGTTGCACCAGTCCACGTGACTCTCGCGTGCCTCTGTTTGACCGGCTCTACATTCTTCGTTTGGGCTCCGTTTTCTGAGCCGTTTGCGTTTATGTGTTCGTCTCTTTATCTACTTTACTCTCAGCTTGGTTTTCCTCATGTTAAACCAATAAATTTGTGAGATAAACAATAAACATAAACTAGAGGAAAACTAACCGAAGTGGAGAAATGAGCAAGAAAAGTGCTAATATTATATATGAAATACACCTAATAAACATGCTCATTTGGACACTTATCAGACGCGCGCGCGGACAGGTGCTGCAGCGCACCAAAAATTGTGCCGGATCCAGATTTCGACGCAAATTCTCTTCTTCCTTCTTCCTTCGCGGCGCCGCAGTCGAACTACCTTCATTAATTGCAGACGATCGCCCACCTTAATTGTGCACGCGTGACTGTAATCAATTATCAATTGCTCTGCCCGATGAAATCTCTGATTGAAATTTTCACGGATCTGCACCAACTCCACCGCCATCTACTCAGTAGCTCACAATTCCTGTCACTTCTCCTTTGTCTGTTTCCCATGTCCTCCGCCTATATAAACCCACACTACTGGAAGCTAAAATACAGAATCCATCCATCCATTCACCCACGCATTCATCTATCAATCGATCATCCCAATCATCAGCCACACTCCCTCACTCACAATCGTACTCCATTCACTTCATTTCCCTCCATCAAAAATAATCACCCATCCACTCCATTAAATTTCCACGTAAACACACATATCCCACTTTTATTCATTTCCCTGTTGCACGCCAGCTCTACAGAAATAAATTAGCAGACGGGGCAACGCAAGACAAAGTTGAAGCGAGGAACCGGAGTGAACTTCTAAACTGGAGTTATCTCTTACCCTTACTTTAATTTATTTAATGCATTCCTTTTCTGTTATCGTTGTTTCTGTAACGATGAGCGAGTAAGTATTTTAGCTTCCCGGGTTGGGAAGCGAACCTATTTCCTAAATTCTGTTATGTATTTCTTTAAATAAATTTAGTTAACTGCAACAGTTCAATTCCTGTCCTTCCAGTGTTTTAATTATTAGGCCGGTAGTTAAAATAACCCTTGTAGTTATTTTATTAAAATGCGAGAGCTGAGATAAATAACTAGAAAGAGGAAGTTGAACCTAATTAACAGCTAGAAGCCTGATCCGGCCTATAGGTTAATTAGACTCCAATAGAAACTGCTCTTTATGCGATTAATTGTGTCCGGTCTAGAGCATTAGCCTGCTGCTAGGTCTAACAATTGGTTAGGATTCATTATACTTAGTCGTTAATGAATTAATTAAAGTTTCTGAGTTATTGCAGTAAAATTAAAGGAAGAATTTAGTAACAGATATAAAAGGAATAGGTAAGCAAACAACCCGGGATGCGTTTTCTATTTATCACATTCATCACTCTTTAAATCCCTCTGTGTTTATTTAAGTTGTTTTATTTTTCCTTGTAGTTTAGTTTCTTTTAATCAAAACCGAAAAAGTGATATTTCCTGTTTTCTTTAGTTTAACTTAATTTCCCAGTTAATCAAATATTTGTCAATTAATTATACGAGGTCCCTGAGATCGACAACCCCATTTAATCACTATACCCGCAAAACGATAGGTACACTGCCTATGTGGTAGAAGTAGTCACATATTTCTCTAACACCTTACGTGAGTCCTTCTGTTGTGTTAGCTTGTTTCTAGTGTCCCACTCTTCTGTATCCGTTTCTGAAAGTCCGACTATGATTTGAAGTGACGTTCTGCTCTGCTTCTGTTTTGTGCTTCCTTTCTGTCTGATTATATTGACTCCACCTTCTTCTCTGTTTATAAACTATTCTTCTACTTCTGTTTTGAGTGGGCTTCCTTGAGGAAGTCTTCTGCTTGCTGGGCTGTTTAGCTTACCCCTTTACTTTGTTGCAGATTGAGCTCGTGGGATCTTCTCTCTCTTGTCCCTTGCTGGAGCTTAGTTTGTTTACGTTTTGTTGACTTTATTACTTTGCGCGTTGGACGCTTTAGAGTTGTGTAGCCTTCGGGCTCTCTTTGTATTTGACTTATAAGTATTTAGATCTTGTAAACTCTTTGGTATTTATACAGTTTGTTATTTGGTTTTGGGTTTCGTTTTGCTTAGAGCCTTGCGACGTTAGGTAGTAGACTCGCGGCGTGTAACGGCCCTAACTCCTAGGCCGGTTTGGGGTCGTTACATTTAGTGGTATCAGAGCCAGGTTGCTCGTTCTTTGGTGTTTATGGGTTTGTCTGCACGCGTGGGTGTCTGAAAGGTCTGCTGTTTGATTCTTGATGGTTTCTGATAATTTTGGTGTTGTATCTTCAGTATGCCTCCCCGACGTTCAGGACGTGGTGCAGCTTCAGGCGATGCTCCCCAAGGGGACATTGCAGAGAGATGTACAGCAGGTGGTGACCCAGGTGTTGCAGACCGTAGGGGCCACTGCTGGCCAGGCGACAGGAGCTGGTAACGCGGGAAGCGGGGGGAAGCAATGTGAAGGCGCGTCAGGAGTTCCTGAAGCTGAAGCCGCCTTCCTTTGATGCTAGTGGCGACCCACAGGAAGCGAGCCACTGGATCACTGCGATAGAGGATTTGCTGAGGGTCATGGGATGTGAGGAGGATCAGAAAGTTGGTTTCGCCACGTCATGTTTCAGAGTGAGGCGAAGGAGTGGTGGAAGTCGGTTGAAGGGAAGTACCCCCACCCATGGACATGGGAGCAGTTCAGGGCTGCTTCAATCAGCAGTTCTATCCCGATGTCTTCAAGGATCAGAAGATAGTTGAGTATGAGAGGCTTCGTCAGACGAAGGAGATGTCTGTGGATGAGTATGTGCGGAAGTTCATTTCCCTTTCTAGTTTGTGCCAGAGCCAGATGACAACCGGAAGGCTAGGAAGTTTGAAGCTGGTCTGAGGGGCGACATTCGAGCTGCTGTGGCACCTTTCCGCCACAAGACCTTCAGGGATGTGGCCGATGTGGCGTTAGTGGTGGAGTCTGAGCTGCAGGCTAGGCAGCGTTATGAGAAGAAGGACCAGAGGCCCGATAAGGGCAAGGAGCAGAAGAGAAAGGCACATGTGGAGGAGCCTGTGAGGCGAGACCAGACTTCTTCTCAGAAGAAGAAGTTCAGAGGAGACCGGGGATCTTCGTGATCTGCGTCGCCTGCTGTGGCGAAGTGTGCTGAGTGTGATCGTTTCCATCCTGGGCGTGAGTGCTACAGGAAGTCTGGAGCGTGCTTCAAGTGTGGTTCGTTGGATCACCGCATTGCCCAGTGTCCACAGGCTAGAGGTGGAGGTGGCAGTGGCGGTTCTGAGGGCCGAGGTGCTGGTTCAGGGTCCGGGCAGAAGGCTGATCAGAAGAAGCCCCAGACCCAGGCACGTGTGTATGCGCTAGCGTGAGAGAGAGACCGTGACTCACACAGAGTAGTGTCAGGTATTCTTCAGATCTCTTCTCAGCCAGTTTTCTGCTTGTTTGATTCAGGAGCTACCCACTCCTTTGTGTCTGCTGATTTAGTGGGTAGTCTCGGGTTGTCTGCTGTGCCATGTGATGTGGATCTGTGTATTTCTAGCCCGCTGAGTGGCGTACCTGCATGTGTGCTTAGTTCTGTGTGCAAGTCTGTTCCTTTAGTGATCATGGATAGGAATTTGCATGCTGATTTGATCCCTATGAGTATGTCCTGCTTCGATGTGATTTTGGGCATGGACTGGCTAGCAGAGCACCATGCTCATATAGATTGTGCAGCTATGAAGGTTGTGTTTGATAGACCGGGTGAGACCCGTTTTGCTTTTGTGGGGAACTCCGTCCTTGTGCTCCTGTGTTGGTGTCTGCTACGCAGGCAGTCCATTCCTTGAGGAAGGGCTGCCAGGGTTTTTGCTTTTGTACCTGAGGTTAAGGAGGGATCCCGGTTGGAGGATATCCCCATTGTGCGTGAGTTTCCTGAGGTGTTCCAGGACGATGTGCCAGGGCTACCGCCTGATCGTGAGGTGGAGTTTTCTATCGAGTTAGCGCCAGGGACTCAGCCTATCTCTAAGGCTCCCTATCGCATGAGTCCGGCAGAGCTTAAGGAGCTGAAGGTGCAGCTGCAGGATCTTCTGGATAAGGGCTTCATTCGCCCTAGTGTGTCTCCATGGGGAGCACCTGTGTTGTTTGTGAAGAAGAAGGATGGCTCCTTCAGATTATGTATTGACTACAGGGAACTGAATAAGGTTACCATCAAGAATCGGTATCCTCTTCCCCGCATTGATGACCTCTTCGACCAGTTAGCGGGAGCGACAGTCTTCTCGAAGATCGACTTGCGTTCTGGATATCATCAGCTGAAGATTAAGGCCGAGGATGTGCCTAAGTCTGCATTTAGGACCCGATATGGGCATTATGAGTTCTTGGTCATGCCTTTTGGTTTGACCAATGCCCCGTCGTTCTTCATGGATATGATGAACAGAGTCTTCAAACCTTTCTTGGATTCTTTCGTAGTTGTGTTTTATTGACGATATCTTGGTGTACTCCAAGAGTGCTGAGGAGCATGAGGAGCATCTGAGGATGGTCCTACAGACGTTGAAGGAGAAGGAGTTGTATGCTAAGTTGAAGAAGTGTGAGTTCTGGTTGGATAGGGTGGTGTTCCTTGGCCACGTGGTTTCGAAGGATGGCATTTCAGTGGACCCGGAGAAGATTAAGGGTTATGGAGTGGGCGAAGCCCACTAGTGTGTCTGAGGTGCGCAGTTTTCTGGGATTGGCTGGGTATTATAGGAAGTTCGTGGAGGGCTTTTCTAAGATCGTATCCCCCTTGACTCGTCTTCTTAGGAAGGATGTCAAGTTTGATTGGAGGAGTGAGGCGTGCCAGGAGAGCTTCCAGGAGTTGAAGAAGAGGTTGACTTCGGCTCCGATTTTGACGTTGCCTTCTGGGACAGAGGGCTTTGAGGTGTTTGTGACGCTTCCCATAGAGGGCTGGGGTGTGTTCTGATGCAGCAGGGAAAGGTGGTAGCATATGGGTCACGACAGTTGAAGCCGTATGAGAAGAATTATCCTACCCATGACTTGGAGCTAGCTGTTGTGGTCTTCGCCTTGAAGATCTGGCGGCACTATTTGTATGGGGTGACGTGTAAGGTCTACACGGATTACAAGAGTCTCAAATATCTGTTCACACAGAAGGAATTGAATTTGAGACAGCGGCGCTGGTTGGAGCTGTTACATGACTACGACCTGGAGATCCTCTACCATCCGGGTAGAGTGAATGTGGTGGCTGATGCCTTGAGCCGTAGGGGTGCTCCTGGTCTTGCTTGTTCATTGTCAGGAGTTCAGAGGTCTGCTATTGAGCTTCAGCGTATGGGGATTTGGGTTGTTCGGTCCGACCGTGCTGGGATGATTGCTTCGATTCAGGTCCAGTCTACTTTGATTGAGCGGATCAGAGAGGGTCAGAAGGCTGATGCTGAGTTGTGTAAGATCAGGGAGAAGTTGTCAGATGATCAGGAGTCAGAGTTTTCTGTGTCCAGCGATGACAGTCTACGCTTCAGGGGCAGAGTTTGTGTGCCTAGTGGAGGCGACCTTAGGCGAGAGATTATGCAGGAGGCTTATGGAGCTCCTTATTCGGTGCACCCGGGAGGGGTGAAGATGTACCGGGACCTCAGAGAGTCCTTTTGGTGGCGAATATGAAGAGGGAGATTTCTGATTTTGTGGCTCGTTGCCAGACCTGTCAGCAGGTGAAGGCCGAGCATCAGCGACCTGCGGGTCTTCTACAGCCTCTTCTTGTTCCTGAGTGGAAATGGGGAGAGCGTTGGCATGGATTTCATTGTGGGGTTGCCTAGGACATCTTCTGGGTACGATGCGCTGTGGGTGATTGTGGATCGGTTGACAAAGTCAGCTCATTTCTTGCCTGTGAGGAAGACCTTCAGCCTGGAGCGCCTGGCTCGGCTGTATGTAGATGAGGTTGTGAGGCTGCATGGTGTGCCGGCGACGATCGTTTCGGACAGGGATCCAAGATTTGTATCTCGCTTCTGGCGTAGCCTGCATAAGGCTTTAGGTACGAGTTTAGCTTTCAGTTCAGCGTACCATCCTCGGACCGATGGGCAGACGGAGAGGACGAATCAGATTTTGGAGGACATGTTGAGGGCTTGTGTGCTCGACTTCGGGGGCAGCTGGGATCAGCATGTGAAATTGATTGAGTTCGCCTACAATAATAGTTTTCAATCGAGCAATGGGATGGCTCCATATGAGGCATTGTATGGTAGGCGCTGTAGATCTCCTATTTGTTGGGATGACCTGCGAGAGAGGGCGATTGTAGGTCCTGAGTTGGTGCAGGGAGCTGTGGACAAAGTCAGGACTATCAGGGAGCGTCTGTTGGTTGCCCAGAGCCGGCAGAAGAGTTATGCCGATCAGAGACGCCGCCGCTTGAGTTTCAGGTTGGGGACCACGTGTATCTGAAGATTTCTCCAGTTCGGGGTGTGGTTCGTTTTGGTAAGCGAGGCAAGCTGAGTCCTCGGTTCGTAGGGCCTTTTGAGGTGCTTGAGAAGGTGGGGCCGGTGGCTTACAGATTGGCATTGCCACCAGCTCTGGCAGTGCGGTGCATGACGTGTTTCATGTTTTGATGCTCAGGAAGTATCTGCACGATCCTTCGCATGTGATTGATTATGGTCAGCTTCGACTCCGAGATGATTTCACTTATGAGGCAGTTCCGGTCCGTATTTTGGCACGGGATGTTCGTCGGCTTCGTAGCAAGACACTACCTATGGTTAAGGTGCAATGGTCTGATCAGTCCGAGCGTGAGGCGACGTGGGAACTCGAGGAGGAGTTGCGTGCCAAGTTCCCTTCCCTCTTCGAGCAGTGAGGTATGTTGAATTTCAAGGATGAAATTCCTTTTAAGGGGGGAGTGATGTAATACTCCGTATTTCGTTTTTCAGATTTCGTGACATAACATCTCGGTTAATGTTATTAATTAAAGTTATGTTATGTAGTGCTTTGTTTAACTGATGGCTGATGGGACGTCGGAGTCTTTATGTTAAAAGGCGAGGGACAAGGAGGTCTTATCCCCTCTCTTTTATTTTGGTAAGCTTCTTTAAGTAATTGATTGAGCAGTTTTCTTATTTTCCAATCACGATCAGTTCTCAAGTTCCGCTCATTCTCTCGACAGTTTTTGCGCTCTCTTCTTGTCTTCTCCATTGTGTGCTTCTGAATTCCTGGTGCGTTGCTGGTGCGTTTGGGATCGAATTCCGGTTCTGTGTGTTTGCGCTTCCTCTGCTGTGATTCAGGTTTGGTTTCCCTTTCGATTTTGGTGGGGTTCGCTTCTGTTTTGAGAGAGAGACAGTTTTCTGATTGCTGGATGGTTTGCTGGCTGAATTCAGTGTCGTTGGTGCATCTCCTCTGCTGCGTTCTGTTCGCTGGGTTGCTGGGGACGTCTGGTCGGATTCTACGCTTCGAATTCAGGTAAGTGGGGGATGGAATCGGGGTAGTTTGCTCACCCTCGGGGACTGCTTTTAATATCTGTTTTTCATATCTGATTTCGTGTGTTGCTTGTGCGAATTCTCCGCGTTTTGTGTTGTTAATTGATTGGATAAACCCCGAGGGTACTGATTTACCATTCTGTGAGTTTTGTGTGAGTTTGGTATGTTTTTGGATGATCTTCTGCGCGTCTGTTCTTTCTGGAATTCGACAGTTTTGCGCTGTCCGAACTTCTATCCGAACATGCAAGTTCGGATAGTTCATTGGGCGCGTTTTGTTTTTCAGGATTTTGAAGTGTCCGAACGTCGGTCCGAACTTGTAAGTTCGGACCCGACGCGAGGATGATTTTCGTGTGAGTTTCGACATCTGTCCGAACTTGCAAGGTCGGACGCAAGTTCGGACATGATGGGAGTTTTGGTTTCTGACTTTCGACTTACGTCCGAACTTAGAAGGTCGGACTTAAGTTCGGATCGGACACGACGTTTTCTCAACCTCTGACTCTCGGCGTCTGTCCGAACTTGCAAGGTCGGACGCAAGTTCGGACATGCCACTGTTTTGAGCATAACTTCTCTGTTTTAGCTCAGTTTTGAGTACCGTTTGCGGGGTTGGATTTCCCTATCTGTGTACAAGCTTCTTATGCTGTTTATATGCATTTCCATGCACTTAAGATCTGTTTTGTGAGCTTTTGGTTTTGGGACCTAGTTACTTTGCTTCTGAGCCTTGGATAGTCGGGTCGGGCTGTCCCGTAGCATGCTGCGCAGGAATTCCTTCTGTTTATACTCTTTAGGGTCTCCCTTAGGACGTTATTTGACCGACGGGTCTGTTATCTGTCTCTACGGCTTCTGTTGTGGGATCTTCGGATCCATAGGACCTTACGTGAGTCCTTCTGTTGTGTTAGCTTGTTTCTAGTGTCCCACTCTTCTGTTTCCTTTTCTGAAAGTCCGACTATGATTTGAAGTGACGTTCTGCTCTGCTTCTGTTTTGTGCTTCCTTTCTGTCTGATTATATTGACTCCACCTTCTTCTCTGTTTATAAACTATTCTTCTACTTCTGTTTTGAGTGGGCTTCCTTGAGGAAGTCTTCTGCTTGCTGGGCTGTTTAGCTCACCCCTTTACTTTGTTGCAGATTGAGCTCGTGGGATCTTCTCTCTCTTGTCCCTTGCTGGAGCTTAGTTGTTTACGTTTTGTTAACGTTTTGTTTACTTTGCGCGTTGGACGCTTTAGAGTTGTGTAGCCTTCGGGCCTCTCTTTGTATTTGACTTATAAGTATTTAGATCTTGTAAACTCTTTGGTATTTATACAAGTTTGTTATTTGGTTTTGGGTTTCGTTTTGCTTAGAGCCTTGCGACGTTAGGTAGTAGACTTGCGGCGTGTAACGGCCCTAACTCCTAGGCCGGTTTTGGGGTCGTTACAACCGCCTACGTTACGGTATGGGGCCGAGCGGGTATACTACTTTGCAGGTAATGAACTACAGTATGAAGTGAATAAGTGTGTACAGTGCGTTAATGTAATTGTGAGTTTGAATTGCGGGGCATAACTAACACCCTAAATATAGGAGTGCTATCATGCCGCTGCAATTGTTGAGATCACCGTCCGTCTGAGGGACGAGGAGAGTGCGCTCAAGTGCAAGGCCATGAGCGAGGGCCAAGGCACGCAAGGGCACGGGGGAGGAAAGAAGAAGAAGCCATACCCCCAGTCCCAGAAGGGACAACAACAGGGTGGCAAGGGCCAGGCCCAGACCACCACTGCTGAGGAGCCTCTGCAGCTCACCTACGCATATGCGGCCAAGCCCTTACGCTCTTACCCACCCAATGGTAATTAATAAAACTTGAATACCGAATTCTAGTGTGTGTTGCTTTTGTGAAGTATGTACTGAGTGTGTGATGTGTTAGCAGCTGGCGCGGGCTCTGGACCGGAGCGCCACTATTACTGTAAGTGGTGTAACGGAGACCACCCCGGCAAGGACTGCAAGGGTAATGATGTGCAGTGCCGATACTGCAAGAAGATGGGGCACCGTGACTACGAGTGCTGGCAGAACCCGAATAGCAGAAACTACAGGCCTAAGGGGCAGTGGAAGGGTAAGGCCACCGTGACCACCGATGGCCCGAAGACGGCGAATCAGCCACCCCAGATCAGAGGTACACAGATTCCCAGAAGGGGAAGGGGTCGGGGTCTGACAAGGCCACCCTGAATGTGGTGGACCGGTCTGAGGCGCCAGGGCCCTCTACTAGACCAGTACCGCCTAAACTGTTGAATGAAATAAGTGATTGCATACCGCATTTCATGCATGTGTGTTAGTGAGTTTAAGTAAACAACCATGTAAGTAAACAATTAAAGTATAATGTGAGGACACCTAATTAGGTAATTGAAACTTAGGAACCTTCAATATTTGCTATCCAATCCCACCCACACCAAACCCTGAAGAAACCACCATCAGCATCACCGACTTTCCAATGGAGCAATGTCAGGTCATCCAACCAGGTATGATACTCTTAAATGGATACCTGACACCGGAAGCACAAATCCACATTATCCGACGATGCGACGAACTGGGAGCAACACCCGGAGGTTTCTACACACTCGAATACCCGAGCGGATCAAGAATGAAATTGAAGATGATGTGCATGGGTAAGGACTGGAATCCTTACACCAAGACATATCAAGAAGTGCGAGCTGAAGATGGAGCAACTGTACCAATGATACCTGAGGAGTTCCTTGCGGTCGTTAACCACGCCGTGGGAATTGCTCAGCAAGTTGAATCAGATTCAATACCAAGTGTTAAAGCGGATCTATGTATTGTGAACTTCTACCAGAAAGGTGGACGGTTAGGGTTACACCAAGATAAGGACGAGTCACCCGAGTCTCTAAATAAGGGAGTACCCGTGTTGTCTTGGTCCATTGGTGATACTGCAGTGTTTGTGTATGGCGAGCAGAAGCGTGCTGATCTCGCAAAAAAGTTAGTACTGAAATCAGGAGATGTACTAATCATGGTGGGCAGTCAAGGATGCTATACCATGGCATCAAGATGATCAAACTGAATACCGCACCATCGGCAGTGATCAATGCCACACACATGAAACCCGGACATTTGAATTTGACCTTCAGACAATTTTAAAGCCTTGTATAACCATGTAATGTGTTAAACCAGTGTATGTTAAGGATGTTGTATGTGTTAGTTATGTTAGAGATGTAAACCACCTTGTGGTGTAAAGAGAATGTTAATGAATAAAGTGGAGTTGTTTGAAGTATGTCAACCGTGTTATCACCAAATACTTATTAGTTTGCCAATGAATTAGGCTGTGCACTCGGAACGGGAGGTATACTGAGTGTCTGCAATGAGGCAGAAGCCGGCAAGAGCGCACAATCCTCACCGGTACCTTTCCAGTCAATGGCGTGGACGCTTCGATCTTGTTCGACTCCGGAGCCTCACATACGTTTATTTCGCTATCTTTTGCGAAGAGGCTGGGGTTAGACGGTGATGAGATGCCAGATTTTCTAGTCACTCTCCCGTCAAAAGAGCGGATCAGGTTTACCCGCTACCACCGAGATGTTGTTGTACGAATTCGTGATGAAGAGTTTTTGATCGACTTGATAGAGTTCGACGGACTTGGTTTTGATGTGATTGTCGGGATGAACTGGTTGGAGCGGTACAAGGGCAGAATCCTGTGTGCCAAGCACCGTCTGCTTCTTCGGAGTCCGTCTGGGGTTACCATATCTTACCGCTAGAGGCCCAGGGAGCCTTCGACTCAGATCATCACCGCCATGGCTATGGATCGTGAACTACGACGAGGGAATGATGTATACCTCTGCTATGTCCAGGACATAGAGAGAGACCCAGAGTTTAGTCCTGATGTGCCGGTAGTGTTGGAGTTTCCTGATGTTTCCTAAGGAACTACTGGGCATGCCGCCAGCACGGGAAGTAGAGTTTGAGATTAATTTGGTTCCGGGCACCGGACCAATTGCGAAGGCGCCCTATCGTATGGCTCCAGCAGAGATGACAGAGCTCAAGGAGCAGCTGAGAGACCTACTCGACAAGGGGTTTATCCGCCCTAGCGTTTCACCATGGGGAGCGCCGGTCCTCTTGTGAAGAAGAAGGACGGTAGCCTCCGCCTGTGTATTGACTATCGAGAGCTGAATGCAGTTACGGTGAAGAACCGTTACCCTTTACCACGCATCAACGACTTATTTGATCAGTTGAAAGGGGCATCAATATTCTCCAAGATAGATCTACGATCCGGATACCACCAGATTGCCATCCGTGACAGTGACATCGAGAAGACAACATTCAGAACCATATATGGACACTATGAGTTTACGGTTATGCCATTTGGTTTATCCACTGCACCAGCTAAGTTCATGGACTTAATGAACCGCTTGTTCCAAGATCAGTTGGACAAGTCAGTGGTAGTCTTCATCGACGATATTCTTGTGTACTCGAAATCGAGGGGTGAGCACGAAAGCCACCTAAGAAGTGTGTTTCAAACATTGAGAAAGAATCAGTTGTATGCTAAATTTTCTAAGTGTGAGTTTTGGTTGAACCAAGTATCTTTTCTTGGACATGTGATTTCTGAGGCCGGGATCGCTGTCGATCCGGCAAAGATTGATGCAGTGCGCACCTGGCCTAGGCCGAAGACAGTTACTGATATCAGGAACTTCCTCGGTCTGGCAGGTTATTATAGGAGGTTTGTGAAGGACTTCTCCAGTGTCTCGAAGCCGATGACTTCCTTGATGAAGAAGGATGCTCCATTTGAGTGGACAGATGACTGCGAGAGTTCTTTTCAGAGTCTCAAGGATGCTCTAACATCTGCACCAGTCCTGACTTTACCAGACGGTCCAGATGGTTTTGAGGTCTATTGCGACGCATCAGGCAGAGGTATGGGTTGTGTATTGATGCAACACAGGAAGGTCGTAGCATACGCCTCCCGACAGCTGAAGAAGCATGAAGAGAACTACCCTACCCACGACTTAGAATTGGGTGCCATTGTCTTCGCACTGAAGATATGGCGACATCACTTGTATGGGGTAAGTGTGACAATCTATTCCGACCACAAGAGTTTAAAGTACTTGTTCACTCAGAAGGAGTTGAACATGAGACAAAGAAGATGGGTCGAGTTTCTAAACGATTACGGCATCAATCTGCAGTATAAAGAAGGTAAGACAAATGTGGTAGCTGACGCATTGATTCGCCAAGCACACTCTCTCCATTCGCTAGTCTCTCATACTAGCTTGGTTGAAGAGGTGCGAGTGCTCAGATGACGGATCAGTACATGTTGGAGATCAGGCAGAAGCTTATTGATGGCACATTCGAGGGTCAGAAGTATGACTTCCGGCTCCACGATGATGACTTGATTAGGCTGAATGGCCGACTGTGTATTCCGAGGAGTAGCGCTGAGCTGAAGGAGCGCATACTGAGTGAATCCCACTGTTCTACGACTTCGATTCACCTCGGAGCTTCAAAAATGTATAAGGGTATGAAACATTACTTTTGGTGGACTGGCATGAAAAAGGATGTGAACGATTATGTGTTGAGGTGTCTCACTTGTCAGAAGGTCAAGTTTGAGCACCGACGGCCTGGTGGTATGGTACAGCCAATGCCAGTGCCTGAGTGGAAGTTCCATGACATTCTATGGACTTCGTAGTAGGGCTTCCGCCTACAAGGGGAGGTCTGAATATGATTTGGGTGTTGTTTGACCGACTGACCAAGGTGGCTCGATTCATACCGATGAAGGACACCTGGAAAGTGGCAAAACTTGTAGAGCTCTTTGATAAAGAGATAATACGGCATCATGGGGTAACAAAAATGATTGTGTCTGATAGGGATACCAGATTCCTCTTGAGGTACTGGAAATCCACACGGGAAGCGCTTGGTACCGAGCTGAAGCTAAGTACAGCGTTCCACCCACAGATAGATGGTCAGAGTGAGCGCACCATCCAGACACTTGAGGATATGTTACGTGCATGTGCACTTGACTTTCAGACCAGCTGGATTGACAAGTTACATCTGATCGAGTTTAGCTACAACAACAGTTACCTTGCTTCGATCAAGATGTCTCCCTTCCAGGCATTATACGGTAGACCATGCCGCACGCCATTATGCTGGGATGAGTCGAGAGTGAGACGGTCATTATAGGACCAAAGTATCTGGAACAAGTTCAAGTAGAGGTACAATAGATCCGGGCTAACATGAAGTCAGCTCAGGATAGGCAGAAATCATATGCCGATGTGCGCAGACGTGACCTGGAGTTCGCCGTGGGCGATCAGGTATTTCTGAGAGTATCCCCCATAAAGGGAGTGTTTCGTTTTGGCCAGAAAGGCAAGTTGAGCCCAAAATATGTGGGGCCTTATGTTGTGACGGAGCGGATCGGCCCGGTAGCTTACAGACTTGATTTACCCGCCGAGCTGGGCAAGGTACATGATGTATTTCATGTGTCCCAGTTGAAGAAATATATGTCTCATCCGTCTCATGTACTTTAGCCTGAAAGGCTAACCTTAGAGCCGACCATGCGATCAGTGGAGACTCCGGTACGGATTCTGGATACTAAGACTCGAGACACTCGCCATAAGTCTGTGAGACTGTGTGAAGGTTCTCTGGTCTAACCAAGACGTTGAAAAGGCCACTTGGGAGCTGGAATATAAGATGAAGGCGAAGTACCCGTCGTTGTTTACTTCTTAGTATTTATATGTATAGGGTATGGGGCGTACCCGTATTTTAAGGGGGGGTAGAGCCGTTTCGGTTATGTGTGTACGACATGTATTTGGATACATTGTCTGTGTTATGTTGTTATGTTGTTACCTTGTTATGTTACAGACCGTTGAGTCTGAATGATGTTGTGTTGTTATGTGGTTTGGACCTCGTGTCCGATGCTATGTAAGTATGTGTTAATGTTGTTATGGAAGCATTGTTATATGTATTCCGGTGTTCTAATATTTAAGATATATGGGAAGTATGAACTTTAGGGACAAAGTTCTTTTAAGGGGGGTAGATTGAAATACCCCATACCTAGGTATGTTGTTTAAACACTAAAATAAGGTATATTAAGACTAAAAAGAGTCTTAGAAACATTAGTAAATAATTTAAACCATAGAAAACACAAAAATACCTTAAGGTCAATAAAGGCCAAAATGTGCTCTAAGCTTGGGATAAGCTTGGTTAAGACCTAGTGAGCTTACCAAGACCTTATTTATATATTAATGAACATATTAAACCAATTACCAAAGAAAACCAAGCTTGAAAACAAGTTAAAACACAAAATGTGCTTTAAGGAGTCTTGAAGCACGTTTTTGGAAAATTGTCTTGTAAATGAGTTTTGAATGGCTAAATGTCCATCATTACTCTTTAATTAATATGTGTACTACTTGGTATCACATTAGGAAGTCTAAATCAATGGGAAATCAAAAATTTCACAACTATGTGCCTTGTTTTTGTGAATAGTAACCAAATTAACCAAGTTTATAACATATGTCAATATAAGTGTGACAATTGGTCAACAAAGACTAAAACACCCCTTACTACTAAATGGGGGCCGGATTTTATAAGGGTGAGTCATCTCCCCCTTGTTAGTTTATCAAGTAAGCAAAATTAATAAAGTAAATCACTATTTACTTTTTTACTTTAAATATCAAAAACTAGTTACTTATCCTCATTCTCTTCTTCCCTCTTCATTTCCCACGTCTCCAACCTCTCTTCTATCTCCTTCTTGCTCTCCATTCACGGTTTTGCAATAGTACCACCACCATATATCATCTTCAACCTCTTGTAATTCCTAGCTCACTTTGCCCAATCAAAAACAAAGACGACCATTCTCTTTGTCTTGCCAAGCTCTTCATTCCTATCTTCTCAAAATTCCAAGAGCTCCATTTCGGTGCCAAGAGGAATCTCAATGGGAGGAGCTTGAGCTCATTTTTTCACATATTATTGTTCTCCTTGGCTTCTAGGTAAGGAAACTCAAATAAAAACTCCATTTCCTTCTTGTTTTGATGTTGACCGAGAATCACCATTGATGGTGTCCCTTATATTGCTTTGTTCAAGCTTCATTTGAACCTTCCAAGGGCTTGGTGGAGTCCTCTCTTGCTACATATCCAAACTCTCTTTCATATCCAAGGTAAAACAATCATCTAAATGTTCTAAGGCAATCAATGTATCTAGGGTTTACAATGCGATAAAGCATAAAGCTTGTATACTCATTTCATTAATTGTATATTGTTTAGAAGTTGACAAGAAATCAAACACCCTTACTGATTTTTAAACAAGGGAACAAAAAGAAGTTTGTGAGGAAAAGAGGTAAATATGCTAACCTAATGTAGCTTATAATGTCTTAGGAGAAATGAGCTTATATTGCTTATTAAAATGATCTAAGGAGCCAATGGTAAATGACTTAGAAAAATGCTCTCAAGGGCTTAGTAAAAGGCATATGTATTGTTGGGTGTATTTGCAGGTCAAAGGCAAATATAATGTGGGAAATTCAGTGTTTATGATTTATGCTATTTAAGGGCCTAAGTGCCAAGCAATTTAAATTATGCACTATATTGTGATGTAGTGTTAAATGAGTGAAGTTTTGTGTACAAGCATGTTTTTGATGGATTTTAGTGCTCTTGATTGTTTAATGGTGAAGTCAATGTGTTTTGGCTTAGTAATGCTCTAGGAGAGTTCATGTCAAAATTTAGGTAATGTACAAGAAGTTCTAAGTGGTTAAAATCAGATTTGATGAACTAGGAAGTGTTAGAAATGTTTAGGTGTTTTACTAAAGGAGAAGTAATGTCTTAGGTGTTCTAGGAAACAAAAAGGACTTAGACATCAACTAGAAGTTTTGGTTAGGAAGAAAAGATGCTTGGGAGATGATGTTGTAGTGGTGAGAAAACATTTGGGAATAGTGGAAGTCATAGGTATGAAACACCACATAGAAACTTAGTGAAAAACATTATAAGTGTAACCTTTTTATAAGAATTTGTGTAATTCTTGAGGAGGATTTTGATGAATGATTTAAGGAGTTTAATGGAGGTCTTAAGGTGTGTTTGAAGTGCCCAAATGAAGTTAGAACATACTAGGATATATGAGGTGAATTTTGGAGTTAAATGGGCAATTAAAAACAAGGGTCTGGAGCAGACCAACTTGGGGACCGGACCTGCAAGGTCGGTCGAGCCTAGTTTACTCTGCGAGAAATGGTCTCTGGAATGGACCGACATTGGGGACCGGACTTGCAAGGCCGGTCGGGCATGGATTTTTAGTATGGATTGAGTCTCTGGAATAGACCGACCTTGGGACCAGACTTACAAGGTCGGTCATGCCTAAATTTTTGTACGTAGTGAGTCTCGGGAATCGACCGATCTTGCGACCAGACTTGCCAAGATCGGTCGGGCTTGAATTTTCAAAGGAAAGAAACTTTCAGGAATAGACCGAACTTGCAAGGTCGGTCGGAGTAGTAGAATTTTTGATGGTAATATGTTCTGAATGGACCGACCTTGTGTAAGGTCGGTCGGACCAAACTTAAAAAAAAAAACAAACAAAAGTGGCTTAAGTAGTTAACCCTAAGGGGGTATAATGTAGGTAATCAAGGATAAGTTTGGACATTAAAACATGTCATATAACCATGTTAAACACTTAGTAAATTTGAAGTTAAGTAAGTTAATTAACCGACATTCTTAAATCATGTATAGGAGTGACCTACGGTGGAAACCAGTCGAAGCAAGGACCAAGGTATGGTTTTCTTGCAGTCTATTGCCTACCGGTTTACACCGGCTTGTGTGTGTATGTTTTTCTGTTGTTTATGACCTTGTGAGACTTAAGTCATGTAATGAGTTTACTGTTGTTAAATATTATTGAATTGTTAGTGTGACTCTCTCTTCCCTTGTGTGTGTCTAACAAGACTTAACCAATTGTTTGTGATTTGTTTATTGAGTTCAATGTTGAACTTCTAACAAGTGCTAACGGGGAAGTGAGGAGTCCGGTCTGTTCCGGCCACGCGTGTGAGTATGGGAGTCGATGTCATAACCGGTTCGATTCTCTTTGTATGTTATGGTTGTTTTCCAATTTGGTTTCCAACCTTCCCTTTAGCTTAACCAAGGCTATTTTACTGACTCACGTCGGGCCACAAGGCATACTATTTGTTCGGTGTGCTTGGGTCACTATATCCGAGGCACCTTGTGTTAAGTTATCCGTTCAATCTAACAGGACGATAACGATTTATGTAACGAGCTTAGCATGAGTTTGGCAACATTCTCTTGGCTCTCAATGGGAACTAATTGTGTTGATTCGTCTCCTAAAAGGACACGTTCTTGTATGTTATGTGTGATGTTATTATGCAATAATCTTGCTATGATTTATAAGTTGTATGTTTAAAATGAATGCCACGTCATCATGACAATTAGTTGGCGCGTATCCCGGTAGCCGATGGCTGCGCGTTAACCATACCAGCCAAGGGTTGTTGACCCCCTCAGGGGCTCCATATTTTTTACTATAGGATGAGGATCGAGGAAGCGGAATGGCTATAGATCCTAGGTTACAGGAATACTTTTGGTTTTTTTGGAGTTGTGCCCGGGATGCGCCTGTGCTCCCGTGGCTATATGTTTTTGGTACCATTGAATTACAGTGACAGATTGTGGTGTACAGTTTACAGTTATGGATGTAGTTACAAACTCGGTATTAGTTTATGTATTAAAGGTTATTAGTTCTATGCTCGGGAGTCTGATCATCAGACTGGTACGCTGTATTTTTTCTGCCTTGTTGACCACGTGGGTGGTTAACGGCGTTGTAGCACCGAATCGTTTAGTATTATTTAGTTGTTAAATCCGCTACGATTTCAAGTATTGTTAGTGCGTAGTAGGGGTGTGCTACAGAAAACCCGACAAACGTTGTTAGTAAATAACGGGGAATGAACCGGAGGGATTAGTGACGGTACGGGGTACCATAGAGAATGTTGTTATATGGGATGCTAATCTGTAGCGTTATTTATTAGACTGTTAGAGACGTCACGAGGAGCATCGGATCTAGCTATTCATACTCCACGGTTTATAATCAGGGTGAACGTTATGTTGTTACGTGTCTCTGATTGTCTCTGAGGGCTGAATTCTGTGATAAGATTTGTTGTCTGAATGTGTGAATAAATAGCATGAACTGTATATTTAAGCTGTTTATTATTGACTGTTTTTACGATAACAGTATCGGTTCGTATATATGGACCTATATATAAAACGAACTAGCGGCTATGGTGCTATGTTATATGAATATAAGGAACGTCAAAAAGACGTTGTAGCACTAGGATAATAAGATATATACATTATCCGAGACTTAAATATGGAGCATTTGGCCATTTCTAACGCCGCTCTCATATCTAACACTGGATCCCGAGTTTACATACTTCGGATTGGACTAACGACCTTAGTCTGCTGTGTTAGAAAAATTGGTAATGCGATGCGATGGTGTAAATGAAACAAAGCCAAGAGGATGTGGCTCTTGGTGTGCCCTGTGATCACAAAAACGATACTAGGATTTCCGCGTACGGGTCCGCAAGTATTAAGAAATTTTCCCGCGAACTAGAATGGTTCGTTGGTCGGAGACTCTCTACCGCTGGAGTGGCTACTGCCGTGGGTGACCCGCCATAATATATGGGTAATTTAGAGTCACGTCGTTTTAACGAGACGTTGTCACTAGGTATAACTGAACAGTTATGACAGCTGGTTAGCTCGTATATTGGCGAACAATATTGGACTTTTATGCCAAGGACGGGAATTAATACTCGTTTATTATTCTCGTTGTTTCGCCTTGTTGTTCAATGGTTATGCTGTGTGGATTATATTATGTGTGTTAATGGTTGTGTTATTTGTATGGTTATTACTGTTAATTGTTTTACCGTTTAAATATTAAAACGGTATTGCATGTAATGAATCTCATGCTCTCGACCACTTAATTGAGGGATTTGAGGTGGCATGACGGGGCATGTGATAACATACTCAACAGGGGCTGATTCCATACCACAACCATGTTTATTTCAGGAGACTAGCTGGTTGTCGACGCAGGCACGACGGTTCTTAGCGACTTTTGGTTAGACTTGGTACGAACTGAGACAATGGTTATTTTGGACTCGGGTTTTTATGAACCGAGGTGTATTTGGGTTAGACGCTCACATGTACGGATTTATGTAAAGACAGACTTATGTTGTATATATTCTAGTTCTATTTAAGAAATACTATCTATCTCTTATGGTCAATGTAGAATACGTTTTGTATGTTGATTATCATGTAACGCGTTATCACTCGTATGGATGAGCGATGATGGTGACACCATAGAACGACAGTCTGTTATTTACCGCTGTGATTTAATTATTAAGTACGACGTTTGTACGATGATTAGGAGCCGAATTAGTAGGGGTGTCACAAAAGTGGTATCAGAGCGGAGTACCGCTCTGATTACAAGAGATAGTAGTTAAGTACCGTGAGCCTAGGTTATTCAAATACGAGTACCATTGAGGAGTTGGAAACGAGAAGGATTAGGAGATTGTGGGAACAAGTGTGTTTAACGACTTTAGGGCTATGTGAACTATGAATGAGGAATGTGCGATATTCTTACCGAGTGTTGACTTAATTCAGATCTTTCAGATGTCTTCTAGAGGTCGTTCGACAGGCAGAGGTAGAGGCGGCGGGTCTGGAGGAGGTCCTCCTGAAACCCGCCCGTGGGCGTTGCTGAGACGGTTGCTGCCGTCTTTGCACAGCTAGCCTAGATGGGAGGCATCCAGATTGGAGCGCCACCCATAGTCCCACCCACACCTGCATTGAGAGAGCCAAACTGGCTGAAAGAGCGTCGCCGACACGCGAGTTCCAACATATGATGGAGTAGCTGACCCCACCGTCCTAGAGAGGTATTCATTGAGCACGAGAAGGCTTTCGACGCCATTCATGTGCCTGTTGAGCACTAGGTCAGTATAGCAGCCTTTCATCTGAGTGGACGCCGCTAGCACTTGGTGGAGGTCCATGAAGGCACATTATACTACTATAGAGGTTTCGGATGGGCGGTTATGTGGAGTTGCTGAGGGAGAAGTATTATCCGCTTCACCTTGCAGTAAGGAAGAGAGTGGAGTTCGAGGGGGCTGAGGCAGGGTAGTCTGACAGTGGATCAGTACTACTCTTCGTTCATCAGGCTGTTGGACTTTGTCCCAGGAGTTGTCTATTCTGACACCGTGAAGGTGGAGAAGTTCAGAGGTGGGCTGCGTTATGCTATCAAGGCAGCCATGGGTGCTGTTTTATACCCTACGGTCTAGGTAAATTAGTTAACAGTTTATACATTGTAACTCAGTTTGATTTATTACAAGTTTCGGGGAACTCATTGATGCATTATAGGAGTGCTATGATGCTGCTTCTCGGACCGAGCTGTTGGTGAAAAGCCGGGATGACAACCAGGGGCAGAAGCGTAAGGCCCCCAAGAAGGAGGCTGAGGTTGTGGCTGGAGGCGGAGGTAGCAAGGGCGAGAAGTAAGAACCGCTTTTATTTATTAAATTGTTTTACTTTCTTGCCTGCTTTTATACGTGCAATTCCTAACTCTTTGACAATAACAAGAAGAAAAAGTTCTCCTAGAAGGAGAAGAAGAAGGAGCAGGCCAGCCAGAAGGGCAAGAAGAAGGTTCTGATGCTGACTGGACCTACTTATGATGTCCAGCCTCTCAGATCTGCACCCCCTGAGGGTAAGCGATCGAACCTCGTGAATGAGTTTTGAATTACACTGACCATTACCGTTCTTGTATTACTCCAATTGTTGTGTGATAATAGGTTCTGCACCCCAGCGCCACTTCCATTGCAAGAGCTGTGGTAAAGACCACCCGAGTGTTGACTGCGCCGGGCAAGCGGTGGACTACCACCACTGTGGGAAGAAGGGCCATAGGTCGTTCGAGTGCTTCGCGAATCCGAAGAGCCGAGCGTACCACCCGTCGAAGGGGACTCAGAGCACATCAGCTGGAGGAACTGGAGCTCGAGGTGGCTAGAAGGGGCAGGCGCCCACCGCCCAGAAGGGGCAGCAGCAGACCCAGAAGACGACTCTACCGGGCAGCCGCACGCTGAATGCAGCGGGAGCTTTAGGCTCAGGTACTAGTACTCAGCGTGGTGATTGTATGAGAGCATGACTAAGTGTTAAACGTTTTACCTTAGCATGAATGCGTGTTTTAATTACCACTTTAGACAAATGACTTACCTAGGAAACCTTTTACCTCTTAGGACACTTTGATATCTGCTATCCCACACTCAGAAGACCAAGGCCACCTAGACCCGTGGAAGAAAGACGGGAGTACCCTGGCGAGTTGTGTCCTGTGGTCAGACCGGGCATGATACTTCTCAGAGAGTTCCTGGCCTTAGATGAACAAATCGCCATAGTGGATGAGTGTAGAGCTTTAGGTAAGGGTTTGGGAGGATTTTATACCCCTGTATTTAGTAGTGGTTCTAAGATGAAATTGCACATGATGTGCTTAGGGAAGGATTGGGATCCGCAAGCTAGGGTTTACCGAGAGGTGAGGATGGTAGATGGCGTGTCAATACCTAAGATACCTGAGAGTTTCCTAACCTTGGTGAGAAAAGCAATAGATATTGCTCAAGGCTGCGAGACTTACCCTTTACCCGACATGCCACCCTATGTTTGCATCATCAACTACTACGAGCAGGGAGGAAGGCTTGGGATGCACCAAGACCGTGATGAGACGACCGAGTCCATCACCAGGGGAATACCGGTTGTGTTGTGCTCCATTGGCGATGATGCTGAGTTCATCTATGGAGATCAGAAGAGGATGGATCTAGCAAGCAAGATCGTCCTCAAGTCTGGGATGTGTTGGTATTTGGTGGAGAATCAAGGCTAGTATATCATGGGATTAAGAGCATTAAGCTCAATACCGCCCCCCAGCTCTAGTGAGTGAGACCCACATCCGACCCGACCGTTTAAATTTAACTTTCAGACAGTACTGATGTATTTTAGTAGCTAAGTGTGTAACCTTGTTGTAATACCAATTGGACAAATGAAATAAGAGTTTATGTACCTTCAAGTATATGTGTTCCGTTTGTTAATACCTTTAATTGATAACTCCAGGCCATGAAAATGAAACGGAGGGTACCTTATGCATCTTAGATATGGCGCAAGCTAAGGAGTCCGGTAATGTCATCATAGGTACCTTTCCTGTCGATGGTGTTAGTGCTTCCATATTGTTTGACTCCGGGGCTTTACATTCGTTTATCTCCTCGACATTCGCTAAGAAGCTGAGGGCAGCCCCCGAACAGCTCTCTGACTTTTCAGTCACTCTTCCTTCCAAGGAGAGAGTTAGTTGCACCAGACAATACACGGGATTAGAGATCATCATTATAACTGAGACCTTCCCCATCGACCTGATCGAGTTCAAGAACAAGGGCCGCCTACATTATGCAGAGCATCGACTACTACTGAAGGGGCCGAGCGGCAAGACAGTGTCATACCGCAGTGTGAAGAGAGAGCCGACTGTTAAGAACGTGTCAGCGCTATCCCTGATTAAGGACGTTAGGAAGGGCCGACAGGCCTTCCTCTGATATGTTCAGGACACGAGACAGAGCGAGGAGATGGACTCAGACATTCCAGTCATGGTAGACTTCTCCGACTTGTTTCCTGATGAGCTGCCAGGCATACCGCCTGTGCGCGAGGTTGAGTTCACCGTCGACTTGTTGCCAGGTACGGCCCCTATTGCTAAGGCGCCCTACCGTATGACGCCAGCTGAGATGAGGGAGCTGAAGCTACAGCTAGAGGACCTCCTCAACAAGGGATTCATACAACCTAGTGTTTCTCCTTGGGGTGCTCCAGTACTGTTCGTCAAGAAGAAGGACGATAGTTGCGACTCTACATCGACTACCGCGAGCTTAATGTGGTCACGGTCAAGAACAAGTACCAGTTACCACAGATTGACGACTTGTTTGACCAGCTGAGAGGAGCCAGTGTGTTCTCGAAGATAGATCTCAGATCTGGCTACCATCAGATCAGGATTGCAGAGGGTGATGTGGAGAAGACAGCTTTCAGAACTCGGTATGGGAACTACGAGTTCACCGTTATGCCATTCGGGTTGTCGAATGCACCATCTATCTTCATGGACTTGATGAACCGTCTCTTCAGAGAGTAGCTTGATAGTTCAGTTGTGGTCTTGATCGATGATATACTGGTCTATTCTAAGACCGAGGAGGAGCATGAGTTACATTTGAGGCAGGTTTTGAGTATCATGAGAGAGAACCAGCTGTATGCCAAACTCTCAAAGTGTGAGTTCTGGTTGGACAACGTGTCATTCCTTGGACATATTATATCAGCGAGCGGGATATCTGTAGACCCTGCCAAGAATGAGGCAGTGAAGAGTTGGCCAAGGCCGAAGACGGTAACAGACGTCCACAACTTTCTGGGTTCGGCAGGTTACTATCGAAGGTTCGTGAATGATTTCTCCAAGGTGGCCAAACCGAAGATGAATCTCATGAAGAAGGAGTCCCAGTTCTTATGGTCTGCCGAGTGCGAGCAGTCCTTTCAGACGCTGAAGGATCTCCTGACATCGGCGCCCGTCTCTACTATCCCTGAGGGCACCGATGGGTTCGAGGTATATTATGATGCCTTTGGAACCAGTCTAGGTTGTGTGCTTATGCAGCACGGGAAGATTATTGCCTACGCATCCCGACAGCTGAAGAAGCACGAGGTGAACTACCCCACACACGACCTTGAGTTGGGCGCAATAGTCTTTGCTTTGAAGATCTGAAGCCATTATCTTTATGGTGTGACAGTCACCATCTACTATGATCACAAGAGTTTACAGCATCTCTTCACTCAGAAGGAGCTGAACATGTGACAGAGAAGATGGGTCAAGTTCTTGAAGTACTACGACATAGACCTGAGGTACAAGGAGGGCAAGGCGAATGTTGTAGCCGACGCCCTGAGCCACAGAGCACACTCATTGTTTACACTTTTAGCGGGCAGCAGTCTGGTTGATGAGATATGAGCTGCATAGGAGAACGATCAGTATATGCAGGGTATCAGGCAGAAGATGACAGAGGGTTGTTTTGAGAGTCAGAAGTACGACTTCGAACAGAGCGATGACGGCATGATTCGACTGAATGGCCAGTTATGTATTCCAGAGTCTTCTCCTGACCTGAAGGAGAAGATACTCCAGGAGGCTCATTGCTCGTCCTTATCCGTCCTTCCTGGTTCTTCGAAGATGTACAAGGACTTGAAGGTCCATTTCTAGTGGAGCGGGATGAAGAAGGACGTAGCCGACTACGTGACTAGATGCTTGAGCTCTCACAAGGTTAAGTTTGAGCACAGGAGACCTGGCGGATTAGTGCAGTCCATGCCTATTCCTTGCTGGAAGTTCGAGGACATCTCGATGGATTACGTTGTCGGTCTCCCACCGACTAAGGGAGGACTGAACACGATTTGGGTCATTGTAGATTGTCTTACGAAGGTGGCGACGTTTGTCGCTATTAAGGATTCCTGGAAGGTCCCAAAGTTGGCAGACTTATTCCAGAAGGAGGTGATCCGGCACCATGGTGTGCCAAAGACCATTGTATCCAACAGGGACTCTCGATTTTGTCTAGATGCTGGGGTCTGGTTCAGGAAGCCTTGGGTACAAAGCTGAAGCTCAGTACATCATTCCATCCACAGACCGACGGTCAGAGTGAGAGTACCATCCAGACACTGGAGGACATGCTGAGAGCATGTGCCTTGGATTTTCAGGGGAGCTGGTTAGAGCGTCTACATCTGATTGAGTTTGCCTACAACAACTACCACCACTCCTTGATACAGATGCCACCGTTCCAGGCACTATACGGTAGACCGTGTAGGACTCCTTTATGCTGGGATGAGGCCAGCGAGACTACGCTTCTAGGACCTGAGTACCTAGAGCAGATCAAGGAGGATGTCTACAGATTCATAGGAACATGAAGGCAGCCCAGGACTGGCAGAAATCATATGCAGACACCAGGAGGAGAGACATTGAGTTTACTACCGATGACATGGTATTCCTCGGAGTGCCACCCAGTTTGGGCAGAAGGGCAAGCTGAGCCCGAAGTATGTTGGCCCTTATGCGATTAGGGAGCGAGTGGGCCCGTTAGCCTACAGGCTGGATTTGCCAGCAGAGCTCGGGAGGGTGCACGACGTCTTTCACGTTTCACAGTTGAAGAGGTATGTGCCCCATCCTTCGCACGTTCTAGAGCCTGAGACTTTAGAGTTGGACCCCGCTCTACGATATGAAGAAGTACCACTCCACATCCTCGATACGAAGACAAGGCAGACTAGGAACAAGACCGTTAGCATGGTCAAGGTTCTTTGGTCGAACCATGAGGTGGAGGAGGCCACATGGGAGTTAAAAGACTCCATGATAGTGAAGTATCTAGCACTCTTCGAGTAGTGGCTGTGATACTTGTACGGGTTCACGGTCAAACCCTTTTTAAGGGGGGTAGACGCCACTTGGCTTGCGCATATGTCATGCACTTGGTCTTGTTTTGTGGTGTGTTTTGGTGGTATGCTGCGTCATACATGTTTGTTTGGTTGATTGTATGTTTGATACATTGTATGTATGTGCCTTAGTGCACCTGGTTGAATATATATAGTACCTCTGAGTACTTCTATTGGTGAGTCGGATGTGCACCTTGTTTAGTGCTGTGTTATGAATGAGATTATGCCATGAGTTTCGGCTATTTGAAATGTGCTGTATCAATTATGATACATATAGACTAGGTCTGAACCTAGTGGGAGTTACTCCCTAGCGATGGTCTGTTTTGATTACTTAGTGGAACTGGATTCCTTAGGTGAACTGAATATGAATAAGGACTTCGGGACGAAGCCTTTTTAAGGGGGGTAGATTGAAATACCCCTAACCTTAAAAACTTAATTAAATGATCTATTAATTATCTAAGAAAATTAATAATCATCGTAATACCATTGGGGAATAATCTAAGATCTCAACAAGGCAAAAACATGCCTTAAGATTGGTAAAGCCAAAAATGTGCTTTAAGACACCATAGAGATTGTATGACCTCAATTAGGATCCAAAATGGATTCCTAAGTATTATAATTAAGTAATGAACACTATAAAACTATTCTCAAAGGAAACAAACTCAAAAATATGTTCTAACACAAATTGTGCTTTAAAACTCCTTAAAGCACGTCTTTGAGAAAAATTGACTTTCTTAGTGGGTTTTGAGTGGTGTTAGGCGTTGGATTATACCTTTATATACTAATTTAATATAATGTACCACATTAGAAGGTCTAATTCCAAGATTTTCAAATGAATCACAAATATGGAATTCATTTATGAATAGTAACCGAAATAGTGCATTTTTAAGTAATATTCACCAAGCCAAGTCAATGGCCAAGACTTGACCATCCTTATCTATATGAAGGAGGAAGAATTTAAGGAGGAAGACATCACATTAAGCTTAGGCAAAATATCTTGCCAATTTAGTGAATCATCACTTTACTATTCCATTTCTTACTTTTTATTCCTTAAAACACAAAATCTTGCTTTCTCTTTCCTCTTGTTCCATTCCAGCTGAGTACCTAGCACTTCCTAAACCTCTCAAGCTGTGTTCTTGAGTAATCAAGGGAAATCTAACTCATTTCCACCTAAGGTAATGGTTTAGTCATATTTTAGCTCTTTTTCTTCATCTCTTCATTACCTACACATGGAGCTAATGATCTATCACTTTCCATGGCTCAATCTATTTTAAACCTTTAACAAAGGCTATTCTCGGCTGAACCAACCCTTGGGACCAAGGTGGTCAAAATTTCCGTTATAAGGTAAAAACATACCTTAAGGATTTCCTTTCTCCATCCGGTTTTCTTTGCTTGATTTACATGAGTTTATACACTCATAATCTTCCCATTATCATGTTGTTTCAGTGTGTTAACCCCTTGGAGCAAGAGTGGCTGAAAACAAGAAGAAAATCCATACTTTAAGGCATTTTTCCAAGTTAAAATCTATTACCATAGCACCTTGCTGTCATCTAGGTATTCCCAATGTTTTTATGGTGATTTTAACACCCTTTGGTGTTCTGTATTCAGGCCGAAAACACTTTGAGACAACCTTTCCATTTTAAGGTAATTTTTGCCTTAAATCTTACATTAATTTGTTCTTTATGGCTAGCTCATGCTTAGAGTATAACCATATCTTATTTTGGTGTATTAAACATGTTAAAGTGCTGAGTTGATTTTTCCTCTACGCTGCCGTGAGGGTTTTAGAGCATTTAGGCACTTTAATCAAGGTATAAATACCTTACCTTATATTATATGATTTCTAAGTTCATATATTATATGTGCCGAGAGTGGAGTAATTTAAATGACTTAGATAAATTAAGCTAGTCATTTAAGTGATTTAATTTACATAATGGTCAAATTATGACATTATGTGGAAGAATTAGTAATATTGGAAGAATTGGAGTAAGGCCGAGAGTTTATAGTAATTTTAAGCTATTTATGTGTAATTTATGTTATATAGCAAAGTTGTAATAAGGGCATGTCATTAGGCCATTTTAATTTAGTTTAAAAGCTTATTTAATTTAATTTATGCTTATAGCATTAAAGTTGGGGTCAAATGGTAATTACTAGGAATATATGAAGTCGTGGGCATAAATAAAAGGAATTTAGGGTGTTAAATGAATTTAAATAAAAATTATAACATTTTGTAAAGTTTTGTGTCAAAATTGTAAAAATAAGAAAGTATGGGGTATAGGTAGTAATTACCGAGAGTTTGAGCTCAAATGGGATTTAGAAGTCAAAATTGACTATATAGGAGACTTTGACCAAGTTTGGAAATGTTTATGGAATTAAAATACTACCTTATATTAAGTTAGTTATTAAATTGAAAAAGATTTATAGGTATTGGGGTGATATTGTGATTTCCGAAACTTAAGGGTACCAAATGGGGTTTAGAACAGACCTTGGGTTATTAGAAATTTTTAGGAATTTATTTGGTTAAATTTGGAGTTAGTATGAATTGTATAAGTGTAATATATGATATTTTATATCATTGTTACATATGGGTAACAGATGGGGGTATACCCGTAAATATTGAAAGTATAAGGTTAGGAATGATGTTTATAACCTTTTGGTATAGTTTGGTAATTTTTGGAATTATATATGAGGTTTTATTACGATATATGTATAATATATAGTTTTAATGACATTAGGAAACTATATGTTATAAAACGGGGAGATTTGGTGAATATAGAAAGTTGAGTGGTAAGAATTAAATTGGAACAGACCCTAGGGTCTATTCGGAAATTATAAGGTATTATAACCATAGGTTATAATTATATTAAGGTTTAAAGATTATAATATAAGGTATATATTATAAGTGTAACAATGTAATATAATTTGGGGTTGTTTTGTAAATTCTGGAAGTATAATGAAATTAAATAAAAACCGACAACCATATGGGTTGTTTGGTATTTTGCAACATCTTATAACTATAGGTTATGAATGTTTTAATGACATAAATGTCATAATATATGTTTATATAATTATAATGTAACATTATATAAATAATGTGGTGGATTTTGTAAATATTAAAGAACACAGGTGTAGTTCGGTAATAATGGGTATTTTAGAATAAGAATTTATAATATGGTTTTCAATGTTATAAAGGTTGTAACATTTATAATATAAGAAATATTCATTAAAGAGAATGAATATATTATAAAGACTTATCATAAAATAAATGGTCCCATAATACATATATAAATAAATATATGTTATGGAGTGAAAAATACAATATGGTTCAATAACCATATAATATCATAATTACAATGATATAAGGTAAGAAGGAAAGAATTATAAACATTAGATAAGGAAATTCTAATGTTATGTTGTACATGAAATAATAAGGAGTTATATAATTCAACGTATTTTTACACATGAATTATACTACATTACACTTGGAAAAACTAACCTTAGGAAAATAAATACTAAGGTGAGATGTATAATATATGATTAAGATTTATACATGCAATATAGTGACAAACTATATAATATACAAGTGTATATTAAGCTACATACGATAACAAAAGTTTAACATTAAGTATATTAATATACGAGACGTAACCACGCATGTAATATAGCGTTTTTCCTAATCCCGAGATAAACCGAAAACCCGACAAACGTTGTTAGTAAATAATGGGGAATGAACCGGGAGGGATTAGTGACGGTACGGGGTACCGTAGAGTAATGTTGTTACGGGATGCTAATCTGTAGCGTTATGTATTATTAGACTGTTAGAGACGTCACGAGGAGCATCAAATCTAGCTGATTCATACTCCATGGTTTTATAATCAGGGCGAACGGTATGTTGTTACCTGTCTCTGAGGGCTTCCTTAGTTCAGACTTCTGTGAATACTCTGATAAGATTTGTTGTCTGAATGTGTGAATAAATATGCATGAACTGTATATTTAAGTTGCTTATTATTTACTGTTTTGTGATAACAGTATCGGTTCGTATATATGGACCTATATATAAAACGAACTAGCGGATATGGTGCTATCTTATATGTAATATAAAGAACGTCAGAAAAACGTTGTAGCACTAGGATAATAAGATATATACATTATCCGAGACTTAAATACGGAGCATTGGCCTTTTCTAACGCCGCTCTCGTGTCTAACACTGGATCCCGAGTTTACATACTTCGGATTGGACTAACGACCGTAGTCTGCTGTGTTAGAAAAATTGGTAATGCGATGCGATGGTGTAAATGAAACAAAGCCAAGAGGATGTGGCTCTTGGTGCGCGCTGTGATCACAAAAACGATACTAGGATGTCCGCGTACGGGTCCGTAAGTATTAAGAAATTTCCCGTAAACTAGAATGGTTCATTGGTCGGAGACTCTACCGCTGAAGTGGCTACTGCCGTGGGTAGACCTTGCAATTCGGGTTGATGGGTCGGGTTGATATCAACCCTAACCCAACCCATTTAAAATATCATTAACCCAACCCAACCCAAAAATAATCGGGTTAAAAATCATGACCCTAACCCAACCCATTTAAAATCATTCAACCCTAACCCAACCCACCCGACCCATTTTTAAGCCAACACAATAACTTATATCGACTTTAAATGATATGTTATACAAAGAATCGAGAGTACTACACAGTTTCCTATGAATTCAAAAATCTTATAACATGTGCTCTTTCCATTGGGTTCTTTTTTATGAATCCTATCCAGATTTATACATGATCCCAGTTAATCAAATAGAGAACAAAAATAAAAACAAATGATTCATTCCCTAATCCAGATAGAGAATATCTTAATACAATGTCAAAATTTCATGCAGTAGGAAATCTAAAAGTGATTGGGAAACAAAAAACTATAAATAAAAACCGTTCAGGTTAACCAACCAGGCTATTACTTTCCTCCTCTCAGCAACTACAAAAGCTTCAGGTCTGTTTATATATTCTTTCTTTCTTCTATCACTATAATATCATCTCTTCTTAATTGGTGAAATTTGATCAATTAAACAATCAGACCAGCGACATCATGGAGTAATTAATAGCACATCAGCATCTGCAACCTACCAAAAGTTCTTCACCAGTCAAGCTTATGATTCGTTAACTTCTTTATCTACTAAGCTCAAACCAGCTGTGAGAGCCTCCAACGTAGCATTCTCTTTGCTCAAATCTATCATTTAAGAACAATACTCGTTGTTTAACACATGGAACATTAGATATTCAAATAATATTCCACAATAGTAACTATACTACAAGTATTTACCTTTACCACTAAACGACCAATTTTTCGAACACATTAAAGCTTCCACAACCTCAGAATCAAGTGAACTACGATACTGATCCAAAGCTTTTCCACCCATACTAAAAGCACTTTCAGAAGCAACACTTATTATAGGAACACTAAGCACATCTCGTGCCATGGCAGCCACCTTGGGATATTGAATAACATGTGTTTCTCCACTAATTCATTGTATATCAAACTTATTATTCATCTCATCAGAAAGCTTATACCTTGCCTCTTCCAAATAAGATCCAGCTGAGACTTCGTACAAGTATTCTCTTCATATTCAAGTGATTTGAATTAAATTACACAAAAGATCAAATTAGAACACAAACATTTTACACGATGCATGAAATTTTGGTAGATGACAGTAATACCTCAAGGAATACAGTCTTGATGTTACTCTCACCATCAATTGACGGAGAGAGGGTTGATGGTGAAAAAGATGTAGAAATAGAAGGGGAATGATTTTTGCTAGTATTCTCTCCTATATACTCATCAACCACCATGTACAACTCAGCTTTCAACCGAAAAGACTCACTCTTCAATAGTAATAGTAGTGGAACATGTCTATAATAGAAAGATATACATGACCATCGTCAGTTTCTTGCATTTCTGGCCGTCTCCTATTTCTAAGACATTTCCGGGACGAGAGACGACTACAATGACGTGTCCGTGCTTCATAAATACTAAAGCTAATTAAGAAGAATGAAAGAAACAAAATTGATGAAAGAAACAAAATTGATGAAATTGGCATGATGAATTTTGGAATAGTGGCAAAGTCTAGAATTCGAAATTAGATTAGAGAGTAAGAGTACAAGTAACATATCAACCAAACTGACAACACAAAAGGAGAAATAGATTTTGAGAATCCTACCTACATAATCACATCAACAAGAAGAACTTTAAGATGACAATAGCCAGTATAGTCAAACAGTATACGAGCATGCTTATCCAGAAACCAATATACTATCTTGCTATTGTCAAAAGAAAACAGAGACAGAAGAATGTGAAAAGGTGGAGAGGAAGAGACGAGAATGCTGTGATGCATGAGAAAGAAAACATGAGGAAAGAAAAACAAACCTTCGGCCTAGATGAACAGCGGCACCTGGACTGGATATGTGAGTCTGCTGCACCGCACCGCAAAACATTAAGGTTTTTAACCTTGTGCTAAGGTTTGGCTAGCCAGGTGAGCCAATAGCTAAAAAATTCTGGGCTAAGTATTATTTGGTCTTAAAATAATTTTATATACAAATGTAATTTATATTTTTTTATTTATAAATATATTTTCGGGTTTCGGGTTGAGTCGTGGGTTTAGATCACTACCCTAACCCAACCCAAAAAATTAGGGTCTTACCCTAACCGACCCAAAAAATAAATGGGTCAATAATTAGGACCCTAACCCACAAAAAATCGGGTTGGGTTCGGGTTGGGTTAAAATTGCCAGGTCTACCATGGGTGACCCACCATAATATATGGGTAATTTAGAGACACGTCGTTTTAACGAGACGTTGTCACTAGGTATAACTGAACAGTTATGACAGCTGGTTAGCTCGTATATTGGCTAACAATATTGGACTTTTATGCCAAGGACGGGAATTAATACTCGTTTATTATTCTCGTTGTTTCTCCTTGTTGTTCATTGGTTATGCTGTGTGGATTATATTATGTGTGTTATTGGTTGTGTTATTTGTATGGTTATTAATGTTAATTGTTTTACAGTTTAAATATTAAAACGGTATTGCATGTAATGAATCTCATGCTCTCAACCAATTAATTGAGGGGTTTGAGGAGGCATGACGGGGCATGTGATAACATACTCAGCAGGGCTGATTCCATACCACAACCATGTTCATTTTCAGGAGACTAGCTGGTTGTCGACGCGGGCGCGACGGTTCTTAGCAACTTTTGGTAGACTTGGTACGAACTGAGGCAGTGGTTATTTTGGACCCGGGTTTTGTGAACCGAGGTGTATATTTGGTTAGACGCTCATGTGTACGGATTTATGTAAAGACAGACTTATGCTGTATATATTCTAGTTTTGTTTAAGAACTACTATCTATCTCTTGTGGTCACTACGGGAATACGTTTCGTATGTTGATTATCATGTAACACGTTATCACTCGTATGTGGTGAGCGATGACGGTGACACCATAGAACGACAGTCTGTTATTTACCGCTGCGATTTAATTATTAAGTACGACGTTTCTACGATGATTAGGAGCCGAATTAGTAGGGGTGTTACAAAGTCAATGCAAGAAGAGTTAAATCAGTTTGAAAGATGTAGAGTCTGGCATCTTGTGCGTCGACCTACTCATCAAGGAGTACTTGGCACAAAATAAGTCTTTAGAAACAAACTGAAGGAGATGGGAGAAGTGGTCAGGATCAAGGCTCGTCTGGTAGCTCAAGGATATCGTCAACAAGAAGGGATAGACTTCCAAGAAACCTTCGCTCCAGTAGCAAGAATGAAGTCCATCAGATTAGTAATTGCATTTGCTGCACACAAAGGAATCAAACTCTTCCAACTTGACATCAAGAGTGCCTTTCTCAATGGGTATGTCAAAGAGGAAGTGTATGTTGAACAACCTTCAGGTTGTGAGACACAAGAAGGAAAAGACATAGTACTTAGGCTTGACAAAGCTCTTTATGGGCTCAAACAAGCCTCAAGGTCATGGTATGACCGCCTGTCCTCCTATCTATTGGAAAACCACTTCAAAAGAGGTAAAGTAGATAAAACTCTGTTTGTTTACAACAACAAAAGAGATTTCTTAATTGTGCAAGTATATGTTGATGATATAATTTTTGGAGCTTCCAATGAAAAGTATTGCAAAAGGTTTGAAGCATTGATGAAGAAAGAATTTGAGATGAGTGATCTAGGAGAACTAAAGTTTTTCTTAGGACTTCATGTCAAGCAGGACATTGAAAGGATCATCATATCCCAGCAAAAGTACGTAAAAATTTACTGAAGAGATTTGGAATGGAAGGATGCAAACCTTTTGACACTCCAATGGCAGTTGGCACTGAGATGGGCATCACGACTGGTGACCAACCAGTCGACCAACGGTTGTACAGGGAGATGATCGGTTCTCTACTATATCTAACTGCTAGTAGACCAGACATTATGTATAACGTTTACTTATGTGTCAGGTTTCAAGCAGATCCTAGAGAGAGTCATCTCGCAGCTGTGAAAAGAATCCTACGTTATCTCAAAGGGTCCATGAATCTTGGTTTATTTTATCCCAGACACTAATTGTAACATTGTAGGATTTTCAGATGCAGATTATGGAGGATCCATCACTGATAGAAAAAGCATGTCGGGGACAGCATTCTTTGTTGGATCATGTTTGATCGCATGGGGATCAAAGAAACAACAAAGTGTAGCCATCTCTACTACAGAATCAGAATACATAGTTGCAGCAAGCTGTTATGCCCAACTCTTATGGCTCAAACAACAAATAGGTGACTACGGTGTCAAAACATGTACGTTACCTATCATGTGTGATAATACAAGTGCCATTTCTATTTCCAAAAATCCAATACATCATTCTCATACCAAGCATATTGACATTAGACATAACTTTCTTAGAGATTGTTGTGAAAAGGAATTAGTTGGTTTAAAGTATGTTTCTCCTGAAGACCAACTAGCTAACATTTTTACTAAGCCATTAAGTAGAGAAAGATTCAACAAGATTATTCATGATCTTGGTATGATATTCATTGATCACAGTTAAACTATCTTTCAATTCCCACGATCGGTCACCGACACGTGAACAACACCCTAAAACCAGTCGTTCAGTAGTCAACGAACGGTTATGCATGAACAAAACATGTCAAACGACTACTTGAAACAGATACGTCATATTTTCACAAAAGTAAGGTTAGTATAGAGAGTGTGCAATGGATAGAAATGGGAAAATCTCTCAACGGATTGCTGACAACCGTCTCGACCGCTGCCCGTTATGATAGTATCGTTAGGACATGTAAGCGAGCGGACGAGAAGCGGTCGCCGACCATTACTTGATATCTATAAAAGGGTGACGAGAGTTTTGCTCTTGTCACACTATTGCCCTCACTCTCTCTAATCTCTCTAAGCATTCAAAGCAATTTCTCTTCTCTCTTACAAAAACTCTCGTATGATTCAGGCCAAAAATCCCTGCCACACACCACTCTAAGATTTCTCTAGCGAAAGGTTATAAAACTTCAGAAATATTTCAATCAATCATGGCACCAAAATCCTCTCTCCGCTCCAAGAACAAGGTTGCACTCCAGGAAGCTTCTCCAGTGCAAGTGGATGACATAAGGTCGACAGAAACTCATAGAGAATCGCCACCCCTTCGCCTTTCCAAAGATCTAGAAGATCTACTTGTGCGAAGGGTGACTGACGAAGGCGACCTACAACAGAAAGAGGTACAATATATAAATCTCTACTTACCCAAGCTTCATCACCTCATTCAAACTGAAATCCTCAAACCCAAAATACTTCCAACTCCTACTACCGAAAAACCAAAAATGCCTTCTCAAGATCCTTCACCAAAAATCACCACCAAACACTCCAAAGCCAAAGATCCCAAAAACCAAAACCTTTCTACTGCCACAACGAGTTGCATAACTCGCGCAACCCGTGCCTCTCAACGTACCAAAAATAAAAAGGAAGCTCCACACAAAACCCATTCCACACTAGAAAAGGCAACTCGAAAGTTGCACTTCAGCGATGAGGAGGAAGCCACTCCTTCGGCAATCGCAAGAGCTGTTGTTCAACAGCTAGAAGAGGAGGAAGCACAGAGTGATGAAAAGTCACAAGATGAGGCCTTTCCAACAGAAAAAACACTAGAGGAAGGTGTGACTGCACCAGACTTTGAGAAAGAAACTGACATTGTTCCCCAAATTGAAATACCCCGAACTTAAATATAGGGATTAAAATTAATCTAATACGTACTTAAGGGCCTAAGGGTACCTATTAATGCTAGTAAGGAAAAATAAATCCAAAAGAATAAACAAACTCTTAAAAGCGGAAACGCTAAATAAGCGTTAAATAACCATAGGAGGTATGAGACCTCGGTTAGAGTATTATAGGGATTCTAAAGGTTTAATAAGACCTAATAATATATGGGAACAACTCCCGAAGAAAACGGATCCTTAAAACGGATTAAAGCCACTAACGAACTTTAAAGCGCGTTTTTCAAGGTAATCGGGGAAACATGTCTTTAAGCGGGTCAAATAGACTCGTAACAATTTTGGTCAACTAAATAATCATTAATAAATATTAGTGAAGCTTTAGGACCAATAAAATCAATAAAACGAGGAATTAGTAAAACTGTCAAAAACGAGAGTTGTGGTAGAAACTTAATAACACAAACTATGTGTCCACTTTTAAAATAAAAAGCAAATAGTGTGTGTGTGTGTGCAGTGGGGGTGTCCGATTTGGCCTCTCTCTCACTCTCCTCACTTATCCAATATGTACAAAAGACAAAAATAATAAAAGTAACCCCACTCACCTTTATTCTCTCTCTCCTCCATTTCATTCTCTTCACTCACGTAGAGCTCACCCTCCTCCTCTCTATTTTCTCCTTCTTGACCGATAACAATGGTGAAATGAGAAACCCCCACACAAACCCAACTTCTCTCCTCTTGTAACCCCTCAAATCTCTTCCAAAAATTACAAAAACTACACCATTGGAATCCTCTCATCAAGAGCTACATTTCCATCCTTTCAAAATTCGAAAACCAACATTTTCATTTTATGGGAATGTCCCATTTGGAGCTTCAAGGCCACCATTAGAAGGCCCTCCTTCTCCTTGTTCTATTGAGGTAAAAATATTCTTAAAAACTCCATCTTTTTCTAGCCTCAAGGGCAAAACGAAAATGTAAACTAAAACCCTTGCTTACTTCTTTATGCTAGCCGATTTTGGCCTTGTTGGTGGAGTTGGAAATCTTGTTCTTCAACCACTCCAAGTTTCACTTACACCCTTGCAAGGTAAGGAATTTTCTAAACCCTAAAGCCCACATTAAAAGCTTAAATAATGTTAGGGTTAATTTTTAGTATTGAATGGTGTATTTAAGAATGGGTTGTGATGTTAGATTGTTGAGAGACTAGAACCGTAGTAGAGAGAAGAAGGAGAAGGAGCAAGAAGAACAAAGAAAATCTAGAAGAAAAACAAGGTAATTAAACTCACCCTTGTGTAGTCTTATATATGTATGTGTAACAGATTTTAGAAGTTTGAAATGAGTAATGGAAATGGTATTGTGTAGTAATGTATTGTGCAGGAGAATCTAAGTGCTTAAAACCGTTGAAAGACATGTAAAATGTATTGAAACTTAGTTGGGTATTGGGTTGTTGAGTGCAGGAATTTTTAGTAGTGTTTTAGTATTGGTAATTGTGTATGGGAGCTTGTATATTGATGTTGTGTATAAACAGGTGAGATGATGTTAATGTGTGAGGAAATATTGTGGTGAGAGTGTATAAATATAGGGGAGACGATGGCAAAATTTGCCTAGATATTAAACGCTTAGTGAACCAGAAACTAGGTGACTAATAGGTGTTGTAACAGATTTTGATAGAGAAAGATAAAGGAGTAGATTGGGAGAGATAAATAATGTATTGTGATGTACTCGGAACTCTAGAAATGACATTAGAAGAGGTGGTTAGAGAAGGGGAGAGTAAGTGTCAAAATCTGTAGCAAAGAGGTATTAGATTGCATTGTAGAACTAAGAAGAAATAGTGTGCAAGATTTGGTTAAAATGAATGTTGGACTTGGGTATAGATGGTACAATTGCTTGGAAATGAATTGGCTTGGTAAGAGGAGGTATTTGGAATGCTAATGGTGGCATTGGTTGAGAAGTAATGGATGGTAGAATGGAGTATGAAATCTGTAGCATAAGAGGAAGGAAAACTATTGTAAGTGTGGAAAGGAAGTGATGAAATTGTGTAAGTGGATTGATGGATTTAGTAAAGAATTTGGTGGATGAACTAAGGCAATTTGAAGGGCCTAGGTAGTGTTTAAACATGTGGGATTACATGTAAGAAGATTGGAGAAACAATGGGTAAAGTATAGGACTGAAAACAGAAGTAGAAATGCAAATACTGGGCCGGACCGAACTTGCGACCGGACTTGCAAGTTCGGTCGAGCCCAGATTTACAAAGACGGGAATGCTTCTGGAATGGACCGAACTTGCGACCGGACTTGCAAGTTCGGTCGGACCAGAAAAATTCTCCCGTCAGTAACCTTCTGGAATGGACCGAACTTGCGACCGGACTTGCAAGTTCGGTCGGCCAGAAAAATTTCCGTCTGTAAGCTACTGGAATGGACCGACCTTGCGACCGGACTTGCAAGGTCGGTCGGGCTAAAATTTTCCGTTAAGTAACTCACTGGAATGGACCGACCTTGGGACCGGACTTGCAAGGTCGGTCGGCCCTGGAATTTCACCTGATGTAGCCTACTGACTTGGACCGAACTTGCAAGATCGGTCGGGTCAAAACTTACAAAAAAAAACTATAAGACTATGGTTAGTATATGTATGTATGTATATGTATACCCACCTATACATACGTGCATATATATGTAAGTATACCATTGTTAAGTAATTAGGAGTAAGTAAATAAAATGTAAGTATTGTAATGCAAGACTTAGTAAGTATGGATTAGTAAACGTAAGAGTAATCGGTTAAGTTAATGATAGATAGATTAATCATTCAACTGTATGTATATATAATAGGATTTGATTTGTGAACACCGGAGGAACGTTGGATACAAGTACAACGGTGAAAGGTATGATTTCTTCATGCCCTGTATCCTAGTCTGGTTACCCCGATTTGTGTGCTTATTTGACCACCTAATAAGAAGATAAATGCATGAATCGGATTATATTGCACTTACTTGTGCTTGTTTACATTGTTCTCGATATTTGTCTTGAACAATAGTTTGTATAATTCATGAAATATATGAATGTTGATGATGTGTAATTGTACCTTGTAGTGCACTTGTATATTGTATTGTATTGTATGGATGTGTATATGAATAATGTATTCGTGTATGTGGTTGGATGTTGACTTCTACTAATTCCTAACTATCTAACTCCTAACTTAAGTGAGTAAACCGGAATGAGTAGAAGTCCGATATAGCTTCGGCCACGCGTGAGGATGCGGAGTCACAAGAGGTTGGCTGCAATACCTGACTCTTAAACTGGTCCGCGGCCAAAATCCCTTAAATGGGTAGCATCCCGGATTGGTGAGTCAAGTAAATCCCGGAGGTGGGACGGAGTAGTCCCCAGGGCGGAGGTCCCGACGACTTAACATGAGTAAGAGTAAGAGTAAGTAAGTGTAACACCCCAACTACAACCATACATTTAACAACACATTGCAGCGGAAACTAACTCATCACATTACTTATTTCAATGGTGTTACACGCCGTTAACCACCCACGTGGCTAACAAGGCTAATACATGTACTTTGTATCGGTCTGATGGACTAGACTCCCGAGCCCACTACACGTTACATTTGCTTCCCTTAACAACAACCCATATACTTTATACATTCAAATGGTACCAAGTATTTACAAACTAATGCCGATAACAACTTCGGTCTTACTACGCCTACCATGCTCACGCCATTTAAATGGGTACCCATGTATAAACATCTACCCCGTCCTACTCTCGAACGGCTTCCAGCTCCTTGTACCTGAAATAGAAAAGGAGAGAAGGGTGGCCCCCAAGGGGCTCAGCACCTTTGCTGGTATGGTAATCCCGCAGCCCACATGCTACCGGGCCACGCACAACTAATTGTCGTCTTAGCATGCAGTTGATTATATTTAAATCATGCATACAAACCATAAACACACAACTCTTTGCATACACCCAACAATAGGGCTCAACATATATCCAACACATCCACACTTAACAAATCATCCAATGATTCCTTTAACCCTAGAGTGGCTCTCCTCTAAAAACGGAGCTACTTCCTTAATGAACGACACGTACCCATTAATCGGGTTATCCTTAAACGCCTCCTGTCACAACTGGGATTCATTTCCATGATCCTCACACTCCATATCCTACAACATATCTCATTCCTCACATAACAAAACATAACAAAACCTTTCTTGTTTCGGCGTACACATGATAACATCGCATTCATTTTAAACACCTAACGTATACATATCATAGCATAGCAAGGGAAATTGCCTAGCACAATATCAACACAAAACACCATAAGATCGGTTCACACAAGGAACCTTCCACCATAGTTAGTATACATAGTGAGCCTAGAGATTATTGCCAATCTCATGCTAAGCTCGTTACCAACCTCGTTACCGTCCAGTTATATCGAACGGTTAACTTAAACCCAAGGTGTGTCGGATATAGTAATCCCAAGCACACCGAAATAACATTCGTATGCCCCTGTGGCCCGACGTGAGTCAGTAACTAGCTTTGGATAAGCTAAGGGAAGGTAGAAACCAAATTGGAATACAACCTATACATACACCAAGAGAGCCGAACCGGATATGACATCGACTCCCGTCCATCACACGCGTGGCCGGAACAACCGGACTCCTCACCCCCCATTAGTACAAATATACTTATAAATAAGTAGTTAGAGATCCATTATGGAGCCTACCACATCCACACACCATACGGTATCATAACCGAGTTAAGCACACAAGGGAGGTTCACACACTTGCATACAACAACAATATCCAACTAACTCACACATAGTCGTGGTTAGAACGTTCCCAAGGTTTGGGTCGTTAACTCCGAATACCGATCTCTCATGTGTTCCTGGTTCTGGTTAGCTAGGTTAAACACTTATTTGAGGTTAAACGGTACCGGAGATTAAAAGCGCCACATAATGAATTACTATAAACTCATTACATGTTTTTATCTTACAAGGTGGCAACACTCAGAAAAACACATTGGCATACAAGCCGGTGTAATCCGGTAGGACACAGGTTGCAAAGAAAACCATACCTTTCACCACGGTCCACTTTTTGTGTCCTCCTAGGTTCCTCGAACAAATCCCGTACAACTGGTAACATCACAATTACTGTCATTAACATCGGGGTGACATGATTGTTTAATATCTAATGCCCATAGTTAACCCCATCATCCTGTTGTACTTAATTTATTTATGTGATCTTAAGTTCACAACTTACACATTCACTCTCACACTTGTTTATACTCCAATGGCCTTTAAAAGTCACCAAACAAGGCCTAAACATCATCTAAAACCATTACCATTCAATCCCCCATCATTAGGAGCCTTAAACAAATTTTTTTTTCATTTCTGGTCTGGACCGCCCCTCTGGGGCGGTCCCAGGGGCGGTCCACAACAGATGCTACACGTATTATTTTTTTTTTCACTTCTCTGCACTGGAACCCACAGAGGCGGTCCGTAGGGGCGGTCCACTGCAGAACCAATTTTCTAATGTGCTTTTCTCCGCTTTCTGAACTCCAAATTCATCCCAATTTTTTCCTATGCTTTACACATGTTCCCACATGTTTTAACATCTTTTGGGCACACTTAACCCTCTCGAAACATCCCAAAAATTCCTTAAATTTTACTCAACTTTTACTAAGTCCTTAACACTTAGAACATTTTTTTCTTACACTTGTAACTTGTATTCTTGCCTAAAACTTCACCTAACCAAAGTATTCCCTCACTACCTTATAACCACCCTTTAAACATCATTTGCACACACTCATCCCCTTTACACACACTCCTCAAGTTTTTCCCACAAGTTCATAATTAAACCTTCACAAGGCGTTACACTTTCATTGTTCACCAAACTTTGCACAAGACTTTACGACACCTCCACCATCACCTTGGTGTATCAAGAAGTCATCCATTAGTTCCCTAAATCTCCAAGACTTAATACATCCTAAAAAACACTCATTGGATTTCTAGAACTTCCAGACAATGCTAAACTCCTAATCTTATAGCACCTTAGAACACCTTAATGTATGTTTTCTTCCTTAGTGAAGCATGTATCCATTCCTAACAATTCCTAGTTCACCCAAGTTCATTTAAGCACTTAAAACCCCTTATACATTTTACAAATTTCACCATGGGTTCTCTTAGCACATCATCTTTCCAAACTCATAGTTTTCACCACTAAACATTCAAGAACACCTAAATCCATCAAAAACACCATCACCCACAAGACTTCACCAAATTTACACTACATCACAATATAGTGCATAATTTAAATTGCTTGGCACTTAGGCCCTTAAATGCATGGCTCTTAGGCCCTTAAATTGCATAAATCTTAAACACTGAATTTCCACAATACATAAGCCTTTGACCTGCAATTACACACACCAAGACATATGTTCCTTTACTAGTCTCCTTGAGAACACCTTACTAAGTCATTCACCATTTGCTCTTTAGGTAGTTTAGCAAGCATTATAAGCTCATTTCTCCTAAGGCATTAAAACCACATTGAGATAGCATATTTACCTCTTTTCCACTCAAACTTCTTTCTTGTTTCCTCTTAAAACCGGTAAGGCGTTTCTTTCCTTGTCAACTACTAAACAATATACCAATATTGAAATGAGTATATAAGCTTATGCTTCATCTCATTGTAAACCTAGGTTTACATTATTTCAAAAACATTAATGTAGTTGTTTTACCTTGATCTTTGAAGGAGTTTGAATATCTATGAAGAGAGGACTCCACCTAGTTCATAAGAGATTGGAATGAAGCTAGAACAAAGTCACACAAAGAGCTCCATCAATGAGTATTTTTTTGTCACACACAAAACATGGAGGAAACTTGATTTTTCTTTGAGATTCCTTACCTAGAAGCAAGGAGATCAATAATATGTGAAAAAAAGACAAGCTCAAGCTCCTTCAATGGTGGAACTCCATGGCACCGAAATGGTGGTTTGATGATTTGAAAAGACAATGTTGTAGAGCTTGCTCCAACTAAGAGAACGGTAGTCTCGGAATTAAATTCGGAGCATGGAGTCATAAGTTACAAGTGAAGGAAGATGAAGAATGAGATGGTGCTGTTGGAAACCGATGGAGAGAGGAGGAAGAAGATGGCTACCGTGGGAAATGAAAGGAAAGAAGAGAATGAGGAGATAAGTTTGCTTTTGTTAAGATATTTATGTATAAAGCAAAAATAGTACTTAACTTTAAGCTTTACTTTACTTATTTGATTTCTTTTACAAGTTGGTGACTCACACCTTGAAAAAAACGGCCCCCATTTAGTTAGAAGGGTACTTTAGTCCTTATTTGTCAATTAATTACTTATGATAACATATGTTACAAACTAGCTTATAAAAATCACTATTCACAAAAACAAGGCACATAGAAGTGAAATTTTTGATTTCCCATTGATATAGACTTCTAATGTGATACTATATAGTACACATGTTAATTTAAAGAGTAATGATGGACATCTAGCCATACAAAACTCATTTACAAGACAATTTTTCAAAAACGTGCTTAAAGACTTCTTAAAGCACATTTTTGTTTTAACTTGTTTTCAAGCTTGTTTTCTTTAGTAATTGATTAATATGTTCATTAACATATAAATAAGGCATAGGTATGACCATTAGGTCTTATACACATTTATCCCCAAGCTTAGAGCACATTTTAGCCCATATTGACCTTAAGGTATTATTTGTGTTTTGTTTGGTTTCATTGTCTACCAAGGTTTCCTAAGGACTTAATTAGCCTTATAAAATCATAATTTTATATTATCAAATCTTGGTAGGCTCTTTGGGTCCTAGCCAAGTTCACTCCAAGCTTAGAGCATGTTTTTGCTCCAAACCGTGTCTTAGTGTTTTATTGTGTTTACCATGGTTTAAATGGTTCATTTATGTTTCTAAGGCACTTTTTAGCCTTAAATACCATAGTTTAACATTTACACAACATACCAAGGTTTGGGGTATTTCAATCTACCCCCTTAAAAGAACTTCGTCCTCGAAGTTCACATTTCCTCGCATCATTGGATTAGAATACGGGAATTACTTATAGCCTAAAACTTCCATTACCAACCACCCTTTACATCCAACCTCGGACTTAATGGTCCGGGCAACATATCCACATTATACATAAAATATCATACTCACATGGTAACCTCGGACTTAATGGTTCCGGGTACCTTCACCACACTTGCACTTACATAATATCCCTCAGACTCTTAGGTCTGGGGACATAACCACATTTGGACTCGTAGGCCCGGGTAACACAATCAATTCAGAACCCACCCACATTAGAACTCAAGGTCTAAAATAATATTTATTACTATTCCACACAAACATGTCTTAGCATGTATATCAAACAGAAAATACCTTTTCCATCTCTCCATGGGTTCAAATCCCACGTTGAGTACATATACACTGTGATCCCGCAGAACCCGTCGCGATGGCACCTTTGGTCCCCGTTCCTTTGGGAGATCAAAACATTCACTTAATTTTTAACATATGTACTTCTCATGTCACCGGCAAGATAAAGGCTCATACGTCCTCAGCTCGTGAGCAAGTACTACAAAATATTTCTTACTAGGTTAAGTATAAGAAGATCTTTTATTCAAAATATTAATCGATTGTTTGAAAACACCAATTGAAAATCCTTTTGAAAACACCACACAACTCAAGTCCAATTTATGCTCCTTGTATTTTTCTTAACATGGTTGTTTGTGACCACTTACAGGGAGCTTCAAGAGTCATCCAACCCTGATGTGATCAGCATCAGTGTTGAACATACTTTCCACCCCAATTTGTGTTCGGCTTCCCTTGATCTCATGATAATCAAGTTTCACCTCCACTTCTTTTTCAACCAACAACTAATTCAAGCGTATCCCATTTTCTATCTTTAAATCCTTCTAGTCATAATCCTTACATCTCCAAGGAATAGAACTCCGTCTATCAATCATCACCCAAATCCAACTTAATTCAAGTTACCTAGGAAATTTATTCTCACTAGGTCTATGGGGTCTTATACCCCTCATAAATCACAACACTGTATATATATACATATTTTTTTTATCAAAATACAATACATTGGTTTACATTTATGCACCGTCGGGTTTTAGTTCCCCGGGAGTTTCTTACTCCTTTCCACTTGTACTCTCACACACCACTGTTAACAAAATAAGCACACTTCCCACAATGGTATTCGCATCTTCTGTGCGCAATTACCACAATAACCACAAATAAATGCGTATGTTTTATACACACGCGCCAACCATCATAACAAATCATTTTGTGCTATGCACAACCCCGTTCACGTACACTTGTACGGTAAAACACACTAAGTGGTTTTGCGCTCTACCCCCCTTAAAAGGGATTACGCCCACGTAATCAATCACTAAACCTTGGCTTAAAATGTTCTGCCGTTGTGAAGTGTGTTTAAACTTCACGCGGTCCATTACACAATGGATTCTGATTAGGGATCTTAACCATATTAGCGGTTTAGTTCCTAAACCAAGAATTCGCATTGGAGTTGTAAATCATAACCGGTTCGGTCCTGGCCTGTGAGGCTTTTAGGCGTTGATAGCTAGCCATTTTTCATATTCACCATGTTATTCGGCATTTGATGCATGGGCTCACTGGCCTCTGCTGCGCCATTCTGATAATTATAGGGTAGTTTGCCCCCATTCGTTACTGCTACTGTATTGTACATCTCCAATGTATGGTATCTCTTACCCTGAGACGAATTCGGTGAGTTTTCACAATTTTCCATCCACTTCTCCAATAGCTTACAGCGTTAACTACTATGTAATTCACAATGATTGACTTGCTTCTACCGATTTACTGTCGGTTGAGATTGAGCTACTACTTAATGTGTAGTGCTCTCTCAGTTATTTGCCACACCTGGGGTAATATCTCATACCGACATTTGGTATTAGTGTTACTGTAGTCACTTACTGTTATTCATGTCTCACCTTTGGTTTTGCACATGTATTCTTTCATTCCTGCGGCCTTGCATTACCTATGCATCGGCCATTATAACATTATTCCTCCACAATTACCATGCTTCTGATTCCTAGCTATCCCACTTGATCATTACTGCGCAAGTGCAAATCAAAAAACACTCAGTCATACAGAGTGCAAAGGCGAAACTCTTGACAGCTAAATCTCTCATGCGATTGCGATAGGAATTATTTACCTGTGTTTTTACCGAAATTCTTATCACATAATACTTGTCACGGCTACTGCTCGGTTTTGTTTGTTGCTATCACTTACTGTTGTACTCCCACTGGGGTTAACTCATACTCTGCTCACTCACCATTTTATCATCTAACAATACTCATACAACGGTCGCTTATTGCGCACCGTATCCTTAACCATTATACAACATCAACTTATATGCATCCTCTATTATATAGCTTTCGTATTACACTGGGTTTATCTGGCCACTTATTGGCTGATTTTTTGAATATACTATTTTTTTTGAGCCTTTATGTTCCTTGAGCGTGTTCGCTACACATTTAGCTTTCACACACCTATGGTATAAACAGCCAGTCTTAACCCACATGTGGATATTGTCCGCTTTGGGCCGCAGCCCGCACGTTTTGTTCTCGGGGTACCATCCCCAAAAGGCCTCACACAAGGGAAGAGTATCCCCACACCTATAAGGCATGGTTTTCGTGCTCTCTCCCGATCGATGGTGGGAGGTGACCCCTACAAGGGGATCACACTCCACCCCCCTTGGAGCCCAGCGTCCCGCTGGCGCACTGACCTGGGCTGGCTCTGATACCATCTATAACAGCCCAGTCTAACCCACATGTGTGATATTTGTCCGCTTTGGGCCGCAGCCGCACGGTTTTTTTTCTCGGGGTACCATCCCCAAAAGGCCTTCACGCAAGGGAAGGGTATCCCCCACCTATAAGGCATGGTTCGTGCTCTCTCCCGATCATGTGTGGGAGGTGACCCCTACACTGGTATCACACTCTACCCCCCTGGGAGCCCAGCGTCCCCGCTGCCACACCGACCTGGGCCTGGCTCTGATACCATTTGTAACAGCCCAGTCTTAACCCACATGTGTGATATTGTCCGCTTTGGGCCGCAGCCCGCACGGTTTTTTTCTCGGGGTACCATCCCCAAAAGGCCTCACGCAAGGGAAGGGTATCCCCACACCTATAAGGCATGGTTCGTGCTCTCTCCCGATCGATGTGGGAGGTGACCCCTACACTGGGTATCACACTCTACCCCCCTTGGGAGCCCAGCGTCCCCGCTGGCACACCGACCTGGGCCTGGCTCTGATACCATCTATAACAGCCCAGTCTTAACCCACATGTGTGATATTGTCCGCTTTGGGCCGCAGCCCGCACGGTTTTGTTCTTGGGGTACTATCCCCAAAAGGCCTCACACCAGAGTGGCCCAGCGGAAGGGAAGCCCTCTACTCGGTGGATATTGTCCCTACTTTTGGGGTTTTGTTCCGGAGGGTGATACTAACACCTCTCCAGAGGCCTCACACAAGGGAAGAGTATCCCCCACCTATAAGGCATGGTTCGTGCTCTCTCCCGATCGATGTGGGAGGTGACCCCTACAATGGGTATCACACTCCACCCCCCTTGGGAGCCCAGCGTCCCCGCTGGCGCACTGACCTGGGCCTGGCTCTGATACCATCTATAACAGCCCAGTCTTAACCCACATGTGTGATATTGTCCGCTTTGGGCCGCAGCCCGCACGGTTTTTTTTCTCGGGGTACCATCCCCAAAAGGCCTCACGCAAGGGAAGGGTATCCCCACACCTATAAGGCATGGTTCGTGCTCTCTCCCGATCGATGTGGGAGGTGACCCCTACACTGGGTATCACACTCTACCCCCCTTGGGAGCCCAGCGTCCCCGCTGGCACACCGACCTGGGCCTGGCTCTGATACCATCTATAACAGCCCAGTCTTAACCCACATGTGTGATATTGTCCGCTTTGGGCCGCAGCCCGCACGGTTTTGTTCCCTACCATCCATACGCTCCAAGAATGCGAGCATCTGAGAAAAGCGAAAGGCAAGGAGAAAATGGCTCCATCATCACAATCTCCATAGGTAGAAGAGCTCTTTCAAACTGTCGCCAAGCCTCCGCCTCCTCAATCCTTGAAGCGTCTCAAAAAGCTCAAGGAGCTAGAGCCTACACTGATAAAGGTAGAGAACGTCAACGATAGGTCCTGTCCTGTCTTACCAAAGACACTGGACCTAGAGTGGATGGACAAGATGGGTCTAGGACAGATCCAAGAGTTGTTGGAGTACTAAGGATGAGTGGATTTCTTCCAAGAACCCATCACCGTCTACATAGAACTGCTCAAGGAGCACATGCGCTGTCTTGGACCACTCCAAAGTGACGACGACTACATCATTTCACGGGTTCAAGGCATCGAAATCAACATCTCTAAGTCTTGGATCTCCGAGACTTTCGACCTAGAACCTGAAGGACTGGTTGTTCCAAAGGAAACATCTTGGAATGACCTAGGACACCTAGGAGGAAGAATGGTGAATCTGCTCAACAAAGGAGCAACAATGAAGAACTTTCCTGCAGCAAAAATGTCCATATCAGATAGAGTTCTCTTCAGTCTGCTCACCCACATGGACCTGGCAATTTTGACCCAACCCAAACCCAACCCATACTTTTACGGGTTAGAGTCTTAATTATTGACCCATCTATTTTTTGGGTTGGGTTAGGGTAGAGATCTTGACCCATGACCCTACCCGAAACCCGAAAATATATTTGTTAATAATAAAAAATAAAAATATTAATTCACACACATATATATATATATTATTTTTAGATCAAACTATGCCTTAGCCTTAAGCCCAAGTGTAGTTGGACTATCCCACCTTTAATAATATCACATAATCATAACTAAACAAACGACCCAACCAGCTGCATATCAAACAAAGGGCACAACCAGACTGTAACATAATGTTGAAAACCCAAATGCTCTCACCTTGTAGATTCACGTCCATTTTTCTTCTCTATGTTGTTGTTCATGTCTATGCCGCTCTTCATCTCTGCCCAAGGTTTGTTTTTTTATTCTCAGTACCATAGTTATTCTTGAGAACATATGTATGTTTAGATTATCTAGAAGAGTGAACAAAAGTAGGTGATATATATTTTTTGTAAGTAGGATCTTGATTATAGACCTCTTAGTGAATTCTGAAGCCAACAATGCGGATAGCGTGCTGCATAAAAGTTCCTCAGCTGTTGGTAATGATTAAGTGATTGTGATTGTACTTTTCTCAGGCATGAGCACTCAATTTAAACAGGTGTAATTATTTTAAACCTACCAGTCATAGTTTGAGGCTTTGAGCTCTCAGTTTATAAATTATTTCTAACTTTAGAAGATCTGTCTTTAGTATATTTCTCGAATGCATAATGAAGATTTTCATTTTTGTTCCTCTTTTTATTAAGAACACTAGGATCATGTGCATATCTAAATAGGATTTCTCCCTAACAGTGGTAGAGCTTTAGGCTCAGATTGATAAATGTAAACTTATGAAAAAAGTATGTGTTATTCTATTCATGGGAAATTGGTGCAGTAGTTTTACATTCTTTGCATAACATGGAATTCATTTAAAGTTAGGTCGATCAAGCAAGATTATTTCTCTTCCTTTTGTTTCATTCTAATTAGTGTGCCAACTAGCACTGGATGTTTTTGAATTTGTTTACTAATTTCTACTACTAATCCATCTAAATTATTGTATGCTTAAAAAATAGGTTGGGTTAGGGTTGACGGATTTTAAACGGGTTGGGTTAGGGTCATGATTTTCGGACCCATCAATTTTTGGGTTGGGTTGGGTTGATGGTTTTTTAAATGGGTTGGGTTAGGGTTAATATCAACCCGACCTAGCGACCCAAATTGTCAGGTCTACCCACAATATCACTCCACGAAATCAACACACCCACATCGTCAACGCAAGAGATGTGAGGTTACTCTACGCCCTCAAGACCAAGGAGAAGATAGATCTCCCTGCTATGATTCTGCTATCCATTGAGGAAAGCCGCTATGTAAACCAGGATCTTGTGCATGGAGGAGTGATAACAAAGGCGCTACTAAAGAACGGAGTGGACACCGATAGGTTCCATGAATGTGCACGCACCGCTCTGGACAACATCTGCTTAGAGGTATTGTCAAAAATGGGGATCAAGACGAAGGGAGATCAGCTGATGGTTGCTTAGAGCATTAGGACTTAAGAGAAGGATAAGTCTTTCAACGGTCCATGATAGGTCGGGGACCAGTCTGGATACCTCAACTAGGGATGTTCTAAAGAGGGTGAGAGTTACTCTCACAGCTGTGCAGGCTGTCTCCACTGAACCAAGTGTTCATCACATGGTTCAAGGAGCAATAGATTTTATAGACTCCTACATAGCCTGAGAGTTCTTTGTCTCTTAAAGACATGAGTGAACCGTGAGAAAACTAGCTCTAGGCTTAGATTTTGTTTTTCCATTAATGTTTCATTTTGTCATTGACTATCCGTTTCCAAGTAAACCTTTGATATGAATGAAAATGCAACTGTTTCTTGTCAACTTGAATGATTATCATTGGTTACGAAATAATTTATTGTTTGGCTGCCTCTTCCTTGATTAAAATTGCAAAATGATCAGAGATATTTAGTCCCCTCCACTAATCCAATATCCAAACTTGACACCTGAAAAGCCTACAAACATAGCCCATAAGACATAGCACCTCATTTATTACCACTCACCGATCAGTCGTTGAGTATATCCTCAAGTGTCTATAAATACATGCGCACTTCATTTGCCACTCACAATCATTTTTACACATCACAAAATGGCTCAAACTTCACAAATCTCATCCATCTCAAATGAGCAAACAATTCAGTCCACCATTCGCAAGTTTATATTCACTAAACATCCAAAGAAATACGTCGCCCAAAGCTATGTTCAACCAGTCTCCGACTCACTTACAGCTTGGTCTATCACCTCAAGTGTCACTCAATCACATACACGTTCTCCACATTGCATGGAGTTCACAATAGATTATGATGAGTCTGACCTTTCCACCACAGCTGAATCACCTTTGATCATTACTACCACAGCCAAACCATCTTGGACCAAAGCTTTTTCGGAGGATGAACCTTTTGGCCCAGATGATTATGAATGGGATACCCAAACACGTCGCTCCATCTAGATTATCTTGATCATGTTTGTAATTTGTACTCTATGGAATGTTATGGCCTTTATAATATCTTAAGTCGTGTAGTTGCTCCCTATTTTGCTGTATGGCAAATGGGGAAAGTAAAGAAAGAATATGTACTTGTGAAACTATGTCTATCTTCCTTGTAATATGTATCATCTTAATGAAAAATTTCTATGGTTATAGTATAACATAATAGCTGTCACTTTGTGTTAAAATTTTTCTTACTTTAAACCCTCAACAAACTTAAGGGGATTTCTTCTTAGGGGGAATACCTCTCAAATTTTGAATCTTTGAGTTGTCAATGTACATATTATTTTATCAGTTGCCATCATCAAAAAGGGGAAATTGTTAAGTCAAGGACCTTTAGTTTTGATGATAGCAAACCTATGGTGTTTATCTAGCATGTTTGTCAAGCTTATCATTCATATAAACAGGTGAATAAGTGGCTTAGCACGCAAGGTTGCAAGCGCACTTAAGTCATGAGTGGCTTAGCACGCAAGGTTGCAAGCGCACTCAGCCCACGACATGTGCCCAACTAGTCGGGCACCTGTCTACGAGAGCTCCGAAGAACTTCTAGTAACACACAAGTAGTCAATAACCACACTACCACATATCTCTTGCATCAGCATCAAACAAGGACAGAAATGTGTTAGCAACATTGACAAACTCACTCAGATGTGTCACACCCACACAAGAAAAGCTCACACGACAAAAGGAGTAGCTCATTAATGTGTGAGATAACAAGATAAGAAAAGGCTATTAATGAACATTATTACATAGCTGTAATAAATTCAGAAGAGAGCATTTATGAGCATTAATTAACCAGACAAGGTCAGACAAGTTGAAGTGTGCTAGTGGTGACCGACCACTTGGGAGACACGCCATCAACTTGCCCAATCACAAGGCAACACGTGTGCTGATAGCACCGGAACAAGTTGGAAGATAATCTGCAGTAGAGTGTGGCTATTATAATAAGAGAAGAAGAAGTAATCTACTTCTAGAGTCTACATATTCATAGGTCGTTAGTTACACGTTAACTAACGTGTATAGAAATAAGCATTTATATCCTATGTAATTCAAGCTTGCGAGACAAAAAGAAGAGATACAATCTGAGCAAGTGTGAGTCAGACAAGAGTGTGTGTAGGTACTAGAGAGTTGGTGAGCTAGTGAGGACTGGGTTAGAGTGTCAATACTTTGGGTATTAGATAGACCGACAGGTTGGGGAACGGTCGGTGAACCATAGGCCGATAGTCAAGTGAGGGTTAAGGACTTTAGTGGTAAAGTCGAAACTGTCTCGAGAGTCCGTGTGAGGGGCGAGGGAGATTGAGTGAATTTCGTGTGTGTAAATTCTCAATTGAAATGGAGTTTCCAGTTTAAGTTTATCTCGTGTCTTTCCTTAAAGTATCAAAGTTTATTTGAGTAAACTATACGTCCACGACCGGTCGGGGACGCATCAGGAGCGCCAGCCAGTTTCAAAGTGCTTGAAAGTGATATGCATGGTCCAAAAGCCCAGAAGCATCTTAAAAGTATTTGACCTGTGTTGTTTGTGTGTTGTCCTCGTAACCTAGAACTGATATTAGAATAAAAATAGAGCCTGGTATGTTATGCTTTATCGCCATGAATAACCTTGGCATTTGCACATATGAATCGACCCAATATCCGTACATTTTCCCTATTGCTTCACACCTCGCAAACCAAGCTTTCTGGTATGAAATGGTCCTATTGTAATGACCACGGACTTGTTCTATGATACCTAGAACACTCATACCTGGGTTACGACTGATATGAGGAAGAAGGGCATCAGCAATGAAATGATAATTCATCTGTCAATGATACTGTCCATCATCATAAGGAGCGTAGGAGTATGACCTTTGTCTCGTAATCTTCATTCGGTATCACCAGTTAACAACATGCCTCTTAAGTAAAATGAGCAGTCGTCCCTATTGAGACATTGACTATGTAAGCTTTGCTTGAGCTCTTGATAATAAGAAAATATATATTATTTTGAATGTAAAAGTCCTTGACAACACTCACCAGACTTTCCTTGTCATCAAACTCCTGCTGCAGGTCAAATTTTCTCCACACTTTAAGTTTAGAACACTACATCATTCAACATCCATATTCATTGTGTTGATGGCATTCCAATCCATGTGATGATAAAACGGAGCATCCGGAGTTTATTGACTTCTTCCTTCTTCGGCATTTGGTCCATGTAGAAATTCTTCATGGATGAGCTCAACCTTTTCTTCCGAGGATAGATTTTCATCTTCTCGAGGCTCGTACGGGCGATCATCTTCATCAACGTCACCATCCATTTTTCAAATGAATCTCCATGCTTTGGGAGATGTCCCAACTACACTTGTAGTTAGCAAGCATTGGTTGAATATCTTCATCGTGGTCAACTGAAGTGGTGAAAAGACTAATATATCTCCTATAAACAACCGATGATATGTCATCCGTGTGACAAAGTATCCGTAATCCAATTGACGGATGGCCTGTGTGACAGATTGCTTCAGCATTTCGATGAAGAAATTATCGATGACCTGAAGATGAAAGGTTTTGGTGTGCTGATTACCACTGAAGTAGAGGCTTCCATGTGGATTGAAAGAAAGAACGACATTAACGAAGATTAGATAAGGAAGTGCCATGTATCTGTTAAATGTTTCTAAACTGAGTGAATGACATGGGCTTAAGGATTTGAAGTCGGGAAGAGAAACAAAGTTTGCATTATGGTAGAGTCAAGGGAGAAATAGATCAAGGAGAGCATTATGTTGAGATGAAGTGCAATTGATTTTGAGACACCACCACGTCTATATATACTAAAACACTGAGTACCCCTCTATGAGTTCCCTTAGTAAATCCAAGTCTGATATTAATTCATTGATTTGACACCACATTGTAGAGAGAAAGGAAACACACAACAACACACAATTGTAGTCAGAACACTCCATAAAGACAGTAAATTGTAAGTAGCCCTCTATTATTATCCTAGATAAAGCCAAGTCTGATGGGTTTGAATTCGTTTATTTGACATCACATTCCAGAGAAAAACATGATGTCCACTACAAAATACAATTGTAGTCAGAACACTCTATAGAGACAGTAAGTGGTAATTAGCACTCTATTAATGTTCTTGATAAAGCAAATGTTGATATGGATTCGTAGATTTGACACCACATCGTAGAGAAAATAATGGTGCCCACTATAGACACAATTGTAGTCCGAATACTCTGTAGTGACAATAAACAAAAAGTAGCCCTCTATTATTGCCCTTGATAAAGCAAAGGATGATATTGATTAGTAGATTTGACACCACGTTGCAGATAAATTAATGATGCCCCCACAAGACACATTTGCATTCAGAACACTCTGTAGAGACATAAAATTGAAAATAGCCCTTTATTATTGTCCTTGATAAAGCAAAGGATGATATTGATTCATAGATTTGACACCACATTGGAGAAAATAATGATGCCCACTACAGGTCATAATTGTAGTCAAAACACTCTACAGAGATAGAAAATTGAAAGTAGCCCTTTGTTATTGTCCTTAATAAAGCAAATGATGATATGGATTCGTAGATTTGACACCACATTGCAAAGAAAATAATGATGCCCACTGTTAGAGTATGAAGATTTTGCTGAGATAGTCAACCAGATCAAATGAGTCAATTGCACTTCTAAAAACAAGACAGAGTTAGTCAATATTGAAAGATTGAGTGAGTCCATCCATGTGATTTCATTCATCAATTGCAAAATTTAAGGAGCAATTCACTAAACTACAACGGTCATCAACCATCAGCCTTGGACCGAAATTCATGCAAATGTGAGCAAAATCTGATGCCTTGATTTTCCGATAATGCGAGAGAGTCCGTCAATTAGTTGCAAAAATTAAGGAGCAACTATAGCAACTACATAGACCTTACAACGGTCATCAACGTTCAAACTTGGACCAAAATTCTCTCTATGTGGCAATAATCACAAGACTTGGCTCCAGCTTTCAAAATTCAAGGAAAGAGTCGTTAGTTCCTGAAATTTAGGAGCTAACTCTCTCCAACGTACAAATCCTAACAACTATATAAGAGACTTGTCATTTGTTTCTCATTGAGGCTTTCCATAGAGAATTATTTATAGCACATGTTTAGAGAAAGCTTCACTTATCTTAGAGAGAGAAAAGTACTAGTTTCATTTTGCGCACATTGATAGAGTCATTCTAGGTAGGTCCTAGTCTCATTACACTTATCACTGTACTGATCATAAATTGTATTGGGTACGTGAGTGAGAAACCACTGACTAGATCCTTTCTACTTAGTGGGCAGTGTTAGTTGTTTTGTTTGACCAGGAAATAAAATAACTTATATTGTGTATCTTCTTGAGTTTGACTGACTGCTTTCGCATCCTTAGTATGATTTCATCCGTAGTTCGATTGGGTCCAACCATCTCACAGACTAACACCTTGAGTTGGTTTGAGTCAGCCGTCCGAGCCTACATGTGGTATCAGAGCCTCGTTTAGCTGACATTTCACTCAATAAGACATGGCACAGGATCAGACTCATTCCATGTTTCATGAAAACGAGGTAATGAGATATCATTTAGAGACAAACCTTAACCGTATATCTCCTATAGGTTTTATGACTTTGATTGCTAACATGGTTTCTGCAACTAACTCTCTTTAAACTGAGTCTCAATAGAAAAATTTCTTAGTTGACTAAACTTGAAGAATCACGAATTACAATGTATGCTCTAAGAGATGAAATTGAGGAGCACAAGACCATTTGTTGTTCACTTAGATTGGATCCGCAAGACTCTCGGTGTTGTGTTGACTCCCTTCAAAAGGAGATCAACAAAGCCACAAGTCTTTCTGAATCAAATCAAAGGAAACAGGGAGAGTCCTTGACTCAGATTGACTCTCTTAGGAAAGATCTTACTATTTTAACTGACAAGTGTTGTTCTTTGCAAAATGAGTTAAATAGTTCAGAATCTCAAGTTATCTCTCTAAACTCTTCTGTTGAGAAACTCACTCGAAAACTGAAAGAAAAGGAACATGCTCTCTCTCTCTCTCTAACCAATCAATTTCATCAAATAGGTCACTCCATCAGATTTTCCTGAGTGGGCCAACTCCAACATCCAGGAAGTTAGTCAAGATCGATATACTCTCCAAAAGGAAGTTCATAAACTTTCTCAAGAGATAATCAATTTACGATCTCACTAGTGGAACGGAGGCCTTAAATTACGGTCTGAAACCCTGTTTAATGACGGTTCTGGACCATAGTTAATGCGAGCGTCACCTAAGACAAAGACGTCTTTAATATAGTTTAAAATTGTAATTAAAGGCCTTTATCCGGTCCCGTGTGTCAGGGACTTTACATTACGGTTCCATAGAAAACCATAATCTAAAGTGCTTTGGCGCGCGCGCGCCGTTGGACTTTAGATTACGGTTCTATCAGGAACATTTCCACTCAATCCAAGCCTAAGTGGCATAAAGGCAAATTCGATATCCCAAAAAAACATTTCCAAATCCAACAATAAACCCAACCATACAAAAAGAACATTTTGATTCTTGGTGGAAAGGACAACAAAAATATGTAAACGTTCCTCCCACCAAGATCTGTGGTTATTATGGATGTCTTGGACATCGAGATAGTGCCTGTGAAAAGCTTCATAAGGATATGTCATTTAATATCAAGCGACTCATTCTTATCCTTGAGGCACGAGAAAAGCTGAAATAATCTGGTTTAAAAAGGGAACCCAAGTATATTTGGGTTCCTGAAACTACCAAGTGATTTTTTTGCAGGTGGAAGCGAGCGTGAAGATGGACTATTTGTACTTGGACAGTGGGTGCTCCAGACACATGACTGGAGATCCCGACAAATTCAGCTCGCTTTCAACCTACAAAGGAGGTAAGGTTATTTTGGGTAACAACAACCAAGAAAAATTCGTGGGAGTTGGATCCGTAGGTAACCCCTCCAAATTTGAGGTAGATGGAGTCCATCTGGTCACTGGACTTCAACTAAGTCTGTTAAGCATTTTCAAATTTGTGATATATTCAAATTAGTACTTTTCTCATCTGTCGATTGTAAATTTTTTTATGAACGTACAGGGTCTCTAAAATCCACATAACGTTGGAAGGAAATTTGTACAAGATGTGTCTAAATGTCATCAACCCTAACGACACAGTTTATCTATGTGCTCGCTATCAAGCAGCACCAACACAGTCCCATCTCAAGGCGGTGACGCACATCTTTTGATACTAAAAAGGAACTAGTCATACCCTCATTCCCCTACTTTTATTTTATCTGGTTTTCGTGATTCTGTTTAGGTGAGTTCCCTCCAGGATCGAAAGAGTGCTTCGGGTAATGCACAATTCCTTGGTCTCTGCTTAGTCTTTTGGTCCTCTAAAAAGAAAAAATTTATTGAGATCAAATTGCTATTTTCTATGATAAAAAGAGCACAATTAAAATCTCTAAAAACCCAGTTTAACATCCGAGAACCAAACACATTGAAATACATTTCCATTTGAAGGACTGTGTTGAGGAAAAGCTAATTCAACTTGACTTTGTTTCAACAGAGGATCAACTAGCAGATATATTTACCAAGCCTCTTCCTACCGCCAGATTTGAGGCACTCTGTTCAGCAATTGGAATGACTCAATCAACGTAAGAGGGTGGTCTCTCTTCTCCCTTGGCTGTAATAATTAGTAGGTGTTGTTTGCATACTGTTTGAGTCAATCCATGTTCTCGTATCGATAGACTGTGTTTGTTCTTTGTGTCCCTTAGCGGTTTTCATTAAAAAAAGAGGACAAAGGCAAGGTACTCCGCTAACTTGTTTCTCTTAACCAAAACGGACCTCGTCCACTCGGTTATTAAGCCTTTAAGGGTGCATCATCACCTAACTTCTTAAGGGTGTGAAACCTGGAAAAGTTGGCCCACAGCTGCTACATGGGTGGAGAGAGAAGTTTGGGGGATGGAGACAGTCCCTGTGTGCTTAACTTGTTAAATATTTATGAATTGAAAATATAGAGTTATAAAGTCTTCAAAACTGCAATGCAATGCAACAGGGATCATTACAAGTTATAAGTATCTGGCATTAAAAGGTATTGAGGAATATGACAATACTTCTTGCCCCTTGCCGTCTATGAGTATGTTTGCGTTATGGACACAGTCTATTTGTTTTTTAATGTATGGATTGACTTAGACTCTGTTGCAACCTTCTCCTATTGATGACAGCAAAAGGGGGGAAGTAGTGAATCCCGTCTCTCTATGAATGGGTCACTCTAGTTATGTTCTGGATTGACTTTGACTCTGTTGTGACTAGCTCTTAGGTGAAGTTCGGATATTCTGTTTCATTTTTACTCTGCATGTTGGTTGCAAATTTTCTTAACTTAGGCATATATTTCCTTTTTCGAATCTCACTTAGTAGGTTGTGCCCTGCCAAATTACACTCATCGATTCAGGGGAACTCTGAATCAAAGATTCACTCTATCTATCTATGATTAAGGAGGAACTTGGACAGGGCTGATTCCCTTTTTTCAAAAAAAAAAAGCAGATTGCATGTGGAATGAAGAGAGCTTAGAAAGAAAGGGCTTATCCTAGCGCTGAAGAGGGGCTTAACACTGGGAAAACTGACTGACGTAAAAGTCTTATTGCTCTTGTCTTGTTTTCAAAATTGACTCATTTGGGAAGCACATAAAGAGTTATGCTATCATCAGCAACAAGGGGGAAACTGTTAGAGTATGAAGATGTTGCTAAGATAGTCAACCATATCAAACGAGTCAATCGCACTTCTCAAAACAAGACAAAGTCAGTCAACCTTGAAAGATCGAGTGAGTCCATCCATGTGAGTTCATTCATGTGAAATTTAAGGAGCAACGTTCACTAAATCACAACGGTCATCAATAATCAGCCTTGGACCAAAATTCATGCAAATGTGAGCAAAATCTGATCCATAGACTTTCTGATAATTCAAGAGAGTCCGTCAATCAGTTGAAAAATATAAGGAGTAACTACAGCAACTACATTGACACTCACCTCACACCGGTCATCAACGTCCAAATTTGGACCAAATTCTCTCTCAACTTGGCAATAATCAGAAGACTTGGCTTTAGCTTTCAAAATTCAAGGAAAGAGTCGTTAGTTTATGAAATTTAGGAACTAACTCTCTCCAACGTTCAAATCCTAACAACTATATAAGAGACTTGTCATTTCGTTTCTCATTGAGGCTTTCCAGAGAGAATTATTCATATATGTTTAGAAAAAGCTTCACTTATCTTAGAGAGAGAAAAGTACTAGTTTCAGTTTACGCACATTGATAGAGTCATTCTAGGTAGGTCTTAGTCTCATTACACTTATCAATGTACAGATCAGAAATTGTGTTGGGTAAGTGAGTGAGAAACTACTGAGTAGATCCTTTCTACTTAGTGGGCAGTGTAAGTTTCTTTGTTTGACTAGGAAATAAAATTACTTATATTGTGTACCTGCTTGAGTTCGACTAACTGCTTCCGCATCCTTAGTACGATTCCATCCGCATTTCGATTGGGTCAAACCATCTCACAGATTAACACCTTGAGTTTGTTTGAGTTAGCTGTCTGATTCTACACCCATTATAGGGGACAATTGTAGTCAAAACACTCTAGAGAGACACAAAATGGAAAGTAGCCCTCTATTATTGTTCTTGATAAAGCAAAAGATGATGGGTTGGATTTGATGCTTTGACACCACAGTGCAGAGAAAATAATGATGCCCACTACAACACATAAATTTGGGTCATAACACTCTACAATGATAGTAAACAAAAAACAGCCCTCTATTATTGTCCTTGATAAAGAAAAAGATGATGGGTTGGATTCGTTTATTTGATAGCACAATGTAGAGAAAATAATGATTCCAACTACAAGACACAAATTTGGGTCATAACACTCTCTAGTGACAGCAAACAAAAAGTAGCCCTCTATTGTTGCCCTTGTTACGTTGATTTTAAACCACGTTGCAGAGAAAATAATGATGTCCACTACAAGACTCAGATTTTGGTTAGAACAGTCTACACTCATTGGCCATTTAGGTTGCACTATATATAACTCTACATTTGCTTGTACAAATGATTAAAACCATACATTGCAATTTATTAAAATTGTCATGAATCTTCTATGTAGGATTTTTATTGAGTATGTCGTCTTTCGATAGAAGGTTTATGTTTTGAACTAACTTCCTCATCTTGCGTTTTATGATGCGACCTACCAGATAACCTTTCACTCGGCGAGTTAACTTTTCATGTTGGGTGTTACCTTAGTGATACTGTTGGTGATAATTAAATTGAGTATAGAAAATGCTATTAAGGTGGCCAGAACCTTATTAAAGGTAAATGATCATATCGAATGATGTGATGTGCAGCTGATGCTGGAAAAACTACAAGGAAAATTTGAGACAATGAAGAAGATGCAACTACTGATAGAAACTGAAGTACTTTTGACATTTAGTGATCGATGACGCTAAAAACAACTAAGGAAGTCTGAAGGGGTTAGGAAGCTCCTCGTAGCAATTCACCAATTCTTTAATATGATCATCGTTTTATGTTGGTGTTTTATCTTTCTACTAATAAAATGTAAAGTAGACGTTGCGTGTAGCAGTGCATTCCACCCTCTTTTTACCCAACCGTCTAATTTAATCTTTACTATGTACAAGTGTGTTATTAATATAGAAATCAAAACGTAAAGTAAACATTACAAATAGCAGTGTATTCCATCCTTTTGTTTATCTAATATTTTCAGTTACTTACTAGTCACCACTATGCACGTATCCAATAGTCACCTGTGCACATTGGATGTCCGTACATTACCTTCGGTTATCCGCGGGTTGATGGGTTGGGTTAGGGTTGAATCTTTGAATCTGTTTAACTAAATGGGTTGGTTAGGATGAACTTTTTAAATGGGTTGGGCTTGGATTGAGGCAACCCGACCCGCCAACCCATTTTGCCAGGTCTACTTACAAGTTTGGACACATGCCGAGACTCAAAACAGAAGAAGTCCGGACATGTGTCTGGGCTTAGAAGTCCGGATAAATGTCTAACAAAAAATACGGGGTGGCGTCCGGACATGTGGCCGGACATACAAGTCCGAACACACACCGAGACTCAAAACAAAAAAGTTTGGACTTGTGTCCGGGTTTGCAAGTCCGGACTTAAGTCAAACTGCAAACCCGACAAGTCCTCGCCCCGTCCAGACATATATGTCTGAAGCCCTGTCTGGACATGATGAAAACTACAAATTCTAGAAGCAAAAATAGACGACACCAAAGCCACGAATCCATCATTGAATATACATATCTTTCCATAACAAAGTAGGAAATTGAAACACATTCCATGGGGTTTAACAGAGCAAAAACGTAACTCAAAACCAACTCAGATTCAGATCAAAATCAGAGAACAAATCAAAAACATGCCGAAACGAACAAAACCTAGAATCCCAATGGGTGAATACACCCATACGAATCTCTACCACCTACCTCAAATCGCGAACCGCCCGACTCTACGGACTCCACAACTGCACACTCTTCGAATCCTCACTCAAAAACCCAATGAACAATCGACTAAATTAACCAGAAGTCAAAACCAATATCAGAAAAAAAAAACGAAACAAAAACTAAACCCACAATCTACAGACCTGGAAAACGATAGAAGACATACCAAAACTCACAAGCGGAACTTCCTGATCGAACAAACATTTGAAGCAATGGAGCAAAGGAAGAAGATGAAGAGAAAGGGCAGAGGGAGCGCAGAACGGGAGTTAGAATGAGGAAAGGAAAAATCATAAGTGAGGAAAAGAATAACGTGAGTTAGGAACTTCCTTCCTAACTCTATTAATAACAACGCAAACATGGACCTCTTACCCGTCCTTCCTTAAAAGCTAAAATAAAATCAATCAAAATGACTAATTCCACTAGAATAAGATGGAAAATGGCATAAGCTCCCTTTGCGAACCTTAAAAAAAGAAAAAAACTGGGGCACAATAGACAGCTCCACGACAGGTCAAACAGTAACTAAGAAGTACAATCTACAAATCCTCTATCAACTACTGTCCTTCATCAACACAAAACCCTATACAAAGATCATCCCTTTGAGAAGTCATCTCAAATATATCAAAAGGTGTACAGACAAGAGGTCAAGCTCGAGATCTTCTAGCCTTCTCCGCTACAGTCTCTACCATCAAACCAAAGAACATAAAAGAAGCACTGAAGGATCCAGAGTGGGTAAAAGCCATGCAGGGGAACTTCACTAGTTAAAAAGATGTAAGGTATGGCATCTTGTGCCAATGCTAACACATCAAGGAGTGCTTGGCACCAAATGGGTCTTTAGGAATAAGATGAATGAAAGGGGAGAAGTAGTAAGGAACAAGGTAAGACTCGTAGCTGAAGGGTACATACAGCAAGAAGAGATTGGCTTCCAGGAGACATTTGCTCCAGTGGCCAGGATGGAGTCCATTCTGCCTGATTACCTTCACGACAGAAAAGGGGATCCACCTATTTCAATTGGATATAAAGAGTGTCTTCTTTAATGGTTATGCCAAAGAGGAAGTGTACGTGGAACAGCCACCAGGATTCGAGGATAAGGAAGGAAGTTACAACGTCTTAAAGCTTGAAAAAACTCTCTAAGAGCTGAAGCAACCGAAGATTTTGGTATGAAAGAATGTCCTCATAGATGTTGGGAACGGTTTCACAAGAGGAAAAGTGGACAAAACCCTATTTGTGTATAATCGGGGTAAGGATTTCCTGGTAGTCCAAATATATGTCGACGACATTATCATTGGAGCATCTGATGAGAAGTATTGTAAGAGGTTTGAAAAGTTGATGAAAAAGGAGTTCGAGATGAGTGATCTAGGAGAGTTGAAGCTTTTCCTCGGCCTTCAGATCAAGCATAGTGAAGAAGGAATAACCATCTCTCAGCAAAATTATGTGAAGGATTTATTGAAGAGATTGGGGATGGAGTCAGCCAAGGCATATGACACCCCGATGGCAATTGAAACCAAGTTGGGCATCACGACTGGTGACCGGCCGGTAGACCAATGGTCTTACAGGGAGATGATAGGATCCCTGTTGTATCCGACCGCAAGTCGACTTGACATCATGTAAAGTGTTTGCTTGTGTGCTAGATTTTGGGATCGTAGAGAAAGACATAATAGAAGTAAAAAATATGTGATTATTTCTCTACCACCTAGGCAGTGTACCTATCATTTTGCGGGATAGTGAATAAGTGGGGATTGTTGATCTCAGGGACCTCGTTCAGTAACTGACAATTTATTAAGTAACTGAGAAACTAAACTAAACTAAGAAAACATGAAATATCACTTTTTATAGTTTTCTTAATCTAACTAAGGACTAACTCAATGAACAAAACATAAAACAAGAAAATAATAAAAATAAACTAATTAAAGAAATAATTATTGAAACTTTTAATCTAAGGAAGCACCCGGATTATTTTACAAACCTTCACTTTCTAAATCTATTAATAAACTGTCCCTAAGTTTGCAATAAACTCAAAAACTATATAAATTTTGTCAAGGCTAACTTCAAATGAATCCTAATCAGTTGCTAAAACTAACAGCAGGCTAATGCTCTAATCTGGACACAAATCAATCGTAGAAAGAGCAGTTTTTATTGAAGATGGATTAACCTATATGCAGGATCATGCTTCTAGTCGTTAATCCGGTTTAACTTCCTATGTCTTTATCATCGCAGCTCTCCCGTGTTGATTAGAAAACTACAAAGATAGCTTTAATAATTTATCAGAAAATTAAAGTGCGTGAAGAACAGGAATTAAACTACTGCATTAATAATCAGAGAAAAGATCACAAAATAAATCTTAAGATCCGGTTTGCTACCCTAATCCAGAGAGCTTGACTAACTATGCTAGCATGAATATAAAAATAACAAAAACAACAAAGGAAGAAAACATTGACATTTTAGATGAAAAGGGAAGAAGAAACTCTGTTAAGAAGATCCCCGCTCTGCCTTACATCGTCACATCTCTCTACATAAGTCCTTTGCGAGAAGTGTTATGGATTAGTGGTGGCGGTGAGTGATGTGGTGGTTTATGGTGAAGACGGTGGTATGAATGATGATGGTGGTGGTGGTAAATCGTGAGTGAATAGAGAATGAGAGGTCTGTTGGTGTGGTGGCGTGTAATCCCACTTTATAACCTAGCTGACTTCTATATGTATTAACCGCCTTCAATATTTGTTGATTTGCAGCGTTTTTAATTGTAAAGATGTATTGCGAGAGATTAAGTGTGCAGCAGTACGCCACTAATCCCAAGTAATTTCTCACTTCTTGATTATGCATGGCGATGGTAACTATCCTCCATGTGATTAATGTCATCTTGAATTCTGATGTGTATGTGGTGATTAATATATTAATTTAGTGAGAAGCATGTATGAATATGATGAATAAGATAATAGGTGCAGCGACTCCCCTTTGTCTGGTCCAGTAATATATGTCCGGATCCGGACATTGAGCAGGACTAGAATATGTAAGCACTTGTCCGGACATGCATATCCAGACGCATGTCAGAACGCACTTTAATAAGGTCTAGATTTTTCATTTGGATTTCGTTTTGCTTCCATTTGTTGTGTGTGAAGCTTGTGAAATAAAATGTATCAGTTCACATCAAAAAATAAGTTTAAGGAAAAACATATGATAAGTGAGAAATATTGCCCATATAAGTAATACGAATAATAGGTCTATTAAACCCTCAAAAGTCTATTAATTGCACTTATCAAACTTTCTCATACTTAGTTTTTTCTTGTCCTCAAGCAAATAATAAATAAGATTATCTCTAAGGTCGTAGTATCAAACCTCAGGATCAAAATATTGCAAAAGGAAATCAAGCTAAATTTCAATTTAGGGAATCAACCTGCCATCAGCTGTTAGTTTTTGTAAACAGTGAAAAAGAGAAATTTAATAAAAGCTTGAAGCAAAAAAATTGCTGAAACTAAACATAGAATAGCTCAGGACCTTCCACTAATTTCAGTCCTCAAACCTTTGGGTGACAAGGCTGTGAAGTAATGTCTATTCTGCATTACCTTTCAGCACCACACACTCATAATCATAAACAAAAACTATAATTACTTTTTCGAATGCAAAAGTGTTATATACAAAACAATCGATTTATTGTAGATTGTGTAATTATTTTGTAACCCAAACTTTTTCTCTTTGTCCCTGTAGTGACGTTGGGCCAACTATCCCAGATCCCGAGACCTTAGGTAGATAGGTGATAAAGAACCCCGAGGACTTAATAACTAGATATAAGAGGTTTGTTTTGGTTTAGAAAAGTAATTATCAGAGGAGTACCTTTCCTTATCCTTTCATCTAAACTTTCACATCATTCCCAAGATCATCGAGCTAAACTAACTCATTTTCCACAATCAGCTAAGCCACCGAATTTCAATGAAAGCAAAATTAATTAGAAGGAAACAAGTTAGTGTTAGTCAAACAATTTAAAGCAAGAGTTGTCACTTGACTCAATTTCTAACTTCCACAGGAATTGTCACCAAAATTTTGACATTTATAAGCACTTAGAAAAGCATATTCATCACAACAAGAGAACAAACCAAAAACTAGTGTGGCATTAAGTACACCTGGTATATTTTTAGGAAAAGGTCTATACTTTTTCACACTTACGAGGAGCAATGTCCTCATTGTTCACAAAATAAAATCAAGAAGAAAAAAAACCTTTCAAAATATGTCAGGCTCATGAAGGATTTTATTCCGGACGCCTCGGACTGCCAAAATCATTAAGCATCATAGGCTGAACAAAAACAAAAGATAAAGAAACTGAAACTCCTCTGATATCTTAGATTGAGGAAGGTTCCCTTCCTCGCATTAAGCTTGAACAGTGAGGCATCATTCCTAACGCTTGTGTCCAAGCAAATGTTCAGTCTTGGAGAATAGAAAATACCATAAATAATTTCACCTACACATACTTAAGAAAACACCACATAACACTAAAAACATTGCTTAGTAGCACAGACACCATTGCCTTCTGACTCAAAGAATACAAATTAAACTAAAAAACAGAAGAAGTAAAAACAGTTAATACTCAAATAAAATAAAAGTACTAATGACGTTGGGTGCCTCCCAGTTAGCTACCCTTCTTTATAGTCTCTGGCTAGACTCCTGTTTCATTATCCTGGATCAAAAATAAAAGTAGTCAGTGGCTTTGTCTGGAAAACGAAGTGGGCAGTAATTATTAGCAAACCACCTGGATCGAAACAAAATGTTACCACAACAAATAAAATAAGAAAATAAATGCTCCACAAAACCTGGTATTCGAGGAAGTACTCCTAGTAACGAATCTTGATCAGAAGACCAGGTTCTAATGGTTTTTCTTCCTCAAATTGGAGGATATAAACATCCTCCTCTTGTCGATGAGGCTCCGGGAGATGAGGAAGAAGTTGATGACAAATTGGTGGTGGCGCTTTTTCCTCATATGCGAGGATGCAAACACCCTCCTCCGGTTGGTGAGGCTCAATAGGACAATCTTCCACTGGTTCGCAGACAGGCGCAAAGAAAACATTTTCGATCTCTGGGTGCTCTGTTTGAATCAGGGTGGGAGAGGGAGGGGAACACAAATTTTTTAAATATTTGATCCACCTCTTCTTCAGATAATGCACTCTTGATCTGTTGCTCAATCTCTTTGTAAGACTCCCTGACTTCAAAAATATCTGGCTCGAATCGATCTTCACTCCTCGAAGTCACCGCTGGAATCTCTTCTAACGGTTCGGCTTGACTTAGGAGAAATTCGGCTGGCCCCTATGCTAACTAGTGTCTGTCCTGATTGAGAATACAATACCTCAACTGATTTCCATTGTACTGTGGAATAGTCTGCTCACCTTCCCACCAAAAGGGCTCTCGATTATATCGTGGTAGTGGTTGGTACCCAATCAATCTCTCAAAAGAAAGTATTTCATCCCGGCTACGCTTCAATTCAAGTCCCACTAACAATCTTGTCAACTCATTGTAGCTGCTCTCCATTATCAGCAACTAGCCTACAAGAACAAGAACAAAACCAAAAATAAGAACAAGAACAAGAACAAAAACAAGAACAAGAACAAAAACAAAAACAGGAATGAAAACAAAAACAAGAACAAGAACAAGAACAAGAACAAGCACGAGAACAAGAACAAGGACAAGAACAAGCACAAGAACAAGAACAAGAACAAGAACAAGAACAAGAACGAACAAGAACAGGAACAAGAACAAGAACAAGAACAAGAACAGGAACAAGAACAGGAACAAGAACAGGAACAAGAACAAGAACAGGAACAAGAACAGGAACAAGAACAGGAACAAGAACAGGAACAAGAACAGGAACAAGAACAGGAACAAGAACAGGAACAAGAACAGGAACAAGAACAGGAACAAGAACAGGAACAAGAACAGGAACAAGAACAGAACAAGAACAAGAACAAGAACAAGAACAAGAACAAGAACAAGAACAAGAACAAGAACAAGAACAAGAACAAGAACAAGAACAAGAACAAGAACAAGAACAAGAACAAGAACAAGAACAAGAGAACAAGAACAGAACAAGAACAAGAACAAGAACAAACAAGAACAGAACAACAGAAGAACAAGAACAAGAACAAGAACAAGAACAAGAACAAGAACAAGAACAAGAACAAAACAAAAACAAAACCAAAAACAAAAACAAATACAAAAACAAAAACAAAAACAAAAACAAAAATAAACACAAAAACAAAAAGCAAAAGTAATATAGAAATAAAAATAAAAGGGAAACACAAATCCTTATTAAAAGAAAACAAAAGCAAAATTTATTAAATACTATAACAACGAAAAACAAGATAGAAACAAATAAAAATTGCTAAAATAATATAAAAATAAATAAAAATAAAAATAAATACTAAAAATGAAAATGAAAATAAAAATAACGAAAATAAAACAAAACAAGAATAAAATAAAACGAAAATAAAATAACAACAAAGTTCTTAATCAAAATAAAACTAATATTAATCTAGTAAACAAAAATATAAAGAAAAACAAAATATATGGCAAAGATAATTAATAAACAAATATATCAAAATTATAAACTAAATTATAAACTCAGAATAATTGAAACAAAAAATAAAACTAAGATAAATAAAATAAAACAAACACAATTAAATGCTAAAAATCAAAATAAATTCTAAACTAGAAAAGTAAACGTGTAAAACCTAAAAATAACAATAAAAACCAAATTAACAAAATAAAAAGAGAAACAAAACTAAACAAATAAACACAAAGAACAAAAACACACATATTAAACAAAATAAAAGAAAAAAAAACTAGTAATAAACAAAGTAAAAATAAAATGGAAATAAATATAAAAATATGAGAGAAAAATAAATCCTAAAATCTCAACGAATCCTAATAACTAAAGCTCTCACGCGCACAACTAGAAAATATAACCATTAAGGGCATGAAGACCATGAGCTTGCTCCACCTAGTAATATGGCTTCATGTCCCATGTCAATATATTATTGGCTCAATTAAAAGTAAGAGAAGAAAATAAGAAAAAATAAAAAAGGAAAAGAAACAACACGCACTCAAGGAGGAGGAGAGAGAAGGAGGAGGAGAATAATAATTTTTTCAAAATGTTATAACTTACAAAATAAAAGTGCAAAATAAAAAAAATTATACCATTGTTCATCATTTTTCGTGCTTCAAAGCAAGATGCATCATGGATATGTTTTGGTCAACTTAAAATTTTATGTTTTTAGAATGAGTATATATTAGGTATTTTTAAAGTGAATCTTACCCATTAGTAAAATGAATCTTCTTTAATAATAAAATGAACCATATTCATTAGCAAAATGAATCTTACCACAAACACCCTAAAAAGCACCCTAGGATAGCTAAAAACGTCGAAGACATTTTTAGAGTTTGTAGTACAGGGTTTATGACCCTAAACCACAAACCCTAAAAAACTGTCGAGTCAGTGACGACAATAAAGCGTAGAAATAATGCCAAAAAGATTACCCTACCGCCCAAACACCCAAAAACCACCCTAGGATAGCTAAAAATGTCGAAAGCATTTTTAGGGTTTGTAGTACAGGGTTTAGGGTCGTTAGACCCTAAACCACAAACCCTAAAAACTGCCGAGTCAGTGACGATAATATAAAGCGTAGAACTAATGCCAAAAAAATTACCCTACCGCCCAAACACCCAAAAAACCACCCTAGGATAACTAAAAACATCGAAGGCATTTTTAGGGTTTGTTGTAACACCCCAACTCCAAATACAATGATCGTCGCCCTAAGTCCATCTCATTCATTAATAACGCAACGGAAAAGTTCTACTAAATTGGTGTTTCCGCCGTTAGTCACCCACGTGACTAACTAGGCCTATTCTCTTTACAAGTCACGGTTTGACTAACCGGATAATTACTCGAGCATCTAAACATTACAATCCATAAACCACAACTTATACTGAGTATCTCATATCCTAATTCATCATACTAACATCTCATCAATTACTAAACGAGTGTACATGCACAACTCGTGTAACAAATGTAAAAGCAACCCGAAGTACTCTACCCGCTCCTACTCTCAGGTTGAGTCTTCGTCTGGTACCTACCTGCAAAGTTTAAATCACAGGCCCCAAAGGCTTAGCACATGGCTAGTACAGAAAACGTGCAGCCCACAAGCTAGCAGGGTTATACACGACTACTTTGTCGTATACATGCAATTGTTTATTCATACAAGTAATAATAAGAAGTACGATAACAAACAACACATTTATGTGAAACATTCGCAGCTCAAATAAATCAAACATCGTAATGGACGCCCATTAATGAGTAAGTTTGATTCCTAACTCCTGAGGCCTGAGAATTGTTTAGTTCTCGTGTTTGACCATACCTCATAAGTGTCAACCATTCTCCTAGTAGAACTGGTTGTTCTCTAACTGAATTGTTTATCTTTGTCGGGTCAAGGTAACCTGGCCTTGTCAATGAGTTATTAGCTCCATTGGGTTAATAAACACAAATTCTTAAGTTATGAGGGGTGTAGGCTTGACCCTCCCGCGCCTCCTGAATTTGCCTCCCACCTCGAACTGTTCACTCGAGCTGGTCGGGTCTATTTGTCGACCCTAGGCGACAAGTCGTATACGAGCCATATGCGGAAGACAGATCTGATACAGATGCCGACCTCCTAACCTAAACATGCATGACCGGAGTCAGTCCCGGATTCCTCTCCTCCCAAGTTCCAGTTAGCTGAAGTCTCATTGACAATTTGTTAGTTAAACCTCTCTCGGCATTAACCAACTAACAACAGGGAGTATTTACAACCTTATACAATTGTTTACTAAACACAGTTAATGAACAAGCTTTGAATCAATTCGTGTTAGTGTGCAAAGGACACGCAATGACAATACAGTAAATCGGTTTCATGCTTAATCTTGTTTGGTCGTATCACAATAACACATAGCACACAAACAGAGGTAGACCCCGTTAGCAAACAAGCTACAAGAATCCCATACCATACACCTGAGATTGGCTAGCTCTTAATCCCACGTTCGCCTAATCCGTCGAACGCCTCCGACTATCTAGATCTGTAATCATAACTAGTATTAGTATCCTGTGTCTTAGAACTAATTTGGTTCTCTTTTCAACTCAAACCTCTCTCTAGGTTAACCCGGGTATAATAATATACCGTTAAACGGGTTCGTTCATTTAGGAGCATTTTCAAGTTCAATTCTAATTCATTAACATACTAACGTTGTTAGCAGTTACTTAGTTGCACAGTTAGCAACTTTAGACTTATACGGACCTTGTATTAGGTTTAAGTATTTTTCACTATTCACCGTATTTTACTATTCACATATACGTATTTTACTATTCACGTATACGTATTTTACTATTCACGTATATGCCTCGTATTTGACTATTCTTATATATGTAGTTACTATTCATGTATACATATTTAATATTCATGTATACGTATTTACTATTCATGTATACGTATTTACTATTCATGTATACGTATACTATTCATGTATATGAGTACTATTCATGTACACCAAAAAATTTCGTATACGTCCGTATGATACTCCGTATCATACGTATTTATTTCTTTTTCCAATATAACTTGTATTTTCATTAAAAATACTTTAAGTATTGATTTCTCCTATACTTATTAAATTACGGGTATACCCCTCATATACCTTAAGTTATATACGGGTCTCGTTTAACCCTGTCTTAACTCTGTTTCTCTTACAACTTGTTTCTAAATTCTTTATTTAACTTCATTAACCTTTTAAACACATAAAATTGTGTTATTTACATTATTTACCCATAGTTTTCTCTTAATCTCTATTTTACTCATAATAAGTTCTAAACTTGTTATTTTTATTTCTAATTTCTTCCAAAGTCTTACTTAATTTCTTTTATACTTTTGGTCAGTTACCAAAATATACCCAAGTTTGACCAGTCTTTTTTGGTCAAACCCCCTAACTTTCCATAATTTACAATATTACCCCTAAAGTTAATTTAACTTGACTTTTTATTCCTTTATCCTTTTAATATCTAATCTTTTGCTACAAATTTTATTCTAGCTCCTCTAAACATTTTATAAACTGTCATTGACCAAGTTTGACCATGTTTGACCAGGGAAATTACCATTTTACCCTTGTGGTCTTTTCTTTTATCCTAACTCATTTATTAACCAATTTAACTCCAATTAATTTCTAATTTTCGTAACTAATTTTCCTACAGATTTTGAACATCAAAAATCATTTTCAACATCTCTAAATCACCATTTAATTATCTAAAGTTGTAGTATACATATACTATCTTTTATTAACCTTTAATATACCAAAAACCTTATAAATTCCTTATAACACTTATAAACTCTTTATAAATTGTAAACTTAATTGTACAATTATTTTCTCATCACTTAAACTCTCAAAAATACATATTAACTCATATATATTTTCGGCCTTGATATTATGTAACCAAAACTTCTCAAATTTTACATATTACTCTTAATTATACTAATTCTTTTAATTTAACTAAGTTAGATAATTTTTCTAACTCATTAATAACCCCTTAATTTTCGGCCATATTGAAATTCATAGTATATGAATTTTTCTTGTATATTATGATAGCTTATATTGTAGTTTATATCATAAGGAGTATAAATCTAATTTTAGATTTACAAAATATTAACATTTAATGTGTCAAAAATTAAATCTAACACACTTATAATTTCGGTAATAATAATCAAGATGAGCAATATGTTAGATCATATATAGATCAACAATTAGAACCTTGAAATAGGTAGTTTTAGGATTTGCCTTGTATATTAACCTTTAGCTTAATATTAAGCTTGATTTCCTTAGAAATTTTGACAGCAATTTGCTAGAGAAATTGGCTCCAAAATCATATAATACGATGAAGAATAAGAAGGGTTAGTAACCCTAGGCACTCGGCCTTGATGAAAATCAAAGAAGGAAGAGTTTCCAAGAAGGCAATGTTTTACCTCATGAATCAAAGGCACTTCTTCATGGTTTTTCCTGAGAATATGGGGGGCTCATGAGCTATGGTTGTAAAGCTCTTTGAAAGAGGATTCCAACGAGCTATAAAGCTTGTGATTTGGACTTAAGATGAGAAAGTTATGATTTCTACAAGATAAGGTATTCTTAAAGCTCCTAAATGGCAACAATGAAGGAAAACCAATGTAGGAGAAAGGAGGGAGCTTCTAATGTTGAAGACTCACGGTTTGGGACAGGAGATAATAAAAGAGATTCGTGGAAAGCAAAGAAGAAGAAGAGAAAAGTAGTTAAGATATGTTAAAGTAATAAAGTAATGATTTGAATATTATAAAGTAATGATTGGAATAGTAATCTAACATATCATCACTTTGCTTTACGTAACTTGATTGAGCAGCTGGCCTTCTCCTTTGTCCTTGCCGACATCAATAGCCAAGGATGGTCAATTTTTGACCATTGACCATTCTTAGTCAATATTTGACTAAATGGGCACTATTTGAGGTTACTATTCACATTAAATATTATATTTGTAAATTTTTTGGTAAAATCTTCAAATTAAATTCCTAATATGATATTAGGTAGTATACATGTATTTTAGTATGTATACAAGGCCAACTAGCCACTCAAAACCAATTTCGAAGACAATTCGCAAAAACACGTTTTAAGGAGTTTTCGGGCTCCTTTTTGTGTCTTAACTCTTTTTAGAGTTTGGTTTGCTTTGAAAATAATTTTATTATTTTATTTTAGTACATTCACATATAATCAAGCCTTTAAAACCATCCAAGACTCATTCTTAAGACAATATATCCAAAATATGCTTTAAGGGGTTTTTATGGCATATTTTTGTCTTGACTTGTTTCCGAGCTTGGTTTTCTTTGGTAATGGTTTCATAATGTTCTTAGCTTGATTATAAGACTTATGAATTCACTTTGGATCCTTATTGAGGTCATGAAATCACTATGGTTTCTTAAAACACATTTTTCTTTAAAGCACATTTTTGTGCTCTAAGGTGCGTTTTCGGTTTAAATGCTAATTCCGCTTAATGCGTATTACTAATCTTAGAGATATTTCACATTTGAAATCTCTTGGGAACTTATTGGTAGTTCCCTAATTTATTTGTGCTCTTTAAAACACTGTTTTGCTCTAATAGTTCCTAAAGCATGTTTGGGTGTAAATTGTTGTTTAACACTTTTTCTAATATTTCTAAGGCATGTTCTAGCCTTAGTATATCCTAATTACTAATTAGTGCTTCTCGCACTTCATAATTCTTAATTGTTTCCTCCTGGAATGAGTTCTCTGACTCTTTTAATCTCATTAGTTTAACTGAGTTCTTCCTCCTCGATTGTCACGGTAAATTGCTGTTCTGGTGTTGCGTTTGCATCTCTGATTGTCGTATGGAGTCGACTAATTCTCGGTTCATTACACTATCTCTTCGTTTACATATATGGGTACCTTACTGATACATTGCTACGTACCCGACTAACTTATAAATAAGTCCATCAGACCCACAAGCTCCTTTGGAGTGCGGTCGTCCCACATCTCATTTAAGTATACTCGTAGTGCTCGTCACACGCTTGGTTATAGCTAATTTGTGAAGTATTCTATTGTCGATCTCCTCTTTCATCATTCCATAATAACGCACATGTCGTTCTTCTTGAACTTAATAAAGGAATATCCATCTACTGGGTTCATAACTACATTATACCTTCTGTATTTAGTACGACTCGATCCCTTAGTAATTGAGGTCTCTTTCTTAGAGCCTCTTATCTTATTTCTCAAGTCGATCCACTAGGAATGCACTTCCAGCTCCGTACGGAATGGACAGTGTGCTTCCTGTGCAACCTTTCATCACATGGCCCGGGCTACTGGCGTTACTGCACAGTCTATCTCCCATTTCATCACCTTACTTACATCATTTTTTAATTCCTAAATCTGATTGCTTTCATGTCAATATTTGATGGCTTATATATAGTGGTTGCTTTGCTGCGCACTGTAACTTAATCTACCTGATAGGTATTATTCTCATGGCCTCCACTATCGAAGTAGCTTTAGCTTTCTCATATTGCCCATTGATGGCGTGATTCTTTGGTCGTTTTACTTCAATGACTCGTCTTATATTCAATCCTTTTCATGGTGTAAACACACTGGGGGTTCTCTAATTTTGGTGTTTGGCAATTGCCGTATCGTGTTGTCAAATGGTTATCTCTTAATATGAAGGTGTTCTGCTTCAATCTCAGGTTCCCAAGTAGGCTAATTTCTCTCACATTCTTTCATCCTCTATGATGTTATTTACCATGTAATTTAACCGGTTACTGAAAAAGTCATCCGTTGAATCACAAGCTCTTTTGAGCGTTGGTCACTTGACGTGTCATACTGCGCACTCACAATGTTTATCTCTGACGATTGCTGATTCTTAAATCCTGGGTGTTGGATATGAGGTCTGTCTCTGCAGCCTTCCATATTATTTATGTGTAACTGGAATGTTCTAAGGTAATTTCAAGGTCTACGGTTCCCATTCTCCAATAGAGAGTATTCAATCTCTAAGAAGTGAAAGCCCTTTTTGAGGGGTTTATTCCCACTCATGGCCTCACAACAAGGAGAGGTATCCCCACCCTAAAAGGAATGGTTCGTTCTCCACCCCTGTCAATAGCACTATCTCAACATTCTCATTGGTGCCCTTTCCTGGCAATTCTTCCTCAATTTAGTATAGGTTTTCATAACCACTCGTATGTACGAGTTGTAGTTCATTCATGGCCTAGATAAGCCTTCTATGCTTTCCTGTGCCTCGAGCTCTGATGTATTTAACATCCTTGGCTCATAGGCCCTTAATGCTTGATTAGTCTCAAGTGATAGCCGGTGTTCGGTTCACTGTTGTATTCTTAATCATCTGTAGCTTATCCACGTAATTCTCTTGTTCTCTGAACTCTGTCAATGTTAGGTCACATCATTGGATACTATTGGGTTTCACAATAAGTTGTGTGTATCTCGCTTCCTGCTGTGGAAGTTCACTTAGGTAATCCGATGTTAATCAGTGTCTGTGACAATACTTTCCTCTCATAGACTTGCGTCTTTTAGCAATTAAGGATTAGTTTTCATTAGGCCTCTGCCTTCAGGTGTCTAAATCAGATATTTACCCTGGCTATCATGTGCTGTCATGTCAATACTTTGTTCAACTTTCGTTGACTACGCCACCCGTTAATGACTAATCATACTTGGGTGTTAATGAGTTAGGCAAGCAATACTAAGCATCGTTTATGGGTCTTTTTCTGCTCAACTATACCAATTCTATGGTGTAGTCCTTTTGAGGTTCTCTCTTTCGTGATTGCACGTCTTTTATCCTAGGTAGGTCATTGCTTAAATTTGTTTTCTCTGATTCTGTTTCTGGGGTTTATCAACATCTTCAGTGAAGGATGCTGTTACTGGTATTATTCTGGGAGTTCATCCCGTTTTTATTGAAAGTTTTTATGTCATCCATCTTCATTGTATGTCGTAATACCTTCCTTGTAGGTTATTACTTACATCTGGTCTTCTCACATTGTTGAGTAATATCTTCCGTTCTTCCATTCAAGGTTAGGCTTGGTTTTGGGTTGATGTTCTTACAGGCAGTGTCGGTTGTCTGTTGCTGATGCTCACGTCGTTTAGTTTCATGACCAAGTCCAGCTCCCTGCTGACTGGTGTATTGATTTAGTTGTCATGGTTAGGCCGTCAGGCCCTCCCAATGTTTCGCTCTTCAGTTTTAAGGAATTGTAATCCGGTGTTTAATATGTATTATATCCGTGGGTTTTTACCATTTGGTCTTCACGGCTTCCTGTATAGCTTCGTTGCGGTAGCACTTGCCAAGGCAAGTTCGCCATGCAAGATGGGCTATCGGTATTGTGTACGTCGGTAATGGTACATTCTCCTAACCTCCATGTAGGTGGTAGTCCATGGGACTCCTTCTTTGCCCTTTTTGGCTTTGGTTAGTTGATTATCTGGGCAGCTTCCTGACTGCTTTTGATTGAATAGTTACTTATCAGGGTATTCCTCTTTCTGAGGGTACCCCTTTTTCTTTTGCTTTAGCCTTGGTTCTCACTCTCGTTTCCACACCTTCGTCCTGGTTATAGAGTATTGACTCTCTTTAGACACTACGTCAGGTCGTAGTCCTATCTTGGAGTATGACTTGCATATGCATTCGTAGTCGTCTAGGCTATTGCAGTTAGGTCTTTGCAACCCATTTTTTGTAGGTTCGAGTTACCCGCTTCATAATTGACTTTTAGGTAGTCCCTATGCTCTTGCGCGGTATTATCCCACTGTTATTGCTCCCTTGGACTATTGTCCGGTGTTTCTGTCACTTCTCTTGTCCTCTTATTGCACTCGTAGTGCTTTTCTTCTTACTGGTATGGTGGGGTTATATCGACTGCGTAGCATGTCGACCCATGTTGTCGGTAATTATTATTCTCTCATTGGTAGGATTCCGCTGGTAGCGCCTGTTTCAACGTTGCGCTCCAATTGGGACCTTCAAGTCTTGAAAGACTATTGCATAACGAGGTGCTTCTCGTATTGCATAATGCTAAGTAATTGCCAGATCGGGTTTTCCCGAGTAAGAGAAAGTTTGTCATCTCTCTGGCGTTCATTTCCAGTATCTTAGAACCAGGGGCGCAGAGGGCGGGCCAGGTATTATAGATATCCGATATACGTCGGGAATCCTAACTAACACACCTCTCGCACTAATACTCAACCCTTATCCCAAAGTCTAAAGTTCCTAACTCGGTAATTCCTAAGCTCGGTAATTTCCAGTCATCAGAGCGTAACTACGCTCTGATACCACTTTTGTAACACCACTCCAAATACAATGATCGTCGCCCTAAGTCCATCTTATTCATTAACAACACAGCGGAAAAGTTCTACTAAATTGGTGTTACCGCCGTTAGTTACCCACGTGACTAACTAGGCCTATTCTCTTTACAAGTCACGGTCTGACTAACCGGATAATTATTCGAGCATCTAAACATTACAATCCATAAACCACAACTTATATCGAGTATCTCATATCCTAATACATCATACTAACATCTCATCAATTACTAAACGAGTGTACATGCACAACTCATGTAACAAATGTAAAAGCAACCCGAAGTACTCTACCCGCTCCTACTCTTAGGTTGAGTCTTCATCTGGTACCTACCTGCAAAGTTTAAATCATAGGCCCCAAGGGGCTCAGCACATGGCTGGTACAGAAAACGTGCAGCCCACAAGCTAGCAGGGTTACACACGACTACTTTGTCGTATACATGCAATTGTTTAATCATACAAGTAATAATAAGAAGTACGATAACAAACAACACATTTATGTGAAACATTCACAGCTCAAATAAATCAAACATCGTAATGGACGCCCATTAATGAGTAAGTTTGATTCCTAACTCCTGAGGCCTGAGAGTTGTTTAGTTCTCGTGTTTGACCATACCTCATAAGTGTCAACCATTCTCCTAGTAGAACTGGTTGTTCTCTAACTGAATTGTTTATCTTTGTCAGGTCAAGGTAACCCTTGTCAATGAGTTATAAGCTCCATTGGGTTAATAAACACAAATTCTTAAGTTATGAGGGGTAGGCTTGACCCTCCCGCCGCCTCCTGAATTTGCCTCCCACCTCGAACTGTTCACTCGAGCTGGTCGGGTCTGTTTGTCGACCCTAGGCGACAAGTCGTATACGAGCCATATGCGGAAGACAGATCTGATATAGTTGCCGACCTCCTAACCTAAACATGTATGACCGGAGTCAGTCCCGGATTCCTCTCCGCCCAAGTTCCAGTTAGCTGAAGTCTCATTGACAATTTGTTAGTTAAACTTCTCTCGGTATTAACCAACTAACAACAGGGAGTATTTACAACCTTATACAATTGTTTACTAAACACAGTTAATGAACAAGCTCTGAATCAATTCGTGTTAGTGTGCAAAGGACACACAATGACAATACAGTAAATCGGATTCATGCTTAATCTTGTTTGGTCGTATCACAATAAGACATAGCACACAAACCGAGGCAGACCCCGTTAGCAAACAAGGAACAAGAATCCCATACCGTACACTGGAGATTGGCTAGCTCTTAATCCCACGTTCGCCTAATCCGCCGAACGCCTCCGACTATCTAGATCTGTAATCATAACTAGTATTAGTATCTTGTGTCTTAGAACTAATTTGGTTCCCTTTTCAACTCAAACCTCTTTCTAGGTTAACCCGGGTTTAATAATATACCGTTAAACGGGTTCGTTCATTTAGGAGCGTTTTCAAGCTTGATTCTAATTCATTAACATACTAACGTTGTTAGCAGTTACTTAGTTGCACAGTTAGCAACTTTAGACTTATACGGACCTTGTATTAGGTTTTAGTATTTTTCACTATTCGCCGTATTTTACTATTCATATATACGTAATTTACTATTCATGTATACGTATTTTACTATTCACGTATATGCCTCGTATTTGATTATTCTTATATACGTAGTTACTATTCATGTATATGTATTTAATATTCATGTATACGTATTTACTATTCATGTATACATATTTACTATTCTTGTATATGTATACTATTCACGTATACGAGTACTATTCATGTACACCAAAAAATTTTGTATTCGTCCGTATGATACGGAGTATCATACGTATTTATTTCTTTTTCCAATATAACTTGTATTTTCATTAAAAATACTTTAAGTATTGATTTCTCCTATACTTATTAAATTACGGGTATACCCCTCCTATAGCTTAAGTTATATACAGGTCTCGTTTAACCCTGTCTTAACTCTGTTTCTTTTACAACTTATTTCTAAATTCTTTATTTAACTTCCTTAACCTTTTAACCACATAAAAATGTGTTATTTACATTACTTACCCATAGTTTTCTCTTAATCTCTATTTTACTCATAATAAGTTCTAAACTTGTTATTTTTATTTCTAATTTCTTCCAAAGTCTTACTTAATTAATTTCTTTTATACTTTTGGTCAGTTACCAAAATATACCCAAGTTTGACCAGTCTTTTATGGTCAAACCCCCTAACTTTCCATAATTTACAATATTACCCCTAAAGTTTATTTAACTTAACTTTTTATTCCTTTATCCTTTTAATATCTAATCTTTTGCTACAAATTTTATTCTAGCTCCTCTAAACATTTTGTAAAGTGTCATTGACCAAGTTTGACCACGTTTGACTAGGGAAATTACCATTTTACCCTTGTGGTCTTTTCTTTTATCCTAACTCATTTATTAACCAATTAAACTCTAATTAATTTCTAATTTTTTTAACTAATTATCCTACAGATATTTGAACATCAAAAATCATTTTAAACATCTCTAAATCACCAGATTTAATTATCTAAAGTTGTAGTATACATATACTATCTTTTATTAACCTTAAATATACCAAAAACCTTATAAATTCCTTATAACACTTATAAACTCTTTAAATTGTAAACTTAATTCTACAATTATTTTCTCATCACTTAAAACTCTCAAAAATACATATTAACTCATATATATTTTCGGCCTTGATATTATGTAGCCAAAACTTCTCAAATTTTACATATTACTCTTAATTATACTAATTCCTTTAATTTAACAAGTTAGATAATTTTTCTAACTCATTAATAACCCCTTAATTTTCGGCCATATTGAAATTCATAGTATATGAATTTTACTTGTATATTATGATAGCTTATATTGTAGCTTATATCATAAGGAGTATAAATCTAATTTTAGATTTACAAAATATTAACATTTAATGTGTCAAAAATTAAATCTAACACACTTATAATTTTGGTAATAATAAACAAGATGAACAATATGTTAGATCATATATAGATCAACAATTAGAACCTTGAAATAGGTAGTTGTAGGATTTACCTTGTAATAAAGCCTTTAGCTTAATATTAAGCTTGATTTCCTTAGAAATTTTGACAGCAATTTGCTAGAGAAATTGGCTCCAAAATCATATAATAAGATGAAGAATAAGAAGGGTTAGTAACCCTAGGCACCCGGCCTTGGTGAAAATCAAAGAAGGAAGAGTTTCCAAGAAGGAAATGTTTTACCTCGTGAATCAAAGGCACTTCTTCGTGGTTTTTCCTGAGAATCTGGGGCTCAGAGCTTGGTTGTAAAGCTCTTGAAAGAGGATTCCTACGAGCTATAAATCTTGCGATTTGGACTTAAGATGAGAAAGTTATGATTCTTACAAGATAAGGTTCTTAAGCTCTAAATGGCAACAATGAAGGAAAACCAATGTAGGAGAAAGGAGGGAGCTTCTAATGTTGAAGACTCCGGTTTGGGACAGGATAAAATGAAAGAGATTCGTGGAAAGCAAAGAAGAAGAGAAAAGTAGTTAAGATATGTTAAAGTATAAAGTAATGATTTGGAATATATAAAGTAATGATTGGAATAGTAATCTAACTATCATCACTTTGCTTTACGTACTTGATTGAGCAGCTGGCCTCCTTTGTCCTTGCCGACATCATAGCCAAGGAGGTCAATTTTTGATCATTGACCATTCTTGGTCAATATTTGACTAAATGTGCACTATTTGAGGTTATTATTCACATTAAATATTATATTTATAAATTTTTGGTAAAATTTCAAATTAAACTCCTAATATGATATTAGGTAGTCGTATACATGTATTTTAGTATGTATACAAGGCCAACTAGCCACTCAAAACCAATTTCGAAGCCAATTCGCAAAAACACGTTTTAAGGAGTTTTCGGGCTCCTTTTTGTATTTTAACTCTTTTTAGAGTTTGGTTTGCTTTGAAAATAATTTTATTATTTTATTTTAGTACATTCACATATAATCAAGCCTTTAAAACCATCCAAGACTCATTCTTAAGACAATATATCCAAAATATGCTTTAAGGGGTTTTATGGCATATTTTTGGCTTGAGTGTTTCGAGCTTGGTTTTCTTGGTAATGGTTTCATAATGTTCTTAGCTTGATTATAAGACTTATGAAGTCACTTTGGATCCTTATTGAGGTCATGAAATCACTATGGTTTCTTGAAACACATTTTTCTTTAAAGCACATTTTTGTGCTCTAAGGTGCGTTTTCGGTTTAAATGCTAATTCCGCTTTATTTGTGCTCTTCACATTTGAAATCTCTTGGGAACTTATTGGTAGTTCCCTAATTTATTTGTGCTCTTTAAAACACCGTTTTGCTTTAATTGTTCCTAAAGCATGTTTTGGTGTAAATTGTTGTTTAACTTTTTCTAATATTTCTAAGGCATGTTCTAGCCTTAGTATATAATTAGATAGTTCATTAATATATTAAGGTTTGGGGTATTTCATTTGTAGTACAGGGTTTGGGTCTAATGACCCTGAACCCTAAACCACAAAACCCTAAAAAACTATCAAGTCAGTGACGACAATATAAAGCGTAGAACTAATGCCAAAAAGATTACCCTACCGCCCAAACACCCAAAAAATCACCCTAGGATTGCTAAAAACGTCGAAGGTATTTTTAGGGTTTGTAATACAGGGTTTAGGGTCAACAAGGCCTAAATTAAATACAGCATCAGTCTGATGGACTGAAACATCCGAGTACTCAATGCAATACAATGTAATATCCTTTCATTACCAAACCGAGTCACTGATACAACCCTCAAATCAATATCATACCAAGTCAACTACAATCTCTATGCCGATAACACCTTCGGACTTACCCTACCAATACATACATTTACAATTGTACTCAGATCAACTGCCCATGCTTAACCCCATCCCCGTCCTACTCTCGAACGGTATTCATCATCCGAGTACCTGAAAAATAATGGGTGGCCCTAAAGGGGCCAGCACCTTTGCTGGTATGGTAGTCGTGCAACCCGCTACTACTACCGGGTCACACTCAACTAATTCTCATCTTAACATGCGATTGATTTTATTTAACTCAAAACATGAAGTGCAATAAACATACAACATGCGCATTCACAAGTATTCAAATAAAGAATACAATCACAACTAACACATCAATTTGTTAGTTTGCATAATCTTACTCTTTAGGCCCTGAGGGTTTCTTCCTCACTAACGCCTCATTCTCATTGATCAACATCTTATCCATACTCTCAGATTCTTTACTTGTTCTATTAGTTCAATAGACGCTACGGTTTCAATCTTATTTCCTCAATCAATCTTCTCTTAAACAAATCTTAAGTCAATACACATGACCTCCGGGCAGAGACATTCACAAGACTCACCACCGGGCTCTAACGTTACTAGTCTTACTTCCCCGGTTTCGACCCTACACTGGGTCTAGTATGGTGGGAAGGTTCAACTAGCAACCGGAACTACTCTCTCAGTTCCTTATACTTGCAAACGTCCGTATCTCTACCAGACTTCTCACATTCCCAAATACTCCTCTCTCGGAGTCCTAACATACTTATGTATATTAGTCAAGAAGCATCACCCTCGATGTCATCTAATGACTTAGGTAATTTTCTCAAGTTCTCGTATTCTCAAATTTAAGGGTTGCCCCAACATTTGAATACTTTTACATTCGGGTCAATTTCAAATACTGGGTCGGATCCTCATATATGGGGTCGACTATCTCTTAAAGGGAGTTTTATGGTCCCTTATATCTCTTTTTACTTTTCTCATGAGTTCAAATCTTTAAACTATTTTTGTTCTATTAATAGAGGTTCTTTATAACCTTCCACTATTAATTATTCATAGATTGTTTCGTTTCGGTTCTCTAAGTGTTAACGGGAGTTTACAAGTCTCGTGCATCTCTCTCACGTTCTAATGAGTTCGTAAGGTTGCATTTTCGTTAGTCTCTAAATTGAGTTCTCTTACGTGTTTCTTCACGCTTAATTATTTGTACATCGACTCTCACTACGAGTCACTAACCACGCATTACTCATCTATGAGTCGGTCTACAACACTAAGTTAGACCACGCAATCACATAAGGTTGGTTAGCACATACAGTAAGCATCATGTTACATATCAAGTGCGATAAATCATTTTCATGCTTTTATCTTGTTAAGTTGGCACACAAGCAAATAGCACACACGCCCAGTGAAACTCGGTAGGACACAAGTTGCAAGAAAACCATACATGTCACCAAGGATTTACTCTACCGTGTCATCTCATATTCCTCGGATTATTCTGATTCACTGATAACATTTCAAGGGGTTCTATTAACAACAAGGCCATACGGTATGTAAACAATTGGTACGCCCGTATTTAACCCCGTTATCCCGTTAATCTTAATTTTGCTTAAGTGTTCTTAAGTTCTCAACTTCATCATTTACTTCTCATACTTGTGTATTCTCCTAATGACCTTTACATGTCACCAAACAAGTCCTAATCATCATCTAATATCATCCCCATCATCCCATCCAATTCCCCATCATTAGATCCCATTAAAACACTCACGGTGCAATTTTAGAGGTGGCCCGGGACTTAGTCCGGCCCCTAAGTCCCGGACCAATACAGGACTTAACTTCTGGCTGCAAAATAGGGCTGGTCCGGGACTTGGTCCTGGTCTTAGGCCCCGGACCAGTTGTAGGAATCACTCTCGGGGCATTTTTAAGGGTGGTCAGGGACTTGTTCCTGGTCCTAAGTCCATGACCATAGTAGTAAACTATCAAATTTGACAGTTTTCAACTTCTATTCCAATCTCAATTCTTACCCAATCTTTTCCTAATCTTTCCACATGTTTCCAAACATGTTATACACCTTAACACTCATTAAAGCTCCTTAATTCATTGCTCAAACTCATTATTCAATTCTTGTTCTATTCTACAAGTTTTCACTTTTAAATTCTATACTTTGCTCACTAGTGCTCTAACAACATTCCCATGACAGCTTTTATCCCATTCTCAACCAATTTGACCATTCCAAATCCTTCTTAAGCATTTTCATTTCTAATACCCAAGTCCGCTTACCATTCACAAGGCTATACAAGCTAATTTATCTCAAGGCAATCCAAGACTTTCCTACTATATTTGTGCTACAGTTTTTGCACAATTCTCCTCACTTGTTATACTATAGCTTGGTGAGTTTAATTCACTCATTTACACTCCACCTTCTCTTAATAAAACTTAGTTTCCTCAAGCTCATAACATCACCTAAGATAATTTATTTCTACCGAAATTTTGCCATAGTTTCCCTACAATTCTAACATGCCCAAATGCTCATATCATTCACCTAATTCAATAAAAAAACTAGATAAATCCAATATTGGATTCTACCAGCACTCATAATTCATCCAAAACTCCTTAAACACAATATAATGCACTAAACTTAAATGCTTGACTTTTAGGCCCTTAAATCACATAACAATTTACCAATGCATTAAACACAACCACAATTCCCTCTCATATCAACTAACCACATTCCAACTCACATTTTGGGTTCATTCATTTATTTACCCATCCCAATATTCTAAAATAATCAAGATAGATATTAGGGTAGCTTAATTACCTTAAGCTTTCAAGTACTTCTTTTTCACATCTTTTCTCCTCTTCTCCATTTCTCTTGACTCCAAAATCGGCCAAGGGGCATATCAATCGCCAAGAACTCTAAATCACCATTCAAAGAGAGAATGGGACTAAGTAAAAACAGATTATACACATTGAAATAACCCTATGATTCAAGAAGAGGCTTAAAGCACAAAATTTAGGGCTTTACCTTTTGAGCTCTAGAAGAGGCTTTCAATCATGAATCAAATGATGGTTCCAACTACTCTTTTGAAGCTTGAATCAAGTGCTCAATAAAATAAGGAACACGACCCAATGAGAAGCCAAAATCGGCTGAAAGAAGAATGGGGAAAAAACATGAGTTTTTTATGATTTTCTTACCTTGGATGAAAGAGGAAACCATCTAGCTCCCGAAAATCTGATTTTCTCCTCCAATGGTGCTATACCCATGGTGATCAACTTCATCCATTTGAGATTTTGAAAAGAGGGAAATGAAGCCCTTGAGGAGATGAAAACAAAGATGTGATTTGTTTTGAGTTTGGAGCATTAATGTGGCTTGAGCAAGTTGAGGAAGATGAGGAAGCCATGGGAGAGCTTAAAATCGTTCCAGAAAGGGGAGAAGAAGGGCATTCACGGTTGGGAAGGAGAAAGGAAGGAGAAGAGAGAGAGAGAGAGAGAGAGAGATAGAGAGAAAGAAATCTGATGGGAGGGAAGGAAATGAGGAGAGAGAGAAAGAGAGAAAGGTATGTCTCATTTACTTTTCACCTTTCCACTTTTTGCTTTTTACTTTATTTGTCTTCTCTCTCACTAATAAGTCAAATTGCAAATAGAGAGGGGTGAGTCATCCCTAAGAAACCGCCCCCCCCCTAATATAGATGGGCAGGGGCACTGTCGTCTTTTCACAAGAAACGCTTGTTAAATTCCCGGGTTTGGCACTATTTACTAACCGGGCCCGTTTTATGGATTTTTCTCATTTCTTTGATTTTAATGGTTCTTAAGTTTCCATTAATGTTTAATTATTTATTTGATTAACCATAATTTTGAGGGTCCGTTTGACCACTTAAAGTCACGTTTCCGGGTTTTCTCGAAAAACATGCTTTAAAGCTTCGTTTGTGTTTTTAACCCTCTATATGGATCTGTTTTCTTCGAGAATTGTTCCCACATACTATATAGGCATAATTAAGCCCTAGGAATCCATCTAGCACCCGAATAGAGGTCATATACATCCTATAGTTGGGTAACACTCGTTTTTTATGTTTTATGCTTTTTATGCGTTTTCTCTTTTCTTTGGTTTTACTCTTCACCAATATTCTTTAGGCACTGTTAGGCCCTTAATACCATATTAGAATAATTAAATCACCATATTTTGGTCCGTGGTATTTCAATCTACCCCCCTTAAAGAACTTTGCCCTCAAAGTTGGTGAATCTAATATTGTTAGTCACATAGGCATCCTATGCTAAGGTCATAATCTCTATATAACCTTACTGACTCAACAGGTGTGTCTCGATGTTTACCACACATCCATACAACATGTCACTGCATGCATTGCAACCAAAAATACTCTTTTTCCTCCTCTCCATGGGGTTAATCCGATGATAAAGAAGGTATCGTCCTCTCCCATATCGAGTGATCCCTCAGGTACCGGTCACACTGAACACTAATACTTTCTGGTTCACGGCCGTTTCATGACTAATGGGCACTTACTCTCTCTGGCCCACAGTCCCTTTGTGTTATACCCAAAATTTCAACCCCCCGGAGTAGTCTCTAAGGCATACGTGTTACAAAGGGCAAAAGGGGTCAAAAAGCACCAAGGCGGGATTTTCCAAGGACATTATCGGGATTTTCTATTTTTATATGACTTGTTCATTATCTCCAAACACTTCCAAATATCATAGTCATTATGAAAGGTATTTCATGATTCTCTGATAATATTTATTCTGGAAATTTAGCTTTTAATTCATATTATAAGCTAATTTCTTTAATTAACACATGAAATAACCTCGAAATAGAAATAATAAAAGGTTTCCAAAATTAAAATAAAATTGTCACATGTTTAGCATGACTACATACAGTCATAAACCTGAAATTATTTATTTGGTACCTTAGCCCAAAATTTAAAAGAGAAATTCAATCATTTTTGCAATTTTCTCTCTCCTATGGAAAATACCGAAATTAAAACAAAACGTCATGAAATTTAACACAAGATAGAGGATGTTTATTAGAGACTAATGCCGTTGGAATTTCGTTATTCGACTTTCCAATAATAAGTTATGAATTATGGGAGATTCCAGATTGCAAGATTTTTATCTAATCGGTTATTATCAAAATAACCCGATTCCAACTCTCAAAATTCCTAAAATCATCCTTTATCTTCAGTTAAAATTTCATAATTTATCTCGGCCTGAAACATATTTTACAAAATCAGATTTCCTTAGAGCATGAAATCAATGTTTTAGATAAAGATCTTGCTCTATCAATTTGACCATGCTCTTTCTAAAAGGACCCCAAAAAAAACGAACTAGGCAGAGGAGTCATCCCCAAAGTCAGATAACTCAGCCGTCAACCTACTTCCAACGTTTTTGCAACCCCGAGCCTCGAATCTATACCGAAATCATCCCGAAATCACCAAAAAACTCATTCCTTCTTCTCCCATTGAGATTCGTAGCACCAAAACACAAAAAATACAGAAGCAAACCATGGCAACAATACAAGGAAGAAGGAGCCAGAAGCTTGGGTCAAAAGTCGAACCGGATTGGCCATCAACGAAGCTCTCGAAGATTCCCGACGTGAGGAACAATCAAATCTTGAAGTCAAAACAGGTTGGAATTTGACTTTCTTAACCCCTCTGATCAGAATACACTTATGTGTGAAATTTTCTAATCGAATTGACTTTTTATTGCTTCTGAATTAAGGTTTGTTTGTGTTTTGTCTAATAACTTGTTAACTAAGTTTCGTATTAATTTTGACTTCAAATTGAATTCTTTCAATCACTAACGTCTTGTACATCTTTCAGGCTATGCACCTATAAAATTTGAGCCAAAAACACCTTCGGGAACAGCCTCAACGCCGTCGTCCGAGGGCGGTCTGCACCCACGGACGTCATTCCGGGTCCCGGACTCCCTGTCCGTAAGCCCGGACGCCCACGGACGGCGGCGGGATTTAAAAAATTTAAAATTTAGGTTTAATAATGTCCAGGCCACGGACAGCCTGTCCGTGGCCCCGGACTTTGCAAATTTTTGTTTCCTTTAAATTTCGACTCTTCTGTATAATTAGGTTACACTGGGGTCCGTGGTCTCGGACATGGGCTCCGTGGCTACGGACGTAAGCAAAATTCGACCTAATTCCGCTCCGAAACCCTATTAGGTAGCTTTTAAGTTCACTTAATTTTCTGTCAAAAAATGCTAAAAAACACAAAAAAGAAGAAGCTCGCGTACTTAGGTTAAAACGACTCGTAATAAGCCGTAAATAAACCAAGTAGGAAAAACGACCTAGGAAGGGTAATGAAAGTAATTGAACCCTAAATAAGTCGAACATCAAGCCCCCGAACCCAAACTCTCCTTTCCTAATTTGATCTAGGTTAAATTAGGTGGCGATCATAATAGGATCCAGTGAGCTAGCTTAGGTTTTAATAATTATTGTTTTTATGACATAGTATTAATCTTAGGTTATAAGTGGACCTAAAACCCGACTAGATCCCAATCAACTTAATCCACATAGGATAGGGTTTAAAATCGAGGCTCACACTTTGGTTCTGATCAAAACATTTGCACATCTAGATATCCTCAGGCACTCACCAGTCATCCAGACACAAGACTTCTCCATGTCCCGCTGCCCTTGGAAAAAACAAAACACACACTGCCACCATCCTACGGGCCACTTAGGACCATTGCTCGTCCGTTGGGTTTCAAAACTAATACACACCCACCATTCAACCGTTCATCAAGACTTAAGGCCGCAAACATCGGCGGGTGATAGTGGTTTTAAAAACTGTTCCTCATTCCCAAGTTTGAAGGAAATCTTTTTGCAAAAACCAGTTGGAAATTCTTTTGAAAACTCAATACAAGTCCAAATCCAGTTTATACTAATTGCACCTATTCTTAGCGTGATTTCTTGTGACCACTCATAGGGAGCTTTAAGAATCATCCAACCCTGATGTGATCAGCATCAGTGTTGAACTATCCTTCCACCCCAATTTGTGTTCAGTTTCCCTTGATCGCTAGCAAATCAAGTTCCACCTCCTACATCAATTTAAACAATCGAATAGTAAATCATTTTTCCATATTCTATCTTTTAATCTTTCTAGTCATAATCACAGAGCAATACATTTTCAATTTATAGAACTCGTTCCATCAATTATTACTCATTTATCTTCAGATAATTTACCTAGGGAATTCAATACTTGTGGAACTTATTCCACCAATCATTCACAAGTCAATTCAAATCAAGTCACCTAGGGAATTAAATTCCCTCTAGGTTCTACATCGGTTTTATACCGATTCATATCTCATACTGTTACCATGTTTAATCTCAAATAGACATACACTATCAGGGTTCTCATTCCTCTGAAGTTTCTCTACTCCTTTCCCCTTGTATTTTCACACCAGAGTTACAAGATAGTCAAGTTTATATCAATGGCATTCGCATCTCCAGTGCGTAATAACTATAATTACACAATGAATAAATACATATGTTTATGTAACATAAGTACCAATCGTTAAAATAAATTATTTTGCGCTATGCGCGCCATAGTTTACACACTTAATACGTAAAACATACGCTAAGCAGTTTTTTGCTCTACCCCCCTTAAAAGGGATTATGGCCATGTAATCTATTATAACCCGTAATTCCTACCATATATTATATCCGCTACAATGCTGTTCTAAGTTGGATTGTTTAATTCTTTGCTATCAGTTGGACTCCGGCGGTATTGTTTTATTTGTAGAGGGCAAGGAAGTCTTTCCATAAAACAATTAAGGTAATTGTTTTATTAAGTGAATAAGTAAAGGAATTATCTTTTTATTCCTTTCCATTTAGCGATCATTATTTCCTCATCAATCTGAATCGTGGGAGCGTCTCTTCATCGTGCTTCAGAGCGACAGTTTTGACTCCTTCTTCCCTCTCTGCTCTCTCTCAATTTCTTCCTCTGCTGCGATGTGTGTCCTTCTGTTGCTGCTTCGGATTGTGTCGCTCATTGCTGCGTGGCTGCTGAGTATTCCTGTCGTGAATTCAGGTTTGGAGTTACAGATTGTGTATTCCAGCGTAGTATTCTTCCTCTTCTGTTTTCTGATTTTGAGACTTCGGTTTGATGAATTCAGAGGTTGCTGGGTTGTTTGATCTGCGAGTTGCACGGGCTGTAGACGTTTGGATTGTGGGATTTCTAGACTCCCGAATTCAGGTTTGTTGCAGTTTTCGAGGTTTTGAGTTTGGGGTTTCCTTCTTCGTTTTCTGATTTTGGATTTGACATTGTGGGAATCAGTTGCTGTGGATCTCTGTCGGATTTGGATTGCTGGACTTTCAGATGTTGGCTCTGCTGTAATTGAGGTAGGTGGTTACTCGATTCAGTTTGGAAGTTCAGCCATGGGGTGTTGCAAGAGCGTTATCTGATTTTGTGTGTGATTCTATTAGCGTTTGTTGTGATTTTGGAATGGCTAAACCCCCATGGTTTCCTGTTTTAATGTCTGATTTGGTGTGTGTGCTTAATTGGCAATTCGTGGTGTTGAATTGCGTTGTTTTTCTGCTCTGTTCGTCTTCTGAAATTTGCAGTTTTCGCACTGTCCGAACTTCTGTCCGAGCTTTGAAGTTCGGACAGTGCGTTTTGCCTTTCTGATTTTCAAGTTCGGGGTATGTCCGAACATCTGTCCGAACATAGATGTTCGGACACACCCTCAGGTTTTCTTCTGATTTAAGTTCGACCTGTGTCCGAACTTCGACGTCCGGACACAAGGTCGGACCTTCCGCGTGTTTTCCGTAAAACCTGTCCGAACATCCGTCCGAACTTGGATGTTCGGACATTCTGAATTCCTCTATCTGATTTCAACTCGACTTGTGTCCGAACATTGATGTCCGGACACAAGTTCGGACATTTGGCATTCTCTGGTTTCTGAGTCTCGACTTGTGTCCGAACTTCGACGTTAGGACACAAGTTCGGACACCCCTCTGTTTTCAGCATAACTTCTTCGTTTGAACTCCGATTTGAGTGCCGTCTCGGCATTGGATTCCTTATGTTCTGTACTACTGATTTATGAGTGTTTTGGCATATTTAAATGCAACTTTGCTTCTGTTTAAGCAATCCTTCTGTTTTGGGACATTGCACTTGTTTCTGAGCCGTGAATGGCTGGGTCGAGCTATTCCGTGGTATACCATGTAGACGTCGTTCTGAGTGTGGGTCATTCCCTTTCTGTTCTGTGGGGTTGACGAACCCTTTGGCTCTTTCGAGTCATTTCTGCGTTGCCGAGAGACCTGGTATGGTCTATGGGTCTCGACCCTTCTGAGTGTGTGCATTGTGTTTGTCCCCTTTCTGTTTAAGTGCTCTGACTGTTTCTGATATGGGAACCCCTTGAGTTCCACTCTGTTTCTGTTCTGAAAGCTTCTGGATATTGAGAATTGTGGATAAATGCTTATCTTCTCCTTCTTCTTTTCAATTGTTTTGAGCGACCTTGCTGATGACGGTCGCTGCTTACTGGGCATAGTTGTGTGCTCATTCCCCTACTTCTAACATTTTTGCAGATTGATCAGCGAGGATCATCTTGAGTTCTGGAGCTATAGTTTAGCTTTTATGTTCATTCAGTTTGATTTTGAGATGTTGTAGCCTTCGGGCCTTACACTTTTGACTTCTGTTTCTGACTCAGTTTCGTATTTGGGATTTTGGTATTTGCTTTCGCTGTATTTGAATACATTGGTTTACAATGTTTATGTAAACTTGTTTTGGGCCTTTATTGCGTTTGAGTGTTTTAGAGCCTTGCGTTATTAGGTAGTAATACGCGGCGTGTAGCACCCTTAACTCTTAGGCCGGTTTTAGGGGTGTTACATTTAGTGGTATCAGAGCCAGGTTTGGCTTTCTTTGGTGTCTGTGGGTGTGTTTGCTTGTGTGAGAGTCAGTTGTGACAGTGGTTGACAGTATGAGTTAGTTCTGACAAGTTTTGGATTTGTATATCTCAGAATGGCTCCTCGTAGGACACCAGTGACCCCTCAGGGAGATGCTGCGGATGTAGTGCAGCAGTTTGTGACGCAGTTGATGCAGACGATGGCTGCAGCTGCTGGGGGAGGAGCTGGTGGTGCTGGCCCAGCAGGGGCGAATGCAGTGGGAGGCCGAGTCCGAGCACTCCAGGAGTTCATGAAGCTAAAGCCACCTTCTTTCGACGGCTGTGGCGACCCTCAGGAGGCGAGCCATTGGATTACTGAGGTCGAGGACCTGCTGAGAGTGATGGGGTCGGAGGACGACCAGAAGGTAGACTTCGCCACGTTCCTCTTCAAGGGGGAGGCGAAGGAGTGGTGGCGCATGGTGATGGGTAGACATCCCCAGCCTTGGACCTGGGATCAGTTCTGCTTGGAGTTCAACAAGCAGTTCTATCCGGATGTCTACAAGGACCAGAAGATCAATGAGTACAACCGGCTGCGTCAGGGAGAGATATGACCGTAGAGGAGTACGTGAGGAAGTTCGTGACCTGTCGAAGTATGCTCCGGAGCCAGATGAGCATAGGAAGGCTCGTAAGTTCGAGAGCGGTTTGAGGCCAGACATCAGGTCGGCGGTGACACCTCTTCGTCACCGGACCTTCAGAGATGTGGCGGATGTCGCCCTGCTGGTAGAGGCTGACATCAGGGGCAGACAGGCGGGCAAAGACCATAAGGGGAAGAGGCGTGCTGAGGAGCCTCAGAAGAAGGAGGCTGCTCCTCCTCAGAAGAAGCAGACCTATGGAGATCGCCGGGGAGCTTCTTCATCTTCGTCAGCTGGGGCGAAGTGTGGGCTTGTGGTCGCTCCCATCCTGGTAGGGAGTGCTACAAGAAGACTGGTGCCTGCTTTAAGTGCGGGTCGATGGAGCACCGGATCGCTCAGTGCCCTCAGGCATCCAGTAGAGGCTCAGGAGATAGAGGCACCGGCTCAGATTCAGGGGCGAGGTCCGATCAGAAGAAGCCTCAGACTCAGGCCCGGGTTTATGCTATGGCTGGAGAGCGTGATCGTGCTGGTGATCGCGTCATCTCAGGTATTCTCCAGATCCATTCTCGAGATGTATTTTGTCTGTTTGACTCTGGAGCTACGCATTTTTGTCTGCTATGATTTTTGGGTGATCTTGGACTGACTGCTGTGCCTAGTGAGGTAGACCTATGTGTGAGTAGTCCGTTAGGTGGGGTTGCCCCTTGTGTGCTGGATTCTGTGTGTAAGGCTTGTCCCATAGTAGTTAGGGACAAGACCTTCTTTGCTGACCTCATCCCGATGCGGATGACCTGTTTTGATGTGATCCTGGGCATGGATTGGCTAGCAGAGCACCATGCCCATATAGATTGTGCAGCGAGGAGAGTAGTATTCGACTTGCCAGACGGGACTCGCTTTGCTTTCTCTGGGAATGCAGTTCCATGTGCGCCGGTGATTGTGTCAGCGATGCAGGCAGCCAGTTTCTTGAGGAAGGGCTGCCAGGGCTTTTATGTTATCTGCCAGAGGTGCGTGAGGGATCTAGCTTGGAGAGCATCCCGATCGTCAGAGAGTTCCCGGAGGTCTTCCAGGACGACGTGCCCGGACTTCCACCAGTGCGAGAGGTGGAGTTCCATCGATTTAGCGCCAGAGACTCAGCCCATCTCTAGGGCCCCTTACCGTATGAGTCCGGCGGAGTTGAAGGAGCTGAAGGTCCAGCTTCAGGAGCTGTTAGATAAGGGCTTCATACGCCCTAGTGTTTCGCCTTGGGGAGCGCCAGTGCTGTTTGTGAAGAAGAAGGATGGGACCTTCCGTTTGTGCATCGACTACAGGAGCTGAACAAGGTGACCATCAAGAATCGCTATCCCCTTCCGCGCATAGATGATTTGTTTGACCAGTTGGCGGGCGCCACAGTGTTCTCGAAGATAGATCTTCGTTCAGGCTACCATCAGTTGAGGATTAAGGCCGAGGATGTGCCTAAGTCCGCTTTTAGGACTCGTTATGGTCATTACGAGTTCCTAGTCATGCCTTTGGTTGACTAATGCTCCATCAGTATTCATGGAATGATGAACCGGGTTTTCAAACCCTATCTGGATCAGTTTGTAGTGGTCTTCATAGATGATATCTTGGTGTACTCCAAGCGCAGAGGAGCATGAGGAGCATCTGAGGATTGTTTTGCAGACGCTGAAGGATCGTGAGCTGTATGCTAAGTTGAAGAAGTGTGACTTCTGGCTTGATCGCGTGGTATTCTTGGGACATGTGGTCTCGAAGGACGGTATCTCAGTGGATCCTGAGAAGATTAGAGCTGTGATGGAGTGGGCGAGGCCCACGAATGTTGCTGAGATTCGCAGTTTCCTTGGGTTAGCTGGGTACTACAGGAAGTTGTTGAGGGGTTTCTTAAGATTGTATCCCCGCTGACCCGTCTGTTGAGGAAGGAGATCAAGTATGAGTGGAGCGAGGCTTGCGAGCAGAGCTTCCAGGAGATTAAGAAGAGGCTGACGACCGCACCGATTCTGACTTTGCCTTCTGGGACCGAGGGATTCGAGGTCTTCTGTGATGCGTCCCATAAGGGACTGGGATGTGTTTGATGCAGCAGGGTAAGGTAGTGGCTTATGGCTCGCGGCAGCTTAAGCCCTATGAGAAGAACTACCCTACCCACGATCTGGAGTTGGCAGCTGTAGTGTTCGCGCTGAAGATTTGGAGGCATTATCTGTATGGAGCGTCGTGTAAGGTTTACACGGACCACAAGAGTCTCAAGTATTTGTTCACTCAGAAGGAGCTGAACTTGAGACAGAGGAGGTGGTTGGAGCTACTTCATGACTACGATTTAGAGATCCTCTACCACCCGGGTAGAGCGAATGTTGTTGCAGATGCCTTGAGCCGGAGAGGTGCTTCGGGTGTAGCTTGTGCTCTGACAGGAGTTCAGAGGTCCGCCTTAGAGCTGCAGCGTATGGGTGTTTGGGTAGTCAGACCAGCCAGTGCCAGTGTGATAGTAGCGCTTCAGGTTCAGTCTTCGTTGGTCGACAGGATCCGGGTTGGTCAGGAGGCAGATTCAGCTTTGTGTCGGATCAGAGAGGGGCTGTCTTCAGCAGAGTTCAGACTTCAGTGTCTCCAGTGATGGGTGTCTGCGTTTCAGAGGCCGTGTATGTGTGCCAGACGATGCAGTGCTGCGCAGGAGATCCTTCAGGAGGCTCATGGAGCGCCATATTCAGTTCACCCAGGAGGGGTGAAGATGTATCGAGATCTCAGAGAGTCATTCTGGTGGTCTGGGATGAAGCGTGACATCTCGAGTTTGTTTCGAAGTGCCAGACCTGTCAGCAGATTAAGGCTGAGCACCAGAGGCCAGCGGGTTTGCTTCAGCCCCTTCCCATTCCTGAGTGGAAGTGGGAGAGTGTGGGGATGGATTTCGTCATGGGTTTGCCCAGGACTCCTTCGGGTTGTGATGCGTATGGGTGATAGTTGATCGTCTGACGAAGTCTGCTCATTTTCTGCCGGTGAAGAAGACCTTCAGTTTGGAGCCTAGCTCGTTTGTATCTCGATGAGATAGTGAGGCTTCACGGTGTGCCTACTACTATTGTGTCTGATCGTGACCCACGTTTTGTTTCGAGATTTTGGCGCAGTTTGCATAAGGCCTTGGGTACGAATTTAGCGTTCAGTTCAGCTTACCATCCTCAGTCGGATGGCCAGACAGAGAGGACTAATCAGGTTTTGGAGGACATGCTTCGCGCATGTGTCCTGGACTTTGGAGGTAGCTGGGAGCAGCATGTGACTCTGATTGAGTTCGCCTACAACAACAGCTTTCAGGCGAGCATTGGTATGGCTCCGTTTGAAGCGTTGTATGGTAGGAGGTGCAGGTCCCCATCTGTTGGGATGACCTGAAGGAGAGGGTCTTGGTTGGACCCGAGCTGGTGCAGGGAGCAGTAGAGAAGATCAGGACGATTCGGGAGCGTTTGCTTGTTGCTCAGAGCAGACAGAAGTGCTATGCAGACCAGAGGCGCAGGCCGCTTGAGTTTGATGTTGGTGATCATGTCTATCTGCGAGTGTCGCCGGTCAGAGGCGTGGTCCGGTTTGGGAAGCGTGGGAAGCTTAGCCCGAGGTTCGTTGGACCGTTTGAGATCTGGAGAGGATTGGCCCTGTGGCCTACCGTTAGCTTGCCACCCCTTTGTCTGCTGTCACGTTTCATGTCTATGTTGAGGAAGTATCTGCATGATCCGTCTCATGTGATCGACTACAGCCAGCTTCAGTTGAGAGAGGACTGCAGTTTCGAGGCGGTGCCTACTCGTATTTTAGCCAGGGATGTCCGTCGGCTTCGTAGTAAGACCCTGCCTATGGTGAAGGTCTAGTGGTCGGACCAGTTAGAGAGTGAAGCGACTTGGGAACTCGAAGATGAGCTGCGTGCCAAGTATCCCTCCTTGTTCGAGCAGTAAGGTGAGTTAATCTCGAGGACGAGATTCTTTTAAGGGGGAGGTGATGTTATAACCCGTAATTCCTACCTTATATTATATCGCTTGCAATGCTGTTCTAAGTTGGATTGTTTATTCTTTGCTATCAGTTGGACTCCGGCGGTATTGTTTTATTTGTAGAGGGCAAGGAAGTCTTTCCATAAAACAATTAAGGTAATTGTTTTATTAAGTGAATAAGTAAAGGAATTATCTTTTTATTCCTTTCCATTTAGCGATCATTATTTCCTCATCAATCTGAATCGTGGGAGCGTCTCTTCATCGTGCTTTCAGAGCGACAGTTTTGGCTCCTTCTTCCCTCTCTGTTCTCTCTCAATTTCTTCCTCTGCTGCGATTGTGTGTCCTTCTGTTGCTGCTTCGGATTGTGTCGCTCATTGCTGCGTGGCTGCTGAGTATTCCCGTGTCGTGAATCCAGGTTTGGAGTTACAGATTGTGTATTCCAGCGTAGTATCTTCCTCTTCTGTTTTCTGATTTTGAGTCTTCGGTTTGATGAATTCAGAGGTTGCTGGGTTGTATTTGATCTGCGAGTTGCACGGGCTGTAGACCGTTTGAACTGTGGGATTTCTGGACTCCCGAATTCAGGTTTGTATTGCAGTTTTCGAGGTTTCGAGTTTGGGGTTTCCTTCTTCGTTTTCTGATTTTGATTTGACATTGTGGGATTCAGTTGCTGAGGATCTCTGTCGGATTTCTGGATTGCTACGGACGGTTTCGATGTTGTCTCTGCTGATTAATTGAGGTAGGTGGTTACTCGATTCAGTTTGGAAGTTCAGTCATGGGGTGTTGCAAGAGCGTTATCTGATTTTGTGTGTGATTCTTCTAGCGTTTGTTGTGATTTTGGGAATGGCTAAACCCCATGGTTTCCTGTTTTAATGTCTGATTTGTGTGTGTGTGCTTAATTGGCAATTCGTGGTGTTGAATTGCTGTTTTTTCTGCTCTGTTCGTCTTCTGGAATTTGCAGTTTTGCACTGTCCAAACTTCTGTCCGAGCTTTGAAGTTCGGACAGTGCGTTTTGCCTTTCTGATTTTCAAGTTCGGGGGTATGTCCGAACATCTGTCCGAACATAGATGTTCGGACACACCTCAGGTTTTCTTCTGATTTAAGTTCGACTGTCCGAACTTCGACGTCCGGACATAAGGTCGGACCTTCCGCGTGTTTCCCGTAAAACCTGTCCGAATATCCGTCCGAACTTGGATGTTCGGACATTCTGAATTCCTCTATCTGATTTCAACTCGACTTGTGTCCGAACATTGATGTCCGACACAAGTTCGGACATTGGCATTCTCTGGTTTCTGAGTCTCGACTTGTGTCCGAACTTCGACTTTAGGACACAAGTTCGGACACCCCTCTGTTTTCAGCGTAACTTCTTCGTTTGAACTCCGATTTGAGTGCCGTCACGGCATTGGATTCCTTATGTCTGTACACTGATTTATGAGTGTTTTGGCATATTAATGCAACTTTGCTTCTGTTTAAGCAATCCTTCTGTTTTGGGACATTGCACATTATTTCTGAGCCGTGAATGGCTGGGTCGAGCTATTCCGTGGTATACCATGTTGACGTCGTTTGAGTGTGGTCATTCCCTTTCTGTTGTGGGGTTGACGAACCCTTTGGCTCCTTCGAGTCATTTCTGCGTTACCGAGAGACCTGGTATGGTCTATGGGTCTCCGACCCTTCTGAGTGTGTGCATTGTGTTTTGTCCCCTTTCTGTTTAAGTGCTCTGACTGTTTCTGATATGGGAACCCCTTGAGTTCCACTCTGTTTCTGTTCTGAAAGCTTCTGGATATTGAGAATTGTGGATAAATGCTTATCTTCTCCTTCTTCTGTTTTCAATTGTTTTGAGCGACCTTGCTGATGACGGTCGCTGCTTACTGGGCATAGTTGTGTGCTCATTCCCCTACTTCTAACATTTTTGCAGATTGATCAGCGAGGATCATCCTAAGTTCTGGAGCTATAGTATTTAGCTTTTATGTTCATTCAGTTTGATGTTTGAGATATTGTAGCCTTCGGGCCTTACACTTTTGACTTCTGTTTCTGACTCAGTTACATATTTGGGATTTTGGTATTTGCTTTCGTTGTATTTGAATACATTGGTTTACAATGTCTACGTAAACTTCGTTTTAGGCCTTTATTGCGTTTGAGTGTTTTAGAGCCTTGCGTTATTAGGTAGTAATACGCGGCGTGTAGCACCCTTAACTCTTAGGCCGGTTTTAGGGGTGTTATATAATCTACCATATGTCATTATTGAACATTGGTCTAAGGCATTCAGCTGTCATGGAGTGTTTTAGCTTCCATGCGGTCTACTATACACTATTCTTTGGTCCAAGGGTCTTAACCATATTGATGGTTTAGTCTCTAGACCAAGAATTCTCATTGAAGTTGATCTAACTCATACCGGTTCGGTTCTAGCCTCTCAAGCTTCAAGGCATTGATAATCAGCCATTTCCTCGTACTCACTAGGTATATTAGACCTCTGAGCTAGGGCCCACTAGCTTCTGCTGCGTGACCCTGATAATCTTAGAGCTTTATTCGCCCTTTAGTTAAAATCAGTGTGTATTACATCTCCTTTGTATCCCTTTTTATCTTGGGAATAAGGGTTCTCTCGATCGACGCGTGGTATCTACATTTATACACGGTCTCGATGAGTTATAGATTTTCTATCCAGCTCTCTGGAATCCATTGTGCACACTGCTATGTGCCATCGTGATTACTCACTAGGTTCTTCCGACTCACTGTCGGTTGAGGTCAAGCTACTACCTAATGTATAGTGCTTCCTCTGTTGTTAGTGGATTCAGAATTACGCTCACTTGGCTGATTCTGTACAAGAATTCTTTTACTTGTACGACCTTGCATTTTCTATGCATCGGTCCTCTTAAATTTCATAAGTTTTCTTCCGCTTTTATTCCGGTGGAATTCATTTCTTGTGATTGTTGGTGTGTCCAACACTCTTCGTGCATCTTTGGCCCATGGCCGCACGGTTTGTTTCTAGGTTTTCACTTAACTGGCTCGCACCATATTCACCGGTGAGTTACAAGCTTTCCGTATCTAGTACGGTTTGATTATTAAGCAATCGGGGTATTCTTGTGTTGAAGCTTATTATTTTCGTTGTCAAACTGATCCTCTAGGGATACCCATCCCGTTCCTTATGCAACTGCAATAGGAATGAACAATGCCTTCTCTGTGAGCTCTTTCGTCACCTGGTACAGGCTACAGGCTTAACTATCTAGTCTTGCTACCATCTCTTGCTTTTCATCTCCATTGAGTCTAACTCTCATTTCCGCTTGTTCTCCATGTCATTGTCTGGCCACATCCACATATTGGTCGCTTGTTGCGCACCATATTCATATTCATTATACCGCATTAATTTACATGGCATCTGCTACTCAGTTAGCTTCCGCTCATGCGCTTCCACCGTATATACTATGGTTCATCATTTACTTGGCTGATTACGGAATGTACCATTCCTTACGTTTCTATGCTCCTTGAGCGTTGTTCACTCTACAATTCACATTGTACATATACTATGTTTACTTCTAAACCGATTACTCTTTCGGTTTCCAACAATTGCTATAAAAGCTTCTTCCTTCTTACTAGCCTTGGAATTCTCTCTTTCTTGTTCCAACTGTCTCTTGGCAATGTCCACATGCTCAAGCTTCAATATATTACTAGGTGGAATCCTCTTTCTAGAGGGTCCACATATTCACCGCTCCAGCGGTCTCACAATAACGTGAGGTAGTCTGGACTCTTTTGTCCTTGTACTACTATTACTACAGAGAGCAGGAAAGGAAACTAAAAGCCTTATCAATTGTATACTAGGCTGATGCTTTAGTGATAGTGACACTAAAGTAGTCATTACTCTAAGCTGCTCATGACATTGAACTTAAATCGAGTGGTTTATTCACCGCTCTATTCATGTGTATGAAATAATATCTCTTCCCTTACTGGTGCCATTCTCGGCAATTCTTCTTATTATTCAATGTGGGTTTTGCAACTGTTTAAATCTACATAACGTAGTTGGTTTGTGGCTTTTAAGCACTAGTAGAAAAAACATTATATACCACGGTTATTTCGCTTATATACCATGGTTAAAAACCATGGTATTTGGTCCCGTCGCAAATGCCAAAATATTATATACCACGGTTCAAAACCGTGGTTTAAAACGAAGATAAAAACCACGGTTCTATAAACCGTCATTTTAAAGTATTTCTCGCGCGGAACTTGTTAACTATAAACCACGGTTTATGCCAATAACTGTCATTTATAGTGAGTAATAAATGACGGTTATTCTAAAAGTCATGGTATATAATGTAAAAAAAACACGGTTATAAACCACGGTTTGTAGGGTAACCGTCATTTATAGTACATGCCGGAGAGAATAAACCACGGTTTTTGGAGAACCGTGGTATATAACCGTCACGCCGGAGAGAATAAACCACGGTTTTTGGAGAACCGTGGTATATAACCTCACGGTTTGTAATAAATGATGGTTATTCTAAAAACTGTGGTATATAAGGTGAAAAAAACAACGAATAAACCACGGTTATACATCAAACCGTGGTTTATAGTCCATGAATTTTTCAAATCTTCGCCTTCAATCTGGAAATCTCAACAGAGCGCATATACAAGACAATGAAGATGCCAGATTATGTATGTTCCTTGTTTGCGAATTAAGGTTGCAAAGTCGTGAGTGAAGAATGGAGGCGCAGTATGCTCCTTGTTCGCCGGTGGGTTCCAAAATTACCGTGAGGTTGAAGAGAATGGATGCGGCGTAGAGCATGTTCGTTGTTCGCCGGCTGGGGTTGCAAAAATTACAATGAGTGGAGATGAGGATGAGACGCAGAGCACGTACCTTGTTCGTCGGTGTGGGATGCAAAAATTACCATGAAAACAAGATAATGAGAGAGGTAGGAGCATGTTCCTTGTTCGCCAGTATGGGTAGCAAATTTACAGTGCGGTTGATATGGCATAGAGCATGTTCCTTATTCACTAGTATGGGTTGTGAAATTACCGGGAGGGTGAAGAGATGGCGTAGAGCATATTCCATGTTCGCCGGCGTGGGTTGTAAAAATTACCGGGAGGTGAAGAGAATGAGGAAGAGGCGCATTCAATCCTTGTTTGCCAGTGTGGGTTGCAATTACAGTGAGAGAAATATATAAGAGAACAAAGAGAGCCGCGTTAATTTGGGCCGAAAATTAAAATTCCCGCTCAGACTATATACCACGGTTCTCCAAAAACCGTGGTTTATTCTCTCCGGTGTGATGGTTATATACCATGGTTCTTTAAAAACCGTGGTTTATTCTCTCCGGTGTGATGGTTATATACCACGGTTCTCAAAAAACCGTGGTTTATTCTCTTCGGCGTGACGGTTATATACCACGGTTCTCCAAAAACTGTGGTATATAGTCTGACGGGAATTTTAATTGTCGGCCCAAATTAACGCGGCTCGCTTTGTTTACTTATAAACCACGGTTTGTAGGGCAACCGTCATTTATAGTACATGTCGGAGAGAAGAGAACCGCGTTAATTTGGGCCGAAAATTAGAATTCCCGCTCAGACTATATACCACGGTTCTCCAAAAACCGTGGTTTATTCTCTCCGGCGTGACGGTTATATACCACGGTTCTTTAAAAACCGTGGTTTATTCTCTCCGGCGTGACGGTTATATACCACGGTTCTCCAAAAACCGTGGTTTATTCTCTCCGGCATGTACTATAAATGACGGTTGCCCTACAAACCATGGTTTATAAGTAAACTATATACCACGGTTCTCCAAAAACCGTGGTTTATTCTCTCCGACGTGTACTATAAATGATGGTTTCCCTAGAAACCGTGGTTTATAAATTTTAAACCACGGTTTTTCATTTAACCGTGGTTTAAGTGTCGTCATTTAAAATGTTTTTTCTACTAGTGAAGCCATATTGCTTTGAGCTCTGCTCTTGTAGACTGTTCGAACAGGTTTCTACTTCCCCATATACCATTAAATGGGTTGGAGGTATTACTGTGCTCCACGACAAGGTGGTTGCATCATGCTTCAGTTCATGGGAGACCCATTTTAGGAATATCACGTTGCCTTTTGGGAATTTCGGGTACCATCTATCAAGAGGATCCCCTTCGGTGTTCTAACCGAGCGTTTGTTTTAGCTCTTGTGTTCTTATCACGACTCTTCGTTCAACTGTTGTAGACTCAGACACCCTTCAAGGATTACTCCTGGATGTTATTAAGTTACGCCATTACATCTAGTTAATGATTATGAGTATGTCCGGTCGGCTATACCGCATTGCAATACCGCATTCTGGACTATCCCGTTTAAGGTTATAACGTCTCTCGTTCTTAGGGCTGTAATGTCTCCCGTTCTGGGGTAGACCGTTGATACTTTCTCCTTTGTGTTCTTGACCGGGTTTAACATCCTCTTTGGTGAAGAATAATGTTCCCGGTAGCCGTGGTGATTGTTCTGGGAATTCCATCTCATTCGTTACACATTGACATGTCCTTGTTAGGCATTTTCCTTACTGTACTTAGGCTGGGTATCCAACTTTCATGCATTTACTTCGAGATTCTTGAGATATATCCAATGTATGTACCTATTAATTTGTGCTCCTTGCACTTTCTAACTCTTTTTCATTTCTTGAGATGAGTTCTCTGATTCCTTTAGGCTAGTTAGATTCAGTGAGTTCCTTCTCTTCGATCGTCCGAAGTGTCCAGCTGTTCTGGCTTGAACTTACTTGCTGACCGTAGAATGGAGTCGACTACTTCTCGTGTTCCGTACTCTACTTGTATACATATGTGGGGTACCTTACTAATACATTGCTACTTAGCCGACTAACCTATAAGTAAGTCTGTCGGGCCCGCAAGCTCCTCTGGAGTGCGGTCGTCCCACATCTCGTTTTTGTACACTCGTAGTGTTCGTCACACGCCTAGGTGAAGTATTCTATTGTCAACTCCTCTTGTAGCGTCCTATGATGACTCGCTAAGTTTCTTCCGGGTTTGGTTTTTAAAAAAAATCTGAGGTTTTTGAAAAATTTTGAGTTTTGAAAGTAAAATTTGAGTTTGAAAGGAAAATTTTCGTGGTGTTTCCACGTCTGGTGGTCTTGACCGAGTCTAGCTTCTCGGTGACTGGCATATCCTTTAATACCATGATTAGGCCGTTAGGCCTTTCCAAGGTTTCGTTATTCAAGTTATTAGGATTTGCGATCTTATAATTGCTTCGTTGCGACGATGGTACTTTTCTAGTACTTGTTGGTTGTTTAAAGGTTTCACCGAACAGCCCTGTTAGCACTACACTTGCTATTGCAAGTGCGTCATGCGGGTTGGTTTTTGGTTCAACACACACTGGTTGCGGTATTGCTTTAGTATTCGGTAGCCTTGTTGGCTCTTCTTTTACTCCTTTAATTGTGATAATCAATCTTTTGAGTAGCTTCCCAATGGTCTTGACTTAACTGTCATTGATCAGGGTGCTTCTCCAATACTTGGAGATCCCTATTCACTTATTTTTGTGTCGTTCCTTGGTGCTCGTTCCCACCCATTAACCGTGGTGACCGAGGCTTAACTATTCCTTAGGAACTACATCTGTAGTCTTATTGGAGTATGTTTCGTAGATTTCCTTGTAGTTTTTCGAGCCATGTCAGCCAGGTACGGTAGCCTCGTTGGCGTTGTAGTTTAGGAGTTAACCATTCCTAACTATTTCCTTAGTCAGTTAGCATACCGTTGGTGGTATTATTTAGCTGTAGCGGTCCCGCAGACTCGTATCTCGGGTTTTGTTACTGCTCATTTTCCGCTTTGTTGCACGGTTGGTGCTTTCCTTCTTGCTGGACAAGCAGAGTTCTCGCGACTGCTAAGCATGTCGCCCCATGCTTCCGTAATTTTCAGTCTCCTATGGATAGGATTTCTAAATCTGCCTCAATCAAGTGTGGTTATTGTCGTTCAAACTGAACCGTCTTCGGGATTTTTGATTCTTGGAATCTACCGTATAACAGGTTCTTGTTTCCTTAGGATTACTTCACAACTGCCAGATCGGGTTTTCCCGAGTAAGAGAGGTCTCTCCCTCTCTCTGGCGTTCTTTTCCTTAGTTATAAAATGGGGGATGTGAAGGGCGGGTTTGATATTATAGGTATCCAGAACACACTGGAAATTCCGATCTAGCGCATCTCTCACGCTATCACTCAACCCTTAGCCCTAAGTCTCTAATTCCTAACTCGGTATTTCCTAAGCTCGGTATTTCCAGTCATTAGAGAGATACTTCGCTCTGATACCACTTTTTGTAACACCCCAACCGTTAATCTCGTCAGTAGCACTTAATCACCTCGTATGTCATTACCTTCGCAGCGGATAACCCAATACTACGGCGGGTGAAACAATGTCGTTAGCCACCCACGTGACTAACAAGGCCTAAATTAAATACAGCATCGGTCTGATGGACCGGAACATCCGAGTACTCAATGCAATACAATATAATCCCCTTTCATTACTAATCGAGTCACATGATACAACCCTCAAATCAATATCATAGCGAGTCAACTATAATCTCTATGCCTATAACACCTTCGGACTTACCCTACCAATACATACATTTACAATTGTACTCAGATCAACTACCCATGCTTAACCGCCATCCCCGTCCTACTCTCGAATGATATTCATCATCCGGGTACCTGAAAAATAATGGGTGGCCTTAAAGGGGCTCAGCACCTTTGCTGGTATGGTAGTCGTGCAACCCGCTACTACCAGGTCACACTCAACTAATTCTCATCTTAATATGCGATTGATTTTATTTAACTCAAAACATGAAGTGCAATAAACATACAACATGCTCGCATTCACAAGTATTCAAATAAAGAATACAATCACAACTAACACATCAATTTGTTAGTTTGCATAATCTTACTCTTTAGGCCCTGAGGGTTTCTTCCTCACTAACGCCTCATTCTCATTGATCAACATCTTATCCATACTCTCAGATTCTTTACTTGTTCTCTTAGCTCAATAGATGCTACAGGTCTCAATCTTATTTCTTCAATCAATCTTCTATTAATCAAATCTTAAGTCAATACACATGACCTCCGAGCAGAGACATTCACAAGACTCACCACCGGGCTCTAACATTACTAGTCTTACTTCCCCGATTTTGACCCTACACTGGGTCTAGTATGGTGGCAAGGTTCAACTAGCAACCGGAACTACTCTCTCAGTTCCTTATACTTACAAACGTCTGTATCTCTACCGGACTTCTCACATTCCCAAATACTCCTTTCTTGGAGTCCTAACATATTTATGTATATTAGTCTAGAAGAATCACTCTCGATGCCATCTAATGACTTAAGGAATTTTCTCAAGTTCTCGTATTCTCAGATTTAAGGGTTGCCCCAACATTCGAATACTTTTACATTCGGGTCATTTTCTCATACCGGGTCGGATCCTCATATAGGGGGTCGACTATCTCTTAAAGGGAGTCTGACTGTCCCTTATATCTCTTTTTACTTTTCTCATGAGTTCATATGTTTGAACAATCTTTGTTCTCTTAATAGAGGTTCTTTATAACCTTCCACTATTAATTATTCGTAGATTGTTTCGTTTCGGATCTCTAAGCGTTAACAGGAGTTTACAAGTCCCGTGCATCTCTCTCACGTTCTAGTGAGTTCGTAAGGTTGCATTTTCATTGGTCTCTAAATTGAGTTCTCTTACGTGTTTCTCCACGCTTAATTATTTGTATATCGACTCTCACTACGAGTCACTAACCACGCATTACTCATCTATGAGTTGGTCTACAATACTAAGTTAGACCACGCAATAACATAAGGTTGGTTAGCACATACAGTAAGCATCGTTATACATATCAAGTGCGATAAATCATTTTCGTGTTTTTATGTTGTTAAGTCGGCACACAAGCAAATAGCACACAAGCCGAGTGAAACTCGGTAGGACACAAGTTGCAAGAAAACCATACCTGTCACCAAGGATTTACTCTACCGTGTCATCTTACGTTCCTCGGAGTATTCTCGATTCACTGATAACATTTCAAGGGGTTCTATTAACATCAAGGCCATACGGTATGTAAACGATTGGTACGCCCGTATTTAACCCCGTTATCCCGTTAATCTTAATTTTTCTTAAGTGTTCTTAAGTTCTCAACTTCCTCATTTACTTCTCATACTTGTTTTTTTTTATAATTACGATGTTGGGTAGGTTTTGAACTCAGGACCTTTGGTTCTATGATACCACTGTTCTACCGAACAAGCCACGAGGGCTTGGCACTTCTCATACTTGTTTATACTCCTAATGACCTTTACATGTCACCAAACAAGTCCTAATCATCATCTAATATCATCGCCATCCAATTCCCCATCATTAGAACCCATTAAAACACTCACGGTGCAATTTTAGAGGTGGTCTAGGACTTGGTTCGCGCCCCTAAGTCCCGGACCAATACAGAACTTAACTTTTGGCTGCAAGATAGGGCTGGTCCAGGACTTGGTCATGGTCTTAGGTTCCGGACCAGTTGTAGGAATCACTCTCGGGGCATTTTTAAGGGTGGTCCGGGACTTGTTCCTGGTCCTAAGTCCCGGACCATAGCAGTAAACTGTCAAATTTGACAGTTTCCAACTTCTATTCCAACCTCAATTCTTACCCAATCTTTTCCTAATCTTTCCACATATTTCCAAACATGTTATAACACCTTAAACACTCATTAAAGCTCCTTAATTCATTTCTCAAATTCATTATTCAATTCTTATTCAATTCTACAAGTTTTTCACTCTCAAATTCTACACTTTGCTCACTAGTGCACTAACAACATTCCCATGACAGCTTTTCCCATTCTCAACCAATTTGACCATTCCAAATCCTTCTTAAGCATTTGCATTTCTAATACCCAAGTTCACTTACCATTCACAAGGCTATACAAGCTAATTTATCTCTAGGCAATCCAAGACTTTCCTACAATATTTTTGCTACAGTTTTTGCACAATTCTCCACACTTCTTATACTCTAGCTTGGTGAGTTTATTTCACTCATTTACATTCCACCTTCTCCTAATCAAACTTAGGTTCCTCAAGCTCATAATAGCACATAAGCTAATTTATTTCTACCGAAATTTTGCCATAGTTCCCCTACAATTCTAACATGCCCAAATACTCATATCATTCACCTAATTCAATTCAAAACTATCCAAATCCAATATTGGATTCTACCAGCACTCATAATTCATCCAAAACTCCTTAAACACAATATAATGCACTAAACTTAAATGCTTGGCTCTTAGGCCCATAAATCACACAATAATTTACTAATGCATTAAACACAACCACAATTCCCTCTCATATCAACTAACCACATTCCAACTCATATTTTTGGTTCATTCATTTATTTACCGATCCCAATATTCTAAAGTAATCAAGATAGAAATTAGGGTAGCTTAATTACCTTAAGCTTTCAAGTGCTTCTTTTTCACTTCTCTACTCCTCTTCTCCATTTCTTTTGACTCCAAAATCGGCCAAGGGGCATATCAATTGCCAAGAACTCTAAATCACCATTCAAAGAGGGAATGGGTCTAAGTAAAAACACTTAGACACATTGAAATAACCCTAGGATTCAAGAAGAGGCATAAAGCATAAAATTTAGGGCTTTACCTTTTGAGCTCTAGAAGAGGCTTTCAATCATGAATCAAAGGAGGGTTTCAACTACTCTTTTGAAGCTTGAATCAAGTTCTCAATCAAAGAAGGAACAAGACCCAATGAGAATCCAAAATCGGCTGAAACAAGAATAGGGAAAAAACACAAGTTTTTTGTGATTTTCTTACCTTGGATGAAAGAGGAAACCATCTAGCTCCCAAAAATCTGATTTTCTCTTCCAATGATGCTATACCCATGGTGGTAAACTTCATCCATTTGAGATTTTGAAAAGAGGGAAAGGAAGCCCTTGAGGAAAGGAACACAAATATGTGATTTGTTTTGAATTTGGAGCATTAATGTGGCTTGAGCAAGTGAAGGAAGATGAGGAAGCCATGAGAGAGCTTAAAATCGTTCCAACAAGGGGAGAAGAAGGGCACTCGTAGTGGGGAAGGAGAAAGGAAGGAGAAAGAGGGATAGATATCTGATGGGAGGGAAGGAAATGAGAGGAGAGAGACAGAGAAAGGTATGTCTTATTTACTTTTCACCTTTCCACTTTTTGCTTTTTACTTTATTTGTCTTCTCTCTCACTAATAAGTCAAATTGCAAATAGAGAGGGGTGAGTCATCCCTAAGAAACCGGCCCCCTAATATAAATGGGCAGGGGCACTCTCGTCTTTTCACAAGAAACACTCGTTAAATTCCTGGTTTTGGCACTATTCACTAACCGGGCCCGTTTTCTGGATTTTTCTTGTTTCTTTTATTTTAATGGTTCTTAAGCTTCCATTAATGTTTAATTATAGTTATTTTATCAACCATAATTTTGAGGGTCCGTTTGACCACTTAAAGTCACGTTTCCGGGTTTTCTCAAAAACGTGCTTTAAAGCTTTGTTTGCATTTTTAACCTTCTTATATGGATCTGTTTTCTTTGGGAATTGTTCCCACATACTATTTAGGCATAATTAAGCCCTAGGAATCCATCTAGGACCTTAATCGAGGTCAAATACCTCCTATGGTTGCGTAACACTTGTTTTTACATTTTGTGCTTTTTACGCGTTTTCTCTTTTCTTTTGGTTTTACTCTCTTCACCAATATTCTTTAGGCACTATTAGGCCCTTAATACCATATTAGAATAATTGAATCACCATATTTAGGTCTGGGTATTTCATCATTATAGTAATATCGCAGCGGAAAATCATACTAAGTTTGGTGTTACCGCCGTTAGTCACCCACATGACTAACTAGGCCTATTCAATCACATGTCACGGTCTGACTAACCGGATAATTTCCCAAGCTAATATACAACATAAACTATAACCCACAAACTATACCGAGTTTAATACTATCCATAAATCTGAATACAAACTTAAACCATGAGTGTACAAACACTACTCATGTAAATAACAATATAATTCCAAGATACTTCTACCCACTCCTACACTCAGGGTCAGTCATCTTCAGTCGAGTACCTGAAAAGTAAATGGCAGGCCCCGTGGGGTGCAGCACCTTTGCTGGTATGGAAGACGTGCAACCCACAAGTTATCGAGGCTACACACAACTAATTGGTCGATATACATGTGTTGATTATTATACAAACAACATTATGAAGTACAATAAACATACAACATGTGAAGCATGTAATCTCATAACTCAAACAGATCGAACATTGTAATGGAAGTTCATCGAGTAAGTGAGTTAGTTTCTTTTCGTTCCAAGGCCCGAGAATTGATTAGTTCTCGTATTCGACCTTAACTCGTATAATGTCAACCGTTCTTTACTTAGAACCGTTCATACTTCATTCCATTGTTTACCTTGTCGGGTTGTGAGTAACCCTAGCCAGTGAGTGTGAGCTCCACTGGTTAAATAAACAATAATTAAGTTAGCAAGGGGATGAAGGTGAGATCCCCCCGCACAATAATTTGGCCTCCCACCTTGAACAGGTAATCTGAGGAGGTCGAGTCGGTTTGTTGACTCTAGGCGACAAGTTTGTAGACAAGTCTCAAACGGAAGTTGAATCTGATACAGATACTGACCTCCTATCTATTCACGCATGACCAGAGTCAGTCCCGGATTCCTCACCCCCCCAAGTTACCCATCAGTAAGAGTGTTGTATAAAGAATCTTTGTTAGTTAAATCTTTTGGCAGATATTAACCAACTAATATTAGGGAGTCATTCCATGTTCTTACACAATTGTCCAATGTTAGACATTTTTGTATGTGGGAAACGTTGCGAATCTTTAACCGTTATTTTATGTTCCTTACATGTGTTTATTACTAATAGAGTTAGTACGCACGCTCAAAGGAAAGACGGTAGTAAAATACAAAACACAAAGAAAAATGCAGAAAAGCAATTTCATGCTTTTATCTTGTTTAGTCATAGCATATAAACAAGTAGCACGAAAATCGAGGTAAACCTCGGTAGCAAGCAGACTGCAAGAAAACCATACCGTACACCTGGAGAGTGGCTAGCCTTTAAAACGACGCTCGCCTAATCCGTCAATATCTCTGACTATTTGGATCCTATAATACAGTAGTCCCGTAGGTTAATAACCTAATCACTTCCTTGCTAATCCATTATTTTATGCGATGTTCCTTGGTTAATTCCTAACCACATCGTCATTTCATGTGACGTCTTTTCGTCTTTACCATTTCCTTAGTTTTAACTTACTAACTATATGCATACATATTGCCTTATAATTTCTATGTCACACTATTATCGCATTACTCCTTTTATTCAAATCTAGTTATGTTACACATAAGTGTTTATAAGTTCTTAATGTTGTAATTAACATTATACTTAACTATCCAAGTATTTTCCAACCTTTAAGGTCTTTTACTTAACAATCTTTCTCTAATCTTTTATCTATATTCCAAAGTTCTTATCTTAACTCCTCCATATTAACAAACAGCCCTTAAGCTGTCCACTTTCATTTCTCACCCAAAACTTCTCAAGATTATGAAGTTACCACATAATTTTCCAAATACTTATAATTAGCCACCAATTCAATTTTCTTTCAAACTAATCATCCCTTAATTAATTTCAAACATCACCTCTTATTTTTGGAACCTCAAACAACCCATTCTGTTTTAATTAGTTTCCCTTCACTTAACTTTACAATATTACAAATTGACCACACTTAATTTCTAATCTTTACAATTATCTCCTTTCATAATTTCTTTTGTAAATCATCACTTCATTTAATTATCTAACAAACATATCCTATATTTTCGGATATTTATTAGCTAACCCAACTGTCATTTTAACACTTATACTAATTTTCCAATATTTATGGTTTTGCCTCATTTATTTTCTAAACCTTACAATTTAATACCTTTCACCTTATAAATTCAATTTCTACACTTTTATCACTAACTCTTGGTCAATTACTTGGTTACCACTAGTTTGACCTCTCAATTATACCCACAACCCATATCTTTTAATAATTACTATTTTGACCTCTAAGCTTTACAACTTTACATTTATGTCATAATGGTTATTATAACCTATAGTTTTTATCCCTTATTTAATAAATTCCAATTCCAACCCTAAATTTCGAAAGTTATGCTACAGACCCAATACCTCTCAGTTTTAATTCATACTTTTCCTAAATTACAATTTTACCCCAAAACTTTATAATTCTTACATTTTATGTTTAATTCATATTAAACTCTAAGTTTCAACATTTTAACCTAAGTTTTTGTCAACCTTTGACCTATACCATTTCCGCCCCTATTTATTCTTTTCCACCCAGAATTTTATAAAAATTACACCTAGACCCCAAATATTCCTAGAATTTACATTTAACTACCAAATATCATTTTTAACTTATAATTTCTTTTATTGACCAAAGCAGCCCCTCATCATCGGCTTTATTTTTATTTTCCCCTACTAAACTTTTCTTCTTACAATATTATTCTCATTCCCTTAGTCATATTATAACTAACACATTTAAATACTTTTAATTACTTAAATGGTCACAAGACTAATTTATCAAAGTTCTAAATTCGTAACTATTTTTCTATCCAATTTTAAAGGTCTCTAAAGTCTCTAAAATGCCATATACACCTCTGATTTTTATGCTAAGCTTATACTATATTATATCAAACATATCAAAGCATAAAAAGCATAATAATACTTAATTAAATAACTAATTGTTGTTGCCAGAATACAAGCCTTTAAATTCAAATCAAAGCTCTAAAAATAAGCCTTAATTAAGAATAATTAAACTAATAACAATCGCACCAAGCAGCATAGTTTCGGTATAATAAAATTAATGATATAATTCATTTATAAGTTGTTTTTCTAACTCATAAATCACCAGCCACTTAGTCATAAGTTTATATGTTGATTTATGTCATTTCTTAGGTTAAACTAACCCATCTTATAACCTATAGTCTCGGCCATATAAATAACTCAACATTAAATACTTAAAACCTTATAATATGTAATAAGTAAGGATATTAACCTTATAAGCTCAATTAATTTGATTTCCAGCAGAAATATTCTCGGCCTAAATTAGCAAGGTAAGGAGAGCTTAGTTTATGAACATAATCAAGTATTAAGGCTTTAAGACTAAGTATGAACCTTACCCTTGATAATGTAATTCCCTTGGCTTTTGGCACTTGAAATTCGACAGCAAAACAAGGCCTGGAAGGCTCTATTTTCTGCCATAATCAGAAGAGAAACATGAATCAAAATGTTGCTCTTAAAGATCAAAGGAAAACTGTCCTTAAGTTGAAAATGACATTACCTTAGTCACTTATAGTACTTTCCTGTCCACGGTTTGTGCTAGGTTTCAAGGGGATTTTGAAACTTGGAACACTAGAAATGATGAAGGAACAAGCTACATAAGGTGCCATTCTCGGTTGGTACAAAATGTAAGGAGAAAATGGTGTTTTAAGGACTTTTATAACCTTAAACATTATTCAAAGGATGGGTAAGTGTACCCCCTGGACTCCCACTATTTTAGCCTTAAAAGTATGTTCCTGACAGATTAGAACCAATCCTTGGTGGGAAGAAGTCTCCTTGGAGAATAATGAAACAAAATGGTGTTTTAAGGTGGAAATGGTGTTTATATGACTTGTATGGCTAAATTTAGGTATGAACTGCCATGGGTGGGTTCAAGATTTGAAAGAGGAAGGTGGTGATGGGGAGGATATACAGCACAAAGGAGGCATCCAAAAGAGAGTGGTGGTATAATGATGAAAGTAAAATGATAAGATTTTAAAGTAACTGTCTTGATTTTTATATATTTTGGCTGAATAAAATGGTGAGTAATAGCAAGGGTGCTGCCTCATTTAGTAGATATTTAGGGTTCATTTGACCATTGACCAAACTAGAAAGGATTAAGGCCTTGGTTGGCACTATTTGGGTACTATTCATAAATGAGTGCACAAATTTCTGATTTTTTTTTTGAAAAACTTTGTATTAGGCATTCTAATGTGGTAAATTATAGTAATTAGTACATTATGATGTAGTTAAGCCTTTAGAACCACTCAAAACCAACTTCTAAGACAATTTCTCAAAAATGTGCTTTAAAGAGTTACAAAGCACATTTTTTGTTTTAACTTGTTTTGAGCTTAGTTTTCTTTGGTAATGGTTTTATAATGTTCTTAGCTTAGATATAAATCTTAGGAATCCTTTTTGGACCCTAATTAAGGTTACACAAACTCTAAGGCAAGTTTTTGCATTAATTGCTTTAAGGTGTGTTTTTGTGTTACAAGGGTTTTAACTTTGTTCACAAATGTTTCTAAGGCATTTTTAGCCTTATTACATCATAAATTGATGTTTAATTACCATATTTAGGTTTGGGGTATTTCAATCTACCCCCTTAAAAGGACTTTGTCCCCAAAGTTCCCATGCATCTTATATCATTAGAATACACGGATAACTTCATACCATATATCATATAGATCATGTTTATATATATATATAACCTTTAGACTCATAAGGTCCGTCATATATATATATATAAACTTTCAGACTCATAAGGTCTGCCATTGTGTATAATACCTAAACAATACCATTCACGATACCATGCAAACAACAACTATCACTATGTGATTGTTTGTTTACTACCTCAAAAGCAAATATTCAATTTACCAATACATCTCCAATCCAACTTTTGCTAGGACTAAAGGTCCTGGTCTATTCTTAACATGATTAATTATGACCACTTGTAGGGAGTTTCAGGAATCATCCGACCCTGATGTGATCAGCATCAGTGTTGAACTCTCCTTCCACCCCAATTTATGTTCGGTTTCCCTTGATCCCCGGGAATTAAGTTCCACCTCCCACGCCAATTTCAACAATCAAATAATTTACAAGTTCTAATTTTCTATCTTTCTTAATGTTAGTCATAGTCATATGAAACTAGCACACATCTCAAATTATGGAACTAAATCCATCAGTTGATACAATTCTATCTCCAAACAACCATCCATTTCCTAGGGAAGTCAATTCCCACTAGGTTCCACATCGGTTTCATACCAATTCACTCCTCAAGATATAACCGTATTCGGTTCCTTATTCATATACCATATGGAATTCAATCCCTCTAGAGTTTCTACTCTTCTTTACCTGTATTTTCACACCAGAGTAACAAGGTAGACATATTATATGTCTGGTATTCACATCTTTTTGTGTGAATAACCACAACCAAAATAAGAGTATATACATATGTTTATGTAACATACATATCAACATCACAACAAATTGCTTTTGCTATGCACACCGTAGTTTACCGTAGTTTACGTAAAACATACATTAAGCGATTTTGCGCTCTACCCCCTTTAGAATGGATTACGCCCACGTAATCAACAATATATCCTTGAACATTAGTTCAAGATTTTTATGTCTCATGGAGCATTTTAGCTTCCATGTAGTCTATCCCACATTATGATCCGATCAGAGGGTTTTAACCATGTGCTGGTTTAGTCTCTGCATCAAGGATTCTTATCGGTATTTATACCAATCTCATAACTGGATTTGGTTTGGCGGATAAGCCATATATTTTTTTAATTGGTAGATGTGAAATGCATCATTCCTTTTTCCCATTCATTAGGTATATCCAACCTATAAGATACGGTTGCACAAGCTTCTGCTGCATGACTCTGATAACCTTAGCTCTCAGTTTTCCCTTCTTATTATTTTCAATGTATTGTACATCCCTTTTGTATCCTTATAATTTTAGGAATAAAGGTCTCAATGAATGTGTGGTATCTTTATTATACACGGTCTCGATGAGTTATAGCTTGTCTATCCAGTCTCTCTAAAGATCTAATGTTCATGTTCTTAGTGTTCTCTCAAGCGTCTAAATGGTTTCTTTCTAACTGACTTGGTCTGAGGCTGATACTTAATCTGAAGCTACTGTTTAGTGCTCATTGTTTTTCACAGTTTTTCTCGAAAATCTTGAGACACATCCGGTGTCTGTACTTAGTAATCAGTGTTTCTCGCACTTTATGACGTCTAATCATTTATCCTGTAATAAGTTCCCTGGCTCCTTAGACTCGTTGGTTTAACTAAGATCTTTTTCTTCAGTTGTTCGAGGTAAATAACTGCACTGGTATGAATTTGCATCATTGACCCTAGCACGAAGTCGACTACTTCTCGTGTTCTTTACACTACTCGTCTACATATATGGGGTACCTTCCTGATACATTACTACTTATCTGACTAACTTAAAAATAAGTTCTGTCAAGTCCACAAGCTCCTTTAGAGTGTGGTCATCCCACATCTAGCTTTTGTATACTCGTAGTGTCTGTCGCACGCTTAGTTTCCGATAACTTTTATGAAGTATTATGTTGTCGATCTCCTTTTGCATCGTTGATGATAACGCCCATATGGTTCCTCCTGACCTTAATCAGGGAAAATCCATCTACAGTGTTCATAATTATGTTCTACATTCTTCCCACATTTAGTACGGACTCGATCCTTTGGCAATTGAGGTCTCTTGCCCCAAAGCCTGTTATCTCATTTTTCTTGTTGATCTACTAGGAATGCACTTCTCGTTTCTCATGTGAATGCGCTAGGAATGAACAATGTGTTTCCTGTGGAATATTTCGTCGCATGGTCTAGACAACTGGCTTTAATGCACAGTTAGTCTCGTATCTCATTTCCTCATTTACATTGAGTTTAACTCAAAAATCTATTTGTCTTCATGTCTATGGTTGACGGTCTCTGTATAATGGTCGCTTTGTTATGCACCATGACTTTATCCACTAGATAGGTATTGGTACCATGGCTTCCGCTACTATGGTAGCTTTGCCTTTTTGTATTGCACAATAATGTTGCAGTTCTTCAATAATCTACTCTAACGTTTTGCCTTAGGTTTAGTCCCTTCCTGGTGAAAACAAACTGGGAGTTCTTAAGATTTGGGTGTATGGCGATTGTCGCATCATACCATAAGATCATTATCTTTCAGCGTGTAGATGATTGCTTCCAATTCATGTTCATGTGTAGGTTAGTCTTCCTCACATTCTTTCATCCTTTATGGCATTATGTACCAAGTTATTTGGCTGACAAAAGAATAAGTAATTCCTCAAGTCATAAGCTCTCCTGAGCGTTGGTCACTCGACATCTTGTATTGCACACTCATAGTGTTTGTTTTTGACGATCACTGCTTTTTAATTCCCTACCTTCGATGTAAGGTCTGACAGTAAAATCTTCCTCCCTTATGTACATCATTGGAACATCCCAAAGGAAATTTCAAGGGTTTACGGGTCTCATTATTCAATAGGAGAGTATTCTATTTCTTTCTTTGATAGATGAAAGCCCGGTTTGAGGGGTTTATTCCCACTCAAAGGTCTCACAACAAGGAGAGGTATCCCCACCCCTAAAAGGGTGATTTATTCTCCGCTCCAATCTAATGTATTATTTCCCTTTTCTCACTGGTGCTCATACTGGCATTTTCTTCACAATTAATTCAAAGGTTTTCTAACCACTTGTATCCACTAGTTGTAGTTTGTTCATGGCTTAAACAAGCCCCTTTTTCTCTCTTTGCGCCTCGAGCTCTTACGTGGTTAACATCTCCGGCTCGTAGGCTATTAGTGCTAAGTTTTCTTGAGTGAGTGTCGGTGCTCGGTTCATTGTTTGTACTCTTGCTCACTTGTAGATTATCCGCATAAACTTCTAGTTCTTTGAACTCCATCAAATCAGTTAGGTTACATCCTTTGATGTAGTATTGGATTCAAGGATAAGTTGTTGCATCATGCTTCCTACTATGGAAGTTCGGTCAGGTAACCTGATGTTAATCAGTGTCTGTGATGACCTTTGTTCTTGTAGACTTGAGTCTTTTAACGATTAAGGATAAGTTCACATTAGGCATCTGCCTTACGGCGGCTAAGCTAGATATTTATCTTGGCTATCATGTGCTTTCATTACAATACTTCGTTCAACTTTCGTTGGCTCTGGCACCCATTAAAGATTATACTCGGGTGTTAATGAGTTAGGCAAGCAGTAATAACTACTGTTTATGGGTTTTGTTCAGTCCAACTATACCAACTCTATGGTACAGTCCTTTGAACTTCCCTCTTTCGGATTGTACATATCCTGGTCCTAGGTAGGTCATTGTTTAATTCGATCTGTCTTGTTCTTATTGGGGTTCATCAACATCTTTAATGAAGATTGTTGTCATTGGATACTCTTGGTGGTCATCCCGGGAGTTTTATTCCGTTCTTGTCGTAAATTGTTGTGTCGTCCGTCTTCATACAATCTTGTAATAAATTCCTTATAGGTTGTTATTTACATGGCCTTTTGCTCACATTGTTGAGTGATCTCTTCGCTTCTTCTCCTTGAGGTTTGGGATTGATTTGGGAATTCATACCGGTAATGTTTGACGTTTGTTATTGGTGTAGGTTTCTTGGGTCCTAGGCTTACAAGTCTAAGGTTGTGAATTTTTGTAGATGCTAGCATCATTTAGTATTCTGACCAAGTCTAGCTCTTTGCTGACTGGTGTGCCAACTTAATTCATTATGGTCAGGCCGTTAGGCCCCTTCCAAGGTCTCGTTTTCCAATATCTTAAGGATTTGTAATACGGTATTAATAGGTAGTATAACTGTGGCATTTTACTATCTGGCCATTATGGCCTCCCGTATAACTTCATGGTGGTAGCACTTGCTATGGCAAGTGTGCCATGTAAGATGGGATATCGGTACAGTGCACATATGTGGTGGTACATTCTCCTGATCTTCCCGGGCATGGTAGTCCCGCGGACTCTTCCTTTGCTCTCTTGGTCTTGGATAATTGATTATCCGGCAGCTTCTTGATTGCCTTCGATAAGGTAGTTACTTATCAGGGTGTTCCTCTTTCCGAGGGAACCCTCATTCAGTTTTTTTGCCTTCATTCTCGATCTCTTTTCCACACATTTGTTGTGGTTATCGAGTATTAACTTTCCTTAGGTACTACGTCGTAGTCCTATCTTGGTGTATGATGTGCATGTGCTCTTATAGTCGTCTGTGATATGTCGGTCAGGTCTTTGTAACCCTTTCGAGTTGTGTAGGTTTGGAGTTACCCACTTCAGAATAGACTGACAGGTGGTCCTTACACCTATGCACGATATTATTCTGCTATTATGCTCCTTCAACTAGTGTTCGGTGTTCCTGCCGCTTCTCTTTTCCTCTCCATTGCACTTGTCGTGATTTTCTTTTTGTTGGTATGGCAGGGTTATATCGACTGCGTAGCATGTCGACCCAAGTTGCCTGCAAAAATCATCCCCCTATAGGTAGGATTCCATTTGCGCTCTGATCAAAACCTTCAAGTGTTGAAAGACTATTGGATAACAAGGTCTTTCCACATTTATTATATAACATTAAGTAGCTGCCAGATCGGGTTTTACTGGGTAAGAGAAGGATTCTCATCTCTCTAGCATTCCTTCCCCGAACTTTAAAACTAGGGATGTGGAGGGCGGGTATAGATATTGTAGCTATCCAATAAACACTGGGAAATCATAACTAACGCACCTCTCGCACTATCTCTCAACCATTAACTCAAAGTCTACTATTCCTAACTCTGTAATTCCTAAGCTCGGTAATTCCAATCATCAGAGCGTAACTACGCTCTCATACCACTTTTTGTAAAACCCCAACTATAAACACCGTGATTATCGCTTAAACCTCCATTTCATTATAGTAATATCTGTAGACACCAAAAATTCTCACCCCATAAAGCGAATTCCGAAATAATAAGAGGGGTCGTCGCCTTTCTTTTTTTTTAAAACATATTAACGTGCGTGCTAAGACGAAACCATCATTTTATAATCTTTTTCAAAACATTTAAAAAACACAATTCTTCAAAAATGAATTTCCATCGACGGTCCAGTTTCAAGGTCATCCCCTTTTGTTTATTCACTTATTTTACTATTTTATTTTTTTTGTTTATATTCTATTTATTTTATTTTATTTGTATTCATCTATTCACTTTTTCTTATATTTTATTTTATTCTATTTTCTTTTTTACTCAATCTTATTTCCGCTATCCGTACATATCTAATCGGTGCCCATTTTTGTTACATTTACTTGTATTTTTATGACTATTGTATCAGTATTATTTCATTATTTCATGTACACATTATTATACTGTATTTCATTTGTTTGTATTTAGTCACGTTTTATACTTTAATATTTTGCATTCTGTAGTTTCATGCTTTTCAAGAAGAAACAATTCATTTCACTGTAAATTTCCATTTTAAACGTTAGTGATTTTAAAGATTTCCTCCCAGCTTGAGTTAGAGCTCAAATACTGTTTTCCATGTTTGAATACTGAATTCTAACATAGCTCAAATGGTTAGAAGTTATAACAATGAAGCTAGAGTTCACAGGTTCTAGTCTAGATATGGGTTGGGCTGTAGTTTTTTTTTTTCTCACTATAGTCAAGCCGAACGGGACTTGGGGAGGACCAAACGTGGTCAAACCCACCCCCATCGTTATCAAAAGAAGGCCCAGGCCTTTCTCTCAAAATCCTAACCCATTTCTAACCTCTCTGTTATAAATCAACATCAATCCCAAAAACCTAGGGAGGAAGAGCAGCCGCCTCAAAACACACCCTCTATTCCGTCTCGATCTTCCTCCTCATTCCTATCCATCGATAACTCAACCCAAAAAAACCCTGAAAACAAGGCGGAGTAGCCGCCATCCCAAAAAAAACTACATCTCCCGAACTCTGCACTCTCCTCATGCACATATCCTTCACCACAGCAATTTTGCACACGAAGAAAAAACCAGTGAAAGGAAGATGCAGTATCCCTCTCATTTCTTGCTCTCGATAATTTGCAGACCAAGCTGGCGACGCCTTCTTCCTCCTCTTTATTCTCGGTCTTGCAAGTAGCTGGCAAACATAGAGCATACAACTCAACACCTTCATCATTCTCTTCATTCACGCTATATACATTCATCTTCTTTTCATTCACGGTAATTTTGTGAACAAACTGGCGAAGAAGAACATGTTACGCTGCAACTTTCCGTTATCTTCATTGTCGGTAATCTGCAACTTACCAAGCGAACAAGGGACATCCATGCTCTCATCTATTTCTCTTTACTCTGGGTAACTATGCAAACCAGCTGTCGAACTAGAAACCTACAGATTTGCACCTCTGTTCATTTCTATCTTCATTCACGAAGCAAAAACGATGCTCCTGTCGATCCTCTGCCCTCCCAGCAACTTTGCAAACCTAGCTGTCAAAAATGAAGCACAAATGCTCTTCATCTGTCCATTCTCCTGAAATCTTTGCAAGCTCAGCCGGTGAACTTGGAACACCAGTTCCGCGCCTTCTTCATTTTAATTACCCACGGTATTTTGCTACCCAAACTGCAACAAGGGATATACATGCCCGCTTCCTCATTCTCTTTACCATGGAAATTTTACAGCCAAACTGACCAACAAGAAAATGTACTCCGCCATGTTTCCTTCATCTTCTTCATTCAGAAAACTTGCTTCCCTCCATCTTCTTCATTCCCGTTTTACCCACCCGAACTGGCGAAACAATAACATACATGCTCTGTCCTTTTTTCATCTCCACACTCTCGCTTCGTACAAGCAACTGGCGAACAAGGAACTAACCAGCTCTGCGTCTTCTCCATTCTCTCACTAGAAGACAAGGAACATACGAGCCTGTGCTTTCCTTGTCTTCCTCACATCGGCGAACAAGAAACTCTGAAACGGCGATGTAAGTAGGTCATTCTGGAACAGTCTGAAACTGCTGCATCTCGATCACCACCGGAACTGCTGGTCTCGAGTTTTCTGTGCGGGAGCAGAGAGACCCATCATCAACAACAATCACCGAGAGATGCATCAAATACGGTTGTACATTTCCCCTTTTATTTCTTTTCCATTTTCTGCCTCTACGGTCTGTTTAGTTGCTAATTATTTCCAGTTTTCATGACAGCCCAGGCTAATTCGAATAGACTAATTTCTCTGTGTAGTTTGAATGCAAATCATATTCACTTCCCTAGTTGTCTTAGCTGTTTGGAGTGCCATTATTTTGTGCATCGTGAAGGATCAATGTTCCCCATTCCATCTGTCTTGATCAAAAAGAATTCGACGCTGAGTTGTTCAATGGATTATTTTTTTATATTTTTTTATTATTTTTTTATAGTTCCTTCTATGCTCGTGTTGCATCTTTGATATATACCGCAACATCTATGATTTTTGTCAGTGAACATTTTCTCTATTTGGTTGAATTAAGTTCACGGAATTTGATCTTCTCGCATCTACCAATAACTCTCCTGTTTTCATCCCTTGTTAGTAGCCTTTGTATGCCTGATAGTTGGTAAATCCCTTCGGTGGTCAAAAATTTGCTATCGCTTGACAATAGTCTTCAGATTGGAGGTGGCCTTAGCAGGTCACATCGATGTGCGTTTATTTCTTTCATGAATCATTTTAATGATCTTTGACGCCCTCTACGGTTTGTGTGGAATTTTGTCGGGGTTAATCATGGTGGTGGCTATGATAGGGATATCTTGTACAGTTGGTTAGATTTTGAATTTTAGTTTTCTTAATTATTGTTTTCATCTCAACTCTTGCGATCTCCCCTTCTCGTTCCATATAGCTGACATTGTTATCTCTTCTGGTTTTGACTGACTAATGGAGATATATTGAGATACACCAACATAATAAGGATACCTTGTCATTTTGTTTGCCCTCAGTGATGGTGCGTCGAGATCATCATTTGCAGCTTTGAATTAAATGGGTGTCTGCGTGTTCCAATGAGGATTCTAGTATATGTCGTAAATAGCTGGAGAAATTGACAATGCTGCGCACACCCCTGTATAGTGATCTGGCTCATTAATTTCTACCTATGATTAGATACTCCTTCCCATGTTGTTGCTTGCATTACATGACCCCGTTGGACCATGACGTTGACTTGAGAATTATATTTGCTGCTCACATTACACTTATTCTTTGCGTTTAGATATCGGTCGGGAATTGATTTGATTCAAGCATTTGGCTTATTACCACTCTTTATTTGACTCAATCTGCCCCTTATTCTTGCGTTATGACTTGACCGAGGTACATACAATCGACTGGGTTCGGTCGCATTCTGCTTGGTGGAAGCGACATCAGACTTGCAAGTTGATTGTGGCCGTGGGAGTGTGGCCGTGGGTTAGGCAGTGACCACAACCAGTTTTATTTTCTTATTTATATCTGATTGAATGTTAAACCGGGGGCAGGCCACCCCGTAGGTTGGTTTCCTATCACCTACATCTCTCCATAATCATGACCAACAACATGTTTACATTTCTAGCATCACTGTTCGCTCCCTGCGCATTAATTTGGTTTATAAGTTGATGTTAGCATGATTTTGGTTGAATCTTCACTTGAAACCCACTCATATAATTGCAAAGTCTTGTTTTGTCATGCTATTTCATTGTCTTAACATCATCGTCGATTTTTATGGCGGTTCTGCTTTGCCTCTGTTATGCTTTTGTCGTTTTTTGCACCAATTGTAAATCGATATTACAGATGGCCCTAGATAGCTTTCAAATTTCATCCCATGTATACATCACTTGAATAACTGTGAACATATTGTTTATTCAGTCTGTTGTTATTATTATTGATCTGCTTAATTGTCGTGTCTTCAGTGATCTTGATATGATTGTCTCCGTATTATATGTGTATATATGGTATATCTAGCCTCATTGCAAATTTCGTTTCATTCCTTTGTACAAAACTTTACTATCTAAGCCCTAGTTATGCCCTTAGGTCCAAGCCATTAGGATAGTGGGAGTCCCTTGGCACTTAGTGGGTCATGTGTCCTTCTTGGTCAAGGTGACACCCTAAACCTTAAAACACACATCTAAATTATGTATATAAAAAAATGAAGAGAAATTCATTTCTAAAGTTTCAAGTCCAAAATCAACCATCTTCGGCCTAAAACAAACCCAGGCCCATTTTCAACTTCAGCCCAATTCAAGAAACCCACTTCAAGCCACAAACCAAAAAGCCCCATTCAACCCAATTCATCACAATTCAATTCAATTTGATTTCAATTCAACCCAACTCACTTCAATTCAGCCTAATTCATTTCAATTCAAAATCAACTTCAATTCAATTTCAATTCAATTCCATTTCAGTTCAATTCCAATTCAACTCCAATTCAATCTCAATCTCCATTCATTTCCATTTCGATTCAAAATTCTCAATTCCGATTCAATTTCATTCTAACTTCAATTCAATTCAAAACTTCATTCAATTTCCATCTCAATTCAAATTCAATCTCAATCCCAATTCCAATTCAAATTTAATCCAATTCAATTTCAATTCCATTCCAATTCCCCCTACACTCTGAATGTCTCACAGACCCGAGCGTCTCACAGACTTTGTCATCCCAATGATTCGATTGCCTCATAACCGGATGTTCACAGGCCGTGTGTCTCACACCCAAGCGTCTCACAGACTTCGACATCCCAAGATTTCAAACGTCTCACAGACCCGAGCGTCTCACAGACCAACATCTCAAACCCGTAACTTCTCGAAACTCCAAACCCTTCTGAATCTCAAACACCTCAAATATCCACAAACATCAAAACTTTCAAAACCCAAAAACCTGAACTACGTAAGGTCTGATCTCGATAGGGAGTTGAGTACGTAGGCAGCCCATCTAGGGTGCGACCCCATTCCAAACAAAAACCCCTTCCCCTTCTAAGGTGGCTCTCATATCTTCAAAACACTCAAACATTCTTCGGATCCCACAAACTTCAAACCATCAGACACTAAGTCTTGTTTATTCACTCAACCTCAGACTTTTCCCAATTCTCATTCTACACTCATCCGAATCACCACATCCCTTTTCTGGGTGCTAGCCTGACAGAAAAGCTCACCTCATCCACTCTCTTTCTCTCTCCTCATCCTAATCCTATCCTTGGCTTTAAATTGGATCTCTCTAAAAAGGTTTTGAAAAGGAAATCCCGACAATTGGAGACCGAGGTTTCCTCGGGCACCAATCCAAAGTCGTGGTCGTTCCCACTTCTAAGGGGTGTAACCCAGTGCGAACCCCACATAGAATCTCTGACATGGCCAGATAAGTCCTATCCACAATATCAGAGTCAATTAATGGTTCTTAGAACCCTTCTCCTCCCTTCCTAGTTCCTTAGGTCAAACTAGGTGGCACTCTAGTCAATTCCCCTTAGGGCATAAGTCCGCGTGAGCCCATCGAGAGCGGGTGTAGTGCACACTTACACTCCCCTTTATGCTTTTGGGAAAGACGGACGATTAGTAGGTATTTGAGGGATGTCAAAATAACGGGTTTTCACCCTCCACAGAATGACATTTTAGGATCTAGGCTTTTCAGTCAGACCACATTTATATAGACCCCCCCTCATACCGAAAAATCACCCTCCACAGAATGGCGACTCTGCTGGGGAAAACTTGAGTAAGTTTTTCTCATAAACTTGGTCAAGGAAGACTGAACTCCATTCAAGATTGTCAGGATTTCCTAACTTCTTTCAAAACCTTCAAGTGATTCATTCCAAGCCTCTAGGATTATTCTACTCCACACTTAGAGTGTGCATCTGATGAGGACAGATAGGACTTGATAGATCCTCAACAAACTTTGCAACAATTGGGTTAATAATTAGCTCACGATTAGAAAGAAGCACATAGGATTGAATGAGGCTAACTTCTGTTTAGGTTAATAAACAACCAAATTGGAATTGTCACCTTCAAGACAAACATTTAGTAAATAGGTTGGTGCTAACTTCCCTACTTTACTTATATGTTGTATGATTGTGGGGTGCATTGGTTGGGTAGCTTAGGACATGCATTCCTCTGTGTCACCCGCTATATTCACGAGTCACGGGATGCCGATCGGTCCACGATTGATTCCCCATGAGTCGAGTCATTCATTTGAATGGTTATACCCACGGGGTGAGATGGTCATCGACCTACGCCTTGATACTCATGATCCAAATATATCCTCCATTATCCGAGTCTAAGCCAGCATATAGTGAACCATGAGCCTTCAGTGTCCAGCTGCCTGATCCGGTGTCTAGGACGGGTTTTACGAGAGTCACCCCCTTGTATGCCGCCTGTCTGACCACCCTTCTGCCTTACCCTGAAGATTGCATGGGCTCAGTTCTCCATTGTTCCTCTGCACCACGGGTGTCTCTAAAGCCCAATCTCACGCTACACGTCCATAGAGGATCCCGTATTTACCGGATACCCATACATGGCACAACGTAGTCAGTGAATAATTTGGACTTTAGACACACCTGACTATACAGATGACGAGAGACCCGTTCCCATGCAGTACTTTTCCGAGTTTCCCGAAAAGTGAGTATGTTGTGATAATCCTCGGTCGTGGCTCGTGTGACTGTATCACTTCGGGTATCCCGACCTTTCGAACTTAAGCACTCCGGTCTTTCTTAATGACGTGCCCCACAAGGCATAACAGAGATAAATCCCGAGAGATGAACAGTGAAGGGACGACGGTTCCCCCGGTGTTATGGAAGCATTGATTGACCTGGAAGGTGATTATCCCAATCATTCACACTCAGCTCCACAAAAATCAGCCACGATTTTTTTTGCACTTACATCTATGTGTGATCATGTTTCAAATTGGCAAAGGAAAAGTTGAACACTCCAATGAAATATCTTCAGAGTCGTCCATCTCGAATGATTTAAAAAAAATGATCTTCAAATTTGTTATTTCCAAAACAGTTTCCAAAATCGGTTTCAATCAAAGTCTTCCAGAAAACAAACTTTATCAAGTAGTTTGCAAAGAACAAATTTCAAAAATCTACTGTTTACAAATGATTTTCAAACAATGTTTCTCACAAATGTTTTTTTTCCAAAACTAGTCTCTAAAATAGCTTTCAAAACCCATTTTTTGCAAACAAGTTTCAAATAGCATTTCTCACAGATGTTGTTTCGAAATAGCATTTCTCACAAACGTATTTCAAAATAAATGATTTAGTCCCCATGTTGTGACCTGTTATTTTTGAAGTTCAACCCACCTTCAAGAGCAGCGGTCATTACCGTGGAGCGTACTAGTCATTCTGTGTTTTCACAAAAGTGGTGGATTTTCACATAAGATTTAGTGCTCGATTATTCACTTTTCCTTTCTCAAAATATTCCCCATTCCTCTCGTCGGCAAGTGGAGCAGCATGAAGATCGACTACGCGGGTCAAGCTGAAAGCCAGAAGCGTACCAACCCGTGGAGCTAGCCGCGTGACATGAAGACTATCACCAACCGTCTAAATATAAAATCAGAAGTGTACCAACCCGGGTCAAGCGACATGAAGATTAGGAACACCTGTTCGAGTTCAAACTGTTGAAAATTAGAAGAACACCAACTCGTTTTGTTTGATCACAGTACTGCTTCGCTGCAATAGCTTGACAACCGGTAAAGAGCCCCAAGACGAGCGAGCAGCCGGCCTAGAGCCCGAAGACGATCGAGCAGCCGACCAAAAGCTCGAAGACGAGCGTGAGCAGTCTGTCAGAATTCCGAAGACGGACCAGAAGAGTTCAGAATATGTTTAGCTCGAAATTCCCCCTTTTAATGACTTTTAGGATTGATGATGTATAGGTTTTTCCCTATGATTCTTTTCTCGCTTGTCCATTTCTGAATAGATTACATGTATAGGTTTATACATCCCCTTCGCGTTTATTTAGATCAACGTGTATAGGGTTCCCCACTCCCTATTTATTTGCGAATGACAAGCGTCAGAATCCATATTGAGAGAATCCACCACTTTGAAAACACGCGTTTTCAAAATTGTTTTTCCAAACTTGGTTTCTTTTGGCATGCACGTATAATGAAAAGAACGAATGAGGTACGACCCCTCACAGTTACATATTCATAAATCGCTTTATGGGGTGAAAATTCATGGTATCTACGGAAGGTGTCCCCTGAACAAACACACCAATAAATACAACAAGCACAAAGCAAACCGCATGCATTGCATTATTACAAAAGTCCATGCATTCTTGGTCAGTTCAAATTCGTCAAACATATGCAAGTCCTGTCCACCTCAAAAAATTGCATAATCATGTGTTTTTTTGTCACCACACTATATACCAGCTTTCATCCCAATATCTCGACCGCTAGAGCCCGATCTCAGTGGGATAGAAAAGAAAACCGAGTTCAAACCTCTCCCAATCAAAATCACCATGCACGACAGTGACTAAAAGGGAAAGAGCACGTCATACTGTGGGGCCACCATGCGGGAGTTATCACTCCCTAAAAATTCGAATCCAGAAGCCAATCACCAACCCGACCTCACTCGAGAGCTACTTCTCCGACAGCGACCCCAACAGCTAGACCACCTTCAGGGCCAATCGTGACGGGATGAGCTTCGTGGACTATTAACTGGAACCGACTCAAGCGAGACTAGGCGAAACCTTACCATTCATGCATTGCATCCAAAAACAAAACAAAATTCAAAAAAAAACGTTCAATCAACCATTTCCATTCACCATTTTCAGCATTTCATGCATCCTATATGTAGTAGTTCCACATTACCACAATACATCGCATGGTAGATAATCGCATTTGCATACCCCCATATCGAAATGACATCTTTGGGAAAATCTTGAGAGAATGATTGAACGGAGTGCGTGAACCACTAATCTCTCAACCCATCAATGAACACTAGGGTCCAATCAAAATTAGCACCACAAACCAAGTGAGTAGTGTGCAAAGAGCGGTATTTTCTCTTGAATTTTGATTGAGTGTTTTGGACGATCTATCGAGCGATGAGGGAAGGTAGAGAGATCCAACGGAGGTAAAACCACGAGTGACTTGTGCTTTCCTTTAGCACATGGAGAGGCATGATTGAAAGTGAGATCAATGTCGATAAACAGGATACTAACTGTGATTCATGCAAAGATCCAAGAATAGTAAGAAAGCAATCTTTAACTAATGAGAATGACGAGGCACTTGGGATCAAAAATCTCCACAAAACCAAAGAGCTTCAACTGCCCTCAACATAATCCCTTAGTGAGCCCCACTGAGCTTTTCATGATAAACCTTTTTCTGCGAACTCCACAACATGCCACCTGACATATACAGACTTACCTTTGCAATAGAGGAGCTCGAAGGAGCCGGAGCCATGGCCCCTCCCCGCCATCTTTCATAAACACAATAAATGAAATGTTTGAAGAAATCAGTGAGTCAATGCAACTCCAAAGCCAAACGCCAAAAAAGAGCACCAAAAATGTTCAAAAAGATCGATGAGTCAATGCAACTCCAAAGCTGAGAGCCAGAATACGAAGTATAGAATGCTTGAGAAGGTTGATGAGCCAAATGCAATTTCAAAAAACAAAAATGAGAAGAAGGTTCACACCGTACACCAGAAGAAGCAAGAAGGAGAAATCAAAACCAAAAGGACCAATGATGTCCCGAAGAAACCAATAAGGGGTTATCAAAACTCGTCTAATCATTCCACCCATGGTGAAGGCGAAACATATCCTTTATTGCACAAAAGCTCTACAATTCCCAAATAAATCCTCCAGTCCCATGTGACATACATTATACCCCTCAGCCCCATTATAACCTAATAAAAGACCTCTGACTCGTTAGTTGATGAGCGTTAACTAAAAGTACCGGATCTGAAATATGAATAATGAGCTTCGTACTTGTTATCAACATGTCCCGTCATACCAAAGGGACCATGAGCGGAAGAGTGTGACCTTACCCCACAAGGTGTTTCGAGTGCGAGTGTTTATTTGATCGAAGCACCAAATCATAAACAGCTAATCCCACTGCAAGTGAGGAATTTGTGAGGATCGGAAAGTCCAGAACCTCGAAAGGAAATTCTCAGGAAAATACTGCTCTGAGCATCGAGAGTATCATCACACCGCTTTGCACACACAGCCAAACTCACGAGAGATTGACCCGCATCCCTCCGTGAGAGGAAAGTGATTCACGCATTCGAGTTTAACAATCACTCAAGATCGACCTGAAGATGTCTTATATTCGTAAACCTCATATTAATAGAGATAGGGCCATACCTTCTCTCCAGAAATGGCGTATGCATTTTGCATCGTATACAACATTTAATATTTGCATGCATCAGTTCATTATCAACATCCAACTTGTAAATACTCTGCCTAGTCTCGCTGAAAGTCGACTTCAATTGTAGTATTTGAAGCACAACTTCCGATCCATAGAAGTCAAAGTTGGAGCCATCCCAGGCCGTTATCGAGCTATATCTAAGCCTTTTCGAAGCTATCACTGGCTATCACCGAGCTACATCAAACCATTCTAGAGCTGTCCGGAGCCACACGCAGGCCGTCTCGGAGCCATCCAGCATCATGCTCGAGCCTCATCAACACCATATCCAGAACTAGACTAGAGCCATGCGGAAGCCATCATCCGACATTGAAACCACCCTTGGAACTACATAGGGGGCATCCTAACAGTCCGAGAACAATACGGGAGCCACCTCAAATCCACGTCAGAGCCATTTCGTCACCAAGGCCTTGCCTACAAATTTTCGAACTACGTATGGTCTGATCTCAATACGAAATTGAGTACGTAGGCAGCCCGCCCAGGGTGCGACCACCTCACAGGCGAAAGTTCCCCTTTCTTCCTCGCTCACCAAATGGAGCCATCTCGTAGCCCTTCCCGGAGCCATCCTGTGCTATCCTGGAGCCATCATGAGAGAATCCTGAAGGCATAACCAGACCAAAGCCATTCTTCCACAACGAAAAACTATCAACCACATCAAGGTACACAAATCACATCAACCCACCACTCGACTCAAAATCCAACCAAATCAAAACCCACCAACCATCCCGAAAATGTCAATCCAAATCGAAACCCACCAACCATCCCGAAAATGTCAATCCAAATCGAAACCCACCAACCATCTCGAAAATCTCCACCCAAATCGAAACCGACCAACGATCCCGAAAATCCCCATTCAAATCGAAACCCACAAACCATCCCAGAGTCGTTGCTCACAAGGGAGTCACATATCAAACCGGAGCCATCTGACCGCACCGGGGCCACCCAATCAGATCGGAGCCATCTGATCATACCAAAGTCATCCGGTCATATCAAAGCCATCATGTTCCAAAGCCACTAAAAAACATCCATTCAAAGACCGATCACAAAATCATAAAACACCAAAAAACTCAAGAGCCATACCGGAGCCATCTCGAACTCTGGAGCCAAGAGTCTTACCAAATCCCGAAACTATAGTGCACATCGGGCGAGACTGTCAAAACAAAACCGAAACATAAGTCCCACACTGACAAAGTCAAGGGCCACATCAACAAAAAACATTCGACTATCACATCCCTCACGAAAACAACCGAAAAGCATCCAATCCCAAATCGATCCACAATCAAAGTCATCTGCAGATCAACCTTGCACAACAGCGAGTTTCGTACAACTCCATCAAAGTATTATAGGCTCATCATAAGTCCTATAGCTAGATATCAAGAGGTCTAGTTGAGGCACTCCTAAGTCCTCGTACTTTCAATCGCATTCTAGGCCCGTCATAAGCCCTAGGACTGGATATCAAGAGGTCCAGTTGAGGCACTCCTAAGCCCTCGTGCACCTTAAATCAAATCAGGTTGTTGGTATTATGGGCTCGTCATAAGTCCTATAGCTAGATATCAAGAGGTCTAGTTGAGGCACTCCTAAGTCCTCGTACTTTCAATCGCATTCTAGGCCCGTCATAAGCCCTAGGACTGGATATCAAGAGGTCCAGTTGAGGCACTCCTAAGCCCTGGTGCACCTTAAATCAAATGGGGTTGTTGGTATTATAGGCTCGTCATAAGTCCTATAGCTAGATATCAAGAGGTCTAGTTGAGGCACTCCTAAGTCCTCGTACTTTCAATCGCATTCTAGGCCCGTCATAAGCCCTAGGACTGGATATCAAGAGGTCCAGTTGAGGCACTCCTAAGCCCTCGTGCACCTTAAATCAAATCGGGTTGTTGGTATTATAGGCTCGTCATAAGTCCTATAGCTAGATATCAAGAGGTCTAGTTGAGGCACTCCTAAGTCCTCGTACTTTCAATCGCATTCTAGGCCCGTCATAAGCCCTAGGACTGGATATCAAGAGGTCCAGTTGAGGCACTCCTAAGCCCTCGTGCACCTTAAATCAAATCGGGTTGTTGGTATTATAGGCTCGTCATAAGTCCTATAGCTAGATATCAAGAGGTCTAGTTGAGGCACTCCTAAGTCCTCGTACTTTCAATCGCATTCTAGGCCCGTCATAAGCCCTAGGACTGGATATCAAGAGGTCCAGTTGAGGCACTCCTAAGCCCTCGTGCACCTTAAATCAAATCGAGTTGTTGGTATTATAGGCTCGTCATAAGTCCTATAGCTAGATATCAAGAGGTCTAGTTGAGGCACTCCTAAGTCCTCGTACTTTCAATCGCATTCTAGGCCCGTCATAAGCCCTAGGACTGGATATCAAGAGGTCCAGTTGAGGCACTCCTAAGCCCTCGTGCACCTTAAATCAAATCGGGTTGTTGGTATTATAGGCTCGTCATAAGTCATATAACTACATATCAAGAGGTCTAGTCGAGGCACTCCTAAGTCCTCATACTCTCAATCGCATTCCAGGCCCGTCATAAGCCCTAGGACTGGATATCAAGAGGTCCAGTTGAGGCACTCCTAAGCCCTCGTGCACCCTAAAACCAAGCTGGATTGTTAGTATCCTAGGCTCACCATAAGTCCTAGGGTTAGATGTCAAGAGGTCTAACTGAGGCTCGTCATAAGTCCTCGTACTTCCAATCATATTCATACACTCATGGTTGCATCCCAATGTACCACTAAATCGCAGTGAGAATTTTTGGCGCCCCGTCAACCTTGATCCAATTCTGCAAGCCTTTTATTGCAGAATTGAATCAAAGGGGGCCATCTGTAGACACCAAAAATTCTCACCCCATAAAGCGAATTCCGAAATAATAAGAGGGGTCGTCGCCTTTCTTTTTTTTAAAAACATATTAACGTGCGTGCTAAGACGAAACCATCATTTTATAATCTTTTTCAAAACATTTCAGAAAAAACACAATTCTTCAAAAATGAATTTCCATCGACGGTCCAGTTTCAAGGCCGTCCCCTTTTGTTCATTCACTTATTTTACTATCTTATTTTGTTTTGTTTATATTCTATTTATTTTATTTTATTTTATTTTATTTTTATTCATCTATTCACTTTTTCTTATATTTTATTTTATTCTATTTTCTTTTTACTCAATCTTATTTTCCGCTATCCGTACATATCTAATTTGGTGCCCATTTTTGTTACATTTACTTGTATTTTTATCACTATTGTATCAGTATTATTTCATTATTTCATGTACGCATTATTATACTGTATTTCATTTTTTTGTATTTAGTCACGTTTTATACTTTAATATTTTGCATTCTGTAGTTTCATGCTTTTCAAGAAGAAAACAATTCATTTCACTGTAAATTTCCATTTTAAACGTTAGTGATTTTAAAGATTTCCTCCCAGCTTGAGTTAGAGCTCAAATACTGTTTTCCATGTATGAATACTGAATTCTAACATAGCTCAAATGGTTAGAAGTTAGAACAATGAAGCTAGAGTTCACAGGTTCTAGTCCAGATATGGGTTGGGCTGTAGTTTTTTTTTTTTGTTTTGTTTTCTCACTATAGTCAAGCCGAACGGGACTTGGGGAGGACCAAACGTGGTCAAACCCACCCCCATCGTTATCAAAAGAAGGCCCAGGCCTTTCTCTCAAAATCCTAACCCATTTCTAACCTCTCTGTTATAAATCAACATCAATCCCAAAAACCTAGGGAGGAAGAGCAGCCGCCTCAAAACACACCCTCTATTCCGTCTCGATCTTCCTCCTCATTCCTATCCATCGATAACTCAACCCAAAAAAACCCTGAAAACAAGTCGGAGTAGCCGCCATCCCAAAAAAAACTACATCTCCCGAACTCTGCACTCTCCTCATGCTCATATCCTTCACCACAGCAATTTTGCACACGAAGAAAAAACCAGTGAAAGGAAGATGCAGTATCCCTCTCATTTCTTGCTCTCGATAATTTGTAGACCAAGCTGGCGACATCTTCTTCCTCCTCTTTATTCTCGGTCTTGCAAGTAGCTGGCAAACACAGAGCATACAACTCAACACCTTCATCATTCTCTTCATTCACGCTATATACATTCATCTTCTTTTCATTCACGGTAATTTTGTGAACAAACTGGCGAAGAAGAACATGTTACGCTGCAACTTTCCGTTATCTTCATTGTTGGTAATCTGCAACTTACCAGGCGAACAAGGGACATCCATGCTCTCGTCTATTTCTCTTTACTCTGGGTAACTATGCAAACCAGCTATCGAACTAGAAACCTACAGATTTGCACCTCTGTTCATTTCTATCTTCATTCACGAAGCAAAAACGATGCTCCTGTTGATCCTCTGCCCTCCCAGTAACTTTGCAAACCTAGCTGTCGAAAATGAAGCACAAATGCTCTTCATCTGTACATTCTCCTGAAATCTTTGCAAGCTCAGCCGGTGAACTTGGAACACCAGTTCCGCGCCTTCTTCATTTTAATTACCCACGGTATTTTGCTACCCAAACTGGCAACAAGGGATATACATGCCCGCGCTTCCTCATTCTCTTTACCATGGAAATTTTACAGCCAAACTGACCAACAAGAAAATGTACTCCGCCATGTTTCCTTCATCTTCTTCATTCAGAAAACTTGCTTCCCTCCATCTTCTTCATTCCCGTTTTACCCACCCGAACTGGCGAAACAATAACATACATGCTCTGTCCTTTTTTCATCTCCACACTCTCGCTTCGTACAAGCAACTGGCGAACAAGGAACTAACCAGCTCTGCGTCTTCTCCATTCTCTTCACCTGAAGAACAAGGAACATACGAGCCTGTGCTTTCCTTTTCTTCCTCACATCGGCGAACAAGAAACTCTAAAACGGGGATGTGAGTAGGTCATTCTGGAACAGTCTGAAACTGCTGCATCTCGATCACCACTGGAACTGCTACGTCTCGAGTTTTCTGTGGCGGGAGCAGAGAGACCCATCATCATCAACAATCACCGAGAGATGCATCAAATACGGTTGTATATTTCCCCTTTTATTTTCTTTTCCATTCTCTGCCTCTACGGTCTGTTTAGTTGCTAATTATTTCCAGTTTGTCATGACAGCCCAGGCTAATTCGAATAGACTAATTTCTCTGTGTAGTTTGAATGCAAATCATATTCAATTCCCTAGTTGTCTTAGCTGTTTGGAGTGCCATTATTTTGTGCATCGTGAAGGAGCAATGTTCCCCATTCCATCTGTCTTGATCAAAAAAGAATTCGACGCTGAGTTGTTCAATGGATTATTTTTTTATATTTTTTTTATTATTTTTTTGTAGTTCCTTCTATGCTCGTGTTGCATCTTTCATATATACCGCAACATCTATGATTTTTGTCAGGGAACACTTTCTCTATTTGGTTGAATTAAGTTCACGGAATTTGATCTTCTCGCATCTACCAATAACTCTGCTGTTTTCATCCCTTGTTAGTAGCCTTTGTATGCCTGATAGTTGGTAAATCCCTTCGGTGGTCAAAAATTTGCTATCGCTTGACAATTAGTCTTCAGATTGGAGGTGGCCTTAGCAGGTCACATCGATGTGCATTTTTTTCTTTCATGAATCATTTTAATGATCTTTGACGCCCTCTACGGTTTGTGTGGAATTTTGTCGGGGTTAATCATGGTGGTGGCTATGATAGGGATATCTTGTACGGTTGGTTAGATTTTGAATTTTAGTTTTTCTTAATTATTGTTTTCATCTCAACTCTTGCGATCTCCCCTTCTCGTTCCATATAGCTGACATTGTTATCTCTTCTGGTTTTGACTGACTAATGGAGATATATTGAGATACACCAACATAATAAGGATACCTTGTCATTTTGTTTGCCCTCAGTGATGGTGCGTCGAGATCATCATTTGCAGCTTTGAATATAAATGGGTGTCTGCGTGTTCCAATGAGGATTCTAGTATATGTCGTAAATAGCTGGAGAAATTGACAATGCTGCGCACACCCCTGTAATAGTGATCTGGCTCATTAATTTCTACCTATGATTAGATTACTCCTTCCCATGTTGTTGCTTGCATTGCATGACCCTGTTGGACCATGACGTTGACTTGAGAATTATATTTGCTGCTCACATTACACTTATTCTTTGCATTTAGATATCGGTCGGGAATTTGATTTGATTCAAGCATTTGGCTTATTACCACTCTTTATTTGACTCAATCTGCCCCTTATTCTTGCGTTATGACTTGACCGAGGTACATACAATCGACTGGGTTCGGTCGCATTCTGCTTGGTGCGAAGCGACATCAGACCTTGCAAGTTGATTGTGGCCGTGGGAGTGTGGCCGTGGGTTAGGCAGTTGACCACAACCAGTTTTATTTTCTTATATTATATCTGATTGAATGTTAAACCGGGGGCAGGCCACCCCGTAGGTTGGTTTCCTATCACCTACATCTCTCCATAATCATGACCAACAACATGTTTACATTTCTAGCATCACTGTTCGCTCCCTGCGCATTAATTTGGTTTATAAGTTGATGTTAGCATGATTTTGGTTGAATCTTCACTTGAAACCCACTCATATAATTGCAAAGTCTTGTTTTGTCATGCTATTTCGTTGTCTTAACATCATCGTCGATTTTTATGGCGATTCTGCTTTGCCTCTGTTATGCTTTTGTCGTTTTTTGCACCAATTGTAAATCGATATTACAGATGGCCCTAGATAGCTTTCAAATTTTCATCCCATGTATACATCACTTGAATAACTGTGAACATATTTGTTTATTCAGTCTGTTGTTATTATTATTCGATCTGCTTAATTGTCGTGTCTTCAGTGATCTTGATATGATTGTCTCTGTATTATATGTGTATATATGGTATATCTAGCCTCATTGCAAATTTCGTTTCATTCCTTTGTACAAAACTTTACTATCTAAGCCCTAGTTATGCCCTTAGGTCCAAGCCATTAGGATAGTGGGAGTCCCTTGGCACTTAGTGGGTCATGTGTCCTTCTTGGTCAAGGTGACACCCTAATCCTTAAAACACACATCTAAATTATGTATATAAAACAAACCCAGACCCATTTTCAACTTCAGCCCAATTCAAGAAACCCACTTCAAGCCACAAACCAAAAAGCCCAATTCAACCCAATTCATCACAATTCAATTCAATTTGATTTCAATTCAACCCAACTCACTTCAATTCAGCCTAATTCATTTCAATTCAAAATCAACTTCAATTGAATTTCAATTCAATTCCATTTCAGTTCAATTCCAATTCAACTCCAATTCAATCTCAATCTCCATTCATTTCCATTTCAATTCAAAATTCTCAATTCCGATTCAATTTCATTCTAACTTCAATTCAATTCAAAACTTCATTCAATTTCCATCTCAATTCAAATTCAATCTCAATCCCAATTCCGATTCAAATTCAATCCAATTCAATTTCAATTTCAATTCCATTCCAATTCCCCCTACACTCTGAATGTCTCACAGACCCGAGCGTCTCACAGACTTTGTCATCCCAATGATTCGATTGCCTTATAGACCGGAGTGTCTCACAGGCCCGTGTGTCTCACAGACCCAAGCGTCTCACAGACTTCGACATCCCAAGATTTCAAACGTCTCACAGACCCGAGCGTCTCACAGACCAACATCTCAAACCCGTAACTTCTCGAAACTCCAAACCCTTCTGAATCTCAAACAACTCAAATATCCACAAACATCAAAACTTTCAAAACCCAAAAACCTGAACTACGTAAGGTCTGATCTGGACAGGGAGTTGAGTACGTAGGCAGCCCATCTAGGGTGCGACCCCATTCCAAACAAAAAACCCCTTCCCCTTCTAAGGTGGCTCTCATATCTTTCAAAACACTCAAACCTTCTTCGGATCCCACAAACTTCAAACCATCAGACACTAAGTCTTGTTTATTCACTCAACCTCAGACTTTTCCCAATTCTCATTCTACACTCATCCGAATTCACCCATCCCTTTTCTGGGTGCTAGCCTGACAGAAAAGCTCACCTCATCCACTCTCTTTCTCTCTCCTCATCCTAATCCTATCCTCTGGCTTTAAATTGAATCTCTCTAAAAAGGTTTTGAAAGAAGGAAATCCCGACAATTGGAGACCGAGGTTTCCTCGGGCACCAATCTGAAGTCGTGGTTGTTCCCACTTCTAAGGGGTGTAACCCAGTGCGAACCCACAGAGAATCTCTGACATGGCCAGATAAGTCCTATCCACAATTTCAGAGTCAATTAACAGTTCTTAGAACCCTTCTCCTCCCTTCCTAGTTCCTTAGGTCAAACTAGGTGGCGACTCTAGTCAATTCCGCCCTTAGGGCATAAGTCCGCGTGGAGCCCATCGAGAGCGGGTGTAGTGCACACTTGCACTCCCCTTTATGCTTTCTGGAAAGACGGACGATTTAGTAGGTATTTGAGGGATGTCAAAATAACGGGTTTTCACCCTCTACAGAATGACATTTTAGGATCTAGGCTTTTCAGTAAGACCACATTTATATAGACCCCCCCCTCATACCGAAAAATCACCCTCCACAATATCGCTGTGGAAAATCATACTAAGTTTGATGTTACCGCCGTTAGTCACCCACGTGACTAACTAGGCCTATTCAATCACAAGTGAAACCAGCAAGCGCTTCTGATGCGCTCTAATAAAACTTGATAGTTTAGGAATATACACGAGATAAATTTAAACTGGAAAACCCATTTCAATTGAGAATTTACACACACGAAATTCACTCAATCTCCCTTGCCCCACACACGGACTCCCGAGACAGTTTCGACTTTACCCCTAAATTCCTTAACCCTCTTCTGACTATCGGCCTACGGTTCACCGACCGTTCCCCGACCTGTCAGTCTATCAAATACCCAATGTATTGATACTCTAACCCAGTCCTATCTAGTTCACCAACTCTCTAGCACTTACACACACTCCTAAGTCTGATCCACACTTGCCCAGATTATCTCTTTCTTCTCTCGTAAGCATACTTCAAAGAAATGAATACAAGTATATATACACGGTTGTTAGGATGTAACTACCGTCCTATTAGTCCCTAGACTTCTAGGAGTCGACTACAGCTTTGATTATTCACATAACAGCCACTCTAGACTTGTAGAGAGTCTTCAACTTGATATGGATGCGTCTGGGCTACGTGTGCCTCATGGTTGGTCACGTTGGCGGCAGCCCTCTTGATAGGTCGATCACCACTTGTGTGCCCCACTTGCCTGATTCTGTTTGGTTCATTGAATTCTCATAAATGCCCTCTTCTGAATTTATTACGGCTATGTAATGATGTTCATTGATATCCTTGTTATCTTGTGCATTAATGAACTACTCCTTTTGTCGTGAACTTGTTGTGAACAAGTTGCTTATGTGGATGTATGTGTCTTATCTGAATGTGTCGATCCTTTGCAGTCCTTTGTCTTTGATTTTTGTCTTTAAGCATGAGAGATATCTTCGTGCGGTGTCTGACCGGTTGTCTGTGCTAGAAGTTCTACAAAGATCTCGCAGACAGGTGCCCGACTGGTTGGGCACATGTCATGGATTGAGTGCGCTTACAACCTTGCGTGCTAAGCCACTCATTTACCTGTCTATTTGAATCATGAATCTTGACAAATGCATTAGATAGACAATACAAGGTTTGTTATCATTAAAACTAAAGGATCTTGTCTTAACAATTTCCCCCTTTTTGATGATGGAAACCTATACAATTATATGTACTTGGCAATTCAAAAATTGAGAGATTCCTCCTAAGAAGGATTCCCCCTGAGTTTGTTAAGGGTTTTAAGTATGAAAATTTTTAACGAATGATAGCAATAAGTGACAGCTTTTATGTTATACTATGACCAAAGTAGATAAAGTTTTCATTCAGATGATACATAATACAAGGACGATAGACATAGTTTCACAAGTACATATACTTTTTCTTTCCCCCTTTGCCATACAGCAAAATAGGAGCAACTATACGACGTAAGATGTTGTAATGGCCATGACATTCCATAGAGTATAAACTACAAAATTGATCAAGATAATCTAGATGGAGTGACGTATTTGGGTATCCCATTCATAATCTTCTGGGCCAAAGGGTTCATCCTCCGAAACAGAAGCTTTGATCCAAGAGGGTTTGGCTGTGGTAGGATTGATCAAAGGTGATTCAACTGTGGTGAAAAGGTTGGACTCATCAGAATCTATTGTGAACTCCATGTAGTGTGGAGAACGTGTATGTGATAGAGTGACACTAGAGGTGATAGACCAAGCTATGAGGGAGTCGGAGACTGGTTGAACATAGCTTTGGGCGACATACTTTTTTGGGTGTTTAGTGAACATAAACTTGAGAATGGTGAAGTGAATGGTTTGCTCATTTTAGCTGGATGAGCTTTGTAGAGTTTGAGCCATTTCGTGAGATGTGTAAAAATGATTGTGAGTGGCAAATGAAGTGCGCGGGTATTTATAGAAACTTGAAGATATACTCAACGACTGATTGGTGAGTGGTAATAAATGAGGTGCTACGTCTTGTGGGCTATGTTTATAGGCTTTTTAGGTGTCAAGGTCCGAGATTGAATTAGTGGAATGTATGGGACTAAATGTCTCTGTTCATTTTGAAATTTTTAATCAAGGAAGAAGCAGCCAATACAATAAATTATTTTGGAACCATCATAAGCATTCAAGTCGACAAGAACCAGTTGCATTTTCATTGATATTAAAAGTTTACTTTGAAATAGATAGTCAAAGGAAAAATAAAACATTAATGGAAAGGAAAAATCTAATCCTAAATCTAACTCTCACGGTTCACTCAATCTCTAGGAGACAATGAACACTCATGCTATGTGAGAGTCTATGAAACTATTGCTCCTTGAACCATGTGATGAACACTTGGTTCAGAGGAGACAACCTGCACAATGGTAAGAGTTACTCTTACACGCTAAGAACGTCCTGAGCTGATGTATCCAGATCGGTCCCCAACCTGTCGTGGACCGGTGTGGGATTCTCCTCCTTTTGATTCCTGAGCTCTTGCCGTTGGTCTAGGTTCTGACCTTGCATCTTCGATCTTTGTAGGCTTCTGGAGAGCCACGAGCTTATCTCCTCTAGTCTTGATTCCCATTTTGGAAAGCATCTCAAAGCAGATGCAGTCCTGACGGTCCGCGCACACTGGGAACTTGGTCGGTGTCCACTCCAAAGTCTTTTAGGGCGCAATGACCCACTCCCCCGTGTACTAGCCCTTGGTTGACATGTCAGCTTTCATCAAGTGTGAGGAGAATCATGGCTGGGAGGCCAATCTACCCCTTAGTCTTGAGGGCATACAGAAGTCTCACGTCTCTTGCACTCACTATGTGAGTTCGTTGATTCCTGGGTGATGTTATGAGTGATCAGACTAAATAAAACTCTGTCTGGGATGGACATGTCCACAACATGAAAAAATTTTATGTGCTCCGTTGTTGAGCATATTCACCATTTTCCCACCTTGGTGTCCTAGGTCATTCCACGTTGTCTCCTTGGAAATGACCAGCCCTCTGGCTCTAAGTTGAAGGCTTTGCATATCTAGGACTTCGTTATGTTGATGTGGATGCCTTGAACCGTGGAGATGAGGTAGTCATCATCTTCGTCACTCTGCAGAGGTCCTAGCTGTCTCGTGTGTTCTTTGAGCAGCTCTGTGTAGACAGGGATAGCTCCTGGAAGAAGTCTACCCATCCTAGGAACTCTAATAGCTCAACGATTTCTCAGACCCATATTTTCCATTCACTTCATGTCCAACGTCTTGGGTAAGACGGGACAGGATCGGTTTTTGACATTCCAGCTTTGATCAAGGCTGGCTCAAGCTCCTTGAGTTTCTTGAAACGCTTTAGAGATTGAGGTGGTTGAGGCTTGGCACGGCCTTCTTGCTTGAAAGAGCTCCTCGAGCTCTTTAGCATGTGGAGAAAGGACCATCTTCTTTTTTCCTTTCACTATCTTTAGTTGCTCACGCTCCTCGTGTGTGAGTATGACAGGTGATAGCGATTATGTGTCGCTGTCTTTAACCTGAGGCTGTTGCTGAGGTGTCGGGGACCTGTCGAGAGTGGCTCCCCAAACACGGCGATGAGATTTGTCTCTTCCTCTGAGTCAGCTGCTTTCTCTTGGTGTATCTCCTCTACTGAAGCATCCTTTTGTGCTGGTTCATCATGTTGAACCTCTTCTTCCTCCAGTTGTTGTACAACTGCCTCGATCTCAGCTGAGGGAGTTGCTTCTTCTTCATCGGAGAAGTACAGTCATTGAGTGGCTTTTTTTTGGGGAGTGATTTTTTGTGGTGCTGTTGGCTTTTTGAGCACGCTTTGATGCGTGTGTCACACGACCAGTTGTAGTGGTGGGAATGGCTCTTGGGTTTGTTTTGGATTGTTTTATGGTGATTTTGGTGGTTTTTGGTGAAGGAGTAGGAGAAGACATTTGTGGATTTTCTGTGGGAGAAGGGTTAGGAAGAATAGTATTTTTGAAGGTGCCGGATTCAATGAGGTAGTAGGTTTTAGGAATATGAGTTCTCGTATACTCTACCTCCTAGCTTGTAGTACCTTTTGTACTACTTTGTTCACGAGTTGATCTTCCTTTCTTTGGTCAGACGAGCTAGAGATTCAGTCGATTGTATGTCGGCCACTTGTTGTGAGGAAGCTTCCTTGAGAATTTCCTTAGCCTTTGATCGAAGAGAAGTTTTGGGTGCCATTTGGTTTAGGAATTTGTACTGACTTTCGAACTTTTCAATCGGGTGTTCTTTAGCGGCTGTGAGGCAAGGGTTCTTGCATTGAATCTCACAAGAGTGTTTTTAAGAGAGAAGAGAAATTTCTTAGAGAGATTAGAGAGAGTGAGGGCAATAGTGTGACAAGAGAAGAACTCTCGTCGCCCTTTTATAGATATCGAGTAACGGTCGGCGACCGCTCCTCGTCCGCTCGCTGACATGTCCCAACAGTACTATTCATAATGAGAAGTGGTTGTGACAGGCTGTCATTGATCGTTGGCAATTTTCCCGTTTCTACTAGTTGAACTATCTCTAAACTAACCTCACTTTGTGGAAAATGACATATCTGTTTCAAATAGTCGTTTGACATAATTTCTACGCATTAAACTGATCGTTGACTACTGAACGACAATATAATAGGTGTTGCTCACATGTCGGTGACCGATCATGGGAAAAAAAGCAGTTTAATTGTGATTAATGAATATCATTCCAAGATCATGAACATCTTAGTAAACCTTATCTACTTAATGGCTTAGTAAAGATGTCAGCTAGTTTGGTCTTCAGTAGAAATATACTTTAAACCAACTATTCTTTTCATAACAATCTCTAAGAAAGTGATGTCTAATGTCAATATGTTTGGTACGAGAATGATGCACAGGATTTTTGGAAATAGAGATGGCACTTGTATTGTCACACATAATTGGTAATGTACCTGTTTTGACGTCATAATCACCAATTTGTTGTTTAAGCCATAGGAGTTGAGCACAGTAGCTTGCCGCACCAATGTATTCAGATTCAGCTGTTGAGATGGCTACACTTTGTTGTTTCTTTGATCCCCATGCAATCAAAAATGACCCAACAAAGAATGTTGTCCCTGACGTGCTCTTTCTATCAGTGATAGATCCTCCATAGTCTGCATTTGAAAATCCTACAACGTTACAGTTAGTGAACTTAGGATAAAAGAGACCAAGATTCATGGTTCCTTTTACGTAACGCTTGATTCTTTTTACAGCTGTGAGGTGACTGTCTCTTGGATTTGCTTGAAACTTGCCACATAAGCAAACGCTATACATAATGTCAGGTCTACTAGCAGTTAAATATAGTAGAAAACCAATCATCTCTCTATATGATCGCTGGTCAACCGGTCGGTCACCAGTCATGATGCCCATCTTGGTGCCAACTGTCATTAGTGTGTCAAACGTTTTACATTCCTTCATTCCAAATCTCTTTATCAATTCTTTTACATACTTCTCTTGGGATATGATAGTCCCTTCGTCATTTTGCTTGACTTGAAGTCTTAGAAAGAACTTCAATTCTCCCAGATCACTCATCTCAAATTCCTTTTTCATCAATGCTTCAAACTTTTTGCAGTATTTCTCATCAGAGGCTCCAAAGATTATATCATCAACATATACTTGCACAATTAAGAAATCCATTTTGTTGTTGTACACAAACAAGGTTTTATCCTCCTTTCCTCTTTTGAATTGGTTTTCCAAGAGATAGAAAGAAAGACGATCATACCATGATCTTAGAGCTTGCTTGAGCCCATAAAGAGCTTTATCGAGTTTAAGTACCATGTTCTTTCCTTCTTGTGCCTCAAAACTTAGAGGTTGCTCAACATACACTTCCTCTTTGACGTACCCATTTAGGAAGGCCCTTTTGATGTCAAGTTGGCAGAGTTTGATTCCTTTGTGTGCAGCAAATGCAATTAGTAATCTGATGGACTTCATCCTTGCCACTGGAGCAAAGGTTTCTTGGAAGTCTATCCCTTATTGTTGACGATATCCTTGAGCTACCATACGAGCTTTGTTGCTGACAACTTCTCCCATCTCATTCAGTTTGTTTCTAAAGACCCCATGTGCCAAGTACCCCTTGATGTGAAGGACGAGGCACAAGATGCCAGACTTTGCATCTTTCAAACATTTAATACCCCAAATCTAAGTATGCTAAGTAAATATCAAGTTATGATGTAATAAGGCTAAAACATGCCTTAGAAACATTGGTAGACAATTTAAACCAAGGAAAACACAAGACATAAAGGCAATTTAAGCAAAAATGTGCTCTAAGCTTGGAGTGACTTTCATTAGCACCCAAATATCATTATAAGACTTTATCAACATTATAATGGACATGTTAAATCTATTACCAAAGAAAACCAAGCTCAAAAACAAGCTTAAACACAAAATATGCTTTAAGACTCCTTAAAGCACCTTTTTGAGAAATTATCTTAGAAATGAGTTTTTAGTGGCTAAATGCCCATTATTAGACCTTAATCAGCATGTGTAATAATTAATATCACATTAGGAAGCCTAAATCAACGAGAAACCAAAAATTTCACAAATTTGTGCACTAATTTGTGAATAGTACCTAGTTTAAGCCTTTAGTCAACATAAGACAATAAATTGGTCAACAAAGACCAAAAGTCTCTTATTACTAAAGGGGGGAACGGTTTTTGAAGTGGTGACTCACCACATGTGCTAGGAAGTAAGGAAAGAGGGGAAAGTGAGTAAATTCACTATTTGCTTTAAAATGACAAATATCTTAAACTAGCCTTCTCTCTCCTCTCTTCTTCATTTGCTTTATTTCCCACTGAATTCTCTTCATTCTCCCAGTGGAAAACCGTGAGTGCTGCCCCCATTCTTGCTCCACCTTCATTTGCTCACAAATCTTCATTTTAGCTCCAAATCCAAAAGTGAGCATAGATTACTCTTAGTTAGAGCAAGCTCTTTCATTCTATATTTTCAAATCTTCAAAAGCTCAAGTTTGGTGCCATGTAGAAACTCCATTGAAGGGGCAAAATCAAGTTTGAAGAGCTCATTTGGTTCTTCATTCATTCAAGGTAAGGAAAGTGAAAGAAAAATCAACTTTCCTCCATTTTTCATATATGGCCGAAAATTTGCCTCTTAAGATGGCTTGTCTACTCCTTGTTCTAGCCTTGATTCATTGTTCAAAAGACTTGGGGTGGTCTTGCCTTGCTTCATTATCAAAGCCATTCCAAAATTCAAAGGTAATTATCCACTTTTAAGCTTTAAAACATACATTATGACCTAAGAAAGAGTTCTATGAGTTTAGGCATATTGCTTAGTGCTCATTAGATTATTTGAATGTGGATTAGAACATTGGCAAGAGGATTGAAGTCCTTGCCGAAATTTAGTCAAGAAAACCAAAGGAGGAAATTAAGAGAAGCTTGAGGAAAATAAGGTAAATTGCTTACCTAATATTGGTATAAGGTTTTAAGGGATGAGATTTAGATAAGTATTAATGTAGCTGTAAGCTTACATTATGTAATGGGTTATATAACCTAGGAAAAAGAATTTAAACAAGCTTGTTAACTTGTGACTAAGGAGCCAATGGAAATGAGTTAGTAAGATAAGTATAAGGTGAATTATGAGAACAATTATATTGCTATGGGAGCATTGTTGTGTGTATTTGCAGGTTGAAAGCTATTATATGTGGGAAATTCAGTGTTTAAGTTTAAGTCATTTAAGGGCCTAAGAGCCATGTCATTTAAGAGCCTTAGTACTATGCAATTTAAGATTATTGCACTATGTTGAGTTTGTTGTGAATGTGAAATACCCCAAACCTAGTTATGTTGTTTAAACACCTAGTAGGGTGTAATAAGACTAAAAAGAGTCTTAGAAACCTTAGTAAACAAATTTAAACGAAAGGAAACACAAATGTGCTTTAAAGTCAATAAGAGCTAAAATGTGCTCTAAGCTTGGGATAAACTTGAGTAAGACCTAATGAGCTTGCCAAGACCTCATTTATATACTAATGAACATATTAAACCAATTACCAAAGAAAACCAAGCTTGAAAACAAGTTAAAACACAAAATGTGCTTTAAGAAGTCTTAAAGCACAATTTTGAAAAATTGTCTTGTAAATGAGTTTTGAATGGCTAAATGTCCATCATTACTCTTAAATATATATGTGTACTATATAGTATCACATTTGGGTGGCTAGTTTAGTGGGAAATCAAAAATTTCACTTCTATGTGCCTTGTATAGGTGAATAGTACTTTTTATAAGCTAATTTGTAACATATGTTGTATTAAGTAATTAAATTGACAAACAAAGACTAAAACACCCCCACACTAATATAAGGGGCCGGTTTTTATAAGGGTGTGACTCACCACTCTCTTATTAATGTATTAAGTAAGTAAAGATAAGTAAATAAGCTACCTTTTTACTTTATAAGTATAAATATCTCTTAAAAGCAAATTCTATCTTCATTCTCTCATTTCCCTTCCTGCTCACACGGTTTCCCACTCATCTCCTCCCTTCTTCATTGTTCTCTCACGGTAATACCACTATCACCATTAGAGCTCCACCTTTGACCACTTGCTAAATCAAGCTCACTTGTCCAAATCAAAAACAAATACCACCAATCTCTTCCTCTCATCAAGCTCTTCATTCCTATCTTCTCAAAACTCCAAGAGCTCCATTTCGGTGCCAAGGTGTTCCACCATTGAAGGAGCTTGAGCTTGTATTTTGACATATTATTACTCTCCTTGGATTCTAGGTAAGGAATCTCAAATAAAAACTTCCTTTCCTCCTTGTTTTTGCCATGTCCGAAATATACATTGAAAGAGCTCTTGTGTGACTTTGTTCTAGCTTCATTCCAACTCTTCATGGACTAGGTGGAGTCCTCTCTTGCTATATTTCAAACTCTCTTCAAAGATCAAGGTAAAACAACCATTAATGTTTTTGAAACAATGTCAAATTAGGGTTTACAATGAGATGAAGCCTATAGCTTGAATACTCATTATAAAGTTTGTATATTGTTTAGAATTTGTCAAAGAATCAAGTACTCTATTGGTTTCTAAAGGAAACAAGAAAGAAGTTATTTTGCAAAAGAGGTAAATCTACTAACCTAATGCTATTTTAATGCCTTAGGAGAAATGAGCTTATAATGCTTATTAAAACTACCTAAAGAGCCAATGGGGAATGACTTAGTAAAGTGTTCTCAAGAGCTTAGTAAAAGGCATATGTGTGTGTTGAGTGTATTTGCAGGTTAAAGGCATATATATTGTGGAAATTCAGTGTTTATGATTTAAGCACTTTAAGGGCCTAAGAGCCATGCATTTTAAGGGCCTAAGTGCCATGCAATTTAAGTTATGCACTATATTGTGATGTAGTGTGAATTTGGTGAAGTTGTGTAAGAAAGTGTTCTTGGTGTTCTAGTGTTCTAGGATGATTTAATGATGAAAATATGTGCTAAGGTGTAACAAATGCTAGGAGAAACTATGTCGAAATTTAGAAATGCATAAGGAGTTCATGATGTTGTAAAGGAATTTTGATGAACTAGAAGTGTTCTAGAGTGTAATTAGGACTTAGGCATGATCTTGAGGTTTTAGTATGTACCAAAGTCATTTTGGACTTAGGTAAGACTTAGGCAAACTTTGGTAAACTAAGGAGAATGTATGAACTTGAAAAAGGATTTGAAGTAATGATATAAGGAGTTAGTTGTGAGAGATGGTGCTTGGGAGATGATGTTAAAACAAGGAGAAAGTGTTTTGGGATAGTAGTTACCTTATGAGAAACCCATCTAGGAACCTAGTATAAAATACATAAGTGTTAAGGAATTTTACAAGAAATAAGTAAATGGTTTAAGGAGTTAGAAAATGAGTTTCATGGATGTTGTATGTGGATGTAAGGTTACCAAATGTTGTTAGAAACATTAAGAGGCCTTAGGAGAAGTTTGGTGAAGAATTGGCAAAGTTTGGGTAAGTTAGAAGGCGACCGACCCAGGGGTCCGACCCAGTTTTGGGTCGGTCGAGCCTCTGTTAGATGTTAGGGAAGTGTTCGGTGATGGTCCGACCCAAAAGGGTGGGTCGGACATGGGTCGGTCGGTCAAGTTTCAAAGGAAGGAAATGTTCGCACATGGTCCGACCCAGTCGAGTGAGTCGGACGTGGGTCGGACGGGCATGATTATAAGGAGTAAAGGGCTTCTGTAATGGACCGACCCAGAAGTTGGGTCGGACATGGGTCGGTCAAGGTAAGATTCTTCAGACCCGAAAACCACTGGGAGGGTCCGACCCAGTTGTGGGTCGGACGGTGGGTCGTCGGACCAAAACTTGTAAAAAAAAAACAGAAAAGAATGTGACTTATGTAGTTAACCCTAGGGTGTATAATGAAGGTAACCTAGGGTAAATAGGCATTAAAACATGTCATACAATCATGTTAAATACTTAGTAAGTTTGAAGTCAAATAAATAATTAACCGACATTACTAATGTGTTTAGGATTCTCTCAAGGTGGAAATCATCGAGGCAAGGACCAAGGTATGGTTTTCTTGCAGTCTGTTGCCTACCGGTTTACACCGCTTGTGTGTTGTTTGTTTTTCTGTGTGTTTATGACTTTGTAAGATTAAACCATGTAAAGAGTTTACAGTTGTTAAATATTATTATGTTGTTAATTATGGCTCTCTCTTCCCATGTGAGTGTCTAGCAAGACTTGACCTATTATTGTGAAATGTTGTTGTGCTCAATGTTGAACTACTAATATGGGCTAACGGGGGAAGTGAGGAGTCCGGTCTGTTCCGGCCACGCGTGTGAGTATGGGAGTCGATGTCATAACCGGTTCGATTCTCTCTGTATGTTATGGTTAAGTTTCCAATTTGGTTTCTAACCTTCCCTTTAGCTTAACCAAGGCTATTTTACTGACTCACGTCGGGCCACAGGGGCATACTATGTGTTTTGTTTCGGTGTGCTTGGATCACTATATCCGGGCACCTGGTGTTAAGTTAACCGTTCAATCTAACCGGACGGTAACGAGTTATGTAACGAGCTAAGTATGAGCGTGGCAACATTCTCGAAGCTCTCAATGGGGACTAACTGTGTTGGTTCTCTTCCTAAAAGGAACTGTATGTGTGTGATGTGTGTTATGGTGTGTTAATACCCTGTGTTATGTTATATATGTATATGTTGTGTGTTTTAAAATATATATCATGTCATCATGACAATTGGTTGCGCGTATCCCGGTAGCCGATGGGCTGCGCGTTAGCCATACCAGCAAAGGTGCTGACCCCCTCGGGGGCTCCATATTTTTATTGCAGGATGAGGATCGAAGAGGCAGAGTGGCTCTAGGTCCTAGAGAGTAGTTTACTTTTGAAGTACTTTTGGATGTTTGCCCGGGTTGCGCCTGTGCACCCGTGGCGTATTATATACTTGTTGGTGACGGTTTACAGTGAAGTATACAGTGAAGGATTTTGTAAATACTCGGTATTATATTGTTATATATATGTTGTTAGTTCTATGCTCGGGAGTCTGATCATCAGACCGGTACAATTGTATTTATTCAGCCTTGTTAGCCACGTGGGTGGTTGACGGCATTGTAGCACCAATCGTTTAGTTATCGTTTAGTTGTTTATTTTCCGCTGCGATTCCAAGTATAGTTATGTGCGTAGTAGGGGTGTTACAAAAAGTGGTATCAGAGCGAAGTATCGCTCTGATGACTAGAATACCGAGCTTAGGGATATACCGAGTTAGGAAACCTAACTACAGATACCTAAGTGAACAGATTTGGAAAGGTTAACCACTAACTAAGTGTGGAGATACCTTATTATCGGGAAGCGTTACGATCGTTGGACCGATAAGTGTGCAAGCATAATGCTAATGAGATGTTCATATAAATTCAGATGTCAGGTAGACCGCGAGGTCGAGGCCGCGGACGCGGTACTGGAGATATGGGTGACCAGGGCGATGATACTACGGCCCAGACTATGGCTGAGGCAGTTGCAGCCGCCGTAGCCCAGATGGTACCCCAGTTAGTTGCTGCTATACAGCAGGGCAACAGCCCGGAGTTCAGCCACCACCACCACCGCCACGAGAGACCAATTGGGTCAAGGCGTTGGCTGATCTGAGGCCGCCCTCATTCAGTGGGGAGACCGATCCCCGTAAGCTCGAGGCATACATCTCCGAGATGGAGACCGCCTTCGAAACCCTAGCACCACCTGAGCAGGTCAAGGTACGACTTGCTGCTTACTACTTGAAAGGCTCGGCACAAACTGGTGGAAGCTTGTGCGCGAGGGTAGAGTTGCTGATCCGACATTCCAGTGGAGGGAGTACACGGCTCTGCTGCGAGCCAAATACTACCCTATACATGTGCAAGAGGCCAAGCGCCTGGAGTTGGACAACCTGAGACAAGGGGATAAGATGACGGTAGATGAGTACTACTCAGCCTTCATCGGACTAATCCACCTGCTACCGGATCTGGGTTACTCAGACCGGATCCTTGTGAACCGTTTCTACAACGGACTGAACTATCCGCCTACGCTACGGCATGGGGCCTACTGGATATACCACCTTGCAGGTAAAGGAATTACAGTGTAATGTGAATAAGTGTGTACAATGTGTTAATGTGATGTGAATTTATTTGGCGGGGCATAACTGACACCCTAAATATAGGAGTGCTATCATGCCGCTGCTATCGTGGAGATCACCGTCCGTCTGAGGGACGAGGAGAGTGCGCTCAGCGCAAGGCTCAGAACGAGGGCCAAGGCACGCAAGGGCAGTGGGAGGGAAGAAGAAGAAGTCATACTCCCAGTCCCAGAAAGGACAGCACACAGGGTGGCAAGGGCAGACCCAGACCACCACTGCTGATGAGCCTCTGCAGCTCACCTATGCGTATGCGGCCAAGCCCCTACGTTCTTACCCACCTAAGGGTAATTGTCTAAACCTGTGTGATAGTTAGAGTATATGTTAATAAGTTGTGAAACAAGTATTAATGGTGTATTGTGATAGCAGCTAGCACGGGCTCTGGACCGGAGCGCCACTATTACTGCAAGTGGTGCAACGGCGACCACCCGGCAAGGACTGCAAGGGTAATGATGTTCAGTGCCGGTACTGTAAGAAGATGGGTCACCGCGACCATGAGTGCTGGCAGAACCCGAACAGTAGGAACTTCAGGCCCAAGGGCAATGGAAGGGTAAGGCCACTGCGACCACCGATGGCCAGAAGACGGCGAACCAGCCACCCCCAGATCAGAGGTACACGGAGTCCCAGAAGGGGAAGGGGTCGGGGTCCAACAAGGCCACCCTGAATGTGGTGGACCGGTCTGAGGCGCCAGGCCCTCTTCTAGACCAGGTACCGCACGCCTAATTGTTGACTGAAATAAGTGTCTGCATACCGCATTTCATGCATGTGTGTGAGAGTGTTTAAATAAACAACCATGTGAGTGAATAAATAAAGTATAGTGTGAGATTTACCTAATTAGAGCACTCTAAACTTAAAGGAACTTTCAATATATGTTATCCAATCCCACCCACACCAAACCCTGAAGAAACCACCATCAACATCACCGACTTCCCATTGGAGCAATGTCAGGTCATCCAGCCAGGTATGATACTTTTAAATGGATACCTGACACCGGAGGCACAAATCCATATCATCAGACGATGCGACGAACTTGGAGCAAAACCAGGAGGGTTTTACACACCCGAATACCCGAACGGAGCAAGGATGCAATTGAAGATGATGTGCATGGGTAAGGACTGGAACCCTTACACCAAGTCATATCAAGAAGTACGAGCTGAAGATGGAGCAACAGTAGCAAGTATACCAGAGGAGTTCCATGCGGTCGTTAACCACGCCGTGGGAATTGCTCAACAAGTTGAAGCGGATTCAATTCCAAGTGTAAAAGCAGATTTATGCATTGTAAACTTCTACCAGAAAGGTGGACGGTTAGGTATGCACCAAGACAAGGACGAGTCACCCGAGTCTCTAAGTAAGGGAGTACCCGTGGTGTCTTGGTCCATTGGTGACACCGCAGTGTTTGTGTATGGCGAGCAGAAGCGTGCTGACCTCGCAAAGAAGCTATTGCTAAAATCGGGAGATGTATTAATCATGGGTGGGCAATCAAGGATGCTATACCATGGCATCAGGAAGATCAAACTGAATACCGCACCGTCGGCAGTGATCAATGCCACACACATGAAACCCGGACGTCTGAATTTGACTTTCAGACAGTTTTAAGCCTTGTATAATTATGTGACAAACCAGTATGTATTAAGGATGTTGTAAGTGTGAATCATGGCGACAGTATAAGCCAATAAATGTTGTAAAAAGGAGTGTGTTAATGAATAAAGTGGAGTTGTTTGAAGCATATAACCGTGTTGTTACCCAATACTTATTAGTTTGCCAATGAATTAGGCTGTGCACTCGGAACGGGAGGTATACTGAGTGTCTGCAATAAGGCAGAAGCCGGCAAAGCGGCACAATCCTCACCGGTACCTTTCCAGTGAATGGCGTGGATGCATCGATCTTGTTCGACTCTGGCCTCACACACATTCATTTCGCTATCATTTGCGAAGAGGCTGGGGTTAGATGGTGAAGAGATGCCAGACTTCGTGGTTACTCTCCCGTCGAAAGAGCGGATCCGATGTACCCGCTACTACCGAGGTGCTATTGTACAAATCAGGGGCGAAGAGTTTCCGATCGATTGATAGAGTTCGACGGACTAGGCTTTGATGTGATTGTCGGGATGAACTGGTTGGAGCGGCACAAGGGCAGAATCCTGTGTGCCGAGCATCGCTGCTTCTTCTTCTTGGAGTCCATCTGGGGTTACCATATCTTACCGCCAGAGGCCCAGGGAGCCTTCGACTCAGATCATCACCGCCATGGCTATGTATCACGAGTTACGACGAGGGAGTGATGTATACCTCTGCTATGTCCAGGACATAGAGAGAGAGACCCTGAGTTTAGCCCAGATGTGCCGGTAGTGTCGGAGTTTCCTGATGTATTTCCTAAGGAACTGCCGGGCATGCCGCCAGCACGAGAGGTTGAGTTTGAGATTGATCTAGTTCCGGGCACCGGACCCATTGCGAAAGCACCTTACCGTATGGCTCCAGCAGAAATGACAGAGCTCAAGGAGCAGCTGAGAGACCTACTCGACAAGGGCTTTATCCGCCCTAGTGTGTCACCATGGGGAGCGCCGGTCCTCTTCGTGAAGAAGAAGGACGGTAGCCTCCGCCTATGTATTGATTATCGGGAGCTGAATGCTGTGACGGTGAAGAACCGTTACCCCTTACCACGCATCGACGATCTATTTGATCAGCTTAGGGGAGCATCAGTATTCTCCAAGATAGACCTACGTTCCGGATATCACCAGATTGCCATCCGTGACAGTGATATCGAAAAGACAGCTTTCAGAACTAGGTATGGGCACTATGAGTTCACCGTTATGCCGTTTGGCTTATCAAATGCACCAGCAAAGTTCATGGACTTAATGAACCGTTTGTTCCAAGATCAGTTGGACAAATCAGTGGTAGTCTTCATCGATGACATACTTGTGTATTCGAAATCGAGAGGTGAGCATGAAAGCCACCTGAGAGATGTATTGCAGACATTGAGAAAGAATCAGCTGTATGCTAAATTTTCTAAGTGTGAATTTGGTTGAACCAAGTATCATTCCTTGGACATGTGATATCTGAGGCCGGGATCGCTGTTGATCCGGCAAAGATAGATGCAGTGCGCACCTGGCCTAGGCCGAAGACAGTTACCGACATCAGGAGCTTCCTCGGTCTGGCAGGTTACTATAGGAGATTTGTGAAGAACTTCTCCAGTGTCTCGAAGCCGATGACTTCCTTGATGAAAAAGGATGCACCATTCGAGTGGACAGTCGACTGTGAGAGTTCTTTTCAGAGTCTCAAGGATGCTCTGACATCTGCACCGGTTCTGACACTACCAGACGGTCCAGATGGTTTTGAGGTCTATTGCGACGCATCAGGCAGGGGTATGGGTTGTGTGTTGATGCAACACGGGAAGGTCGTGGCTTACGCCTCCCGACAGCTGAAGAAGCATGAGGAGAACTACCCCTACCCACGACTTAGAGTTGGGGGCCATTGTCTTCGCACTGAAGATATGGCGACATCATTTGTATGGGGTAAGTGTGACGATTTATTCTGACCACAAGAGTTTAAAGTACTTGTTCACTCAGAAGGAGTTGAACATGAGGCAAAGAAGGTGGGTTGAGTTTCTGAATGATTATGACATCAATTACAGTACAAAGAGGGTAAGGCAAATGTGGTAGCTGACGCATTGAGTCGCCGAGCACACTCTCTCCATTCGCTAGTCTCTCATACTGGCTTGGTTGAAGAGGTGCGGAGTGCTCAGATGACGGATCAGTACATGATGGAGATTAGACAGAAGCTTATTGATGGCACATTCGAGGGTCAGAAGTATGACTTCAGACTCCACGATGATGACCTGATTAGGCTTAATGGCAGATTGTGTATACCCAGGAGTAGCGCTGAGCTGAAGGAGCGCATATTGAGTGAATCCCATGTTCTACTACTTCGATTCACCCCGGAGCTTCAAAGATGTATAAAGGTATGAAAAGATACTTCTGGTGGGCTGGAATGAAAAAGGATGTAAATGACTATGTGTTGAGGTGTCTCACTTGTCAGAAGGTCAAGTTTGAGCACCGACGGCCTGGTGGTATGGTGCAGCCAATGCCAGTGCCGGAGTGGAAGTTCCATGACATATCTATGGACTTCGTAGTAGGGCTTCCGCCTACAAGGGGAGGTCTGAATATGATTTGGGTGGTAGTTGACCGACTGACCAAGGTGTCTCGATTCATTCCGATGAAGGACACCTGGAAAGTGGCAAGATTGGCAGAATTATTCGATAAAGAGATTGTTAGACATCATGGTGTACCAAAGACGATAGTATCTGACAGAGATACCAGATTCCTATCCAGATATTGGAAGTCTACACGAGAGGCACTTGGTACTGAACTGAAATTGAGCACGGCGTTTCACCCACAGACCGATGGTCAGAGTGAGCGCACCATACAGACACTTGAGGATATGCTACGTGCATGTGCACTTGACTTTCAGACCAGCTGGATTGATAAGTTACATCTGATCGAGTTTAGCTACAACAACAGTTATCATGCATCGATCAAGATGTCTCCCTTCCAGGCATTGTACGGTAGACCATGCCGCACGCCATTATGCTGGGATGAGTCGAGTGAGACGGTCATTATAGGACCAGAGTATCTTGAGCAAGTTCAGGCAGAAGTTCGCCAGATCAGGATAATATGAAAGCAGCTCAGGATAGACAGAAGTCGTACGCAGATGTGCGCCGACGTGACCTGGAGTTCGCCGTGGGCGATCAGGTATTTTTGAGAGTATCCCCCATGAAGGGAGTGTTTCGTTTTGGCCAGAAAGGCAAGTTGAGCCCAAAATATGTGGGTCCTTATGTTGTGACGGAGCGGATCGGCCCGGTAGCTTATAGACTTGATTTACCCGCCGAGCTGGGCAAGGTACATGATGTATTTCATGTGTCCCAGTTGAAGAAGTATATGTCTCATCCGTCTCATGTGCTTCAGCCTGAAAGGCTAACTTTAGAGCCGACCATGCGATCAGTGGAGACTCCGGTACGGATTCTGGACACTAAGACTCGAGACACTCGCCATAAGTCCGTGAGACTGGTGAAGGTCCTCTGGTCTAACCAGGACGTTGAGGAGGCCACTTGGGAGCTGGAAGATAAGATGAAGGCGAAGTACCCGTCGTTTTTACTTCTTAGTGTTTGTATGTATAGGGTACGGGGCGTACCCCTATTTAAGGGGGGTAGAGCCGTTTCGGTTATGTATATGACATGTATTTGTATACATTGTCTGTGTTGTATTGTCATGTTGTTAATGTTGCAGACCGCTGAGTCTGAATGATGTTGTGATTTTTGTTGTTTGGACCACGTGTCCGATATGATGTAAGATGTTGTTAATGTGATATAGAAGTGTTGTTAATATGTGTTCTCATGTTCTAATGTTTAAAGTTATGTGGAAGTATGAACTTTGGGGACAAAGTTCTTTAAGGGGGGTAGATTGAAATACCCCAAACCTAGTATGTTGTTTAAACACCTAAATAGGGTGTAACAAGACTAAAAAGAGTCTTAGAAACCTTAGTAAACAAATTTAAACAAAGGAAACACAAATGTGCTTTAAAGTCAATAAGAGCTAAAATGTGCTCTAAGCTTGGGATAAACTTGAGTAAGACCTAATGAGCTTACCAAGACCTCATTTATATACTAATGAACTTATTAAACCAATTACCAAAGAAAACCAAGCTTGAAAACAAGTTAAAACACAAAATGTGCTTTAAGAAGTCTTAAAGCACGTTTTTGAAAATTTGTCTTGTAAATGAGTTTTGAATGGCTAAATGTCCATCATTACTCTTAAATATATATGTGTACTATATAGTATCACATTTGGGTGGCTATATTAGTGGGAAATCAAAAATTTCACTTCTATGTGCCTTGTATAGGTGAATAGTACTTTTATAAGCTAATTTGTAACATATGTTGTATTAAGTAATTAAATTGACAAACAAAGACTAAAACACCCCCACACTAATATAAGGGGCGGTTTTTATAAGGGTGTGACTCACCACTCTCTTATTATGTATTAAGTAAGTAAAGATAAGTAAATAAGCTACCTTTTACTTTATAAGTATAAATATCTCTTAAAAGCAATTCTATCTTCATTCTCTCATTTCCCTTCCTTGCTCACACGGTTTCCCACTCATCTCCTCCTTCTTCTTCATTGTTCTCTCACGGTAATACCACTATCACCATTAGAGCTCCACCTTTGACCACTTGCTAAATCAGCTCACTTGTCCAAATCAAAAACAAATACCACCAATCTCTTCCTCTCATCAAGCTCTTCATTCCTATCTTCTCAAAACTCCAAGAGCTCCATTTCGGTGCCAAGGTGTTCCACCATTGAAGGAGCTTGAGCTTGTATTTTGACATATTATTACTCTCCTTGGATTCTAGGTAAGGAATCTCAAATAAAAACTTCCTTCCCCCTTGTTTTTGCCATGTCCGAAAATACACATTGAAAGAGCTTCTTGTGTGACTTTGTTCTAGCTTCATTCCAACTCTTCATGGACTAGGTGGAGTCCTCTCTTGCTATATATTCAAACTCTCTTCAAAGATCAAGGTAAAACAACTACATTAATGTTTTGAAACAATGTCAAATTAGGGTTTACAATGAGATGAAGCCTATAGCTTGAATACTCATTATAAGTTTGTATATTGTTTAGAACTTGTCAAAGAATCAAGTACTCTATTGGTTTCTAAAGGAAACAAGAAAGAAGTTATTTTGCAAAAGAGGTAAATCTACTAACCTAATGCTATTTAATGCCTTAGGAGAAATGAGCTTATAATGCTTATTAAAACTACCTAAAGAGCCAATGGGGAATGACTTAGTAAAGTGTTCTCAAGAGCTTAGTAAAAGGCATATGTGGTGTTGAGTGTATTTGCAGGTTAAAGGCATATATTGTGGAAATTCAGTGTTTATGATTTAAGCACTTTAAGGGCCTAAGAGCCATGCATTTTAAGGGCCTAAGTGCCATGCAATTTAAGTTATGCACTATATTGTGATGTAGTGTGAATTTGGTGAAGTTGTGTAAGAAGTGTTCTTGGTGTTCTTAGTGTTCTAGGATGATTAATGATGAAAATGATGTGCTAAGGTGTAACAAATGCTAGGAGAAACTATGTCGAAATTTAGAAATGCATAAGGAGTTCATGATGTTGTAAAGGAATTTTGATGAACTAGGAAGTGTTCTAGAGTGTAATAGGACTTAGGCATGATCTTGAGGTTTTAGTATGTACCAAAGTCATTTTGGACTTAGGTAAAGACTTAGGCAAACTTTGGTAAACTAAGGAGAATGTATGAAAGAAAAGGAAGTAGGAATTATAGAAGTTATTGTGAGATTTGCTTTTTGATGATAATGTGAAAGAGAAATGTTTTTAGTTTTTCGTAGTTACCTGTGAGAAACACCATCTAGGAACCTAGTATAAAATAACATAAGTGTTAAGGAATTTTACAAGAATAAGTAAATGGTTTAAGGAGTTAGAAAATGAGTTTCATGGATGTTGTATGTGGATATAAGGTTACCAAATGTTGTTAGGAAACATTAAGAGGCCTTAGGAGAAGTTTGGTGAAGAATTGGCAAAGTTTGAGTAAGTTTAGAAGGCGACCGACCCAGGGGTCCGACCCAGTTTTGGGGTCGGTCGAGCCTCTGTTAGATGTTAGGGAAGTGTTCGGTGATGGTCCGACCAAAAGGGTGGGTCGGACATGGGTCGGTCGGTCAAGTTTCAAAGGAAGGAAATGTTCGCACATGGTCCGACCCAGTCGAGTGAGTCGGACGTGGGTCGGACGGGCATGATTATAGGAGGTAAAAGGGCTTCTGTAATGGACCGACCCAGAAGGTTGGGTCGGACATGGGTCGGTCAAGGTAAGATTCTTCAGACCCGAAAACCACTGGGAGGGTCCGACCCAGTTGTGGGTCGGACGGTGGGTCGGTCGGACCAAAACTTGTAAAAAAAAAACAGAAAAAAGAATGGACTTATGTAGTTAACCCTAGGGTGTATAATGAAGGTAACCTAGGGTAAGATAGGCATTAAAACATGTCATACAATCATGTTAAATACTTAGTAAGTTTGAAGTCAAATAAATAATTAACCGACATTACTAATGTGTTTAGGATTCTCTCAAGGTGGAAATCAGTCGAGGCAAGGACCAAGGTATGGTTTTCTTGCAGTCTGTTGCCTACCGGTTTACACCGGCTTGTGTGTTGTTTGTTTTTCTGTGTGTTTATGACTTTGTAAGATTAAACCATGTAAAGAGTTTACAGTTGTAAATATTATTATGTTGTTAATTATGGCTCTCTCTTCCCATGTGAGTGTCTAACAAGACTTGACCTATATTGTAAATGTTGTTGTGCTCAATGTTGAACTACTAATATGGGCTAACGGGGGAAGTGAGGAGTCCGGTCTGTTCCGGCCACGCGTGTGAGTATGGGAGTCGATGTCATAACCGGTTCGATTCTCTCTGTATGTTATGGTTAAGTTTCCAATTTGGTTTCTAACCTTCCCTTTAGCTTAACCAAGGCTATTTTACTGACTCACGTCGGGCCACAGGGGCATACTATGTGTTTTGTTTCGGTGTGTGCTTGGATCACTATATCCGGGGCACCTGTGTTAAGTTAACCGTTCAATCTAACCGGACGGTAACGAGTTATGTAACGAGCTAAGTATGAGCGTGGCAACATTCTCGAAGCTCTCAATGGGGACTAACTGTGTTGGTTCTCTTCCTAAAAGGAACTGTATGTGTGTGATGTGTGTTATGGTGTGTTAATACCCTGTGTTATGTTATATATGTATATGTTGTGTGTTTTAAAATATATATCATGTCATCATGACAATTGGTTGCGCGTATCCCGGTAGCCGATGGGCTGCGCGTTAGCCATACCAGCAAAGGTGCTGACCCCCTCGGGGGCTCCATATTTTTATTGCAGGATGAGGATCGAAGAGGCAGAGTGGCTCTAGGTCCTAGAGAGTAGTTTACTTTTGAAGTACTTTTGGATGTTTGCCGGTTGCGCCTGTGCACCCGTGGCGTATTATATACTTGTTGGTGACGGTTTACAGTGAAGTATACAGTGAAGGATTTTGTAAATACTCGGTATTATATTGTTATATATATGGTTGTTAGTTCTATGCTCGGGAGTCTGATCATCAGACCGGTACAATTGTATTTATTCAGCCTTGTTAGCCACGTGGGTGGTTGACGGCATTGTAGCACCAACCGTTTAGTTATCGTTTAGTTGTTTATTTTCCGCTGCGCTGCGATTCCAAGTATAGTTATGTGCGTAGTAGGGGTTTACCATCTCCTATGGCGGGTCACCCACGGCAATAGCCACTCCAGCGGTAGAGTTTCCATCCTACGAACAACCTGTAGTTCATTAGAAATTTATCCAGATACTTACGGTTACCACACGGTATCCTAGTATCGTTAATGGATCACAGTCACAGCAAGAGCCACATCCTCTTGATAAACTTATCTATACCATCGCATCGCTTTACTATTTCCTTTTCTAACATAGCAGACTAAGGTCGTAGTCCAATCCTGAGTATGTCGACTCGGGATCCAGTGTTAGATACGAGAGTGGCGTTAAACAGGCTAGTGCTCCGTATATAAGTTTCGGATAATATATATATATATATCTTATTATCCTAATGCTACGACGTTTTTTTTACTTACGTTCCTTATATTATACATATAAGATAGCATCATTGCCGCTAGTTCGTTTATAATATGTTCATATATACGAACGGTACTGTTATCGTGCAACAGTAATATTAAAGTAGCATTAATACACAACTAAAGCATATTAATTCACACAAGCAGACATTCAATCTTATCACAGATTTTCACACAATGTCTGAACTGAGGAAATCCTCAGAGGACAATCAAGCCACATAAATAACATACCGTTCACCCTGAAAGTATTACGGTGGAGTATGATTCAGCTAGATCCGATGCTCCTCGTGTCGTCTCTAACAATCTATCAATATGCATCACACTATGCATCAGCATCTCATACTAACAACACACTACGGCACCCCGTACCGTTACTAATCCATCCCGGTTTATTCCCCGTTACTAACTGATAACGTTTGTCGGGTTTTCGGTTTAACTCGGGATTAGGAGAGACGTTATACTTCATGCGTGGTTACGTCGAGTATATTATATACTTATCTTAAACGTTTGTTACCACATGTAATTTAATACACTTTGTATATTATATAGCTTGTTACTATATTGCATGAATAATCTTAATCATTTATTATACATCTCACCTTAGTATTTATTTTCCTAAGGTTTGTTTTTCCACCATCCATTCTAATACATGGTTTCTAACCATAATATATATTCATCCTTATATACATTTTTCTTGTATATGTATATATTTACCACTAGGTAATTCCATGAGTTATAAACTCTTATATATATGTTACATTTTTATCATCTTTTATTAGATGACTTTTCCCTTTAGTTGTACTATATTGTACAACTTATATAAGATTATTATCCTAATATTATGTAACATTTTAGTTGTATCTTAACAACTCCCAAGGTTTAATTAACAAATTCCTTGGTTTATGAATCCTATTTATTATAGTTTGTCACATTACTTAAGTGAATATTCTTACTTTTATTAATTCCCAAACCATATAATTGTTATAACATTTACAACGTTATAGACCTTAGTCCAAAATTCATTTTCCAACCTTTAATATTTCGGTACAGCGCTTAATTTATTTAAATTCTATTTTGACCACAAAACATTAAGTAATGTTATACCATACACTAATATCATAGATTATGATATTTTTATTCCCTTTAATTTATAACCTATAGTTTCTATACAAAACTATTATATATTGCCGCATAGGCACATATATTAAACCTTATTCTTTTCCATAAACCATAGTTTCGTTTATTTACAAAATCACCCCATTATTTATACCATGTTATATATACCATTTAATATAACATTTCTAACTTATAAAAAGGGTATAACCTATGGTTATATTTTTTGTAAATTCCGAACAGACCTTATTCTGTTTTATAATTTCCATTTGGCCCTATTTATAACATATAGTTTTATAATATCATTAAAACTATATATTATACACATATCTTATTAAATACCCTTATGTAATTCTAAAAATCACCAAATTTCACCAAAGGGTTATAAATATCCTTATTAACCCATATACTTTCGGTATTTACTATACCACCACATATATTTCTCCAAAGTGTCATAATGACATAATAACTATATATATATATTATATAGTTTATTTTAATTCCAAAAATCAACCCAATAAATTCCTAAAAATTCCTAATAGCCCATGGGTGTTATAATACCATTATACACCCTTTATTTTCGGTAATAACATATATACCACATATGTTATAAAGTTGCTACAATTAAGTACATAACTTATTATAAAACCTTAAATAAGTTATCTAACTTATTTAATTTGGTCAAAACCTACCATATGGTCAAGGTTGACCACCTTAATATTTCCTGACCATTAATTTTATATATTACGGTTTACACCTAACCTTCATAAATTACCATTTAACCCCAAAACTTTATATAATCTTATAATTTTTATATAAACTCCTTTAAACCTCCAATTTTCGGCTATATCCCATTATAGCCCCCAAATTTTAATTTAATTACACTATAACCCCAATAATATGCGGTAATGCATATTTAGCACCTAAACTTAATTAAAAGCTTATAAATGCATAAATAAAATGGCCTAAAGTACATGGCCTTATTACAAACATTGGCTTATAAAATAAATTACACATAAATGCCCAAAAATGTTGTAAACTCTTGGCCCTTACCATATATTTTCATTAATTACCAATTTTCCACATAATGTCTTAAATTTGACTATTATGCTAATTAATTAGTTATAAAATTTATTAAACCATTCCTTAATCACCTAAGGTCAAAATTAGACCTTAATAAACTTGTTCACTCATGGCATTCATGTATACATAGGTATAAACACATATTAATATACCAAGTGCAAGTTTAAGTGATTTATACCTTGTTCTTGCCTAGATAAGGCCTTGTTTGGCCACGGCCTGCTTAGGGTAAAGTTTCCACAGCATCATTTACATGTTTTTAAACAGCAATTAAGGCATGGTTAGTCTCCAAGCAATATCTAACCATAAGAAGTGTTTAATGTAATTTTCAAGGTATAATTTACCTTGGAATACCAAGGCAAGCAAGGATGCTCCACGGCCTATTTTTACAGTAGCTAAAGAGTGTCAAAAGAGCTACTAAAACCAAGCTTTAAACTGGTATAACTCAGATTAGAATATGGCTAATCTTTACCTTGTTTAAAATGCCGAAAATGGTGTTTTTGGCTTGGATCTGGTTATATTTCGAAGCTCTTGATGTACCAACTGGATAAGTATGTTAATATGAAGATTATAAGCTTAGAAACAAAGTTTTACAGCCGAATTTGAAGGGAATCAAAAGATATGTGCTTAAAGCACATTTTTATACCTTAAGAACAAGATTAGCTTTATCCACCTTCTTCCCTTGTTAATGCCGAGATATACCCTCCATTTAACCTCCATAACAACCTAAGAACATTGATGGAAGTGGTTGATGCTTTGCTCCATGGAAAGAGGGAGAAATTGTGAAGAAAATGGACATTTAAGAGCTTAATAAGCTTACCAATGGTGATTGCTGTTCTCCTCTGAATTTGGTTGTGTTCTCATGTAAATGGAGAAGCAATGAGAGGTTGAAGGAGCTGGGTGTCGGCTGGGATAGAAGGCAAGAGGAGAAATAAGTGAGTTTTGTCTTTTAATGACATTATTTGCTACTTTTGTAATAGTAAACTTGATGGCCCACCTAATTAGCTGTATAATTGATTGAAGATTGATAATGAATGGGTATTACAGCTGTATGAAATCGGCTGCCTTTGGTCAAGGCTATAGGTGAGCTTGACCATGATTTAAGTTAAGTTAAGTAATTAGTTGTTATTTTGGGTACTATTCATACTAAATTGCCAATTTTTTATTTTATTTTTAAACTTTGATTTAGACTTTATAATATAGTCTATCATGTCACATTAATGTAATAAAGAACTTATTATAGTCTTTACAGTGACAAAAGTAATTATCTTAGAGCTCATAGACGAAAAACGTGCTTTAAGGAATTTTAGTGCACATTTTGAGTCGCAAGGTGTTTCTGAGCTCTGTTTTCTTTGAGAACAGTTTTTTTGTGTTCCCTACATGATATTTGATCATGGTATCCAATTTTATATCATTCAGAGGTCATTAGACCTTTAAGGTACTCTTAGAGCACATTTTTGCACTACTTGACCTTGAAGCATGTAAATGCCTGTTCTTTGTGTCGGAGTGTTGTCCAACAATTGTAACATGTTTAGTAATGTGTTAATAAGCTTAAGACAAAATCTTAGGTCTTAAGAAGTTCATTTGGGTATTTATTTACCCTAAACAGTCAAAGGGTGCAACACTTTGCTTTGTGTTGACCACTGTTGTTCTCAGTTGACTTTTAAGGCATGTTTAGGCCTTAATCAATGTGATTAAATATTTAATCCATACTTTATTAGTTTGGGGTATTTCAGTCTACCCCCCTTAAAGAGACTTCGTCCCGAAGTCCTTACCCATCTACAGTTCACCTAAGGAATCAAGTTCCACTAAGTAATCATAGACAGATCATCACTAGGGAGTACATTCCACTACGTTCAAACCTAGTCTTTATGTATCACATTTGATACAGCATCCATCTCATTCCATATAGTCAATAATCATGACACATTCATACGTAAACAGCACTAAACAAGGTGCAAAACTCATAGTACATAGCACTAGACAAGGTGCAAAATTCATGGTACACAGCACTAGACAAGGTGCAAAACTCATGGTACACAGCACTAGACAAGGTGCAAAACTCATGGTACACAGCACTAGACAAGGTGCAAAACTCATGGTACACAACACTAGACAAGGTGCAAAACTCATAAAGTACTCAAAGGTGTTTGCAAGGGATACTCCACGCATCCCTATCTACATGTTAGTATCTCGTGAGGATACTCACACATCATTCCACATGTATGTGTGCACATATAGTTAACATTGACAAATCACAGGGAAGCAGTCTTAAAGACCAGGACTTGACGATCCCCAACCCAACCAACATCTACTACCCGCGGACACACCGGTTTAATAACGAAGGACACTGCGGTCCACGGCTCCTCGGACAGTATCACCTTATTTCCTTAGTCACCCACGGACACACCGGTCTAATGACAAAGGGCTCTGCGGTCCACGGCTCTCTGGGTGATGTCACTCGCAGACACACCGGTCTAATGACGAAGGACTCCACGGTCCACGGCTCTTCGAGTGACGCCCTAAATTCCAATTTCTATTCATATCTGTGTCCACTTGTAGGAAGTTTCGAGAATCATTCAACCCCGACGTGGTCAGCGTCAGTGTTGAACTATCTCTCACCTCAATTTGTGTTCGGTTTCCCTTGATCGGACCAGGATCAAGTTCAACTTCCCATGTCAATTTCAATCAATCAATTGTTTATTCACTTCTAATCTTGTTTCCTCTTGATATTTTCCACCTTGTGTTCTATAGATACACAAGTCAACTAGTGTAATTAATCTAATCACCGGCATATAGGATCATGTATCCTAACCATGTACCAAGTTCACTCGACTTATAATTATTCATACAGTTCCTAGAGGTTTTACCTCCACTAGGTTATACATCGGTCTCATGCCGACTCACTCATCGTATTCCAATAATCGGTTTCATACCGAGTCACAAATCATATAGTATGGAGCTTTCTACTCCTTCTATTTGCCATCTCCCACCAAAGCTACCAGATAGACCTACTTGAACTCTCAACCGGAGCTACCAAGTTAGGCGTTTATGTGTTTAATGTTCGCAACGTTTGCATAAATAATCAGAAATAGAATAAGAGCACTCTATCTGTTCTCCCTTTCCTATTCGTCACTACAATTCGAACTAAAATATATATATATATATATATTCATACACATAATACATCACAATATTAGCTCAAGTAATATAACACAGTCATGACACTTGTACTCTACGTACAATAATAGTTTGCAGCATGTGTACCATGCGCTACGTACTCCTACGTACGGTATATTTTAAGCGTGCGAAATCGCTCTACCCCCTTAAAAATGATTACGCCCACGTAATCTAATAAGTTCAAGATGTTCCATTCCAGTGGAATTATTCATGCACTAATGTGCTACATATTTTGTTACCCCTTCTCTTCTTTTTTTATAGGGTCGGGCTTTAGCCCCTCAGGCTATACCGCCTGTCTCGGTTAGGTGTGTGTATATTCATATACGGTTTGATCGGGAGGTGTAAACATATCATTTGTTTCCCCAAACCCGCTAGGTACGTCAAACCTAAGCAATATGGGCCCACTCGCTCCGCAAGCAGTCTGCCCAACTACTATATGGTTAGTTTACCCATTTCATGTCGGTTTCGACTCCATGTGATGGTGTTTTCTACACGGTCTTCCATAATTATGGGAATGGAGTAATTTATTCGGCTGCGTGGTATCCTCCTTACACACGCTAATTATTTCAACTGGTTATTCTATTCAGTCTTCCTGAATCCTATGCATGCTCATGGTATATTCCCAAGAGTTCATGCCTCCCTACCGAACTAATCTTCGGTGTAAGGGTTGTCGAGCTATGCTCTAGCACCTAGTGCTCGTAGTAGTCGTGTCTATAATCTCAAGGCGAGTCTGATATGCGCAACTAACTGGTGCCTCATGACCCCAAGTTATTTCCTTCTGGGATGAATTCATTCCTTAGGTACCTTATAGGTCCTCTTTTGCTGGTGTGAACTCGTATCCCTCATGTGTTGGTATTTGTACTCACTCACATGGTTCATCTCTCTTCCACGTTCTGATTCTTACCAACATAATTCGGTTAACAGTTATTATAATGGTCGCTTGTTGCGCACCATGTACCAGTCGATTGGACGGTTATCCGCCATTGCGGTTTGCATGGAGTATCTAATCTCCAGCTTAGAGTATCTCTTATAATGCTCACTTTTGCCCTTCGTCTGTTGTAATCATACAATACGACTGTGGGTTTTAGCTTGGTATCCATTTTATGTTCAACCCTAATTGGTACTAACATACTAACGTTTTATGGCTTGAGCATGTGGTTATTGTTATTTAATGCGACATCATCGCAGCGCCCTCAGTGCATGATATACTCTCTCTGTGCTCCCTTTTTGGGTGGCATCTAATATCACAAAGGTTTCTCTAATAGGACTTCCTTATATACCACAATTCCTCTTCTCATTCATGGGTTCAACTTGTCATTACCATTAAATTGGCCTTGGCTTCCTCGTTTACTAAAATCCCCAAAACTTATGTTCTAACTCCTCCATTGTGGAGTTGTGACCTTATGTCACTTTATTATCAAGCTATCCTTGATTTTCCTAACCTTGTTAGTTTGACTGAGATCTCCTCGTCATTACATGGTTTACCTAGTCAGGGTTCCATTCGCTGACTTAGACACAGAGTTGCCTCCTGGGTCCTTACACTACTCGTTTACATGCATGGGGTACCATACTGATACATTACTACTTACCCAACTAACTTAATATAGTTTGTCAGGCCCACAAGCTCCTAGGAGTGCGGTCGTCCCATGTCTCGTTTAGTGCACTCGTAGCGTTCGTACCCGGTGATTATCGTACTCTTAGTCTCGGTAATTTATGTTTGAGTAACTATGCTGCCAATTCTTAACCTTTAATGTCAGAATGGCCCTAATATTAGGTTCTATGGTTTCCTTTATTAATGTGTATTTCCTTTACTTTCTCTAAGATAGGTGTTTGCGACTTATCGCCCTAATTCTGGTTTCCACATGCTCGTCATCTGGTATTTGTGAGTGGGGATCAGTAACTACTTATTATCTCTCCCGTTCACTCCTAGGCTGTTAACGCCTTCAGATATGAGTTTTCAGTATTCGAACTCACCCAATCTATTGGGTTACACCCTATGGTGTTTCGGACTCCATGATAAAGGTTGACACCTCGTGTTTCCCCTGTCTTATGGTAGTCCCGTTAGTCTGATATTAATCAGTACTTGTGATTCATCACCCTTGTTCCCCTAGTTTTGGGTCACTTTGGTGGTACTAAGGTATCCCTCCGTAGGCCTATGCCATACGATAATCAGACTTAATACTTATTCTGCTAGTTAAATGATTGTTAGTCTTGTTATTCAATTTACTCCTAGTTGGTTCTAATACTTTCTCCTGAGGTTACAATTGGATACCCACAACTTAGTGGTTTCCGCTAATCATTCCTCTTCATTGTGTAGTCCTTACTCTTATTCAACTCATATTTCCTCCATCCTCTTTGAGGTAACGGTATCTTCCGTCATCAGGCAATTTTCACTTTTTAGTTTATATCCACTGCCCTCCATACGGGAGTCTAGCAGCATAATGGATCAACAACACCTCCGGTGTGTGTGGTGCGGGCATTACATCGGCCCCTTTTTATTGCACGTTCACATCTGCCTAATAATTATTTTTTTGAAGTCCTGCCTCATATAGCTCACTTCTTGCCCTCTGGCAATGTTCAATGGTAGTGGTTTAACCACGAGTGTCGCGCACTCTATAAATATGGTTATGCTGGTCCTGAAGACCCGTCACTCCCCACCGGTAATGATTGACGTTTAATGTCCATACCGGCACTGGGGTTAGGCTTGTAGGCACTAATTATTGTTATTCTCATTTACTCCCCTCTTAATATTCTACTAAATGGTGTATTATTTTCAGGTTTAATGGTCAGACCAGCTAGGTCTTCCCGAGGTTTTATCGACCTCAAACCCAAGGGTTTCGTACCCCTGCCCTTAAAAAGGCTCTGTCCTGCCTTATTGCATTACGGACTCACATAAAAGTTTAGTGTTTATTGGTAACCGCCTGGACCGCTACGTCCTTTAGGGTTAGTTTTACCGTCGCTGCACTTGCTGTAGCAAGTGCGCAAGGCAGGTTGAATTTTACTTTGGTTAATGTGGCACTTGCAGTGGCAAGTGCGCCATGCAGACTGAGCCACCGGTACGGTGTGTCAGTGCAGTGTTATTCCCTAATCGGGTTCCTGTTCCAGTCAAAAGTTCTTATTCAAATTTATACAGTCTCACTCCCGCACTCGTTCCCACAAGTTTACCGTGGTAGTAAGATCCTACGTTCCACACGAGGCATTGCATGAAGCGACTTAACGAGTTCTTGTTTCGACAGTTCTCATGATCTCTCCTCATGCACGTCAGGCCATCTTGAACCTTCAGTGTTGCATGGTTTTAGAGGAACTTGCTTCGGGTGAGACTTCAAAAGATAATTTCTTCCGTCTGTTACATATCTCATAAACTAATCATTATTCGTCGTTTCTACTCTTTTCCCCCAAGCGCACCATCGGTGCTTTCCTGGTGTAAGACAGGGTCGCCTTCTTATAGCAAGCTAGCCCCATTAGCCCTACATGAATTTTCCCTCAAACTTGGTTTATTATTTATCTTACACTCATATGGTAGACATTATGTCATTACCAGGACCCCCGGTCCTAAACATTATACCAAAACACTAAGTCTTATTCTCTACATTTAACGTAGTTCTCATAGCATCCACATCGGGTCTTCCCGATCAGGAGAGTTATCTCCGTGGCGCTTCTCATTTCTTGTGTCACTAGGTAGTACTCGAGATACGGGCGGCGGGTAGGGTACCATTGCAAATTTCCCGGGTGCTCTACATCGAGTGCGAGCGGTTCATACGTCTTCGCGTTACTTGGGGTTGCTGGACTTTCACCACCTTCCGCTGCTCAGTGTTCTTCCTTAGTACTGTTACCCAGACCTCTCTCTGACCTAAGTCAAGAGGACGGGTTAGACCTTTACTCGGTCTAATACTGTAGTCTCGGTCATTTAATATTGAAGTGCCCCTACGGCTGTGGTGTGCAAGCCTTATGCATTGCATCAACCCCGCAAGGTCACGTATCCTCACAACGTTATCCGTATTCCCAAAACGTATGCTCACTGTATAAGTCCTACTATCTCTTGTCATCAGAGCAGTACTACGCTCTGATACCACTTTTTGTAACACCCATACTCTAATCGGCTCCTAATCATCTTAATTAACATTATAATCGCAGCGGTAATCTCAACAATTGAACTACTGGTGTCACCGTTCTTACTCGCCCATGCGAGTAATAACGTGCTTACTGATATTTCCTAAAACGAAACAATTCCCACAGTGACAACAAGAGATAGATCTAACCTTCCCAAACCAATATAAAATACATTCACAGTGAGCATTCTAAGTATCCCAATCCTATACACCAAGTTCGTATCAAATGCAACAGTGCATATTTATACAACTGTAATTAAACTACCCAGCGCGTCCTCTCTTGCCGACACCGGAAGCATACTTGCAAAATAGTGTTGTTTGTGGTATGGAATCAGCCCCCGCTGAGTATGTTACTACAAGACTGTCATGCCCCCTCGACCCCTCAGTTATTTGGTCGAGAGCGCATGCAATTCCATGCAAGTAGTTTAATGTTAAAATTGTAAAGCAACAATATATACAGTAAACTCAAATAACAAACAAGCCCCCGCTTCACACATCGCATCGTAATAAACCACTGAAAGCGTTACAACGCTTATATGAGTACAAGACTTCATTCCAACAAACACTTGATAGTTCATAATTGAGTATGGCGACTCACTCGACCAAACAATCCACCATAATCTACACATGAGCACAGCGACTCGACTCAACCAGTTCACAACACACCATGCGCATAATGGCTCGTTCAATCAAATCCACCAACATACCACACATAATTATAAAGCATAACCACTGAGCAACAAGGGAAACAACGAGAATTATAAACGAGTATAATATCCCTCTTTGGCATACAAGCCCAAATAATGTTCGCCTAATGTACGAGTTAATATAGTCGTTCGTAATTGTTCAGATGCCTAATGACAACGTCTCGTTAGAACGACGTGTCTCTAGTTACCCATCTCCTATGGCGGGTCACCCACGGCAATAGCCAATCCAGCGGTAGAGTCTCCGTCCTACGAACAACCTGTAGTTCGTTGGAAATTTATCCAGATACTTACGGTTACCACACGGTATCCTAGTATCGTTAATGGATCACAGTCACAGCAAGAGCCACATCCTCTTGATAAACTTATCTATACCATCGCATCGATTTACTATTTCCTTTTCTAACACAGCAGACTAAGGTCGTAGTCCAATCCTGAGTATGTCGACTCGGGATCCAGTGTTAGATACGAGAGCGGCGTTAAAACAGGCCAGTGCTCCGTATATAAGTTTCGGATAATATATATATATATATATATATATATATATATATATATATATATGATAATATATATTATATATATATATATATATCTATAATATATATATATATTATATATATATATCTATATATATATATCTTATTATCCTAATGCTACAACGTTTTTTTTACTTACGTTCCTTATATTATACATATAAGATAGCATCATTGCCGCTAGTTCGTTTTATAATATGTTCATATATACGAACGGTACTGTTATCGTGCAACAGTAATATTAAAGTAGCATTAATACACAACTCAAGCATATTAATTCACACAAGCAAACATTCAATCTTATCACAGATTTTCACACAATGTCTGAACTGAGGAAATCCTCAGAGACAATCAAGCCACATAAATAACATACCGTTCACCCTGAAAGTATTTCGGTGGAGTATGATTCAGCTAGATCCGATGCTCCTCATGTCGTCTCTAACAATCTATCAATATGCATCACACTATGCATCAGCATCTCATACTAACAACACACTACGGCACCCGGTACCATTACTAATTCATCCCGGTTTATTCCCCGTTACTAACTGATAACGTTTGTCAGGTTTTCGGTTTAACTCGGGATTAGGAGAGACGTTATACTTCATGCGTGGTTACGTCGAGTATATTAATATACTTATCTTTAAACGTTTGTTACCACATGTAATTTAATACACATTTGTATATTATAGCTTTCACTATATTGCATGAATAATCTTAATCATTTATTATACATCTCGCCTTAGTATTTATTTTCCTAAGGTTTTTTCCACCATCCATTCTAATACATGTTTCTAACCATAATATATATTCATCCTTATATACATTTTTCTTGTATATGTATAATTTACCACATAGGTAATTCCATGAGTTATAAACTCTTATATTATATGTTACATTTTTATCATCTTTATATAGATGACTTTTCCCTTTAGTTGTACTATATTGTACAACTTATATTAAGATTATTATCCTAATATTATGTAACATTTATGTTGTATCTTAACAACTCCCAAGGTTTAATTAACAAATTCCTTGGTTTAGAATCCTATTTATTTATAGTTTGTCCACTTACTTAATGTGAATATTCTTACTTTAATTAATTCCATCTAAACCATATAATTGTTATAACATTTACAACGTTATAGACCTTAGTCCAAAATTCATTTTCCAACCTTTAATATTTCGGTACAGCCCTTAAATTTATTTAAATTCTATTTTGACCACATAACATTAAGTAATGTTATACCATATACTAATATCATATATTATGATATTTTTATTCCCTTTAATTTATAACCTATAGTTTTTATACAAAACTATTATATATTGCCGCATAGGCACATATATTAACCTTATTCTTTTCCATAAACCATAGTTTCCTTTATTACAAAATCACCCCATTATTATACCATGTTATATATACCATTTAATATAACATTTCTAACTTATAAAAAGGGTATAACCTATGGTTATATTTTTTGTAAATTCCGAACAGACCTTATTCTGTTTTATAATTGCCATTTGGCCCTATTTATAACATATAGTTTTATAATATCATTAAAACTATATATTATACACATATCTTATTAAATACCCTTATGTAATTCTAAAAATCACCAAATTTCACCAAAGGGTTATAAAATCCTTATTAACCCATATACTTTCGGTATTTACTATACCACCACATATATTTCTCCAAAGTGTCAAATGACATAATAACTATATATATATATATATATATAGTTTATTTTAATTCCAAAAATCAACCCAATAAATTCCTAAAATTCCTAATAGCCCATGGTGTTTTATAATACCATTATACACCCTTTATTTTCGGTAATAACATATACCACATATGTTATAAAGTTGTTGCAATTAAGTACATAACTTATTATAAAACCTTAAATAAGTTATCTAACTTATTTAATTTGGTCAAAACCTACCATATGGTCAAGGTTGACCACCTTAATATTTCCTTGACCATTAATTTCTATATATTACGGTTTACACCCATAACCTTCATAAATTACCATTTAACCCCAAACTTATATAATCTTATAATTTTTATAAACTCCTTTAAACCTCCAATTTTCGGCTATATCCCTTTATAGCCCCCATTTTAATTTAATTACACTATAACCCCAATAATATGCGGTAATGCATATTTAGCACCTAAACTTAATTAAAAGCTTATAAATGCATAAATAAAATGGCCTAAAGTACATGGCCTTATTACAAACATTGGCTTATAAAATAAATTACACATAAATGCCCAAAAATGCTGTAAACTCTCAGCCCTTACCATATATTTTCATTAATTACCAATTTTCCACATAATGTCTTAAATTTGACTATTATGCTAATTAATTAGTTATAAAATTTATTAAACCATTCCTTAATCACCTAAGGTCAAAATTAGACCTTAATAAACTTGTTCACTCACGGCATTCATGTATACATAGGTATAAACACATATTAATATACCAAGTGTAAGTTTAAGTGATTTATACCTTGTTCTTGCCTAGATAAGGCCTTGTTTGGCCACGGCCTGCTTAGGGTAAAGTTTCCACAGCATCATTTACATGTTTTTACACAGCAATTAAGGCATGGTTAGTCTCCAAGCAAGATCTAACCATAAGAAGTGTTTAATGTAATTTTCAAGGTATAATTTACCTTGGAATACCAAGGCAAGCAAGGATGCTCCACGGCCTGTTTTTACAGTAGCTTAAGAGTTTCAAAAGAGCTACTAAAACCAAGCTTTAAACTGGTATAAGTCAGATTAGAAGATGGCTAATCTTTACCTTGTTTAAAATGCCTAAAATGGTGTTTTTGGCTTGGATCTGGTTATATTTCGAAGCTCTTGATGTACCAACTGGATAAGTATATTAAGATGAAGATTATAAGCTTATAAACAAAGTTTTACTGCCGAATTTGAAGGGAATCAAAAGATATGTGCTTAAAGCACATTTTTATACCTTAAGAACAAGATTAGCTTTCTCCACCTTATTCCCTTGTTAATGCCGAGATACACCCTCCATTTAACCTCCATAACAACCTAAGAACATTGATGGAAGTGGTTGATGCTTTGCTCCATGGAAAGAGGGAGAAATTGTGAAGAAAATGGACATTTAAGAGCTTAATAAGCTTACCAATGGTGATTGCTGTTCTCCTCTGAATTTGGCTGTGTTCTCACGTAAATTAAGAAGCAAAGAGAGGTTGAAGGAGCTGGGTGTCGGCTGGGATAGAAGGCAAGAGGAGAAATAAGTGAGTTTTGTCTTTTAATGACATTATTTGCTACTTTGTAATAGTAAACTTGATGGCCCACCTAATTAGCTGTATAATTGATTGAAGATTGATAATTGAATGGGTATTACAGCTGTATGAAATCGGCTGCCTTTGGTCAAGGCTATAGGTGAGCTTTGACCATGATTTAAGTAAAGTTAAGTAATTAGTTGTTATTTTTGGGTACTATTCATACTAAATTGCCAATTTTTTATTTTATTTTTAAACTTTGATTTAGACTTTATAATATAGTCTATCATGTCACATTAATGTAATAAAGAACTTATTATAGTCTTTACAGTGACAAAAGTCATTATCTTAGAGCTCATAGACGAAAAACGTGTTTTAAGGAATTTTAGTGCACATTTTGAGTCACAGGGTGTTTCTGAGCTCTGTTTTCTTTGAGAACAGTTTTTTTGTGTTCCTTACATGATATTTGATCATGGTATCCAATTTTATATCATTTATAGGTCATTAGAGCTTTAAGGTACTCTTAGAGCACATTTTTGCCCTACTTGACCTTGAAGCATGTAAATGCCTGTTCTTTGTGTTGGAGTGTTGTCCAACAATTGTAACATGTTTAATAATGTGTTAATAAGCTTAGGACAAAATCTTAGGTCTTAAGAAGTTCATTTGGGTATTTATTTACCCTAAACAGTCAAAGGGTGCAACACTTTGCTTTGTGTTGACCACTGTTGTTCTCAGTTGACTTTTAAGGCATGTTTAGGCCTTAATCAATGTGATTAAATATTTAATCCATACTTTATTAGTTTGGGGTATTTCACTATCACCAGGACCTTGCCACGGTCTATCAACAAGAAATACCGTTACTAAAATATTTACAACCGCATATCCATAATACATACACCAACCGAGTTTAAAGTATCTCCAAAACCATACAATACTACACAAGTTCAACTACTAACAGACGGGTGCACAGGCGCTACCCGTACTCAAAATAAAGTCCCACCTAGGGCTACCCGCTCCTACTCTCGTGGTGTGACTTCATCGCCCGCTTACGTGCAAGTGTAAAAACAGCCCCCAAAGGGGGTCAGCATGAATGCTGATACGACCCTCTCATGGCCCCCAAGCTAACGGGGCTACGATGACTAATTGTCGATAGCATGGAAGTTGATTAGCATAACAATCATAATATGAAATGCAATAAAACAACAAACCACCATGAATATAAATAGCTCAACGCAAATGAACGACTCAGGCGTTCCCTTAATAAGTGAGTTAGTTCTTAACTCCTTAGATCCACAATCTCCTTAATCTTATATTTGATAACCGTTCCACTATTAGATTGGTTAGCCCTTAATTGGTTGCTTATTTTTGTAGGGCTTGGATAACCCTAGCCAGTAGCAGTGCACTATCCAGCAATAAGCGACCTTTCTTAATTTGTTGGGGGTGTAGGCTTGATCCCCCCACGCCATCCTTAATGTGCCTCCCACCTCAAACAGTAGTCCGGGTGGCCGGGTCGGTTTGTTGACCCTAGGCGACAAGTCTAATGACAAGTCTTATTTGGAAGTCGGATCTGATTCAAATACCGACCTCCCCTAATACACATGTGCCGGTACCATTCCGGATTCCTCACTCCCACCCCAAGTTACGGTTAGTGAAAGTCCTAAATACCAAGTGTTAGTTAAACCTTGACGGGTATTAACTAACTATCACTAATGTACAAATCCTCTCCTTAACTTAATAAGTATCAAGCTTCATTAGTAGCTATCCTTAAGCCTCGTGGGTTAGTGTAAAGAAATCACATACACAACGAGAACATTAATATCTGGTTGCATGCTTTATCTTGTCTTAGTCATAGCAAATAAATAGATAGCACACAAGTCGAGGGACACCTCGTTAGCAAGCAGGTCACAAGAAAGACTGTACCGTTCACCGTCGACTGTTGTTTGTTTAACCTTCTTCGGGGTCCCAATTCACAAACCTAAAACATTCATTCATTTTTAGGTCATTAGTTATTTACACCTTACTTAAGACACTTAATCCCTAGGATTCCCATCCAATACTCTCTTAAGTCCTTACCACCTAACCTTATAAACATAACTTTAAAACATTAAGGTTTATACTTAACTTCACTTGATTCCTTAGGTTCTTGGGTTCCAAGTCATTATCACCCTACCAATGGCATACCTTATTACCAATTAACATCTTTAGAATTTAAAATTTCTTTTTTTGTGTTTTTGGCTCGACCGACTTTACCCAAGGTCGGTCCATTCCAGGACGCATTACCGTTTGAAAATTCTACCCCGACCGACCTTGCAAGTCCGGTCCCCAAGGTCGGTCCATTCCTGAGAGTTTTCCCCGTGGGAAATTTAAGCCCGACCGAACTTTCCAAGTCCGGTCCCAAGTTCGGTCGATTCCAGAGACTTAATTCCCTTACAAAATTCTAGGCTTGACCGACCTTGTAAGTCCGGTCCCAAGGTCGGTCCATTCCAGAGACTTAATTCGTACACAAATTACAAGCCCGACCGAACTTGTAAGTCCGGTCCCCAAGTTCGGTCGATTCCAGAAACTCTTTCCGGTAGTGTAAACTGAGCTCGACTGACCTTGCAGGTCCGGTCCCTAAGGTCGGTCGGCTCCAGAACCTTGTTTCTAAATTCCCATTCAACTCCAAACTTCACCTCATATATCCTAGTATGTTCTAACCTCATTTGGGCACCTCAAATACACCTTAATCCTGCCACTAAACACATTAAATCACTCACCAACATCCACCTTAGTCACTATGCATTTTCCTTGTAATCATGCCAACACTTGTAATGTTTTTTTCACTAGGTTTTTTAAGTGGTGGTTCATACCTAATATAACCACTATGCCAAATGCTTCCTCACCACTATAACATCATCTCCCAAGCATCTTTCACCATCTAAAACTCTTTTATGCAACTACTTAAAGTTTCTTCACAAGTTTATGCCTCCATCCATCAACACATTATTTTCTCCTACGTGTCTACCAATGTTTGCCTGAGTTCTAAATACCCTAGTACATTATTTTGATTCCTAAATCCTCCATTATCATGTCTAGGTCATTCTAATTCATTAAAACACCTTAAACTCACCCTTTTTCATCAAGACAACCTCTAAAACTTCCTAGTACTTCCTTAGTCATGAAATCTCCTTAGAACATCTTAAACACTTAGGTTCTTCACTAAATTTTTGCCATGGGTTCCCTAGTATATTATTACACCCAAACACTCGGTTTTTCACCATCAAACAACCAAGATCACTCAAATTCTCATTACAACATCTTAACACACAATTTACACCAAAACTACACCACATCATCATATAGTGTATAAACTTAAAATGCTTGGCACTTAGGCCCTTAAATGACAATAATCTTAACCACTGAATTTCCACATATATTTGCCTTTAACCTGCAAATACACACAACAAGGCTCCCATTGAAATAAAATGCTTCTTGTAATTCATCTCAACATTGTTTAACTATCTCTTTTCTCATTGGCTCCTTAGTCACAAGTTCTCAAACATAGTCATTGTTTCTCCTAGGTTATGTATATCCCTTTTCTAATGTAAACCTTAAGCTACACTCATCACATATCTAAATCCCATTCCCTTAAACAATAAAACACCTTAAGGTAAGTAATTTACCTTGTTCTTTCACAAGCTCACAAACTTTCCTCCTTAGGTTTTCCTTGCTCAATCTCGGTCACCACTTAAACTCTCCTTGCCAATGTTCTAACCAATATCCAATGACTCCAATGAGTGCTAGATAATACATTAACCCTAAGGAACAAACCCTAGGTTAAAAATGTGCTTTAAGGTATTAGATTGATTGTTTTACCTTGGTTTCTCAAGACAAGCTTGGATATGAAGCAAGAAGGACCTCCTTTATCCTTTGGAGAGTAGAAAAAAAGCTAGAACAAGGCATAAAAATGGAACCCCATGAGTGATAATTTTCGGACATGGAGAGAAAATGATGGAAACCTAGATTTTCTTACATTTTCTTTACCTTAAGAGAATGGAGAAGCTATAGTCTCCAAGCTTGAGTTTCCTCCTCTAATGGTGGTTTTCCTTGGCTCCAAAATGAGGCTCTTGAAGTTTTGGAAAGATAGAAAGGAAGAGCTTGAGCTAACTAAGAGATATATGTACTTGGTTTTGATTTTGGAGCTTAAATGAGTAAGTAGTGGCCAAGAGAAGGTGGAGCTAGCATGGAGGTTGCTTCTTACGTGAAAGAGAAGAAAGAGAGCAAGAGAAATCGATGGAGAAGTTGAAGAATGAAGAAAGGAGGAGAGAGGACTACTAAAGGTGAGATATTATGTTAAAAGGTAAATAGTGTTTTTACTTACTTTTGCTTTCTCTTTACTTAGCTAGATAAGTGTGGTGAGTCACACTTAAAAAATGGCCCCCTTGGTCAAATAAGGTAGGTTGTGGTCTTTGTTGACCATTTAATTGACTTACTTTGACTAATGTCTTAAACTAGCATTATTTGGTTACTATTCACTAAACAAGGCACATAATTGTGAAATTTTTGATTTCCCATTGATTTAGACTTCCTAATGTGATACTAATTAGTACACATGTTAATTAAAGAGTAATGATGGACATTTAGCCACTCAAAACCCATTTACAAGACAATTTTGTGTTTTAACTTATTTTCAAGCTTGGTTTTCTTTGGTAATTGGTTTAAAATGACCATTAGGATATTACTAAGGTCTTAAATATTTGGGTGCTCACCCAAGTCTCTCCAAGCTTAGAGCACGTTTTTGCTTAAACTGCTCTTTTGGTGTTTCCTTATGTTTCTTTGATTAAAATGTTTCTTAATGTTTCTAAGGCATTATTTAGCCTCCTTATACTTAGTTTATCACTTAAACACCATATCTAAGTTTGGGGTATTTCAATCTACCCCCCTTAAAAGAACTTTGTCCCCAAAGTTCACATATATGCTTAACCATTCACGGTACTCAATTCTCTTAATCTTAACACCACATCTTATATTCACATTCACACATCTCAAGACTCAAAGGTCAATCTCAAATACAATACATAAGTATTATACATAACTCAAACTTATCACCAAAGTGTAGCAACCTACACAAAATCACATCTTACACACCAAACAAACGACAAACATGCTCGTTTCCTAACTCAAAAGCGAGGAAGCTCTACCCCCCTTAAAAAGGGGTACGCCCCGTACCCTATACAGACGATCTAGTCAGTAAACAAAGAAGGGTACTTCGCCCTCATCTTATCCTCTAATTCCCACGTGGCCTCTTCGACATCCTGGTTAGACCAGAGAACCTTCACCAGTCGCATAGACTTATGGCGAGTGTCCCTAGTCTTACTATCCAAGATTCTTTGAGGAATCTCCACTGATCTCATATTCGGTTCTAATATCAACCTCTCAGGTTCTAACACATGGGAGGGTGGTGCATGTATTTCTTTAGCTGTGAAACATGAAAAACATCATGCACTTTACCCAGTTCAGCAGGTAAATTCAACCTGTAAGCAACCGGGCCCACCCGCTCCGTAATCTCATAAGGACCAACAAACTCGGGCTTAATTTGCCCTTCTGCCCAAATCTGAATACACCCTTCATTGGTGAAACTCGGAAATACCCGGTCGCCCACTGCGAACTCCAGGTCTCGTCGTCGAACATCAGCATACGACTTCTGCCTATCTTGAGCAGCTTTCATGTTCTCCCTGATTTGCTGAACTTCAGCCTTAACTTGCTAAGTACTGGTCCTATAATGACCGTCTCACTCGACTCATCCCAGCAGAGCGGTGTACGACATGGTCTACCGTACAACGCTTGAAAAGGTGCCATCTTGATCGAAGCGTGATAGCTGTTGTTGTATGAAACTCGATCAGATGCAATTTGTCAATCCAACTGCCCTGGAAGTCTAAGGCACATGCCCTCAGCATGTCCTCGAGTGTCTGAATAGTACGCTCAGTCTGACCATCTGTCTGAGGATGGAACGCGGTACTCAGCTTGAGTTCTGTACCCAACGCTTCTCTGGTAGCTCTCCAGTACCTCGAAAGGAATCTGGTATCTCTATCTGACACTATGGTCTTTGGTATCCCGTGATGTCTCATTATTTCTTTCTCAAACAACTCAGCTAATTTGGTCACCTTCCAAGTATCCTTCATCGGTATGAATCGGGCTACTTTGGTAAGGCGATCCACCACCACCCATATCATGTTGAGACCTCCCCTAGCAGGTGGAGTCCAACTACAAAGTCCATGGAGATATCATGGAACTTCCATTCCGGAACTGGCATCGATGTACCATTCCGCCCGGTCGTCGGTGCTCGAATTTTTTCTGGCATGTGAGACACCTCAAGACGAACTCGGTAACATCTGTCTTCATCCCCGACCACCAGAAGTATCTCTTCATGTCTTTATACATCTTAGAGGCTCCCGGATGGATGGAAACTGAAGAACAGTGTGATTCCCTAAGTATACGGTCTTTCAGATCCGTGTTGCCCCGTGGTATGCATAACCGGCCCTTAAGTCTGATCAGATCATCGTCGTGAAGTCTGAAGTCATATTTCTGACCCTCAAAGTACCATCTGTCAGCTTCTGTCTGACCTCCTCATATACTCATCTGTCCTCTGAGCCTCTCGCACCTCATCAACCAAGCTGGAGAAAGAAACTAGCGAATGGAGTGAGTGTGCTCGACGGCTCAGGGCGTCCGCTACAACATTGGCCTTTCCCTCTTTGTATTGGAGGTCAATGTCATAGTCTTTCAAGAATTCCAACCATCTCCTCTGTCTGAGATTCAACTCCTTCTGAGTAAATGTATCTTAAGCTCTTATGATCGGTGTAGATCGTCACACTAACCCCGTATAAGTAGTGGCGCCATATCTTCAAAGCGAAGACTACAGCTCCCAGCTCCAAATCATGTGTGGGGTAGTTCTCCTCATGTTTCTTCAACTGGCGTGAGGCATATGCCACCACCTTGCCATGTTGCATGAGCACGCAACCCAGCCCTCTGCCGGATGCATCACAGTAAAACCTCAAAGCCCTGTACCGTCTGGATGGTCAGAACCGGTGCAGTGGTCAGTGAGTCTTTCAAACTCTGAATGATTCTCACAGTCAGCCGTCCATAAGAACGGTGCATCTTTCTTCATCAGACTGGTCATCGGTTTGCGACCCTGCTGAAATCCTTAACAAACCTCCTGTAACCTGCCAGACCGAGAAAGCTCCATGTCGGTAACAGTCTTCGGTCTTGGCCAAGTACGTACGGCATCAATCTTTGCTGGATCCACTGAGATCCCAGCATCTGAGATGACATGACCTAGGAAAGAGACCTGGTCAAGCCAAAACTCACACTTGGAGAACTTAGCATATAGCTGGTTCTCCCTTATATCTCCAATACTCTCCTCAGTGTTCCTCATGCAGTCTTCGATTTTGAATATATCAATATCGTCAATAAACACCACAACCGACTTGTCCAGCTGCTCCCGGAACAAGCGGTTCATCAGATCCATAAATTCGCCGGTGCGTTCGACAAACCGAACGGCATCACTGTAAACTCATAGTGGCCGTATCGTGTCCGGAATGCCGTCTTCTCAATGTCTCCCTCCTTAATGGCTATCTGATGATACCCCATCTGAGATCAATCTTGGAAAACACAGATGCTCCCTTCAACTGATCGAACAGATCGTCAATGCGGGGTAGTGGATACTTATTCTTCACTGTCACTGCATTCAACTCTCTGTAGTCGATGCAGAGGCGAGACTACCATCCTTCTTCTTCACGAAGAGAACTGGCGCTCCCCATGGTGATACACTTGGTCTATAAATCCCTTATCCAAATCTTTCAACTGTTCCTTTAATCATTCATTTCTCTGCCGAGCCATGCGTATGGTGCCTTGGCTATCGGTCCGGTACCAGGTAGCAGTCGATGGTGAACTCTACCTCCCGAGTGGGTGGCATGCCGGGCAGTTCCCGTGGAAATAGGTCGGGAACTCCGACACTACCGGTAAGTCGGGGTCGAACTCGGGGTCTCTCTCTATGTCCTGTACATAGCAGAGGTACACTTCTTCCTTTCTCTCAACTCCTTATACATTGCCATGGCGGTGATGATCTTAGTCGAAGGCTCTCTGGGCCTCTGGCGGTATGATATTGTTACCCCAGACGGGCTCCTGAGCAGCAATCTATGCTCGGCGCAGAGGATACGACCCTTGTGCCGCTCCAACCAGTTCATCCCGAAGATAACATCAAATCCCAACTCCCTGAACTCAATAAAACTGACTGGAAGTCTTCCCCCTTAATTCTGACAATGGCTCCTCGGTAGTAGCGAGTGCAACGAACCTTCTCCTTAGACGGGAGCGTAACCGTGAAGTCGGGTAGCTCATCAGCGTCTAGCCCCAACCTTCTCGCAAAAGATGCCGAGACAAAGGTATGCGAGGCCCCTGAGTCGAAGAGAACTGATGCCTCAATCCCATTAATCGGAAAGGTGCCGGTGAGGATAGTACCGCTGGCGTCGGCCTGTGCCTCTGTAAGTATGCTTAGCGCACCTTCCGTACCGAGTCCATGACCTAATCGTATTCATAAGCTTCATGAGTATTGATGGTATAACAAGAGTCGTAACAATTTATATGAACAACACTGTTATTTTATTTATAACCATCCTGTTTACAACATGTGCTTCAATCTTACATCTCATTCCTTATCTCACACTAAAATGTTACATAGCTAATATTGTCTAAAGGTTAGGTTTAACCGTCCTGGTTTCATATGCGTCGCATTAATCACTGCTGACGGTGCTGTATTCAGCTTGATTCTCTTAATCCCATGGTATAACATCCTTGACTCTCCTCCCATAACTAATACATCTCCAGACTTAAGTACCAACTTATTTGCACGGTCCGCACGCTTCTGCTCGCCGTATAAAAACTCTGCATCATCCCCAATGGACCAAGACACTACGAGTATCCCTCTTTCGAGAGACTCCGTTGTCTCGTCCTTATCCTGGTGTAGTCCAAGTCGCCCATCTTTCTCGTAGAAGTTCACAATGCAAATGTCTGCTTGTATGTCTGGAATCGGTTCAGCTTCCAACTGCTGAGCGATCTCCACGACTTGTGTAATAACTGGATGGAACTCTTCGGGTATCCGGTGGTGAGACTCCATCTTGCATCTCATGGTTTGGTAGGTCTTGGCATACGGATTCCAATCCTTGCCTAAGCTCATCATCTTTAATTCATCTTGCTCCCCCTGGGTACTCCGGTGTATAAAAACCTCCCGGTCCCATTCCTAGTGATTGCATTTCCTGATGATGGCTATTTGCGCTTCGGTGTCAGGTATCCCCTTAATAAAATCATACCTGGGCGGATAACCTGACATTGTTCGGTTGGAAAGTCTATGGTTTCGATGTCGGTGTACTCCGGGTTAGGTGTAGATGGCATTGGATAGCAGATGTTGAAGCTTCCTAAAGTGGTAGTAGGTTATATCTTACTTAATTCTAATCTCATCTTCATCTCACTTAACTCATTATTCACCAACATGCATGATAATGCGGTAAGCAGGTAATTTTATTACTAAATGGTTATAGCGGTACCTGGCCTCGATGAGGGTTCAGGCTCATCGTCCCGGTCCACCAAGTGTAGTGTGGGTCCCAACTTCTGGGTCACCCGTGGGTTCTTGTCTGCAGCTTGCTGCACCCTCCTCTGACCGTCGGATCCAGCTCCCTGATCGGTCTTGGTCTTAATCTTAAAACTGGGTCTGTAATTCTTACTCTACGGGTTCCCGTAGCACTCATATGCCCGGTGCCCGAGTACACCACAAAAATTACACTCCACCTTATTCCCCCTGCAGTCAACTCCGGGGTGGTCCCCCTTGCACCTCTGGCAATAGTAGTGTCGTTGGTAGCCACCTCCAGTTTCCTTTCCAGTCTCAGTACCTGATTACGTATCACATCAATGATTGTGTCTCAATGTTGTCAACCATTCTTATTTACTCAAGATGTATTTCCTTACTCTTTGGCGCCCTGGAGCGCAGGGGCTTAGCAGCATAAGCATAAGTCAGTTTCAGTGGCTCATCAGTAGCCTTCTCCTTTTCCTCCTTTCCTTTTTGGTTCTGGTTCTTTTGGGCTTGAGGCTGGTACTTCTGTTTCTTGTACCCACCTTGCCCTTGGTGTTCTGTACTCTTCCCAGCACTCTTTCTCTTGGCATTGTCCTCGTCCCTCAGCTGGACGGTTATCTCAACCTTAGCAGCGGCATGATAGCACTCCTGCTTCCCAAGGTATTAGTTCCTCTTATTTCTCACAAACTAAATCTTATTCACTTAATTATATCTTACTCATTCTTATTACCTGCAAGGTAGTATAACTCGTCGGCCCCATGCCGTAGTGGAGTCGATGGCTAAGCCCGCCATAGAAGCGGTCCACCAGTATCTGGTCTGAATACCCAAGACCTGGCAGAAGACGGAGCAAGGCGGTGAACTCTGTGTAATACTCGTCCACCGTCATCTTGTCGGTCTGCTTGAGCGCATCCAACTGCAAGCGCTTCTTCGTCTGGACATGGGCGGGGTAGTACTTTGCTCGTAGCAAGGCGGTGTACTGCTCCCAGCCGAACTCTGGATTGGCCACATGCTCGGCCCTCACCAGCTTCCACCAATCGCCTGCTGCCCCCTTCAGGTAGAACGCAGCTAGACGCACCTTGATCCCAGCAGGGACGTCAAGGGTCTCAAAGGCGGTCTCCAGCTCGGAGATGTACGCCTCGAGCTTGGCGGATCGGTCTCCCCCTTAAAATGTGCGGGTCAAGGTCTGAAAGGCTCTTCACCCAATTCGGTTCCCGGGGTTGTGGCGGTGGAGGTGGTGCACCCACACCAGGCTGATAGCCCATGTGCCCTAAGCGGCAGCTACGATCTCTGCGATCGTCTGCCCTTCCGGTATCTCAGTTTCGTTGCCTCATCCACGGCCTCGGCCTCTCCTTCCTGACATCTGAACAATCACAACTCACATTAGATTCATATCCACCACTGTTTCGGTTAACGAATTTAAACGTCCGTAGACGGTAAAGACGATCCACACTTATTAGTGGTCATCTGACTCTACTCACACTAACAGCTCACACCCTTAACCCGTCACTTATTTCTTAACTTATATCCTAACTCGGTGGTTTCTTATGTCCGGTATTTCTTGATCAGAGCGTAACTACGCTCTGATACCACTTTTGTAACACCCCGTCCTAAGCCAATCGTGGTTATCGCAACTTAACAAATAATACTTAAATGTCGCAGCGGAAATAAACTATCACTAGGACCTTGCCACGGTCTAATCAACAAGAAATACCGTTACTTAAATTTACAACCGCATATCCATAATACATACACCAGAGTTTAAAGTATCTCCAAACCATACAATATACACAAGTTCAACACTAACGACGGTGCACAGGCGCTACCCGTACTCAAAATAAAGTCCCACCTAGGGCTACCCGCTCCTACTCTCGTGGTGTGACTTCATCGGCCGCTTACCTGCAAGTGTAAAAACAGCCCCCAAAGGGGGTCAGCACGAATGCTGGTACGACCCTCTCATGGCCCCCAAGCTAACGGGGCTACGACGACTAATTGTCGATAGCATGGAAGTTGATTAGCATAACATTCATAATATGAAATGCAATAAAACAACAAACCACCATGAACATAAATAGCTCAACGCAAATGAACCACTCAGGCGTTCCCTTAATAAGTGAGTTAGTTCTTAACTCCTTAGATCCACAATCTCCTTAATCTTATATTTGTTAACCGTTCCACTATTAGATTGGTTAGCCCTTAATTGGTTGCTTATTTTTGTAGGGCTTGGATAACCCTAGCCAGTAGCAGTGCACTATCCAGCAATAAGCGACCTTTCTTAATTTGTTGGGGATGTAGGCTTGATCCCCCCACGCCATCCTTAATGTGCCTCCCACCTCAAACAGTAGTCCGGGTGGTGATAAGTGTCCAAATGAGCTTGTTTTATAGGTGTATTTCATATATTATATTAACACTTTTCTTGCTCATTTCTCCACTTCGGTTAGTTTTCCTCTAGTTTATGTTTAATTGTTATCTTACAAATTTATTGTTTAAACATAAGGAAAACCGAGCTGGAAGTAAAGTAGACAAAGAGACGAACGCATAGACACAAACGGCTCAGAAAACGGAGACCAAACGAAGAATCTAGAGCCGGTCAAAATTTGTAGAAGAAAATAAATCAAGAACTCGTGTCCACAAGGCAACCGCCTTAACCTGGGCGGACGGCTGGCGGACAGAGCAAAGGCAACCGCCTTAACCTGGGCGGACGGCTGGCAGACAGGAGCAAAGGCAACCGCCTATTTCAAAGCGGACGGTAGGCGGACGTCAAGCGAGAGAACAATTGCAACCGCCTAGCTAGAGGCGGACGTGACTAAAAAATCGACGCGCGCCAGTTTTCTTCATCGCCCGTCGTCGTCTGCAACTTGCTTCCGCCATATCCATCTACTCCGCACCACCTACCTTAAATCTCTCACGCGTGAGCTCTGTCCCCTGCAATTAATGAAGCAATAAGTGAGCAATCAATCTGCAAATCCTTTCACGCGTTCAGCCGCCCCAATCCTCTCCCTAATATCCTCACGCGGTGTTCCCTCTGTTTTCTTCCTCTTCCTTTCTGCTATAAAACCCACGTCCTTCTGCTCAAATAAAGATCATCCCTTCCTCATAATCCAAAGCTCTCCATCAGACTACGATCCATTCCATCCTCTTATCTTCCACTTCTCCATTTTAGTTTTATTCTTCATTCCACCACACAGCAGAAGCACGATAAGAAGAACAGAAGAAAAAGGAGCTGGAGCAGAAGCGAATCGCAGTCCAGTCTCCGCCGGCAGTCTCCAAATTAATGGCTATCTCTGCTTTCTTTTTATTACTGTTAATGTCTGAGTGATTTTACTCGTATCCTAGGATGGGGTTTGACCCCAAATAATTCAGACTTATTATTAATACCAAGTTTGCTTATAAATATTTGTTTTGTCTCTCTAAATTATTAAATGCTTAAGAACTGATCATTTTTATGCATTTACGGTTTCTCTTATTTCAATGATTTTGTAAATCTGAGAATAGACCACAAAGAAAGATAAACGTTAGATATTATCTCCTTGATTAGCAGATAAAATCCATCGCTGTTATTAAAAGAATTCTTGTTTAAAGCTAATTAATGATTTTAGACTTTTTCTGATTGTAAAAAGTCTATTGAATTAATTAAGAGTTGTCCTTATCTATGATTTAGGAAGGCCACAAGATAAATTCTTAAACAGACAAATAAGAGCAAATTAGGATTATAATTAATGTCTATACTTAAATAAATATTTATTACCTGTTTCACTTATTAAACTTGTTTTAATTCCTTTCAGCAAATATTGTTAAATGCTTTAGCGTGACAAACTACTGCATTTATTTGGTAACTATCAACATATGATTTTGAGATAGTCAAAGTACCACAAAGGAATTAACCTTGGTATTTACACTCCGGATTGAGCAGGAAAATACTGAGGCTATTAATAAGAGTTCGTAACTGACAATTATTAACTCTAATAGACAATAAATAATTAAGACAGGATTATAAAATTGTTTAAGTAATTTAGGAAATTCCCCCGCTACCCTAGGATACCTTTTTCCATCCTTTTACTTTATTTTACTGTATTTATTATTTCTGTACTAATCCTAAAAATCAAGCTTGCCTCTGGCTAAACCCCCAATTTACATTTTATACACTTTTATTTATCTTTTTGTACATTTACTAAACTGGATAATTAATTAAATAGTTGCGAAGTCTCTGTGGATACGACCTTGTTGTACTACAAAGATTGGGTTCACTGCCCATAGTTAGCAAGATAGTTTAACTACTATTTTGCTCAACAAGTTTTTGGCGCCGTTGCCGGGGACTTCGGTCCAACTATCTGGTTTATTATTGTTTAGTTTTTCTTTTATTTATGTTATTTGCCTTTTTTGTATAAATTTTTATTTCTTTTTTTAAGGTACTTAATTCTGATGGATGGTCACTACTATCAAGCAGGAGATTGGTATGGTTACCCCTATGGCGCAGAGGACTACAATCAATGGAGTGTCTGCCAAGAGTGTGGAGGAGACCATGAAAGTTCCCATTGTCCTATGGTTGCAATAGAGAGAGACAACGCCATTTTAAGGGAAATGATGGCAAATTTTACCTCAACCTCTGAAATGATCCGACAAAGAACGCTAGATCAGGTCGAACGCATGGAACAACCGGTTCAACAACTGAATGCAGTGGTTCACGAGGAAGAACAACCTGCTGAGGACTTAAGCTACTCTCCACCTCCTCCCCTATTCGAATTAGAGAATCCATCACCAAACAACCATCCGCTTGATTGTGAAGACAACTCCTCAGAAGAAAGTTTCACCATGGAGTCCCCTCCCTCTGAAGTCAACTACTTTTTCCCCTCCTTCACCGTGCTCTACCCAGAAGATGAGGGTGGATACATCCTCAACCTTGAGAAGGAGGAGATACCGCCTCCCTCCGAGCCATCAAAAGAGAGTGCTATAATCAATTTCAAGGAGCCACTTCCCTCTGACGTTGATTACCATAAGCCTCAACAACAAGAGGAGGATTTTTACATCTTCCACTTTGAGGAAGCAAAGCCAATCACACCTGGTTTCCTGTTAGAACTACGCTACCGGCAGTACCTCCTCAAACACCAGTTTTTTTGGAGTATTCATTTTCCTATTATATTTGCCGAAGTAACGTTTTGTTTTGATCCAGGTGGTTTGTTTTTAATTACTGCCAACTTCATTTTCCTGGCAGAGCTGTTGTCTACTTATATTTTTGATCCAGGATAACGAAGCGGGAGTCTAGCCAAAGACGTTAAAGAAGGGCAGCTTCCCGGGAGGCAACCCGGATGAACTTTTATTTTATTTGCTTTTATGCTCTTTTAAATTTTCAGGTTCTCTTTAAATTTTATTTTTGCTAACTTTTAACCCCGTTTGTAGTATGGTTGCTTCTAGTGTCTTATACAGGTGCAAATTCATGTCTACACTGCAACCAAGCTACACTACTTGAGGCTGAAGCTCAAGTGTGGGGGAACTCCTATTACGCTAGCAAAAATAATCTTAGGGGAGTGCCTGTTTCTTTAATTATGCTTTTATTTTAAATAAAATATGCAGAGGAGAGTTTATGTGCTTAAATGATTATTCATGAGCTTTGTGTTCTCTCTATTTTATCTACTTACCGAAAAGGCCTTCTGAAACCTTCCCTTGTTTTTCGGGTGAACAAATGAGGACATTGTTCAGTTTAAGTGTGGGGGAGTTGTAGACACCAAAAATTCTCACCCCATAAAGCAAATGCTAAGATAAGAAATGCAATAAGAGGGGTCGTCACCTTTCTTTTTCAAAACATATCAACGTGCGTGCCAAAATGAAACCATCGTTTTATAATCGTTTTCAAATCATTTCATAAAAACAATTCTTTGAAAATGAATTTCCAACGACAATACGGTTTTAAACCCGTCCATTTTGTTTTATTCACTTATCTTATTATTGTTTATTTGTTCATTTATTCAGCTATCCTTTTATTTTCGTTTTTACATATTATTTTACCACATTTATTGCTACTTTTATTCATCTTCTAGCTTTACTTTTTATTTCATCATCAACATTTTTTTGTTATTTATATCATTTTATACGGCCTTTACCTTTATTTTTCTATTTACGTACTTCATTTGTTGTTTATTTGATTTAGCTTCATTTTATTTTATTTATTCTATGTATTGTTTATTCAATCTTATTTTTGTTATCCGCACATATCTAATTCGGTTCCCATTTTGTTACATCCACTCGTATTTTTATCACCATCGTATCAGTAGTATTTCATTATTTCATGTACACATTATTATACTATTTAATTCGTTTGTATTTAGCCACGTTTTATACTATAAAATTTTGTATTCTGTAATTTCATGCCATCAGATTAATCATCTCATTTTTTTTGTACGTTCTTTTGGATCATCGTATTTTAGAAGAGTTATCCAGCCGAGATTTAGCTTATGTTTTGAATCCCTCGTATGTACATTAAATTCTGACATAGCTTAGTTGGTTGAAGTGCTTGCTTAGTTATCCTCTTGTCCCGGGTTCGATTCTCAATAGGAGCATGCTTTGCTTTTTTATTTCTTCTTGTTCAACTTGTCTCGGGGTGTAATTTCTATTTTCTGTATTCATATGCTGAGATCTGTCACAGTATAATCGGGTAGAGTGTGGGGACAGTTGTGAGAGGACTTGAGATCGAAACTCAGTGAGGGCATGGTCTGTTTTGTTTCTTTTTTTTCTCTCCTGTCTTATCCAGACCAAATGGACCTAACCTGGACCCCAAAGTCAAGCTCGGCCCCAAAAAATCCTGGCCCAAAATCTGTCCCCAAAACCCTACTCTCTCCATTATAAAACACCCATAAAAAAAAAACCCTACGGTAGACAGATCCCGTATTCCCGTTTTGAAAGAATATAAACTTCCACTGTTGTTTCTGCCCTGAATGGTTACCCAGAAGCCAAAAAAAACTCACATCCTTCTTCGCCGGAAAACAACCCAGTTATCAGTCATCACCCTTCTCCATCCTTTTCTAAAATCCCATCTACCTCGGCATTGTCTTCACTCCCGCGTCTTTCGTTTTGCCAACAGAGTAAGTGTACTCTCTCGTTTGTTCTCCCACTAAGATCGGTCCCGTCCCTCTCTTTTGTTTTCCCTTTCTTTCGTTACCTCGTTTTTCTACCATTTTGGTTGAACAAGAACCTCGCCGGAGAAACTTCATCCGTGATGGCGAAGGTCGATCGGTACTCTGACGGAATGCGTTTCTGAAGAAAGAGTCAATTTCTCCGCCTTATTTCCATTCCCGTTCTCATTATACGTTTACTTCAATATTTATCTCCATCAAACTCTAGAATCAGAGCTTCGAAACTCAATTTCGTTCGCTTCTGTTTCTGGTGTACGTTGGATACGGGGTACAACTCTATACCTCCTTTTTGTTTTCGTTTTATTCCTAGACTGGTATGGACCAAGTAGTCCATGAACAGAAAACAAATGCGCAATACAAGCCGGTATTTCGGCTTCTGTTTTCTCTCGTTCATTTCGTTATGTACCTTAACACTCATAAGTTTGCCATTTTGTTAGAAGAGGGAAAGGGGTTGAGAACTGAGGCCCCTTTTCTTTCTCGTGTACCGCCAACCCATCTGAAAATCAGTTACCAAGTAGGAAGAAGCTGTACGCAATTTCGAGTAATTTCTGCTGCACTTTACTCTTCCATTTTGTCTGCTCTTTCGTTATTTAGTATGAGCTTGCTATCGTACAAGGGCGATTGAATAATTTAGAAACGTCCATAATAAGCCTTGGTGACTAGTGACTCATTTGAGAAAGTGCTCCATCCTGAGTTTCCTGCATTCCCTGAGGGATTGTATGCACTTATGTCATCTGTTAACGAATTTAGCCAGATTTTGGCTCTCTGATGTGTGTTTGATGCTCTCAGATAGTGAAATATGGGGGTTTACATGTTACTTTGCACTCGGTCCAATTGAAAACTCCCTCCGTAAATATCCTGAGTGTCGTTTGAAAATGAACCAGATCTCAAGTTGTATTGCAAGCGTTGAATTAATGTTTGGTCTCTTGTATAAAATTGCATTTCTCGTTGTTATATTTGTTTAATCGACTTTCACTTTCTGTGCTCACTGATAGCTCTGTATTAGCCAAGACTAGGGAAATGTTTTGTTGCTTATTTCTGGTAGCCAACCTGAATTGCTATAAATTTCGTTTAAGTTCTCGACAAGCCAGATTATCATTCTCCCGTGGGAATTTGAATACCATCGAGACTCAACTCTAAGCGCAGTGGAAGGAATGTTTGTGAATTACCCCTTTACTGTCTCTGTTGTCCATACGATCATTTTGTAGACTAACACTTTCTTGTCTTTGTGGTTGCTATGCTAGTTTTATTTCATTTTACAGGTGCCTTTTTGTACTGCTCTGGGTATTTAATCCTAATCTGAATACCTCTGGATTCATGCTTATATGTGTGGTGCTATATTACTGAACCCTATGCTCCAGTATACTGAATTCTAGTTATGTTCATTACTCTACCTGTATATGCATGTAAACGTCCTGTTGCTTGAGTCGTCCTTGTCGATGCTAAGTGATCCCTGTTTCTCTGCTTAAAAGTTTCAGTGCGTGGTTGGATTGAAATTAGAGTCACGTTGCTCTAGGTGTAAAAAAAAAAGAGGGAATAAGTTGAGCTAGCAACTGATGTCACCTTCCATCTGGTGATCTCAGTGTATTAACTGATCATTTTAGACCAAAACTCATCAACGATCTGTTTAGGAAACTGCTAGCATTTTTGTTTCTCTTTTGGGTTAATATACTCAGTTTCGGTTCAATCTTCATCCTTAGTCAGAAAATGAAATGTTGAAAACATATAGAGGTGGAAAGAAACAGGCTAGTAACTCAGTTCAGTTTTGATGCGCCTTCGACATCAGTAACATTTGGTGTTAATCTTTTCTTTCTTTGTGTTTGGAATCCTCACTTTAATCCTTAAAAGACAACCGAGCAGAGGAGAATCTCATTTAGTTCATTTGGCAATCTCCATTGATTTTGACCTTGTTATTTACCTCGGTGATTTGCTTTTGTCTTATTTCCTCATCGTACATACTTTGTTTCACCATCTTTCATTGCAGATTGTTTAATCTTGCTTTGTTATTTCTAACTTTTATTTAAGCCATAGCTATGTCCTTAGGCCCAAGCCATTAGGATAGTGGGGTCCCCTGGTCTGATAGACCATTGGCCTATCTCATGGTGGTGACATCCTAAACCTTAAAACACACATTTATGTATAAATAAACAATGATCCCTTTAGGATAGAGAGTGTTCCCCTGGCCTGATAGACCATTGGCCTATCTCATGGTGGTAACATTCTAAACCCTAAAATGCACCTAATATATGTATATACATGTAATTAAATCCCAATTCCGTTTCAGACCGTCAGCCCTTTAATTCAAAAAAAATCTGCCACTAACTCCACATCTTCTTGCCCTCCATCCTCAAATTCCTCATAATCATCTTGTAAATACAAATTCCAATGTTTTTTAGTAACAATTTCTTCTTGTAAACTTTGATCCCCAAACCCAAAATTTTCCCATCCAAACTTGGCCCATCTCCAAACTCAGCCCATCCCTGCGATCGGCCCAATACCATATCCCAGTCTGGCCCAATCTCAGTCTGGCCCAATCTCACTTTGGCCCAATCCCCAAACTTGACCCATCTCCAAACTCAGGCCCAAGCCCAAGGCCCAAATCCGAGGCCCAACAAGGCCCAAATCCGAGGCCCAACAAGGCCCAAAATCATAAACAAGGCCATCAATCCCACATAAGGCCCATCAGGCCCATCCGATCCAACTTTGACCAATCAAATTTTGACCAATCTGAACTTTGACTTTGACCAATCTCAACTTTGACCAATCTCGAACTTTGACCTTGACCCAAACTTTGACCTTGACCAAGCCTTGACCTTGACCAAGCCTTGACCTTGACCAAGCTTTAACCTTGACCAAGCTTTGACCTTAACCAAGCTTTGACCTTGACCAAATCTTGACCTTGACCAAGCTTTGACCTTGACCCAGCTTTGACCTTGACCCAGCTTTGACCTTGACCAAAGCTTTGACCTTGACCAGAAAACCAAACCAAGTCAAACCCGAATGGTGATCCAGCTCATCTTCCAATACGAGTCAAACCAAAATCAAATCAAACCCAGCTCATTTTTCAAACCCGATTCCTTTCAATTCATTTTCAACTTGTAAAATTCTTTTCAAAATCCAAAAAAACAAAAAGAATTTCAAACCATCAATTTATTCAAATTTCATCAAGTTTTTAAAAGAAACCATTTTGTGGAATTTTAAAGGAAAAACTCTTCTCACATCACAGAAAACTCTTCTCTATTGCAGAAAGTTCTTCTCACATATACAGAAAGTTTTCTCCCAAAACATTTCTCAAAATCAGTGTTTCTTCATAGAGAATTCCGAACAACTTCAAAGATTTTCTAACTCAGTTTTCAAACTCCAAAATAAATCGTTTTCGGGGAGCAAGAAATGTCTAACCCCTTCAAAACATTTCCTCCACGGTTAGAACATCGCTTGTCTCCCTTCCCAAAATAAAAATCCGAGGCGGGGCACTGGGGTCATAACCTCTCTTGTCGCAGTCTGGATCTCTTTAGGCGGGGCATTAGGGTGACAAACCTCCCTAATTGCAGCCTAGATTTTTACAAGGCGGGGTGCTAGGGAAGTAACGACCTTCCTAGTTGCAGCCGGGATTGTAGAATCGTCTAACTCTCTTCCACTCGATTTCAATGTTTTAGTTTTTAACGTTTTAAAACCCGGGAGTTAGAGACGTTATTAGGGTTCGACCGAGAATACCTCATTCATGGTGTTTCTCTCTTGAATCCTATTTTTCGACATAAATTCATTGCCCCATCTTTCGAGCCTCGGCACTTATTATTAATTAAGTGTCGTGTTCGAGGGGGTACATAGGGTAATCCCTTGGGATTATCCGCCCTTTTACAACAAAAAATGATTTTTTTTCGGTTTTAAAAAAAGCCTTAAGAGAGACATTTCTGAATAAACCAATCCAACATTTCCATTAGAGCTCTAAGACCCATAAATACTTCTCGATCCTCCTCTGAACCAACTCTAAGTCACATAGGACCTCCAATTCTTGAAAGCTCCCAGAAACCTCAAACATCTTCAAAACTCGAATACCTACAAACCACATATCCTCTTCCACACCCAACCACCCTTAAAACCCAAATTGCATCTCAACACATTCAACTTCCCAAAACACCTCAAAAACCCGGCCATTTCAAAATCCGAACTTCGCAAATACAAAAAAACTCCTCAAATCAGCCAAATGGTCCAAATGCCCCTTTACTCCTCATAACTCCCATCATCCTCTTAATCCCGTGAAGGCCCAAAACGACCTCAAATCTCTCAGAACACTTGAAGCCTCTCAAAACACTTCAACCAGACCAATTCCAAGACCAGCCTATTCTTCAACTCTTCGAAGTCTTCCTCACTCCTCATTCGATCTTATCCTCTGGCTTTAACTGAATCTCTTCAATAAGGTTTTGAAAGAAGGCAATCCCGACAATTGGAGACCGAGGTTTCCTCGGGCACCAATCCGAAGTCGTGGTCGTTGCCACTTCTAAGGGGTGTAACCCAGTGCGAACCCACACAGAATCTCTAGTATGACCGGATAAGTCCTATCCATAGGCAATAATCTCAGAGTCAATTAACGGTTCTTAGAACCTTTCTTCCCTTTCCTTCCTAGTTCCTTAGGTCAAACTAGGTGGCGACTCTAGTCAACTTCCGCCTTTAGGGCATAAGTCCGCGTGGAGCCCATCGAGAGCGGGTGTAGTGCACACTTGCACTCCCCTTCATGCTTTCTGGGAAAGACGGACGATTTAGTAAGTATTTGAGGGATGCCAGAATAACGGGTTTTCACCCCCCACAGAATGGCAATTTCTAGGATCTGGGCTTTTAGTCAGACCATATTTAGATAGACCCCCCTCATACCGAAAAATCACCCTCCACAGAATGGCGACTCTGCTGGGGAAAACTTGAGTAAGTTTTTCTCATAAACTTGGTCAAGGAAGACTGAACTCCATTCAAGATTGTCAGGATTTCCTAACTTCTTTCAAAACCTTCAAGAGATTCTTTCAAAGCCATAGGATTACTCTATTCCACACTTAGAGTGTGTATCTGATGAGGACAGCTAGGACATATTAGATCCTCAACAAACATACAACAATTGGGTTAATGATTAGCTCACGATTAGAAAGAGACACTTAGGATTGAATGAAGCTAACTTCCCTTTAGGTTAATAAACAACCAATTGGAATCACCACCTTCAAAGCAAAACAATTAGTAAATAGGGTTGTTCGTTCTTCTCTCTTTTTTACTGCATTCATATTATTGTTGCTTGTTGCGGGGTGAGACGGTCATTGACCTACACCATTACCGCTTTTACATTTACAAGTTGTGAGTGCATGGGTAGCTTAGGACATGCATTCCTCTGTGTCACACCCCTATTTCCACGAGTCACGGCATCCCAATCGGTCCACGATTGATTTCCCATGAGTCGGGTCACTCATTGAGTGGTTAAGCCCGCGAGGCGAGACGGTCACCGACCTACGCCCTGAAGACTCATGATCCAAAATTATCCTCCATATCCGAGTCAAAGCCAGCATATAGTGAGCTCTGAGCCTTCAGTGTCCAGCTGCCTAATCCGGTGTCTAGGACGGGTTTTATGGGTAGTCACCCCCTTGTATGCCGCCTGTCTGACCACCTCGTTGCCTTACCTTGAAGATTGCATGGGCTCAGTTCTCCATTGTTCCTCTGCACCACGGGTGTCTCTAAAGCCCAATGTCACGCTACACGTCCATAGCGGATCCCGTATTTACCGGATACCCATACATGGCACAACGTAGTCAGTGAATAATTTGGACTTTAGACACACCTGACCGTGCAGATGACGAGAGACCCGTTCCCATGCAGTACTTCCCCGAGTTTCCCGAAAAGTGGGGTGTTGTCGGATCATCACTGGCCGTGGCGTATGTTCCTTATCATCTCGGGTGTCCTGACCTTTCGAACTTAAGTACTACTTGGACTTTCTTTATAACGTGCCCCGCAAGGGGCATAACAGAGAAAAACCCCGAGAGATGATAGTGAAGGGACGATGGTTCCCCCGGTGACGCGGAGCCATAATGACCTGGAAAGTGATTATCCCAACATTAACACTTACAGCTCAACATTAAATACAACCACGATTTACTTCTTGCTATACATGTGTGCAAACTGTTTTTTCAAACTAACCTGGTTTTAAAATGTTCGGAATTCTCTTTTGTATGTCTCTTAAGGCTTTCTTATGAGCTCGTTTAATTTTGAATCTCATCTAACTTTACTCATAAATATTTACGGTTTTAAACCTCCACTTCCACTTCATTTTAAAATGTTATTCCAAAACAATTTTCAAAAATAGATTTCGAAAACCTACTTTTTACAAACGAATTTCAGACAACATTCTTCACCAACATTATTTCTTAATGGTTTTCGAAAATAGTTTTCAAAGTTGATTTTCCCAAACGTATTTCAAAATAAATGATCTAGTCCCCATGTTGTGACCCACTATTCTTGAAGTTCAACCTACCTTCAAGAGCAGCAATCATTACTGTGGAGCGTACTAGTCATTTCGTGTTTTCACAAAAGTGGTAGATTTTCACATAAGATTTTGTGCTTGATCATTCACCTTTTCCTTTCTCAAGAATATCCCTCATTTCCCTCGTCGGAGCGGACCGAGCTAAAAATCAGAGGCGCACTAACCCGTGGAGCTAGCCGAGCGACATGAAGACCGACACCATCCGTTCAATTACAAATCAGAGGCGTACCAACCTGAGCCAAACGACATGAAGACAAGAGACACCGGTTCGAGTTCAAACTATTGAAAATCAGAGGAACACCAACCCGTTTTGTTTGATCACAGTTTTGCTTCGCTGTGAAAGCCGGAAAATGAGCCAGCAGTCGGTTCAGCACCTGAAGACAAGCGTGCAGCCGGTCAAGAGGTCGAAAATGGGCTGCCGGTCAAGAACCCGAAAAAAAAGGGAGCAGCCGGTCAAGAACCCGAAAACGAGCGAGCAGCCGGTCAAGAACCCGAAAACGAGCGAGCAGCCGGTCAAGAACCCGAAAACAAGCGAGCAGCCGTTCAAGAATCCGAAGATGAGTGAGTGGCCAATCAGGAGCCCGCACGTGAGTAAGCAATCAGTCAGAAGCTCGAATGCGGAGCAGAAGAATTCGGGAGAAGTTTTTAAGCTCAAAATCCCCCATTTAATGACTTTTAGAATTGATGTATAGGTTTTCCCTAGCATTTTTTTCTCTCTTGTCAATTTCTGAATAGACTTGTGTATAGTTTACATTCCCTTTAAATTTATTTAGATCAATGTGTATAGGGTTCCCCACTCCCTATTTTTTTTGCGAATGACTGAGCATCAAAATCCATATTGAGAAAATCCACCACTTTGAAAACACGTGTTTTCAAAATTGTTTTTCCAAAACTTGGTTTCTTTTGGCATGCACGTATAATGAAAAGAGCGAATAAGGAACGACCCCTCACATTTATATATCATTCATCAACTTTGCTTTATGGGGTGAAAATTCACGGTATCTACAAGAGGCATCCCCTAAGTATGTTACAACCCGTTTAATTGCAACCTTATTTTATGTCCGGTTTATATAATGATCTAGGTTGGATTACATTTATTATCAGTTGGGACACCGGCGGCATTTTTTTAATTGCAAGGGCAAGGAGGTCCATCTATTAAAACAATTAAGGTAATGTTTTCTTTAATTAATAAGGAGTGGGAGCCTTATTTATTATTCTCCATCTAATATTCTTGCATCACGATCAGTTTCCTCCATCGAGCCGATCGTGCGTTCAGAGCAGCGACAGTTTTTCTCTCTTCTCTCTCTCTCTCAATCTCTTCATACGTTGTGAATTTTGGCTCTAAGCTGCAATCGGATTGGCGATCTTCGTTGTGGTGTGGTTCCTCTTCGATTCCAGGTTTGAATTGCAGAATTGGGACTCGTTGTTTTTTCGTTTTATTCAATTTCTCTGATTGAGGGTTCTGAATGTGTTCGAACCAGTTGTCGTTGGCTGCCTTCGGATTGGGTTTCTGCTGCAGTACTACATCCGGTCTTGATTCAGGTTTGTGTTACAGTTTTCGAGGTTCTGAGTTTGGGGGTTTCCGTCTTCGTTTTCTGATTATAGATTTGACATTTTGGGAATCAGTTGCTGTGGATCTCTGTCGGATTTCTGGATTGCTGCAGACTGTTTCAGATAGTTGTCTCTGCTGATTGATTGAGGTAGGTGGTTACTCGATTCAGTTTGGAAGTTCAGCCATGGGGATTGCAACGGTTCTGTTTCGTGTGTGATTTCTGTTTGTGATGTCTGTTTGGTTGCGTTTTGGAATGTTAAACCCCCATGGTTTCCTGTTTTAATGTCTGATTTGGTGTGTGCTTATTGGCATTTTGAGGCATTGATTTGTGTTGTTTTTCTGCTCTGTTCGTCTTCTGGAAATTTCGTTTTTCGCACTGTCCGAACTTCCGTCCGAGCTTTGAAGTTCGGACAGTGCGTTTCTGCCTTTCTGATTTGCAAGTTCGGGGTATGTCCGAACATCTGTCCGAACATGGATGTTCGGACACACCCTCAAGTCTTCCCTCTGTTTAAAGTTCGACCTGTGTCCGAACTTCGAAGTCCGGACACAAGGTCGGACCTTCCGCGTGTTCTTCCGTAAAACCTGTCCGAACATCCGTCCGAACTTGGATGTTCGGACATTCTGAATTCCTCTATCTGATTTCAACTCGACTTGTGTCCGAACTTCGATGTCCGGACACAAGTTCGGACATTTGGCTTTCTTTGGTTTCTGAGTCTCGACTTGTGTCCGAACTTCGATGTCCGGACACAAGTTCGGACACCCCTCTGTTTTCAACATAACTTCTTCGTTTGAACTCCGATTTGAGTGCCGTCTGCGGCGTTGGTTTCCTTATGATCTGTGCTACTGATTTATGAGTGTTTTGGCATATTTAAATGCAACTTTGCTTCTGTTTAAGCAACCTTTCTGTTTTGGGACATTACACATTGTTTCTGAGCCGTGAATGGCTGGGTCGAGCTATTCCGTGGTATACCATGTAGACGTCGTTCTGAGTGTGGGTCATTCCCTTTCTGTTGTGGGGTTGACGAACCCTTTGGCTCTTTCGAGTCATTTCTGCGTTGCCGAGAGACCTGGTATGGTCTATGGGTCTTCGACCCTTCTGAGTGTGTGCATTGCGTTTTGTCCCCTTTCTGTTTAAGTGCCCTGACTGTTTCTGGAATGGGAACCCCTTGTGTTCCACTCTGCTTCTGTTTCTGAAAGCTTCTGACTATCTGAGAATTGTGCATAAGATGTTTATCTTCTCTTCTTCTGATTTCAATTGTTTTGAGCGACCTTGCTGATGACGGTCGCTGCTTACTGGGCATAGTTGTGTGCTCATTCCCCTACTTCTAACATTTTGCAGATTGATCAGCGAGGATCATCTTGAGTTCTGGAGCTGTAGTGTTAGCTCATTTGACTGTTTAAACTTCTGTTATGACGTTGTAGCCTTCGGGCCTTCCTCTGTTTTGAGTTTCTGATTCGGATATGTATTTGGAATCCGTTTACTTCCGCTGTATTTGAATACTTTGGTTTACAATGTTAAGTGAACTCTGTTTTGGGCCTTTATTGCTTTTGATCGTTTAGAGCCTTGCGTTATTGGTAGTAATACGCGGCGTGTAATACCCTTAACTCTTAGGCCGGTTTTAGGGGTGTTACATTTAGTGGTATCAGAGCCAGGTTTGGCTTTCTTTGGTGTGTCGTGGGTGTGTTTGCTTGTGTGAGAGTCAGTTGTGACAGTGGTTGACAGTATGAGTTAGTTCTGACAAGTTTTGGATTTGTATATCTCAGAATGGCTCCTCGTAGGACACCAGTGACCCCTCAGGGAGATGCTGCGGATGTAGTGCAGCAGTTTGTGACGCAGTTGATGCAGACGATGGCTGCAGCTGCTGGGGGAGCTGGTGGAGGAGCTGGTGGTGCTGGCCCAGCAGGGCGAATGCCGTGGGAGGCCGAGTCCGAGCTCTCCAGGAGTTCATGAAGCTAAAGCCTCCATCCTTTGACGGCTGTGGTGACCCTCAGGAGGCGAGCCACTGGATTACAGAGGTCGAGGACCTGCTGAGAGTGATGGGGTCGGAGGACGACCAGGGTGGACTTCGCCACGTTCCTCTTAAGGGGGAGGCGAAGGAGTGGTGGCGCATGGTGATGGGTAGGCATCCCCAGCCTTGGACCTGGGATCAGTTCTGCTTGGAGTTCAACAAGCAGTTCTATCCGGATGTGTACAAGGACCAGAAGATCAATGAGTACAACCGGCGTGCGGGGAGAGAGATGTCTGTAGAGGAGTATGTGAGAAGTTTGTGACGCTGTCGAAGTATGCTCCAGAGCCGGATGAGCACAGGAAGGCTCGTAAGTAAGTTGAGAGCGGATTGAGGCCAGACATCAGGTCGGCGGTGACACCTCTTCGTCACCGGACCTTCAGAGATGTGGCGGATGTCGCCTGCTGGTAGAGGCGGACATCAAGGGGCAGACAGGCGGGCAAGGACCATAAAGGGAAGAGGCGTGCTGAGGAGCCTCAGAAGAAGGAGGCTGCCCTCCTCAGAAGAAGCAGACCTATGGAGATCGTCGGGGAGCTTCTTCATTCGTCAGCTGGGGCGAAGTGTGGGTCTTGTGGCCACTCCCATCCTGGTAGGGAGTGCTACAAGAAGACCGGTGCCTGCTTTAAGTGCGGGTCGTTGGAGCACCGGATTGCTCAGTGCCCTCAGGCGTCCAGTAGGAGGCTCAGAGGATACCGGCTCAGACTCAGGGGCGAGGTCCGACCAGAAGAAGCCTCAGACTCAGGCCCGGGTTTATGCTATGCTGGCTGGAGAGCGTGATCGAGCGGGTGATCGCGTCATCTCAGGTATTCTCCAGATCCATTCTCGAGATGTGTTTTGTCTGTTTGATTCTGGAGCTACGCACTTTATCTGCTGTGATTTGTTGGGTGACCTTGGACTGACTGCTGTGCCTAGTGAGATAGACTTGTGTGTGAGTAGTCCATTAGGTGGGGTTGCCCCTTGTGTGCTGGATTCTGTGTGTAAGGCTTGTCCCATAGTAGTTAGGGACAAGACTTTCTTTGCTGACCTCATCCCGATGCGGATGACCTGTTTTGATGTGATTTTGGGCATGGATTGGCTAGCAGAGCACCATGCCCATATAGACTGGCAGCGAGGAAAGTGGGTTTGATCTGCCAGGCGGGAGCCGTTTTGTCTACGCTGGGAATAGTTCCATGTGCGCCTGTGATTGTGTCAGCGATGCAGGCAGCCAGTTTCTTGAGGAAGGGCTGCCAGGGCTTCTTATGTTATCTGCCAGAGGTGCGTGAGGGATCTAGCTTGGAGAGCATCCCGATTGTCAGAGAGTTTCCTGAGGTCTTCCAGGACGACGTGCCCGGACTCCCACCAGTGCGAGAGGTGGAGTTCACCATCGATTTAGCGCCAGAGACTCAGCCCATCTCTAGGGCCCCTTACCGTATGAGTCCGGCGGAGTTGAAGGAGCTGAAGGTCCAGCTTCAGGAGCTGTTAGATAAGGGCTTCATACGCCCTAGTGTATCGCCTTGGGGAGCGCCAGTGCTGTTTTGGAAGAAGAAGGATGGGACCTTCCGTTTGTGCATCGACTACAGGGAGCTGAACAAGGTGACCATCAAGAATCGCTATCCCTTCCGCGCATCGACGATTTGTTTGACCAGTTGGCGGGTGCCACAGTGTTCTCGAAGATAGATCTTCGTTCAGGCTACCATCAGTTGAGGATTAAGGCCGAGGATGTGCCTAAGTCCGCTTTTAGGACTCGTTATGGTCATTACGAGTTCCTAGTCATGCCGTTTGGTTTGACTAATGCTCCGTCAGTATTCATGGACATGATGAACCGGGTTTTCAAACCCTATCTGGATCAGTTCGTAGTGGTCTTCATAGATGATATCTTGGTGTACTCCAGGAGCGCAGAGGAGCATGAGGAGCATCTGAGGATTGTTTTGCAGACGTTGAAGGATCGTGAGTTGTATGCTAAGTTGAAGAAGTGCGACTTCTGGCTTGACCGCGTAGTATTCTTGGGACATGTGGTCTCGAAGGACGGTATCTCAGTAGATCCTGAGAAGATTAGAGCTGTGATGGAGTGGGCGAGGCCCACGAATGTTGCTGAGATTCGCAGTTTCCTTGGGTTAGCTGGGTACTACAGGAAGTTCGTTGAGGGGTTCTCTAAGATTGTATCCCCGCTGACCCGTCTGTTGAGGAAGGAGATCAAGTATGAGTGGAGCGAGGCTTGCGAGCAGAGTTTCCAGGAGATTAAGAAGAGACTGACGACGGCACCGATTCTGACTTTGCCTTCTGGGACCGAGGGGTTCGAGGTCTTCTGTGATGCGTCCCATAAGGGACTGGGATGTGTTTGATGCAGCAGGGTAAGGTAGTGGCTTATGGCTCTCGACAGCTTAAGCCCTATGAGAAGAACTACCCTACCCACGATCTGGAGTTGGCAGCTGTTTTCGCGCTGAAGATTTGGAGACATTATTTATATGGAGCGTCGTGTAAGGTTTACACTGACCACAAGAGCCTCAAGTATTTGTTCACTCAGAAGGAGCTGAACTTGAGACAGAGGAGGTGGTTGGAGCTACTTCATGACTACGATTTAGAGATCCTCTACCACCCGGGTAGAGCGAATGTTGTTGCAGACCTTGAGCCGGAGAGGTGCTGGCGTAGCTTGTGCCTTGTCAGGAGTTCAGAGGTCCGCCTTAGAGCTTCAGCGTATGGGAGTTTGGGTAGTCAGACCAGCCAGTGCCAGTGTGATAGCAGCGCTTCAGGTGCAGTCTTCGTTGGTCGACAGGATTCGGGTTGGTCAGGAGTCAGACTCAGCTTTATGTCGGATTAGAGAGGGGCTGTCTTCAGAGCAGAGTTCAGATTTCAGTGTCTCCAGTGATGGTTGTCTGCGTTTCAGAGGCCGTGTATGTGTGCCAGACGATGCAGTGCTGCGCAGAGAGATCCTTCAGGAGGCCCATGGAGCGCCTTATTCAGTTCACCCAGGAGGGGTGAAGATGTATCGAGACCTCAGAGAGTCATTCTGGTGGTCTGGGATGAAGCGTGATATCTCAGAGTTTGTCTCGAAGTGCCAGACCTGTCAGCAGATTAAGGCTGAGCACCAGAGGCCAGCGGGTTTGCTTCAGCCCCTTCCCATTCCTGAGTGGAAGTGGGAGAGTGTGGGGATGGATTTCGTCATGGGTTTGCCCAGGACTCCTTCGGGTTGTGATGCTGTTTGGGTGATAGTTGATCGTCTGACGAAGTCTGCTCATTTTCTGCCGGTGAAGAAGACCTTCAGTTTGGAGCGCCTAGCTCGTTTATATCTGGATGAGATAGTGAGGCTTCACGGTGTGCCTACTACTATTGTGTCTGATCGTGACCCTCGTTTTGTTTCGAGATTTTGGCGCAGTTTGCATAAGGCCTTGGGTACGAATTTAGCGTTCAGTTCAGCTTACCATCCTCAGTCGGATGGCCAGACAGAGAGGACTAATCAGTTTTGGAGACATGCTTCGCGCATGTGTCTTGGACTTTGGAGGTAGCTGGGAGCAGCATGTGACTCTGATTGAGTTCGCCTACAACAACCAGCTTTCAGGCGAGCATTGGTATGGCCGTTTGAAGCGTTGTATGGTAGGGTGCAGGTCACCCATCTGTTGGGATGACCTGAAGGAGAGGGTCTTAGTTGGACCCGAGCTGCAGGGAGCAGTAGAGAAGATCAGGACGATTCGGGAGCGTTTGCTTGTTGCTCAGAGCAGACAGAAGTGCTATGCAGACCAGAGGCGTAGACCGCTTGAGTTCGATGTTGGTGATCATGTCTATCTGCGAGTGTCGCCGGTCAGAGGCGTGGTCCGGTTTGGGAAGCGTGGGAAGCTTAGCCCGAGGTTCGTTGGACCGTTTGAGATTCTGGAGAGGATTGGCCCTGTGGCCTACGTCTAGCCTTGCCTCCATCCTTGTCAGCTGTGCATAACGTCTTCCATGTGTCTATGTTGAGGAAGTATCTGCATGATCCGTCTCATGTGATCGACTACAGCCAGCTTCAGTTGAGAGAGGACTGCAGTTTCGAGGCGGTGCCTACTCGCATTTTAGCCAGGGATGTCCGTCGGCTTCGTAGTAAGACCCTGCCTATGGTGAAGGTCCAGTGGTCAGATCAGCTAGAGAGTGAAGCGACTTGGGAACTCGAAGATGAGCTGCGTGCCAAGTATCCCTCCCTGTTCGAGCAGTAAGGTGAGTCAATCTCGAGGACGAGATTCTTTTAAGGGGGAGGTGATGTTATAACCCGTTTAATTGCAACCTTATTTTATGTCCGGTTTATATAATGATCTAGGTTGGATTACATTTATTATCAGTTGGGACACCGGCGGCATTGTTTTAATTGCAGAGGGCAAGGAGGTCCATCTATTAAAACAATTAAGGTAATTGTTTTCTTTAATTAATAAGGAGTGGGAGCCTTATTTAATTATTCTCCATCTAATTTATTCTTGCATCACGATCAGTTTCCTCCATCGAGCCGATCGTGCGTTCAGAGCAGCGACAGTTTTCTCTCTTCTTCTCTCTCTCTCAATCTCTTCCTACGTTGTGAATTTTGGCTCTACCGCTGCAATCAGATTGGCGATCTTCGTTGTGGTGTGGTTCCTCTTCGATTCCAGGTTTGAATTGCAGAATTGGGACTTCGTTGTTTTCTTCGTTTTATTCAGTTTTTCTGATTGAGGGTTCTGAATGTGTTCGAATCAGTTGTCGTTGGCTGCCTTCGGATTGGGTTTCTGCTGCAGTACTACATCCGGTCTTGATTCAGGTTTGTGTTACAGTTTTCGAGGTTCTGAGTTTGGGGGTTTCCTTCTTCGTTTTCTGATTATAGATTTGACATTTTGGGAATCAGTTGCTGTGGATCTCTGTCGGATTTCTGGATTGCTGCGGACTGTTTCAGATAGTTGTCTCTGCTGATTGATTGAGGTAGGTGGTTACTCGATTCAGTTTGGAAGTTCAGCCATGGGGTGTTGCAAGGATTGTTGTTTTTGTGGTGGTTTCTATTAGGCGTTTGTTGTGATTTGAAGTGGCTAAACCCCCATGGTTTCCTGTTTAATGTCTGATTTGGTGTGTGTGATTAATTGGCATTTTGAGGCATTGATTTGTGTTGTTTTTCTGCTCTGTTCGTCTTCTGGAAATTGCTTTTACGCACTGTCCGAACTTCCGTCCGAGCTTTGAAGTTCGGACAGTGCGTTTCTGCCTTTCTGATTTGCAAGTTCGGGGTATGTCCGAACATCTGTCCGAACATGGATGTTCGGACACACCCTCAAGTCTTCCCTCTGATTTAAAGTTCGACCTGTGTCCGAACTTCGATGTCCGGACATAAGTTCGGACATTTGGCTTTCTTTGGTTTCTGAGTCTCGACTTGTGTCCGAACTTCGATGTCCGGACACAAGTTCGGACACCCCTCTGTTTTCAACATAACTTCTTCGTTTGAACTCCGATTTGAGTGCCGTCTGCGGCATTGGTTTCCTTATGATCTGTGCTACTGATTTATGAGTGTTTTGGCATATTTAAATGCAACTTTGCTTCTGTTTAAGCAACCTTTCTGTTTTGGGACATTACACATTGTTTCTGAGCCGTGAATGGCTGGGTCGAGCTATTCCGTGGTATACCATGTAGACGTCGTTCTGAGTGTGGGTCATTCCCTTTCTGTTCTGTGGGGTTGACGAACCCTTTGGCTCTTTCGAGTCATTTCTGCGTTGCCGAGAGACCTAGTATGGTCTATGGGTCTTCGACCCTTCTGAGTGTGTGCATTGTGTCTTGTCCCCTTTCTGTTTAAGTGCTCTGACTGTTTCTGAAATGGGAACCCCTTGTGTTCCACTCTGCTTCTGTTTCTGAAAGCTTCTGACTATTTGAGAATTGTGCATAAGATGTCTATCTTCTCTCTACTGATTTCAATTGTTTTGAGCGACCTTGCTGATGACGGTCGCTGCTTACTGGGCATAGTTGTGTGCTCATTCCCCTACTTCTAACATTTTTGCAGATTGATCAGCGAGGATCACCTTGAGTTCTGGAGCTGTAGTGATTAGCTCATTTGACTGTTTAAACTTCTGTTATGACGTTGTAGCCTTCGGGCCTTCCTCTGTTTTGAGTTTCTGATTCGGATATGTTTTTGGAATACGTTTGCTTCCGCTGTATTTGAATACATCGGTTTACAATATTTATATAAACTCTGTTTTGGGCCTTTATTGCTTTTGATCGTTTAGAGCCTTGCGTTATTGGTAGTAATACGCGGCGTGTAATACCCTTAACTCTTAGGCCGGTTTTAGGGGTGTTACGTTTCTTGTTTTCCAGTTCGTAGGCTCCAAATGAAGTAACCCCTACCACCTTAAATGGTCCTGCCCAATGAGATTTAAGCTTTCCTGGAAAGATCTTCAATCTAGAATTGTAGAGGAGCACCCAATCTCCAACTTTGAAGTCACGTTTCTTGATCATTTGATCGTGGAGTTTCTTGGTGCGCTCCTTGTAGATTCGAGCACTGTTGTAAGCTTATCTCTTAGTTCTTCAAGCTCTGAAAGCTGAAATTTGCGTTTCTCACCAGCAGCAAGTATGTCAAATTCAGGGCCTTAAGTGCCCAGTATGCCTTATGCTCCAACTCAACAGGTAGATGGCAAGATTTCCCATATACCAGCCTAAAAGGAGACATCCCGATGGGTGTCTTGAATGCTGTCCTGTAGGCCCAGAGAGCGTCATCTAACCGTAGAGACCAGTCCTTCCTTGAAGAGTTTACTGTCTTTTGGAGAATCCACTTCAACTCTCGATTGGATACTTCAGCTTGTCCATTTGTTTGTGGGTGATACGGTAGTGCAACCTTATGACGTACTCCGTACTTAGCCAGCAAGGCATCGAATGAACGGTTGCAAAAATGTGATCCCCCATCACTGATAATTGCTCGTGGAACTCCGAAGCGAGTGAAGATGTGCTTTTTGATAAACTTGACCACGGTCTTTGAATCAGCATTTGGCATGGTATGGCTTCAACCCACTTGGACACGTAGTCCACTGCCACCAGAATGTATTGATAACCTTGTGAAGAGGGAAATGGCCCCATAAAATCGATACCCCAACAGTCAAAAAGTTCGACTTCCAAAATGCTTTGCTGAGGCATCTCATGTCGCCTTGAAGTATTGCCCATGCGCTGACAGCTATCACAACTAGCCACAAAGGTTTGGCAGTCTTTATGGAGTGTGGGCCAATAAAATCCGGACTCCAAAACCTTGGCCGCCGTCCGATGGGATCCATGATGGCCTCCAGCTTCTCTGGAGTGACAAAACTCCAGAACACTGGTACCTCATCATCAGGGAGACACCTGCGAATTAAGCTATCTGCACACACTCGAAACAAGTGAGGGTCTTCCCAGATATAATGGCGTGAGTCAGAAAGGAATTTCTTTTTCTGAGCATATGATAAATCATGAGGAACAACTCCAGAAACAAGAAAATTAGCCATATCAGCATACCATGGCTCTTGCACCTTTTTCAAACTGAAGACGGCTTCATCGGGAAAAAATTCATTAATAGGAATACCGTCGTCAGGAGTTACCATCCTAGAGAGATGGTCAGCAACAACATTCAGTTTACCACTCTTGTCCCTCACTTCTATATCGAATTCCTGTAAAAGAAGAATCCAACGTAGCAAGCGAGGCTTGGCCTCTTTCTTGGCAAACAAATATTTAAGAGCAGAGTGGTCAGTGTGGATAATCACTTTACTTCCCCATAAATATGATCGAAATCTATCTAAGGAGAAGACCACTGCCAGGAGCTCTTTCTCAGTTGTTGTGTAGTTTCTCTGGGCATCATCTAGAGTTTTGCTGGCATAAGCAATAACTCTCAACACCTTATCTTTCTTTTGGCACAGGGCTGCACCTACTGCAAAGTCACTAGCATCACACATAATTTCAAATGGCAATGACCAGTCAGGAGAAACAACGATAGGGGCAGCTACCAATTTTTGCTTAATTAAATTAAAAGCAGAAATACAATCTTCAGAAAATATAAATGAAACATCTTTCATTAGCAGATCAGTCAAAGGTTTAGCAATTTTGGAAAAATCTTGAATAAACCGACGATAGAAACCTGCATGCCCCAGAAAAGATCTTACTTCCTTTACACAAGTGGGCGCTGGTAGCTTCTCTATCACTTCGACTTTTGCTTTGTCAACCTCAATCCCTTTAGCAGACACCTTGTGGCCGAGCACTATCCCATCCTTTACCATAAAATGGCATTTCTCCCAGTTGAGAACTAGGTTGGTCTCTTCGCACCGTCCAAGGATAAGATCAAGCTGTGCTAGACAAACATCAAAGTCAGAGCCATAGACAGAAAAATCGTCCATAAATACCTCTATACTCTGTTCAATGAAGTCTGCAAAGATGGCCTGCATGCAGCGCTGGAAAGTGGCAGGGGCATTACATAAACCAAAGGGCATTCTTTTGTATGCAAAGGTACCAAATGGACAAGTAAAGGTAGTCTTGTCCTGGTCCTCAGGTGCAATAGGAATTTGAAAGTACCCTGAAAAACCATCTAAAAAACAGTAATATTCCTGCCCAGCCAATCTCTCGAGCATTTGATCAATAAAGGGGAGTGGGAAATGATCTTTCCTGGTGGCTGAATTCAAACGCCTATAATCTATACACATACGCCATCCAGTGATCTTTCGTTGGGGAATGGACTCACCTTTGTCGTTCATAACAGCTTCAAAACCTCCTTTCTTAGGAACTACCTGTACAGGACTTACCCATGTGCTGTCCGATATAGGGTAAATGATCCCAGCGTCCAGAAGCTTCAACACCTCTGTCTTGACAACTTCCTTCATGTTAGGGTTGAGCCGACGCTGGGGTTGTCTGACAGGTTTGTAGTCTTCCTCCATATAGATATGATGTGTACAGAAGGCCGGGTTGATGCCTTTGATATCAGCTAGAGTCCATCCGATGGCTCTCTTATGTCTTCTCAGAATCTCAAGTAACCTGCTTTCTTGCCCAGAAGTCAAAGAAGATGAAACAATGACAGGCAAATAATTATCATTAGCTAAAAAGCAGTACTTGAGATTAGAGGGGAGCTCCTTAAGCTCAAGTACTGGAGGTTGCTCTATAGAAGGAACAGGTCTTTGGATTTCTTTATCAAGTCTCTCCAAAGGAGGGCGATAGGCTTGAAAACCTGGTTTTCCTCTCTCTACATGTGCTAGAGCTGTATTAACATCCATATTAAGAGTTTTATCCTCAACAGAAGATATAAGAACATGTTCTAAAGGTTCAAAATCTGAAAAAGTAGAAGAAAGTATAGAATAAATCTCATCATCAGTAGAAAGTTCACATACCTCGCCATCCTCATCTTGTATACTTACCGACATAACTGAATGAGCTGAAGTAGAACTTAACTTCATCATCTTTTTCATATCAAACTCTATCTTCTCATCTCCGTACCTCAAGGTGATTCTGCCATCATGCACGTCAATGACCGCCTTGGCAGTACTCAGAAAAGGACGACCCAAAATGAGTGGGACTTCCACATCATCATCTATGTCTAAAACAACAAAATCCGCAGGAAAGATGAAGCGGTCAACTCCCACTACAAGATCTCGCACAATTCCCATCGGTTTTATCTCGGATCTGTCGGCCAGCTGGAGTTTAAAAGGGACTGGGTGAAGCTCTCCCCCTTTTACCTTCAAGAAGGTTGCATATGGCATGATGTTGATGCTTGCACCCAGGTCACACAGGCCACTTCCACAATCTATATCTCCGATAAAACAGGGAACAATAGGAGTGCCCGGATCCTTCTGTTTTGGGGGAAGTGCTCGAAGTAACGCCGTAGAGCACTCTTCTGTAAGGTGGACAGTCTCCTTGTCCTGCTTCTTCTTCCTTTGTCACGAGATCCTTCAAAAATTTTGCATAATTGGGCATCTCCTGTAAAGCATCAATTAAAGGTATATCGATAGTCAGTTTCTTGAATATACTTAAGAATTTATTGAACTGCTCATCTAAACACTTCTTTTTCATCCTATTTGGAAATGGAAGTTCTATTCGCTTAGGAGTAGAAGAAGGTACATCAATTTGAATAGAAGATGGAGAAGGAGAATTTGATTGGAGCCTGTATCTCCTCAGAAACTACCACTGGTGGGACCGAAGGTCTGATGATTTATTAGAATGGGTGATCTTTTCACCGGTTTGTTGTGCAGTCACTTGCTCTTGATTATTTCCCAGCTGCTTGCCACTTCTTAATGTCACGGCTGCACTGAGCTCATCCTCAGGTTGGATTTCCGAGGATGTACCACAGTTGCAGATCCTTAAGGCCTTGGCCGTCTCTCTCGGATTCTGCTGAGGTTGAGATGGAAATGAGCCCGGCTGCCTTTGGTGCTGGTTGGTAAGTAGCTGGTTTATCTGCTGCTCTAGATTTCTTTGACTATCCATCAGGGATTGGTTGAGAGTTTGTTGTTCCTTCTGGGTGGTAGCCATTGAAGTGATTATATCCTGTAGCTTCCATCTTTTCATCAGATGCGATTTAACAGGTGGCTGGTAAGATTCTGGCCCTGTCCCATCTGCATCTGAGGACGAGCTTGATTGTATGGTTGCCTAGAGAAGCCTGGGGGTCCCTGCACATTACTTTGTAAAAGATTCGAATTTAAAGCATTGTTGGGATTACCATACCTGAGATTCGGATGTTGATTTCGGTTCCAGGGTGTTGGTAATTCCCTTGTCCTACAAAGTTGGCTTCTTCAGCGATCCGTATCTCCTCCAGATAAGGGCATACTTCAAACGAGTGGTCACCACCACAATGAGAGCACAGAGGCTCAGATGAGGATGAAGAAGCTATCCTCTTTACCTGCTGAGAAGGCTGACCATTAATTAGAAAATCGTCAAATCTTTTTACTAGTGAGCTTACCAGTGTGGATTGTTGAGCTTGTGACTCTGCCATCTGCTCCATCCAAGGATCTATATTCCTTGCACCTTTGGCACCCATTGTCATAGTTCTGCCACCTTCGGTGCCCCACTGACGGACCTCTTCAATGTACGTCTCCATGGCCGCCATGAAATCATTGCCGGATCGGTTGAGGATGTTTCCTCCCAAAGCTGATCTAACTTCGGCTTGGTATATGCTGCAATCCATTAAAGAACGTCATAGCAATACACGTGAGGTCTTGTCCGTGATGAGGACACTGTCGGAGCATTTCTTTAAAACGATCCCATGCTTCACAGATAGTCTCAGCACCTCCCTGTTTAAAAGCAAGTAAAGCAGCAACCAAATTCCTAGTTCTAGAAATAGGATAATATTTTTCATAGAACCTGGTTGTCATCTCCTCCCAACTAGTGATAATACCAGAGGGAAGACAGTAGAACCATTTCATTGCTTCACCAGTGAGGCTGCTAGGAAATAAACTCATTCTAGCATATCCAGGAGACTATCTGAGCACCCAATTTGATCAATATTAATAAAATCGGTTGACATGATCTAGGGCGTCGTTGGGGTTGGAACCGTCAAATGTGCCTGAGGGCATCTCTCGTATGACCTTGTTTTGATGTGATGGCTTCAGATCCTTCCATTCCTTCATTAATTCAGGTGGTAGCGTAGGAAGAGCTACTGGGCTTCTTCTTGGAATGGCCGCTGGTCTGCTAAATTGCCTCATTGCTTGGCTACCGTTTGTAGGAGTTGCCATTTGTATTTCTCTTTGGAACCTCTGTTGGCGTCTGGCTAGCTGAGCGGTACGTTCGATTTCCGGGTCAAGGATTCTATCCCAGTCGAGATGAGTGTCTGACCAAGAACGGGTGTATACCATCAATTATCTGCAAAACTCCACAAAAGTTTGCAAGCAGAGTAAAATGAAATAAAAGTAGTATAGCTAAATAAAGAAAATTAATTAAAATTAGAAAATAAAAATAGATAGATACAATAATAATATTAATAATAATATATTTTTTTGTTTTTTAATAATAACCCAAGCTAAGGACTAGACAGGAATCTAGTCCCCGGCAACGGCGCCAATTTGCAAATGATAAATTTGACCTATTAAATACCAAGAAATAATCTTAGAAATAATAAATCAGAAAACCGTCAGGTTGCAAAAATCCCGGTTATTGTAGTAGAGTTTATGGGAACCAGGTATCGAACCGTGGGACTATGTGATAATTATCTAGACTTAGCAAAGGTTATAAATTGAGGGGGAATTTTGTTTTGTTATAAACTGTAATTTAAATAACAACTAAAATTAAAATAACAAAATATTAAAAGTGGTTTGTGAAAATGGAAGAACGAACTCTGGGTTCAGGTTTTACTCGTTTGATTAATTATGCTATTCTACCGGTTTAATTAAGAATAATTTGGCAAAATTCCTTTTATAGTCTTCAGATTTAAATCCTAAATTCTAATGACCTCGTTTACCAGAACATGCAAGGTTTGATCTAAACTCAGGCAAAACACATGTAAACGGCTAGTTAAAAGGAATATAATTTTGCATCTGAAATACTAGATTTATTCAATCAGAATAAATTTTTCCACAGACATAACAATTAATGTGACCTATCTATTTATCACGGATCTGATCAAAATAGATTTCGTAAAGCAATTTAATAAACTCATGTAATTTATTAAAAAGCGAGATAATAACATTAATCGTATCAAATTATAATTAATTTAAACCGGTAAAATAAAGTGCACAATTAAAACAAACTAATAATAACCATCTCCCAGAGTATAAATAATCTAACCGGACATGTTAAATAAATGAGCAGAGATAAGAGTAAAAGAAATCATCTGTTTCGCTGACTCCGAAGCTGCTCCGTTATTCTGACAGACCGGAATAGAATTGAGGCAGATGATAATATATGGAGAATGGTGGGGCGTGAGTTTTGTGGTGGTGGTCGAGTGATTTGTGAATTGTAAATGGATGTGTACGTAAGTGAATTTGGAGAATGAATTTGTGAGTGTGTGAGTGTAGTACGTGTGGTGATGTTTACGGGAGAAAGAAAATAAAATGGTGGTGGTGTCGAGTGAATTATGGAGAAGATGGATGAAGTGGTGGATTCGTCGATGAATGGATTAATTCGTGGACTGATAGATGAATGGATTTTTGATGAAGTGAATGGAGTGAATGGATCGATTGATAGGTGCGAATGACTGGATGATTTTTAGCAAGGAGAGTGTGGGTTTATATAGGCGGAGGATTTCAGAAGCAGACAACGGAGAAGTGACAGGGACAGTGAGCTAGCGAGTAGATGGCGGTGGAGTTGGTGCAGATCGGTGAAGATTGCAGTCAGAGATTTCATCGGGCAGAGCAATTGATTGCAGAGCTAGTCACGCGTGCACAATTAAGGTGGGCGCCGTCAGCAATTAATGAAGTAGCAGTTCGAATGCGGCGCCCGCGAACGGAGAAGACGGTGTCGAAATCCTGTTCTGGCGTGCGCATGTATGCTTGTCCGCCTCTTGAGAACCGCCCAACAACAGGCGGTTGTCTCTATTGCTTCCGCCTCCTTGACCGCCAGTTAACAAGCGGTCCGCCTGTCTCTCGTCCGCATCATAGTAGGCGGTAGTGTCTCTGGTGTCCGCTTGGCGGTTGTAATACTCCTGTCCGCCTGGTTCACCTCGTCATTTCAGGCGGTTGCAACAGGATGTCTTATCCGAGTGTACTCTAATCTTCAATCTCCCCCAGATTCTTCGTTATAAGTCCGTTTTGGTCCCCGTTTGTTGCGTTGGAAAGTTCGTGAGGCGAACTATGCATTTCTGTCATCATTTCCTGATTTTATCATATAAATTGGAATTAGTTCCTATCCAAAGTAAGAGTTACAAAAAGCATAGGATAAGTGTGAGAAGGTGCGTAAAAAAAGTTACATAAGATAATGACCAAGCACCTATAAAACTATATAAATTTCACACTTATCAAAATGGGAGCAGAGGAAGAGGACGCCATGGAAGATTTTTGCAAGCAGAGACACAAACGGAAGCAGGAAGAGGGAAGAAAATGTTCTTGTTAACGAAGAAGTGGAAACATAGACAAATTTGAAAGAGGTATTAAGAATGAATAATAAAAGAACGACCTTTTATATTCCTTTTTTTATTTTTATTTTTTTTGTTATGTTATATAGAGAACGATGAAGTTGAAGGGGATAGATCCGGTCGCATCCCTGGACGCCTCAAAAGGAGAGATCTCGCGCGACACTAAGAGAGTTGTCTAGACCTACAACTTTGGACGCACATCCAAACGTGGCTTAAAGTGCAAATCCAGGCGCCGCATTTCATCGAAATCAGAAGATATAAAATTGATAAGTCACTGCACACATCTATATAGAACGATGAATTAGGTCAAAAGAAAATCACGCCCAACCACGCCCACAGGGGCCTTGTGCCTCTCTTATTTGTCACCAGACCACACAATCACCACACCAGACCACCACCATTGCACTACCATTGCACCACTCCACCACAAATCACCATTGTTACTCCGCAGTTCTAACGGAGGATCGAAGTGAAGATGGAGGCGGAGTGGGGATCCGGAGTCAACTTGCTAACTGGAATTTCTCTACCCTTTCTCTTATTTCATTTACTGTCTTTCTGTGTTATGTTTTTTGCTTTTAGAGTCATATCTAAGTAGTTAGTTAAGCTCCCCGAATTGGGGTGGCAAACCAGATCATTGGATTTATTGGTAATCTTTTCTCTCATTAGTAATACGATAGTTTAATTCCAGTTTTTCATGGCTTTGATTCTCTAACTAATTATCAAAGCAATCTTTGTAGTTTTCTAATCAACATGCGAGAGCTGAGATAGATAACAAGACATAGGAAGTTAAACCGGATTAACGACTAGAAGCATGATCCCGCCTATAGGTTAATCTGTCTCTAATAGAAACAGTTCTGTATGCGATTGGTTTGTGTCCGGATTAGAGCATTAGCCTGCTACTAGTTCTAGCAACTGATTAGGATTCATTTGAACTTAGTTGTTGACAATTTTTTTATAGTTTCTGAGTTTATGGCAAAATTAGTGAAGAGTTTATAATAGATCTAGAAAGTGAAGGTTTGCAGAACAATATGGGGTGCTTCCTTAGGGTTTAAGAGTTTCAATCTTTTTCTCTTAATTTAGTTTATTTTAAGTGTTTATTTTTTATGTTTGTTTATTGAGTCAGTATTTTAGTTATATCATAGGATACCTAAAAAAGTGATATCTCCTGTTTTCTTAGTTTAATTTAGTTTCTCAATTAATTAATTGTCAATCAATTAAACGAGGTCCCTTAATTCACTATTCCACAAAACGATAGGTACACTACCAAGGTGGTAGATAAATAGTAACACATTTTTTCTGCTACAAGTTTTTGGCATCGTTGTTGGGGACCTCTGACATGGTTATCTGACAGTTATATTTAATTTGATTGAGATTTTAATATTAGATTTTCTTTTTAGTTTATTTCTGTTTAGTTTAGTTATTCTGTTATTTTGTTTATATTTTATTTTTCTTTATACTTTTTAATAGATTGATCTTAGTTTTATTTTATATAGAAACTTTGTTTCTCTTTTATTTTTATTGTGATTTTCTCTAGTTTGATCATTTAATTTAATTTTTGTTTTGTTTTACTTTTGTTGTTTTTATTTTTGTTTCAATTAATATATTATTTATAAACTATTGAAGAAAATAACGACTCTTAAAATAAGCAAATAAGAAATAAATATATGCAAGAACCATACCTCTAAGGGATATTGATCATCCCAAGCTCAAATCGAAGATATGTGAATGGATCACAACACAAGGATTTAGTGAAGATATCTGCCAATTGTGTGTTGGTGGGCCAATGTAAGAGTTGAATTGTTCCTTTTTCTACTTGGTCCCACAAAAAATGATATCTAATTTCAATGTGCTTGGATCTGGAATTATGAACCAGATTTTTTGCTAGTTCAATGGTACTAGTGTTGTCAGAGGAAATTGGGACAGGTCCATAAGTGAGTCCATAATCTTGTAACTGATGACGCAACAAAAAGGTTTGTGCACAGGATGCAGCAGATACATATTTTTCTTCAGTAGTAGACAAAGCTACAGCCGCTTGTTTTCGAGAAGACCATGATATCAAGCTCACAAAACTGAGTAGAGCCTGAAGTGCTTTTGCAGTCAGTTAGTGACCCACCAAAATCAGCGTCAGTATATGCCATCAAAGTTGTGGTAATACATGTAGGATAAAAAAACCCAGTGTTAGAGTTCCACAAAGATACCAAAATATTTATTTGAATGCCTTGACATGAGGAAATTTTTGGTGTAGCTTGGAATCTTGCAAAAAAACAAACACTCTACATTATATCAGGGCGACTTGTTGTTAAGTACAACAAGGATTCGATCATTCCTCTATATAACTTCTCATCTGCATCTTCAACTGTAGACTCAGCTCCAAGTCTGAGTGTTGATGACAAGGGAGTAGGAAGTGACTTGGCATCAGTGAACTTATACTTAATGAGTAGTTCAGATGTATAATTTGCTTGACTAAGATATGTATCGTCTGTAGTTTGTCGAATTTGTAAGCCTGGAAAGTAAGTAAGTTCACTCATGTTACTCATTTGAAATTCTTTGGATATCAGTTCCTCAAACTACCTAGCCATAGTGCAACTTGTAGATCCAAAAATAATATCATCAACATAAATCTGAATGAGCAGCATCTCAGAATCCAAGTGTCTTAGAAAGAGAGTATGATCAACTGTTTCTTCTGGTGAAACTTTGTTGAATCAAAAAATTATGAGACGTTCATACCATGCTATATGAGCTTGCTTAAGACCAAAAAGATCCTTTTTGAGTCTGTAAACATCACTTGGACGTTTTAGATCTTCAAAGCTATGAGGTTGTGTTACAAACACTTCCTCTTTAAGATACCCATTGAGAAATGCACATTTCACATTTATTTAAAATAGTTGAAACTGATTAGCTACTGCAAAGGCAATAAGTAATCTGATTGCTTCAAGACGTGCAACAGAAGAAAATGTTTCATCAAAATCAAGTCCTTTCTTTTGGTTATATCCCTTTGCAACCAAACGTGCTTTATTGCGAGAAACATGTCCATTTTCATCCAGCTTGTTTCTGAACACCCATTTTGTACCAATGATATTCTGATTTGTTGGTCGTGGAACAAGCTCCAATACATCATTCCTTTTAAACTCATTTGATTCATCATCCATATCATTGATCCAATCTGAGTCAGAGAGTGCTTCTTTCACTAATTTTGGTTCGGTAATGGACAAAAAACCATGATGAGCACAAAAAATTGAACTGAGGAACGTGTTCGAACTCCTAAGTGCATGTCTATAATAATGTTATCAAGAGTAACAAGGTTCTGGTCGAGTCGTCGGAGCTCGCAAAGTAGGTTTAGGTGGTGACTCAATGTCGTCTGTCTGTGGATCAACTGGTGATACAAGGTCCTCTACCTGTGTATTGTATGTGTGTGTAACTAAAGGTGTTGTGTTTTCCTCATCTGATCCTACCTCATGTTCATTTAACAAGTCTAGACTAAATGATGGTTCGTGTTCAGACGTGCTTGGCCCTGTTTTTTTAGAGTACTATTTTCTTCAATTCAATTCATCAGACAAAAACATTTTTGACCTAGACAGTTTACCCTTGAGTTTTTAACACTATCTGATAGAGTGTCTGTAGCAATGGCAATATCTACAACCATCAATCTTTGTTACCCTATGTGCCATTCTTTCATAATTTTGAGACTTTTTCGGTATACCATGTAGGATTAGTTTGGAACTGTAACTCTAACTCTCGATTCTTTTTGATAATTTCTGATGTGAGTAACCCAGCCTCCTTTCTAAGATTTTCATTACGACTGATAAGAGAATCAAATTCATCTTGTGCTCATCTAGGAAGTAAGAACTCTTGATTTTAATGGACTACCAAAATTTACAGCTAGATAATCTGCACATTCAACTAAGTCCGATTTAGTTGAATTTTCATAATTTTTTATTCTTTCTTCTAACTCTCCCTAATTCTTATTCAAATTCTAGTTTCTGGAATTTCAAGTTTGAAACAGCTTGAGTCAACATATCAGATATTTGCTTCTTTGACAAAGAATTAAAAGTCTCTTCTACATAACTTAAACATACCTTTTCGTTTGAGGTGTCTTTTTCTAGCTATCTCTTGCCATTAGAAAAAACTCTAAATATGAACTCATCTCCTCTTCTTGAATAATAATAGTCATGCACGCTTGTGCATCATCTTCAGGTTTTGAGTCTGTTCCAGAAATCCAATCCCCAAGTTGCAGCAGCAGTTGTTGAAAATTTCTTTACCTTCTTTCGAAAACTGTCTCTTTGTGGTAAAGGACAATTTTGTACTTCATGCCCCGACTTGTTACACCTGAAGCAGATTATAAGACCTTTCTTTGACTTATAGCGATTATATTTATGACCATTACCTCTTCATCCACCAAAAAACTTTTAAATACCATTTGCTATCATTGTAATTTCTTCTTCCTCATTGATATCCTCCTCATCTGTTTCAGGAGAATTTTTTTGAGCCTTCAAGGCAAGATCTTTAGCAGGTTTAGTCGATGAAGAAATTTCACCCTTCATCTTCCCTTCATATACCATAAGTTTAGACCCCAACTCATCTAAAGACATTTTTCATAAGTCTTTTGCGGTTTCAAGTAATGTGGTATATTGAAACCACTATTTTCCTAGACAATCAAAACATCTTCCCTTCATAGACCATAAGTTCAGACCCCAACTCATCTGAAGATATTTTTGATAAGCCTTTTACGATTTCAAGTAATGTGGTATAGTGAAACCACTCTTTTTCCTAGAAAATCAAGACATCTTTCATTCACAATGAGATTATCCAGAGTCACTCCTACAATCTTCATGTCACCGAGTATCTTATCAAACTTTTCAAGAATCCGAGTAATAGACTCACCTTCCAACATTTTGAAATTATCAAAATGCTTTCTTTACTGCTTACCTTTAGCCTTCCCAATTGAAACTGTCTAGTGCCCCTGATACGTCCTCGACCGGTTGTGGACGTCTCTTTATCCTATGTGAACTACTTGATATTTCAAGGGAGTACTTGATAAACTCAAACTGGAAACTCCTTTTTGATTGAGAATTTACACACAAAAATTCACTCAATCTCCCTCCGCCCTACCTACGAACTCTAGGACAGTTTATAACTTTATCCCTAAGTCCTCTACCCTCTCCTAACAGCAGTCCTACGGTTCCCCAACCGTTCCCCAACTGATCACTCTACCAAATACACACAGTATTCATTCACCAATCCACTCCTACCCAGCTCACCTACTTCCTAGTACTTAGACACACTCATTCTGATTTGCACTTGCTCTAGTTATCTCTTTTCTTTTTATATGACCAAGTTAATTTACATAAGACATTGTACATCATATTTATATAGGTACGTTTAGATGTGTAACAAATAGCCTATGATCACCTAGACTCTAGGGGTCGTTTGCTTCTTCATCCCAGAAAAATAGCCACGCTCGAATATAGGCTGATCTTCAACTTGCTTGGGAACCGTCAGGACACGTGTCGCCCTATGGTTGGACACGTTGGAGGCGTGTGCTCAGGTGGTCGGTCACCACTTGAACTCTTCACTTGTCTTATTTTGTTTGCCTCATTGATGCTCATTAATGCTCTCCTAGGATTTATTTAATGCTATGTAATGAGTTCCTCTTAATAGCCTTGGCCTTGTCTTGTTATCTTGTTCATTAATGAACATAACTTTGTCATGAGCTAGTTACTTGTGTAGATGCATGAGTGTGCATGAGTTTGTTGGCACACTTGATGTCTTTTGTCTTTCTACTGCGTCTGATGCACGAGAGATATGGTTGTGTAGTATTTGACTTCTTGTGTGTACTAGAAGTTCTATCGGAGTTGTTATACCCAAAATTTTAACCCCCTTGGAAAAGAGCCTCTTAAGGCACAAGTACTAAAAGGGTAGTTTGGTCAAGTAGCATGAATTCCCAGTTCGATCGGCGCATTTCAGAGTGTTAGTGATAGCTTAGTCATCTTCAAGGGCATTTTCGTAATTTTCAAGGCTCCTAAGCCCCCATGTAAACTTTCTCTCTCCTTCTAAAATGGTTTAAATCAACTCTAAATGCTTTGAAATTTTAATACATGATAGAGGATGACATTTTGAGCATAATGGCTTTGGAATTTTGATATTTCGAATTTCCAATAATTTTCTAGTAATTTCTGACTGAATCTGATGAGAAATTGAATTTAAAAATATTCCAATACCCAAAAACTCCAATTCCACCTCAGAAATATCAGAAATATCTTCCTTTACACGTGGTTAAAATTTCATAGTCAAATTCCTTTTGGAAGCCCTTGAGCTAAGATGTCGGTAAATCTCGATTTTTACCGGATTTTTTCTAGCTTTATCTACTTTAGGAACCTTAACTCTTGATCAAAGCAGAACTCCAAGAACCCTAAGAAGTCAGAATATTCAGCCGTCCTCACTCTCTCACATTTTGCAACTCCCAAGCACCAAAATCACATCAAAAACTCCCCAAAATCACCACATAAATACACTTTTTGATCCCCAACACTTCAATAATCATCAAACCACCACAAAAACGTGAAGACCATCACTAACAACCAATAATCAGAAGCTAGTTTTGAACCCAAACCGAAACCAGTCCCAACGGAGCTCCCGAAGAATCCCGTTGTGAAGTTTCAACTCAATCCCGAAGGTAAAAACGGTTAGAAACTTGATTTCTTAACTCACATTGACCTCATAGGTATTCTGTTAAAATTTTGAGTTCAAACCAACTCTTTTCGGCTTCTGAATCATTGTTTGCTTTCGTTTCTGCCTAGTAACATATTTGTTAAGTTTCGTGTTAAATTCAAATTCAAATTGAAATATTCTGATCACTAACATATTGGAAATCTTTCAGGCTACGCACCCATAACATTTTAGCCGAAACACCATTGGGAAACACACGAATGCACCATTTGTGGCTAGTCTGTGCCCTTGGACAGCCTGTCCGGGATCCTGGATGGCCTGTCCGTGGCCACAGACAGCCTTAGACGGTGGCGGGATTTTAAATTTTCAAAAAAATTAGTGTTTTACAAAACATGTCGAGGCCCACAGACGTCCTGTCCGTGGCCCCAGACTTTTCAAAATCTTGTTTTCTTTCCAATTCAACTTTTCTGCATAACTAGATTGAGTAGGGTCTGTGGGTTTTGACCTAATTCTTCCTCCGAAACCCTAGTTTAGGTAATTTCAATTTCACTTTTAATTTCCATCAAAAATACTAAAAACACAAAAAATTAGAAACTTGCGCACTTAGGTTAAATAGACCTCGTAATAAGCTGTAAATGACATAAGTAGAGGAAAAATGACCTATGATGGGTAATGAAAGTAATTTGAACCCTGAATAAGTCAAATACCAAGCCCCCGAACCCGAACTCTCCCTTCCTAATTTAATCTAGGAAAAAATTAGGTGGCGACTCTAATTAGGTTCCAGTGAGCTAACTTAGGACTTACTAATTATTGTTTTATGACATAGTTATTAAGCTTAAGTTATAAGTGGACTTAGAACCTGACCAGATCCTAATCAACTTGAATCAACATAGAAAAGGGTTCAAAAATCAAGGCTCACAGGAGCTCTCCCAGACAGGTGCCCGACTGGATGGGCACATGTCATGAACGGAGTGCGCTTGCAACCTTGCGTGCTAAGCCACTCCTCTAACTGTTTATCTAAATCATAAGATCAACAAACACATTAGATAAACAACACAAGTTTGCTATCATCAAAACTAAAGGATCCTGACTTAACAATTTCCCCTTTTTTTATGATGGCAACCGATATAAAATTTATTTTGGATATATGTACTTGACATTTGGTATTTAGCTATGAAAGTGAGAATTCGTCCTAAGAGGGATTCCCCATGAGTTTGTTAAGGGTTAGAAAAATAATCAAATGATGAATAATAACATAATACCAACAGCCTTATACCGGCCACAGTAGAGAGTCTTTCATTAAGATTTGATTACATAACACAAGGATGATAAACATAAGTTCACAAGTACATATCTTTTCTTTTTCCCCTTTGCCATACAGTAAAAATAGGGAGCAACTACACGACTGAAGTTATTGAAAAGACCGTAACATTTCATAGATTAGAGACTACATTTGATAGAGACAAATTTTAAGAGGTGTGACGCTTGGATGTGGCGGAATCGAAAGAATCTAAGCCACGAGGGTCATCAGCACAGTAACTCTGATATCTAGAATCCATGAGCAAACTTGTGCAGTAATTAGTGACTGACTGGGTCTGGCTGGCACTTACATTGATGGACCGTGCAGACGACACTTCAGGTTGTGGACGAAGATTAGATGGAGGGAGACCTTTCTTTTGTTGCATGAATTTCTTAATGGTGGAGAAAATGGTTTTCTCATTAGAGCTAGAGGAACTGTAGTTTTCATGATTCATGACTGCTGTGAAACAGAGAGTTTAGCGATGGAGAGATGGATGTAAAGATAGGTCAGGGACATGCCACCGTTTGGTCGTTAGGGTGTAATAACTGTGTATTAACGGTGTTATAGCCCGAGGAAATAGATGACCTGTTAAGTGACGAGCATGCACAGGTCACACAAAAGGCGTTGTCTCTGATCAAGAGGTAGAGTATAATCAAGAAAGAAGCAGCCAATGCAATAAAGTCATTCGTAAACAAGATTTGCATTCAAATAGAAAATGTAACAGTTGCATTTCAGTTGATATCAAAAGTTGACATTTTAAAGCAGATAGTCAGTGGCAAGAAAACAAAAGAAAGATATAAAAATCTAACTAAAACTATAATTTCTCATAAGCTTCACTTGAGTCTCTAAGAGACATGAAACTCTTAGGCTATAAGTGTTTATCTATGAAGTCTATTGCTCCTTGAACCATGTGTTAGACACTAGGTTCTTCAGAGATAGCCTGCACAGCTGTAAGAGTGACACTTACACGCTGAAGAACGTCTCGAGCTGAAGTATCCAGACTGGTCCTCGACCTGTCGTGAACCGGTGAAAGACTACGCTTTCTCTTGTGGGTAGAAGTCCTGACAAGTGGGCGAGGCTCTGATGAGTCCTCGCTCTTGGTAGGCTTTTGAGGGACGGTGAGCGGTCCGAGAGCACTCGTGGAAGCGGTCGGTATCCGCTCCAAACTCTTTTAGTGACGCGGTGACCACTCCCCCGTGCACTAATCCTTGGTTGATGTATCTGCTCTCATCAAGGGTGAGGAGAATCATGGCTGGAAGGTTTATTTTCTCCCTCATCCTTAGGGCGTACATGATCCGCACATCTCTGGCATTGACAATGTGGGTTTGCTGGTTTCAAGAGGTGATGTTCTAGGTGAGAATGTCGTGGAGGACTCTGTCGGGGATTGACATTTGACCTGCTGGAAAGTTTTTCATGGTTGCTCCCTTGTTGAAGAGGTTGAGCATCTTTCCCCTTGATATCCCATGTCATTCCATGTCGTATCCTTAGGAACGACTAATCCTTCGGGCTCTAGGTTGAAAGTCTTGCAAATCCAAGACTTAGTGATGTTGATAAGGATTCCTTGGACTTATGAGATGATGTAGTCCTCATCATCTTCATTTTGGATAGGACCAAGATGCCGCATGTGCTCTTTGAGCAGCTTGGTGTAGTAGGTGGTAGGCTCCTAAAAGTAGTCGATCCATCCTTGGAATTCAAGCAGCTCCATGATCTCTCCGAGACCCATCTTCTCCATCCACTTGACGTCCAGCGTCTTTGGTAAGACGGGACAGGACTTATCGTTGACATTTACAGCTTTGATGATGGTCGGCTACAGCTGACTTAATCTTTTTAATCACTTGAGCGATTGTTGGGGTTGTGGCTTCGCGACCGCTCATTTTGTCTGAAAGAGATCCTCGAGCTCTTGAGTGTGTGGCGATTATGTCTCGCTTTCTTCTTCGCGACTGGATCAGGGAGGTTTCGGGGACCGCTCTACGACCGGTAGTGCAGGTTGAGGGGAGATTCTTCTTTTTCCTCAGAGTCTGGTGCGGTTAGACCCTTTTCTTGAGCTTCCTCTTTTGTTGAGTGTTCTTTTAATGACTTCTCATCACTCTGGACCTCCTCTTCTTCCACTTCGTGAGTGATTGGCTCGACGAGGTCAGTTGGAGTTGCTTCATCTTTGTCGGTGAAGTGAAGCCTGCAAGTTGCTAGTTTAGGTGTGAAGTGGGCTTGCTTGGGTGTTTTTTGTTTGCTTTGGAGGTGTTTAGAGGTGCGAGTCGTGCGGCTAGTGGAAGCATTTGTGAATCTTTTGCTTTTGGGTTTATTCGCAGCCGATTGTTTGGTGGTGACTTTTGTTGATTTTAAAGGTTGATCAACGGGTGCCATAGGTTCTGAAGGAGTGATGACAGGTAGTATTTTGGGTTTGAGGTTTCCCGAGTAAATGAGGTTATGAAGTTTGGGTAGGTAGGTGTTTATATAGTTTACCTCCTCTGTCTGTAGTTCGCCTTCATCCATGACTCTGAGAGTGAGTTGATTTTCCTCCTTTTTGGATAAGTGAGTGGGTGGCGGCGCTATGACAGGACTTGTCGGTTGTGTGTCGACGGTCTTCTCTAGGCTGGTGTCCCTTTTGATAGCCTTGGTGGTCTTTTAACACTTAGCAGTTTTAGGTGCCATGGTTAATTAAGGGTTTTCTGTTGTTTAGTACTTTTCGATCGAGAGTTCTCTAGTAAGGCTGTGAGGTGAGGATTTTTCGAACTGAGCTCACGAGAGTATTTGTAAGAGAGAAAAGAAGTTGATTGTATACTTAGAGATTTAGAGAGATTGAGGGCAATTGTGTGACAAGAGTAAAACTCTCATCGCCATTTTATAGATATCGAGTAATGGTCGGTGACCATTCCCCGTCCACTCGCTGATAGGTCATAATGATGCTATTCACAACGGGCATCGATCGTGACGGTCAGTCATAGATCAGTTGCAAGTAAAATGTTTCAATCAGTTACACCCTTCCTATCCTAGCCTTACTTTTGTGAAGTAGCTGACGTATCTGTTTCAAGTAACCATTTGATTCATCGTTCATGCATTAAACTGTACAAAGACCTTTGAACGACATACTTGAGTTGTTGCTAACCTGTCGGTGACTGGTCATGAGAGTTGAAAGATAGCCTAATCGTGATTAACGAATATCATTCCAAGATCATGAATAATCTTGTTGAACCTTTCTCTTCTTAGTAGCTTAGTAAAGATGTCTGCTAGTTGGTTTTTGGTTGAAATATATTTTATACCAACTAGTTCCTTTTCATAACAATCTCTAAGAAAATGATGTCTAATATCAATATGTTTAGTACGAGAATGATGTACTGGATTTTTGGAGATGGATATAGCACTAGTATTATCACACATAATAGGTAGCGTACCTGTTTTGACACCATAATCACCAATTTGTTGTTTGAGCCACAAAATTTGAGCAGAACATCTTGCCATAGCTATGTATTCTGATTCAGTAGTTGAGATTTCCACACTTTGTTGTTTCTTTGGTCCCCTTGCGATCAAGCATGATCCAACAAAGAATGATGTTCCTGACGTGCTTTTTCGATCAGTTATGGAACCACCATAGTCTACATCTGAAAATCCTACAATGTTGCAGTTAGTGAATTTTGGATAAAAGAGTCCAAGATTCATGGATCCTTTAAGATAACATAGGATTATTTTCATAGCTGTGAGATGACTCTCTCTTGGATCTGCCTGAAACATGGCACATAAGCAAACACTATACATAAAGTCAGGTCTACTAGCAATTAGGTATAGTAAAGAACCAATCATTTCTCTGTACAATAGCTGGTCGACCGGTTGGTCACTAGTCGTGATACCCATCTTTGTGCCGGACTGCCATTGGTGTGTCAAAAGGCTTACATTTCTCCATCCCATATCTGTTCAGTAAGTCCTTTACGTACTTTTGCTGGGATATGATAGTCCTTTCATTTTCGTGCTTGACTTGAAGTCCTAAAAAGAACTTCAATGCTCCTAGATCACTCATCTCAAACTCTCTTTTCATCAATGCTTCGAATTTCTTGCAATACTTTTCATCAGAAACTCCAAAGATTATGTCATCAACATATACTTGCACTATCAGGAAATCTCTTTTGTTGGTGTATACAAACAAAGTTTACAAACAAAGTTTTGTCAACCTTACCTCTTCTGAAGTTGTTTTCCAATAGATAGAAGGACGGGCAGTCATACCCTGACTTTGGGGCTTGTTTAAGCCCATAAAAAACTTTGTCAAGCTTGAGTACCATGTCCTTCCCTTCTTGTGTTTCAAAGCCTGAAGGTTATCTACATACACTTCTTCCTGGACATACCCGTTGAAAAAGGCACTTTTGATGTCGAGTTGGAAGAGTTTGATTCCTTTGTGTGCGGCAAATGCAATAAGTAATCGAATGGATTCCATCCTTGCTACTGGGGCAAAGGTTTCTTGGAAATCTATCCCTTCTTGTTGACGATATCCTTGTACTACCAAATGAGCCTTGTTTCTAATGACTTCTCCCATTTCATTCAGTTTGTTCTTGAAAACCCACTTCGTTCCAAGTACCCTTTGATGTGTAGGACGAGGCACAAGATGCCAAACTTTGCATCTTTCAAACTGGTTTAATTCCTCTTGCATTGCTTTAATCCAGTCTTAGTCTTGTAGGGCTTCTTTGATGTTTTTGGGTTCAATGGGTGAAACTGTAGTGGAGAAGGCTAAGAGATTTCGAGTTTGTACTCTGGTCTGAATTCCCTTGGAGATATCCGATATGATGTTCTCCAATGCGTGATCTTTATATAGAACTCGAGATTGATGAATGGTTGATGATGATATAGGATCTTAGACATCACTATTTCCTTCATCGCTATGTTGCTGAGCAGTCGCTGACCTGTCGGGCAGGTATTCCTTAGTCGGTGACTCATCTTTGGTATTGTCTATGTGATCTTGTCCTGCTAGATCAAATCCAAAAGCTTCATCCTCTTCAGGTTCTTTGATCTTATGGATTTCAGCCTCATCAAAGACCACACGTACACTCTCTTCTACTTTCAGAGTCCTTTTGTTATAGATTTTGTATGCCCTGTTCCTTTCTGAGTACCCAAGGAATATAGCCAGTTCACTCCTAGCATCGAACTTTCCTAGGGAATTCATTCCATTGTCATGGACATAACACTTACAACCAAAGATCTGAGATGGGTTATGCTTGGTTTTCTACCCTTGATCAACTCATAGGGTGTTTTGTTGAGGATTGGTCGTATGAGCGTTCTATTGGTGACTTAACAGGCAGTTGCTACAACTTCAGCCCAAAAGACTTGAGGAAGATTGTAACACCCCTACAACGGCCTTCACAACTAATTGAAATCGCAGCGGAACTAAACAACTAAACATTAACTAAACGCTTCGGTGCTACAACGCCGTCAACCACCCACGTGGTTAACAAGGCAGAATAAATACAAGTGTACCGGTCTGATGATCAGACTCCCGAGCATAGAACTAAACCATAAATACATCATATACAATACCGAGTATTTGATTACATTCCTTCACAGTAAACAGCCAATATACCGCCACAGTAGTATCAACGGGTCAAAATATAATGCCACGGGAGCACAGGCGCATCCCGGCTCAACATCCAAAATAACCAAAAGTACATCTGCGGCCTAGGACCTACAGCCACTCTGCTTCCTCGATCCTCATCCTGCAGTAAAAATATGGAGCCCCCGAGGGGGTCAGCAACCCTTGGCTGGTATGGTTAACGCGCAGCCCATCGGCTACCGGGATACGCGCAACTAATTGTCATGATAACATGGCATTCATTTATACATAACATAACATAACATAATATGTGGCATAGCATCAATAGTGCATAGCAACATCACATGCACAGTGGATACTCTTTCCACAACACAAACCAAGAAGGTTAAACAACATAAGAGCCTAGAGAATGGTTCACCCTCATGTTAAGCTCGTTACACACACTCATTACCGTTCTTTTATTCGAACGAGTAACTTAAGTCACAGATGGTTCGGATATAGTGACCCGAACACACCACACAAACACATGTTCCCACTAAACCGATCATAAAGTCAGAATAGGTAAGCCTTGGAGGAAGCTAGCGGGAGATCGAACGCCAAATTAAGGAGAACAATCTTAACAACATAAGAGTCGAATCTGATTCAGATATCTACTCTTAACTTACATGCATGACCGGACAACCGGATTCCTCACTTCCCAGTTAGCACTTGTTAGAAGTTCACGGTGGAACTTAACAAATAATACACAACAAGTGGTAAGTCATGTTAGACACTCACAAGGGAATTGAGTCACATCACAACATCACAATAATATGAATAACGGTAAACTCGTTACATGTTTAAGTCTTATAACGTCATAAACATACAGAAAAACAAACAACACACAAGCCGGTGTAATCCGGTAGGCAACAGACTGCAAGAAAACCATACCTTGGTCCTTGCTTCGATTGATTTCCACTGTAGGTCACTCCTACACATGTTTAAGATTGTCGGTTAATTATTTACTTAACTTCAAACTTACTAAATGTTTAACATGATTGTATGACATGTTTTTAATGCCCAATTATTCCTCCATTACCTACATTATACCCTAGGGGGTTAACTACATTTGCCACATCCTTTACTGTTTTTTTTTTTTACAAGTTTTGGTCCGACCGAACTTACCCAAGTTCGGTCCATTCCAGAACACATTTCCGTTTGAAAATTCTACCCCGACCGGACTTGCAAGTTCGGTCCACAAGGTCGGTCCATTCCCGAGAGTTTCCCCGTGGGAATTTTTAAGCCCGACCGAACTTGCCAAGTCCGGTCCCATGTTCGGTCGATTCCAGAAACTTAATTCGTACACAAAATACAAGCCCGACCGAACTTGTAAGTCCGGTCCCCAAGTTCGGTCGGTTCCAGAAGCCAATTCTCGCAGGGTAAACTGGGCTCGACCGACCTTGCAAGTTCGGTCGCAAGTTCGGTCTGCTCCAGACCCTTATTTTCCATTGCTCATTTAACTCCAAACTTCACCTCATATATCCTAGTACACCCTAACCTCATTTGGGCACTTCAAACACCTTAAGACATCCTTAAACACTCATAAAACTCATTTTCTAATTCCTTAAACCTTTACTCATTTCTTCCCAAATTCCTAACACTTACAATGTTTTCTCCTAGGTCTACCAGTGGTGTTTCATACCTAAGATGATCACTTATGCCAAAATACTCCCTCACCACAACAACATCATCTCTCAAGCATCTATTCTCCCAACCAACTCCTTATGTCATTCTTGAAATCCTTTTTTTTCAAGTCTACACTTTCTCCTTGTTCACCAAAGTTTGCTTAAATCTTAACACAAGTCCAAATGACTTTAGTGTATCCTAAAACATTCATTTGCATTATAAAATCCTCTAGAACATTGCATAAGCCCTTTTTACATCTTAAAACACCTTAATGCATGTTTCTTTCACTAGAAAAACACTTAACCATTCTAAACATTTCTTAGCTTATTAAACTCATTTTAAACCCTTAAAACTTCTTGTTTATTACCTAAATTTTGACATGACCACTCCTAGAACATTACTAAACCAAGACACATTGTCTTCACCATCAAACAACCATGAACACTAAAATCCATCAACTGCTCACTTAGGTAACTGTAGTTAGGTTTCCTAACTCGGTATTTTTCTAAGCTCGGTATTCTAGTCATCAGAGTGATACTTTGCTCTGATACCACTTTTTGTAACACCCCTACAACGGCCTTCACAACTAATTGAAATCGCAGCGGAACTAAACAACTAAACATTAACTAAACGCTTCGGTGCTACAACGCCGTCAACCACCCACGTGGTTAACAAGGCAGAATAAATACAAGTGTACCGGTCTGATGATCAGACTCCCGAGCATAGAACTAAACCATAAATACATCATATACAATACCAAGTATTTGATTACATTCCTTCACAGTAAACAGCCAATATACCGCCACAGTAGTATCAACGGGTCAAAATATAATGCCACGGGAGCACAGGCGCATCCCGGCTCAACATCCAAAATAACCAAAAGTACATCTGCGGCCTAGGACCTACAGCCACTCTGCTTCCTCGATCCTCATCCTGCAGTAAAAATGTGGAGCCCCCGAGGGGGTGAGCAACCCTTGGCTGGTATGGTTAACGCACAGCCCATCGGCTACCGGGATATGCGCAACTAATTGTCATGATAACATGGCATTCATTTATACATAACATAACATAACATAATATGTGGCATAGCATCAATAGTGCATAGCACAACATCACATGCACAGTGGATACTCTTTCCACAACAACAAACCAAGAAGGTTAAACAACATAAGAGCCTAGAGAATGGTTCACCCTCATGTTAAGCTCGTTACACACACTCATTACCGTTCTTTTATTCGAACAAGTAACTTAAGTCACAGATGGTTCGGATATAGTGACCCGAACACACCACACAAACACATGTTCCCACTAAACCGATCATAAGTCAGAATAGGTAAGCCTTGGAGGAAGCTAGCGGGAGATCGAACGCCAAATTAAGGAGAACAATCTTAACAACATAAGAGTCGAATCTGATTCAGATATCTACTCTTAACTTACATGCATGACCGGACAACCGGATTCCTCACTTCCCAGTTAGCACTTGTTAGAAGTTCACGGTGGAAAAAATAATAAACAACAAGTGGTAAGTCATGTTAGACACTCACAAGGGAATTGAGTCACATCACAACATCACAATAATATGAATAACGGTAAACTCGTTACATGTTTAAGTCTTATAACGTCATAAACATACAGAAAAACAAACAACACACAAGCCGGTGTAATCCGGTAGGCAACAGACTGCAAGAAAACCATACCTTGGTCCTTGCTTCGATTGATTTCCACTGTAGGTCACTCCTACACATGTTTAAGATTGTCGGTTAATTATTTACTTAACTTCAAACTTACTAAATGTTTAACATGATTGTATGACATGTTTTTAATGCCCAATTATTCCTCCATTACCTACATTATACCCTAGGGGGTTAACTACATTTGCCACATCCTTTACTGTTTTTTTTTTCAAGTTTTGGTCCGACCGAACTTATCGACCGACCCAAGTTCGGTCCATTCCAGAACACATTTCCGTTTGAAAATTCTACCCCGACTGGACTTGCAAGTTCGGTCCACAAGGTCGGTCCATTCCCGAGAGTTCCCCGTGGGAATTTTTTAAGCCCGACCGAACTTGCCAAGTCCGGTCCCATGTTCGGTCGATTCCAAAACTTAATTCATACACAAAATACAAGCCCGACCGAACTTGTAAGTCCGGTCCCCAAGTTCGGTCGGTTCCAGAAGCCAATTCTCGCAGGGTAAACTGGGCTCGACCGACCTTGCAAGTTCGGTCGCAAGTTCGGTCTGCTCCAGACCCTTATTTTCCATTGCTCATTTAACTCCAACTTCACCTCATATATCCTAGTACACCCTAACCTCATTTGGGCACTTCAAACACACCTTAAGACATCCTTAAACACTCATAAAACTCATTTTCTAATTCCTTAAACCTTTACTCATTTCTTCCCAAAATTCCTAACACTTACAATGTTTTCTCCTAGGTCTACCAGTGGTGTTTCATACCTAAGATGATCACTTATGCCAAAATACTCCCTCACCACAACAACATCATCTCTCATCAAGCATCTATTCTCCCAACCAACTCCTTATGTCATTCTTGAAATCCTTTTTTTTCAAGTCTACACTTTCTCCTTGTTCACCAAAGTTTGCTTAAATCTTAACACAAGTCCAAATGACTTTAGTGTATCCTAAAACATTCATTTGCATTATAAAATCCTCTAGAACATTGCCTAAGCCCTTTTTACATCTTAAAACACCTTAATGCATGTTTCTTTCACTAGAAAAACACTTAACCATTCTAAACATTTCTTAGCTTATTAAACTCATTTTAAACCCTTAAAACTTCTTGTTTATTACCTAAATTTTGACATGACCACTCCTAGAACATTACTAAACCAAGACACATTGTCTTCACCATCAAACAACCATGAACACTAAAATCCATCAAACACATCTTTATACACAAACTTCACACATTTAGCACTACATCACAATATAGTGCATATTTAAATTGCATGGCACTTAGGCCCTTAAATAACATGGCTCTTAGGCCCTTAAGATGCATAAATCATAAACACTGAATTTCCACACTATATTTGCCTTTGACCTGCAAATACACTCAACAACACATATGCCTTTTACTAATCCCTTAAGAGCATTCTTCTAAGTCACTTCCCATTGGCTCCTTAGATCATTTTCATAAGCAATACAAGCTCATTTCTCCTAAGACTTTAAACCACATTAGGTTAGCATATTTACCTTTTTTCCTCACAAACTTCTTTCTTGTTTCCTTTTTTAAAATCGGCAAGGCTTTAGATTGTTTGTCAACTTCTAAACATTATACAAACAACATAATGAGTATTCAAGCTTTAAGCTTCATCTCATTGTAAACCCTAGATTGTACATTGTTTCAAAAGCATTAAGATAATTGTTTTACCTTAGAACTTGAAGAGAGTTTGAATATATACCAAGAGAGGACTCCACCTAGTCCATGAAAGGTTGGAATGAAGCTAGAACAAAGCAACATAAGGACTCCATTAAGAGTGATTTTCGGTCAAGATAAAAACATGGAAGAAAAATCTTTTTTTTATTGAGATTCCTTACCTAGAAGCAAAGGAGATCAATAATATGTAGAAATATAAGCTCAAGCTCCTTCAATGGTGGAACTCCATGGCACCAAATGGTGGTCTTGAAGTTTTGAGAAGATAGAAATGAAGAGCTTGATGAGACTAAGAGAATGGTGGTATTTGTTTTTGATTTGGTTAAGTGAGCTAGAAATAACAAGAGGTCAAAGATGGAGTTTTGATGGTGGTGTATTACCGTGAGAGAGAGACAAGAATGGAGAAGGTGAAGTGTTGGAGACGGTGGGAAATGAAGGAAGGAAAGAGAGAATGAGGTAAGTCTTGCTTTTAGAAGATATTTGTACTTAATAAAGTAAATAGTAACTAAGTAGTCATCTTTTATTTACTTAACATGTTAACAAGGGTGGTGAGTCACCACACCTTAAAAACCGGCCCCTATTATTATAACAAGGGTATTTTAGTCTTTGATGACTCATTTAATTACTTATAACATCATATGTTACAAACTAGCTTATTAAAGTTACTATTCATAAAACAAGGCACATAGAAGTGAAATTTTTGATTTCCCATTGATATAGACTTCCAAATGTGATACTATATAGTACACATGTTAATTAAAGAGCAATGATGGACATCTAGCCATTCAAAACTCATTTACAAGACAATTTTTCAAAAATGTGCTTTAAGACTCCTTAAAGCACATTTTGTGTTTTAACTTGTTTTCAAGCTTGGTTTTCTTTGCTAATTGGTTTAATATGTTCATTAGTATATAAATAAGGTCTTGGCAAGTTCACTAGGTCTTACCCAAGCTTATCCCAAGCTTAGAGCACATTTTAGCCCTAATTGACCTTAAAGCACATTTTGTGTTTTCAATTGTTTAAATTTGTTTACTAATGTTTCTAAGACTCTTTTTAGTCTTAATATAACATATTTAAATGTTTAAACAACATACTAAGGTTTGGGGTATTTCAAAGATTGCTCCCCAAAAGCATGGCTCTAGCTACTTCTTGGAATGTTCTGTTCTTACGCTCAACTACCTCATTTTGCTTAGGTGTTCTTAGTGCTGAATACGTGTGGTTAATTCCATGTTGATCACACATTTCCATGAATTGTTGATTTTCAAACTCTGACCCATGATCAGACCGAAGGGCCAAGATTTTAAGGTTGAGTTGCATTTGGATTTATCCTGCAAAAGCTTGAAATTTCTCAAAGACTTCATCTTGGAAGCAATAAAGATTGTCCATACAAATCGTGAGTAATCATCAACAATAACAAACACAAACCAATTTCCTTCAAAATTTCTAACTCTCATTGGTCCGCATAAGTCCATATGAAGTAGTTCAAGTGGCTTATATGTACTTACCATGTTCTTTGATTTGAAAGAAGTTTTAGTTTGTTTGCTTCTTACACAGGCATCACAAAGATTAGTCTCAGATTTCTTAATCTCAGGGAGACCTCTAACCAACTGATTCTTGACTAGTTTTCTTAGAAAGAATATACTGACATGCCCTAGTCTTTTGTGCCATAGTTGAAACTAGCAAGCACTCCTGATGCGTCCCTGACGTGTCATGGACGTATCGTGGACTCTAATAAAACTTGATAGTTAAGGAATGGATGCGAGATAAACTTAAACTAGAAAACCCATATTGATTGAGAATTTACACACACAAAATTAACTCAATCTCCCTTGCCCCACACACGGACTCTCGGGACAGTTTCGACTTTACCCCTAAAGTCCTTAATCCTCTCCTGACTATCGGCCTACGGTTCACCGACCGTTCCCCGACCTGTCGGTCTATCAAATACCCAATGTATTGATATTCTAACCCAGTCCTATCTAGCTCACCAACTCTCTAGCACTTACACACACTCCTAAGTCTAATCCACACTTGCTCAGATTATCTCTTTCTTTTCTCTCGTACAGGCATACTTACATAAGGAATAAATGCAAGTATATATACACGGTTGTTAGGATGTAACTACCGTCCTATTAGTCCCTAAACTTCTAGGAGTCGACTACAGCTTCGATTATTCACATAACAGCCACACTAGACTTGCAGAGAGTCTTCAACTTGATCTGGAGGCGTCTGGACTATGTGTCACCTCATGGTTGGTCACATTTGGCGGTAGCCCTCTTGATAGGTTGATCACCACTTGTGTGCCCCACTTGCCTGATTCTGTCTGGCTCATTAAATGCTCATATATGCCCTCTTCTGAATTTATTACGGCTATGTAATGATGTTCATTGTTAGCCTTGTTATCTTGTGCATTAATGATCTTCTCCTTTTGTTGTGAACTTGTCGTGAATAAGTTGCTTATGTGGATGTATGTGTCTTATCTGAATGTGTCGATCCTTTGCAGTTTTTTGTCTTTGTTTTTCATCTTTAAGCATGAGAGATATCTTCGTGTGGTGTCTGACTGGTTGTCTGTGCTAGAAGTTCTACGGAGCTCTCGCAGACAGGTGCCCGACTGGTTGGGCACATTTCGTGGATTGAGTGCGCTTGCAACCTTGCGTGCTAAGCCACTCATTTACCTGTCTATCTGAATCATGAATCTTGACAAACGCATTAGATAGACAATACAAGGTTTGCTATCATCAAAACTAAATGATCTTGTCTTAACACTTTCCCCCTTTTTGATGATGGCAAACTATTCACTTATATGTACTTGGCAATTCAAAAATTGAGAGATTCCCCCTAAGAAGGATTCCCCTTGAGTTTGTTAAGGGTTTTAAGTATGAAAAACTTTAACAAATGATAGCAATAAGTGACAGCTTTTATGTTATACTATAACCAAAGTAGATAAAGTTTTCATTTAGATGATGCATAATACAAGGACGATAGACATATTCTCACAAGTACATATACTTTTTCTTTCCCCCTTTGCCATACAGCAAAATAGGGAGCAACTACACGACGTAAGATGTTGTAAAGGCCACGACATTCCATAGAGTATAAACCACAAACATGATCAAGATAATCTAGATGGAGTGACGTAGTTGGTTATCCCATTGATAATCTTCTGGGCCAAAGGGTTCTTCCTCCAAAAAAGAAGCTTTGATCCAAGATGGTCTTGTGGTAGGTTTGATCAAAGGTGATTCAGCTGTGGTTGAAAGGTCGGACTCATCAGAATCTATTGTGAACTCCATGCAGTGTAGAGAATGTGTATGTGATAGAGTGACACTTTAGGTGATAGACCAAGCTGTAAGTGAGTTGGAGTCTGGCTGAACATAGCTTTGGGCGACGTAATTCCTTGGTGGGTTTATGGCCATGAACTTGCGAATTGTGGAGTGCACTGTTTGTTCATTCGAACTGGATGAACTTTGTGGAGTTTGTGCCATTTCGTGAGATGTGAAGGACCGAGTGTGAGTGGCAAATGGAGTAAGCAAGTTTTATAGACACTTTAGATATGCTCAACGACTAATCGGTGAGTGGTAAAAAATGAGGTACTGCGTCTTGTGGGCTATGTTTATAGGCTTTTTAGGTGTCAAGGTCAGAGATTGGATTAGTGGAATGGATGGGACTAAATATCTCAGATCATTTTGCAATTTTTAATCAAGGAAGAAGCAGCCAATACAATAAATTATTTCAGAACCATCATAAGCATTCAAGTTGACAAGAACCAGTTGCATTTTCATTGATATCAAAAGATTACTTTGGAACAGATTGTCAAAGGCAAAATAAAAAATTAATGGAACAGAAAATCTAGTCCTAAATCTAGCTCTCACGGTTTCACTCGAGTCTCTAGGAGACAATGAACACTCAGGCTATGTGAGAGTCTATAAAATCTATTGCTCCTTGAACCATGTGATGAACACTTGGTTCAGAGGAGACAGCCTGCACAGCGGTGAGAGTAACTCTTACCCTCTTCAGAAAATCTGTAGCTGAGGTATCCAGACTGGTCTCTGACCTGTCGTGGACCGGTGAGATACTTCTCCATCATTTAAGACCTGATGCTTTTGCTGTTGGACGAGGTTCTGACCTTGAGTCCTCGCTCTTGGTTTGCTTCTGGAAAACCACTAACTGATCTCCCCTAGTCTTTATACCCAATTTTGACAACATCTCCAAGCAGATGCTGTCTTGAGTGGTGCGCGTACATTCGTGGAACCTGTCGATGTCCACTCCATTTTCCAGTAGCACCTTTGTTACCACTCCCCGTGTACTAATCCCTGGTTGACATGTCTGCTTTCATCAAAAGTGAGGAGGATCATGGCTGGAAGGTCAATCTTCACCTTGGTCTTGAGGGCGTAAAGTAACAGCACATCTCTTGTGTTGACAATGTGGGTTCGCTGATTTTGTGCAGTGATGTTTTGGGTGAGGAGACTGAAGAGAACTCTGTCGGGTATTGACATTTCAGCTGCAGGAAAGTTCTTCATTGTTGCCCCTTTGTTGAGCAGGTTTACCATTCTTCCTCCCAGATGTCCAAGGTCATTCCATGATGTTTCTTTTGGAACGATCAATCCTTCAGGTTCCAAGCAAAAAGTCTCGGAGATCTATGACTTGGAGATGGTGACTTCGTTGTCTTGAACCCATGAAATGATATAGTCATCGTCGTCACTTTGAAGTGGTCCAAGACAGCGCATGTGCTCCTTGAGTAGTTCTGTGTAGACGGCGATGGATTTTGAAATTAATCTACCCATCCTTGGTACTCCAACAACTTTTGGATCTCCCCTAGACCCATCTTGTCCATCCATTATAGGTCCAATGTCTTTGGTAAGACAGGACAGGACCTGTCGTTGACGTTCTCTGCCTTTATCAACGTCGGTTTTGTTTCTTTGAGTTTCTTGAAATGTGATGAATGAGGAGACTAAGGCCTGGCGACATCTTGAAAGAGCTCTTCTAGCTCTAGAGATTATGGTGATGGAGCCATTTTATCCTTGCCTTTCGCTTTTCTCAGATGCTCGCGTTCTTGGAGCGTATAGATGACATGAGATTCTGACTCTGTGTCGCTCCCCTTTTCTGGGGTCTATCGTTGAGGCGTCGGTGACCTGTCGTCGACATGTGTTATCTTCTGGGGGACGACGCCAGTTTCTTCTTCAGAATCTGGTGCAGTCATACCTTCTTCTGGTGGATTTTCTGTTGGTAAGACCTTCTCTTGTGACTTTTCGTCACTCTGAATTTCCTCATCTTCCAGCTACTGAACGACAGCTTTTGCGATTGCTGAAGGAGTGGCTTCTTCTTCATCGTTGAAGTGCAACCTTCTAGTTGCCTTCTCTGGTGTGGAATGGGCTTTCTATGGAGCTTTCGTTTGATTTTTGGCACATTGAGATGCACGAGTCGCGCGAGTGAGGCGACTCGTTGTGGCAGTAGAAAGGTTCTTAGGATCTTTGGCTTTGGAGTGTTTGGTGGTGATCTTTGGTGAAGGATTTTGAGATGACATTTTTGTTTTTCTGTGGTGATAGGAATTGGGAGTATTTTTGGCTTGAGGATTTCAGTTTGAATAAGATGTTGAAGCTTGGGCAAATGGTGGTTTAAATAGTGTACCTCTTCTTGTAGAAGTTTGCCTTCGTCAGTTACCCTACGCATAAGTTGATCTTCTAGATCGTTGGAAAGGCTAGGGGGCGGCGATTCTCTGTGAGCTTCTGCCGATCTTATGTCGGCCACTTGTCTTGAGGAAGATTCTTTGAGTGCAGCTTTGTTTTTGAGGCAGAGAGAGGATTTTGGTGCCATTGTTAATCGAAAGATTTCTAGAGTTTCTGTGAACCTTTTGCTAGAAAGATCTTATAGTTGTTGTGAGGCAAGGGTTCTTTGCTCTGAATCTCACGAGAGTGTTTGTAAGAGAGAAGAGAAAATGCTTCTGAGTGCTTAGAGAGATTAGAGAGAGTGAGAGCAATAGTCTGACAAGAGAAGAACTCTCGTCGCCCTTTTATAGATATCAAGTAACGGTCGGCGACCACTCCTCGTCCGCTCGCTGACATGTCCCAACAGTACTATTCATAACAGGCAGCGGTCGTGACAGGCTGTCATCGATCGTTGGCGATTTTCCCATTTCTACTCGTTGAACTATCTCTAAACTAACCTCACTTTGTGGAAAATGACCAATCTGTTTCAAGTAGTCGTTTGACATAATTTCTATGCATTAAACTGATCGTTGACTACTGAACGACAATATAATGGGTGTTGCTCACATGTCGGTGACCGATCATGGGAAATAAAAGACAGTTTAATTGTGATTAATGAATATCATTCCAAGATCATGAACAATCTTAATAAACCTTTCTCTACTTAATGACTTAGTAAAGATGTCAGCTAGTTGGTTTTCAGTAGAAATATACTTTAAACCAACTAATTCCTTTTCACAACAATCTCTAAGAAAGTGATGTCTAATGTCAATATGTTTGGTACGAGAATGATGCACAAGATTTTTGGAAATAGAGATGGCACTTGTATTGTCACTCATAATTGATATTGTACCTGTTTTGATGCCATAATCACCAATTTGTTGTTTAAGCCATAGGAGTTGAGCACAGCAGCTTGCCGCAACAATGTATTCAGATTCAGTTGTTGAGATGGCAACACTTTGTTATTTCTTTGATCCCCGTGCAATTAGACAAGACCCAACAAAGAATGCTGTCCTTGACATGCTCTTTCTATCGGTGATAGATCCTCCATAGTCTACATCTGAAAATCCTACAACGTTACAGTTAGTGAACTTAGGATAAAAGAGACCAAGATTCATGGTTCCTTTTAAGTAACGCATGATTCTTTTTACAGTTGTGAGGTGACTTTCTCTTGGATCTGCTTGAAACCTGGCACATAAGCAAACGCTATACATAATGTCAGGTCTACTAGCAGTCAAATATATTAGAGAACCAATCATCTCTCTATATGATCGCTGGTCGACCGGTCGGTCACCAGTCATGATGCCCATCTTGGTGCCAACTGCCATTGGTGTGTCAAACGTTTTACATTCACTAGTGCAGAAAATGTTTTTTACCACGGTTATTTTGCCTATATACCACGGTTTCAAACCGTGGTTTATACTCGCGTGGTATATCGGGAAATTGTAATAAACCACGGTTTGAAACCGTCGTTTAAAAGACGCATTATAAACCACGATTCGTAAAACCGTCGTTTAAAGCCCGTTGTGTCGCGGGAATCAGACGACTTATACGACGGTTGGGACGGAAACCGTGGTATATAATGTCGTTCCATTGCGTTTTATACGACGGTTCGGGTGTATAACCGTGGTATATGACTACTTTATACGACGGTTTTATAATAACCGTGGTTTATACTCGTCGTTCCATTGAGTTTTAAACCACGGTTTTAAGTGAACCGTGGTTTTTTTTTTTTTTTTTTTTTTTTTGTTTTTTTAGCATCTACCACATATGTTTTCCAACACAACCTAATTTACAATCGCATATACAACCTGTACAGGGCATCCAACTGGTATTGCCCTTTGATAACCAACCACACTATGACCATAAACCAAGTTGCCAGTTTGAATTGCAACATTGAAAACGAATTGCAAACAAACCCATTCAAACTTTCAAAAATAAGAGAGAGTTGAACTTTACAAACTTTGAGAGTTGCTTCAGCAAAAACAAAAGTCTAAGTCTAACTACGTATACACTAGGATATAAGATCTAAGAAACACTCAAGTAATTTTTACACCAAAACTGTGATAAATGATCTCTTACAAAGTCGAGATCCCCTTTGGAATACGTGCTCCCTGCTTGTGTGAAATAAGAAACAATCTGTCCATAAAAAGAAACTGATCATCATTAGTACACAATTTTATTTAAAATGCAATAACTTTAACTAAAACTTTGATTGGTATGGGTTACCTTGTCATCATCCTTAAGCGTGTCAATATTTTGTACAATCTCGAACATGTACCGCATCACATAATAGCCACAGCTTTGTGAATCAGGCTGTTGAGGACACTGTCATCACACCATCCATGGATTACCAACTTTAGACAGATCAAAAAATTAAACGTTTAACTTTAATATAAAAATGCTAAATTAAATGATTACTTACACGTATGTATTGGAAGTCCAAGATGGAGAATGGTTTCTTTTCATCACTTAAACCAAGCTTATGGCCCCTGCATAAATACATCATTTTAAAATGAAGCCATTTATTGTCAATAATCTAGGACAAGCTTAAAATAAATACATAATGCATTAAAATTTTGAATACTCACTCCTTCAAATATTTCTCTACAGTGATCTCTCGAAGGTCACCAGGGCCGCCCAATGGGTCTAGTATCAACAAGCATGAGGTGTCGATACACAACACCAACAACATCCAATGATTGCTGCCACAGATAAAACAAAGAATGTTTTGTAGAACAATTATTAAATATCACAATTAGGAAGCAAAAAATTCCAGTTATTGTGTACTTACATCTGATGATATGGGATCAGCAAATATTTGCTTCTTCTTCGCACCGCACTACAAAATCCCTGCCTCACATGCTGTACACATCCTTGCTCATCCAATGCGGCCTGATTTGCTGACATCAATTGCGGACACAAGAAAGAGAGGGCAAATAATCTCTTGCTCCCTAGCAGTCTACTAGTCAAACACCTAAACAACATTTTTTCATAAGATATGTTAAATAGCTTAAAAAAATGAAAGATAATGTAATAATTTAAAAGATACTTACACAGAATAGGCCTGAATCACAGAGATGTTAAGCAGGTCTCCCATCAAAAATTCTCTTAGATCGCTCATGGTAATCATCAGATCTCTGGGCTCAGAGGAGTAGAAAACATGTTTAGACACTTTCATGTTGAAGTTGGTGACAGACTGCGGCCTCGTCATGAAAAAGTCATACAACATTTTTTGTTTGACTGACAACTTCTTCAGATACTTGGGTGTCAGAATGGGGGATCTCCTAGGAGTCATATCGAAAGGTTTCACCACTTCCTTTCTCACACTCTGACTCTCCTCACTTGATTTCACAACTTCCTTCCCCTTATCCACTTTTCTCTTCTTAACCGGTCTTAATTCCTTATCAATCTAATAGTATACAAAATTTAAATAATAAACATATCAGTCAACGGTCAAGTAAAAAACTAAACAGTAAGCATGTAAATAGTTTACCTTGTCACTACTGACATCAATGAGAGAATATGGCCATGGAACAACTGAAGATTTTGCTTGACCTATTTTACTCCACTGATTCCACTCCAACGGAAGGGGAGAGTCCTCATGACCTTGCACAATATCGTCTACCATCACACGAGCGTGGAGAGGTGGGATGGGCTTGAAATGTACTACAGTGTTCGGTCCGGTCTGTAAAACCCGACCGAATGCAACATGAACGGTCCCACAATCCAACACTTGAAACAAATGACATGATTTAGCCACCTACATCAACTCACAACAGTAAGCAAGCTAATAAAATTATATTGTTTTAAAAGTAATGTTAAAATAACTAAGGAGGAAAAAAGAACAAACCGAAAGGTTTTGATAAGGAAATGTGTCTCTGGTAGGAGAAGAAGGTGCAGGATGATCGACCATCGGAGTATCCGCCGTCGTGGTAGGAGCAGACGTTGGTGTAGGATCATCGACAGTATCCGCCGTCGTGGTAGGAGCAGACGTCGGTCTAGCAGTAGGTGCCGGTGTAGGAGACGCGGCCACTATCGATGTATCCGCCGTCGCGGTAGGAGTAGACACCGGTGTAGGAGTAGGTGTCGGTGTAGGAGCATGCACCTGGCCCAATACTAAAGCCTCAAGTCTTCGCAGGCGCTCCTCGTAGCTTGACGCTCCTCAGCGTGGCGTCTTTCCGACTCAGCGTGACGTCTCTCCGACTCCTCCAACCGGTCATGCACCCGTTCATCCACCATTCTCTATCATTTCAGCCTGTGGTACTCTCGATCGAGACGTAGGAAACACGTCTTTTTGGCGAACTTCTCCTCCAAGCCCCCACTCGCCCTGGATGATCCTTTTGCCCAAGGGCCTTATTCAGTGGATCATCCTGAGACGGAGGGGCCGGAACCATCTCCTATCGCTCAGTCGAGCCAGACTATTTTAAATTAACAAAAATATTAGAAATGAACTTACTAATTAGTAAACAACAACTTTTAATATATATACTTACAATCTTGGACGCCAACTCAGCAGTCTCGCTCTGCGGGAACACATATACCCCCTCGTCATTTTTCACCATTCGACCCAGCATAAATGTCTGCACTCTACTTGCATCGTCAACATCATCAATAACTGACTCAGTGTCGTCTTCATTAGTTTTAGTCAGTAAGCCCGCTCTTCCACTTCTCCAACCGCCCCGTGTATCCAGCTCGCCCCATGAAGTGCTTGTAGATATTCTTCGCCCGGTTACGTCTCGCTTGTTCTTGACGTAACTGTTACAAAATTTGTATATTTGTAAGTTATACATAATAAAAAAAATATTTGTTAAATTTTATTCCTTAAATAATTAAGAAATAATAATTGTAAAAGTACCTTAAACTCTTCAGTCTGGCGATGGTCGTAGAATATCTTCCAGTCCTCCTCCGTGATCATACCATCATACACTACCCACGGCGGTGACCTCTTAGAGCCCGGTTTGGTAATCCAGCCATCTACCAACCGATGCTTGAACTGTCGCAGTGATGTCGCTAGAAGTGATTCAATCTTCGTCCGAAGTTCATCCGCGACCTTGTACTTCTTCTGCACCATCTGCCACATGATGTCTTTGTCTGCCTTTTCTTGATCTTTCCAATCCTTATTAATCGAGCAATGGGATTTTACCATCAATCCCAAGTAGGAAGCAAACTTCTGCTTCGACCCACCACGATGTCGGATGTACTTGTCCCAGATCAAATCGATGGGAGAATCTTTCTTATCCTTCAACCCACAGGTCGGTCCACGTCCCTTCCGAGGGTTCTGCGAAGTAGATGCAGCTGGTGGTTCTTCATTAGGGACGTCATCGTCAATATCATCCAGCCCCAACAGTAAGTCCTCTTCGACTCTATCGTCAGGATCCATAATCTGAAAATAATCAACAATTAACAAGGTTAATACGAACATCTACTGAATCAAATATTGAACCATGACAAAATGAAATAATATAATATTGTCAACCAAACTTACAAAATAACATTTCATCGTTCAATCCACAATCCTTCATTGTGGTCGGACCTTCGATATTCAAAATTAGTTACATTATCTACCTCCATCGGCAACCGAATAGGTACATCTGTTTCATCTTCACAGTCGTATTCATCCTCATCAACAATATTATCAATCCCAACTATCGATCTTTTACTCTGCATTACAATAGACCATCTGGGATTAGACTGATCACGACAGTAGAATACTTGTTTTGCCTTTGATGCAACAATAAAGGGTTCATCAGTAGGAGCCGCTGTCGTTAAATCAACTAGCTTCATACCATGATCCTCCTCACGATATCCCTGTTTGTTGTCCACCCATTTGCAACGAAATACGCAAGTTTCATAACTAGTGTAATTCAAGACCCAAATATCCTCAATAACACCATAATATTCGTTCTTCAGTGTATTACGACTTGTTCCTGTGAAAATGTCTTGTGAAGCGATAAGATGCACACCACTGTTCTGGTTTGTCGATTTACAATCTTGACGTGCAGTGTAAAAAGAAAATCCATTTACATCATATCCTTCATACGACAACACATCGAGATTTGGACCAAGTGCCAACAACTGGATCATTTCATCCACGTTCCTTGAATCTTCATACAACACCTTCTGTCTGAACCACTTAACAAATGTTGCATTCTGCTCTTTTTTTTAATTTGGCATTACTCATCGTTGGGTGTTTTGTTTTGAGGTACGCTAGGTGTGCATCGAAATACGGTTCAACAACTTCTGAATGATTCAACACTTGTACTGAATGTTGACCATGCAGTATTGTTATGGCTTCATAATCATCTGTAAACCCTCTGCGAATCAGATGATCCTTAATCTTGTCCACACCTCGGTATTTGAAGTCGTTCTTGCAATCGACACAAGGACATCGAATATATCCCTTATCCCTTGGTTTAAGATTGTCAACAAGGACTTTGCAAAATTTATTGACCCCTTCTAGGTACTTGATGTCCAATCTGTCACTGTACATCACCGAGCGCTCCATCTCCTTTTTCAACACACACCAGATGTCGTGAACTCGTTCCATTGATCTCCTTTTTTTATTTACAGATTTAACAACCTAAACCTATCCAATCACCTTCGATCTCACCTAGGAACAAGTTAATAATATACAGTAGTTCAGTGATAATTTCGGCAGCATTACCCTACAGTTCTCCTAGTGTAGATATATATATATGAATCGTTTCAATTCATATATATATATATATGTACACTAGAAGAACACTAGGGTAATGCTGCTGAAATTATCACTGAACTACTGTATTATTAACTCATTCACAACCTAGATGGTGAGATCAAAGGTCATTGGACAGTCCCAACAGGGACTATCTAAGACATACCTCTATCAGGTAAATCTCAGACAGGTAATTCTATGTTTGAATTGATTTTCCATTGTTTAATAGAAAAACAAAAATAAATTGAAACATTTTAAATACCAACCTGATGAGTACTGGATGGTCAGCGCGAACACATAAGATAGAGAAGAGACAAGTAGACAGATGTTCTTGCACGTAGTATATGACACCTATTCAATGAAATAATAATAAGGTTAAATTCTGGAAAAAATTTGGCATGACCTTTACGTATTTTTAGGTACTCCACACTTTTTTATATATGCAAATCCAAACACAATAACAACATTCTCAGCAAAACGCACACAATAGACATCATCAGAATGGGAAGCATGCATATTATATTTATGTCAAGCAGCAGCAGTTTATAGTGGATCACTCAAATTAGTAAGCATGCCACTAAAATATAGAACTTAGAATCATAATTAAATTCGAGTATTATACCAGTTCGATCTGTTTGCTCCCCTCGCGTCTTCAGTCTGATTCTGGTCGAGCTCGAAGCAACCTGGAAATCGCCAGTTCAAAAAAATAGTTAGCGCAATGAGGAGGGTAACAACGACAGAAAAATGTAGCTTTAGATATATTAAAAAATAATCAATTGGGATTTTTGGTTTACGTCAAGATAATTAATCAATTGAATCTAAAATAAGTAAGTTTTAGTTCACAAGAAAAAGGAAATTAATTGCTAGCACTATGCCAGAATACTACCGTGGGTTCAGATCAGGCAAGCCGGTGGCAGAGGTTGACGTGCGTGGCAGCAGTTAGGGCGACAACCGGTCTCGTCAGATATTCAAGACTGCGACTTCAATCAAGAAATGATAAGTTCATATTAAAAGTTATAAAAAAATCAAAAATGGTATTGTGCAAGAGATGAAAAAATTTAAGACTGTGAGTAATTCTATGTTTGAATTAATTTTCCATTGTTTAATAGAAAAACAAGAATAAATTTGAAACATTTAAATACCAACCTGATGAGTACTGATGGTCAGCTAGCGGGAGGTAGAGGAAGAAGAAACGGGATATGTAGTAACACCTAATGATATTATGATAAGGTTTATAAAAAAAACATGAATAATTGAACAAATGATCAAACGAATAAATTTTGAACAAACCATGTTTTAATCATTCTTAAAATACTAACCTAGTGAGTAGTGATGGTCAACTCGGAAATGGCCATGGAAGAGGAATTTTTCAACCGTAGTAACACACACCTATCCAATGAACTTAGAATAAGGTTTAATTCTGGAAAAAATTTGGCATGACCATTGCGTATTTTTAGATACCCCACACTTTTTTTGGCAAAAACAAACACAATAGCAGCATCAGATCAAGGTTCAAGTGATTCTCAATAAAACACACAGACATTTAAGCATCATTCGCAGCAAAACGCACAGACACTTAGGGATAAAAATAAGACCTTGTCATATATTAAGGACGGGGATCAAGACACTAACCAATTAACAAACAATAATAATGGAGTTGGGCTGCAAATAAATGCTAAAGTTTTACAAATTAATTACCGGAGTGGCGATGAGACTCCGGCGGTGGATGGGCCGCGATGGTGGAGGATGAAGACGACCTTCAGGCAGCGGGAGAACAATGCAATCTCCCTTTGAAGTAACCTACAAATCGCCAAAGAAAAGAAAAATAGTAACATATAATTGTGTCCTTCAATCTTATTGATAACGAGCTAAATGGCATGTGCAATTTCCAATAATAAAAAATAACTCGGTAACTTTCTAAACAATGAAGTTACTTAAACTAATTAATTAAATAAAGAAATTACAAAAGTTCCCAAACAAATGCAATGAATCTGGTTGTTAAGTAAAACTGTCTGTAGCTGATTGCAACTGCTTAGCTACTAGTATTGACAATTTGATGTCATTTAAGCAGTACAATAGTATATTATTAATGCAACATAAAACTTACATCATAAGTTATCTAGCCTTATCTGTTCCATAAGTCTAGCTGATTCTCATATACAAATCTAGGCACCACACCACCTGTTTTATCTTTGGGGATTAAACTTGTGCTACTCATTACTATAGTTTGTCACATTTTACAGCTGTAATTCTTCCAACCGTACAATCATTTATTTGTTTGTTATATAGTACTCTTGTTTGTTCATGATCTGTTGTGCCTTTTCTTTTGACAATTGACGAAACTAAAGATATTTGTCAAACACATACAAGTGGATGAAAGATCCTTCTTTTAATTTCCTTTGGCACTAGGAAAAAGATAGCAGCTAGGAAAAAAGAAACAGTAAGTTCACTGCTCGTTTGTGTGTGTATAAATATATACGCATATCAGTAACATAGCAGCTAGGAAAAAAAAAAGATAGCCAATTAAATTCAGCAATACATATATATATATCTATATACACACATTCTCTCTCGGTCCCATCATCTCTTTTTTTTTCTTTGGCTGCTGTACCCGGTTATTGATATGCATGTAAATATATTTACACTCAACATATAGCTAGGCATGACTGGCTACCATCTTTCGATTATTGATATGCATTATATACTCACACCCGATCCTACCTATTCATATTTGTACAGAACATCACGTTAGAAAGTTTAGTAGCCAACAAACATTTTCTATTCACTGCTATTACTAGTTTAATATGCGCATGTATATATAATACACATTGACTTCCGCTAATAACATGCCTATATTCACACAGACAAACTGCTTGTCACTCCCTATTATTTTTCCTAGCCTGGCTGCTATCCTCATTGTCGGTATACATATATATAGATATATAGACACTCGTAACTACCCATTGCTTTCCTAGCTGCTATCTCCCATTATTGATATATATGCATAGCGAGCAGTAGTACATTTGTGTTACATAGATATACACATCCACACAGATATCAAACTTCAAAGGCAGACATATTATATATATTGTACGATCAAAATTTTGTAATTCACTCCTCAAAAGCATAATCAGCCACACTAATCAAAAAATTGCTAAAACTTGAGTTTAATTACCGAAGAGATGGTGGAGGTGAGCACGCGATTCAGGCGAGAGGGGAGGTTGGGGCAGTGGAGCGTGCTTCACTGCTTGGCGAGTGGGGCAAGTGGCGAAGGAGCTAGCGGAACTGGCGGCAAGTGGGGGGGCGGTGGCGGGTCGGAGGCGTGGTCGATTTCGTCTGGCGCGGCCGGCTTTGTCGATGGCGAGCTGGACTTGGCGACGGAGAAGCTGGGATGATGAAGCAGAGGTGGGCGACGGCGGTTAACGACGGCGAGGGTGGTGGGGTGGTGGTGGGGCGACGGCGAGTTGAGGAGCTGGAAGAATCACCGGAAAAATTCAGAGCAGAGAGGGAAAATCGAGCGAGGAAGAAGAAGGAAAGGTCGGGGGGTTTTAAGTGAAAGAGTTTTTAAACGACGGTTCACTCAAAACCGTCGTTTAAAGTCGTCACTGTACCAGTTTTAAACCACGGTTGTTTAATAACCGTCATGTTAAAATGTTACGAGGCGCAATATAAACGACGGTTACCCCGTAACCACCGTGGTTTATTTTTTCACCGCCAAAACATAAACGACGGTTTCTTACAACCGTCGTTTATTAGTGCCTAAAACACGGTTCTCTGACCAACCGTCGTATAAAGTCTCGCGGTTAGATGGTTTTGTGACGGTTTTATTATTAACGTGGTATATAATTTTTAAACCACGGTTCCCACTAAAACCGTGGTTTAAATGGCGTCGCATAAAATCTTTTTTCTACTAGTGATTCCTCCATTCCAAATCTCTTCAGCAAATCCTTTACGTACTTCTCTTGGGATATGATAGTCCCTTTGTCATTTTGCTTGACTTGAAGTCCTAGAAAGAACTTCAATTCTCCCAGATCACTCATCTCAAATTCCTTTTTCATGAATGCTTCAAACTTTTTGCAATATTTCTCATCAGAGGCCCAAAAATTATATCATCAACATATACTTGCACAATTAAGAAATCCCTCTTGTTATTGTACATAAACAAGGTTTTATCCACCTTTCCTCTTTTAAATTGGTTTTCCAAGAGATAGGAGAAAGATGATCATTCCATGATCTTGGAGCTTGTTTGAGCCATAAAGAGCTTTGTCGAGTTTAAGTACCATGTCCTTTCCTTCTTGTGTCTCAAAACCAGGAGGTTGCTCAACATACACTTCCTCTTTGATGTACCCATTTAAGAAGGCACTTCTGATGTCAAGTTGAAAGAGTTTGATCCTTTGTGTGCAGCAAATGCAATTAGTAATCTGATGGACTCCATCCTTGCTACTGGAGCAAAGGTTTCTTGGAAGTCTACCCTTCTTGTTGACGATATCCTTGAGCTACTAGACAAGCTTTGTTTCTGAAAACTTCTCTCATCTTATTCAGTTTGTTTCTAAAGACCCTTTTTGTGCCAAGTACTCCTTGATGTGAAGGACGAGGCACAAGATGCTAGACTTTGCATCTTTCAAACTGGTTTAGTTCTTCTAGCATTGCATTGATCCAGTCTGAGTCTGGAAGAGCTTCCTTGACGTTCTTGGGCTCGATGGGTGAGACTGTCGTTGAGAAGGCTAGAAGATCTCGAGTTTGTGCTCTTGTTTGAGTTCCTTTGGATATGTCTGATATGATATTCTCCAATGGATTATTTTTGTACAAAGCACGAGATTGATGAATGGTTGATGGAGATAGAGGATCCTCGACATCATTGTTTCCTTCGTCGACCTGTTGTTGACCTATCGCTGACCTGTCGGGCAATTTTTCTTCAGTCAGTGATTCATCTTTGGTATTATCTGTGTGATCCTGATCAACTAGATCAAATCAAGTTCTTCATCTTCATCAAATTTCTTGATCTTGAGTATGTCAGCCTCATCCAAGACCACGTGCACACTTTCTTCCACCTTCAGTGTCCTTTTGTTGTATACTTTATATGCCCGGCTTCTTTCAGAGTATCCAAGGAAGATGGCCACATCGCTTCTGGCATCAAACTTTCCAAGGGGACTCTTTTCATTGTTGTGGACATAACATTTGCAACCGAAGGTCCTGAAGTGACTTATGTTTGGTTTTATTCCCTTGATTAACTCATAGGGAGTTTTGTTGAGGATAGGTCGTGTGAGCGTTCTATTTGTGACGTAGCATGCAGTTGCCATTGCTTCTACCCAGAAGACCTGAGGAAGACTACTCTGATACCAATTGAAACCAGCAAGCACTCCTGATGCGTCACCGACGTGTCGTGGACGTATCGTGGACTCTAATAAAACTTGATAGTTAAGGAATGGACGTGAGATAAACTTAAACTGGAAAACCCATTTCAATTGAGAATTTACACACACAAAATTCACTCAATCTCCTTTCCCCCACACATAGAATCCAGGGACAGTTTCGACTTTATCCTTAACCCCCTCCTGACTATGGGCCTACGGTTCACCAACCGTTCCCTGACTTGTCGGTCTATTAAATACCCAATGTATTGATACTCTAACCCAGTCTTATCTAGCTCACCAACTCTCTAGCACTTACACACACTCCTAAGTTTGATCCACACTTGCCCAGATTATCTCTTTCTTTTCTCTCGTACAGGCATACTTACATAAGGAATAAATGCAAGTATATATACACGGTTGTTAGGATGTAACTACCGTCCTATTAGTCCCTAGACATCTAGGAGTCGACTACAGCTTCAATTATTCACATAACAGCCACACTAGACTTGCAGAGAGTCTTCAACTTGATCTGGAGGCATTTGGACTACGTGTCGCCTCATGGTTGGTCACGTTTGGTGGCAGCCCTCTTGATAGGTCGATCACCACTTGTGTGCCCCACTTGCCTGATTTTGTCTGGCTCATTAAATGCTCTTCTGAATTTATTGCGGCTATGTAATGATGTTCATTGATAGCCTTGTTATCTTGTGCATTAATGATCTTCTCCTTTTGTCGTGAACTTGTCGTGAACAAGTTGCTTATGTGGATGTATGTGTCTTATCTGAATGTGTCGATCCTTTGCAGTCTTTTGTCTTTGTTTTTCATCTTTAAGCATGAGAGATATCTTTGTGCGGTGTCTGAATGGTTTTTTGTGCTAGAAGTTCTACGGAGCTCTCGCAGACAGGTGCCCGACTGGTTAGGCACATGTCGTGGATTGAGTGTGCTTGCAACCTTGCGTGCTAAGCCACTCATTTACCTGTCTATCTGAATCATGACTCTTGACAAACGCATTAGATAGACAATACAAGGTCTAATATCATCAAAACTAAAGGATCTTGTCTTAACAATAGTGTGGAGTCATCTATTGATGCAGTCAAGCATGGAAGGTTTAGACTGTCAATATCCTCCAGACTAATTACGTATACATTTTTCCATCTTTTATCCCTTAACAACTTCTTTCCATCACTCGGACTTACTATGCTACAGTGTGTAGAATAGAAGTGGACTGAGTTACCTTGGTCACAAATTTGAGATACACTGAGCAAATGGAATTTTAAACCATTTACTAAATTGACATTATCAATGACATAATCTGAAGTAAAACCAACCTTACCTACACCGATGATTTTTTCCTTTATGTTGTTACCAAAGAAACATGTTCCTTGGCTTCCTGGTTTGAGTGAGAAGAATTTCCACTTGTCTCCTGTCATATGTTTAGAGCACCCACTGTCGATGTACCAGTAGGGGTCCCTTCCCACTCGATTTTGCGCTCAACAAGTTAGTAATATGGGGTTAGGGTCCCAAGAATGTTCGGACCCATTTCCACCAAGTGACATTGTTCTATGATCATCCTTAACTACCCATATTAGCCCGATTTTCTTTAGTTGTCAATGCCTCATAAATCTCGTCCTATGGCATTTAGCTTCGTGATGACCGGGTTGTCTGCATAGGTGGCAGATACCTCTTAGACGGGTTCCCAATGGGTGTCCGGCTGGTCGTTTGTTCTTCCACATGGGTGTCCTAGCATAATTTTCTAATTTTGCATGCCTTTTTTTAGTGGACACTAGTTCTTTTTCTTTCTTGTCAAGTGCAGCAATCAATTCATCGATTTCAGGTTGTTTTCCTAGCTTTATTTTCTCATGGACAAACAAGAATTTCACTATAGTCAGTTTGTAATTTTTTAGTGTATTCACTACCTTATCCTTATCTGAATTTTTCCTTAGCATTTTATTTTCTTCTAAAAGCTCTTTGTTTTTATTTTATAGTGCCTCTAGTTGATCAACCAATATAAGGGAAAACTTTCTGAGTCCTAGAAGTTCAGCTTTTTGAACTTTCCTTCTAAGTCGAGAGTAATTTATCTTGGTTTGTTCCTCTTTCTTCTCTAATTCTGACGTTTTCCTGTCTTGTGCCATCAAGCAAACTTCCTTAAGGCAAAGGTGAGCCTTTTCATCCCCAGAGAGGTCGCTACCTGTGGTTTGACTATCATCACTGAGTTTTGAGTCTCCCCCTCCAGCAACGAAGGCTTCTTTCTTTGGCTTTTTATTGAATGATCTCCTGATAGGTTTCCTGATCCTGTCGTTGTCCTCTCGAGGTCGTTGCGGGCATTCTTTAATGTGATGCCCACGTTTTGATCATCCAAAACACTTGTCATTGCTCTTTCTTTGGTGATCGTCAGATTCCTTGGAGTCCTTTCCTCTTCTCATATTATTCTTGAGATATTTTCGAAAATACCTTTTGGCATAGAGGACCATCTCTCATCGTCTTCTCATGACTCAGATTTTTCATTTCCAGCTACCTGAAGGGCTATGGCTTTTCCTTTTTCTCTTATTGAGCTTTCTAAACTTCTTTGTTGTAGCTTTAGCTCAAACACTATTAATGATCCTAGCTTGTCCGCCAGAGACATCTTTGAGAGATCATGGACTTCTTGCATGGCATTGACTTTGCTATCAAAGGACGCAGCGAGAGATCTGAGGAATTTTCAAATTTGATCTTCATTTGAGATAGTTCTTCCAAGTACAAGCATTTCGTTGATCAGCTTAGTGAATCTAGTGTGCATTTTAGAAATGCTCTCCTTTTCTTCCTTCTTGAATAGCTCCCAATGAGTAAGCAATAGTTCAATGCGAGTCTTCTTGATTTCGTCATTTCCTTTATAGGTAACTTCTAGAGTTTCCTAGATTTCCTTGGCTGTTTTAGCTGAGGCTACCTTGGAGTACTGCTCAGGTAGTAATGCACAATGTAAGATACTTACTCCTCGTGCATTGAATATCAGCTTCTTGATTTGATCATCGGTCATGTTGTCGACTGATATGTCTTGTCCTTGAGTGTCTTGAAAGATATATTCACCACGTGATACTACCCTCCACATCCTTGGATCATCAGACTTGATATAGAACTTCATCTTGTTCTTCCAGTGAGTGTAGTTCTCTTCATTGAAAAGTGGTGGTCGATTTGGTGCAGAACCTTCTTCTGACCCAGTAGGTTTGAATGAGACATTTTGATCCTCTTCCAAAGCAGTTAGCTTTCTAGAAGAGACCTGCTCTGATACCAATTGAAACTGGCCAGTCCTCCTGATACGTCCTCGACTGGTCGTGGACGTCTCTTTATCCTCTATGAACTACTTGATATTTCAGGGGAGTACTAGATAAACTCAAACTGGAAACTCCTTTTCGATTGAGAATTTACACACAGAAATTCACTCAATCTCCCTCCGTCCTACCTACGGACTCCGAGACAGTTTAGGACTTTATCTCTAAGTCCTTTACCCTCTCCTGACAGTAGGCCTATGGTTCCCCAACCGTTCCCCGACTGATCACTCTACCAAATACACACAGTATTCATTCACCAACCCAGTTCTACCCAGCTCACCAACTTTCTAGTACTTACACACACTCAGTCTGATTTGCACTTGCTCTAGTTATCTCTCTTTTTTTTTATGACCAAGTTAATTTACATAAGACGTTGTACATCATATTTATACAGGTATGTTTAGATGTGTAACAAACATCCTATGATCTCCTAGACTCTAGGGGTCGTTTGCTTCTTCATCCCAGCAAAATAGCCACGCTCGAATATAGGCTGATCTACAAGTTGCTTTGGAACCGTCAGGACACGTGTCGCCCCGTGGTTGGACACATTGGATGTGTGTGCTCAGGTGGTCGGTCACCACTTGCACTCTCCACTTGCCTAATCTTGTTTGCCTCATTAATGCTCATTAATGCTCTCCCAGGCTTTATTTAATGTTGTGTAATGAGTGCCTCTTAATAGCCTGGCCTTGTCTTGTTATCTTGTTCATTAATGGGCAAAAATTTGTCGTGAGCTAGTTGCTTATGTGGATGCATGAATGTGCATGAGTTTGTCGGCACACTTGATGTATTTTGTCTTTCTACTGCGTCTGATACATGAGAGATATGGTTGTGTAGTATTTAACTTATTGTGTGTACTAGAAGTTCTATCGGAGCTCTACCAGACAGGTGCCCGACTGGATGGGCACATATCATGAAAGGAGTGCGCTTGCAACCTTGCATGCTAAGCCACTCCTCTAAGTGTTTGTCTGAATCTTAAGTTCAACCAACACATTAGATAAACAACACGGGTTTGTTATCATCAAAACTAAAGGATCTTGACTTAACACCAATTGAGTCAGTTCCTTCATAGGCTATCTTAAGAAAGCCACAGACTTCCTTTATAGATTGAATACCTGACACTTTTTGTTGATCACCCTCAGAAAGTGAGGATACGATAACACGCAATGCTTGCTTATTTTTACTAAGCAATTTCTTATCATTGTTGTTCTAGTCTTTTTCCTCCTTTGTTTCGGCACCCCACCTTCAGTAACTTGTGGAACAAAATCTCCTTTGGTGACAACAGTTCATAGATTGTAGTATATCGACATCTGTTGATCTCCCATCTGTTCACACCAGCAAGCATAGTTGAATTTGTAAGTTTTGGCGCTTTGATGTTGTAAGAACTCATCTTGATCGCCTCAGAAGATTTCTCTTCAACCGTTGGAAGGGGAACCTGCTTTGATACCAATTGAAAGTTCTTAAAACGTTATTTCTTTGTGAGTCTATCACTCACAACGAGCTGGAACTCTGAGAGTTGGTATTTCTATGAACTGTAACGTACATAGAAGGAATTAGTGAGAATGTATGTAGTAACACGTGAAAGCTCACTTTTATTAACTCGTATTTGTTTCAATACACCCTCACACTCTTAAGAGAACAGACTCTCCCTCGAATAATCACGTAATTCAACTTAGTCTCTCAAAATCTAATTGAATTACAAAACACAAGATTTTACTCTCAAAAGGCTCTAAGGTATTATCTCCTTTCTTCGCTCTCATAATTCATAACTTCTCCTTAACCTAAAGACTTCTATATATACATATATCGATTTCCATCAAATTTTTATCTTTAAAGATATAAAATATCTTAAAGATAAAAACCTAGCGACTAACTGAGATATTAAATATAAAAGATATTTCCTAAAGCATTTGTTAAAGATATAATCAGTTCTGAATATGGCTGAGGTCGGTTTAGCACGGCGAGAATTTCACCCGACAGTTAAATAAATTCAAGACTCATATTCTTGTGTCTGTAACTCGACCACAGTATGTTACTGCGTATGTCTTGACCCTTACTTGGTTAGTTTGTTGAATCAATATCTCCGCTGCTTTCCCCCGGATCTCACAAATGAGGAGTTACGATCCAGCGTAAGAGTACAAGAGCACATAAATTCGGCTTGGTCCAGTCTAATATCGTCAACTCCCTGTCTAGTGTGATTTGTACCCCTATTTGTAGATGTGGTGGACATGTCTCTTTGCCATTGGCCAATCTCTGTCAGGCCATTTTATTTGTGTCTTGTCAGCCTGTCACTAGTTGTCTGTTGAGCGCTTTCCCTTTGGAGCGGTGTTTCCTTGTAGAGCTCATCATTCCATCCACAACAATACTCTTCTGGAGAGACATTATTACCTTGCTTTTCCTTTCAGTTGGATTCATATCCATACAGAAGATGAAGTGCCTAAACCGAGTGCACTAACCCGCCCACATTCACTACTACATTTAACCATTTAATTGTGGTAATATGCATAACAACTACACAACAGCGTAGTGTGTGTCGACTCTAATTTTATGGCTCCAATGAAATCAATCATAAATAATACAAATAAACAAAAAGGTGTAGAAGCTCTTTTGATTTGGTAAGTAATTACATTTAGAAGAGCAAAGATGCAGTAACCATGCAAGTTAGTGGAACAGAGATGTTATCATCTACAATATTTGAATATGGATTTGATTCTACAATTGTCGCAACCAAGGAGATCAATGCAACCCTATAGATGGTTGACTCCCAATTTAATTCAATGTATCCCCACCATGAGAAGTAGGAAAGCATCCTGTAAACATATCAACAAAAAATCAGCAATCAAAGGTTTGCAGTACAAGGTAATAATATGGGGAAATTTAATCAACATACTGACCCTAGTGAAACCATGAAGCCGAATGCAAACATCGAAATGCTACCGGCCCAACTTTTGTGCTTGTTATATGGTAGCCTTAACGATCCAAACCTTCTTCCAACTATATCTGCTATGCCTAAAAAATGAGACATTGAAAAAGCTAGAAGTTTTAATAAAGGGGGACTGACTTCATATCAATATTACTAATAAAAATGATGTTAATCAGGATAAAAAGAGAGAAGATGATATATTTTTCAAAAATAATTACAAAGGGTTATAGCTTATTACCATCACCACCACACATCATGGCTAAAGAGATCATACCCACTGGAGAATCACGCCAAAACACAAGAGCACAAATAGTTAATATCAACACATAATACAATGGGCCTCTTAGTAATTCCCTGAAAATAAGTTTAAAAAATACATTTAGAGATTAGTGTCAAATCAAACCATCAAGGATCAAATCATATAGAGTGCAAGTAAAAAGGGTTTACTTTGGGTTTCCTTCTCGGGTTACGGATTTAATCAACTCTTGATCACTTGCTAGCGACAAACCATAGATCAAAAGCCTCAAACAGTTGGTAAGAGGGACTATAGCAGCAATGTAGCGAGCTTCTGTAGATGTGCTAATTGAATAAAAACAATTGATCAAAACAACTTGATGATCTTGATAGAAGTATATAAGTAGACACTATCAAGGAGTACCTAAAAAGTGGCCATGAAGCCATGTAGAGCAAACCGGACAATATGTGAACTATCTTTCTGCTTAAATTCTGATTCAATACAAAAATGCAATGAGAATCAACTTAAATAAGAAACCTTAGCATTAAACAGTACTAAGTCATAACAAAAACAACATATTAACTAGTTGGAGTATATTAAAGCTCTATCAGCAAGAGGATTTCTTCAAAGACATAATCAACATTACTTAAGTCTTACCATGGGAACGTATAGTAGGACTAATATTTTTAAAGCAACCAAATCCCATTGAATCAAGAAAAGAGGTTTAGTTATTGAACCAGCCTAGATATATGTAAGTTAAATGAGATTTACATACTCATCTGATAACTTAATTGACATGTTAATAATTCAGTAATCAGAAATAACAGCAACTACTGATCAACATTGGTACAATTCATTCCTTCTAAGGTTTAATTTGAATTATAAATCTTATAATTCTTGCATTTTCCTAACAAGTCAACAAGCGAAAAAATATCTGACAATCTCCAGTACATGATCCTCATTATGCACCCTGTTTGATATGGATAATGACTTATTTCACACAGGAGCCTTTTCAGTTGACTTGAATATAAGATGCCATGGACACTACAGTATTCTTTTCACAGTGAGCGTAGGTACAGGAGTAGAGTAGTGTCATCAAATTAGATTTTGTTTAACTCACTTATGAGTGGTGACCCGCCACAAAATCCTTGTTGATTACATTTGTAATTGTACAGTTTATTTAGTCTTTATGTATTGCTCTGCCCTTGTGGCACATTTGGGCCTTGTGCCCCCAATTATCAAAAAAAAAATTGTACAGTTTGTACACATTAAAATTACAGATTTTATAAGCTTATCAAAATGTTGAAAAAATCATTATATACATCTTGTTAGTTCAGCAATCTCAGAATTCAATTAATATGTTTGTATATACATATGTTATGCCTTCATATAATAACAATACCGTTTTTATAAAACAAAAAATTCATATATATATATAACTAAATTAGATGCCCCAACATACCGAGTACAGTTGCCATTTTATTCACGTTTATGTCGATTTGGGAAATACATACAAGTACAACACACAGAGGAGTTGTCCTTTCAAGATCTACACGTGGGTAATGGCAACAAATCTACCGGCCTATTTTTCTTTCAGATCTGCATTTTTCCTGTTTGGTGTACACTAATACTGTGAGCTATTTCTTTCATTCTGTGAAACCTGCTAACTTCAAATTACTAAACCAAAAGGATTGGACTCAATCTCCAACTCACAATACTAATAATTTGACGGCTAATTTCTTTTAATATGTTTGGATTTACTATTTCTAAAACATTATTTATTCATATTTATATTTAACATAAATATTAATCCATGATATAAATTCAATTGAGATATGTGAAACTATTGTTGAAAAGATAAATAACTAAATTTAATTTATAATATAAAAGCGGGCCCGAAAATGAAAATACATGAGGATGCAGTAAACACGAAAGCTAAAGGATACCGAATTTTTCGGCGGTAACGAGAAAGGACAACTAATGACAACTGGATGGAGGTCCTCACATCACAAGTTCATTATGCCTTTTTGTTTTTTTTTTACTGAATACTAGATTTAGATTTAGTTACTGTTTCTTCATACTTGTTATACTCATTTTTACTATCAATAGTACATCAAACAACATTGAATCGAAAGAAATTCGAACTCGAACACGCGCAATTCGTTAATCATCTTATCGACAATGAAGGCCTCAGTTAACAGGAAACCGCTATCGATTCTATTATAACGTCAATGAACAAATTTGGGCATCGACTTTACACACTACTGTCTGACTGATTTGAGGATGACCGGGCGGGGGAATAGATACACAGAAAGAAAGAGAGAGAGATTCATTCACCTGCTGGATAATATTGCTCCGAGCGAGGCTATCCATAGCTGAGACAAAAGCATACGATCCGGCGAGAATTAGCACGGTTGCTCCGGCGTCTCGAGCCATCGTTCCTGAGGAAGCAACAACCAGTGTTCGTGGCGCGAAGAACACTCTTCCACGACGCAAAAATAATGACGAAGTGAAACCAGATAGATTTGATGCAGCTGATGTCTGTTTAGGCGGCAAATCGATTGGAAATCTGAGACGGCTTGAATTGTTGAGGGAGTAATTACAAGCTAATCGGCTGCTACCGATTGGAGGAAAGGTTAAGGGAGACCAGGCAGCTGCCATAGAAACAGAGGTCAGCTCGTCTCTGATATCCGTTTGTCACTTTCTACCGGAAATGGAGTCGCCAATAGAGAGAGACGAGTAGATATATCATATACTGCAAGTGCTGGTCCCGTGTCCTCAGGCATCATGAAATCTTAAGCCCATTGGTTGGGTATCTAATTGATAATAATCAATTATTATAATTTAACCTTAATGATTAATATTACAAACCGACCACGTTGGCCAGCAAAGGCAGCTATAGCTGCTTTTATATACAGTACGACGACCCTGGAGCTTGCGCCAGGGAGTAGTGTGGTATTTTGTACACCTGTCTTATTGTGGTTGGGTGGAAAAAAATAAATAGAAACTTTTTGTATAATGTTGTGTTTGAGAAAAAAAATGAAAAAAATAGAAAAGGTGTGCATAGACGTACAGTGTGCAAGGGGAGTGTTGGATTGAATTTTTTTTTTTCAAAATGTTATAACTCACAAAATATAAGTGCAAAAATAAAAAAAATTATACCATTGTTCATCATTTTCTGTGCTCTTCAAAACAAGAAGTATCATGAATATATTTTGGTAAACTTAAAATTTTATATTTTTAGTATGAGTATATATTAGATATTTTTAAAGTGAATCTTATTCATTAGCAAAATGAATCTTCTTTATAAATAAAATGAACCTTATTCATTAACAAAATGAATCTTACCCCAAACACTCTAAAAACCACCATAGTAAAGTTAAAAACGACAATATAAAGTGTAGAACTAATGCCAAAAAGATTACCCTACCCCAAACACCATAGGAATGCTATAAACGTCGAAGGCGTTTTTATGGTTTGTAGTAAACCCTAAACCACAAACCCTAAAAAACTGTCAAATAGTGACGACAATATAAAGTGTAGAACTAATGCCAAAAAGATTACCTACCCCCCCCCCCCCCCCCCCTCAAACACCCTAAAAACCACCCTCTCATAAGTTTGTGATATGATTAACTTTTACTAGTATTAAACAAATATTCACTTTTCTTAAACTTTGATTCACCTTTAAAAACCTATGATTCACTTTTCTTAAACCTCTGGTTCAATTTTCTTAAACCTCTTATTCACTTTAGTTAAAACAATCTTTATTTACGAAAATCACTTTCCTTAAACCTTTGATTCACTTTTCTTAAACACATGATTCACTTTATAAAAACCTCTGATTCACATTTTTTTAAACCTCTTAATCTATGCTTACGAGATCACTCTTATTACTCTGATTCACTTTGTAACAACTTGCTGTGATTCACTTTTTAACAACCTTTGATTCACATTTTTAAAACTTCTGATTCACACTAGTCAAACAATCAGAATCACTTTAGTTAAACAATCTCTGTTTATGATATTCGCTTTTTTTAAACCTCTTATTCACTTTTACGCAACTTTATAATTCATTTTTAACAACCTTTGATTCACTTTGTAACACCCTTTGATTCACTTTTCTTAAACTTAAGATTCACAATTAATTTTAAAAAATATGTACATACAAAAAAATGAAAAATAAAAAAATTTATCAAAACATACTCATGTTTGGTCTTATTTTGAAGAGCACGAAAAATGATGAACAATGGTATAATTTTTTTTTTTTTTCACTTATATTTTATAAGTTATGACATTTTGAAAAAAAAACTTCTCTCTCTCTCCCTCTCTCTGCTCCTACGTGTGCTTTGTTAACAAATTTCATTTTTTTTTTTCCTTTTTTCTTTAATTCCCTCCAATAAGATGTTGACATGTGACAAAGAGAAAAAAAACAAATATGCTCATCGCCACCTTACTATATGGCGCAATCGCCATCTTCTAATTCGCGTTTATATAAATGTGACCATGGTTAAAGAATAATAACCTGACATATTATTTTTGTCTGTTCAGTTTAAAAATTATCTTTTTTTTTGATAATTAGCGGCACAAGGCCAAGTAAACCACAAATGTGGCACAAACAACAGCGAGATGTGACCAGACAAAATCCTACTAGCTTACCTTTGACTTACTCATAACTATCTTACAACATCTCAATATAAAGTATTTTCTCCTCTATTTGGTCTTCCTATCTCTCTTTCCCTTACACGACAATTTATTGACCCGAGAAAGACTACCGAATCCCATGGTGGCTTTCTTCAAATGCCGCTCCTTCCTGGGGAAATCTTGCACTTTACTTGACTGATGCGGACCGGTAGTAGCCTTTAACCCTTCCTTGACCGTATGATTCTCTTGGTTTGACCTCATACTAGACTCTCGATGATATTTTCAATGTTCCTAAGCGCACGATTTTTCATCAAGCACCTGACAACCAAGCTGTTTAGCAACCAGAAGCGTCTGTCTTGCTTCTTCCTGCACAAAAGCCTCCTCGGGGTCTATCTCCTTAACCCCTTTAGCTCCTACCGGTTCGAAACCTGGGGGGTATTCTGGTTCGTGAAATAAGCCTCTAAGCTCTGCCCCATCCTCATCTTCCTCAACTATCACTGTCTGAGACTTTCCTATCTCCGGCTCCAGCGGGTTACTTTCTCCTACTGTAGTTTTCGAGTGTAATCCTACCTCGTCAAAGCAATCTTCCAATATGATTTTCTCCCTACACGACAGTTCTGAGACGAAACCCTCCTCTTGAACATGGCTCAAAATCTCTTCTACTAGCGGGTCAGGACATCCCCCCGACCTCGTGACTGGTGCACGAACGATAACCGGGTTACGAGAATCAGCCATTCTTGTTCCCACCATCTTACCCTGATCAGCGACACCAGACAAATTCTGACCATTGCGGGGAGATAACGATCCACTCCCCCATATCCATCACTACCCAATAGAGCCTGCCCCACCCAGTTCCCATGCCAACTTAATCCTTGCCCCAATAGGTAGGCCCTGCCTGACTAGAACCTGAAAAGGGGTACCGGCCCAGTAGTAAAAAGCAGGCTGACCCACCCCGTAGTAACATGCTGGGTACCACACAGAACCATCGTACCCGAAATGATTCTGCATTCCTACTCCCAATGCACCCTCCCCCTTACCGACAAGCGTGGTTCTCGCATCTTGGGAACCTGAACCGCCTTCTCGGAAATCCACACACATTGACTCGCCGCCCATCTTCCCTTCCTGACGAGAGCAGCCGCCGCCGCCTTGGGAGTCGCCGAGATTCCGGATACGGATCCGCACCACTGGGCGACGCTTCCTATCCTCCGTTCTCTCCTCTGATCTTGCCTCCGCCGGCTCAACCTGGATTACAGTGTTGTTCGATTCTAGAAAAATCTCCACGTCGCCCACTCGAAGCATCGACTGGTAAACACCTTCGGCAGGAGAGGCACCGTCTGGGACGGGACCAGAACAAGGATTCAGAATCGGATCCGACTCCTTAGTTAGCAACACATCTGACGACTTGCCGATTGAACGCTTATCACCAGAAATTGGAACATTCTGGGCCACTCGTGTCGACACCTCCTCAGCACCGGTAGAGTTCCCTTCTCTTTTAATCCTCCGCGGGTATTTGGCTTTACCAGCGTAGAGCTTGTACCCTAAAAACCTCTGACCGTGAATGGCTCTTGCTGCAGTCTCCACTTGCTCCCAATCTTCAAACTCCGCCAAAGCGAATGCCAAAGGATTGTTAGTGCGGGGCTTGCGGATTATGGAAAAATCCCCAACACCGGAGAAATCAGCAAGAACTTTGCTAACGTCTGCCTTCGAGGCATCACGACTAATATTGTCGATAAACAGTGTCGCACGTCTATCCTGGCTGGATTCGCCTTCAGAACTAGGGAGACAACCTACACCGTCCTTCACAGCCCTCACACACCTAGTCCTTCTGCGAAAAGAAAGATCTCCAAGCTTTGACTGCCGTGAGCAACTGCAGGAAATACTCCTCCTTGGACCCCTCGACCATCCTCTGCATTTCTTCCCGTGACATCTTGAACATCGAGAGATGGCGCCGCTGCAACCCCTCCTTGGACTAGCATGAAACTCCCGCCTTTTGCTCGACCACCTTTGCCCATTGAAAAACTTTGATCTGCTAGAACGAAGAACGCTCCTACTGCTCCCTCTCCACCGTTTCTCCTTCCGCCCTCTCTCCTCCTCCCTCCCTCTCATGATTCGTGATTGCGGCAGACTTTTATAAAGTTACCTAATGATACGCTTTGTGTTGCGTAAAACAATTGCAACAGCGGAAAGAGATTCGCATTTCGTATCTGTCTCCTCGATAATCAAATACTGCCACATGTCATAGCAAATGAGCCGTGCTCATCGAACGGAACCTTAGTGTAGCATTTTCATAGATCGACTGACAGTAGTCAGTGAATCATTATTGTTGATAGTTGATTTTTACGACTGCTGTGGTACGATCTTGCTGAAAATCTAAGCAAACAAGGGGAAGAACGCAAAAACACACACTACTACACTTGCAAGAATTGAAGAATATAAATGGCACGCAATACTTAAAAGTGTTTCAGGTATGTTCCAGTCCATTTAGACCCACACCCCCAAGTTCCATACTTGTGGGTCCACTATTCCGATCATTATTTGGTATTTCCCTTTTGGGCCACTTGTGGGTGAGGATAGGGGTGATCAACTAATCAAGAATCTGTATAGTGAGAAATAAAATTGGTTTTTGATCCATTCAGTTATAATCAAATTAATTAATTGATTTGACCGAATTTTTTAAATTAAATAACAAAAAACCAAACTGAAAATGAAAATTTTGTAGTTGGTTATTCAAATAACCAAAAAGTTTATGTAGGTAATCGGAGTAACCAAATTTATAATTTATTTTTTGCTGGATTTGACCGAATTACGCAAACAACCTCAAATACATGTTTAAAAACTATAGTGTTATTGTTGTCTACAAAAATCAACTAGTAGTGAAAGTTCAAGATAACCAGATGCATTACACATCAGCATGTTTCAAAAAACATAAATTATCACTCTTACAATCAAAAAAATTAGACAAATTTAATAAAGTGTCAGGGTGTGAGTAACATCCCTTTTTCTAAAATCCAATTACCTAAACATCATATAATATGTATAGCTATTTGAGTAGTTATAGCGGAAGTCTAATATGCACATACTTCACCAAAAGGGATGTTACCGCCGCTACGTGCCCAACGCACGTGACAAGGTATTCAAAAACCAAAAACCCATGGTACTCCCTACGCTCTCCCTCTCTCCAGAGGTATCCGTCAACAAGCCTCCCATCTTCCGATAGCCAAACGCCATGTTTCCTCCCTTAAGCCACCTCCAGCCTAACCAGCCCTCTTTCCATCTCCGCCCTCCCTCCAGCCTTTCTGTTTACCGCATCGTCAGTTTTCTTTCTCCTTCGCTGCAACCCCATCTTTATCCACTTCGATATCGTTTCTTCCCATCGATAACTCCAGCTAAATTCCCGTCCTCACCTTCTCTCGCCGCCGTCATCGGCCCTAGATATGGGGAAGTATGGAGCTCGAGCTTGGAGAAAAGGTCGGAGGCGTAGATGCAGTTGTTCCCCTCGATGGGAAGACTTGCAACCAAGCAGGAGATTCCATAAGGTCAGGTGCGACCGTGGGTTGCAAATCGATAAACCAAGGTTTGAGCGAGATTTCTCATATGTCCAGTCCCGTCAGGGTAAAAGCAGCTCTAGAGGTAAAGTTACTACCACAATTTTCATTGACAACATTGATAGAGGAGTGTCAGAGTTTCAGTTAGGCAAAATAGTGGGAAGATTTGCTAGATGGGGTAGGATTTACATTAGTAGGAAACAGAGAATGTGGAATCAAAATGCATGTGCCTTTGTCGATGTCAACCATGTCGATGATGCTACAAGAGTTATTGAAGGCATCAAAGGCTGGAATATTAATGGGAGCAGCCTTTGGGCAAGAATGGAATTTCAGGGTCTCAAAGCAAAGGAGCGAAGAGATGAGCCCGCTAGTGGATCGTTTCAGCCAAAGGTGCATAAGGAGAAGAGCAACGTAAAGTCCAGGCTCTCTATTAAGGTTAAAGCCGATGCAGGAATGAAAAATTGCTTGTCTAAATGTGTGGTTTCCATACTACAAGAAGATAAGAATCCTAAGGAAGCGATGGAACTCCTTTGTTGTCGGTGGCCAAATATATCAGGTTTACTAGCTCTCTCGAGGAGAAAATTTCTCATGCTTTTCAATACATTACATGAGGCTAAGGAAGTTGTTAACCAGGCCCAATCAAAAGTTGAGGATTCGGGAGGTCTGATAGTGTGCCATTGGGAAAGGGATGACCAAATTGAGAAACGTAAGACGTGGGTAGTTATTCGGGGAATTCCCCTACATGCTTGGAACAAGGTTAATGTTCAAAAAATCACACAAACCGTGGGGGATATTATTAAGATAGAAGAAGATGATGATCAATTTGTTAAAAACGCTGAAATCAGGGTTCAATTAGAAACCTTGACACTTCAAATGACTAACTGGAAAATTACAGCCAAAGTTGAGAGCCAGTCTTTCCCAGTTTCCATAGTTGAGGTCGGTGACATGAGGGTCATTCGCAAAGCCGCAGAGCCTACTGAGAGCATTGTGCAAATCCCTGTTGCTGATGTTTTCCATAATTGCGGTCATCCAAGCCCAAATAATTCTGTGCAATTACAAAAGGAAGGGGGAGGAGAGTCTAATTGTCCAGAGATATCCCTAGCTAACGGTTACCAGATATTGGGTGAAAAATCGTGTGATTCCCAGTCACGACTCGGGGTATGTCCACCATTGGTCCTGTAACACCCCTCTCCTTAATCACGTAATAATCTCTCTCGTAGCAATAATTAAAACGTCTTACAGCGGAAGAATAAATAATAATAACAAGACTCTCTCGGGTGTCACCGGCCATTACTCGCCCATGCGAGCAACGAAGCCAAACTATATCCAACAACCAACATAAACAAACTGCTAACCGTCGTGATAACGAGAATATTCCTATACATCATACTAAGTCCACACTTATAAACATCGACAAGTGAGCGTCTACCCAAACTTGAATATACATAGCCGTACCATAATACAACTCCATGTGCGGTAATTTAAATAAACTCTAATTACCCTGTTCCCGCACTTCGGCTTCGGCGATAATCAACAACCTGCATAATGGTGCAGTATCAGCGATAGACGCTGAGTATGCCGGGCCTGGACCCTATTGATCACTTAGTCATTTTAAACCATCTTATTATTAGATTGGTTTCATGCTTTACCATTTTACAGTTATAATCAATACTGTAATAAACATGTATAATATACATAATCATCCATCCAATGTTCATAACCACTAAACCATCCATCCAATCCAAACATTCAATATCACAACACATTTGTATCGAACGTATCGAATAATTGCAGTAAAATGTACAATGTCAATCGTCGTAGCGTACAGTTTCCATAGTTAATTTAATTTGTCCTTCAAGGCCCCATCCAAACCATGTTTAATTAATTACCAGTTGGGCGTCAGGTTAGGACAATCCGATAACCTCACCATGGACAGTAGTCCTCTCGTACACACAAAGGTGCTCATTTTGCCAGAGGTCCGGAGGCCCCTGACTATTCACTTTTGTCTCGTAAGACGTCCATATAAAAGGCCGTAGCCACCTGACCCACGATCCAAATAGGGCTCGTTGGGTATAAACCGGAGCGGAACCCAATCGGGAACCCCTCAGTGATCACAAATGCGCAACCAAGTAGTCGTAAACTACCGGGATTCATCACCTCAACTAATACCCTCTCTTCATAATGTTTAAGTATTCTCGTAGTCTTATGGAGAATATAATTATTAATTAGCTGTCCAATGGGTCTCACGCATACTAGAAGTAATCTAGGTATATTCATGTTCGAGATCCATGCTCTAGAGACGACAAGTCGTGGACTCATCCCTAAGTCTTTTACTTAGGTTTCCATATACTTAATATTAATACTATGGGTATTATATCAAGTAACCGTCATGTCATCACATTAACATATATGTATGTTTATATAAGTCGATCTATAGTCGACGTAGTGTTAGTCCCGTAGGACGCTCGTGCATAAATAATTACCGCAGTAGCACACAGTCACATACATGTATCCAAAACACTTAACACACAAGTGATATCAACCAAATCCGAGCCCAAGGAGCTTCCTTAGGACAACTCGGATCAAACCCCTTTACATACCATTCACCAAGACCTAGGATGCGCAGTGTAGACCACTAGCTCGTCAAGCGTCCTCGTCTGAAGTATGATCTAAACGGTAATAAACTATAAGTCAGTCTCCATGACTAACTACATCCGGTATTTCCGAATAACAAGTAACCCGATAGTTCATCCCCGGATTTCTACAGTTATTTGTTACGGGTTTCTCTAAACCAGTCGGCTTGTTACTAAAACTCGTATGTCAAAATATTTCGACTGTTAATTTTAAATTCATTATATTTCTTTAATCTTATCCATCATTTAATTTAGGTATATAACCTATAGTTGCATGGATGCATGCATTGTTATCTTATATTGTATTATTTATCATATTGTATCATTTTCCCACCATCCATTATAATACATCGTATTATATAATCCATTATTTTAGCAAATTATATTTGCATTCAAATCTCATAACTTATAGTTTGTAACTATTTTACATGTAATAACCACCACCATTATATTATATGGTTTCCAACCATAATATATATATATATCCATCCTTATATAGATTATTCTTGTATATGTATATCTTTACCACATAGGTAAGTTCCATGAGTTGTAAAACTCTTATATTACATGTTACATTTTATCATCTTATATTAGATGATTATTCCCATTAGTTGTATTATATTATACAACTTATATTAAGATTATTATCCTAATATTATGTAACAATTTATGTTGTATAATTACAACTCCTAAGGTTTAACCAATAAATACCTTAGTTTATAAATCTTATTTATTCATAGTTTGTCACATTATTTAATGTGAATATCCCTTACTTATTTTAATTCCATTTAAAACCATTAACACCATATAATTGTTATAACATTTATAACATAGTAGACCTTAGTCTAAAATTCATATTCCAATCTTTTATAATTCGGTATACCCCTTTAATTTATTTAAATTCCATTTTGACCACATAACATTATGTAATGTTATACCATATATTAATATCATATAATATGATATCTTTATTCCCTTTAATTTATACCCTATAGTTTTTATACAAAACTATATATATATTGCCGCATGGGCACCATATCAAAACCTTATTCTTTTTCGTATTCCATAGTTTCCTTTATTTACAAAATCACCCCATTATTTATAACATGTTATATATATCATATAATATAACATTTTTAACTTATAAAATGGTATAACCTATGGTTATATTTTTATAAAATTCTGAACAGACCTCAATATATTCTATAATTGCCATTTGGCCCAACTTATAACATATAGTTTTATAATATCGCTAAACTATATATTATACATATATCTTATTAAATACTCTTATATAATTCTAAAAATCACCAAATTTCACCAAAGGGTTATAATTAACATTACCAACCCATATATATTCGGTTATCACCATTCCACCACATATATTTATCCAAAGTGTCATAATGACATAATAACTATATATTATACATATATAGTTTATTTTAATTCCAAAATCAACCCAATAAATTTCTAAAAATTCCTAATAGCCCATGGGTGTTTATAATACCATTTTGCACCCTTTATTTTCAGTAATAACATATATACCACATATGTTATAAAATTGTTACAATTAAATACTTATCTTATTATAAAACCTTAAATAAGTCATTTAACTTATCTAATTTGGTCAAAACCTACCATATGGTCAAGGTTGACTACCTTAATATTTCCTTGACCACAAATTCCTTATAATTACGGTTTATAAAATAAATTACACATAAATGCCCAAAAATGCATTAAACTCTTGGCCTTACACACATCTTTTCCTTATTTACCAATTTTCTACATAATGTCTTAAATTTGACAATTATGCTAATTAATTAGTTATAAAATTTACTAAACCATTCTTTAATCACCTAAGGTCAAAATAAGACCTATAAACCTTGTTCACTCACGACACAAATTATACACATATGTATAATTACATATTAATATACCAAGTGAAGGTTTACATGATTTATACCTTGTTTTTGCCTAGTTAAGGCCTTGTTTGGCCACGGCTATTTGAAGATAAAGTTTCCACAACATTATTTACATGTTTTCAAACAGCAATTAAGGCATGATTTGTCTCCAAGCAAGATCTAACCATAAGAAGTGTTTTAATGTATATTTCAAGGTAAAATTTACCTTAGAATAACAAGGTAAGCAAGAGTTGTCTTCGGCCTGCTTATACAGAAGGTAAAGAGCATCAAAAGAGCTACTAAACCAAGGCTTAAAACGGGTATAACTCAGATTACAAGATGGCTAATTTTTACCTTGATTAAAATGCCAAAAATGGTGTTTTTGGCTTGGATCTGGCTATACCTTGAAGCTCTTGATATACCAACTGAATAAGTATGTTAAGAAGAAGATAATAAGGCTAGGAGAACAGGTTTTACAACCGGAATCAAAGAGAATCAAAAGATAAGTGCTTAAAGCACATTTTTATACCTTAAGAACAAGATTAGATTTCTCCACCTTCTTCCCTTGTTACAGCCGAGATTTGCCCTCTTTTTAACCTCCAAAACAACCTAGAAACATTGATGGAAATGGTTGATGCTTTGCTCCATGGAAAGAGGAAAGAATTGTGAAGAAAATGAACATAAAATGGCTTAATAAGCTTACCTATGTCAATTGTTGTTCTCCTCTGTATTTGGTGTGTTAGCCACGGTTTTGAGAAGCCAAAGAGAGGATGAAGAAGGTTGGTGTCGGCTGGGAATGAAGGTAATGAAGAAAAGTAGCTTAAATTGTCTTAAAACACATTTTTGCTTTGTTTAATGTTTTGTAATGCCTAATGACTCACCATGTATGATTGGCATAGATTATTGGAGGGGAAAGGAGCCTCTCACACGTTTTTTTGGAGACTTAATCAATCAAGGAGCCAAAAATGTGATATTTAGACTATAATATAAGAAAGGTAAAAGTAGCTTCCTTAATTCATGGAAATGTGTTGGAGCTTGTCCCTTGTGTTTGAAAGTGACAAATTTAGGCTCCCCCTTCTTGTGGCTGACGAATCCATGGAGTCCAAGGGGTCAACTTTGACCTCTTGACCATTCTTAGTCAACGTTGACTCAAACGGGCCCCCTTTTAGGGTTTTATTAATATTTTAATATAAAATTTGTAAAAATTTGTAAATTTCTGGAATTAAATTCCTAATATGATATAATAGGATATATTAGCATATTTAAAGGTAATTATAACCTTTAAGCCCATTAAAAAACAATTTAGAAGGCAATTACACAAAAACGTGCTTTAAGGTGCTTTAGTGCACATTTTGTGTCACAAGGTGTTTCTGAGCTCTATTTTCTTTTATAACTGTTTCATTGTGTTCCTTACATGATAAGTGATCTTAGGAATCCAATTTTATATAAAATAGAGGTCATTAGACCTTTAAGGTTTCCTTAGAGCACATTTTTGCTCTACTTGTCCTTGAAGCATGTAAATGCTTGTTCTTTGTGTTGGAGTGTTGACCAACGATTATAGTATGTTTAGTTATGTGTTATAATTCTTAGGACAAAGTTTTAGGTCCTAAGAAGTTCATTTGGGTATTTATTTACCCTAAACAGTCAAAGGGTGCAATATCTTGCTTTGTGTTGACCACTATTGTTCTCAGTTGACTTTTAAGGCATGTTTAGACCTTAATTAATGTGATTAGATATTTAATCCATGTTTTATTATTTGGGGTATTTCAGGTCCCGACACAATCATTGTGCCCAGATTACTCCTCCACTCATGATGCTGTTGCGGCGCCCCCCAGAAGTAACAACCTGGAGCGTGAGAAAGACTGTGGCACTTTTTCTGCCTTGAATGTCGAGACTACCGATGTCAATTGTGGCATTGAGAATGGGTAGGCATGTGGGGAAGCGCGTACGATGGAGGCATCTGTTCCCAACAACCATGTCAATGAGGCGCCGTTCGCCTGCATGCTAGAAAAGGAAACTAAAGACAACAATTCTGGAGAGGAATGCAGCGAAACTTCCGTCTTTCAAGAGGAGACATGTGAGTTTAATGCTGCTAGTCCCAAGACTTGTTTGAAGACGCTAATAATGTCGGCCCAAGGGGCAGGCCAGGTGGAGCCGGTGTACACGCCTTCTCAAATGGCTAATCAAGTGGATTTAGGCGGCCTGTCTGCTAGTATTGAGCCCATAAGCCCACGATCAACAACAGTGCAGATCAGTCCAAAAGCATATTAGTGAAGTGAATTATTTGTTGATCTTGTCCACAATACCCCTCCAAAATCAAAAAATAAGGAGTTGAGCCCAGCTCGGGATATAAATGGGAAGATTATTAACTCAGAGGCAGAAGCTGAAGAGTGTGTCAAACTATTGTTCCAACTGGGATGCCAAGTACCTGATCCAGCCCGTACCAAGGCTAACATCCAGAAACAAATCCAAGAGACACTATAGAGGTTTCTGTGGGTACCTAAATTCTAGGGCAACATGATCATTGCCCTGAGAGTAGTGTTGAGGAGAAGGTTGGCAGACGACTTTTCCCTTTTAGCAGCGTGTTGGTAGGACTTGATAATTTTCTACAGGACCATGGTTTTTGAGGTCCTTTATGGCTTCTAATCGTAAGGGAAGGGTGGTATGTAATTAAGGCTTAATTAGGATGGACCGTATCTTTTGTTTTTGTAGTGCTGGGTGGGGCACTCTTTTTCCCTTCTTAAGTTTTTTTTCCTACTAGGTTTTACTTTAGAAGGGTTTTAATGAGGCCCAAGTGGTCACCCAATCTGATTGTAAGTCTATGATTTTTCAATATAATTGGCAAAAGCCCAAATTATCAAAAAAAAACCTGACCAAACGTTGTGATGACAAGGTATAGTATCTAACCAGCCATATCCACCTAACTACATCTGTGAGTAGAATACAGGGTAACAACCCAACTGTTACCTTGAAACCCCAAAACATTATTCTACCCGACACGTTTTTGATCTTTGTCACCAGTCTACACACCTGAAAAAGAAAAACATTGCTGGAGGGGTCACCCCAGCTACTGAGTATGTTATCATGCAATCTTCCTGAACCCTCAGAATTAACTATGGTATTTTCCAAGTGAGCTTGCAGGTTTATTTCATGCATATCCGGTATTAATACATAACAATCATGCTTAAACATAGTAAACAAACAGATCATGAATCATAACAAGGTATAACTCACGCACACACAATCATCAAATTCAAGTTTCATACATGAAGTTAAATGCAAGGTTCGTCGTTGTCAATGCCATCTGGCAGTTGTTGGCTTAAGTTAAAGATCCTCCAATTTCCCATCGCGCATGTCCTCACATAATTTCACCCGTGTCACGTATTAGGAAGTGCATGTACCTTATTCTGAGGTGGGCCAACCTGGGTAGTGGCCCTTATAAATCCAATGAGCACATCGGCCCTGTTGAAAAACAGTCCATCTTGACTCATATCAATATTGAGCGGACCAGTTAGTCGTCATCCACTCGGTGCACCAAAACGCGCGATCAAGAACACCGTAGGTATTCTTGTTCTTGTACTGCTCTCATAGTCCCCCATACTACCCCGTTAGCCAAGTACTGATTAGGGTAGTCATACACATAAAACATTGATCAATTATCTTATAGTGTAAGTGCCTTATCAAGGTCTTTCCAATTTTTGCCTAAGAGTTATCCTTAGGTAGATGTGCCATAAATACCGTAACCAAACTTTCAACTCATAGTATGGTAACATCATATTACATTTATTTCCAAGTTACCCAGTGTTACACGTTCACTTAATGTATATATTTTGGCACCAAATGTATCTCTATCCAGTTTAGTAGGTTAGAGTAATCAATTGACAAACTACCTATTCTCATTCGATTAATCACAAGAAGTACATTGTGATAACATATCATATGGTAAAATCATTAGAGTTGCCATTACATATCAACATGCTATATATAATCTACATAATATTGTTCAGATAAACACCCATATCATCTTGTCACACAACACATAATTTATCCGGACCCGAGGTAACCTTCTGGCTATTCGGACACAACATCATACCTCAATACCGTGGCTCAGAAACTCATTCCCGTCCTCTTCCGACTCTTCAAATCCTAGAGTATGAGGGAAACTTATTGTTAAATCCTCATCATTATTACTATTTTAGTATAGTATTTTCCCACTTTGAGTAATCTAACTCTTTACTTGCCAGTTCCGCCGAACTAATGATGAAGAATCCATAATTAACACTACCGAGATCCTCATAAGAATATTCAATCCTTAAGCTATATTTTATAATTGAATCCATGTGTGGTTCATTTAACTAGACACATACCATCTTTTACTGAATTTCATTTAACTCGGAAACTTATTTAATCAGGTCAAACTAAAAGCCCAATTCATTTGAACGGAAGAATCCTACATCATTTATCAGTTTTTCTTTATCTGACTTTACTCAGAAATTATATCGAATTTAGGCGATTTAAAATTGTCCATTTACCGGCCCATGACACTCACTCGTACTTCGAGGTCATTCTTAAATGTCATAGTTTACTAAGTCCCGCTTAGGTTCCTCGTGTTTATTTGCGTACAGTTTTCTCTTCCCTTCGGCCTAGCTTACCATTGATCTAAGGCCCATTAATTTTTAGTTGGCTAAATTTGGGGTTGGGCCTCAGCTTAGATTCTGGCCCAATTTAACTATTATAAATTCACTAAATTGTCTCACATTTTGGTTCTAGTTAGTCCAATTTGGTTATACTAACTTTATTAAGGCCATATTTATTTAAGGTTGGCTTAAGTTTACTCTAATTATCTACCTCCTAACTTGGGTTAAGCCCACCACAAAATCTGATTAAGTTAGGATTATTTCAAACCTAAGTTCCTAATTCAATTTTGACAGATTTTGATTGTTTGACCGAATTAGGCCCACTTCAGTTTGTCCAAATTCTCAGCCTAACTTAGGTTGACTCATCTCAGCCCACCCAATTTAATTCTAGTCAATTGATTAGAAGCCCAATTTGACTAACTTCCAACTCAATTCAATTCTGATTACTTTTCCAGCCCAATTCCGTTTTTCTTTATACTCTTATTTGTTTAAGCTCAAATCAATTTCATTTACTCCAGCCCAACTTCGGTGTAATTAATATTCTAGAAGCACAATTCCAATTAGATAGACTTATAGCCCAATTCAATTATCCTCTAAGTTACTGATTTTGGACCCTTATCTGAAACCCATATTTGCTCAATTTAATCTCTAAGCCCAATTTGATTTTTTGTTATTTTAGTGGACTATTTTTAAGTCCGGTTCAGTTTGACTTAATTTCCTAACTAAATTTTGACTTTTCACCATATTCAGAATCTTCAACTTGATTTTGACATAATCCTTAATTTAAATTTCCAAATTACATTCCGACAGTTGAATATTTCGGGACCTATTAAAATGCTCCTAATATTTATGGAATTTACTAATTTACACCAAATTTATCAGAATTACTATTCCAACCCTAATTTTTTCAAAAATACTATTTCGCCCCTAATGCTTTTGGAATTGACATTTTTGCCCCATATTATCCAACATTACACTTCTGCCCCAAAGTTTCTTGGTTTTACTCTTTAGCCTCTAGTTTTGTAACACCCCGTCCAAAGTCAATCGTGGTTATCGCAAAATTTAACACTTAATCGAATTCGTCGCAGCGGAAATAACAAACACCGGGACTTGCCACGGTCTGATCGTTAGAATATACCGGCCTTATCAACTTACAACACTTATCCAAAGTAAACAACCGACCCAAACATCACCATCCAAAATACCACCAACCAACCGAGTTTAAGTATCTAAGTCATAGTCACAAACTTACCTCAGATTCAATATAAACAGACGGGTGCACAAGCGCAACCCGTACTCAAAATAAACAACCCATCCTAAGTCTAACCGCTCCTACTCTCGTGGTGTGACTTCATGGGCCTCTTACCTGCAAGTGTAAAAACAGCCCCCAAAGGGGGTCAGCATGAATGCTGGTACGACCCTCTTGTGGCCCCCAAGCTAACGGGGCTACGACGACTAATTGTCGATAGCATGGAAATTGATTAGAAACACAATCATGATATGAAGTGCTATAAATAACAATCCACAGATGAACATACATAGTTCACACACAATGAACGACACAAGCGTTCCCTTATCAAGCAGGTTAGTAACCACCTCCTTAGTCCTGATTTCCTTAACCTCAGTTCCTTCTCTTATCTCAGTCTTAACCTTATCTTAATCTCAGTATACAACCGTTCCTAGAATGGAAATGGTTGTAGCTTAATCTCAAACTTAGGATTTAGGTGATCCTACCGCACCATCTTAATGCCACCTACCTTGGACGGGAGTCCAGTGTAGCTGAGCCGGCAACCGACCCTTGGCAACAAGTCCGAAGACAAGTCCTTAAGCGGAGGGCGGATCTGATTCAGATACCGTCCCCCTTTCCTTAGCATGCATGACCGGAGTCAGTCTCGGGTTCCTCACTCAAGTTCCAGTTAGTAAAAATCTTACACACCATGTGTTAGTTAAACCTTAACGGGTATTAACCAACAGTTACCAATACTTAACTCTTATCCTTAACTCAGTAAGTACTAAACTTAGTTAGTAACAATCTCAAGTCTCGTGGGTTAGTGTAAAGAAAACACATTCACAACGAGAATAAATATAACCGGTTGCATGCTTTATCTTGTCTTAGTAATAGCAAATAAACAGATAGCACGCAAGCCGAGGGACACCTCGTTAGCAAGCAGGTCACAAGAAAGACTGTACCGTTCACCGTCGACTGTCGTTTGTTTAACCTTCTCCGGGGTCCCAATTCAAAGACCTAAAACATTCATTCATTTTAGGTCATTAGTTATTTGCACCTTACTTAACTCACTTAGTCCCTAAAGATTCCCATTCGATACCCTCTTAAGTCTTTGCCACTTAACCTTATAAACTTAACTTGAAACTTAAGGTTTATACTTAACCTAACTTAATTCCTTAAGTCCTTAGGTTCCTAATCATTATTATCCTACCAATGGCATACCTTATTACCAATTAACATCTTTAGAATTTAAAATTTCTTTTTTTTTGGCTCGACCGATCTTACCGACCGACCTTACCCAAGGTCGGTCCATTCCAGGACGCATTACCGTTTGAAAATTTTACCCCGAATGACCTTGCAAGTTCGGTCCATTCCCGAGAGTTTTCCCCATGGGAAATTTAAGCCCGACCGAACTTGTAAGTCCGGTCCCAAGTTCGGTCGATTCCAGAGACCAATTCCTATACAAAATTCTAGGCATGACCGACCTTGCAAGTCCAGTCCCCAAGGTCGGTCCATTCCAGAGACTTAATTCGTACACAAAATACAAGCCCGACCGAACTTGTAAGTCCGGTCCCCAAGTTCGATCAGTTCCAGAAACTCTTTCCGGTAGTGTAAACTGAGCTCAACCGACCTTGCAGGTCCGGTCCCTAAGGTCGGTCGGCTCCAGAACCTTGTTTCTAAATTCCCATTTGACTCCAAACTTCTCCTCTTACATCCTAGTATGTTCTAACCTCATTTGGGCACCTCAACTACACCTTAGCCTTCCACTAAACACATTAAATCACTCACCAACATCCACCTTAGTCATTATGCATTTTCCTTGTAATCATGCCAACACTTGTAAAGTTTCTCACTAGGTTTCTAAGTGGTGGTTCATACCTAATATAACCACTATGCCAAATGCTTCCTCACCACTATAACATCATCTCCCAAGCATCTTTCACCATCGAAAACTCTTTTATGCAACTACTTAAAGTTTCTACATAAGTTTATGCCTCCTTCTACCAACACATTATTTCCTTCCTAGTTGTTTACCAACATTTGCCTAAGTCCTAAACACACTAGTACATTCATTTGATGTACACCCCAACTCCTTCCGTACACATAACATCAAACTGCAGCGGAATTCTCAATCATTACATTACATAACCCAAATGGTGTTACACGCCGTTAACCACCCACGTGGCTAACCAGGCTAATACATATACATTGTATCGGTCTGATGGACAAGACTCCGGAGCAACTACACAATACAACCACTTCCCATTAACAACAACCATACATATACATTCCAACTGTACCGAGTATTTACAAACTAATGCCGATAACAATTTCGGTCTTACTACGCCTACATTGCATACGCCATTTAAATGGCTACCCACGTAATAACATCTACCCCGTTCTACTCTCGAACGGCTTCCAGCTCCTTGTACCTGAAACAGAAAAAGGAGAAAAGGGTGGCCCCCAAGGGGCTCAGCACCTTGCTGGTATGGTAATCCCGCAGCCCGCATGCTACCGGGCCACGCACAACTAATTGTCGTCCTAGCATGCTGTTTTATATTTAAATCCTGCATGTAAACCATAAACACAACACAATGCATACGCCCAGCTATAGGGCTCAACAAACATCCAACACATCCATACATCCACACATAACAAATCAACATTGTTTCCTTTAACCTAGAGTGGCTCTCTCTTAATGGAGTACTTCCTTAACAGACGACATTTACCCATTAATCGGGTTATCCTTAAACGCTCTTATTATAAACCTGAATTCATACCATAATCCACATATCCACAATTTACCACATATAACTTCACCGATAGGAATTGCAACACATCCATAACACATAATACAACGGGTACGGTTCTCTTAAGGACCAACCCAACCATAATTAGTTCACTTTAGAGCCTAGAGAATGTTGCCAAACTCATGATAAGCTCGTTCCATAACTTGCTACCGTTTCTTTAAATGAACAGATAATTTAACACTAAGGTGCGTCGGGTACAGTAAACCAAACACACCGAACAACCATTGTATGCCCCAGAAAACCGACGTGAGTCAGTAACATAGCTTTGGCTAAGCTAAAGGGAAGATTGGAAACCCAATGAGTAAACAACCTAACATACACCAAGCGGGTATGACATCGACTCCCGTCCATCACACGCGTGGCCGGAACATGACCGGACTCCTCACCCCCCATTAGTACACATATACTTATAGTTAAGTAGTTAAGGCTCCATTATGGAACCTATCACATCCACACACCATTCGGTATCACAACCGTGTTAAGCATGTAAGGGAGGTTCACACACCTACAAACAATAACCATACACAACTAACTCACGCATAGCCGTGGTTAGAACGTTCCCAAGGTTTGGGTCGTTAACACCGAATACCGATCTCTCATGTGTTCCTAGTTCTAGTTAGTTAAGGTTTAACACTCATTTGAGGTTAAACGGTATCAGAGGCCAGATTCGCCACATAAATGAATTACTATAAACTCATTTCATGTTTTATCTTACAAGGTGGCAAACACACAGAAAACACATTGGCATACAAGCCGGTGTAATCCGGTAGGACACAGGTTGCAAGAAAACCATACCTGTCGCCGGAGTCCACTCTACCATGTCCACTTACGTTCCTCGAATAACTCTCGAACAACTGGTACATTAAAGTTACCTTCATTAACATTGGGGTAATATGTTTGTGTAACGTCGAAAGACCATGATTCAACCCCGTTAACTAGTTAAATACCTTTGCATTTTAAACTTGTTTTACTCTTCCATTTTACCTTAACTTTTCACCCACCAAATTGTCATTACAACTCACCTAACATGTCTTATACAACCTTATAACATCATTATCCATCAATCCCCATCATTAGGCATCATTTTCATACCTTAAACTAACCTTTAAAAGTGGTCCGGGACTTGGTTCCCATCTAAGGTCCCGGACCTATACTTAACAAAATTCTCGGGCTGTTTTAATGGGGTGGTCCGGGACTTCACCCAGGTCCTAAGTCCCGGACCATTCTAGGCAAACAAACTCTCGGTAATTTAAGAAGGTTGGTCCGGGTCCTTGTACATGACCCAAGTCCCGGACCTAAAACTATGAAAAACTCACGGCACTTTTTGACATATGGTCCGGGACATAACCCATGACCTAGGTCCCGGACCCAACCTACAGAACCGACGTACTGCAATTTTTCTAGTCCTGCTGCTTAAGCTCTTTACACCCATCATAAGTATAGCTTCCCAAATGATTTTACGTACACTCTTATACTCAAAACTTCACCAAATATACACCACATAACAACATAGTGTACAATTTAAATTGCATAGCACTTAGGCTCTTAAAATGCATAAATCTTAAACACTGAATTTCCACAATATATTTGCCTTTCACCTGCAAATACAAACAGCAATACGTATGTCCTTTACTAGTCTTTTGAGAACATTTTTCTAAGTCATTACCATTGGCTCTTTAGGTAGTTTCAATACACAACGTACGTTCATTTTCCAAAGGAATTTTAAGCTATTTTTGCTTAACATTAAACAGGGAGGAAACACCATTTTTTCTTTGAGTTCTCATACCTTGAAGCAAAGGAGGACAATAATACGTGAAAAGATGAACTCAAGCTCCTTCCATGGAGATTCCTCTTGGCACCAAAATGGAGCTCTCGAAGATTTGAAAGGACTAAGTCGAAGAGCTTGATGAAACTAAGAGATCGGTGGTCTCGGTTTTAGATTTGGACAAGTGAGCAAGAAGTTACAAGGATTTGAAGTTGTATGTTGGTGCTGGTGCTGTTCGATCGTGAAGGAGAGAAAGGAAGGGAATTGGCTACGTGAGACAGCAAGGAGGAAATGAAGAGAACTCACTGATTGCAAATGCTTTTAAGGATATTATTGTTTACATAAAGCAAATAGTACTCTCTCTTATTTACTCATTTATTTTCAATCAGCAAGCAAGGGTGACGACTCACCATAAGCAAAACCGCCCCCATTTAAATATAAGGGGTTACCTACACATTATTAATCAATTAAATTACTTATATTGACATAAGTTACAAACTAGCTTATTTTAGTTACTATTCACTAAAACAAGACACGTAGAAACGCAATTCTTACTTCCCATTAATTTAAACTTCCAAATGTGATACTAAATAGTACACATATTAATTAAAGAGTAATGATGGACATTTAGCCATTCAAAACTCATTTACAAGACAATTTTTCAAAAACGTGCTTTATGACTCCTTTAAGCACATTTTGTGTTTTAACTTGTTTTCAAGCTCGGTTTTCTTTGGTAATTGATTTAATAGACTCATTAATATATAAGTAAAGTCTTGGTAAGTTTATTAAGTCTTAATCAAGACTATCCCAGGTTTAGAGCATATTTGTACTTATTGCCTTTTAGGCAATTAATTGTATTTACTATTCATTAAATTGTTTACTAATGTTTCTAAGACTCTTTTTAGTCTTAATAATTTATTATTTAATGTTTAAACAACATACCAAGGTTTGGGGTATTTCATTTGATTCCTAAATCCTCCATGATCATGTCTAGGTCATTCTAGCTCATTATACACCTTAAACTCGCCCTTTTTCATCAAGACAACTCTAAAACCTCCTAGTACTACCTTGGTCATGTAATTTCCTTAGAACATTCTAAACACTTAGGTTCTTCTCTAAATTTGCCATAGGTTCTCTAGTATATTATTACACCAAAACATTTAGTTTCTCACCATCAAATAGCTATCAACATTCAAACTCTCATTAAACCTCCTTATCACACATCATACACCAAAACTACACTACATCACAATATAGTGCTTAAACTTAAAATGCTTGGCACTTAGACCCTTAAATGACTTGGCTCTTAGGCCCTTAAATGCATAAATCTTAAACATTGAATTTCCACATATATTTGCCTTTAACCTGCAAATACACACAACAAGGCTCCCATTGAAATAAAATGCTTCTTGTAATTCATCTCAACATTGTTTGACTATCTCTTTTCTCATTGGCTCCTTAGTCACAAGTTCTCAAACATAGTCATTGTTTCTCCTAGGTTATATGTAGCCCTTTTCTAATGTAAACCCTAAACTACACTCATCAAATACCTAAATCCCATCCCTTAATGCATTAAACACCTTAAGGCAAGTAATTTACCTTGTTCTTTCACAAGCTTCACCAACTTCCTCCCTTAAGTTTTTCTTTGCTCAATCTCGGTCACCCAACAAGTTCTCCTTGCCAATGTTCTAACCAATATTCAATGACTCCAATGAGTACTAAACAACACACTAACCTTAAGGAATAAAACCTAGGTTAAAAATGTGCTTTAAGGTATTAAATTGATTGTTTTACCTTGGTTTCTCAAGACAAGCTTGGATATGAAGCCAGAAGGACCTCCTTTATCCTTTGGAGAGTAGAACCAAGCTAGAACAAGGCATAAACATGGAGTCCCATGAGTACAAATTTTCGGACAAGGGAAGAAATGGTGGAAACTTGATTTTTCTTACATATTCTTTACCTCATATGGTGAATCATCACCTTAAAAACCGGCCACCCCCTTGTAATCAAGCTAGTCATGGTCTTGTTTGACCAATTAATTAGACTTAATTGATTTAAGACTAAACTAGGCACTATTTGGTTACTATTCACAAATTAGTGCACATAATTGTGAAATTTTTGATTTCCCATTGATTTAGACTCCCTAATGTGATACTAATTATTACACATGTTAATTAAAGAGTAATGATGGACATTTAGCCACTCAAAACCCCTTTCCAAGACAATTTCTCAAAAATGTGCTTTAAGACTCCTTAAAGCACATTTTGTGTTTTAACTTGTTTTCAAGCTTGGTTTTCTTTGGTAATTGGTTTAAAATGACCATTAGGATATTACTAAGGTCTACGAATGATATTTGGGTGCTCACCCAAGTCTCTCCAAGCTTAGAGCACGTTTTTGCTTAAATTGCTCTTTTGGTGTTTCCTTATGTTTTCTTTGATTAAAATGGTTTCTTAATGTTTCTAAGGCATTATTTAGCCTTCTTATATCTTAGTTTATCACTTAAACACCATATCTAAGTTTGGGGTTTTTCAATCTACCCCCTTAAAAGAACTTTGTCCCCAAAGTTCACATATATGCTTAACCATTCACGGTACTCAATTCTCTTAATCTTAACACCACATCTTATATTCACATTCATACACCTCAAGACTCAAAGGTTTTCCACAAATACAATACATAAGTATTATACATATCTCAAACTTACCACAAAGTGTAGAAACTTACACAAAATCACATCTTAAACAACCAAACAAACGACAACAAGTTTGTTTCCTAACTCAAAAGCGAGGAAGCTCTACCCCCCTTAAAAAGGGGTACGCCCCGTACCCTATACAGACAATCTAGTCAGTAAACAAAGAAGGGTACATCGCCCTCATCTTATCCTCTAATTCCCACGTGGCCTCTTCGACATCCTGGTTAGACCAGAGAACCTTCACCAGTCGCACTGACTTATGGCGAGTGTCCCTAGTCTTATTATCCAAGATTCTCTGAGGAACCTCCACGAATCTCATATTCGGTTCTAATGTCAACCTCTCAGGTTATAACACATGAGAGGGGTGGTTCATGTATTTCTTTAGCTGTGAAACATGAAAAACATCATGCACTTTACCCAGTCCAGCAGGTAAATTCAACCTGTAAGCAACCGGGCCCACCCGCTCCGTAATCTCATAAGGACCAACAAACTTCAAGCTTAATTTGCCCTTCTGCCCAAATCTGAATACACCCTTCATTGGTGAAACTCGCAAAAATACCTGGTCGCCCACTGCGAACTCCAGGTCTCGTCGTCGAACATCAGCATACGACTTCTGCCTATCTTGAGCAGCTTTCATGTTCTCTCTGATTTGCTAAACTTCAGCCTTAACTTGCTCTAAGTATTCTGGTCCTATAATGACCGTCTCACTCGACTCATCCCAGCAGAGCGGTGTACGACATGGTCTACCATACAATGCTTGAAAAGGTGTCATCTTGATCGAAGTGTGATAGTTGTTGTTGTATGAAAACTCGATCAGATGCAATTTGTCAATCCAACTGCCCTGGAAGTCTAAGGCACATGCCCTCAGCATGTCCTCGAGTGTCTGAATAGTACGCTCAGTCTGACCATCTGTCTGAGGATGGAACGCGGTACTCAGCTTGAGTTCTGTACCCAACGCCTCTCTAGTAGCTCTCCAGTACCTCGAAAGGAATCTGGTATCTCTATCTGACACTATGGTCTTTGGTATCCCGTGATGTCTCATGATTTCTCTCTCAAACAACTCAGCTAATTTGGTCACCTTCCAAGTATCCTTCATCGGTATGAATCAGGCTACTTTGGTAAGGCGATCCACCACCACCCATATCATGTTGAGACCTCCCCTAACAGGTGGGAGCCTAACTACAAAGTCCATGGAGATCATGGAACTTCCACTCCGGAACTGGCATCGACTGTACCATTCCGCCCGGTCGTCGGTGCTCAAATTTTACCTTCTGGCATGTGAGACACCTCAAGACGAACTCGGTAACATCTGTCTTCATCCCCGACCACCAGAAGTATCTCTTCATGTCTTTATACATCTTAGAGGCTCCCGGATGGATGGAAACTGAAGAACAGTGTGATTCCCTAAGTATACGGTCTTTCAGATCCGTGTTGCCCCGTGGTATGCATAACCGGCCCTTAAGTCTGATCAGATCATCGTCGTGAAGTCTGAAGTCATATTTCTGACCCTCAAAAGTACCATCTGTCAGCTTCTGTCTGACCTCTCTCATATACTCATCTGTCCTCTGAGCCTCTCGCACCTCATCAACCAAGTTGGAGAAAGAAACTAGCGAATGGAGTGAGTGTGCTCGACGGCTCAGGGCGTCCGCTACAACATTGGCCTTTCCCTCTTTGTATTGGAGGTCAATGTCATAGTCTTTCAAGAATTCTAACCATCTCCTTTGTCTGAGATTCAACTCCTTCTGAGTAAATATGTATCTTAAGCTCTTATGATCGGTGTAGATCGTCACACTAACCCCGTATAAGTAGTGGTGCCATATCTTCAAAGAGAAGACTACAACTCCCAACTCCAAATCATGTGTGGGGTAGTTCTCCTCATGTTTCTTCAACTGGCGTGAGGCATATGCCACCACCTTGCCATGTTGCATGAGCACGCAACCCAGCCCTCTGCCGGATGCATCACAGTAAACCTCAAAGCCCTCTGTACCGTCTGGAATAATCAGAACCGGTGCAGTGGTCAGTGAGTCTTTCAAACTCTGAAATGATCTCTTACAGTCAGCCGTCCATAGGAACGGTGCATCTTTCTTCATCAGACTGGTCATCGGTTTTGCGACCTTGCTGAAATCCCTAACAAACCTCCGGTAATAACCTGCCAGACCGAGAAAGCTCCGGATGTCGGTAACAGTCTTCGGTCTTGGCCAAGTACGCACGACATCAACCTTTGCTGGATCCACTGAGATCCCAGCATTTGAGATGACATGACCTAGAAAGAGACCTGGTCAAGCCAAAACTCACACTTGGAGAACTTAGCATATAGCTGGTTCTCCCTCAATATCTCCAATACTCTCCTCAGATGTTCCTCATGTTCAACCTTAGATCTCGAATATATCAAAATATCGTCAATAAACACCACAACCGACTTGTCCAGCTGTTCCCGGAACAAGCGGTTCATCAGATCCATAAACTTCACCGGTGCGTTCGACAAACCTAACGGCATCACCATAAACTCATAGTGGCCATATCATGTCCGGAATGCCGTTTTCTCAATATCTCCCTCTTTAATGGCTATCTGATGATACCCCGATCTAAGATCAATCTTGGAAAACACAGATGCTCCCTTCAACTGATCGAACAGATCGTCAATGCGGGGTAGTGGGTACTTATTCTTCACTGTCACTGCATTCAACTCTCTGTAGTCGATGCAGAGGCGGAGACTACCATCCTTCTTCTTTACGAAGAGAACTGGCGCTCCCCATGGTGATACACTGGGTCTTATGAACCCTTTGTCTAACAAGTCCTTCAGTTGTTCCTTTAACTCATTCATCTCTGCCGGAGCCATGCGGTATGGTGCCTTGGCTATCGGTTCGGTACCAGGTAGCAGCTCTATGGTGAACTCTACCTCCCGAGTGGGTGGCATGCCAGGCAGTTCCTGTGGAAATAGGTCGGGGAACTTCGACACTACCGGTAAGTCGGGGTCGAACTCGGGGTCTCTCTCTATGTCCTGTACATAGCAGAGGTACACTTCTTCCTTTCTCCTCAACTCCTTATACATTGCCATGGCGGTGATGATCTTAGTCGAAGGCTCTCTGGGCCTCTGGCGGTATGATATTGTTACCCCAGACGGACTCCTGAGCAGCAATCTATGCTCGGCGCAGAGGATCCGACCCTTGTGCCGATCCAACCAGTTCATCCCGAAGATAACATCAAATCCCAACTCCCTGAACTCAATAAAACTGACTGGAAAGTCTTCCCCCTTAATTCTGACAATGGCTCCTCGGTAGTAGCGAGTGCAACGAACCTTCTCCTTAGACGGGAGCGTAACCGTGAAGTCGGGTAGCTCATCAGCGTCTAGCCCCAACCTTCTCGCAAAAGATGCCGAGACAAAGGTATGCGAGGCCTCTGAGTCGAAAAGAACTGATGCCTCAATCCCATTAATCGGAAAGGTGCCGGTGAGGATAGTGCCGCTGGCGTCGGCCTGTGCCTCTGTAAGTATGCTTAGTGCACCTTCCGTACCGAGTCCGTGACCTAATCGTATTCATAAGCTTCATGAGTATTGATGGTATAACAAGAGTCGTAACAATTTATATGAACAACACTGTTATTTTATTCATAACCATCCTGTTTACAACATGTGCTTCAATCTTACATCTCATTCCTTATCCCATACTAAAGCATTACATGACTAATATTGTCTAAAGGTTAGGTTTAACCGTCCTGGTTTCATATGCGTCGCATTAATCACTGCTGACGGTGCTGTATTCAGCTTGATTCTCTTAATCCCATGATATAACATCCTTGACTCTCCTCCCATAACTAATACATCCCCTGACTTAAATATTAACTTATTAGCACAGTCCGCACGCTTCTGCTCGCCGTACAAAAATTCAGCGTCATCTCCTATGGACCAAGACACTACGGGTATCCCTCGTTCGAGAGACTCCGTTGTCTCGTCCTTGTCCTGATGTAGTCCAAGTCGCCCATCTTTCTCGTAGAAGTTTACAATGCAAATGTCCGTCTGCATGTCTGGAATCGGTTCAGCTTCCAACTGCTGAGCGACTTCCATGACTTGTATAATAACCGGATGGAACTCTTTGGGTATTCCCGGTGGTGAGACTCCATCTTGTTTCCTCGTGGTTTGGTAGGTCTTGGCATACGGATTCCAATCCTTGCCTAAGCTCATCATTTTTAATTTCATCCTTGCTCCCCCTGGGTACTCAGGTGTATAAAAACCTCCCGGTCCCATTCCTAGCTGACTGCATTTCCTGATGATGGCTATTTGCGCTTCAGGTGTCAGGTATCCCCTTAATAAAACCATACCTGGGCGGATAACCTGACATTGTTCGGTTGGAAAGTCTATGGTTTCGATGTCGGTGTACTCCGGGTTAGGTGTAGAAGACATTGGATAGCAGATGTTGAAGCTTCCTAAAGTGGTAGTAGGTTATATCTTACTTAAGTTCTAATCTTATCTCATCCTCACTTAACTCAATTATTCACCAAACATGCATGTAATGCGGTAAGCAGGCAATTTTATTACTAAGTGGTCATAGCGGTACCTGGCCTCGATGAGGGTTCAGGCTCATCGTCCCGGTCCACCATGTGTAGTGTGGGTCCCGACTTCTGGGTCACCCGGGGGTTCTTGTCTGCAGCTTGCTGCACCCTCCTCTGACCGTCGGATCCAGCTCCCTGATCGGTCTTGCCCTTGCCCTTCATCTCGGGCCTAAAGGCTCTACTAGTGGGGTTCCGGAAGCACTCGTATGCCCGGTGTCCGTATACCCCACAGTAATTGCACTCCACCTTGTTCCCCTTGCAATCGAGCCCGGGGTGGTCCTTGTGACACCACCGACAGATGTAGCGTCGCTGGTAGCCACCACCGGCTCCCTTTTCAGTCTCAGATCCTGATCATTCGCAATATTAGTACTCATATCTCAAATGGTTACTAATTGTCTCTTAACTCACTCAATATCAATCCCTTACCCTTTGGCGCCCTTGAGCGCAGGGGTGTAGCTGCGTATGCGTACGTCAACTTCAGTGGCTCCTCTAGAGCCTTCTCCTTTTCCTCCTTCCCTTTTTGGTTCTGATCTTTCTAGGCTTGAGGCTGGTACTTCTGTTTCTTGTACCCACCTTGCCCTTGGTTCTCCGTGCTCTTACCGGCACTCTTCCTCTTAGCATTCTCCTCGTCCCTCAGCTGGACGGTTATCTCAACCTTAGCAGCGGCATGATAGCACTCCTGCTTCCCAAAGTATTAGTTGCTCTCATTTTTCACAATCTAAATCTTATTCTCTTATTCATATCTTACTCATTTACTTACTCATATCTCAACTATTCTCATTACCTGCAAGGTAGTGTAACTCGTCGGCCCCATGCCGTAGCGGAGTCGATGGCTAAGCCCGCCATAGAAGCGGTCCACCAGTATCTGGTCTGAATACCTAAGACCTGGCAGAAGACGGAGCAAGGCGGTGAACTCTGAGTAATACTCGTCCACCGTCATCTTGTCGGTCTGCTTAAGCGCATCTAACTGCAAGCGCTTCTTCGTCTGGACATGGGCGGGGTAGTACTTTGCTCGTAGCAATGCGGTGTACTGCTCCCAGCCGAACTCTGGATTGGCCACGTGCTCGGCCCTCACCAGCTTCCACCAATCGCCTGCTGCCCCCTTCAGGTAGAATGCAGCTAGACACACCTTGATCCCAGCAGGGACGTCAAGGGTCTCGAAGGCGGTCTCCAGCTCGGAGATATACGCCTCAAGCTTGGCGGGATCGGTCTCCCCCTTAAAATGTGCGGGTCGAAGGTCTGCAAGGCTCTTCACCCAATTCGGTTCCCGGGGTTATGGCGGTGGAGGTGGTGCACCCACACCAGGCTGATAGCCCATGTGCCCTAAGGCGGCAGCTACGATCGTCTGCCCTTCCGGTATCTCAGTCTCGTCGCCTCGACCACGGCCTCGGCCTCTCCTTCCTGACATCTGAACAACCACAACTCACATTAGATTCGTATCCACCACTGTTTGGGCTAACGAATTTATAACGTCCGTAGACGGTAAAGACGATCCACACTTATTAGTGGTCATCTGACTCTACTCACACTAACAGCTGACACCTTTAACCCGTCATTTATTTCTTAACTTATATCCTAACTCGGTGGTTTCTTATGTCCGGTATTTCTTGATCAGAGCGTAACTACGCTCTGATACCACTTTTGTAACACCCCGTCTAAAGCCAATCGTGGTTATCGCAAAACTTAACACTTAATCGAATTCGTCGCAGCGGAAATAACAAACACCGGGACCTTGTCACGGTCTAATCGTTAGAATATACCGGCCTTATCAACTTACAACACTTATCCAAAGTAAACAACCGACCCAAACATCACCATCCAAAATACCACCAACCAACCGAGTTTAAGTATCTAAGTCATAGTCACAAACTTACCTCAGATTCAATATAAACAGACGGGTGCACAAGCGCAACCCGTACTCAAAATAAACAACCCATCCTAAGTCTAACCGCTCCTACTCTCATGGTGTGACTTCATGGGCCTCTTACCTGCAAGTGTAAAAACAGCCCCCAAAGGGGGTCAGCACGAATGCTGGTACGACCCTCTCGTGGCCCCCAAGCTAACGGGGCTACGACGACTAATTGTCGATAGCATGGAAATTGATTAGAAACACAATCATGATATGAAGTGCTATAAACAACAATCCACAGATGAACATACATAGTTCACACACCATGAATGACACAAGCGTTCCCTTATCAAGCGGGTTAGTAACCACCTCCTTAGTCCTGATTTCCTTAACCTCAGTTCCTTCTCTTATCTCAGTCTTAACCTTATCTTAATCTCAGTATACAACCGTTCCTAGAATGGAAATGGTTGTAGCTTAATCTCAAACTTAGGATTTAGGTGATCCTACCGCACCATCTTAATGCCACCTACCTTGGACGGGAGTCCAGTGTAGCTGAGCCGGCAACCGACCCTTGGCAACAAGTCCGAAGACAAGTCCTTAAGCGGAGGGCGGATCTGATTCAGATACCGTCCCCCTTTCCTTAGCATGCATGACCGGAGTCAGGCCCGGGTTCCTCACTCAAGTTCCAGTTAGTAAAAATCTTACACACCATGTGTTAGTTAAACCTTAACGGGTATTAACCAACAGTTACCAATACTTAACTCTTATCCTTAACTCAGTAAGTACTAAACTTAGTTAGTAACAATCTCAAGTCTCGTGGGTTAGTGTAAAGAAAACACATTCACAACGAGAACAAATATAACTGGTTGCATGCTTTATCTTGTCTTAGTCATAGCAAATAAACAGATAGCACGCATGCCGAGGGACACCTCGTTAGCAAGCAGGTCACAAGAAAGACTGTACCGTTCACCGTCGACTGTTGTTTGTTTAACCTTCTACGGGGTCCCAATTCAAAGACCTAAAACATTCATTCATTTTTAGGTCATTAGTTATTTGCACCTTACTTAACTCACTTAGTCCCTAAGATTCCCATTCGATACCCTCTTAAGTCTTTGCCATAACCTTATAAACTTAACTTGAAACTTAAGGTTTATACTTAACCTAACTTAATTCCTTAAGTCCTTAGGTTCCTAATCATTATTATCCTACCAATGGCATACCTTATTACCAATTAAAATCTTTAGAATTTAAAATTTCTTTTTTTTTGGCTCGACCGATCTTACCGACCGACCTTACCCAAGGTCGGTCCATTCCAGGACGCATTACCGTTTGAAAATTTTACCCCGACCGACCTTACAAGTTCGGTCCCCAAGGTCGGTCCATTCCCGAGAGTTTTCCCCATGGGAAATTTAAGCCCGACCGAACTTGTAAGTCCGGTCCCAAGTTCGGTCGATTCCAGAGACCAATTCCTGTACAAAATTCTAGGCATGACCGACCTTGCAAGTCCAGTCCCCAAGGTCGGTCCATTCCAGAGACTTAATTCGTACACAAAATACAAGCCCGACCGAACTTGTAAGTCCGGTCCCCAAGTTCGGTCGGTTCCAGAAACTCTTTCCGGTAGTGTAAACTGAGCTCGACCGACCTTGCAGGTCCGGTCCCTAAGGTCGGTCGGCTCCAGAACCTTGTTTCTAAATTCCCAATTGACTCCAAACTTCTCCTCTTACATCCTAGTATGTTCTAACCTCATTTGGGCACCTCAACTACACCTTAAGCCTTCCACTAAACACATTAAATCACTCACCAACATCCACCTTAGTCATTATGCATTTTCCTTGTAATCATGCCAACACTTGTAAAGTTTCTCACTAGGTTTCTAAGTGGTGGTTCATACCTAATATAACCACTATGCCAAATGCTTCCTCACCACTATAACATCATCTCCCAAGCATCTTTCACCATCTAAAACTCTTTTATGCAACTACTTAAAGTTTCTACATAAGTTTATGCCTCCTTCTACCAACACATTATTTCCTTCCTAGTTGTTTACCAACATTTGCCTAAGTCCTAAACACACTAGTACATTCATTTGATTCCTAAATCCTCCATGATCATGTCTAGGTCATTCTAGCTCATTATACACCTTAAACTCGCCCTTTTTCATCAAGACAACTCTAAAACCTCCTAGTACTACCTTGGTCATGTAATTTCCTTAGAACATTCTAAACACTTAGGTTCTTCTCTAAATTTGCCATAGGTTCTCTAGTATATTATTACACCAAAACATTTAGTTTCTCACCATCAAATAGCTATCAACATTCAAACTCTCATTAAACCTCCTTATCACACATCATACACCAAAACTACACATACATCATATTGTGCTTAAACTTAAAATGCTTGGCACTTAGACCCTTAAATGACTTGGCTCTTAGGCCTTTAAATGCATAAATCTTAAACACTGAATTTCCACATATATTGCCTTTAACCTGCAAATACACACAACAAGGCTCCCATTGAAATAAAATGCTTCTTGTAATTCATCTCAACATTGTTTGACTATCTTTTCTCATTGGCTCCTTAGTCACAAGTTCTCAAACATAGTCATTGTTTCTCCTAGGTTATATGTAGCCCTTTTCTAATGTAAACCCTAAACTACACTCATTAAATACCTAAATCCCATCCCTTAATGCATTAAACACCTTAAGGCAAGTAATTTACCTTGTTTTTCACAAGCTTCACCAACTTCCTCCCTTAAGTTTTTCTTTGCTCAATCTCGGTCACCCAACAAGTTCTCCTTTCCAATGTTCTAACCAATATTCAATGACTCCAATGAGTACTAAACAACACACTAACCTTAAGGAATAAAACCTAGGTTAAAAATATGCTTTAAGGTATTAAATTGATTGTTTTACCTTGGTTTCTCAAGACAAGCTTGGATATGAAGCCAGAAGGACCTCCTTTATCCTTTGGAGAGTAGAACCAAGCTAGAACAAGGCATACAAATGGAGTCCCATGAGTACAAATTTTCGGACAAGGGAAGAAATGGTGGAAACTTGATTTTTCTTACATATTCTTTACCTTAAGAGAATGGAGAAGCTAATGGAGTCTCCAAGCTTGAGTTTCCTGCTCTAATGGCGGTTTGACTTGGCACCAAAATGGAGCTCTTGAAGTTTTGAAAAGATAGGAAGAAGGAGCTTGAGCTAACTAAGAAGAATATGTGTTTGTTTGGTTTTGGAGCTAAAATGAGTGAGCTATGGCCAAAGCAAGGTGGAGCTAGCATGGAGGTTGAGTTTCACGTAGAAGAAGAGAGAGGAGCAGCTCAAAACCGGTGGGAACAAGAGAGAATGAGAAAGAGAGTGAGGAGAGAGGTAAGTAAAGGTGGGATATTTATGTTAAAAGCAAATAGTAGTTTTACTTTACCTCTTATTTTTATTCCCATATGGTGAATCATCACCTTAAAAACCGGCCACCCCCTTGTAATCAAGCTAGTCATGGTCTTGTTTGATCAATTAATTAGACTTAATTGATTTAAGACTAAACTCGGCACTATTTGGTTACTATTCACAAATTAGTGCACATAATTGTGAAATTTTTGATTTCCCATTGATTTAGACTTCCTAATGTGATACTAATTAGTACACATGTTAATTAAAGAGTAATTATGGACATTTAGCCACTCAAAACCCCTTTCCAAGACAATTTCTCAAAAATGTGCTTTAAGACTCCTTAAAGCACATTTTGTGTTTTAACTTGTTTTCAAGCTTGGTTTTATTTGGTAATTGGTTTAAAATGACCATTAGGATATTACTAAGGTCTACGAATGATATTTGGGTGCTCACCCAAGTCTCTCCAAGCTTAGAGCACGTTTTTGCTTAAACTGCTCTTTCGGTGTTTCCTTATGTTTTCTTTGATTAAAATGGTTTCTTAATGTTTCTAAGGCATTATTTAGCCTTCTTATATCTTAGTTTATCACTTAAACACCATATCTAAGTTTGGGGTATTTCAAGTTTCCTCAAATTACAATTTTTACCCCAATTTCTTCACAATTACCATTTTCCCCCTAACCCCTAAATTAATTTCCAGAAAACTTAAATTTACCAAAAACCCTAATTTCTATTCTCATAACTCTAATTTGTCAATCGAACCCTAGTTTCTAATCAAAACCCTAATTTCTATTTTTCAGAAATTTATGGTTTCAACTTAACAATTCCTCCTCTGAATTTTTCAAAACCCTAATTTGAGTTTAAGGTTTCCGATTTGCAGACAGAAACACCACATAAAAATAATTGAGAAAATTCATAAAATGCCACAATTTGAGTTTTTAATTCACGATATACTCCTTTTTGGAAAGTTGTTCATAAAATGCCATGATTTGAGTTTGAAATTCACAAAATGCCACTACACTACAAGAAAACAGTAGTATCACAGACGGAATACCCCCGACGACAAGTTTTTTTTTAAAAATATTGAATTCTGCTGATTCGACTGTGCAATGACTATTTTTTTGAATTTTTTTGAAAAATACACAAAATACCTTGTTTGGTTTTATAGTTTACAATATTCCACTATTTAGGTTTTGATGTTCACAATATGCCACGATTTGAGTTTATATGTTCACAAAGTGCCCCTGTTTTTGCTGTAATGGCTAGTTTGAGCCCAACAACTCTTATTTGCCTATATACAGACCTTCTTACTATGTAAACAAAGCACAAACACCATACTAAAGCCATGGCCTTGTTTACAACTACAATCAATGAAAGTTTCAAACAATTCATTGCAAATGTGGAGCCCCATCAAACCTTACCCTCTCCGCAAAGAAACTTTGGTTGAAAGGGTGTACTATAACTGTTGGGCATGTGATTTTTTCAAGTGGTGGGCCCCGGTGATGATAGATCAATACTCTCCTCTTCCTAGGGTAAGACATGCTAGCTACACCAAATCGTACTCAACTATTATAGGCTCTACCTCTACTAGTGCATCTGCTTGTTCTGAAGCTCCACATCAAGAGAGCATGGCAGCTGATGCGAATCTTATCAATAGGATTAGGGAGGAGATAAAGAAAGAACTTAAAGAAGAGATGAGGCAAAGCATGCAGAAGATGTTTCTTTGGGGTGTAGTTGTATTCGCAACCGTAATTTGTATCAGAAAGATATGAAGTACTTTCATATATATTAATGTAAAAATACCATGTGTTTATAGCTGTTTACACTTCTACTTACAATAACTTTCACATCTTTCCACAAAAACCAACCAAAACCACCACTAAACAGATCTGCGCATAACTTGTTGCATTAACAACAACACCAACAGAAGAACAGATTAGTCATAGTCACACAACGATTAGATCTCTTGCATTAACAACAACACCAACAGAAGAACAGGTTAGTCATAGTCACATATTGAATTGTTTGAAACTTTTCATTGATTATAGTTGTAAACAAGGCCATGGCTTTAGTATGGTGTTTGAGCTTTGTTTACATGGTAAGAAGGTCATTATATAGGAAAAAAGAGCAGTTGGGATCAAACTAGCTATTACAGCAAAAACATGGGCATTTTGTGAACGTATAAACTCAAATCATGGCATATTGTGAACATCAAAACCTAAATAGTGGCATAGTGTAAACTATAAAACCAAACAAGGGTATTTTGTGTACTTTTAAAAAAAATTCAAAAAATAGCCGTTGCACAGTCAAATCAGTGTAATTCAAAAAAGAATTTAAAAAAAATCAAACTTGCCGTTAGGGGCATTTTCGTCATTTACTAGAGAGACTTAACGGCGAGACTAACGTCTGTTAGTGGACAGTGGCATTTTGTGAATTTCAAACTCAAATCGTGGCATTTTATGAAATACTTTCCAAAAAGGAGTATATCATGAATTGCAAACTCAAATCGTGGCATTTTGTGAATTTTCCCAAAATAATTTCATTGGATTCGAAATTGCCAGAAACCAAACACTAAAATTTGAATGTCCAGATACAAAGAGTTGTTAAGGTTTGCACAAGGGTTTATCAAGGATTTTTATAGAGTTTTCAAGCATAAAAATCAGCTCACAAGCGTCAAATTACAGAGAAATATAAGTCAAAATTTTCCTAAGTTTTTTATTTTTAATCCTAGCTAGAACCGGAAAACAAAAATGAATTATAGTATACCTCCACCAGTGTTGGCCACACAGAGCTTTAGCTCTCCGGTTCTTGTCTCTTCTCCTTTTGGCTCCGGCCTCACCCAAGTCTGGGGTTTTGTTCCCCGTTTGTCGGTTTTCAATCTTCCAATTAATTTCGTAATTGCTTGGGCTTGCTATTAAATTCCGAAATGTTATATATTAACCTATAACACTATTTTATGTCTTATTATATATTGTAGATTGTATAAATTTTATTATTTAATTTCCTTCCTTTTATAATGTTTATTAATTCATTATTACATGTAACGTATTTTAGGTTATACAACCTAATATTTATTAAATCTCCTTTTATTAAACTTATCGATCAATTATCATTATTCACTTAAGTAGGAGTATTGTACATTTTCTTTGTTATTTAATTTCACCTCATATTATATTCTTTTATTTTATTATTTTATGTGAGATTTATTAACATCTTTAAATCTTATATTTATTTAAAAAATTAATCCTTTAAGTGTATATATCAAACAATTCATCTCCATAACGTTTTTAACCGTAAATGATTATTTCTAACCTTAATTATTTAATTAAGCTTTATTTATTTAATACTTCGGACAGATATTTCCGTCTGAGTATGACATCCAAGCCGTGTCAAAGCATATAATCCAAAAATAATATCAATAAGTTAACGTCCATGCTGAAGGTTTCCAGTTGGGATCAAGCACCGATGATCGGCAGCTAGCAATGGAAGCTTGTATATTAGTGGTTTCTCTTTCTATATGATAAGATGTACCAGGGTTAATGAATCACAACAATAGACTCTTGTGTGAGCATTGGACTCATTCAAAAGTGAATATAGTGGCAATGTACGCGGTTGTTGACTTCTTGTTAGTGTATTGAGTTATATATATACATCTAGATAGAAACAATCTTTTTTCGATTTTGTTGCGGAAGCGACTGGGTAAGAGAGTAAATTATTGTACTAGAAAATCACTTTGTACAGGAAAATTCCCAGGTCGTGGTAAGGTCACAATGGTCCCGCTTAAACAAAACACCAGAACTATAACTGTTTTTTCTATTACTTCAGAAATATATAGAGAGAAGACAATACAACTTAACAACATAATAGTTGATTGTTCAAGGGATGAGTATAGAAGGGGAAAGGATACTTCCTTTTATAACAAAGGAAGTGATCCTATCTTTCCAAACCCACGATGTGGGATGAACCAACTTTCACAATTCTTCAACTTTCACGATTAGAACGTTTTCAGAATTTTCTATCATTGCATGATTAACTCACACATCTCAGGACATCTATGACAGCTTAATCAACACGAGGGTCATTTTCATAATTTTTAGGGAATTTTTATTCTGAAAAATTAGCTTTAATACATATTATAAGCTAAGTTTTTTTTATAATATAAAATCCCAATTTTGAAAAAATCAATAAAAATGTTTCCATCCAATAAATAAAACTTTACAATTTGGTCACTAAGCCAATCCATGACCAAAAGACCAACAAGTTTTATTTGAAGACCAAAACAAAAGGAAAATACGAATATCTCGTAAATTTTCTCTTTCTTCTAAAAATGACTCAAATAAACTCAAAATGCCTTGAAATTTTAACAAAAGATAAAGGATGACGTGTAGACCATAATGGTTTTAGAATTTAGAATTTTCAATATTCCAATAATTTCCTATTAATTCTGAACAGATCTGATGAGAAATTGATTTTAAAAATATTCCCTTATCTAAAAATTTCAATTCTTTATTAGAAAAATCAGAAATATTCTCCTTTACGTGCTGTAAATATTTCATGGTTAGATTCCATTGGAAAGTTATCCGATCAAATCCTGGTAAACTTGGCTCATTTTTCGAGTTTACTCTATCTTTATCTATGTCTATATAAGGGATCTTTTCTCTTTAACTTAGTAGAGTTCCAAGAACCCTAAGAATTCAGACCAAGTTGTCCATAAGTTCCCCATGTTTTGCATTCCTGAGCCTCGAATCAACACCAAAATACTACTGAAGTCCACACGAAAACAAGTTTTTGAACTCCGATCACCACATAAATAATCAAACACCCACAAATCCACCACCAAAATGTGAAGAATGCAATCAAAAATCAAGGGTCAGAAGCTAGGGTTGAAATCAATCGGGACTGCCGCCAACAAAGCTTCTGAGGATTCCCGACACGAAGGAACTATTAAATCCCGAAGGCAAAACAGATTAGGAATCAAATTTCCTAACTCCTCCGGGTTTAACATATTCTCTATTCAAATTTATGATCGAACTTACTTTTTACGACTTCTGATTTAGGTTTTGTTTGTGTTTTTGCCCTGTTTACTTGTTCGTTAAGTTTCACTTCAAATTCATACTCAAATTGAAATATTTTGATCACTAACATATTTAGAATCTTTCAGGCTACATACCCATAAAATTTGAGCCAAAAACTGCCCAAACACCACCGTCTGAGGGTGGTTCGTACCCTAGATGCCACATCTGGGGCCCGGATGCCCTGTCCGTAGCCACGGACACCTCCGGACGGTGGTTGGACTTTTAGTTTTTAAACATTTTAGGATTTTTGATGCATATCTAGGCCCACGGACGCTCTGTTCGTGGCCTCACACTCTTTGAATTTGTTTTCATGTTATTTTAATCTTTTTGTTCAACTAGTTTAATTACGGTCCATGGGTTTGGACATTAGGTCTGTGGCCATAAACATTTTAAAATTTTGACCTAATTTGGCTCCAGAAACCCTAGGTTAGGTTAGCTCAATATCCACTATAATTTTCAGTCAAAAAATGTTAAAAAATACAAAACCTGCGCACTTACGTTAAACCGATTTCATAATAAGCCGTAAACGACATAAGTAGAGGAAAAATGACATAGAGGGATAGTGAAATAATTTGAACAAAAAAAGTTGTATACCAAGCCCCCAAACCAGATCTCTAACCTTTCCTAATTTACCGTAGGTAAAAATTAGGTGGCGACTCGTAACAGGTTCCAGTGAGTTAGGTAAGTTACTGCATTCACTATATTTTATTACCTTCATAAAAAAATAACATTTTACAGTGGATATGAAATTTGTGTGTATAATCGTGGTTTGAAACTGAATGATTGTTGAATTAACGTATTGAGCATATTCTCGTTGGATCGAAGGTTATATGGTTATTTGATTATAAAAGTGATTAGTCCGACTTACTGTGGAAATTTTTGTGAGATGTTGTGCGAAAATGAAATTATTTAATCACCATGATTTGTTGCACAATGAATTTGTGGTTGAAAGGGTGGATTATGATGAGATTAAGTGATGAATAATAATATCTGTCAAATAATTGAAAATGGAGAAAACCATGGTGCATGTGGGCCGTATTTGGACACATGAATGAAATGTTAAATGTGGGCCGTACTAGGACGCATAAGTTTGAGATACTAAGGGCCACATTAGGACACTGTTAGCCTATTTCTACTCCTTAGTCTTTTGTACTGTTGGGGGGTGTGCACACTTATGGATTTAGTGGCGAGTTGGATTCCCACTGTGTGTTGTACCCAAAAGTGAGAAAGTTGGATTCCCACCTGCGTGTTAGGGTCCAGGTTATAGTTGCGTGTTGTACCCAAAAGTTGAGAAAGGTTGTTTTGTCCTAGCTGCGTGTTGGGACACGGAAGATAATTAAAATAATCTGACTAATATATTTTTGGGTTATTAAGAACCAAACATGAAGTATTATGTAATGATTACTTTACTGTTGTGTGATAATATTGTGAAATGATTTGTATGTTGTTGTGTGAATATATTGTAAAAGAGTGATTATAAAGAGAAAATGTTTTTACAAAGTGAAGTGGTAGCTTACTAGTTTCTTTGACTTTATCGTGGCCATTTCTATGTTTGTTTGGATTTCTGCCACAGGTGTTGATGTGCTTGGGGTTTGGGAAGACGACTTCACATAGAATGGTTATTTACAATCGAAATTCATTTTAGGCTTGAGACTTTTGCAATTTTAAAAGATTGTTATTATGTGTGTTGATCCAAGAGGGTTTGGCTATGGTAGGATTAATCAAAGGTGATTCAGCTCTAGTGGAAAGATCGGACTCATCAGAATCTATTGTGAACTCCATGTAGTGTGGAGAACGTGTATGTGATAGAGTGACACTTGAGGTGATAGACCAAGCTGTGAGTGAGTCAGAGTCTGGTTGAACATAGCTTTGGGCGACATACTTCTTTGGGTGTTTTGTGGCCATGAACTTGCGAATTGTGGAGTGCATTGTTTGTTCATTTGAACTAGATGAACTTTGTGGAGTTTGTGCCATTTTGTGATATATGAAGGACTGAGTGTGAGTGGCGGATGGAGTAAGCAAGTTTTTATAGACACTTTGGATATGCTCAACGACTGATCGGTGAGTGGTAATAAATTAGTTTCTATGTCTTGTGGGCTATGTTTGTAGGCTTTTTAGGTGTCAAGGTCCGAGATTGGATTAGTGGAAAGGATGGAACTAAATATCTTAGATCATTTTGCAATTTTTAATCAAGGAAGAAGCAGGCAATACAATAAATTATTTTGTACCTATCATAAGCATTCAAGTATACAAAAACCAGTTGAATTTTCATTGATATCAAAAGGTTACTTTGAAACAGATAGTCAAAGGCAAAAGAAAACATTAATGGAAAAGAAAAATCTAATCCTAAATCTAACTCTCCCGGTTTCACTCGAGTCTCTATGAGACAATGAACCCTCAGGCTATGTGAGAATCTATAAAATCTATTGCTCCTTGAACCATGGTATGAACACTTGGTTCAGAGGAGACAACCTGCACAGCTGTGAGAGTAACTCTCACATGCTGAAGAACGTCCCGAGCTGAAGTATCTAGACTGGTCCTCGACCTGTCGTGGACCGGTGAGAGACTCCTCTTCCTCTTGAGTGCTGATGCTCTTGTAGTTGGTGGTGGCTTCGACCTTGAGTCCTCGCTCTTTATAGGCTTCTGAGCGACCACAAGCTTGTCCGCTTTTGTTTTTATTCCCATTTTGGACAACATTTCTGAACATATACTGTCCTAAGCGGTGCGCGTGCACTCGTGGAACCTATCGGTGTCCACTCCGTTTTCTTGTAGCGCTTTTGTCACCACTCCACCATGCACAAGACCTTGGTTGACATATCTACTCTCCTCTATGGTGAGCCGAATCATGGCTGGAAGGTCAATCTTCTACTTGGTCTTCATAGCATAGAGAAATCTCACATCTCTTGCATTGACGATGTGAGTGCATTGGTTACGTGGGGTGACGTTGTGGGTGAGAAGACTTAAGAGCACCCGGTCGGGTATAGACATTCTATGGCATTGAAGTTCTTCATTGTAGCCCCAGGTTTGAGTAGCTGGACCATCTTTCCTCCTTGGTGTCCCATATCATTGCAGGTGGTTTCTTTTGGAACCACTAGTCCTTCAGGTTCCAAACCAAAAGTCTTGCAGATCCAAGACTTGGTGATATTGATGGTGACGCCGTAGATTGTGTAGATGAGATATTCATCATTGTCGTCATCCTAGAGTGGTCCAAGATACATCATATGCTCTTTGAGCAGCTCAGTGTAGACGGGGATAGGTTATTGGAAGAATTCTACCCATCCTTGGAATTCCAAGAGCTCTTGAATCTTTCCAAGACCCATTTGCTCCATCTACTCCAAATCCAACGTCTTTGGTAAGATGGGACAGGACTTGTTGCTGATGTTCTCTGTTCTAAACATCGCTGGCTTCAGCTCTTTGAGCTTCTTTAGATGTTTGAGTGCTTGAGGTGGTTGTGGCTTTGCAGCCTTCTTCTTAGTTTGGAAGAGCTCTTCCAGAGCTTGACCATGTGGTGAGAGAACTAACTTTTTCTTCCCTTTCTCTTTCTCTGCCTGTTGTCGTTGTTCGAGCGTTGGTATGATTGGAGAGGACTCCGTATCGCTATCAGTGTCGTGACTGGTATCACGAGATGTCGTGGACCTATCGACGACTGGTTCTCCAAATACCTCGATGAGTTTTGCTTCAACTTCAGAGTCAGGCTTTGTCACGTCTTTTTCTTGACCCTTTTCTTCTGTTTTAGCGTCCTGTTGTGATTTTTCGTCACTTTACACTTCCTGTTCTTCTATACGTCGAGTGACAATCTTGACGACTGCTGAGGGAGTTGCTTCCTCGTCGTCGGTGAAGTGCAACTTGCGAGTTGCTCCTTCAGGCGTTGAATGGGCTCTTTGAGGGGTTTCCTCCTGTGTTCTGGCTCGCTTGGAGGAACGAGTTTTGTGTGCTATGAGACTTGTCGTAGTAGTGGAGAGATCTTGGTTTTTGGGAACTTTGGTCTATTTGGCTTTGGAATGTTTCGTGCGGATAGTAGGTGATGGAGCAGGAGAAGACATAGTTTATTTTACTATGGAAGCAAGAGTTAGAAGAATCTTGGGTTTTAGAATTTCAGCCTGGATGCAGTGCCGAATCTTAGGTAGATGGTGGCTTATATATAGAATTTCATCCTGAGACACTTCTCCTTCATCTGTCACCCTGTGTACAAGTTGATTTTCCAATTCTTTGGATAGGCGAGGGGGCGGTGATTCTGCTGCAACTTCTGTCAGCTGTATGTCAGCCACTTGCTTTGAGGAAGCTTCTTTGAGGACATCCTTCTTCGTGGAGCAGAGAGCAGATTTTGGTGCCATCTTTGTTTAGAGGATTTTGTACTGGAGTTTAAAACTTTTCGATCGGGTGTTCTTTTAGCAGCTGTGAGGCAAGGATTCTTTGTGCTGAGCTTACAAGAGTGTTTTGTAAGAGATAAGAGAAAATTCCTTTAAGTGCTTAGAGAGATTAGAGAGAGTGAGGGAAATAGTGTGACAAAAGAGGAACTCTCATCGCCCTTTTATAGATATCGAGTAACGGTCGGCAACCGCTCCTCATCCACTCGCTGACATGTCCCAATGGTACTATTCATAACGGGCAACGGTCGTGACAGTCTGTCATCGATCGTTGACGATTTTCCCGTTTCTAACCATTGAACCATCTCTAAACTAATGTCACTTTGTAGAAAATGACATATCTATTTCAAGTAGTCATTTGACATAATTTCTATTCATTAAACTGATCATTGACTACTGAACGACAATAGAACAGGTGTTGCTTACATGTCGATGACCGATCATGGGAAATAAAAGACAGTTTGATTGTGATTAATGAATATCATTCCAAGATCATGAACAATGTTAGTAAACCTTTCTCTACTTAATGGCTTAGTAAAGATGTCAGCTAGTTGATTTTCAGTAGAAATATACTTTAAACCAACTAATTCCTTTTCACAACAATCTCTAAGAAAGTGATGTCTAATATCAATATGTTTGGTACGAGATTGATGCACAGGATTTTTGGAAATAGAGATGGCACTTGTATTGTCACACATAATTGGTAATGTACCTGTTTTAACGCCATAATCACCAATTTGTTGTTTAAGCCATAGGAGTTGAGCACAGCAGCGTGCCACAACAATGTATTCAGATTCGGCTGTTAAGATGGCAACACTTTTCTGTTTCTTTGATCCCCATGCAATCAGACAAGACCCAACAATGAATGCTTGCACTGAAGTGCACTTTCTATCGGTGATAGATCCTTCATAGTCTGCATCTGAAAATCCTATAACGTTACAGTTAGTGAACTTAGGATTAAAGAGACCAAGATTCATTGTTCCTTTTAAGTAACGTAGGATTCTTTTTACAGCTGTGAGGTGACTTTCTCTTGGATCTGCTTGAAACCTAGAACATAAGTAAATGCTATACATAATGTCAGGTCTACTAGCAGTTAAATATAGTAGATAACCAATCATCTCTCTGTATGATCGTTGGTCGACCAGTCAGTCACCAGTCATGATGCCCATCTTTGTGCCAACTGCTATTGGTGTGTCAAAGGTTTTACATTCCTTCATTCTAAATCTCTTCAATAAATCCTTTACATACTTCTTTTGGGATATGATAGTCCCTTCGTCGTTTTACTTGACTTGAAGTCCTAGAAAGAACTTCAATTCTCCCAGATCACTCATCTCAAATTCCTTTGTCATCAATGCCTCAAACTTTTTACAATATTTCTCATCAGAGGCTCCAAAGATTAGATCATCTACATATACTTGCACAATTATGAAATCCCTCTCGTTGTTGTACACAAACAAGGTTTTATCCACCTTTCCTCTTTTGAATTTGTTTTCCAAGAGATAGGAAGAAAGACGATCATACCATGATCTTGGAGCTTGTTTGAGCCCATAAAGAGCTTTGTCAAGTTTAAGTACCATATCCTTTCCTTCTTGTGTCTCAAAACCAGGAGGTTGCTCAACATACACTTCTTCTTTGACGTACCCATTTAGGAAGGCACTTTTGATGTCAAGTTGGAAGAGTTTGATTCCTTTGTGTGCAGTAAATGCAATTATTAATCTAATGGACTCCATCTTTGCTACTGGAGCAAAGGTTTCTTGGAAGTCTATCCCTTCTTGTTGACGATATCCTTGAGCTACCAGACGAGCCTTGTTTTTGATAACTTCTCCCATCTCATTCAGTTTGTTTCTAAAGATCCATTTTGTGCCAAGTACCCCTTGACATGAAGGACGAGGCACAAGATGCCAGACTTTGCATCTTTCAAACTGGTTTAGTTCTTCTTGCATTGCATTGATCCAGTTTGAGTCTCGAAGAGCTTCCTTGATGTTCTTGGGCTCGATTGGTGAGACTGTCGTTGAGAAGGCTAGAAGATCTCGAGTTTGTGCTCTTGTCTGAGTTCCTTTGGATATGTCTGATATGATATTCTCCAATGGATGATTTTTGTATAAAGCACGAGATTGATGAATGGTTGATGGAGATAGAGGATCCTCGACATCATTGTTTCCTTCGTTGACCTGTTGTTGACCTATCTCTGACTTGTCGGGCAAGTTTTCTTCAGTCGGTGATTCATCTTTGGGATTATCTGTGTGATCCTGATCAACTAGATCAAATCCAAGTTCTTCATCTACATCAGATTTCTTGATCTTGAGTACGTCAGCCTCATCAAAGACCACGTGCACACTTTCCTCCACCGTCAGTGTCCTTTTGTTGTATACTTTATATGCCCGGCTTCTTTCAAAGTATCCAAGGAAGATGGCCACATCACTTCTGGCATCAAACTTTCCAACGGGACTCTTTTCATTGTTGTGGACATAACATTTGTAACCGAAGGTCCTGAAGTGACTTATGTTTGGTTTTCTTCCCTTGATTAACTCATAGAGAGTTTTGTTGAGGATAGGTCGTATGAGCATTCTATTTGTGATGTAGCATGCAGTTGCCACTGCTTCTGCCAGAAGACTCGAGGAAGACTGCTCCCCAATAGCATGGCCCTGGCTACCTCTTGTAGTGCTCTGTTCTTACGCTCAACTACCCCATTTTGTTGGGGTGTTCTTGGTGCTGAATATATATGATTAATCCCATGTTGTTTACACATATCCATAAATTGTTGATTCTCAAACTCTGACCCATGATCAGACTGAAGAGCCTTGATTTTGTGGTTGAGTTGTACTTGGACTTTTCCTGCAAAGACTTGGAATTTCTCAAAGAGTTCGTCTTTGGAAGCAATGAAGAGTGTCCAAACAAATCGTGATTAATCATCAACAATCACAAACACATACCATTTTCCTCCAAAACTTTTGATTTTCATAGGTCCACATAAGTCCATGTGAAGTAATTCAAGTGGCTTGGATGTACTGACTAAGTTCTTTGATTTGAAAGAAGTCTTAGTTTGCTTGCTTCTAACACATGTATCACAAAGATTGGTCTCAGATTTCTTAATCTCGGGAAGGCCTCTTACCAACTATTTCTTGACAAGTTTCTTTAACACGGAAGTGCTAACATGCCCTAGTCTTTTGTGCCATAGTGTAGAGTCATCTATTGAAGCAGTCAAGCATGGAAGGTTTGGACTGTCAATATCCTCCAAACTAGTTACATAAACATGTTTCCACCTTTTTGCCTTTAACAACACTTTGCCATTGTTCTGACTTACTATGCTACAATGTGTAGGATAAAAGTGAATTGAATCGCCTTTGTCACAAATTTTAGAAACACTAAGCAAGTTGAATTTTAAACCATGAACTAGATTTACACTATCTAAGAAATAGTCAGATGTAATACCAACCTTCCTACACCGATGATTTTTCCTTTCTTGTTGTCACCAAAGGAGATGGTTCTTGGCTTCTTGGTTCGAGTGAGAAGAACTTTTTTTTGTCTCATGTCATGTGTTTAGAGCACCCACTGTCTATGTACCAGTAGGGGTCCATTCTCACTCGATTTTGTACTTAACACGTTAGTGATGTGGAGTTAGGGTCCATAGAAAGGTTGGACCCATTTCCACCATTAAATGTTCTAAGATCATTTTTTACTACCCATTTTAGTCCTAGTTTCTTGAGTTACCAATGCCTCATAAAACACGTTTTATAGTAATTGGATTCATGATGACCAGGTTGTCTGCATAAGCTGCAGACATCTCTATGACTGGTCTGTGACCGGTATCTGACGTGTCGTTTACTTCTCCTCATGGGTGTCTTAGAAACAACATCTATCTTAGAATATTTTTCTTTGATGGTAGCTTGTTCCTTCTTTTTTGCGTTAAGCGCAACAATCAATTCATCGATTTCAGGTTGTGTTTCTTGCTTCAATTTTTCATGAACGAGGAGAATTTCACTATAATCACTTTGTAATTTCATGAGTGCCCTCATGAGATTATCTACCTTGCTTTTATCTAAGGTTTTCCTCAATTTTTCATTTTCTTCCAAAAGTTCATCGTTTCCAGTTTCTAATGCCTCTAGGTGATCAACTAATGTAAGAGAAAACTTTCTAAGTCCTAGAAGTTCAGCCTTTTGAATTCTTCTTCTAAGTTTAGAATAGTTTACCTTATGTTGTTGTTCTTCTTCTTCTGATTCTGTGACATTATTGTTTTGTGCCATCAAGCACACTTCTTCAAGGCATAGGTGAGCCTTCTCATCTTCTGAGATGTCGTTGTCTGAGGTTTGATTGTCATCACTCCGTTCAGAATCTCCCCATGCGGCAACGAAGGCTTCCTTCTTTGGTCCTTTATTGAATGATCGTCAGACAGGCCTCTTGACCCTGTCGTTGTCCTCTCGGGATCGTTGAGGACAATCTTTGATATGATGTCCTCGTTTTGAACACCCAAAACACTTGTCATTGTTTTTTCTTTTGATCATCCAACTCCTTGGACTTCTTGTCTTTCCTCATTTTATTTCTTATGAACTTTTGAACATACCTCTTAGCATAGAGGACCATTTCATCATTGTCGTCTCTTGACTCGGATCTTTCATTTTTAGCTACTTGAAGAGCTATTCCTTTCCCTCTTTCTCTTGATGAGCTTTCTGAATTCCTGTGTTGTAGTTTTAACTCAAAAGCCATTAGAGATCCTAGCATATCTGCCAGAGACATCTTGCAAAGATCATGTACTTCTTACATGGCATTGACTTTGCTGTCAAAGGAGGTAGGAAGAGATCTGAGGAACTTCTGAATTTGATCTTCATTAGAGATGGTTCTTCCAAGCACCAACATTTTGTTGATCAGCTTAGTGAACCTTGTATGCAGTTCAGAAATGGTCTCCTTTTCTTCCTTCTTGAATAGCTCCCAATTAGTGAGTAGCAACTCAATACGAGTCTTTTTGATCTCATCACTTCATAAGTGACCTCAAGAGTTTTCCAAATCTCTTGAGCTATTTTAGCTGAAGCAATTTTAGAGTATTGCTCAGGTAGTAGTGCACAGTAAAGTATTCTTACGGCTCGAGCGTTGAATACCAACTTCTTGATTTGATCATCCAGCATGTTGTCGATAGATATGTGTTGTCCTTGGGTATTCTGGAAGGTGTACTCTCCATGTGTTATCACCCTCCACATCCTTGGATCGTCATACTTGATATGAAACTTCATCTTATTCTTCTAGTGAGTGTAGTTGTCTCCATTGAAGAGTGGTGGTCGATTTGGTGCAGAACCTTCATCTGCTGCTATAATGATTGCATGAGACATCTTATACCAATTGAAACCAGCAAGCGTTCCTGATGTGTCCCCGACGTTTCGTGGACGTATCGTGGACTCTAATAAACTTGATAGTTTAGGAATGGACGCAAGATAAACTTAAACTAGAAAACCCATTTCGATTGAGAATTTACACACACGAAATTCACTCAATCTCTCTTGCCCCACACACGGACTCCCAGGACAGTTTTGACTATACCCCTAAAGTCTTCAACCCTCTCCTGACTATCGGCCTACGGTTCACCGACTGTTCCTTGACCTGTCGTTCTATCAAATACCCAATGTATTGATACTCTAACCCAGTCCTATCTAGCTCACCAACTCTCTAGTACTTACACACACTCCTGAGTCTGATCCACACTTGCGCAGATTATCTTTATCTTTTCTCTCGTACAGGCTTACTTACATATGGAATAAATGCATGTATATATACACAGTTGTTAGGATGTAACTACCGTCCTATTAATCCCTAGACTTCTAGGAGTCAAATACAACTTCTATTATTCACATAACAGCCACACTAGACTTGCAGAGATTCTTCAACTTGACCCGGAGGCGTGGACTACGTGTCGCCTCATGGTTGGTGAAGATGGTGGCAACCCTCTTGATAGGTCGATCACCACTTGTGTACCCCACTTGCCTGATTCTGCCTGGCTCATTAAATGCTCATAAATGCCCTCTTCTGAATTCATTACGGCTATGTAATGATGTTCATTTATAGCCTTGTTATCTTATACATTAATGAACTTCTCCTTTTGTCGTGAGCTTGTAGTGAACAAGTTACTTGTATGGATGTATGTGTCTTATCTGAATGTGTCGATCCTTTGCAGTGTTTTGTCTTTGTTTTTCATCTTTAGGCATGAGAGATATCTTCGTGCGGTGTCTGACTGGTTGTCTATGCTACAAGTTCTACGGAGCTCTCGCAGACAGGTGCCCGACTGGTTGGGCAAATGTCGTGGATTGAGCGCGCTTGCAACCTTGCGTGATAAGCCACTCATTTACCTGTCTATATGAATCATGAATCTTGACAAACGCATTAGATAGACAACACAAGGTTTGCTATCATCAAAACTAAAGGATCTTGTCTTAACAGGGGGTATAATGTTATGCCCCAGATTTTTTTTGGATAAGTTGGGTAGGTTTTGAACACGTGACCTTTGGTCTAAGATATCACTCCACTACCGACCAAACCACGGGAACATTTTTCAGGTACCTGATAAAGATGTGACCCGACGGAGAGTAGATGGGGTAGATTTTGAACCAGGTGTACTTTTGATTTTGTTTATACCTTGGTTAGAATTTATACTTGATGTATATATTATTACGGTGTAGTAAACATGTATTTTGGATTCATTAGTAGAGGTCAGTATGTATCTGTTTGGAGTTTATGTTGGTTTATGTTTTCTATCTATCAGACCATTACAGTGGAGTTAGTATGGCCTAGTTAGTCACGTGGGTGCCTAACGGCGGTAACACCGGGATTGTTATACTTTCCGCTGTGATTACATTTTAGTTTGGTGTTTTTAATTACCGTTAATTGTGTATTATGAGTTGGGGTGTTACACATACCAATGAGGGTCTTCGAGGCTGTCCGATAAGCCCATAGTGCATCGTCAAGCTTTAAGGTCAATCCTTCCTAGATGAATTCACTATTTTCTAAAAGATCCACTTCAGCTCTCTACTGGTGACTTCGGCTTGACCGTTTGTTTGGTGATGGTAAGGTAAGGCTACCTTATGTATCACTCCATATTTTCCATTAAAGCTTCAAATTGTTTATTGCAGAAGTAAGAACATCCATCGCTAAGGATTTCTCTAGGCATTCCAAACCTTGTGAAGATGTTTTTCCTTTAAAACTTCGTCACCACCTTATTATTAGTGGGGGAGGCAATGGCTTCACCACCTTATCATGAAGTCAATACCCCACAGGTCAAATGGCTCAACCTCTAACATCACTTTAAGAGGCATTTCATGTTTTCGACAGATATTACCTAGGTGATAGCGTTCAAAGGAGGCAACAAAGGCATGGAAATCTTTATGTAGGGTTTTCTAGAAAAAATAGCTGATGGAACCTTAGTTGTTGTCCTTGTCGGCCCATGATGTCCTTCGGACTCAAGAGAGTGGCAATGAGTGAGGATATTCTGCATCTCACTCATGGGCACACACCCTTTTAAGATTCCATCAGCACAGATCTTGAGAGGAAAGGATCATCCCAGAAGTAGTGTTTAGTGTCAGCAAAGAATTTCTTCCTCTACTGGTAAGTCGATTGATGAGGCACTACCCCTCTTGCCAAGTTGATTTCTAGGTCCACATACCATGGATCATCAGCCTTTTTGATCACAAAATAGTCTCATATGGAAAGAACTCATTAATAGGCACACCATCATCAGGCACTTCCATGTGAGAGAGATATCAGCCACTACATTCTGCACACCAGGCTTATCTCTGACTTCGATCTCAAACTCTTGCAACAACACGATCCATCTCAGCAGTCTTAGTTTATCATCCTCCTTGGTGGACAAATATTTCAATGCAGAATGATCCGTGTGCACTATTACTTTGCTTCCGAGGAGGTAGGACCGGAATGTCCAAGGCAAAGACTACTGCTAGAAGTTCTTTTTCGGTTGTGGCATAATTCCTCTGGGCATCATTTAAGGTTCTACTAGCATAGTAGATTGTCCTCAAAACCTTATCCCTCTTCTGACACAAGGCTGCCCTAACTGTATAGTCACTGGCATCGCATATGATCTCGAATGGGAGGCTCCAATCTAGTGACGCCACAATGGAGGTTGAGATGAGGCATTCCTTGAGAGTGTTGAAAGATTCAAGGCACTCTCTCGTGAAGTCAAACTTGGCATCCTTAGCCAGGAGGACACACAGTAGCTTTGATATTTTTAAGAAATCTTTTATGAACCTCCTGTAGAATCCATCATGCCCTAAGAAGCTCCTGATGTCCTTTACTGATATAAGTAGTGGGAGCTTTCTAATTACCTCTATCTTAGCTTGGTCAACTTCGATACCCTTGAAGGAGATCTTGTGTCCAAGGACAATCCCCTCTCTAACCATAAAGTGACACTTCTCCCAGTTGAGCACCAGGTTAGTCTCCTCACATCGGGTTAGGATGGCATGTAAATTGTCCAAACAAGCGTCAAATGTAAGCCCAAAAAATGAAAAGTCATCCATAAACACTTCAATGCTTTTCTTTAAGAAATCAGAGAATATGGCCATCATGCATCTTTGGAAAGCTGCAGGGGCATTGCATAGCGGCATCCGCATGTAGGCAAATATTCCATAGGGGCAGGTGAAGGTATTCTTTTCAAGATCTTCAGGGGATATAGGGATCTGGAAGTACCCTGAATAACCATCAAGAAAACAGTAGTAGTCTTGACCTACCAGCCTCTCGAGCATCTGATCGATGAAGGGTAAGGGGAAATGGTCCTTTTAGGTGGTTGCATTCAATTTTCTATAGTCAATGCAAACTCTTCACCCAGTTGTCATTCTTTGAGGGACCATCTCTCCTTTATCATTGGGGACTACCGTAGTTCCTTCTTTCTTGGGCACCACTTGCACCGGACTCACCCATTTACTATCTGGGATTGCGTAGATAATGTCTAAGTTGAGCAGTTTCTGAACTTCCTTTTTTACCACCTCTTTCATGTTCGGGTTTAATCTGCTGTCCTCCAAAAATATTTGGTGAGTGCAGAAATTAGATTTATGCCCTTTTATGTCTGAGATTGGCCAACCAATTGCCCTCTTATGGTTTCAAAACACCTTCAAAAGATTGTTCTCTTGTGCACCTGTTAGAGTGGAGGAAATAATGACAGGTAGATCACAAGGTTCAATCAGATAAACATATTTTAAATGGGAAGGTAGAACTTTCGTCTCCACGGTGGGAGGCTTCTCAACCGAGGGGGGTGTTTTGTGTGCGCTTTTTTCCAATGGTTCCGGTTGCCGGTAGTGCGTTCTAAAGTATCTTAGAGCCCTATCCAATACTGCTACCACTTCACTCGCCTCTAGTCCCATCTCCTGTTTATCATCAAACTCAAGGAAAGCAAGGTTTAGAGCATCACAATCAGTAAGGGGAGGTGGATTATTTTGTAGAATTGAGTCAACAATATCTATTGTAAAAATAGCTTCCGTGTGTGCGGGTCTCTTCGCTATCTTAGACATGTCAAACTCTAGTTTTTCATCATGGAAACACAAAATAATCTTCCATGTCTCCACATCTATCAAGGTCATAGCAGTCCTTAAGAAGGGCGGCCTAAACTCAAGGGTACTCTAACATCTTCCTCCATGTCAATCACAATGAAATCAGCAGGGAAAACAAAAGTTCCCACAGTCACTGCTAAATCCTCTACTTTTCCTTTCAGAAATTCCAAAGACCTATCAATAAGTTACAATTGCATAGCAGTGAGTGTGCACTCACCAATCCAAGTTTATTAAAAAATTAAAGTGGCATGAGATTTATACTCGCTCCTAAATCACATAAGCCAATACCACAATTAAAATCACCAATAGAAAAAGGGGTGATAGGCAAACCAGGGTCTTCAAGCTTTGAAGAAGGGTGCTGTAGTAGGACCGCCAAAATTTCTTATGTGAGATTAACTGTTTCAGCCTCTAGATTGGCATCTGTTTAAAAGTGTCAGTAAAAGAAATATTGATCGTTAATTTCTTGAAAACAGTTAGAAATTTGCCAAATTGTTTGTCTAATTTTTTTTCTTTAAGCCTATTTGGAAAAGGAAGTGGAAGGAGATGATTAGAAAGAGTGGAAGGGATAGATGATTCAGGAGACTCCTTCTCCTTGGAAATATTTTTCGACAGAGATTGAACTTCCTCAATTATCTTGTGATCTTCCTCTTGATTTCCTTGATTTTCTTGGTCCTACTTCTCTGTATTATCGAATCCAGCTTGAAGAGGGGATAAGTCGAGGATCTTTCCACTTCTCAAAGTCACCGCCTTGGCATGTTCCCTTGGATTTGGATTTGGTTGACTAGGAAAGGTGTCAGGTGGTCTTTGTGCAAGTTGTTGGCTGATCTGCTCTAATTACTGGTTGGTTTGTTGTAGTTGGGCTTCAACTCTTATGTTGATAGCTTTTTGATCCGTGAATTTAGAATGAGTCATAACCATGAAGCCTTTCATTAGTTCTTTGAACTCTGCATTGGCATCAGAGGAAGGAGAGGAAGCTTGTTGTTGTTGATGATGAAAACCTGGAGGAGATCCTTGAGGCCTATAGCCCATGTTAGAGTTTTCTTGGGGTTTAAATTCTTGAGAAGTGTTGGAAGTATTATTTGGCCCCCCTTGGGCTTGATCATTATTCCTCCATGAGAAATTCGGGTGATTTCTCCATGGGTAGTTGTTGTAGGAGTTACTGGGGCGGTTTCCCACAAAGTTTACATCTCCTTGCTCGCCTATGTAACCCTTTCCTTCATAGTGATGGATCTCATGAGGGCCCGCACATATAGCACATCCCTCTGTTGATGGACCCGAGGTTGAGGAAGTTATTGTTTCCTCAATTTTGGTTTGTGAGGTTGCTAGCTTCTCCACCATCTTTGTGAGGGATGAGATCTGAGCTGATAAATGGTCGGTGAGATCAACATGGAGGAGCCCTACTACCCTTGGAGCTTTTCCCTTGCCTCTCGTCCATTGTCTCGTATTGCTAGCTATTGTCTCGAGGAGGTCCATACCCTCTTGAGGAGACTTTCTCATGAAGCTTCCTCCTACCCGGAGTTGACAAGGAGTCGGTTTGCATCATCCAAACCATTGAACAATGAAAAGCAAAGGGAATGATCATCCAAGCCATGATGGAAGCAATTCGATAATCTCCTTGAACCGATCCCAAGCGCCATACAAGGTTTCTCCCGGTTCTTGGTAGAAGGTGTTAATTTCTCCGATAAGTTACCTTGTTCTACTGATTGGATAGTATTTGGCAAGAAACTTCTAGGCCATTTGAGCCCAAGTGTGGATTGATCCAGAAAGGAAACTTCTATACCATCTCTAAGCTGCATCCTGAAGAGCGTGAGGAAATAGTTGCAACCGGATTCTCTCATTTAAGGCTTCTGTTTTTCTAAAGGAGTTGCAGAACTCGAGGAAGCGGCTTAATGATTTAAGGCGTCGTCTGGATTCAACCCACTGAATCTCCCTATATCTCGAATTGCTGTGATATAATGGGTTTTGAAAGCACATTGGCCAGCTTCTGCATCTGTTATACCTGAATTAACTATTGCTGGTGCTCTTCTTTCAGTACATAACTGATGGTAGTCTTGGAGCATTTGAGGTTGAGCTAACAGATGTTCTTTCGGATGGTGTTGTTCATGCCCATTATCCTCAATCACTGGTGGTTCCGGAACCGCCATATTCAGACTTCGTTTGCGTCTTCTTAGGGTGCACTCAAGTTCGGATCTCAGGCAGACAAGCGGGGAGCCACTAGATCGAGTGATTGGCATGCACAGAAGAAACAAAAGGTACCTAAGTAATCACAAGAACAACCAGCACTAGAAACTTAGAAGTAGAAAATATAAACAAGAGTAGATAAAAACAACAAAGACAAAAACACAAAATAAAATAAACAAAAATAAATTTAACCAAAAACTAAATACCGAAACTAGGGAAACTGATGAATCATTTTCCTCGGCAACGGCACCAAATCTTGTTGTGTAAATACTATATAACAGAGTATATAAATATATGCAAGGAGTAGGAAAGTGCCCTTAATCAATGTAGTACAAAAAGTGTCGTATCCGCAAGGAAATTGGTTCTATCTTCATAGTCTCGGTAATTAGTACTTGAAATGAAAAATAGTAAATTAGGGGTTTAGCCGATGGCAAGCTTGGTTGGATTATTTAAGCAATGAAAAGAACAACAATTAAATTAGAGATTACAATTTGTCGGATTGGGTAGAAAAGTACTTTCTGACTTGGGCAATCACCTAAACCTCCTGAATATGCTTGTAATTTTACTATACCATAGTTGTCTCTCAGAATAAGAATAGCCCTCTAAACCAAAGATGAGCTAAATCTTACTTAGTTAATTTTAACCTTCAAAACCAATTAGGGTTAAACTCACTAAATAACATTAAGCACAAGTTCTGGAAAAAAGCCCCAAAATATACCAATTAACCCTAGAGGTATAAATTAGGGTTCCTCTTTGAAATTGATCACAAACCCTAACTCAAAACCAAATTGTAGAAAGGGTTCACCGTAAATACAATAGGGGATCAATTCTAGAGCATTTAATGAATATTAAGAGAGAAACCAACTATATTAAAAAACAAAGCAATATTTACAAGCATAGTTAGGGATTTAGGGTCAAAAACCTATCCCAAAGCACAATGGACTCTACTCAAGCATTAAATGAGAAAGGACAACAAAAAGAGAGAGAATTAGCCATTATTGAAGTGGTTGAGCTTCAATGGAGGTGAGTGGTCTTCTCTTCCCCCTCTTCTCTTCTTCTCTCTCTTCTCTGGTCTTTCTGTTATTTCCGAAGCTGAGCGGGAGCGGTGTGAATGAAGAGTGAGAGAAAATAATTCTCTCACTCGTTTTTACTGAACATGGCACTCTGTATGTGTGGTCCGTGTTTGCATCCGGCTAAACAACCCGGACCATAGTGAAGTGGCCAAATCCCGTGCGTCAATGACTGGTGCGGGTATAATACCCGGACACATACCCTGACCAGAATGAAAAGTAGGCAGAGCCTTCAGTGCTAGAATGGTCCAGGTTTATAGACTCGGACACAAACCCGGACCATGCTCAAAACTTGGCAGAAACTTCGGTGGAGAGTGGTCCACGTTATAGACTCGGACGCAAACCCGGAGCATGCTTAAAATATAACATAACCATGGCGAAAAATGGGCAGAAGCTTCAGCAAAGGTTGGTCTTGTAACACCCCAACCGCTAATACCCTAATCACGGTCTAATCATCTCATTAACATGGCTATTCACAGTGGAGTTACTCTCGACTACGGAGGGTAATACAATACCGTAAGCCTTCCATAGCTAACAGTCCTAACTAAATACAGTCCCGGTCTGATAAATAGAAATACCATACTTACATCAACATAATTTACAACACTTGATTACCGAGTACTAAGAGTATACATTACAACATGATCTCTCAAGTCTCACAAAAGAATATGAGTTTAACATTCCACTCACCTTTCTAAGTATCTACTTTCAAAATACAACGGGTGTACCACATGGTACACCGACTACCCTAGGGCTACAACCCGTGTACAACTCGGTACACCACTACCTACCACAACTACCAAAAGTATGTCACCCCGTTCCATCTCGGGTACTTGTAATATTAGAAAAACATCGCCCCAAGGGGCTCAGCTAAAGCTGCATATGGTAATCGCATACCCCGCGTGCTAACGGGGGTACGCCGACCACTTGGTCGTAAACATGGAGTTCATTAACATTTGAGCAAGCATGCGACAATAGTATCAATAAAACCACATAGAAACAATACCCACATGTAGAGTACATCACGATAATGGAAACAACACAAGTAGTCCACACGTTGGTCATGGAGGCCTTGAGATTTACTCCTCAAGGTCTAGCCTCTTCACGTGTTAGACATTTTCCCATCCGGTTTAGACGGATGTTCTTAATTCTTAGCTCGTGATCATTTGTCTCGCACAAGGCATGATCCACACTTAACCATTATTCATCTCTTGAATTAATTACAGTTAAGTCGGGTGACCTCCGTGCAGAGATGAGGCATTCTCACCACATCTCACCACCGGGCTTTAGGTTTGGCTTACTTCCCCGGGTTGCGACCTTGCGGTTCAGAACCATGGTGGGATGGTTAGGACAGAACTCGGTAAGTAATCTCTCATGCTTCCTCATTCTCACGCATGGCCGAAACTATTTCGGTCTCCTCTCCATATCAGTTACCCATTCTTAAGTTAGGTAAGTCAGAAGGTTAGGGTGTTAGAGAGAACTTCTCAACACACAAGATTTATCCTCATTCAAACATTTCATGAATTATACAAACTTGTCTTACAAGACATAGTTCAATCAAGTGCAAAGACAAGCACATGATGTAAGGAATCGCAATAAATCATATTCATGCATTTTATCGTGATTAGGTGATTGCAAATAACAAGCAAACACACAAACCGGGGTAACCGGGTTAGAATACAGGGCATGAGAAAACCATACCATTCACCATCGTTGTTCGTTAGCCAACTATCTCTCGGAGTCCGACTAATGGAATCCTATAGCATACATTAGGTCGGGAGGTTAATTATCCATAACTAACTTGACCCGATAATTCACTAACGTTTTCTCATACTTTACTTACTTAGTCATTATAGTACAAACTTAAATCATACAACTTCTTACTTCTCATTTCTCTTAATCTTGTTTAAGCCCTTAACGACCCTCACATGTTATTAATTAAGTCCTACTTAACTTATAACATCATTACCAATCCATTCTCAAGCTTAAGCCCCACTTAAAGAACTTATTTTCAAGTTTTTGTGTTGGTTCGGGACCTTGTCCGGGTCCTTAGTCCCGGACCAACCTTTGGTTCAACTCTCGGGTGATTTTTACTCTTGGTCCGGGTCTTCATGCAGGAGTCAAGTCCCGGACCATAATGAAGGCAGACTCTCGGCTACAAAAATGGGGGTGGTTCGGGTCTTTAGCCAGGGGCTAAGTCCCGGACCAAAAGAAGAAAGGTATTCTTGGCAAGTTTAACGTGGTGGTCAGGGACATGGGCATGGACTTATGTCCCGGACCTATCAAACTGGGCACTCTCGGGGGTAATTTAAGGGGTGGTCCGGGACATGGTCCTGGACCTAGGTCCTGGACCCTGTTGCATTTTCAGAAGATTTGGCAATTCAAAATCTGTTTCAACTCCATTCTTTCACCCTTTAAATTTCCAACCTTCCCCACTTATAATCTACATGTTTTAGCAACTAATTACCCACCTAAACCACCTCAAACTAGTCATCAAGTCCACACTTTAACTCTTGGCTAAATCACTCAAGTTCCACACTTAATCTCAAACAAGCAAAAGCTAGTTTTCAATTTTTGTTACAGTTTTAGAATGCCCTCTTTTCTACCATTTCAACTACCCTCATTAATACACTCAAGACCACACCATTCTAGGTAAATTTTGACAGAACTTGCCTACATTCCTAAGCATTCTCCACACATTAATTCAGCTCACAAATCAGTTGTTCACCACCTGTTTATATAACATTTAATACCATTACTGCAGTACATGAATCTCCCACTTTGCTCACACACTTGTGACAGTTTACTCTCAAGACTTCATCCCATACTTAAACAACCATTAACCAGCTCCATTCCCAATCAAATTGTAATATCTTAACTACACAAATCAATATCATTCTCACTACTTACAAAATCTGTTTGCAAGTCAAATAAAAACTAACTCAAGGTGAGCTTATTATCTTGTTTGTTTTCTGTTTTCTTTCCCTTCTTCCTCTTTCTCTTGTTTCATCTTTCTCTTCTTGTTTCCACACCAAACAAAGGAGTATAGATTGCTTGCTACAATCATATTCCCCACACCACACATACAAATCAATCACTTCAACTTTCCGCACAAAACTAATATTTTAAGAGCTAGTTTTTAGGGCTCTAACTTAGATATTACCTTAGAGTATCCAAAAGGAGAGCTTGGCAATCAAAATGGTGAAGTTCCAGCACTCCACAAGAGCTTGGAAGAACCGGATGAAATGGAGGAGAAGTTCAACGTATGCAAAATTTTGATTTTGCAAGGAGAAGCTATAAATGATGAGCTTTTGACTTTCTTTTTACCTTAGAGTGTCAATAAGATGATGGAGACCCAAAACACTTATTTAAGCTCCAAAATGGCCAACTTCCATGGAGATGAAGATGAAGGTTTCAAGATTTTGAAGGGTGGAAAATGAAGCCCATGCCGATAGGAATCTAACGGTAGTATTTTTGCTCGATTTGGTGTTGATTTGAGCAAGTTGGAGAAGAAAGAGGATGGGGGCTACTACTCCCTTAAGAAATCACCATGTGCAGAGGAATAAGAAGATGAAGCTCAGTTTGGAGGAGGGAAATCGTGAGTGAGGAGAAGAGAAGGTGAGAGCGAGTACTAATATCCCCTCTTACTATTCCCACTTCTACTTTATTACTTTTGTACTTTGTGACTAAATAAAACTAGCTAGTTTACTTAAGTAAGGGTGTGTGTGTGTAGTTAGAAAACCGGCCCCACACTAGTAGTAACCCGGGTCGTTTTTCGTCTTTTTGAATTAAACGCGTTTTATCTCCCGGTTTTGACATTATTCACTCCCGGGACCCGTTTTCCGGAATTTTCCCGTTTAATTAATTTTAATTGCTCTAGACCCTCACTATGGTATATTTATAATTATTTAACCAACTATAATTATTGTGAGTTTATTAAACCCATTTAAAATCACGTTTTCCCGGTTTCTCGAAAAACGCGTTTTAAAGCTCGTTTGGATTTTTAACTCGTTTCCCGGATCCGTTTGCTCCGGGAATCACTCCCACGTATTTATTTAGACCTAATTAAGCTCTTACATATTTAGTTAGCCTAATTAATCACTGTTTTTAAATCCGGGGTATTTCAATCTACCCCCCTTATGAAACTTTGCCCTCAAAGTTGGTCAAAGTTGGTGGTTTACTAACTTTACTCATTTGACAACTCTATTGTCAAAATCCACACTTCACACACATTACAGATATCGCATCTGTCAAACAAACTCCACATACACATATTCATTGCAACATCACACACATACACATTGTGCAATCACACACAATATCATGCAAGCGATACACTGCAAGCACTAACAACACTACAACCCATGCACTGGTTGTTTCACCGTGTCAAACAAAATGTATACATATACATACAAGCAAGGCTATCCTGAAGCAATGCTAAAACAAAATGGCCTACCCCCCTTAAAAGGGGTACGCCCCGTACCCTCACGACACTAGACAATCTAGTCTACAAACAGTGTCGGGTGCTTCACCCTCATGGCGTCCTCTAACTCCCAAGTCGCTTCTTCGACGTCGTGGTTTGACCACAACACTTTCACCATTTTCACTGACTTGTTGGGAGTATCTCTAGTCTTGGTGTCAAGGATTCATAAGGGAGTCTCGACGTATCTCATCGTCGGCTCAAGGGATAGGTGATCAGACTCTAGAACATGTGATGGATTAGCTATATACTTCTTGAGCTGTGAAACATGAAAGACATCATGGACACGACCCAATTCTGCAGGCAATGCTAGCCTGTAAGATACAGCTCCAATCCTCTCCGTGATCGCATAAGGCCCAATGTACTTCGGGCTTAACTTACCTTTTTGGCCGAATCGGAACACGCCCTTCATCGGTGAGACACGCAGGAACACCTGATCGCCCACAACGAACTCCAGGTCGCATCGTCGCACTTCAGCATAAGACTTCTGCCTATCTTGGGCAGCTCTCAGGTTCGCTCGAATTTGCTTAACTTCGGCTTGCATTTGCTCAAGGTATTCCGGTCCTACAATGACCGCTTCACTGGACTCATCCCAACACAATGGGGTACGACAAGGTCTGCCATACAAGGCTTGGAAGGGTGACATTTTAATCGATGCGTGATAGCTGTTGTTATAAGAAAATTCAATCAAATGTAGCTTGTCAACCCAACTCCTGAAATCTAAGGCACATGCTCTCAGCATGTCCTCCAGTGTCTGGATGGTCCGCTCTGTCTGACCGTCGGTCTGTGGATAGGGATGTCAATGGATCGGGTTCGGATCGGGTGAAGCATCACCCGCATCCGTCACCCGGATATATCACCCATCATCCGTCCATCTGTCATCCGGTTATTTTTTATCCGTTCCCATCCGTCCATCATCCGCGGTAAACGATGGATCGGGTGATAATCGGATGTAATTTCTAGATAAAATTTCCATATTTTTAGTAATTCTTTGAAACATAACATATATAAAAAGTCCCCGTATAATAAAGTTCCTTATATTTTTGGTAATTCTTTGGCACATAATGTTAATAATAAGTTTATAACCTGCCAATACAACAAGAAAATAATGCATTGTCTTTACTCAGCTAGAGCTAAATAAGATCTCTACCCAAAGAAAATTATAGCAAAACCAAAAATGTTTCAGAACATAAACACACCAGACGTGCGGTCAGCGGTCACACTTGGAGACAGCCAGACACAACCAATTAAGTGTTAACTAATGTGGTCACACTTGCAGACACAAACCAAAATTACATCCATTGTTAACTAATGTGGTACCTTAATAGTTAGTAAATGAACCTTTAAACGGATAATCGGATCGGGTGACGGATGAAATTTTTTCACCCGAATCCGACCCGTCCGTCACCCGTTATCCGTCACCCGGTTATCATCCATTTACGTTCGGATTTTTATCCGTTTATTTAATCGGGTGGATCGGATTACGATATCCGTTTAAAATTGCCATCCCTATCTGTGGATGGAAGGCTGTACTGAGCTTCAACTCGGTGCCAAGCGCTTCACGTGTGGCTCTCCAATACCTCGAAAGGAATCTGGTGTCGCGGTCAGACACAATCGTCTTTGGAACTCCATGATGTCGGATAATCTCCCGATCAAATATCTCAGCAAGTTTTGCTACCTTCCAGGTGTCCCTCATTGGTATGAAGCGGGCAACCTTGGTAAGGCGATCAACTATCACCCAGATCATGTTGAGTCCTCCCCTAGCAGGTGGGAGTCCTACAACAAAATCCATCGAGATATCATGGAACTTCCATTCAGGAATTGGCATCGGTTGTACCATTCCCCTTGGTCGTCGGTGCTCGAACTTTACTCTCTGGCAAGTGAGACACCTCAGGACAAACTCATTCACATCAGCTTTCATTCCCGACCACCAGAAGTACCTCTTCATGCCTTTATACATCTTAGAGGCTCCCGGATGGATAGATAATGAAGAACAGTGGGCTTCTCGCAGAATGCGAACCCTCAGCTCAGCATTGCTTCGGGGAACACATAGTCTGCCATTCAATCGGATCAAACCGTCGTTTTAGATCTTGAAGTCATACTTCCTATGCTCAAATGTGCCATCAATGATACTCTGTCTGATCTCACTCATATACGGATCATGCATCTGAGTGTCTCGCACCTCGTCAACCAAGCTAGAAGAAGCGAGTAGCGAATGGAGCGAGTGTGCTCGACGGCTCAATGCATCAGCTACGACATTCGTTCTCCCTTCCTTATACTGAAGGTCGATGTCATAGTCTGATAGGAATTCCGTCCATCTTCTCTGCCTCAGATTCAGTTCTTTTTGTGTGAAGACATACTGTAGGCTCTTGTGGTCGGAGTAAATGGTAACACTAACCCCATAGAGATAATGCTGCTATATCTTCAATGCGAAGACAATGGCTCCCAGCTCAAGGTCATGGGTGGGGTAGTTATCATCATGCTTCTTTAGCTGGCGGGAGGCGTAAGCTACTACCTTGCCGTGCTGCATGAGTACGCATCCAAGACCTCTGTCTGATGCATCACAATAGACTTCGAAGCCCTCCGTACCCTCAGAGATGGTGAGAATGGGTGCAGAGGTCAACGAGTCTTTCAGGCTCTGAAAGGAGATCTCGCAGTCGTCGGTCCACACAAATGGTGTGTCCTTCTTCATCAAAGTTGTCATAGGCTTTGCGACTTTTGAGAAATCTTTCACGAACCTTCTATAATAACCAGCTAGCCCAAGGAAGCTCCAGATGTCGGAAACATTCCTAGGTCTAGGCCACGAATGAACTGCTTCAATCTTAGCCAGGTCGACTGCGATGCCCGCGCTTGATATCACATGACCAAGAAAGGAGACTTGGTCAAGCCAGAATTCACATTTGGAAAATTTTGCATAATGTTGGTTCTTGCAGAGTGTCTCAAGTACTCGCTTCAGGTGGCTCTCATGCTCTTCCCTGGATTTCGAATATACTAGAATATCATCAATAAATACCACTACCGAAGTGTCTAGCTGATCACTGAACAATCGGTTCATCAGATCCATGAATTTCATAGGCGCATTTGACAGTCCGAATGGCATCACCGTAAACTCATAGTGGCCGTATCTCGTTCGGAACGCTGTCTTCTCAATGTCTTGCTCTCGGATGGCTATCTGATGGTATCCCGAACTGAGGTCAATTTTGGAGAATACAAAGGCTCCCTTCAATTGATCAAATAGATCGTCAATACGTGGTAACGGGTATTTGTTCTTGACGGTGACCGCATTAAGCTCGCGGTAGTCGATGCAGAGGCGGAGGCTACCGTCCTTCTTCTTCACGAAAAGGACCGGTGCTCCCCGGGGTGATACGCTCGGGCGTATGAACCCTTTGTCAAGCAAATCTCGAAGCTGCACTCTCAACTCGGCCATCTCTGCCGGTGCTAATCGGTACGGTGCTCTGGCAATAGGTCCAGTACCAGGAAAGAGTTCAACCTCAAACTCAACCTCACTCTGAGGTGGCATGCCGAGGAGATCCTTCGGAAATACATCCGGGAACTCCGACACTACCGGGATATTGGTGATGAATTCAGGGTCTCTCTCAAGGTCTTGCACATAGCAAAGGAATACTTCGTGCCCCTTTCTGAGCTCATGATACATGGCCATGACGATGATGACTCTGGTCGAAGGCTCTCTTGGCCTCTGGCGGTACGATACTGCGACCCCAAATGGACTCCTAAGTAGCAATCTGTGCTCAGCGCAAAGGATTCGCCCCTTATGCCGCTCCAACCAGTTCATCCCAACTAGCAGGTCAAAGCCTAGGCCGCTAAATTCGATGAAGGAAATAGGGAACTGCTCTCCCTTGATTTGGATAGTGGCATCTCGGTAGTACTTTGTACAACGTACCTGCTCCTTCAACGGGAGAGTAACCATGAAATCAGGGAGCTCTACCACGTCTAGCCCCAACCTTCTCGCGAATGACAGCGAGACAAAGGTGTGAGAGGCGCCGGAGTCGAACAATACGGAGGCTTCTATGCCGTTCACCAGAAAGGTACCCGTGAGGATTGTGCCGCTCTTATCGGCCTGTGCCTCAGTAAGTATACTCGGGTTACCTTCCGTACCGAGTCCACAACCTAAACATTCATAAGCTTTATGAGTTCGAAGGTAACTTGCAAGTGGTACGCTTGATAAACAACACTACTTTATTTATAAAATCATTCAGGTTACACATGATGTTTCCATTACAACATTACTAAATATTACATGGGTTTCATGACTAATACTTCCTAAAGGTGAGGTTCAGGCGTCCTGGCTTCATGTGTGTGGCATTGATCACAGTCAATGGTGTCGTATTCAACTTGATCCTCTTGATCCCATGATACAGCATTCTCGACTCACCACCTATGATCAAGACATCACCTGACCTGAGGATAAGCTTCTCCGCGCGGTCCGCATGCTTCTGCTCGCCATACAAGAATTCGGCGTTGTCTCCGATGGACCAAGACACTACGGGCACTCCTTGTTCAAGGGTTTCCGCTGTCTCGTCCTTATCTTAGTGCAAACCAAGCCGTCCTCCTTCTTGATAGAAGTTAACGATACAAATGTCTGCCTCTAATGCAGGTATAGGGTCAGCTTCAAGCTGTTGCGCAATTTCTACGGCTTGTGTAACAACCGTTAGGAATTCTCCAGGTATTTTTGGTGGTGTTGCTTTGTCTTCCACTCGTTGCTCTTGGTAGGTGCGGGTGTAAGGATTCCAATCCTTTCCCATGCACATCATTTTTAATTTCATTGTTGCTCCGCCGGGGTATTCCGGTGTGTAAAATCCTCCTGGTCTTGCTCCCAGTTCATTGCATCGTCGGATGATGGCGACTTGTGCTTCGGGTGTCTGGTATCCTTTTAATAATATCATACCTGGACGGATAACCTGACACTGTTCGATGTCATAATGGTGTGTGGTGATGTCGAACTCTTCGAGGTTTGGTTTTGTCGGTATTGGGAAACCGATATTGAAGGCTCCTAGGTGATAAGTTCCATTTTATGAGTTCTAGTCTTTACTAGTCAATTAACGCTCTAAGTATACTATACTTCTTTGTTAATCACTCACACAAGTAATTTAAACTGTAGTCATGCTCTCAAGGATTAAAGGTATGTGATAGTACCTAAACCGGTCGTCGGACCAGTTCCATCGGAGCGGTCTATGATGTGCAGGGCGGACTGTCTCTGCGGTGCACCCTTCTGAGCACCCCTAGGTCCCTGTCCCTGCTGGCCATACTGGTTCTGACCGTCTCCAGTGGCTATCTCTTTGCCCTCTCTATGCTTGAACTCCTGGGTGTTGCCCTTCTTGGCTGGGCACTCATACGCACGGTGTCCCATCTTGCGGCAGCTAAAGCATCTGACCTCTCTTCCCTGGTGTTTGAGAAATATGTGACTACTTCTACAACTTAGGCAGTGTACCTATCGTTTTGTGGAATAGTGGAATTGTGAGGTTGTCGAACTCTTGGGGACCTTGCTGTAGTTTAACTGATAGTGTAAATTAACTGAGAATTCTAATTAGACTATTGAATAGAAACTTATCACTTTTTTTAGGGAAATTGTGGTTTAACACTTAACGTAAAGAAAACAGTAAAAAGAACAATTAATCAAAACAGAATAATTAAAGCGGTTATAAAACTCTTTTATTTTTAAGGAAGCACCCTGGGTTGTTCTGCTCACCTATTTCATCCAATTATATTAATATAAACTTTGACCATTTTAGCAATAAACTCAGGAATTTTAATTAGTTCATTGACCGGTCCCTGTACAATAAACCCTGATTAACTTAAATAACAAGCTGCAATTCTTGCCCAAGTTATTATAAATTAATCGCTTTATTAACAATTCCTGTTGGAGACAGATTAACCTATAGGCGAAACTCGCTTCTAGTCATTAATCCGTTTTGACTTCTTCTGTCTAGAACCTTGTCTTAGCATCGCATTTTAACTAGAGAACTACAAATATCACTTTAATAATTGGCCTGAATATTAAAGCGCATTAAGGACGAGAATCAAAATATTGCTTGAACAGATTATAGTAGAAAGTTTACGTAACACGATTGTAAAAAAAAAGGCTTGCTTCCCAACCCAGGAGGCTAAGGTTATTACTCACGCATAATTATAAAAACAAACATCGTAAGTACGATAGACATTAAAACAGAGTAGAGTTAAGGAAAAGAAGAACTCTCTGCACTCGCACCGGCTTATTTGGTGATGGGAAATGATGGAAATGAAGTGGCGATGTGGATGTATGGAGGAAAATGGAATTTTTGTGGAGCAAGTGTGATTTGGAGGTGAACGTGAGTGATTCGGAGAGTTGAGTTGTGGTGTACAAACGTGCGTCTTTTTTCTGATGAAGTAGTAGTGGGTTAATATAGAAGAAAGGAAGAGGAAGAAGACAGGGCTGGAACACGCGTGAGGAATTTAAGGAGTGCCGGCGCCTGATATTGCTGATGGGGTAGGTAGATGTGTTTGCAGGCGCCGCAAGAAAAATAAGGAAGACGGTCGGCGATTTCGATTTTCTGGATCTGGGTTGCATTTACACGCGTCCTTGTTTGTGTCCTTGCATAAATGGGCGGACACATTTCTAGTGTAAATGTGTCCTTGTTTGTGTCCTTGGATATTTGGGCGGACACATTAATGTCCTTGTTTATGTCCTTGTTTGTGTCCTTGCTTAAATGGGCGGACACATTAATGTCCTTGTTTATGTCCTTGTTTGTGTCCTTGCTTATTTGGCTGGACAGCACACACAAGCCTCTTCTTGACCGGACTAATTTCCATGGACAACATCTCTTGTTTTCTGTCCTTGTTTGTGTCCTGCCTTTTATCCGGGGACGCAAACAAGGACGTGTATATTTCCTTTGCAAAATTGGATAGGGTCCAGATTCTTCGTTTTAACTCCGTTTCACTCGCCGTTTGTTGCGTTGGAAAGCTTGTGAAATAAACTATGTGATTCCAACACTTTTTCCTGTATTTGATACATAAAATCCATCAGTCCATATCAAGACATAAATCTTAGGAAAAACATACGATAAGTGAGTAATATTATCCTGAAAGTAAGTAAGTATAAGGTAAATTAAACCCTTAAATGTCTATGTATTTCTCACTTATCAAACTCCCCCATACTTATCTTTTGCTTGTATTCAAGCAAATCTTTTTGACATGATGTTTAAATAAGTTAAACAGACAATAATCAAGTAAAGAGAGCACAGAAGAGGTAATTGCCAATCTTTTCAGATTTTAAAAGGGTACTAATAACATTAAATTTCTTAAATATATTTCTCCGTTTCTGAGAATAACCCTGAAGTCCTACAAAAGAAAGAGAAGCAGTACCATGAGAATTCTGCTTTTAACCCTGAGCCAATCCACCATTTTCTTTCACATTTCCTTGAACGACAAGGGGCATGAAGTAAAATCTTATTCCATTATACCTTTCAATGCCACATACTCATGATCCATAATGAAGAAGTTTTTATCATTTTGGTGCAGAATGCAAAGATACTTCAATTTTGAAGTTCATTTTTCTTTTACCTCAGACTTTTCTCTCCACCCTTGTAGCGGTTTTGGGTCTACTATCCCAGATACCAAGTACCTTAGGTAGCCGGGTGATGAAGCACCCCTAAGAACTTAATAACCGAGTGGACGAGGCCTGTTTAGGATCAGAATATGCCTGTCTGGATCAGAGGAGTACCTTGCCTTGTTCTTTTTCCACCGTTTCATTCCAATTCAAATCCAGGCTCAAAGTTAAAACAAAATTCAAATGATAATTTCCTCAAATTTTTAGCATTGAGTAAGGATCAGAGTGATACAGTTAATTTTTTTTGTGTACCCTTTAAACCTGTTAATACCGGCATTACTCCCTCTATGGCTCCTTCTTTGATTATTAATCACTTAACAAATTTAAACACAGTGTCGAAAAAGAGAAAAACTTAAGAGCAAGCTTTTGATTATTATCTCCCCCCCACACTTGAACCAAAGCAATGCCCTCATTGCATAGAAATTAAAATAACAGGGCATGCAAACTACCTGGGTAATGATCACAAAGCAAAAGCAATATGAAATTTTGAAAATTTAAAGAGCAGGGTATAGATAGTGTACTCCCCAGAGTTTTGCAGAGTATGTAGTGTAGCTCCCCCACACTTGAGTTCAGCTGTAGGAATGTGCAAGATGTTCCTGTAATGAATATTCTAAACAGCCAGAAGAACTCAAGTTAATTCTCCTCGTTCTCTCTCTCTCTCTTTTTTTTATTTATTTTTACTATATATCGTTTAACATAAAAATAGATACAAAATATAAGCACAATATAGAATAAAAAGATAGATAGTAGGGTGCCTCCTACCAAGCTGCCCATCTTTATGGTCTTTGGCTAGACCATACCTGAGTGATTTAAGGTGTGACTGGTTCTTTGAGAAGAAGCGCAGAAGCCTCTTCGTTGTCTAACGTGTTTCCCATAAATAATTTGATTTGAGCTCCATTTACTTTAAACGATCCTCCTTTCTTATTGTCCAATTCCACAGCTCTATAAGGAGAGGTAGATATTATTTTAAATGGTCCAGACCAGAAGGATTTTAACTTACCTGGGAAGAACTTAAGTCTGGAATTATAAAGAAGGACCTGATCTCCCGCTTTGAATTCTCGCTTGGCAATCATCTTATCGTGCCAACGCTTGGTCTTCTCTTTATAAATCACTGCATTCTCATATGAGTCATTCCTAAGTTCTTCTAGCTCAGTCAATTGGAACTTCCTTTTTTTCCAGCTTGTTGTAGATCAAAGTTCAACACCTTCAGAGCCCAATAAGATTTATGCTCTAATTCCACAGGCAAGTGGCATGCCTTCCCAAAAACTAGTTTGTAGGGAGACACGCCAATAGGTGTTTTAAAGGCGGTACGGTATGCCCAGAGTGCATCATCCAATTTAAGGACCAATCTTTTCGAGAAGCTCACCGTCTTCTACAGAATCCATTTCAGTTCTCTATTTGTTATCTCAGCCTGACCATTTGTTTGAGGATGGTATGGTAGAGCAACCTTATGTCGGACTCCATATTTCTTCAGGAGAGCATCAAACTGGCGATTGCAGAAGTGAGATCCACCATCGCTGATTATTGCTCTAGGAACACCGAATCGAGTGAAAATGTTTTTCTTTATGAACTTCATCACAACTTTACCATCGTTAGTAGAGCAAGCAAGGGCTTCCGCCCATTTAGAGACATAATCGACTGCTACTAAGATGTATAAATTTCCAAAAGAATTTGGGAAGGGTCCCATAAAATCAATCCCCCAAACATCAAATAATTCAACCTCCAGCATATTGTTCAAGGGTAGTTCATGGCGGCGAGAAATGTTACCTTGCCTTTGACACCGATCACAAGTAGACACAAAAGCATGACAGTCTTTGTGAAGGGTGTTCCAATAGAAACCGGATTCAAGTACCTTAGCAGCTGTACGGGTAGCACCGTGATGTCCGCCGGTTTCTCTAGAATGGCAATGGAGAAGGATATTTCGGATTTCTGTCTGTGGGACACATCTCCTTATAATTCCATCTGCACAGATTTTGAAGAGATATGGATCATCCCATAAATAATGTTTGACAATTGAAAAGAACCTTTTTCGCTGCTGATATGTCATATCAGCTGGGATGATTTTCCTGGCCAGATAGTTAGCAATATCGGCAAACCAAGGGCCTCCTGCCGTTTGGATTGCGAATACTGCCTCGTCAGGGAAAGACTCATTGATGGGTCTTTCGTCTTCTGGTCCTCCATCCTTGACAAGTGATCAGCCACGACATTCTGTATACCTTTCTTATCTCTTATCTCTATGTCGAATTCTTGCAAGAGAAGTATCCATCTTATCAACCTGGGTTTTGCATCTGCTTTGGCAAATAAATACTTGAGGGCAGAATGATCAGTATGAATGATAACCTTACTACCCAATAAATATGGACGGAACTTATCTAAAGAAAAGACGACTGCCAGCAATTCTTTTCTGTGGTGGCATAATTTTTCTGAGCGTCATTTAAAGTACGACTAGCATAATAAATGACTCTCAGAACTTTATCCAATTTTTGGCACAAAACAGCACCCACCGCATAATCACTGGCGTCACACATGATTTCAAAAGGTTGGGACCAGTCGGGTGATACAACGATAGGAGCAGAAACAAGTTTTTCTTTTAACAAATTAAAAGCTGCTAGACATTCATCAGAAAAATGAAATTTAGCATCTTTTGTCAGTAAAGTACAGAGAGGCTTAGAAATCTTGGAAAAGTTTTTAATGAATCTTCTATAGAAACCAGCATGTCCAAGAAAACTTCGATACCTCTGACAGTAGTAGGAGGTGGGAGTTTTTCTATTACCTCAATTTTAGCGCGATCCACCTCAATACCTTTTGAAGACACGTTATGTCCTAGTACAATCCCTTCTCGAACCATGAAGTGACATTTCTCCCAGTTCAGGACTAGATTTGTGTCTTCACACCTGGCCAAAATAAGATCGAGATTCTCCAGGCTATCAAATGTTGAACCAAAAACAGAGAAGTCATCCATAAAGACCTCTATGCATTTTTCAATGTAGTCAGAAAAAATAGCCATCATACACCGTTGAAAAGTAGCTAGGGCATTACATAATCAGAACGGCATTCGTTTATAAGCATATGTTCCATAAGGACAGGTAAAAGTAGTTTTATCCTGATCTTCTGGAGCAATAGGGGTCTGAAAGTATCCTGAATAGCCATCTAGAAAACAATAGTAATCCTGACCTGCTAACCTTTCCAGCATTTGGTCAATAAAGGGCAAGGGAAAATGATCCTTACGTGTGGCAGTATTCAATTTCCTGTAGTCAATACAAACTCTCCAACCAGTAGTAGTGCGTTGAGGAATCAACTCACCTTTTTCGTTAGGAACCACAGTTATTCCTCCCTTTTTTGGTACCACCTGTACTGGGCTCACCCACTTGCTATCCGAAATGGGATAAATAATTCCAGCATCAAGTAGTTTTATTACCTCCTTTTTGACCACCTCTTTTAGAACGGGGTTGAGACGCCTCTGTGGTTGTGCCAATGCCCTGAAATCATCTTCCATATAAATTCGATGAGAGCACAAATATGGGCTTATTCCTTTGATATCCGCTATCGACCAACCGATAGCGGTCGTATGATTGCGTAACACCTCTAAAAGTTGCTTCTCCTGCATCTGTCAATTTAGATGATATAATAACTGGTAAATCAGATGGCTCTTTTAGAAAAGCGTATTTTAAATGAGGGGGAAGAGGTTTCATTTCTACTGTAGGTGCTTTCTGAATGGAAGGCTTTGGTCTGTCTGTATTTCTTTCTACTGGCTCGAATTTTTGTTGGTAGGTACGGAAATATGGTTGTCTCCTGTTCAACTCTTCAGCCATGAGAGAAATCAGGATTCATCATCAGTTTCACAAGACGCCATGAGACATCTTTCCAAAATCGTTTCTTCATCTTTGCTGAGGAACGTCTCCTGTACTAAAGAGTCAACAGTACCTATGGAAAAACAGTTTTGTGTATTAGAAGGACGCTTCATGTTCCGGGTCATGTCAAAAACTACCTGTTCATCATGAAGTCTCAAAATTATTTTGCCTCCTTCAACATCAATTAAAGTTTGGACAGTTCTCATAAAAGGTCTACCTAGGATTAGGGGAACATCTTTATCTTCCTCAATGTCAATAACAATGAAATCAGCAGGAAAAATAAATTTGCCAACAGAAACCACTAAATCTTCAACTTTTCCTTTAGGGTAGATTATGGAACGATCAGCTAGTTGTAGCTGCACAGGAGTAGGAGAGCATTGACCTATACCTAATTTCTTAAAGATAGATAAAGGCATTAAGTTAATACTGGCTCCTAAATCGCATAACCCGTTACCACAATTTATGTCTTCTATCGCGCAGGGAATGATGGGAGACCTGGATCTCCCAATTTCGGTGGTAGCTTCTTTAAGAGTACTGCAGACACTCTTTCGGTTAATTTCACCGTGTCATTTTCCTGTAAAGATCGCCTGTTAGACAAAATATCTTTCATAAATTTTGCATAAATAGGCATTTGTTTTAAGGCATCAGAAAAAGGAATATTAATAGTTAATTTCTTAAAAATGTTAAGAAATTTTCCAAATTGGTCATCCAAATTCTTTTTCTTTAATCTATCAGGAAATGGAATTGGAATATCATATGAAACCTGTGATGGTTTAATAGTAAGGGATGCAGGAGACTCCTTCTCCTTGGGAATTGTTACGTCTTCTTCGTCAGATTGAGGATTTCTTGTTCATCAGATTTCTTCTCAGCTTCAGGGACATCGGATACCAACTCTTTTCCGCTTCTCAGGGTTATTGATTTTGCATGCTCCCTTGGATTTGGATCAATTTGGCTAGGGAGTAACCCTGTTGGTCTTTGAGCCAGTTGTTGGGAAATCTGACCTATCTGTCTCTCTAAATTTGTGGTTATGGTAGCCTGATCAGCAACTTTGCTTCTATCTCAGCAAATTTTGAATTTGTTGCTGACCTTGTTTTAGAAGCTGGTTCATCATGCTTTTCAGTTCGCCCATATCTCCTTGTGAGTTGGTTGGCTGCTCCTGTTGTCGGTTGTATTGAGGTTGTCGGTTTTGGTTGAATCCTTGGTTGCTTGTCTGTGGCTCATAATTCCTCCATGGTTGTTGATTGCTCCTCCAATTGTTTTGGTTGTATGAGTTTGGATAAGGATTCCCTGGTCTGTTGTTAATCAAACTTACCTCCTCAAGGGTCCTGTTAAATCCTGAACCATCGCAGTCTGAGGTTTCATGAGCTCCTCCACAGTTTTCGCAACAGGGAGTCATATATGGGGAAGTGGCCACCACCTTCACAACTTTTTGTTGTGGTTGACTTAGCGTCAGTTTCTCCACAACTTTTGTGAGTGCAGCTAGTTGAGCAGATACAAGATCTTGCGGGGGAATACTGTACATTCCTGTTTCTTTCTTGGCTTCACCTCTTCCCTTGTTTTTAAACCATTATCTGGTGCTGGCAGTCATGGTATCCAGTAGTTCAACTGCTTCTTCTCCAGTCAATTTCATAAAATTTCCTCCAGACGAGGAACTTAGCAACAATTTATTAGAATCATTTAAACCTCTAAATAATGATAACACAAGTTCCTTGAAATACCCTGAACTTAAATATGGTGATTAGAATATTTTAATATGGTATTTAAGGGCCTAATAGTGCCTAAGTAATTTTGGTAAGGAAAGTAAATCCAAAAGAAATGAGAAAAACACTTAGAAAGCGGAAAACGCTAAAATAAGCGTTAAATAACCATAGGAGGTACGAGACCTCGGTTATAGTATCGTAAGGATTCCTAAGGCTTATTCATGCCTAATTAGTATACGGGAACGATTCCCGAAGAAAACGGATCCAAATAAGGTATTAAAACGCTAATAGAGCTTTAGCGCACGTTTTTCGAGAAAACCCGAAAACGTGATTTTAAGGGGTCAAACGAACCCATAAAAATTATAAATCATTAAGTAACTATTATTAAGCACCAACGGAAGCTTAATAACCAATAAAAATAAAGAAATGAGAAAATTCCGGAAAACGGGCCCGGTTAGTGAATAGTATCCAAACCGGGTGAAATAACGAGCGTTTTCTGTAAAAGACGAAAAACGCTCCAGTTTACTAATATAGTGGGGCCGGTTTTTATTTTGGGAGTCAACCCACTCACACACACTCTAAGCTAGTAATAAAGAAAGAAAGAAAGAGAAGGAAGAGAGAGGAAAGTAAAAAGTAAAAGCATAAAACATTTCCCTCCCTCTCTCTCCTCTCACTTTTCTTCTTCTTCTTCCTCACCTCTCTCCACCATTTCCTTCCCTCTCTCTCGGTGCTGGGCGAAAATGGAGCCCCTCCATGGCTGCCTCTACTTCCTCTCCTTGTACAAGCTCCATTCATGCTCCAAACTCAAAAATAATTACATATTTGTAATCCCCTCATCCTCCTCTATCATTCCCTCTTTTCAAAATTCGAAAAGGATGAGTTTCATATCCATGGATTTTCCCCATTTGAAGAGAAAAGCACACCATTATGGAGCTTGGAGTCTCCTCTTTCCAACAAGGTAAAAATCTCCATGAAAGACCTCACTTTTCTCCATCTCTTTGGTATGGCTGATTTTGCCTCTCTCTCTTACCTTGTTTTTTCTCTTGCTTTGGAGCATTGTTTTAACCCTCCAATGGTGGAGTAACCCCCTTCTTGATTCAAGGGTGATAATCCCTCTCAAAGATCTCCAAAGGTAAAACCCTAACTTGTGTTCTAAGCCCTTTTAATGAATTAGAATTCTCTAAGGGTTTAGAAGGATAATTAAAATGCATTTTGTGTTTCTTGGGTGTTGGGATGGAGTTTGACAACTCCATACCCATTTGACCGATTGGTGCAAGAAAGAGAGGAAGAGGAGGATTGGAAAAGAAAGAAGGAAAATATAAGCTCAAGGTAAGAGCTCCATCTCAATGCTTAATTTAATGCATTAGTGTAATGGGATGGGTAAGCAAATAAAAGAACCTAAACTATTGTACTAGTATTGTAGTTGTGGATGTTTGAGTATTTGTGAGCAAAAATGTGGATTTGTAGGCCTTAGAGCCAAATGAATGGTGTATGTGTATTAGTATGCTATTTGAGGAAGTAATGATGTGTTGGTATTGTGGTTGAGGAAATATTGGTGTATTGAGGTTTTGTATGAACCTTGTGTACTGGTAGAACCCTTGTGGTTTGGCTAGAATAGAGATGAATTTGATGAGAAAGGATATGTGTGGATAAGTAAGGAAAGTAGGTGAACCATGGCGAAATTTTAGTAGGAATTGTGTATTAAGAATGACTTGGTGAATGGGAGAACCAAGGTGTGTATTGGAGTTAGTAAGGGTGCTTAGTAACCATGGATTGGTACTTGTAGCATAAGGGTGTAGGAGTGTAAAACCTGTAGCAAACAGCTTATGGAATGCATTGGAGAAACTAGGAAAAAAAATAGAGTATAAGACTTAGTAAAATGAATGTTGGACTTGGGTATAGATGTTGTAATTGCGTGGAAATGTATTTGGGATGCTAGTAATGGTATTGGTAGTAGAAGTATTGGATGTGAGAATTGAGTTTCAAAATCTGTAGCATAAGTGTAACAAAAACTGATACAAGTGTTGGAAAAGAAGTGAGGGAATTTTGTAAGTTAATCGATGGATTTAGTAATGGATTTGGTGGATGAATTGAGGTATTTTAGGAAGCCTAAGTGGCACTAAAACATGTGGGATTACATGTAGGAAGATTGGGGAAGCAATGGGTAAAGAAGGGAACCGAAAACAGATTTTTAACCTGAAGTACTGGGCCGGACTGGACTTGCGACCGGACTTGCAAGTTTGGTCGAGCCCAGAATCACAAAGACGGGAACCTTCTGGAATGGACCGGACTTGCGACCGGACTTGCAAGTTCGGTCGGACCAGAAAATTTTCCCGTCTGAAACCTTCTGGAATAGACCGGACCTGCGACCGGACTTGCAATCGGTCGGCCAGAAAAATCCCCGTAACGAAAGCTACTGGAATGGACCGGACTTGCGACCGGACTTGCAAGGTCGGTCGAGCCTGGAATTTTGCCTTACCGAAACTTACTGACTTTGACCGACCTTGGGTCCGACCCTGGGTAAGGTCGGTCGAGTCAAAAACAAAAAAAATGTTTTATAATATGATTATAGTAATCATATGTATATGTATATATGCCTATATACCTATATGCATATATATGTAGTAGTACGCTATAAATGAAGTAGTAAAGGTAAGAAAGTAAGTATATGAGTAGGAAAACATGTTATAACCCGTACAATTTGTACCTTTTATTATATCTGCTACAACGTTGTTCTAAAGTTGGATTAAAATCCCTTGCCATCAGTTGGGACGTCAGCGACATTCTATTAATTGCCAAGGACGAGGAGGTCATTTGATTCGTTAATTAAGGTATTTAATTATTTGGTTATAAGGAAAGGAATTCCTTAAATTCTTCTTTTCCTAATCATTGTTTTTCACGTCAGATAGATCGTGAGAGCGTCTCTTCATCGTGCCTTCAGAGCGACAGTTTTGACTCCTTCCTTCCTCTCTTCTCTCTCTCTCTTTTTCATCTGCTGAGAGTTGTATTCTGCTGCTGCGTTTGGATTGGAGTTCTTCGTTGCTGGTTTTCCTTCTCCTCGCTGTCAGGTTTGCGCTGCAGAATTCCGAATTTCGTCGTTGGGTTCCTCTCTCTCTCAGTTCTGATTTTAGGCTTTCGATTGTGGTTGAAACAGTGGCGTTGGTTCTGATTGGAGTTGCGAAGTTGCACAGGCTGTAGACTGTTTGGACTGTGGGATTCTAGACTTCCGAATCCAGGTTTGTGTTACAGTCTTTCGAGGTTTTGAGTTTGGGGGTTCCTTCTGCGTTTTCTGATTATAGATTTGTCATTGTGGAAATCAGTGCTCGTTGATCGGTGTCTGGTTGGCGGTTTCGTTTCGTGTTGCTGTGAACTGCTCAGATCGTTGGATTGTGCTGATTATTGAGGTAGGTGGTTACTCGATTCAGTTTGGAAGTTCAGCCATGGGGTGTTGCAAGCGCGTTGTCTGATTTTGTGTGTGTTTCTATTAGCGTTTTGTTGTGATTTTGGATGGCTAAACCCCCATGGTTTCCTGTTTTAATGTCTGATTTGGTGTGTGTGCTTATTTGGCAATTCGTGGTGTTGAATTGTGTTGATTTTCTGCTCTGTTCGTCTTCTGGAACTTGCAGTTTTCGCACTGTCCGAACTTCTGTCCGAGCTTTGAAGTTCGGACAGTGCATTCTTGCCTTACTGATTTTCAAGTTCGGGGTATGTCCGAACATCTGTCCGAACATGGATGTTCGGACACACCCTCAGGTTTTCCCTCTGATTTAAAGTTCGACCTGTGTCCGAACTTCGAAGTCCGGACACAAGGTCGGACCTTCCGCGTGTCCTTCCGTAAAACCTGTCCGAACATCCGTCCGAACTTGGATGTTCGGACATTCTGAAATCCTCTATCTGATTTCAACTCGACTTGTGTCCGAACATCGATGTCCGGACACAAGTTCGGACATTGGCTTTCTTTGGTTTCTGAGTCTCGACTTGTGTCCGAACTTCGACGTCCGGACACAAGTTCGGACACCCCTCTGTTTTCAACATAACTTCTTCGTTTGAACTCCGATTTGAGTGCCGTTTGCGGCGTTGGTTTCCTTATGATCTGTGCTACTGATTTATGAGTGTTTTGGCATATTTAAATGCAACTTTGCTTCTGTTTAAGCAACCTTTTGTTTTGGGACACTACACATTGTTTCTGAGCCGTGAATGGCTGGGTCGAGCTATTCCGTGGTATACCATGTAGACGTCGTTCTGAGTGTGGGTCATTCCCTTCTGTTCTGTGGGGTTGACGAACCCTTTGGCTCTTTCGAGTCATTTCTGCGTTGCCGAGAGACCTGGTATGGTCTATGGGTCTTCGACCCTTCTGAGTGTGTGCATTGTTTTGTCCCCTTTCTGTTTAAGTGCTCTGACTGTTTCTGAAATGGGAACCCTTGTGTTCCACTCTGCTTCTGTTTCTGAAAGCTTCTGACTATCTGAGAATTGTGCATAAGATGTTTATCTTCTCTTCTTCTGATTTCAATTGTTTTGAGCGACCTTGCTGATGACGGTCGCTGCTTACTGGGCATAGTTGTGTGCTCATTCCCCTACTTCTAACATTTTTGCAGATTGATCAGCGAGGATCATCTTGAGTTCTGGAGCTGTAGTGCTTAGCTCATTTGACTGTTTAAACTTTGTTATGACGTTGTAGCCTTCGGGCCTTCCTCTGTTTTGAGTTTCTGAATTCGGATATGTATTTGGAATCCGTTTACTTCCGCTGTATTTGAATACTTTGGTTTACAATGTTAAGTGAACTCTGTTTTGGGCCTTTATTGCTTTTGATCGTTTAGAGCCTTGCGTTATTGGTAGTAATACGCGGCGTGTAATACCCTTAACTCTTAGGCCGGTTTTAGGGGTGTTACATTTAGTGGTATCAGAGCCAGGTTTGGCTTTCTTTGGTGTCTGTGGGTGTGTTTGCTTGTGTGAGAGTCAGTTGTGACAGTGGTTGACAGTATGAGTTAGTTCTGACAAGTTTTGGATTTGTATATCTCAGAATGGCTCCTCGTAGGACACCAGTGACCCCTCAGGGAGATGCTGCGGATGTAGTGCAGCAGTTTGTGACGCAGTTGATGCAGACGATGGCTGCAGCTGCTGGGGGAGCTGGTGGAGGAGCTGGTGGTGCTGGCCCAGCAGGGCGAATGCCGTGGGAGGCCGAGTCCGAGCTCTCCAGGAGTTCATGAAGCTTAAGCCTCCATCCTTTGCGGCTGTGGTGACCCTCAGGAGGCGAGCCACTGGATTACAGAGGTCGAGGACCTGCTGAGAGTGATGGGGTCGGAGGATGACCAGAAGGTGGACTTCGCCACGTTCCTCTTTAAGGGGGAGGCGAAGGAGTGGTGGCGCATGGTGATGGGTAGGCATCCCCAGCCTTGGACCTGGGATCAGTTCTGCTTGGAGTTCAACAAGCAGTTCTATCCGGATGTGTACAAGGACCAGAAGATCAACGAGTATAACCGGCTGCGCCAGGGGAGAGATGTCTGTAGAGGAGTATGTGAGGAAGTTTGTGACGCTGTCGAAGTATGCTCCAGAGCCGGATGAGCACAGGAAGGCTCGTAAGTTTGAGAGCGGATTGAGGCCAGACATCAGGTCGGCGGTGACACCTCTTCGTCACCGGACTTCAGGATGTGGCGGATGTCGCCTGCTGGTAGAGGCGACATCAAGGGCAGACAGGCTGGCAAGGACCATAAAGGGAAGAGGCGTGCTGAGGAGCCTCAGAAGAAGGAGGCTGCTCCTCCTCAGAAGAAGCAGACCTATGGAGATCGCCGGGGAGCTTCTTCATCTTCGTCAGCTGGGGGAGAAGTGTGGGTCTTGTGGCCACTCCCATCCTGGTAGGGAGTGCTACAAGAAGACTGGTGCCTGCTTTAAGTGCGGGTCGATGGAGCACCGGATGCTCAGTGCCCTCAGGCATCCAGTAGAGGCTCAGGGGAGAGAGGTACCGGCTCAGATTCAGGGGCGAGGTCCGATCAGAAGAAGCCTCAGACTCAGGCCCGGGTTTATGCTATGGCTGGAGAGCGTGATCGAGCGGGTGATCGCGTCATCTCAGGTATTCTCCAGATCCATTCTCGAGATGTGTTTTGTCTGTTTGATTCTGGAGCTACGCACTCCTTTATCTGCTGTGATTTGTTGGGTGACCTTGGACTGACTGCTGTGCCTAGTGAGGTAGACTTGTGTGTGAGTAGTCCATTAGGTGGGGTTGCCCCTTGTGTGCTGGATTCTGTGTGTAAGGCTTGTCCCATAGTAGTTAGGGACAAGACTTCTTTGCTGACCTCATCCCGATGCGGATGACCTGTTTTGATGTGATTTGGGCATGGATTGGCTAGCAGAGCACCATGCCCATATAGATTGCGCAGGAAAGTGGTGTTGATCTGCCAGCGGGAGCCGTTTTGTCTCTGGGAATGCAGTTCCATGTGCGCCGGTGATTGTGTCAGCGATGCAGGCAGCCAGTTTCTTGAGGAAGGGCTGCCAGGGCTTCTTATGTTATCTGCCAGAGGTGCGTGAGGGATCTAGCTTGGAGAGCATCCCGATTGTCAGAGAGTTTCCTGAGGTCTTCCAGGACGACGTGCCCGGACTCCACCAGTGCGAGAGGTGGAGTTCACCATCGATTTAGCGCCAGAGACTCAGCCCATCTCTAGGGCCCCTTACCGTATGAGTCCGGCGGAGTTGAAGGAGCTGAAGGTCCAGCTTCAGGAGCTGTTAGATAAGGGCTTCATACGCCCTAGTGTTTCGCCTTGGGGAGCGCCAGTGCTGTTTGTGAAGAAGAAGGATGGGACCTTCCGTTTGTGCATCGACTACAGGGAGCTGAACAAGGTGACCATCAAGAATCGCTATCCCCTTCCGCGCATAGACGATTTGTTTGACCAGTTGGCGGGGCCACAGTGTTCTCGAAGATAGATCTTCGTTCAGGCTACCATCAGTTGAGGATTAAGGCCGAGGATGTGCCTAAGTCCGCTTTTAGGACTCGTTATGGTCATTACGAGTTCCTAGTCATGCCCTTTGGTCTGACTAATGCTCCATCAGTATTCATGGATATGATGAACCGGGTTTTCAAACCCTATCTGGATCAGTTCGTAGTGGTCTTCATAGATGATATCTTGGTGTACTCCAGGAGCGCAGAGGAGCATGAGGAGCATCTGAGGATTGTTTTGCAGACGCTGAAGGATCGTGAGTTGTATGCTAAGTTGAAGAAGTGCGACTTCTGGCTTGATCGCGTAGTATTCTTGGGACATGTGGTCTCAAAGGACGGTATCTCAGTGGATCCTGAGAAGATTAGAGCTGTGATGGAGTGGGCGAGGCCCACGAATGTTGCTGAGATTCGCAGTTTCCTTGGGTTAGCTGGGTACTACAGGAAGTTCGTTGAGGGGTTCTCTAAGATTGTATCCCCGCTGACCCGTCTGTTGAGGAAGGAGATCAAGTATGAGTGGAGCGAGGCTTGCGAGCAGAGTTTCCAGGAGATTAAGAAGAGACTGACGACGCACCGATTCTGACTTTGCCTTCTGGGACCGAGGGGTTCGAGGTCTTCTGTGATGCGTCCCATAAGGGACTGGGATGTGTTTTGATGCAGCAGGGTAAGGTAGTGGCTTATGGCTCTCGACAGCTTAAGCCCTATGAGAAGAACTACCCTACCCACGATCTGGAGTTGGCAGCTGTAGTGTTCGCGCTGAAGATTTGGAGACATTATTTATATGGAGCGTCGTGTAAGGTTTACACTGACCACAAGAGCCTCAAGTATTTGTTCACTCAGAAGGAGCTGAACTTGAGACAGAGGAGGTGGTTGGAGCTACTTCATGACTACGATTTAGAGATCCTCTACCACCCGGGTAGAGCGAATGTTGTGCAGATGCTTGAGCCGGAGAGGGTTCGGGCGTAGCTTGTGCCTTGTCAGGAGTTCAGAGGTCCGCCTTAGAGCTTCAGCGTATGGGAGTTTGGGTAGTCAGACCAGCCAGTGCCAGTGTGATAGCAGCGCTTCAGGTGCAGTCTTCGTTGGTCGACAGGATTCGGGTTGGTCAGGAGTCAGACTCAGCTTTATGTCGGATTAGAGAGGGGCTGTCTTCAGAGCAGAGTTCAGATTTCAGTGTCTCCAGTGATGGTTGTCTGCGTTTCAGAGGCCGTGTATGTGTGCCAGACGATGCAGTGCTGCGCAGAGAGATCCTTCAGGAGGCCCATGGAGCGCCATATTCAGTTCACCCAGGAGGGGTGAAGATGTATCGAGACCTCAGAGAGTCATTCTGGTGGTCTGGGATGAAGCGTGATATCTCAGAGTTTGTCTCGAAGTGCCAGACCTGTCAGCAGATTAAGGCTGAGCACCAGAGGCCAGCGGGTTTGCTTCAGCCCCTTCCCATTCCTGAGTGGAAGTGGGAGAGTGTGGGGATGGATTTCGTCATGGGTTTGCCCAGGACTCCTTCGGGTTGTGATGCTGTTTGGGTGATAGTTGATCGTCTGACGAAGTCTGCTCATTTTCTGCCGGTGAAGAAGACCTTCAGTTTGGAGCGCCTAGCTCGTTTATATCTGGATGAGATAGTGAGGCTTCACGGTGTGCCTACTACTATTGTGTCTGATCGTGACCCTCGTTTTGTTTCGAGATTTTGGCGCAGTTTGCATAAGGCCTTGGGTACGAATTTAGCATTCAGTTCAGCTTACCATCCTCAGTCGGATGGCCAGACGGAGAGGACTAATCAGGTTTTGGAGGACATGCTTCGCGCATGTGTCCTGGACTTTGGAGGTAGCTGGGAGCAGCATGTGACTCTGATTGAGTTCGCCTACAACAACAGCTTTCAGGCGAGCATTGGTATGGCTCCGTTTGAAGCGTTGTATGGTAGGAGGTGCAGGTCCCCATCTGTTGGGATGACCTGAAGGAGAGGGTCTTGGTTGGACCCGAGCTGGTGCAGGGAGCAGTAGAGAAGATCGGTGATCGGAGAGCGTTTGTGTTGCCAGAGAGCAGAAGTGCTATGCAGATCAGAGGCGCAGGCCGCTTGAGTGATGGTGATCATGTCTATCTGCGAGTGTCGCCGGTCAGAGGTGTGTCCGGTTTGGGAAGCGTGGGAAGCTTAGCCCGAGGTTCGTTGGACCGTTTGAGATTCTGGAGAGGATTGGCCCTGTGGCCTACCGTTAGCTTGCCCCTTCCTGTCGTGCATAACGTTTCCATGTGTCTATGTTGAGGAAGTATCTGCATGATCCGTCTCATGTGATCGACTACAGCCAGCTTCAGTTGAGAGAGGACTGCAGTTTCGAGGCGGTGCCTACTCGCATTTTAGCCAGGGATGTCCGTCGCTTCGTAGTAAGACCCTACCTATGGTGAAGGTCCAGTGGTCAGATCAGTTAGAGAGTGAAGCTACGTGGGAGCTCGAAGATGAGCTGCGTGCCAAGTATCCCTCCCTGTTCGAGCAGTAAGGTGAGTTAATCTCGAGGACGAGATTCTTTTAAGGGGGAGGTGATGTTATAACCCGTACAATTTGTACCTTTATTATATCTGCTACAACGTTGTTCTAAAGTTGGATTAAAATCCCTTGCCATCAGTTGGGACGTCAGCGACATTCTTTAATTGCCAAGGACGAGGAGGTCATTTGATTCGTTAATTAAGGTAATTAATTATTTGGTTATAAGGAAAGGAATTCCTTAAATTCTTCTTTTCCTAATCATTGTTTTCACGTCAGATAGATCGTGAGAGCGTCTCTTCATCGTGCCTTCAGAGCGACAGTTTTGACTCCTCCTTCCTCTCTTTCTCTCTCTTTTCATCTGCTGAGAGTTGTATTCTGCTGCTGCGTTTGGATTGGAGTTCTTCGTTGCTGGTTTTCCTTCTCCTCGCTGTCAGGTTTGCGCTGCAGAATTCCGAATTTCGTCGTTGGTTCCTCTCTCTCTCAGTTCTGATTTTAGGCTTTCGATTGTGGTTGAAACAGTGGCGTTGGTTCTGATTGGAGTTGCGAAGTTGCACAGGCTGTAGACTGTTTGGACTGTGGGATTTAGACTTCCGAATCCAGGTTTGTGTTACAGTCTTTCGAGGTTTTGAGTTTGGGGTTCCTTCTGCGTTTTCTGATTATAGATTTGTCATTGTGGAAATCAGTGCTCGTTGATCGGTGTCTGGTTGGCGGTTTCGTTTCGTGTTGCTGTGAACTGCTCAGATCGTTGGATTGTGCTGATTATTGAGGTAGGTGGTTACTCGATTCAGTTTGGAAGTTCAGCCATGGGGTGTTGCAAGCGCGTGTCTGATTTTGTGTGTGTTTCTATTAGCGTTTTGTTGTGATTTTGGATGGCTAAACCCCCATGGTTTCCTGTTTTAATGTCTGATTTGGTGTGTGTGCTTATTTGGCAATTCGTGGTGTTGAATTGTGTTGATTTTCTGCTCTGTTCGTCTTCTGGAACTTGCAGTTTTCGCACTGTCCGAACTTCTGTCCGAGCTTTGAAGTTCGGACAGTGTTCTTGCCTTACTGATTTTCAAGTTCGGGGTATGTCCGAACATCCTGAACATGGATGTTCGGACACACCCTCAGTTTTCCCTCTGATTTAAAGTTCGACCTGTGTCCGAACTTCGAAGTCCGGACACAAGGTCGGACCTTCCGCGTGCTTCCGTAAAACCTGTCCGAACATCCGTCCGAACTTGGATGTTCGGACATTCTGAAATCCTCTATCTGATTTCAACTCGACTTGTGTCCGAACATCGATGTCCGGACACAAGTTCGGACATTTGGCTTTCTTTGGTTTCTGAGTCTCGACTTGTGTCCGAACTTCGACGTCCGGACACAAGTTCGGACATCTTTTTCAACATAACTTTTTTTGAACTCCGATTTGAGTGCCGTTTGCGGCGTTGGTTTCCTTATGATCTGTGCTACTGATTTATGAGTGTTTTGGCATATTTAAATGCAACTTTGCTTCTGTTTAAGCAACCTTTTGTTTTGGGACCTACACATTGTTTCTGAGCCGTGAATGGCTGGGTCGAGCTATTCCGTGGTATACCATGTAGACGTCGTTCTGAGTGTGGTCATTCCCTTCTGTTCTGTGGGGTGACGAACCCTTTGGCTCTTCGAGTCATTTCTGCGTTTGCCGAGAGACCTGGTATGGTCTATGGGTCTTCGACCCTTCTGAGTGTGTGCATTGTGTTTTGTCCCCTTTCTGTTTAAGTGCTCTGACTGTTTCTGAAATGGGAACCCTTGTGTTCCACTCTGCTTCTGTTTCTGAAAGCTTCTGACTATCTGAGAATTGTGCATAAGATGTTTATCTTCTCTTCTTCTGATTTCAATTGTTTTGAGCGACCTTGCTGATGACGGTCGCTGCTTACTGGGCATAGTTGTGTGCTCATTCCCCTACTTCTAACATTTTTGCAGATTGATCAGCGAGGATCATCTTGAGTTCTGGAGCTGTAGTGCTTAGCTCATTTGACTGTTTAAACTTTGTTATGACGTTGTAGCCTTCGGGCCTTCCTCTGTTTTGAGTTTCTGAATTCGGATATGTATTTGGAATCCGTTTACTTCCGCTGTATTTGAATACTTTGGTTTACAATGTTAAGTGAACTCTGTTTTGGGCCTTTATTGTTTTGATCGTTTAGAGCCTTGCGTTATTGGTAGTAATACGCGGCGTGTAATACCCTTAACTCTTAGGCCGGTTTTAGGGGTGTTACAAAACAAGTGTGAAAAGTAATCAAGTAAGTTGAGAGTATGACAATAGTAGGTATACCGGGATAACAGGGTAAGTACGGGAGTAGTAATTATTAATGTACCGTATGAACATAGTATTAATAATAATATTTGAAACATTATCAGTGGAACGAGTGTGAACCAAGGAACAGGGAACACACGGTAGAGCTAACTCCGGTGAAAGGTATGATTTTCTCATGCCCCGTATGCTAACCGAGTTACGTTGATTTGTGTGCTGTATGCCGGCTAATCAAGACTAAAGCATGAAAACGGTTTATTGCCTTTCATTGTATGTCTTGCTGTATGTTTTGTGAGCTAACCCTTCTTGATTGATTGTGTGGCTTCACTTAGTGCGTAGATCGACTCATAGATGAGTTTTTGTTGTGTAGTGACTCATAGTAAGAGTCATGTTGTGAATTGATGGAACCGTAGCCACGCACTAAACTAACGAATCAATAAACGATAACGCAAACCAATGAACTCACTAGAATGTGAGAGAGTGTACGGGAGTAGTAACCTCCCAATAACGGTAAGAGAACCGAAATGAATAATCCACAAACAATAAGTAGTGGAAGTGTATAAGTAACCTCTATTAGAGGAATTAATCTTGGTGCAAGACACGAACCATGAGAGTAGTAAAGAATAACGAGGGATCTCCAAACCCCTTAGTAATTAGTCGACCCATTATGAGAGGACCCGACTGATGTAAGTAATGTCCCGAACATGAGAGTATTCGATACGTTGGGGAAACCCTTAAATCTGAGGATACTAGTCGGTTGTAATTCCCTAAGCTAGTGGAGGTTATCAAGAGAGATACTTCTTGGGTAATCCACGAGATTGTATTATACTCTGAGAGAAGAGTGGTGGGAATTTGAGTAGTCCGGTAAAAACGGGCATTTGAGTATTTGAGGAGCTAAGCGTATAGCCCTCGTATTGTAGGTCCGGTGGCGAGTCTTGTGTATGACTCCGCCCAGAGGCCAAGTAATGAGTAATGAGTATCGCGTATGTATGAGTAAAGTAATGAGTACTGAGTAAGAAGTGAGTATGAGTATGTAATGAGTACCGAGTATTGAGCATATATGAGTAGGTATCGAGTATTGAGTACGTATGAGTAAGTATGGAGTATTGAGTAGTGAGTATGCACAAGTATAGTAACGAGTACAGAGTAAGGATCGTGTGCAAGTAAGGTATTGAACATGGAGTGATGAGTATGCAAAAGTAAGGAGTGAGTATGAGTAGAATAGCGAATATTGAACACAGTACGAACAGAGTAGTGAGTAACGCAACGAAAGAGTAATGAATAAATAACTAATACGAACGGTCAACTATCGAATTGTCTTCCTTAGTAAGTATTGAACCTTGTATGCGTATGAAGGTATTGTTGATTGTATTGTTGTAGCATGACTATGTATGTATGCATGTAAAATGAACTCCATGTATATCTGACCTAAAGTAGTCGGCGTACCGCGGTTAGCACGCGGTATATGCGAAATTCATATTCAGCGTAAGCTGACCCCCTAGGGGGAACGTTTTTAGTGTGCAGGTACTCGAAGCTGACCACCGTTCGAGCGAGTAGGACGGGGACTGCTACGTAAGCATGGGTAGTTGTATAATAGGGATTGTATTTGTAATGTATTGCGAAAATTGGAAGTTCCAAACTGTATCGGTAATTTAAGGATTGTAGTAGACTCGGTATAGTAATGTATTGGAAGTGGTAATTGAATTATGGTTGAGTATGCAAGGGAAGGTATTGTATTGTGTAGAGTACTCGGTATGTTCAATTCATCAGACCGATAGTATGTAGTATTGTAACTCGCCTTGTTAGTCACATGGTGACTAACGGCATTGTACACCCGCCGTTGTGTATGGAGTATCCGCTGCGAAGGTAAGTATTGTACAGTAATGACGGTATTAGCGGTAGGGGTGTTACAAAAGTGGTATCAGAGCGAAGTATCGCTCTAATGGATGAAATACCGAGTTTAGGAAAATACCGAGTTAGGAATTAGAGACTTAGGGCTAAGGGTTGAGTGTTAGCGTGTGAGGTACACTAGTTAGGAACTTCCGTGTGAACCGGAAACCTACAACAACCATACCCCGCCCTCCGCAACCCACGGTATTAAGTTGGGAGAAGAAGCCAGAGAGATGGAAAGACCTCTCACACTCGGGTAACACCCGATCTGGCAGTTGCAAGTAAGCCTTATTAGAAAAGAGAACCGGTCGTACGGTAGAGTCCAAGAACTGGAAGTCCCAAAGACGGTTCCCGTCGGATGATGATGACCGCACTTAATGGCGGAGGATTGAAGATCCTAAATATAGGATAGTGGAATTTATGGCACCATGGGGCGACATGCTTCGCAGTCGCGAGAACCATGAGTAGCCAGCAAGAAGAGAAACACAATCGCGCAATGAAGCAAGGAAGATAGAGTAACGGACCCGAGACAAGAGAGTCTACGGACTGTAATATTTGATAATACCAACAACGGTATACAAACCGACTAAGGAACTAGTCAAGGTTGGATTAATACCAAACCTACACGCCAAGAGGCAATAATAACCGAACAAACATGGTTTAAATAACTATGAAAGTATTCATCAAACTTACACCTATAGGACCACAACATGGTTCCTAAGATAAGTCAAGCCTCGATAACCACAGTGAAGGTGTGAGACACCTGAATTGACAACCACCATGTCAAGAACACTGAGAACGACTCAGGAGATTGATCACCAAGATCAAAAGATCAAAGTAAGATCTAATAGAAACCACTAAATATGGATGGCAACGATACCATAACCGGTATACGTTAACCGAAAAACAACCTACCCGCGCACTTGCCTAGGGCAAGTGCAGCAACTACAAGACGGTTAGAAGACTTTTAACAGCTCGCAAATACTTACTAAAGTACCGTTATGACGAATGGAGCAAATATAGGATCACTAATCCTAAGAAATTGGAACAATGAAACCTCACAAAAGGCCTAACGGCCCGACCATTGTACTTAGAACATACCAATCAGCGAGAAGCTGAACATGGTCAAGACCTCAGACATGGCAACGCCATGAAGAATTCTTTTCACACCGAACTGTTATTTCAAAAACCCAAAAATTTTCTTTCAAACCACGAACCTTTCTTTTAAACCTTGGATTTTTTTTAAAACCAAACCAACGGAATTACAGTGAGTATCATAGAGTGATACCAGAGGAGTTGACAATAGAATACTTCACCTAGGCGTGTGACAAACACTACGAGTGTACCCAAATACGGGATGTGGGACGACCGCACTCCGAAGGAGCTTGCGGGCCTGACATATAGTTTGGTAAGTGGTAACGTGCCAAGATGGTACCCCACGTATGTATACATGTAGTGTACGGAACACAGGAAGTAGTCAACTCCGTTCTACGGATCATATGTAAATTCGAAACATAACGGTTGGATACCTCAAACAACCAAGGGGAACTCAGACAAGCTTACAAGCTAAGGAGTCAAGAACCTACTACAGGAGGATGATTAAGAGTTAAAAGTGCGAGAAGCACTAACAACTGAATAAAGACATTGGATATGTCTTGAATATATTAAAGTAAAGCATGATGACTTGAAGGAATACCCAGCCTAAACACAGTAAGGCAAATGCCTAACATTAACACATCAGTGTTTAATGAACAGGATGGAATTCCCAGAACTACCACAAACACACAGGGTGATGTTATAAGGTACCAGAAATACCATTCATCGCCGAAGAGATATCAAATCCGTTATAACATAAGGAAAAACACCAATGGTCTACCCTAAGAACGGAGGAGACGTTATAACCCTCAACGGTAATTCAGATCCCAGAACCGCAAGGTAGGATAACAAACTGGACATACCCATAAATGGCGGCCAGATGTAATGGCATAATCAGCACTACCCAGGAGCAATCCATAAGGGTATCAAGTCAACACGTTGAACGAGATGTCGTGGTAAGAACCTACGATCGGAACGAACATCCAGTTAAAACACCGAAGGGATCCCACCTGATAGGGATACCCCCAAATTAATAAATGGTATCGATCAATACCAAGATACAAAAGGGTCTCCAACAAACGGAAGCGTGATGCGACGACTTTATCATGGAGCCCAGTATCACCTCCAAACCCGGCAATGGCTATGGAGAAGTTAACCACTTGGAACACCTAGGATGAGCAAGAGCTCTAGGCAATGGCTAGTATGCCATGAAACTATTACATACATAATTTGACGGTTGCAAAACCCATTGCGAACCATATGGAAATGGTCAAGGACACTACCGATAAAAGAGTAACAACCAATGATGAGGATGTCCCTCATAAATGTGAGATCGCAAAAGCGGCGAACACATGGCCCAAGAATGGGATACCATCAGTGGACTGTCTGAAATATATCCCTTTCAGAACTACTAACGTAGTGAAGCTTGAGCATACAAATACTGCCATGCATGCAAACTAAGCATCAGCAGCAATTGTTAACAACCAGGAGTAATCGTTCAGAAGGAACATAATCATAGTATAAATGGTGGAATGCATGCTGAAGCTAGCAACAGTGGAGGCCATGTAAACTAATACAGTAAAATCGATAAGACATGGTGCGCAATAGGCGACCAATGTTGTCAATAATCACCCATGCTATGGATTGTTAACATGGATGGTGAAAGACCAGCAAGGCAACAAGCCGGAGTCCACACAATGATGAAACACCTCACAAAGGAAGTAATGTTCATTCCTATTGCGATCACATAAGAGATTTAACTGCCATATTTTACGCCTCTGCACTCTGTCTGGACGAGTTGTTTTGGTATTGCACTTGTGGCAGTAATGATCGATAGGATAGCTAGGAATGATAAAATGTAATCGTGGTTAAATTCTTCTTTTCACCATTAAACACGGTATAAGCCAGTTAAGTAAAAGCTTAGAAACAAACCGTGCGGCCTAAGGCCAAGAAGCACGAAGATTGTGAACACACCTACAATCACAAGGTGTGAATTCCATTCGAATAAAGGTGAAAGGAGACTTAAGAAAGTCACAAGGACTGACGCATAGAAATGCAAGTCACACAAGTAAAGAACACTTGTACTGAACCAGAGAAACTGGCATTGTTATAACCGTATATTCCTACCTTACATTATATCTGCTACAATGCTGTTCTAAGTTGGATTGTTTAATTCTTTGCTATCAGTTGGCTCCGGCGGTATTGTTTTTTATTTGTAGAGGGCAAGGAGTCTTTCCATAAAACATTAAGGTAATTGTTTTATTAAGTGAATAAGTAAAGGAATGATCTTTTTATTCCTTTCCATTTTAGCGATCATTATTCCTCATCAATCTGAATCGTGGGAGCGTCTCTCATCGTGCTTTCAGAGCGACAGTTTTAGCTCTTCTTCCCTCTCTGCTCTCTCTCAATTTCTTCCTCTGCTGCGATTGTGTGTCCTTCTGTTGCTGCTTCGGATTGTGTCGCTCATTGCTGCGGCTGCTGATATTCCCTGTCGTGAATTCAGTTTGGAGTTACAGATTGTGTATTCCGCGTAGTTCTTCCTCTTCTGTTTCTGATTTTGAGTCTTCGGTTTGACCGAATTCAGAGGTTACGGGTTGTCTTTGATCTGCGAGTTGCACAGGCTATAGACTGTTTGGATTGTGGGATTTCCAGACTCCCGATTCAGGTTTGTGTTATAGTTTTCGAGGTTTTGAGTTTGGGGGTGTCCTTCTTCTTTTTCTGATTATGGATTTGACATTTTGGGAATCATTGTTGTGGATCTCTTCGGATTTCTGGATTGCTGCGGACTGTTCCAGATTGTTGTCTCTGCTGATTGATTGAGGTAGGTGGTTACTCAATTCAGTTTTGGAAGTTCAGCCATGGGGTGTTGCAAGAGCGTTATCTGATTTTGTGTGTGATTCTATTAGCGTTTGTTGTGATTTTGGAATGGCTAACCCCCATGGTTTTCCTGTTTTAATGTCTGATTTGGTGTGTGTGCTTAATTGGCAATTCATGTGGTTGAATTGCATTGTTTTTCTGCTTGTTCGTCTTCTGAAATTTACAGTTTTCACACTGTCCAAACTTCTGTCCGACTTTGAATTCGTACAGTGCGTTCTTTGCGTTACAGATTTTCAAGTTTCGGGGTATGTCCGAACATCTGTCTGAACATAGATGTTCGACACACCCTTAGGTTTTTCCTCTGATTTAAGTTCGACCTGTGTCCGAACTTCGACGCCGGACCAAGGTCGGACATCCCGCGTATGTTATATCCGTAACTCGTCCGAACATCCGTCCGAACTGGATGTTCGGACATTCTGAATTCCTCTATCTGATTTCAACCGACTTGTGTCCGAACATTGATTCCGGACACATTCGGACATTGGCATCTCTGGTTTCTGAGTCTCGACTGTGTCGAACTTCGACGTTAGGACACAGTCGGACACCCCTCTATTTCAGCGTAACTTCTTCGTTTGAACTCCGATTTGAGTGCCGCTGCGGCATTGGATTCTATGTTCTGTACTACTGATTTATGAGTGTTTTGGCATATTTAAATGCAACTTTGCTTCTGTTTAAGCAATCCTTCTGTTTTGGGACATTGCACATTGTTTCTAGCCGTGATGGCTGGGTCGAGCTATTCCGTGGTATACCATGTAGACGTCGTTCTGAGTGTGGGTCATTCCCTTTCTGTTCTGTGGGGTTGACGAACCCTTTGGCTCTTTCGAGTCTTTCTGCGTTGCCGAGAGACCTGGTATGGTCTATGGGTCTTCGACCCTTCTGAGTGTGTGCATTGTGTTTTGTCCCCCTTTCTGTTTAAGTGCTCTGACTGTTTCTGATAAGGGAACCCCTTGAGTTCCTCTCTGTTTCTGTTCTGAAGTTTTCTGAGTCTTGAGATTGTGGTTATATATTTATCTTCTCCTTCTTCTGATTTCAATTGTTTTAAGCGACCTTACTGATGACGGTCGCTGCTTACTGGGCATAGTTGTTTCTCATTCCCCTACTTCTAACATTTTTGCAGATTGATCACGAGGATCATCCTAAGTTCTGGAGCTATAGTATTTAGCTTTTATGTTCATTCAGTTTGATGTTTGATATTGTAGCCTTCGGGCCTTACACTTTTGACTTCTGTTTCTGACTCAGTTTCGTATTTGGGATTTTGGTATTTGTTTCCGCTGTATTTGAGTACATTGGTTTACAATGTTTATGTAAACTTTGTTTTTGGGCCTTTATTGCGTTTGAGTGATTTAGAGCCTTGCGTTATTAGAGTAATACGCGGCGTGTAGCACCCTTAACTCTTAGCCGGTTTTAGGGGTGTTACAGGCATAATTCAGAATCCACTGATAACAGAGGAAGCACTACAACTAAGTAGTGGCTTAACCTCACCCGACAATAAGTCGGAGGACCAAGTGAATAATCACTACAAAATACAACAGTATACATAGAGATCGCCAGAGAGCCAGTTTAAAGCTAAACTCATTGAGTTCGCGCACGGTAAAAGGATACCGCGCTTGATGGAATAAACCTTATTCCCAACAATAAGAGGGATAAAAGGTGATGAATAGCACTTTAAGGTAACAAGAAGGGCGAATAACCCAAGCTATCAGGGTCGCGCAGCAGAAGCTAGTGGGTCCAGAATTCCAAGTCAATAAAAGGTTAGTCATCAATGCCTTAAGCCATTTAGGCTAGAACCGAACCGGTAAGAGTTAAATAAACTCCGATAAAAATTCTTGATGCAGGGCTAACCGGTGATACGGTTAAGACCCATTGATCAAGGAACATTGTATACTACCGCATGGAAGCTGAACCACTCCATGATGGGAATGCCTTCGACCAATTTTCATATTGACACATGGTAGATTACATGGGCGTAATCCCTTTTAAGGGGGGTAGAGCGAAACCGCGAAATGTATGTCTTACGTGATAGGTGCGTAAACTACAATGCGCATAGCGCAAAAGGATTTGTTTTGATGATTGATACTTATGTTATATAAACATTTGTATTCACTCATTGTGTAATTGTAGTAATTTGAGAAGTAAGTATAGGAAAAAGGAGTAGAGAAACTCCAGGGGATGAGAACCCATTGGTAATATATGAGGAATGAGTATGTATGGGAGACTTGGGAGTATAAATCGGTACGGAACCAATGTATGTTAATGAGTATAAATCGGCATAAAACCGCTATTTTATGAGTATAAATTGGAGTATAGTAAATTAATGGATATTACCATGAATTTCTTAAGTATAGTAGTAGGAGAAGATGTTAGTAATTGATGAGATGAGTAGTAAGTAGTAAGTAAGTTGATTATCTAAATTGGAAATGTATGTGTGTGATTTGAGTAGCAAGATTAAAAAGATAGAAAATGAAATATGTTTGACGATTTGTCTGTTTGGAATGGAGGTGGGAGGTGGAACTTGATTGCTACGATCAAGGGAAGCCGGACACAAATTGGGGTGGAAGGATATTCAACCCCATGCTGATCACATTGGGGTTTAAGGACTCTGGAAGCTCCCTTAAGTGGCCCAGAAATAACACTAGTAATAGGTATAATCATCATAAGGAATTTGGGAGATGTATGCAAGTTTTTAAATTAATTTCCAAAACTAATTTGTACAATGCTTTCTTCAAACTTGAGAATGAGGATCAGTTTTGAAACCGCTCCCACGGGCGCTAGTGGATCTTCCATGCCTAGGCACGGGTATCCGGTCGAAACCATAGGAGGTGAAGCTAGTTTTGAGTCTGTGGAAGTGTAGAGTAGTTTGAAACCACTACACCGTTCGTGCGTGACAGTGTGTGTTTTGTATTTTTCCAAAGGCACTGGGGCAGCGTAGTCCCGAGTAAGTATGAGTAAGTATGAGTAAAGTATGAGTAAGTAAGTATGAGTAAGTGCCTGAGGATCTCTATATGTGCAAATGAATTTGATCAGAACCAAAGGACCGTTGAGCCAGAAAGTGTAAGTGCTCAAGTCATGACGGCCATGAACCAGAAAGCGTAAGTGTTCAAACGTGACCGGTACCTGAGGGATCACTCGCCATTGGGGGAGGATGGTACCTAATTGTCTGCGGATGGACCCCCTTTGAGAGAAGAAAAACGGATATTTTTGATTGCTATGCATGCAGTGACATGCTGTTTGGATGTGTAGTATGCATCATGTCAGACATTTGGAGTTTGACAAGTTATATGTAGAGGTTATAACCTTAGCATAGAATATTTATACAAGTAACAATATTAGATTCACCACTTTGAGGGCAAAGTTCTTTAAGGGGGGTAGATTGAAATACCCCGAACTTAAATATGGTGATTAGAATATTTTAATATGGTATTTAAGGGCCTAATAGTGCCTAAGTAATTTTGGTAAGGAAAGTAATCCAAAAGAAATGAGAAAAACGCTTAAAAGCGGAAAACGCTAAAATAAGCGTTAAATAACCATAGGAGGTACGAGACCTCGGTTATAGTATCGTAAGGATTCCTAAGGCTTATTCATGCCTAATTATTGTGCGGGAACGATTCCCAAAGGAAACGGATCCAAATAAGGTATTAAAACGCTAATAGAGCTTTAGCGCACGTTTTTCGAGAAAACCCGAAAACGTGATTTTAAGGGGTCAAACGAACCCATAAAAATTATAAATCATTAAGTAACTATTATTAAGCACTGAATGAAGCTTAATAACCAATAAAAATAAAGAAATGAGAAATTCCGGAAAACGGGCCCGGTTAGTGAATAGTATCCAAACCGGGTGAAATAACATTGTTTTCTGTAAAAGACGAAAATGCCCCAGCTAACTAATATAGTGGGGCCGGTTTTTATTTTGGGAGTCAACCCACTCACACACACTCTAAGCTAGTAATAAAGAAAGAAAGAAAGAGAAGGAAAAGAGAGGAAAGTAAAAAGCAAAAGCATAAAACATTTCCCTCCCTCTCTCTCCTCTCACTTTCTTCTTCTTCTTCATCTCACCTCTCTCCACCGATTTCCTTCCCTCTCTCTCGGTGCTGGGCGAAAATGGCCCCTCCATGGCTGCCTCTACTTCCTCTCCTTGTACAAGCTCCATTCATGCTCCAAACTCAAAAATAATTACATATTTGTAATCCCCTCATCCTCCTCTATCATTCCCTCTTTTCAAAATTCGAAAAGGATGAGTTTCATCTCCATGGGTTTTCCCCATTTGAAGAGAAAAGCACACCATTATGGAGCTTGGAGTCTCCTCTTTCCAACAAGGTAAAAATCTCCATGAAAGACCTCACTTTTCTCCATCTCTTTGGTATGGCCGATTTTGCCTCTCTGTCTTACCTTGTTTTTTCTCTTGCTTTGGAGCATTGTTTCAACCCTCCAATGGTGGAGTAACCCCCTTCTTGATTCAAGGGTGAGAATCCCTCTCAAAGATCTCCAAAGGTAAAACCCTAACTTGTGTTCTAAGCAAGGTCGGTCGAGCCTGGAATTTTGCCTTACCGAAACTTACTGACTTCGACCGACCTTGGGTCCGACCTTGGTAAGGTCGGTCGAGTCAAAAACAAAAAAAAATGTTTTATAATATGATTATAGTAATCAATGTATATGTATATATGCCTATATACCTATATGCAATATATGTAGTAGTACGCTATAAATGAAGTAGTAAAGGTAAGAAAGTAAGTATATGAGTAGGAAAACAAGTGTGAAAAGTAATCAAGTAAGTTGAGAGTATGAGAACATTAGGTATACCGGGATAACGGGTAAGTACGGGAGTAGTAATTATAATGTACCGTATGAACATTGTATTAATAATAATGTTTGAAACATTATCAGTGGAACGAGTGTGAACCAAGGAACAAGGGAACACACGGTAGAGCTAACTCCGGTGAAAGGTATGATTTTCTCATGCCCGTATGCTAACCGAGTTACGTTGATTTGTGTGCTGTATGCCGGCTAATCAAGACTAAAGCATGAAAACGGTTTATTGCCTTTCATTGTATGTCTTGCTGTATGTTTTGTGAGCTAACCCTTCTTGATTGATTGTGTGGCTTCACTTAGTGCGTAGATCGACTCAGAGAGTCTTGTTGTGTAGTTGACTCGTAGTAAGAGTCATGTTGTGAATTGATGGCACCGTAAGCCCCGCACTAAACTAACGATCAATAACGATAGCGTAAACCAATGAACTCACTAGAATTGAGAGAGTGTAGGGAGTAGTAACCTCCCGATAATGGTAAGAGAACCGAAATGAATAATCCACAAACAATAAGTAGTGGAAGTGTATAAGTAACCTCTATTCGAGGAATTAATCTTGGTGCAAGACACGAACCATGAGAGTAGTAAAGAATAACGAGGGATCTCCAAACCCCTTAGTAATTAGTCGACCCATTATGAGAGGACCCGACTGATGTAAGTAATGTCCGAACATGAGAGTATTCGATATGTTGGGAAACCCTTAAATCTGAGGATACTAGTCGGTTGTAATTCCCTAAGCTAGTGGAGGTTATCAAGAGAGATACTTCTAGGCTAATCCACGAGATTGTATTATACTCTGAGAGAAGAGTGGTGGGAATTTGAGTAGTCCGGTAAAAACGGGCATTTGAGTATTTGAGGAGCTAAGCGTATAGCCCTCGTATTGTAGGTCCGGTGGCGAGTCTTGTGTATGACTCCGCCCAGAGGCCAAGTAATGAGTAATGATATCGCGTATGTATGAGTAAAGTAATAAGTACTGAGTAAGAAGTGAGTATGAGTATGTAATGAGTACCGAGTATTGAGCATGTATGAGTAGGTATCGAGTATTGAGTACGTATGAGTAAGTATGGAATATTGAGTAGTGAGTATGCACAAGTAAGTAACGAGTACAGAGTAAGGATCGTGTGCGAGTAAGGTATTGAACATGGAGTGATGAGTATGCAAAAGTAAGGAGTGAGTATGAGTAGAGTAGCGAATATTGAACACAGTACGAACAGAGTAGTGAGTAACGCAACGAAAGAGTAATGAATAAATAACTAATACGAACGGTCGACTATCGAATTGTCTTCCTTAGTAAGTATTGAACCTTGTATGTTATGAAGGTATTGTTTATTGTATTGTTGTAGCATGAGTATGTATGTATGCATGTAAAATGAACTCCATGTATATCCGACCCAAAGTAGTCGGCGTACCGCGGTTAGCATGCGGTATATGCGAAATTCATATTTAGCGTAAGCTGACCCCCTAGGGGGAACGTTTTTAGTGTGCAGGTACTCGAAGCTGACCACCGTTCGAGCGAGTAGGACGGGGACTGCTACGTAAGCATGGGTAGTTGTATAATAGGGATTGTATTTGTAATGTATTGCGAAAATTGGAAGTTCCAAACTGTATCGGTAATTTATGGATTGTAGTAGACTCGGTATAGTAATGTATTGGAAGTGGTAATTGAATTGTGGTTGAGTATGCTAGGGAAGGTATTGTATTGTGTAGAGTACTCGGTATGTTCAATTCATCAGACCGATAGTATGTAGTATTGTAACTCTCGCCTAGTTAGTCACATGGGTGACTAACGGCATTGTACACCTGCCGTTGTGTATGGAGTATCCGCTGCGAAGGTAAGTATTGTACAGTAATGACGGTATTAGCGGTAGGGGTGTTACATTCCTGGCTACTCATACCGTGGTGTGGGCATAATATCTGTAATTCTTTGAATCTATCCCATGAATCATAAAGAGACTCGACTGGTTCTTGATAGAAGTTGGTGATCTCAACAATTTTTTTTCTTGTTTTGGACGGGGGATAGTATTTCGCCAAAATTTGTTTGCTAATTCGGCCCAGCTGTGGATACTGCTGGGTTGTAAACTTCTCAGCCACCTGGAGGCGCCATCTTTCAAAGAATAGGGGAACAATTGCAGACGGATGCGCTCGTTTAGATTACCTGTTTTATTAAAAGTGTTACAGAAATCAAGAAATGATATATGGTGCGGAGCATCATCTGAATCCAGCCCGCTGTATTGTCCCTGATGGTATAGTGTGGTGATGAAACTCGTTTGAATTGACAGGCATCCAGTTCAACCTGTGTAACTTGAGGAAGGACAATAGCAGAGGGCCTCCCTTCGACCGACGGTTGCTGGTACTCGTAGAGAGTTTGTCGATTTGTCATCTCTATTCGTTGTTGTCGTCTTTCTCTGTGTGGAAATCTTTCAATCTCAGGTTCAAGACTGTTTTGAGGACTTCCTGCAGATCAAATTCGACGCATATATAGAATAAAATGTAGTTTGAAAAATGGAGAATAACTAAAGAAAAAAGAAGCAATAATTGAAAAGTAGAGATAAACTAAAGAAAATTAAATAACAAAATTAGAAAGAAATGTGGACGAGGAATTTTAAACAAATAAAAGAAGTAATTAATAAAAACAAAGAACTACTTTTTTTTAGAGTAAATAAAACGAAAATAAATAAACAAAAAGGAATAAAAATAAATGCAGTTTAACTAAAAACTAAAATAAAATAAAGAAAAAGGACAGAATTAAATGACGCGGGAATTTAAATGACAGTAATTTAAAGAATGAATTTAAATGACGGAAATTAAATGACAAAAATTAAATGACTGAATTTAAATGACTGAAAATTAATGACAGAAAATTAAATGTCAGAAATTAGTTTACTGGAAATTTAAATATTAGAATTAGATTGCTGAAATTTAAATGTTAGGAATTAGATTGCTGAAATTTAAATGTTAGGAATTAGATTGCTGAAATTTAAATGTCAGAATTAGAGTACTGAAATTTAAGGACAATGGAAACTTAAATATTGGAAAATAAATGACAGGAATCTTAAATGACTGGAAAAATAAATGGCTGTAATTAAAACGATATTTAAATTGCTAGGAAATTAGAAACAAAAATTAAAGAATAGCAAAAGCTAAACAGAAAACTCAATAAAATTAAAACTATCAATTAACCGTGCCGGAGGTCCCCGGCAACGGCGCCAAAAACTTGTTGAGAAATATGTGACTACTTCTGCAACATAGGCAGTGTACCTATCATTTTGCGGAATAGTGGAATTGTGGGGTTGTCGAACTCTTGGGGACCTTGTTGTAGTTTAATTGATAGTGTAAATTAACTAAGAATTCTAATTAGACTATTGAATAGAAACTTATCACTTTTTTTAGGGAAATTGTGGTTTAACACTTAACGTATACAAAACAATAAAAAGAACAATTAGTCAAAACAGAATAATTAAAGCGGTTATAAAACTCTTTTGTTTTTAAGGAAGCACCCTGGGTTGTTCTGCTCACCTATTTCATCCAATTATATTAATATAAACTTTCACACATTTTAGCAATAAACTCAGGAATTTTAATTAGTTCATTGACCGGTCCCTGTACAATAAACCATGATTAACTTAAATAACAAGCTGCAATTCTTGCCCAAGTTATTATAAATTAATCGCTTTATTAACAATTCCTGTTGGAGACAGATTAACCTATAGGCGAAACTCGCTTCTAGTCATTAATCCGTTTTGACTTCTTCTGTCTAGAACCTTGTCTTAGCATCGCATTTTAACAAGAGAACTACAAATATCACTTTAATAATTGGCCTGAATATTAAAGCGCATTAAGGACGAGAATCAAAATATTGCTTGAACATATTATAGTAGAAAGTTTACGTAACACGATTGTATAAAATAGGCTTGCTTCCCAACTCAGGAGGCTAAGGTTATTACTCACGCATAATTATAAAAACAAACATCATAAGTACGATAGACATTAAAACAGAGTAGAGTTAAGGAAAGGAAGAACTCTCTGCACTCGCACCGGCTTATTTGGTGATGGGAAATGATGGAAATGAAGTGGCGATGTGGATGTATGGAGGAAAATGGAATTTTTGTGGAGCAAGTGTGATTGGAGGTGAACGTGAGTGATTCGGAGAGTTGAGTTGTGGTGTACAAGCGTGCGTCTTTTTTTTGATGAAGTAGCAGTGGGTTTATATAGAAGAAAGGAAGAGGAAGAGGATAGGGCTGGAACACGCGTGAGGAATTTAAGGAGTGTCGGCGCCTGATATTGCTGATGGGGTAGGTAGATGTGTTTGCAGGCGCCGTAAGAAAATGGGGAAGACGGTCGGCGATGTCGATTTTCTGGATCTGGGTTGCATTTACACGCGCCCTTGTTTGTGTCCTTGGTTGTGTCCTTGCATAAATGGGCGGACATATTTCTAGTGTAAATGTGTCCTTGTTTGTGTCCTTGGATATTTGGGCGGACACATTAATGTCCTTGTTTATGTCCTTGTTTGTGTCCTTGCTTAAATGGGCGGACACATTAATGTCCTTGTTTATGTCCTTGTTTGTGTCCTTGCTTATTTGGCCGGACAGCACACACAAGCCTCTTCTTGACCGGACTAATTTCCACGGACAGCATCTCTTGTTTTCTGTCCTTGTTTGTGTCCTGCCTTTTATCCGGGGACGCAAACAAGGACGTGTATATTTCCTTTGCAAAATTGGATAGGGTCCAGATTCTTCGTTTTAACACCGTTTCACTCGCCGTTTGTTGCGTTGGAAAGCTTGTGAAATAAACTATGTGATTCCAACACTTTTTCCTGTATTTTATACATAAAATCCATCAGTCCATATCAAGACATAAATCTTAGGAAAAACATACGATAAGTGAGTAATACTATCCTGAAAGTAAGTAAGTATAAGGTAAATTAAACCCTTAAATGTCTATATATTTCTCACTTTTCACCTGGCAATCTATGTCGGGGTGGTCATTCTTACAATACTTGTAACTGAAGGCATGACCGTCAGAGTTGCCCTTGCCTGAGCCAGATCTAGAGCCTAAGCATTGAGAGTTAGCAAGATCCAGTATTCTAAGTTTATTTGCATACATTTGTGGATTAACGGGAGTCTTACCCTTAGGCGGGTGAGATCTCAGTGGCTTTGCCGCTACCGGCACGGTATAGCCAAGCTGTAGAGGCTCAGCTGCCTTGCCTTTCTCAGCATAGGCACCGCTATCTCCGGATCCGGGGTAGTCTTTTGGGTCTGGGTCGGGTGGGAGTACTTCCCCTTCTTCTTTCCCCAGCCTTTTCCTTGGGTCTGCTCGCCAGAGCCAGTACCCTTGTTGTTTACCTTGCGCTTCTTAGTCTTTACATGTTCAAGATAGTACTTAGATCGAAGGAGGGCAGTGAAGGCGTTCCAATCGAAGGCAAGGTCAGCGACGTGCTCGCCCTTGACTAGCTTCCACCAGTCTATAGCGGCACCCTTCAGATAGTAGGCAGCTATTCTCACCCTCACTCCCGCAGGAGTCTCGAGGGTCTCGAAGGCCATCTCCATCTCGGAAATGTAAGCCTCGAGCTTAGCTGGGTCACTTTGCCCTTAAAGGTTGCGGGTCGAAGTTCGGCTATGGCCTTCACCCAATTTGTCTCTCTGGGTGGTGGGGGTGGGGGTGGTTCAGCCTGTGTCTGCTGGTTCTGTTGTGTCTGCTGCACAGCCGCAATAACTTGTGGTAGCATCTGAGCTACCGTGGCCGCGACGATCTCGGCTATCGTCTGCGTGCCCGGCTCCTCAGCAGTCTCCCCATGACCCCGGCCTCTACCACGGCCTCTTCCTGACATCTGAACAAGTAACGGTTATATCAGGTGGTGTGACCAAATGGTCTCAAGTTTAAGCAGTTGTATCGTCATTACAGACGTTAAAGGGTCTCCGTTAATATTAACGGTCACTCAAGGTTAGGTCTCTACTTCTCCATTGCTAAACGGGTTGAAATCCTAACTCGGTAATCACTACACTCGGTATTTCTTTCTATCAGAGCGAGGCTTCGCTCTGATACCATTTTGTAACACCCCAACCGCTAATACCCTAATCACGGTCTAATCATCTCATTAACATGGCTATTCGCAGCGGAGTTACTCTCGACTACGGAGGGTAATACAGTCCCGGTCTGATAAATAGAAATACCATACTTACATCAACATAATTTACAACGCTTGATTACCGAGTACTAAGAGTATACATTACAACATGATCTCTCAAGTCTCACAAAAGAATATGAGTTTAACATTCCACTCACCTTTCTAAGTATCTACTTTCAAAATACAACGGGTGTACCACATGGTACACCGACTACCCTAGGGATACAACCCATGTACAACTCGGTACAACCACTACCTCCACAACTACCAAAAGTATGTCACCCTGATCCATCTCGACAATCAACCATCTCGGGTACCTGTAAGATTAGAAAACATCACCCCAAGGGGCTCAGCTAAAGCTGCATATGGTAATCGCATACCCCACTTGCTAACGGGGGTACGCCGACCACTTGGTCGTAAACATGGAGTTCATTAACATTTGAGCAAGCATGCGACAATAGTATCAATAAAACCACATAGAAACACTACCCACATGTAGAGTACATCACGATAATGGAAACCACACAAGTAGTCCACACGTTGGTCATGGAGGCCTTGAGATTTACTCCTCAAGTTCTAGCCTTTTCATGTGTTAGACATTTTCCCATCCGGTTTAGACGGATGTTCTTAATTCTTAGCTCGTGATCATTTGTCTCGCACAAGGCATGATCCACACTTAACCATTATTCATCTCTTCAATTAATTACAGTTAAGTCGGGTGACCTCCGGGCAGAGATGAGGCATGCTCACCACATCTCACCACCGAGCTTTAGGTCTGGCATACTTCCCCGGGTTGCGACCTTGCGGTTCGGAACCATGGTGGGAAGGTTAGGCTAGAACTCGGTAAGCAATCTCTCTTGCTTCCTCATTCTCACTCACGCGTGGCCGAAACTATTTCGGTCTCCTCTCCATATCAGTTACCCATTCTTAAGTTAGGTAAGTCAGAAGGTTAGGGTGTTAGAGAGAACTTCTCAACACACAAGATTTATGCTCATTCAAACATTTCATGAATTATACAAACTTGTCTTACAAGACATAGTTCAATCAAGTGCAAAGACAAGCACATGATGTAAGGAATCGTAATAAATCATATTCATGCATTTTATCTTGATTAGGTAATTGTAAATAAACAAGCAAACACACAAACCGGGGTAACCGGGTTAGAATACAGGGCATGAGAAAACCATACCGTTCACCGTCGTTGTTCGTTTGACAACTATCTCTCGGAGTCCGACTAATCGAATCCTATAGCATACATTAGGTCGGGAGGTTAATTATCCATAACTAACTTGACCCGATAATTCTCTAACGTTTTCTCATACTTTACTTACTTAGTCATTATAGTATAAACTTAAATCATACAAGTTCTTACTTCTCATTTCTCTTAATCTTGTGTTAAGCCCTTAATGACCCTCACATGTCATTAATTAAGTCCTACTTAACTTATAACATCATTACCAATCCATTCCCAAGCTTAAGCCCCACTTAAAGAACTTATTTTCAAGTTTTTGTGTTGGTCCGGGACCTTGTCCGGGTCCTAAGTCCCAGACCAACCTTTGGTTCAACTCTCGGGTGATTTTTACTCTTGGTCCAGGTCTTCATGCAGGAGTCAAGTCCCGAACCATAATGAAGGCAGACTCTCGGCTACAAAATGGGGGTGGTCCGGGTCTTTAGCCAGGGGCTAAGTCCCGGACCAAAAGAATAAAGGTATTCTCGGCAAGTTTAACGTGGTGGTCCGGGACATGGGCATGGACTTAAGTCCCGGACCTATCAAACTGGCACTCTCGGGGGTAATTTAAGGGGTGGTCCGGGACATGGTCCTGGATCTAGGTCCCGGACCATGTTGCATTTTCAGCAGATTTGGCAATTCCAAATCTGTTTCAACTCCATTCTTTCACCCTTTAATTTTCCAACCTTCCCCACTTATAATCTACATGTTTTAGCAACTAATTACCCACCTAAACCACCTCAAACTAGTCATCAAGTCCACACTTTAAACTCTTGGCTAAATCACTCAAGTTCCACACTTAATCTCAAACAAGCAAAAGCTAGTTTTCAATTTCTATTACAGTTTTAGAATGCCCTCTTTTCTACCATTTCAACTACCCTCATTAATACACTCAAGACCACACCATTCTAGGTAAATTTTGACAGAACTTGCCTACATTCCTAAGCATTCTCCACACATTAATTCAGCTCACAAATCAGTTGTTCACCACCTGTTTATATAAGCATTTAATACCATTATTGCAGTACATGAATCTCCACTTTGCTCACACACTTGTGACAGTTTACTCTCAAGACTTCATCCCATACTTAAACAACCATTAACCAGCTCCATTCCCAATCAAATTGTAATATCTTAACTACACAAATCAATATCATTCTCACTACTTACAAAATCTTTTTGCAAGTCAAATAAAAACTAACTCACGGTGAGCTTATTACCTTGTTTGTTTTCGGTTTTCTTTCCCTTCTTCCTCTTTCTCTTGTTTCCTCTTTCTCTTCTTGTTGTTTCCATACCAAACAAAGGAGTATATTGCTAGCTACAATCATATTCCCCACACCACACATACAAATCAATCCTTCAACTTTCCTCACAAAACTAATATTTTAAGAGCTAGTTTTTAGGGCTCTAACTTAGATATTACCTTAGAGTATCCAAAAGGAGAGCTTGGCAATCAAAATGGTGAAGTTCGAGCACTCCACAAGAGCATGGAAGAACTGGATGAAATGGAGGAGAAGTTCAACGTATGCAAAATTTTGATTTTGCAAGGAGAAGCTAGAAATGATGAGCTTTTGACTTTCTTTTTACCTTAGAGTATCAAGAAGATGATGGAGACCCAAAACACTTCTTTAAGCTCCAAATGGCCTACTTCCATGGAGATGAAGATGAAGGTTTCAAGCTTTTGAAGGGTGGAAAATGAAGCCCTTGCCGATAGGAATCTAACGGTAGTATTTTTGTTCGATTTGGTGTTGATTTGAGCAAGTTGGAGAAGAAAGAAGATGGGGGCTACTACTCCCTTAAGAAATCGCCATGTGCAGAGGATGAAGAAGATGGGGCTCAGTTTGGAGGAGGGAAATCGTGAGTGAGGAGAAGAGAAGGTGAGAGAGAGTACTAATATCCCTTTTTACTATTCCCTCTTCTACTTTATTACTTGTGTCCTTTGTGACTAAATAAAACTAGCTAGTTTATTTAAGTAAGGGTGTGTGTGTGTGTGTAGTTAGAAAACCGGCCCCACACTAGTAGTAACCCGGTCGTTTTTCGTCTTTTCGAATTAAACGCGTTTTATCTCCCGGTTTCGACACTATTCACTCTCGGGACCCATTTTCCAGAATTTTCCCGTTTAATTAATTTTAATTGCTCTAGACCCTCACTATGGTCTATTTATAATTATTTAACCAACTATAATTATTACGAGTTTATTAAACCCATTTAAAATCACATTTTTTCCCGGTTTCTCGAAAAACACGTTTTAAAGCTCGTTTGGATTTTTAACTCGTTTCTCGGATCCGTTTTCTCCAGGAATCGCTCCCACGTATTTATTTAGGCCTAATTAAGCTCTTACATATTTAGTTAGCCTAATTAATCACTGTTTTTAAACCCGGGTATTTCAGGTCTGGGTCTGTAGACCCGAACACAGACCCAAATCAGGCGTGAAATGCACCAGAATGTATGTATTTCTCCCGTTTGGTCCCATCTTGGTGTCTAGCCTCATGACATGCATTCCAAAGTCATGTTCAAGCATCCGAATAGCTCCTTCTCATCTTCTATCATGCTCCAATGAGCTTTTATCTAAATTATAATCAAAATGTATAAGTTCACCAATAATTACCCAATGCTCTATAAAGTGGTGAAAATAGGTTATACCCAAGTAAAATGCAGGTTAATATAAGCCTCAAAATGCATATTTTCACCACTTATCAACTACAAAAACTTGTTGGGAAAAATAGTAATGAAACTATCTTACTAACTAATGGGTAGTGAATCCAAACGTTATAGTTAAACAAGGTTGTATCTATAGGGACTTCATAACTATCAAATTAATTATAAGCTTAGTCAACGTACATAAATATAAACAAAGGTGCATAAATGTAAATTGGGGGGTTTTTAGGTTTTGGTTTAGATAATTAGAAAAATAAATAAAAGCAATAAAACTGATCTAATTAATATAGGATAGGTGTACTCTAGAAGTGAGGGAATCACCCAAATGCACCCAAACATGGCTTTAATCCTAATTCACTCTAGTTGTCTAATAGAACTATAATGACTCTCTAAACCAAGATGAGCCAACTCTTACTTAGTTAATTCCAACCTTCACGACCGGTTAGGGTTAACCTCACTAAGTAGCATTAAGCACAAATTCTAAACATAGCACTAGAATTCACCAACTAATTAAAGGAGGCAAATACTAGGGTTTCTATCTCGCTTGGTCATAATCCTTAACTTCAAACCAAATGTCATTAGGAATTACCACAAATGCATAAAGGTGATCAGTCTTCAAACATTCAATAAATTCAAGAGAGAAGACAACTATATTAAGTGAAATAGGTATTACAAGCCAAATTTGGGGATTTGGGGACAAACCCTAGAGTACAAATGAGGTTAAGCCTCCATTAGAGCATAAATAAGATAAAGAAGAGAGGAATTAGCCATGAATAAGGTTGGCGTAGAGCTTCAATGGTGGGGGGTCTTCCTCTTCTTTCCCTTCTTCTTCTTTTTTTCTTCTTCTTATTTCTTTCTTTCTTCTTCTTTCTCCTCCCTCTCTTCTACTTTTCTACACTACACGCTCTCGCCTGCTCGACTCCCCCCCTCTTCTTCTTTCTTTTCCTCTGTTTTAAAACATGTCTGCTGGATTCCTGGCTTGGTCCAGGTTTCCATCCGGGGAAAACACCCGGACCAGCCCATGTGGCATGCCCTCTATGGCTGAACTCGCGTGGATGATTTCCAAAAGACAGTTGTACCCTTCAATTTTCGGGTCGGGCTGTTTTCCTGGACACTAACCCGAACCACACCTTAATTTGATAGAAACTGCGACACTGTTTTGGTGCAGTTTGTTTTTCCATTTCCAGACATAAACTCGACCCTTTAAAATCAATAGAAGGTTTTCTCTTCTATGTTGATAAGTGCAAAACATATAGACTTTTAGGGTTTAAATACCTTTGAATTGCAATATCTGAAATGTACAATTTTTCCCACTTATTATGGTTTTTTCCTAAGATTATGTTTGATATGAACTAATGCATTTTTATGTTCAATGTAGTAAAGCCATGTAATTAAGTAGATTTACTCATGAGGATTCTAACGCAACAAACGGGGATTAAATCGAGCGCTGGAACGAATATTTTAAAGGCAAATAATTCTCGTCCGGACCACCGTCCGGACAAGCAGGTTCGGACGCACACACGTGGAGCAAGCTCCGCACAGCGTCGACATGTCCGAACCAACCTGGTCCGGAAGCTGGTTCGGACACAACGTTTTTTACAGCAATCAGGGCTACATCGACATGGTGTGAAAAGATATTATATTTTATCTTTTCACACACCGACATACCCCTTCTTTTTACCCATTTTCACTATAATATACATATAACCCTCCATTAATACATATCTATTCATTCCACCCCAAAAACCATGTCAATTTTTCTCCACAAAATCACCATCTCACTCCATTTTCATCCACAAAACCACTGCGTTATTATTCTGTCCAACCTCTGACCAACATATTAACAGTTAATATCTCAGGCTAAAAGGATATACTCTGGGTGAAGGTTAATTTATAGTCTGTTTAATTATGTAATTATGTTTTTACCGGTTTAATTAAATACAGTTTGTTACGATTAAAGCTTATCTCTCGCCTTTTTAATAATTTTCATGAATTTATTAGAATGCTTTACTAAATCTATTTTGATCAGATCCGTGATAAATAGACAGATTATTAAGCCGTAAATCTGTAGAAAGCTTATTATGATTTAATAAGTTAGTATTTTCAGACGCAAATATAATTTCTTAATCCGTTTACAAGTGTTTTTGCTCGAATCTGGAATAGACCAAGCATGTTCTGGTAAACGAGTTCTTTTGAGTCTATGATTTAGTCCTCAAGATAATAACAGGAATTTTGCCAAACTATTAAAATAGAACCGGTAGAATAGCATAAAAGAGAGCAGACTATATAAACCTGAACCCTAGAGTCTCGTTTAATTTACCTTTTACTCAGTTTATTTTATCTTTCATTTTTATTTATAAAAACAAGTTAATTAATCCCCCATTTTTGTGACACCGCTTAGGAATTAGATAATTCCCCTTTAGTCCCACGGTTCGATATCCGGTCGCCTCCACTTTACTATACTACTGCGACCGGGATTTTGTTTGCAGCCCGTAAGGTATTTTGAGTTTTTTATTTCTTTTTCATTTGTTTTAAATACGTCAGTTCCAACCACTCACATTTTTCTGTCTGCAAAATGGCACCGTTGCCGGGGACTTGATTTATTCTAGTCCCTAAGCCCCGGATAATTCACCTGTTATATTATAATATTGTGTTTCTATAATATTTTGTTTTCTTTATTCTGTTAATATTTTGTTTAAATATTTTGTTCGATGTATTGATTGTTTTCATAATTCAGTCTTATTTTTATTTTTGTCATTTTCTTTTGCTATTTTTATTTCTACTAATTTCTGTCATTTAATTATTCCAGCAATTTAAATATTGTATTAATTAGAGTTATTTATTTTTTCCTCATTTTAAAATTCTTGTCATTTATTTTCCAGTTATTTAAGTTTCCATTGTCCTTTAAATTTCAGTAATTAATTTCTGTCATTTAAATTCTATCATTTAAATTTTCTGTCATTTAAATTTTTTGTCATTTAAATTTTCTGTCATTTAAATTCCAGTCAATTTAATTGCAGTTCTTTATTTTCTAGTCATTTAAATTACTGTCATTTAAATTCCCTTGTTATTTAAATTCCGGCAATTTAATTCTGTCCTTTTTCTTTATTTTATTTTCATTTACTTAACTGCATTTATTTCTATTTCTCTTAAGTTTATTTAATTTCGGTTTATTTAATCTGTTAAAAAATAGAAAGAAAAAAAAATAAAAATCTAAAAAATCTAAAAAAAAGAGATTTCATTAACTATTGAGCTGTTTCAAATTCCCAGTTTCTTTTGCTGTTTTGAGTGGTGAATGCCAATTACCATGTCACACAGTCTGCCAGACAATATTAATAATCATACAGTTAGCTACATCCCTGAGATCGAAACCGGTATGACACTTTTACTCCTGTTTAGAATTTCTTTTGTCTAGGAACAGCATGACACTTTTACTACTGTTTTCGAAACCGGCACTATCTAAGAAGGAATCTCTCCCGTGGAGAGTTCAACATAAACTCAAGCAGCTATGCAGCTTGACTATAGGACGTTGTGGACCCCAACCCACAACTCCTCACAAACAGAATGAAATTATGGGCGTCTAGCTAAGGACGTTAAAAAGAGCAGCTAACTGGGAGGCAACCCAGTATTTATCAGGTATTTTAAATATTATTATTTTTAATATAAATATTTTAATTTTATTGTATTTTAACTTTTGAGTATTTATTCTATCTTAATTTCATAAGTTAGAGTGTAAAAAAAATACATTTGGCCTGTTCGAACCAGCTGGTCCGGACACCGGTTCGGACAGGACGCGTTTCCGAATCATAAAGCCGTCCGAATCGGTTTTATCAGTATACTCCCAAATTAAACCACGCAACGAACAGACCCCAATTCGCCCCAATCTTCCTTTGGCTCTAGATTCTTCATTTCTCCACCAAATCAGGCACAGGTTGGTACAAAAATCTTTGTTTTTCAATTCTCTACATTTTTATAGCTAGAAATCCACAAACCATCAACCACACAAGGAGAAATTCGCTTCTGAAGTTCAAAACCTAGGGTTGACGTTTTTTCGCAAGATTCAAGCTTGTTTTTGGGTTTTTGTAATCGATTTCTTCTTCTACAATAATCCTATACTCCCACAAGGTAAATTCTACACTTTATACACTCAATTTTGGTGTTTTTGATTGAATTCAAAATTGAGGTTTACTAGTTACGAAAATATTGTTGTTATATTTCCGTTTTTCGGTTGTATAATGCATTGTTGTTGTAACTATGGAGGTTATGATTGTACAATGTTGTGAGTGGATTTTTTTGATGATGGTATTGCATTATCTTGTTTATTGATTGAATTTAGTTGTGAAGAATTGAATATTTTTAGGGGAGATTCTGTCAAAAGTTTGGTAGAATTTGTGGATATTTATGTTTGAATTTCATACTATTTTTCTACCTGCTTTTGAAATACCCCGAACTTAAATATGGTGATTTAATTATTCTAATATAGTATTTAAGGGCCTAATAGTGCCTAAGTAATTTTGGTAAGGAAAATAAATCCAAAAGAAATGAGAAAAACGCTTAGAAAGCGGAAACGCTAAAATAAGCGTTAAATAACCATAGGAGGTACAAGACCTCGGTTATAGTATCGTAAGGATTCCTAAGGCTTATTCATGCCTAGGTAGTATACGGGAATGATTCCCGAAGAAAACGGATCCAAGAATGTATTAAAACGCTAAAAGAGCTTTAGCGCACGTTTTTCGAGGAAACCCGAAACGTGATTTTAAGTGGTCAAACGAACCCGTAAAAGTTACGAATCATTAAGTAACTATTATTGAGCACTAACGGAAGCTTAATAACCAATAAAAATAAAGAAACGAGAAAATTCCGGAAAACGGCCCGGTTAGTGAATAGTATCAAAACCGGGTAAAATAACGAGCGTTTTCTGTAAAAGACGAAAAACGCTCCAACTAGTAATACTGTAAGGGGCCGGTTTTAACAGTTAAATAACCCTCTCTCACACACACACACTAGCTAAATAAATAATGAGTCAAAAAGCAAAAGAAGAATAAAAGGTAAAGCAACTTACCTTTTCTCTCACCTCCCATTTCCTCATTTCTCTATTTCTCTCACCTCCCTCCTCCTCTCCCCAGAAATTTCTCTCTCCTTCTCCATGGGGCTGGCGATTTTGGAGAGCTCCAACAACAACAATGGCACCTCACCTTCTCCTTCATGCTCTAGCTCCATTTGAGCTCGAAATGTAAAATAAATCACATATTTGAACTCCCCTCATCCTCCTCTACATTTCTATCTTTTCAAATCCAAAAATGAGCAACTTCATCTCCATGGGTTTTTCCCATTTGAAGAGAAAAGCACACCATTGTGAAGCTTGGAGTCTCCTCTTTCCAACAAGGTAAAAATCTCCATGAAAGACCTCACTTTCTCCATCTCTTGGCATGGCCGATTTTTGGTCTCCCTCTCTTACCTTGTTTTTCTCTTTTTGGAGCATTGTCTCAACCCTCCAATGGTGGAGTAACCCCCTTCTTGATTCAAGGGTGAGAATCCCTCTCAAAGATCTCCAAAGGTAAAACCCTAACTTGTGCTCTAAGCCTTTGTAATTGAATTAGAATTCCTTAAGGGTTTAGAAGGATAATTAAAATGCGTTTTGTGTTCTTGGGTGATGGGAATGGAGTTTGGCAACTCCATTCCCCACAAAACCGATTGGTGCAAGAAAGAGAGGAAGAGAAGAAGTGGAAAGGAAATGAAGGAAATATAAGCTCAAGGTAAGAGCTCTTCCTTAATGCTAAATTTTTATGCATTAGAGTAATGGGAATGGGTGAGCAAATAAAAGAACCTAAACTATTGTACTAAGTATTGTAATTGTGAATGTTTGAGTACTTGTGAGCAAATATGTGGATTTGTAGGCCTTAGAGCCAAATGAATGGTATATGTGTATTAATATTGCTATTTGAGGAAGTAGTGATGTATTGGCATGGTAATTGAGGAGATATTGGTGTATTAAGATTTTGGTATGGGTGCTGGTAGAACCCTTGTATGGGTGTGGCTAGAATAGGAATGATTTTGGTAATGATGGTATGTGTGGATAAGTAAGAATTATAGGTGAGCTATGGCAAAATTTTGGTAGGAATTGTGCATTAAAGAATGACTTGGTGAATGGGAGAACCAAGGTGTGTATTGGGGATAATGGAGATGTTTAATGACCATGGAGTAATGGTTGTAATATAAGAAGGAAAGGATATAAAATCTGTAGCAAGAAGTGTAGTGAAACATTATAGAAACTAGAGAAAAACTAGTGTGCAAGATTTTGTAAAAATAGTGTTGGACTTGGGTATAGATGGTGCAATTACTTAGAAATGAATTGGCATAGTAAGATGAGATATTTGGGAGGCTAGTAATGGTATTGGTGGTAGGAGTATTGGATGGTAAGATTAAAATGAAAATCTGTAGCATAAGTGTAACAAAAACTGTTACAAGTGTAGAAGGGAGTGAGGAAAATTGTGTATATGGATTTAGAAATGAGTAAGGTATTTTGGGGATGAACCAAGGCAATTTTGAGGGCCTAAGTAGTGTTAAAATATGTGGGAATAAGTGTAGGAACAATGGGAAGTAATGGGTAAAGGAGAGGACTGAAAACAGAAATGAAAACTGAAGTACTGGGCCGGACCGACCTTGGGACCGAACTTGCAAGGTCGGTCGAGCCCAGATTTACAAAGGACGGAAACCTTCTGGAATGGACCGACCTTGGGACCGGACATGCAAGGTCGGTCGGCCAGAAGAATTTCCCGTAATGCAACCTACTGGAATGGACCGACCTTGCGACCGGACTTGCAAGGTCGGTCGACTCAAAATTTTTCCGTCTTGTAAGCTACTGGAATGGACCAACCTTGCGACCGGACTTGCAAGGTCGGTCGGGCTAAAATTTTCCGTCAAGTAACTCACTGGAATGGACCGACCTTGGGACCGGACTTGCAAGGTCGGTCGGCCCTGTAATTTTCCAGCGTAATTCCTTACTGACTTCGACCGACTTGGGACCGACCCTGGGTAAGGTCGGTCGAGTCAAAACAAAAAATATTATAATGATTAGAGTTATCATATGTATATAAGTATATGCCTATACACATAAGTATATGTAAATGTAGTAACACAACATTAATGAAAGAAAGGATGAGGAAATGCACATGTGAGTAAGGAAACAAGTTAAGAAAGTTGTAAGTATAAGAACATTAAGTATACTGGGATAACGGGGTAAGTAATGGAGTAGTAATTATTTGCATGTCGTATGAGCATATTATTAACAACAATGTTGAAAACATTATCAGTGGAACAAGTGTGAACCAAGGAACAAGGGAACACATGGTAAAGCTAACTCCGGTGGAAGGTATGATTTTCTCATGCCCCGTATGCTAACTGAGTTACGTTGATTTGTATGCTGTATGCCGGCTAATCAAGACTAAAGCATGAAAATGGTTTATTGCCTTCATTGTATATCTTGATATATGTTGTGTGAGCTAACCCTTCGTGATTGATTGTGTGGCTTTATTTGGTGCGTAGTATGACTCATAGATGAGTCTCGTAGTGTAGTGACTCGTAGTAAGAGTCACGTTGTGAACTAATGGAAACGTAGCAACGCGCTAAACTATCGAACCAATAAACGATAACGTAACTCAATGAACTCACTAGAATGTGAGAGAGTGTACGGGAGTAATAACCTCCCGATAACGGTAGGAGAACCGAAACGAATAATCCACAAACCATAAGTAGTGAAGAGTATAAGTAACCTCTAATAGAGGAATTAATCTTGGTGCAAGATATGTACCATGAGAGTAGTAAAGAATGATGAGGGATCTCCAAACCCCTTAGTAAGTAGTCGACCCATTATGAGTGGACCCGACTGATGTAAGTATGCCCCGAACGAGACAGTATTCGATAAGTTGGGAAACCCTTAAATCTGAGGATACTAGACGGTGGTAATTCCCTAAGCTAGCAGAGGTAATCGAGAGAGATACTTCTAGGCTAATCCATGAGATTGTAATATACTCTGAGAGAAGAGTGTTGGGAATTTGAGTAGTCCGGTAAAACGAACATTTGAGTATTTGAGGAGCTAAGCGTATAGCCCTCGTATTGTAGGTCCGGAGGTGAGTCTTCTGTATGACTCCGCCTAGAGACCAAAGTAATGAGTAATGAGTATTGCGTATGTATGAGTAAGTAATGAGTACTGAGTAAGAAGTGAGTATGAGTATGTAAAGGGTACCGAGTATTGAGTATGTATGAGTAAGTATTGAGTATTGAGAACGTGCGAGAAGTATGGAGTATTGAGTAACAAGTATACACAAGTATAGTAACGAGTACAGAGTAAGGATCGTGTACGAGTAGGATACCGAACATGGAGTGATGAGTATACAAGAGTAAGGAGTGAGTATGAGTAGAGTAACGAGTAATGCAACGAACGAGTATTGAACAAATAGCTAGTATGAACGGTTGACTATCGAATTGTCTTCCTTAGTAAGTATTGAACCTTGTATGTGTATGTAGGTATTGTGAATGTATTGTTGTAGCATGAGTATGTATGTATGCATGTAAAATGAATCCATGTATATCCGACCCAAAGTAGTCGGCGTACCGCGGTTAGCACGCGGTATATATGCGAATTTCATGCGCAGCGTAAGCTGACCCCCTCGGGGGACCATTTTTAGTATGCAGGTACTCGGAGCTGACCACCGTTCGAGAGAGTCGGACGGGACTGCTACGTAAGCATGGGTAGTTGTATAGTAGGGATTTGTCCTTGTATTGTAACGCGAATTTGGAAGTCCAACTGTATCGGTAATGTATGTAAGGATTGTAGTATACTCGGTATAGTAATGAATTGAAGTTGTAATGGAATTACGGATGAGTAGGCAATGGGAAGTATTGTAATATGTAGAGCACTCGGTATGTTCATATTCATCAGACCGATAGTATGTAGAATTGTAACTCGCCTTGTTAGTCACGTGGGTGACTAACGGCATTGTACACCCGCCGTTGAGTAAGTATTATCCGCTGCGAAGGTGAGTATGGTACAGTAATGACGGTATTAGTGGTAAGGGTGTTACAAAAAGTGGTATCAGAGCGATACTTCGCTCTGATGGATGAAATACCGAGTTTAGGAAAATACCGAGTTAGGAAGTAGAGACTTAGGGCTAAGGGTTGAGTGTTAGCGTGTGAGGTACGCTAGTTAGGAACTTCCGCGTGAACCGGAAACCTACAACAACCATACCCCGCCCTCCGCACCCACGGTATTAAGATGGAAAATAATGCCAGAGAGATGGAAGGACCTCTCACACTCAGGTAAAACCCAATCTGGCAGTCGCAAAGACAAACCTTATTAGAAAAGGAACCTGTCATACGGTAGAGTCCAAGAACTGGAAGTCCCGAAGACGGTTTCCGTTGAACGACAAGGATCGCACTTAATGGCGGAGAAATGAAGATCCTAAACACAAGGATGATGGAATTTATGGCACCATGGGGCGACATGCTTCACAGTCGCGAGAACCATGAGTAGCCAGCAAGAAGAGAAGCACATTGCGCAATGAACAAGGAAGATAGAGTAACGAACCTTAGACAAGAGAGTCTACGGACGGTACTGTTCGATAATACCAACAACGGTATGCGAACCGACTAAGGAATTAGTCGAGGTTGGATTAACACCAACCTATACGCCAGTAGGCAGTAATAACCGAACAACATAGTTCAGATAACTATGAAGGTATCCATAAACATACACCTATAGGACCACAACATGGTCCCTAAGGATAAGTAGGTCTCGTTAACCACAATGAAGATGTGAGACACCAGGATTGACGACAATCATGTCAAGTACACTGAGAAGCGACTTAGGAGATTGGTCACCAAGATCAAAAGATCAAAGGAAGATCTAATAAAACCACCAAATATGGATGGAAACGATACCGTAACCGGTATACGTTAACCGAAAAACAACCTACCCTACCCGCACTTGCCTAGGGCAAGTGCAGCACTACAAGACGGTTGGAAGACTATTAACAACCCGCAAATACTTGCTAAAGTACCGCTATGACGAGTGGGGCAATATAGGAATACCAATCCTAAGTACTTAAATAATAAAACCTTGGAAAGGCCTAACGGCCCGACCATTGTATTAAGAGTATACCGGTCAGCAAGAAGCTGAAGTGGGTCAAGACCTAAACCATGGCAACGCCATGGAGAACCTCTTTTAACACCGAACTGTCATTTCAAAAACCCAAAATTTTTCTTTCAAAACTACGAACCCTTCTTTTCAACATTGGATTTTTAAAACCAAACCAACGGAATTACGGTGAGTGTCATAGAATGATACAAGCGGAGTTGACAATAGAATACTTCACCTAGGCGTGTGACGAACCTACGAGTGTACCCAAATACGGATGTGGGACGACCGCACTCCGAAGGAGCTTGTGGGCCTGACATGTAGTTAGGTAAGTGGTAACGTGCCAAAACGGTACCCCACGTATGTATACATGTAGTGTACGAAACACGGGAAGTAGTCAACCGTTCTACTACGGACCATAAGTAAATTCGGAAAGAACGGTTAGATACCTCAAACAACCAAGGGGAACTCAGATAAGCTTACAAGCTAAGGAGTCAAGAACCTACTACAGGAGGATGATTAAGAGTTAAAAGTGCGAGAAGCACTAACACTGAATAAAGACATTGGATATGTCTTGAATATATTTAAGCAAAACATGATGACTGGAAGGAATACCCAGTCTAAACACATCAAGGCAAATGCCTAACACTAACACATCAGTGTTCAATGAACAGGATGGAATTCCCAGAACAACTACCACAAACACACAGGGTGATATGATAAGGTACCGAAAATACCATTCATCCCAGAAGGAATATCAAATCCATTATAACATAAGGGAAAACACCAATGGTCTACCCTAAAAACGGGAGACATTATAACCCTCAATGGATAACTCAGATCCAGAACCGCAAGGTAGGACAACAAACTGAACACCCTCATAGATGTCAGATGCTACCGTATAGTCGGTACTACCCAGGAGCAATCCATAAAGGGTATCAAGTCAACACAGTTGAACGAGATGTCGTGGTAAGAACACCACAATCGGAACGAACACCCCGGTTAGAACACCGGAGGGGTCCCACTTGATAGGGGATATCCCAACTTAATAAATGGTATCGATCAATACCAAGATACAAAGGGTCTCCAACAAACGGAAGCGTGATGCGACGACTTTATCATGGAGCCCAGTATCACCTCCAACTCAGCGATAGCTTACGAAGAAGTAACCACTGGAGAACAGCCTATGATGAGCAGAGCTCTAGGCAACGTGGCTAGTAGGCCATGAAACTGTTACCACACAACCCAACAGTTGCAAAACCAATGTGAACTATATGGAAAGTGGTCAAGGATGACACCGATAAAAGAGTAATAACCAATAATTGACAATGCCCCGCATAAATGTGAGACCGCAGGAGCGGTGAACGCATGGACCCCAAGAAGGGGATATCATCAGTAACTGTCGGGAATATATTCCTTTCAGAACTACTAATGTAGTCAAGCTTGAGCATACAATTATTGCACTTGTGAGATAAGCTTTACACAGCACATGTGACACACCAAGGAGTAACCAGTTATAAGAACCAATGATGCTCAGGGAGCTCAGAAGAATAAATGGGGAACCATTGTATAAATGATAGAGATGCATGAGCTGAAGCTAGCAACAGTGGATGCCATGTAAACCAATACTGTGGAATCAATGAGAACATGGTGCGCAACAGGCGACCAACGTATGTGAATAATCACCCAATACTATGGGGTTGTTAATACAATATGGTAGACAGACCGGGCAACAAGCCAGAAGTCTACACCAAATGATGAAGCACCACCTGAAAGAGTAACGATCAGTCCATTGCGATCTCATAAGAGAGTTACTGCCAAGGGTTCACGCCTCTGCACTCTGTAGGACTGAGTGTTTTGGTATTGCACTTGTGTAGTTATGATCTAGTGAGATAGCTGGGAATATGGGAAATGTAAGTAGTGGTAAATTCTTCGTTTCACCAGGGAACATGGCATAAGCCAGCTAAGCAAAAGCTCAGAAACAAACCGTGCGGCCTAAGGCCAAAGAAGCACGAAGAGTGTGAAACACACCAAGAATCACAAGATGTGAATTCCATTGGAATAAAAGTGAAAGGCGACTTAAGAAAGTCACAAGGACCGACGCATTGAAAATGCAAGGTCATACAAGTAAAGAACACTTGTAATGAACCAGAGAAACTGGTATAATTCAGAAGCTACTAACAGTAGAGGAAGAACTACAACTAAGTAGTGACTTAACCTCAACCGACAATAAGTCGGAGAAACCAAGTGAATGATCACTACAAACACAACAGTATGTATATAGATTGCCAGAGAGCTGGTTATGAATCTAAAACTCATCGAGTTCGAGCACGGTAAGAGAACATCACACTTGGTCAATAAACCTTATTCCCACAATAAGAGGGATAAAAAGGTGTTGTATAGCACATTTAAGATAACAAGAAGGGCGAATAACCCAAGTTATCAGGGTCGCGCAGCAGAAGCTAGTGGGCCCAGAATTCTAAGTGAAATACACCTAGAACAAACCCGGTTAAGAGTTAAATAAACTCCGATGAAAATTCTTGATGCAGGGACTAACCGACAGTACGGTTAAGACCCATTGATCAAGGAACATTGTATAATAGACCGCATGGAAACTGAACCACTCCATGACGGCTGAATGCCTTCGACCAATGTCCAATGTTGACACATGGTAGATTACGTGGACGTAATCCCTTTTAAGGGGGGTAGAGCGAAAACCGCGAAATGTATGTTTACGTGATAGGTGCGTAAACTACAATGCGCATAGCGCAAGAGAATTCGTTTTGATGGTTGATACTTATGTTACATAAACATCTGTATTCACTCATCGTGTAATCGTGGTAATTTGAGAAGTAAGTATAGGAAAAGGAGTAGAGAAACTCCAGGGGAATGAGAACCCAGATTGGTAATAGTATGAGGAATGAGTATGTATGGGAGACTTGAGGAGTATAAATCGGTACGGAACCAATGTATGTAATGAGTATAAATCGGTATACAACCGACGTATGTAATGAGTATGAATCGGTATGAAACCGATGTATTTTATGAGTATAAATTGGAGTATAGTAAATTAATGGGATATTACACCCATGAATTCTTGAGTATAGTAGTTGGAGATGATGTAGTAATAGTTGATGAGATGATTAGTAAGTAAGTAAGTGAATCATATAAATTGGAAAATGTATGTGTATGATTATGAGTAGCAATATTAAAAAGATATAAAACGAAATGATGTTTGACGAGCTGTCTGTTTGTATTGAGGTGGGAAGTGGACTTGATTTGCTAGCGATCAAGGAAAACCGAACACAAATTGGAGTGGAAGGATAATTCAACACCAATGCTGATCACATTGGGGTTGAAGGACTCTGGAAGCTCCCTTAAGTGGGCCACAATAATAACACTAGTAATAGGATAAGCATCATAAATTGAAATTGGGAGATGTATGCGTTTCCAAAATGAATTTCCAAAACTAATGTGGTATGTAACGCCCCTACTTAACATAATTACAAGCGGAAATAAAAATACTAAAGGCGTACAGATCATCGGGTTCCAAACACCCGGCACCAAACCCTCACCAATTTACAACTTACAATCCCAAAAGCTACGGTCTTAACTAGTGCAAAAAGGGTCTTTTTCGGCGGTTCTTTTGTGCCTTTTTCGGCGGTTTTCAACCGCCGAAAATGCTACCGCCGAAAAAAGGTCTTCCCATATTTTCGGCGGTTTCAAAACCGCCGAAAAAAGCATCTATTTTCGGCGGTTCCTAAGGCAAAAACCGCCGAAAAAGACCAATTTCAGAGGCAAAAATTAACGTGAAAAATGGAGTATTTTCGGCGGTTCCATGTAGAAACCGCCGAAAATAATCAAAAAATGATTATTTTCGGCGGTTTCTACATGGAACCGCCGAAAATACTCCATTTTTTTTTTTGGTTTTTCTCGTTTTCGTTTACAATCCCACATATGTCACAAAACCTGTTAATATGCATCCAAATATGTCCACATATCTCTCTACATCACATGGTAGAGGATCTCATCACTCTTTGTAAGTAAATTGTCAAAAAAATCCCAAAAATAATGACACCGCTTACAAATTAATGACCATACACACCACATTCAAAATGGTCACAAATGACCATACACCACAATTCACATAGTCACAAATGACCATATACATACACAATTGATCAAATTCACTACTATACTCATAGTGGTCATTTTTTACAATCTATCTAACAATAAAAGTCTAACGAAAGTTCTAAATAACAATTCGAGAACAAAAAGCAAAAATCAAACCAAAGTCATGGAGACAAAATCCGCCCAATCCTCTAGCATCCCGTTGATGGTATCTGCGTTATATTCTCCAACACTAGGAAAAACCTTTGAAAAACAAAACAAGACAAGACAAAATTGGTTAATCATCAAACAATTATATTAGTTATTGAAAAATAAATATAACTTCGATATACCTTTTCTAACAGATCATCCATCTCACCAAATAGGGTGACTATGTCATGCATATACCTCATGACATAATACCCACACTCTGAACCTCCGGGTTGACGTGAACACTTAAACACAGGAAGAACAGAACTAATTATATAAGACATTTATTTGTGATTACAACCAATCAATAATAAACATGTAAATGATGATGCATTCACCTTCACTGAAGTCCATTGGACGTTATTTTTTGACCTTATACTAAGCTCTGAAAGCATAACACCTTGATACACACTGCATAATTATTATCATCAACATACATTAATTAAATTAGGATATCCATTCATAATAAAATTAAATTAAAGGAGTTGAAATGCATAAAGAATTGCTTCATAATGTACTTACACGCTAAGGTGTGGCTTTATCTTGATATCTCTTGGATTTCCGGTTTGCAACGGATCAAGAAATAGTATCCGCGAACGATCCAGACACAACACCAGTAAAACCCAATGGCCACTGTGTAATACCAAAACACTCACATGTCATTATAATGCATGTGTGCACAGATAACTACAACAGTTATTCAAATTAAAATGATAAACAGAAGTAAATACCTTTGATGATAAGGTAGCATAACATATTTCTTCCTCGCTCTGATGCTGTTAGTCAACGCACGCGTATGTACACCTTACACGCTTCTGTATCGCACTTCAGAGCAGTGTATGATGCTCTTTCAGGACACATAAATCCATACTTGGTAAGGCCAAAAGATTGCATTTTGTCATTCAAAAATCTGTTCATAAATAAAAAGACATAAAATTAATAAACATTGCTTCAGTACAATTTATAACTTAATTATAAAACAAAACTAATACTTACAGAATAAATGAATGCATCACTGCAACAGGCACCCAATCAAATCGTAGGATGTCCCTAACCCCATCAGTCGTCCACATTTGGATTTCTATAGTTCGTCCGTAATGAAGAAGGTCATCTTCGAAACTGAGTAGGATAGAATCTCTGCCATCTGGGAAGTCAGGATTAGATCATGCAAGCATTTCATGTTTGGCCCCAAGCGTGCATATACAGAATCGTCCACCAAATTTTCTCTTTCCACAACATTGGTGGATGCTCTGTATTGAGGATCCAATCTTTGACTTCTTTTTTTCAGGAGATGAGATTTCTTTCTTAATGCCTATTTACAACCGAAAATGAATACTAGTCATGAACTGAGCATCCACACATACTATATTCATCTAATGAACAATAATAACTACAAAGCTTAGTGGTTAGTATTAGACATACCTTCACACACTTCCGAATCAGACGAATGGGCCACTGAACGAATGCACCCTTTGCAGACCGAACTGTGCTGTACTCCTCCGTAGGTACAGGGAGTGGTAGATCAGGAACCGTATAAATCGGTTCGTCCACAGAGACTCTCCCGTGATACGGCTTCAGTGGTATTCCATGGGTCACGTCATCAGGGCCTGATTGGTACACCCTTCCTTCCGCGACACATATGTTCATTGTTGTATGGAAGCATGAGGTTACAGTTCCACGGGTCCTACAATTTCATCATATTAGTAGGTGTTGAACTAAAATATGTAATAAAAGATATGACAACTAATAAAACAGTTAAAGGTATAAAAAATTACCTGTAGATAAGCGTAAGGATACTGGTCATTGGAATCCACACTTGTGTACATTCCACCAGGAGTAGGGGCAGAATGTCTTGGAGGATCATATGGCTGGGATGCATGACTGCCTTGACGTATTTCATCAAAGACCTCCTTCTTCCACTGCTCTCTCAATCATCAATGGCACGCATGTGCTGCTCGTAAGAAATTGTTTGCCCTTGAGTACTCCCTTTCCTTGACCCGGGGTTACCAAAAAGTTTTCTTATCCCTATGTTAACACCCCCTAACCCCACAGCTCGGCCTGGATGATCTTTCTTTCCAAGTGCACGAGACAACTGGTCATCATGCCGATCAGGTACCCAAGTCCCTTGGGTAACTTGTTCATTCAGCTCATCCTTTATAATTAAATGTAGAAAGCAGTTAATTATAAATTTTAAGATGATAAAAATAAATTTGTCAAAAAATTTGAAAGTAAAGAAAAGTACTTACCATCTTATCAACAATTTCCTTCGTCTTCTCGAAGGGATATAAACGCTCTCCAGTTTTCGGGTCTTTCTTAGTACGTGAAAGCTCCAAAACGTACCCCGTAGCTGGTGCTCATCAAGAGTGCTCATATCTGATGGCAACTCTCCTTCTGCCACCCATTCAGGCACTCTTCTATTAACCCCTTTCGCACCCAACACGTGATGATATTCATTCTTCTTCGCATTCGCGGATTGGGCTTCGCGGTACTCCTGTTATCAAATAAACACACAATTAATTAAGATGACCAAATATATACATATGTAAATATAAGTACCTAAAAAATATATTTATTTATATAATAATTAATTATTTAATAGTTAATAAATACCTTTGTCTCCATCTTCTTATCATAGAACTCCTGCCACTTCTCTTTGGTTATTGGTGTGTAAATCTCCCAAGGGTTGGCGTGTGTCGCCGTCCGGCCTCTTAAGCTTCTTGGTGATAAACCACTTAACCAGATCATGCTTATGATCTGCAAATTTCTTGCCATCATTGATTTGACCATGGAGTAGTACTCATTTCTGCTGATGGTATTTGATATCGTTTCTGCATATTACCATAAATGAAACAAATGTTAGTGATGGATACCTACAAATTATACAAAAATAATACTTTAACTATTGTTTATTTACCTGTACGATCTCAAACATCTGTCTCTTTAGTCCTTCATCAACTTGAGGCCAGGTGAGAGTAATATCACAATACTCTCGCACAATGATGCCTAGCTCTGTAGTGAAGTCTGTAGCCCATTCCCCAATCGGCTGTAGATACGCATTAAACTGTAACGGCTTTGATTCAATCTTTTTTGATCTGAGAGCTTTCGTCGGACCTCGAGTTTTACGGTCCTAGGAAGCTGGATTTGTGATCCAGACGGTCCAGCCTCTGTGTCCTCAGCTGGCACAGAGGCTGGAGTAATCTCATCCCGCCATTACCCCCTCATCAGCTCGGGCCTGTGACTTGTGACCTTTCCCTCCACGTGTTTTCTTCTTCTTTGGTCGGGATGCCTCTGTCAAAAGCTCGCCGACCAGGTCATCCATATCATCCATTTAACTATCTGCAAAGATAAACAACCGTATATCAATAAAACCATAACAAATAATGTAATCAATACGTAATAAGACATCGTTATTATTCCAACAAATTATTTAATGAACAAACAAACAATAAAATATATTTTTAATTACCTAACAACTGAACACATCATTTATGGTTTTCAACCCATAAACCCTCATCGTGATCAGACCTAGTATACACTACATCGTCTGGAACATCAACAAAGTCTGTGACAGGAATACTGGTAGAAAAAGGTGGTGTCTCATCGAACATTAATTCATCATCATCAACATCTTGATCAGCATTAATATTGACAAATCTTTTCCCTGGCAATACAACTGACCACCTGGAATCGATGGGATCTTCTATGTAAAATACTTGTTCACAATCCTTGGGAAATATGAACGGATCTTGTGTATGACCAATGCGTGATAAATCAACCAAGTTAAACCCATCGTGAACCCGATAATCGTTTCTATTATCCACCCATTTGCATTTAAAAATAACAAACTTTTGAAACTGATAATCAAGCTCCCAAATATCTGCAATGAATCCATAATACAACCTCGACGTTGATCGTTGAATCGTTGAAGCTGGATCACCTCTGGTATACTCAGTTGTTGTTGCTTCTACTTTAACCCCGCTATTCTGGTTTAAACATCTATCATCTTGCCGTTTTGTCCAGTAGGTGAACCCATTGATGTCATACCCTTCGTAAGATATACAAGTGGAACCAGGTCCCAAGGCTAACCAACGGAGCTCTTCACTTACATTATCAGGCTCTAGTGATGCAATCTTCATGACATGATCTCTAAACCATGAACAGAAGGTCTTGTTTTGCTCCTTTACCAACCAAATAATATTCCTCCCAGGATATTGAGCTCTTAGTGCAGTCATGTGTTTCTCAAAAAATGGCTCAATAATCTCAAGGTGATGTAAAAGAATAGATGTGCAGACTCCATTGAGGATGAATCAATTGCCACAATTTTTTTTCCAATAACACCTTGACCTTCTGTCCCTCCTACGTGTCTCGGTTGTGGCACTCCAATAGCTACAGCTCCCTTCAAGTATTCAGTACAAAATTCTGTCACTTCTTCGTTAGTTTCTGTCCTTTCTATGATACTCCCTTCAGGTCGATATCTATTCTTCAGCCTCCCTTCAAGATTCCATGTATCTCCAAATGGATACATGTATCTTAAATATAGGACCACATAATTTGATTTCTCTTACAATGTGAACAACCAAGTGGACCATGATGTCAAAAAACGATGGTGGAAAATACATTTCAAGTTGACACATCGTACAACCACCTCGCGTTGCAGACTGTCTAGTGTATCAACATCCACGACTTTATTGCACACACTGCATAAAAGAAACATTGTCTTGTAATTGCATTCCGCACATCTTTCGGCAATATACCCCGAATGGCAAAGGAAGTAGATGCAACATCAGAATGTGATAATCATGAGACTTCAACCCGATCAACTCCGATCAACTTCAGTCCTTCATTGACACAAGACTTTTCCAGTTAGATGAGTAACCCGTAGGACCTTAAGGGAATGAAGACATTTACAAAGCTGTTCTTCTCATTCTTAGACAAAGTGTAACATGCTGAGAGGTAAAAATGTTCGTTTGCCTCTTTCTGGGGATGCAACTCCTCACGTATGCCCATAGCTTGCATGTCTTTTCGAACCTTTATTTCCGTCTTTTGGTTTCCCAGGTATGTTAAGCAAAGTCCCACAACAGCCTCACCAACATTTTTGACAATATGCATGAAATCAAGACAATGCCTAACAGATAATGTTTCCAATACGGAAGTTCCCAAAATATTGAACATTTTTTCCAGATGTTTTTTTGGGTAGACTTGGACGGAACACCGAAAACATTGTCAATGTCTTTCACCTTCTGATAAATCTCTTCAGAACTCAGAGGTATACGAGCAACACGTGACTCAGTCTTTCCGTTGAATAACTTCCTCTTTTACGGTACGGGTGAGCTGATGGCAATAATCTACGATGACACATGTAGACGTTTTTTCCACAAAACTGTAGACGATCAGAACAAGTGTCGTCCTCACATATGGGCAAGCAAATGTGCCTTTTACTGTGTATCCAGATAAGTTACCGTACGCTGGAAAGTCATTCACTGTGCAAAAAAGCATGGCACGAAGTGTAAAGTTTTGTCTGGCATAACTGTCATAAACCACTGTCCCCTGATTCCATAGCAATTTCAAATCATCAATCAGCGGTGCAAGGTATACATCGATGTTATGTCCTGGTTGTTTAGGTCCAGAAATCAACAATGATACATTATGTATTTCCGCTTCATACACAGCCACGAGGAAGATTGTAGATCACCAAAAGAACAGGCCAAGTGCTGTGCTGACTACTTAGACTGCCATAAGGATTCATCCCATCCGTACATAACCCGAGTCTCAAATTTCGACTGTCACTGGCAAAATCTTGAAATCTTCTGTCGATTGTCCTCCATTTGGTGAATCAGCTGGATGTCTCAGCTTATCATCATTTTTCTTCCTTCTGCGTGCCATCTTAAATTTGGGCATCTCTGACATTTGCAAAAGTCGTTTGAATCTTGGTATTATGGGTAAATACCAAATGACTTTTGCTGGAGGACTTATTTTCTTAGAATTGGATATTTGACCGTCCTTCTGTTTATAAGCGTGACAATGACATTTTTGGACACTCATTCAATGTTTATTCTCTCCTCTGTATAATACACAACTGTTTGGACATGCGTGTATCTTTTCGTACTCCACACCCATAGGACACATCAACTTTTTTGCATCATAAGTGGATAGGAAGATTGTTCTCATCTGGTAGCATGTCGTGGAATAGTTCTAGTATTGCCGTAAAACTCTTATCACTCAAGCCAAATCTTGCTTTAAGATTGAACAAATGCAGCACGGATGTCAACTTTGTATATTTTTTGCATCCGGGAAACAAAGGGGAACGTGATGCATCAAGTAATCTTTGATATTCAGCCGGGTTTGTCTGGTGAAATTATCTCAACATCTTGCAGCATAGAGTCCATTGTTCAATCTTATCACTGTCGTCGTTGATATCAGTCCTCACTCAGATCACACGTATTATCAGGAAATGTAGTATCGTCCGTAACCATTTCTGGTTCACTGTTCGGTTGAGTGGAAGTTTTGCACCCTGCTACTGGCTTCTAATGACTCGCCATGCAAAAACCATGTCTTATAGTTCGGCATAAATCCTCGCCTTGATAGATGAAATCTGATTGTATGTAGGTTAGGAAACTTATTGCGAAGTTCACATTGTGCCATGGACAGGGAATTGTGTCTCGTTCATCCTTTTCTGATGATCGAGAGCTGCTTTGCAAAATTCATTATCCACTTTTGATTCAAAATAATTCCCTCGCTGACCGTACATCCATTCACGGTCCATTCTACAAACTCTAAATGAAAGTTAAAGCTTAAAAATAACTACAAAAATATTGATAATGCATAATAATTAAGTTATATTTAAAATAATAAATATGAAAACAACAATAACAAAACTATCTTTGGAAATGATATAATGATATGGTTCTTGCATGGCGAGTCTGTAATATATATATACACATCTATAATATATATTATAGAAATATACTACTTGATTATCTTGTATGTATATATACATAATATATATATATATATATAATTCTGCAACTAACTATTATATATAAATGAATGAATTTACAAACAATTATGAAAACAACAACGAGGTTGAAGAACAAAACTAACCTGTTTTTGGAAGGACGAGGAGTAGGCGAAACTCAGAGGGAGGAAACAGGGCGGAGGACGGCGACACACGAGATCACAAGGAGTAACTGTGAACCGTAATAATTAGAATATATAATAGTTGTAGTTATAAAAAAAGCTACGTACATTATTCAACAAGAACTACCCTCACCTCAACTGGGCTAGCTCACCTCCGATGGAGGTAACAGGACGGAGTACAACGACAAGGGATAACTGTAACGAACCATATTAATAATAAGTGAGGATAATAGTTGTAGTTATGTAAAAAATCACAATTAATTATCAACAAAAACAAACCCTAAACTCACATGTTTTCCCCCTTTTTGATGTTAATTCACATGACAAATCACCATGACGCTTACTTGGCAACAATTCACACAAACATGGTAGAAAGCACAAAAATATCACTGAAATCGGTTCAGCCATTTCATCGAACACTTTGCGGGCATATGTATTATTTTGTAAAATTACACACATATAGAAATTCCAATCAAACCAATCAATCTACTACACTCCAAATGACATAAATCAAGCAACCATTATACATATGCACCAATAATGCCCAATTCCAACAGAAAACGAAATTTCAAATTCGGACTAAAATACCTAGGTTCGAACTTGTTATTGCTTCAGTGGTGTCGAACGGCGCCCAGCTCGACGGCGACGACGACGGACGACGGCGGCGGCGCAGAAACTCGGCGGCGACGGCGGAGGAAGGGACGGAAGAGGGCGGTGGAGGTGGAGGCGACAGAGAGGGTTCGAGTTCGAGCTAGCGCACGCTGAGGGAGAGGAGAATAATAACGCGATTTTGGTATTCTGTCGGGCTGGGGGTAGTTTAAAGACCCTTTTCGGCGGTTCTTAAGCTAGGAACCGCCGAAAAAGCCCCGGTTTATTTAAAAAAAAATTAGTCTTTTTTCTTTTTCGGCGGTTCTTCGTTCTAAACCGCCGAAAAAGACTAATTTTTTAAAAAAAAAATAAACCGGGGCTTTTTTGGCGGTTCCTAGCTTAAGAACCGCCGAAAAAGAGTCTTTTTTAAAAAAAAACCGGGGCTTTTTCGGCGTTTCCTACAGAAACCGCCGAAAATGGGGTGCCGAAAAAGCCTCATTTTCTACTAGTAGAAATTAAACATATTCTCTCTCCACAAAACCTAGTCCCATCCCAAACGCTCATTCTCTTCGTGGCCACCTGTAAATCAATTCGTACCTGCAAGATGAAACCAAGCAGCCCACCCCAAAAGGGCGGGTCAGTTCCCTGGAATGGAACTGGTACAATTCTCCAAAAACAAACTTATAAAACATAACTCTTCAAAATAAACAGTAACATGAAAACAAACTCTTAAAAGTAAACAGAGATAAAGCACTTCAAACAATCAAGTTAAAGAGAAAGAAAACAAGACAAAGATAGAGATAGAGAACTTCCAAAACAAGTCATCCACCTAAGTAGTCACACCACATAGTTAGTAAGCATCCATTGTTGATGTTAGAACCAATTCCCGTTTGGAGTATAAAGACTCAGATAGTCACAAAGGACTGGGAATAATAAGATAGATCCAAGAACCAATAACTCAAGAGTGGAATAATTCTTTGGAGAGATGGCCCCACCGCCAGATATCAATGTCCATGTGGACGAGGGATATACAGCCCCCTGCTGTCAGATTTAAATGTCCTGGTGGACGAGGGATATACAGCCCCCTGCTGTTAAATATCAATGCCCCTATGGGCGAGGATATACAGCCCCCTGCTGTTAATTAAAATGTCCTGATGGACGAGGGATATACAGCCCCCTGCTGTTAAATATCAATGCCCCTATGGGCGAGGGATATACAGCCCCCTGCTGTTACCATTGAAGACGCGCGCACGTCGAAAGAAAGATTTCCAAGATTGACCTTTTCCAAATTCCCACTAGATCACCAACTACCCAGAGCATACCAAAACACTCAGTCCTACAGAGTGCAGAAGCGTAAACCCTAAGCAGTCAATGTCTAACGGACACAAATAGAAGAAACCAATACCCAAATGAGTTCCACATCCAAGGCTCAGTTAGTCACACAACCAATTCCTTTTAAAAAAATTCCTCTTTAAGTCAGTTAGCGTTTTCCAAAACATTCCACAAGTCAATCAGCAAAAAAGATCGGAGTACGAGAAATCGTACAAACATTTCATAGAGTCCAAAACACAACAAGCTGAGTACGAGAAATCGTACAAAACATTCCATAAAGTCCAAAACACGTCAAGCTGAGCACGAGAAATCGTACCTGGGTAACGTTGTAGCAGTTCTAATCAACTTGCGCAAACAATCAACAGTACTCTGAAGAATATTAAAGGTAATCCATCATCAACCACTCGTAGCCTATGTTACGCTTAAATAAACTCCTTACTCTTATTTCAAAGTCTCAATTATCCTTTAAGCCCCCACTTAAATGTTATGTATAATCTTTGACTTGTCTGGGAACGATGTATTACTCAAGGTTGTAAGACCAAGGAATGTATTTTATCAACACTAGTTAATTGTTCCACCCTTATCCACTTTACCCATACTTAACCTTAATTCCCACATTAAAGACCCTAATAACATAAGGGCATTATATGTTATTCAATCAAGTCTTAGAATTTCAATAACAATTCTTAAGCACAATACTTTTACTCTTACTTTAGGACATACATCGTGTTATGACCAATGATGGGTTTATCTTAGAATACTATACTATTATTTCACAATTTATTGACTGTGTATCTTTATCAATATCTACTAGATGATCCATTATAACTAAGCCTTCCCCCTTAACTTAATTAAGATCTACATCCCGTTACTGAAATCGTAGTGTTGTAGATGCATTTTAGTATAACTTATTTGAGCTACTAAACTCAATTATCTTATCTTTAGTTCAGAATGGCCTTTAACTACAACCATCTATTAATCTTGTCATAAGTTGTTAAATTACTTTTCATCTTGAAATAACCATATTATAGTTAACTCAAACTTATCGAACTCTCACATTTAGTATCCACAAGGTATATTATTTACTTAACCATAACTTTATAATAAGGTGTCTTAAGATAACCTTTTATGTATCCTTACTTACATTTAATTCCTAACTGTTTTTACTTTTACACACATTCCCTCCATAGGCTATGTATAAACCTTTTATACTAAACTTCACTAAACTTAAGTCTTAAATACGTTTTAAATTGTTTACAAAACCTAAAGGTTTCAAAGTATAACTTAATAAATTAATTTCCTTTATTGTATTTAGGATGGACAATATATCTACATAAGGTAGAATTTATCAAAGAATTAAATTATGGATCGTAAGTGAAACTGTTAACTATTTAATAAGATAATATATTCTGAAAAATCCCCATACCTTATATTCAAATGACATATTAATATTTCCAGTGTCAAAAGGTAAATCAATATAATCTCTTATGTAACCTAGTTTCATCTAATTAAAGGTTCAATGATTTTAAGTATCAAATTTCTATTTGCAAACCTTTTTGTAAATCTTTAACTATTATGTACATCACTTATTTATAACTCACATCCTGAATATTGGTAATGAATGTATTTATATGGCTTAACCAATTCCAAGAAACTTAAGGATTATTATTTAGATTAATCTCCTAATCATAGTTTAATATAGTTTTATATCATAATCCTTTAAATGATTTTATCTTAAAATATTAAGTTATTACTCAATACTATAAATATTAAGATAATTAAATCTAGACTTTTATTATCCTCTTCACATGTAGATGTAAAAGTAACTCATTTATTTTACTATTGTTTATATAATAAGAACTTTAAATGTAAAAGTATTTCATTCATTTTATTATTAATTATATATAAGATCTATTTGTGTAAAACTTTATGTAGACTAATTACAAATATTCCTAAATTTCAACTTATTAATTTCTTAACCAAATTATAGATTTACATTGTGGTCATTGACTAAATAAATACGTGTGTTTAAATACGGTTTATATAAATCTTAGAAACTCAAAGATAACTAAAAACTCAACTATAACCATAAATTAATACCACCTCATATAATATTCTTTTATTAGTATCATGTAGAGGTTTAGTTTAACTCATTAATTCCTTCATATTATATTTTCTATAAGGTATTTTATGTCTTTTATTTATCTATTTATCGTATATGTATACTAGGATTTATTCAAGACATTCTTTATGTAGTTTTATTGCATTTAATTATTTATATTAACTTTCACACGTATCTACATCCGAAATATGGTTTATAAAATAAAGTATTTTCCTTAGTTTCAATTAAGTCTATTAACCACCATATATATAACTAATACATGTAGATTATTTAGTTCCTTGATTTAACCTAAGTTACTATTTTATTCCTTTTATATATATATGTATAAAAATATATATATATATATATTTTTCCTTAGTTTAAATTAAAATATTAACTCCCATATATATAATATAAAAAACGTAAAATAATTAAATTCCTTGTTTTAACATAAGTTCCTATTTTTAAATCTACCATATAAGTATATATATACATAAATGTAAATAATTTCACTTCTCATAAAAACTAATACCCAAACATTTATAAACTTACTGTTATAAAAATTTAATTTAGTTTCCCTTATTTTCCCCAGCTTAAAAGTTAATTAAAAACCATACTTTAATTTTTTGCTACATTAAAAACCTTATATTAAGGTTATTCTTATGAAAAACTCATAAACACAATTTTTAAAACCTTTTACCATTGCCCAAAAATTCCCAAATTAATATACAGTAACTATAACATTTTAGACATATTATAAAATTTTTATTTCATAAACATATCTTTTTAATTTAGCCAAATAATTCCAGAAAACCCGTAACTTGCAAAAATCATAACTTACGTTTAAAAACTCCAAAACCATATTAATTTACATCAAAATAAACTAGATTAAATAAGGAATCTATGGTTAAAATTTCAAGTCAAAATACATTCGGGAAGGTATTTAAATTAACCCAACAAGTTAGGACTTTTTACTGGAATTTTATAATTATTTAATAGCACGATCTAATCTCGGCCGTCCAATCTTTTAAAGCGAGATCGGACGGCCCCTGAACCTCTAGTTCATCAGCGCAGAACTCAGCCATGTCGAGTACTAATCTCTCGATTTTCTCAACTCACAGAACGAAATCGGGTGATTCTTGTTTCTATGGTTTCGAAATCAAATTTCGGTTCTAATGATACCGATTTCCCCAATTATAATGCAGTTTTCAATGGATTTCGAATTCTGTTCGAGTTTAGGGTTCCAAGTACGAATCGAAACTTAATTTGACAAATTCTCCTAATCTAGCACGTAATTGACTAAATTAAGACATGGGTTAGACCGGTAACTTGATTTCGAATGACAATAACGGAGCAATTGATCAGAAACTTACCGGAGTTGTGCGAATTGAGTGAAATCGAATCCAAAAATCTGGAAAAATTCGAACTTTGAGCAGTTCACGAGGCCAACTTTGAGGATCTATAACTAGCAGTACAAATCGAGTTAGGCTATGTGTAAGGGCTCATTCGAAAGAGAAAACTTAGATCTATGTATTGATAGCAAGAACTCACTCTAAGTCACAACACACAATAATAAATCAAACCCGAAAGTTACGAGTTTACCTTCTCGTTTCTGGAAAAATTCTGGGCAAAACGCGACCAGATCGGGGTCGTCATTTAGACGCCTATATCTTCCATATGATTAAGAATTAGATTTGGTCATCAACATGAAAGTTGTAGAGGGATTAGCGCTCTTTAAAACGAGCTAAAGAACACGAAATTTGGATGAGAAACGAAGAAGTTATGATTAGTCGAAGTTACCTGATTCGAAAGGAAAAACTGGAATCTGCAGTTTCGGTTTTGCAAGGTGCCTACTTTGGATCGAATTTCCGGATGATGTATAATGAATTAGGGTATGTGTGAGTAATGGTTGAAAGAGGATTCAAAGGAGAAGAGAATGAAAAAGACGGCATTGAAAAATATTGAGAGATGAGTGAGATACAGCCGTCCAAAGTTAGGAAAAATCATGAATTCTGTTACCGAAATTCGAGGGATAAATTGGCTAAGTGTTGGGCGACCCTACAGAGTGACACGTGGCACTTCTTAAAATTTTGATTCAAAACTTCAATCTAGCATAACTTTGGCTAGGATGATCCGTTTTTGACGTTCTTTTTATCGATCTTCATGGTTTTTCATAACCTATTTATTGGTATAGGTTTCATGACCTGGTTTGACCATTCTCAAAAAGTCAACTCTAGCAAGGCTTAATAAGCTTTAAGGTTTCTAGAATTTTATATTGACTTTTATATTTCAAAACAATGTTCCAACACTTCCTAAAATCTTTATAATATATTTGAAGTGTTTATTAATTTTCCCAAGATTTATTGACTTATAAATCTTATTATTATATTCATAATACTATATAATAATGTATAATAGGAGTTAAATAGAAGAAAACCCCTAAATAAATTTCACAATTCCATATATAATTTAATATTCATTATTCCATGTCATAATTTAATTTTTAATAAATAAATCCCCTAAATTAATTTAAATTAATTTAGGGGTATTTCAGCATATCCCCCTTAAAAGAAACTTCGCCTCGAAGTTTAACAATCAACTAATAGGCACTCACACCCTTCGGGTGTGCTGAGACAATAAAAGTTCCAATGAAGTTCCATACCAAACCAATCCTGTATTTCCATCCACTTCCATAACAACATTCCACTCAAGATTACTCAAAATCAAACTGAATCAGGATATACAAGATATAACATGATGAAAATCAAAAGTCACATACTGAGTCATAATGCAAAAACCAAGCACATACAAACACCTCTCATTCTGCTAATACTGTTCTCCTTTGCTAATAATGCAACGAGGCATAATCCGGATGAGATAACGAAGGAGAAGTATGCCAGCATATCCCCCTTAAAAGAGCTAAGGTACGCCCTCGTGCCGCTACTAATGGCACATTCAAAGAATTCAACACCTTATTAACCAGCTTTGTTGTTTTACTGCACCGTTGATTATATCTATGATCGTTATATATATCTGTATCTCTTGATTGTTATGTATTTGTATTTCCTTGGTGGTTATAAAATTTTATCTTATGATTATTATCCATTCATTTAATGACTGATACGAATTATATGTCCATATATGATCATTTATCATATCCATTGTATTACTAAGCTATACCTCGGGTGTAACGTACTTGAGTAGTTTAACATAATATTCCCGATCATTTAATAATCTCAATAATCTTCCAAAATTATCTTCAAGGTTTATTGGCCAACCATATGTTAATACTCTATAAGATAAATATTTTCTGTGACTTTTCAAGTTTCAATTGTTTCTATGTTTACTTTATAAATTTACTTATTATATAACTTCACCAAGGCAGAATTTTAGAAAGTTCGTCCAAATCTGATTCCTTTATCTTAAATTTATACATTATATATATTTTTTTAAGGTAGGGACCCTGTATAAAATTTTAGGTCAAATGCATTAGTCTAATGAAAACTCACTCACTCTTGATAATTATTTTCCTTAGGTTTGTTCTATGTAAGTATTCTTCTGATTATTAAATCTTAGTACTCTCTTAGACAATGGTGGCTTTTGGTAAATATCACTCTTAGTGTGTCTTTTAAAATTTTATACCTGTATAATGTTAAACTTCCAAGTAAACATGAAGGATTTTCAATCTTTAAGTAACTCTCAATTTTTTTTTTTTTTTATATCCAACCAGGGGTAGATGTTGTATCTTGGAGCACCCAAGCTTAATCCCCTTCCTCCATATATAGGTATTTTTCACCAAGATTTAACTCAATAAGCCCTTTACATTTATGAGTTTTAATACCGGATCTTAAGATACAAATATTGATTTGTTCATTGTGGTTAGCAATGAAATATGCCTAGCTCAAGATTTCATGATGGTAACGTCTTACCACCACTTCCCCTCAAGTTCAACACAATCCATCACCTGCGTAGAAGGTTATTTACAGTTAGATGACAAGGCTTGTCTAGCCCCTAAACTTCTAGAAGTGGGTGTGCACCCCCACTACTTTCAGCCTAGGAGTTCGTCGCACCAGGCACTTCCCGTAGGTGTTAGGTTTATGTGTTTTCTTTCTAAAGTTAACATAGAGTTTTAATGTGTTTTACAAGTTCAGATGTTGATCTTTTCTAATACGCTACTAGTTCTTGTTAGCTTAATAATTTTCTAGACTTAAGATTTATCTTAAACATTATCTTCAGGTAATAAATTGATACCAAGTAGTTCATGAGTTTTTATTTCAAACTTTAAAGGAGTTGAAGTACTTTCACATAACATCAATACTAATTTAGTTATGTAAAGTTTTATTAGTATACTGTTTTCACCAAAAGTATTCTTTAAAATTCTAGGAATTTGTGTACCAGCTTTCAAAGGATTGCATTTTTAGCAATGTATTCTCCATGAGTATGCTTTTGAAAAATAGCTTAATATTTGGTTTATCTCAACCAAAATCTTATCGTACTTAATATAGGATGTTCAAAACTTATATATATATGTATATATATATTTTCTGTAGTTTATTGTTGGGACGGTATAACAACACATCACACTCAACAGACATTCACAAAAGAAAAGTGTGTAAAGGAATCGTTCACAATTCCAAAAAGGGTTAGGAGTCGTGCCTTACTGGGTCCTCACTTCCAATTCTACCCCAGTTCCCCAGTTTTAAGTGCACCCCGTATCTAAGTATTTCACTCGGCTTGTTTTCTCGGGTTCAGAGCGTAACTACGCTCTGATACCACTTTCTGTAACGCCCCTACTTAACATAATACAGCGGAAATAAATACTAAGGCGTACAGATCATCGGGTTCCAAACACCCGGCACCAAACCTCACCAATTTACAACTTACAATCCACAAAAGCTACGGTCTGAACTCGAGAAAAACTTCACACAAACATAATAGAAATTAAACATATTCTCTCTCCACAAAACCTAGTCCCATCCCAAACGCTCATTCTCTTCGTGGCCACCTGTAAATCAATTCGTACCTGCAAGATGAACCAAGCAGCCCACCCCAAAAGGGGCGGGTCAGTTCCCTGGAATGGAACTGGTACAATTCTCCAAAAACAACTTATAAAACATAACTCTTCAAAATAAACAGTAACATGAAAACAAACTCTTAAAAGTAAAACAGAGATAAAGCACTTCAAAACAATCAAGTTAAAGAGAAAAAAACAAGACAAAGATAGAGATAGAGAACTTCCAAAACAAGTCATCCACTAAGTAGTCACACCACATAGTTAGTAAGCATCCATTGTTGATGTTAGAACCAATTCCCGTTTGGAGTATAAAGACTCAGATAGTCACAAAGGACTAGGAATAATAGATAGATCCAAGAACCAATAACTCAAGAGTGGAATAATTCAATTGGGAGAGATGGCCCCCACCGCCAGATATCAATGTCCATGTGGACGAGGGATATACAGCCCCCTGCTGTCAGATTTAAATGTCCTGGTGGACGAGGGATATACAGCCCCCTGCTGTTAAATATCAATGCCCCTATGGGCGAGGGATATACAGCCCCCTGCTGTTAAATAAAAATGTCCTGATGGACGAGGGATATACAGCCCCCTGCTGTTAAATATCAATGCCCCTATGGGCGAGGGATATACAGCCCCCTGCTGTTACCATTGAAGACGCGCGCACGTCGAAAGAAAGATTTCCAAGATTGACCTTTTCCAAATTCCCACTAGATCACCAACTACCCAGAGCAATACCAAAACACTCAGTCCTACAGAGTGCAGAAGCGTAAACCCTAAGCAGTCAATGTCTAACGGGACACCAAATAGAAGAAACCAATACCCAAATGAGTTCCACATCCAAGGCTCAGTTAGTCACACAAACCAATTCCTTTTAAAAAATTCCTCTTTAAGTCAGTTAGCGTTTTCCAAACATTCCACAAGTCAATCAGCAAAAAAGATCGGAGTACGAGAAATCGTACAAACATTCATAGAGTCCAAAACACAACAAGCTGAGTACGAGAAATCGTACAAAACATTCCATAAGTCCAAAACACGTCAAGCTGAGCACGAGAAATCGTACCTGGGTAACTTGTAGCAGTTCTAATCAACTTGCGCAAACAATCAACAGTACTCTGAAGAATATTAAAGGTAATCCATCATCAACCACTCGTAGCCTATGTTACGCTTAAATAAACTCCTTACTCTTATTTCAAAGTCTCAATTATCCTTTAAGCCCCCACTTAAATGTTATGTATAATCTTTGATTTGTCTGGGAACGATGTATTACTCAAGGTTGTAAGACCAAGGAATGTATTTTATCAACACTAGTTAATTGTTCCACCCTTATCCACTTTACCCATACTTAACCTTAATTCCCACATTAAAGACCCTAATAACATAAGGGCATTATACGTTATTCAATCAAGTCTAGAATTTCAATAACAATTCTTAAGCACAATACTTTTACTCTTACTTTAGGACATACATCGTGTTATGACCAATGATGGGTTTATCTTAGAATACTATACTATTATTTCACAATTTATTGACTGTGTATCTTTATCAATATCTACTAGATGATCCATTATAACTAAGCCTTCCCCTTAACTTAATTAAGATCTACATCCCGTATACTGAATCGTAGTGTTGTAGATGCACTTTAGTATAACTTATTTGAGCTACTAAACTCAATTATCTTATCTTTAGTTCAGAATGGCCTTTAACTACAACCATCTATTATCTTGTCATAAGTTGTTAAATTACTTTTCATCTTGAAATAACCATATTATAGTTAACTCAACTCATCGAACTCTCACATTTAGTATCCACAGGTATATTATTTACTTAACCATAACTTTATAATAAGGTGTCTTAAGATAACCTTTTATGTATCCTTACTTACATTTAATTCCCTAAATGTTTTACTTTTACACACATTCCCTCCATAGGCTATGTATAAACCTTTTATACTAACTTCACTAAACTTAAGTCTTAAATACGTTTTAAATTGTTTACAAAACCTAAAGGTTTCAAAGGTATAACTTAATAAATTAATTTCCTTTATTGTATTTAGGATGGACAATATATCTACATAAGGTAGAATTTATCAAAGAATTAAATTATGGATCGTAAGTGAAACTGTTAACTATTTAATAAGATAATATATTCTGAAAAATCCCCATACCTTATATTCAAATGACACATTAATATTTCCAGTGTCAAAAGGTAAATCAATATAATCTCTTATGTAACCTAGTTTCATCTAATTAAAGGTTCAATGATTTTAAGTATCAATTTTCTATTTGCAAACCTTTTTGTAAATCTTTAACTATTATGTACATCACTTATTTATAAACTCACATCCTGAATATTGGTAATGAATGTATTTTATATGGCTTAACTAATTCCAAGAACTTAAGGATTATTATTTAGATTAATCTCCTAATCATAGTTTAATATAGTTTTATATCATAATCCTTTAATGATTTTATCTTAAAATATTAAGTTATTACTCAATACTATAAATATTAAGAGATAATTAAATCTAGACTTATTTATCCTCTTCACATGTAGATGTAAAGTAACTCATTTTTTTACTATTGTTTATATATAAGAACATTTAAATGTAAAAGTATTTCATTCATTTTATTATTAATTATATAATAAGATCTATTTGTGTAAAACTTTATGTAGACTAATTACAAATATTCCTAAATTTCAACTTATTAATTTCTTAACAAATTATAGATTTACATTGTGGTCATTGACTAAATAAATACGTGTGTTTAAATACGGTTTATATAAATCTTAGAAACTCAAAGATAACTAAAAACTCAACCTATAACCATAAATTAATACCACCTCATATAATATTCTTTTATTAGTATCATGTAGAGGTTTAGTTTAACTCATTAATTCCTTCATATTATATTTTCTATAAGTATTTTATGTCTTTTATTTATCTATTTATCGTATATGTATACTAGGATTTATTCAAGACATTCTTTATGTAGTTTTATTGCATTTAATTATTTATATTAACTTTCACACGTATCTACATCCGAATATGGTTTATAAAATAAAGTATTTTCCTTAGTTTCAATTAAGTCTATTAACCACCATATTATATAACTAATATACATGTAGATTAATTTAGTTCCTTGATTTAACCTAAGTTTACTATTTTATTCCTTTATATATATGTATAAAATATATAATATATATATTTTCCTTAGTTTAAATTAAAAATATTAACTCCCATATAATATAATATAAAAACGTAAAAATAATTAAATTCCTTGTTTTAACATAAGTTCCTATTTTTAAATCTACCATATAAGTATATATACATAAATGTAAATAATTTCACTTCTCATAAAAACTAATACCCAAACATTTATAACTTACTGTTATAAAATGTTAATTTAGTTTCCCTTATTTTCCCCAGCTTAAAAGTTATTAACAAACCATACTTTAATTTTTTGGCTACATTAAAAACCTTATATTATAGGTTATTCTTATGAAAAACTCATAAACACAATTTTTTAAACCTTTTACCATTGCCCAAAAATTCCCAAATTTAATATACAGTAACTATAACATTTTAGACATATTATAAAATTTTTATTTCATAAACATATCTTTTTAATTTAGCCAAATAATTCCAGAAAACCCGTAACTTGCAAAAATCATAACTTATTTAAAAACTCCAAAACCATATTAATTTACATCAAAATAAACTAGATTAAATAAGGAATCTATGGTTAAAATTTCAAGTCAAAATACATTCGGGAAGGTATTTAAATTAACCAACAAGTTAGGACTTTTTACTGGAATTTTATAATTATTTAATAGCACGATCTATCTCGGCCGTCCAATCTTTTAAAGCGAGATCGGACGGCCCCTGAACCTCTAGTTCATCAGCGCAGAACTCAGCCATGTCGAGTACTAATCTCTCGATTCTCAACTCACAGAACGAAATCGGGATTCTTGTTTCTATGGTTCGAAATCAAATTTCGGTTCTAATGATACCGATTTCCCCAATTATAATGCAGTTTTCAATGGATTTCGAATTCTGTTCGAGGTTTAGGGTTCCAAGTACGAATCGAAACTTAATTTGACAAATTCTCCTAATCTAGCACGTAATTGACTAAATTAGACATGGTTAGACCGGTAACTTGATTTCGAATGACAATAACGGAGCAATTGATCAAAACTTACCGGAGTTGTGCGAATTGAGTGAAATCGAATCCAAAAATCTGGAAAATTCGAACTTTGAGCAGTTCACGAGGCCAACTTTGAGGATCTATAACTAGCAGTACAAATCGAGTTAGGCTATGTGTAAGGGCTCATTCGAAAGAGAAAACTTAGATCTACGTATTGATAGCAAGAACTCACTCTAACTCACAAACACAAGAAGAAATCAACCCGAAAGTTACGAGTTTACCTTCTCGTTTCTGGAAAAATTCTGGGCAAAAAGCGACCAGATCGGGGTCGGAACTTTAGACGCCTATATCTTCATATGATTAAGAATTAGATTTGGTCATCAACATGAAAGTTGTAGAGGGATTAGCGCTCTTTAAAACGAGCTAAAGAACACGAAGTTTGATGTACACGAAGAAGTTTATGGTTAGTCGAAGTTACCTGATTCGAAAGGAAAAACTGGAATCTGCAGTTTCGGTTTTGCAAGTGCCTACTTTGGATCGAATTTCCGGATGATGTATAATGAATAGGGTATGTGTGAGTAATGGTTTGAAAATAGGATTCAAAGAGAAGAGCATGAAAAAGACGGCATTGAAAAATATTGAGAGATGAGTGAGATACAGCCGTCCAAAGTTAGGGAAAACTCATGAATTTTGTTACCGAAATCGAGGGATAAATTGGCTAAGTGTGGGCGACCCACTACAGAGTGACACGTGCCATCTTCTTAAATTTTGATTCAACTTCAATCTAGCATAACTGTGGCTAGGATGATCCGTTTTTGACGTTTTTTTATCGATCTTCATGGTTTTCATAACCTATTTATTGGTATAGGTTTCATGACCTGGTTTGACCATTCTCAAAAAGTCAACTCTAGCAAGGCTTAATAAGCTTTAAGGTTTCTAGAATTTTATATTGACTTTTATATTTCAAAACAATGTTCCAACACTTCCTAAAATCTTTATAATATATTTGAAGTGTTTAATAATTTTCCCAAGATTTATTGACTTATAAATCTTATTATTATATTCATAATAATATAATAATGTATAATAATTAGGGTTAAATAGAAGAAAACCCCTAAATAAATTTCACAATTCCATATGATAATTTAATATTCATTATTCCATGTAATAATTTAATTTTTAATAAAATAAATCCCCTACTTAACATAATTACAGCGGAAATAAAATACTAAAGGCGTACAGATCATCGGGTTCCAAACACCCGGCACCAAACCTCACCAATTTACAACTTACAATCCCAAAAGCTACGGTCTGAACTCGAGAAAAACTTAACACAACATAATAGAAATTAAACATATTCTCTCTCCATAAAACCTAGTCCCATCCCAAACGCTCATTCTCTTCGTGGCCACCTGTAAATCAATTCGTACCTGCAAGATGAAACCAAGCAGCCCACCCCAAAAGGGGCGGGTCAGTTCCCTGGAATGGAACTGGTACAATTCTCCAAAAACAAACTTATAAAACATAACTCTTCAAAATAAATAGTAACATGAAAACAAACTCTTAAAAGTAAAACAGAGATAAAGCACTTCAAAACAATCAAGTTTAAGAGAAAGGAAAACAAGACAAAGATAAAGAACTTCCAAAACAAGTCATCCACTTAAGTAGTCACACCACATAGTTAGTAAGCATCCATTGTTGATGTTAGAACCAATTCCCGTTTGGAGTATAAGGACTCAGATAGTCACAAAGGACTAGGAATAATAAGATAGATCCAAGAACCAATAACTCAAGAGTGGAATAATTCAATTGGGAGAGATGGCCCCCACCGCCAGATATCAATGTCCATATGGACGAGGGATATACAGCCCCCTGCTGTCAGATTTAAATGTCCTGGTGGACGAGGGATATACAGCCCCCTGCTGTTAAATATCAATGCCCCTATGGGCGAGGATATACAGCCCCCTGCTGTTAAATTAAAAATGTCCTGATGGACGAGGGATATACAGCCCCCTGCTGTTAAATATCAATGCCCCTATGGGCGAGGGATATACAGCCCCCTGCTGTTACCATTAAAGACGCGCGCACGTCGAAAGAAAGATTTCCAAGATTGACATTTTCCAAATCCCCACTAGATCACCAACTACCCAGAGCAATACCAAAACACTCAGTCCTACAGAGTGCAGAAGCGTAAACCCTAAGCAGTCAATGTCTAAGGGGACACCAAATAGAAGGAACCAATACCCATGTAAGTTTCATACTCAAGGCTCAGTTAGTCACACAAGCTGAGTCAGTCACACAACCATTTCCTTTTTAGAAGTTCCTCTTAAAGTCGGTTAGCGTTTTCCAAAACATTCCACACGTCAATCAGCAAAAATATCGGAGTACGAGAAATCGTACAAAACATTCCATAAGTCCAAAACACAACAAGCTGAGTACGAGAAATCGTACAAAACATTCCATAAAGTCCAAAACACGTCAAGCTGAGTACGAGAAATCGTACCTGGGTAACATTGTAGCAGTTCTAATCAACTTGCGCAAACAATCAACAGTACTCTGAAGAATATTAAAGGTAATCCATCATCAACCACTCGTAGCCTATGTTATGCTTAAAAACTCCTTACTCTTATTTCAAAGTCTCAATTATCCTTTAAGCCCTCACCTAAATGTTATGTATAATCTTGACTTGTCTGAGAACGATGTATTACTCAAGGTTGTAAGACCAAGGAATGTATTTTATCAACACTAGTTAATTGTTCCACCCTTATCCACTTTACCCATACTTAACCTTAATTCCCACATTAAAGACCCTAATAACATAAGGGCATTATACGTTATTCAATCAAGTCTTAGAATTTCAATAACAATTCTTAAGCACAATACTTTTACTCTTACTTTAGGACATACATCGTGTTTTGACCAATGATGGGTTTATCTTAGAATACTATACTATTATTTCACAATTTATTGACTGTGTATCTTTATCAATATCTACTAGATAATCCATTATAACTAAGCCTTCCCCCTTAACTTAATTAAGATCTACATCCCGTATACTGAAATCGTAGTGTTGTAGATGCATTTTAGTATAACTTATTTGAGCTACTAAACTCAATTATCTTATCTTTAGTTCAGAATGGCCTTTAACTACAACCATCTATTAATCTTGTCATAAGATGTTAAATTATTTCATCTTGAAATAACCATATTATAGTTAACTCAAACTTATCGAACTCTCATATTTAGTATCCACAAGGTATATTTACTTAACCATAACTTTATAATAAGGTGTCTTAAGATAACCTTTTATGTATCCTTACTTACATTTAATTCCCTAACTGTTTTTACTTTTACACACATTCTCTCTATAGACCATGTATAATCCTTTTATATTAAACTTCGTTAAACTCAAGTCTTAAATACATTTTATATTGTTTACAAAACCTAAAGTTTCAAAAGAATAACTTAATAAATCAATTCCCTTTATTGTATTTAGGATGGACATTATATCTTAGCATGAGGTAGAATTTATCAAAGAATTAAATTCTGGTTCGTAAGTGAAATTGTCAATTACTTAATAAGAAATATTCTGAACAATCTCCATACCTTATATTCAAATGACACATTAATATTTCCTGTGTCAAAAGGTAAATCAAATAATCTCTTATGTAACCTAATTTCATCTAATTAAAGGTTTAAAGATTTTAAGTATCTAATTTCTATTTACAAACCTCCTTATAAATTCTAACTACTAAATACATTACTTAACTATAAACTCACATCCTGAATATTGGTGTTAAATGTAATTATATGGCTTAACTAGTTGTAAGAAACTTAAGGATTATTATTTAGATTAAATTCCTAATCATAGTTTAATGTAGTTTTATATCATAATCCCTTTTAATGATTTTATCTTAAAATATTAAGTTATTACTCAATACTATAAATATTAAGAAATAATTAAATCTAGACTTATTTATCCTCTTCACATTTAGATGTAAAAGTAACTCTTATTTTATTATTGTTATATAATAAGAACATTTAAATGTAAAAGTATTTCATTCATTTTATTATTAATTATATAATAAGATCTATTTGTGTAACGCTTTATGTAAACCAATTCCAAATATTCCTAAATTTCAACTTATTAATTTCTTAACCAAATTATAGATTTACATTGTGGTCATCGACTAAATATATATGTGTGCTTATATACGGTTTATATAAATCTTAGAAACTCAAAGATAACTAAAAACTCAACCTATAAATTAATACCACCTCATATAATATTCTTTTATTAGTATCATGTAGAGGTTTAGTTTAACTCATTAATTCCTTCATATTATATTTTCTATAAGGTATTTATTCCTTTTATTTATTTATTTATCATATATATATATATATCCTTCCTATTATATATATATCCAGATTTATCTAGAACATTCTTTAAGAAATTCTATGTATTTAATTATATTTAATATCTTTTAGACATATCCAAAACTGATTTATGGTTTATAAAATAAAGTATTTCCCTTAGTTTTAGTTAAACATATTAGCTTCCATATTATATATATAAAAAAATGTAGTTTAGTTAAATTCCTTGATTTAATATAAGTTACTTCTTAATTCCCTTTTATAAACGCGTAAAAATAATATAAATATATATTTGTTCCTTAGTTTATTTAAAATGTTAACTCCCATAAATATAGTAAATAAAATGTAGGATAATTGAATTCCTTAATTTATATAAGTTCCTACTTAGGTAAGTAAAAATACATATAGGTAAATAATTTCATTTCTCTTAAAAGCTAATACAAAAACATTTATAAACTTACTGTTAAAATGTTAATTTAGTTCCCTTTATTTTCCCCAGCTTAAAAGTTAATTAACAAACCATACTTTAATTTTTGATTACATTAAAAACCTATATTATAGGTTATTCTTATGAAAAACTCATAAACACAATTTTTAAAACCCTTTACCATTGCCCAAAAATTCCCAAATTTAATATACAGTAACTATAACATTTTAGACATATTATAAAAAATTTATTTCATAAAAATATCTTCTTTATTTAACCGAATAATTCCAGAAAACCCGTAACTTGTAAAAATCATAACTTATGTTTAAAAACTCCAAAACCATAATAATTTACATAAATATAAACTAGATAAAATAAGGAACCTATGGTTAAAATTTCAAGTCAAAATACATTCGGGAAGATATTTAAATTAACCCAACAAGTTAAGACTATTTACTAGAATTTACTAAAACCCTTATAAACTAAATTCTGGAATGTTTTAATCTCGGCCGTCCAATCTCTTAAAACGAGATCGGACGGCCCCTGTGCATCGAGTCATCAGCGAACTCATTAAACAGACCGAGTACTAAATCGCCTATAACTCCCAATCTACAGAACGAAATCGAGTGATTTTTGTTTCTATGGATTCGTAATCAAATTTCGGTTCTATTGGTACCGATTTCCCCAATTTTAATACAGTATACACCAAGTTTCGAATTCAATTCGAAGGTTAGGGTTAGTTTCGGTTTCAGAATTTAATTCGATTGCAAATTCTACAAATTCTCCTAATCTAACACGTAATTGATTAAATTGAGACATGGGTTAGATCGGTATTGCAATTTCGATTAGCAACATAGGAACAATTTGAAGAAAAACTCACGGATTGTGCGAATTTGGTGAATTCCAATTCGGAACTGGGAAAAAAACTCGAACTTGATACAGTTCGTGGTGCCAACTTTGCGGATCTATATCTAGCGGTACAAAACGAGTTAGATAATGAGTAATGGCTCACTGGAAAGAAGAATTGTAGATCTACACAATGATAGCAAGCAAATCCTAACTCTCATCACACAGAAAGAAATCGAAGCCACAAAACACGAGTTTACCTCTCTGTTTCGGTATTATTTTATGTGCTGGCAAGACCGAAACTTTAGGCCTCTATATCTCCCAACTGGTTACGAATTGGACTTGGGAATAAACACGAAAGTTGTAGAGGGATTAGAGATCTTTACAACAAGCTAAAGAAATTGAATTTTGGTTGATTAACGAAGAAGTTATGATTGACGCAAGTTACCTGGAAACGAAGGGAATTCTGGAATTCTGGAAACAGTCTCGCAAGGTGGCTACTTTGGCTCGATTTTCCGGTTGGTAGACTCAGGAGGATTTAGGGTTTTTATGAGTAATGGTTGGAAAGAGGAATTGTAGGAGAAAGGAGTGGTGAAGACGGCATGGAAAAATATTGAGTAATGTGAAAGTTATAGCGTCTAAAGTTAGGGCTAGGAAGTGAAATCGGTTACGAAAATCAGGGAAGGAAATCGGCTAAGTGTGGGCGACCCATTACAGAGTGACACGTGGCACTTCTTAAAATTTTGATTCAAAACTTCAATCTAGCATAACTTTGGCTAGGATGATCGTTTTTGACGTCTTTTTATCGATCTTCAGGTTTTTCATAACCTATTTTTGGTATAGGTTTCATGGCCTGGTTTGACCATTCTCAAAAAGTCAACTCTAGCAAGGCTTAATAAGCTTTAAGGTTTCTAGAATTTTATATTGACTTTTATGTTTCAAAACCATGTTCCAACACTTCCTAAAATCTTTATAATATATTTGGAGTGCTTAATAATTTTCCCAAGATTTATTGATTTATAAATCTTATTATCAAATTCATAATACTATATATAATGTATAATAATTAGGGTTAAATAGGAGAAACCCCTAAATAAATTCCACAATTCCATATAATAATTTAATATTCTTAATTCCATAATAATAATTTAATACTTAATAGTATATTAAAGGTTTAATAAAAGAAATCCCCTAATTAATTTAAATTAATTTAGGGGTATTTCAGTATATCCCCCTTAAAAGAACTTCGCCTCGAAGTTAAGAAAATCACTAGTAGGCACTCACACGCTTCGGGTGTGCTAAGACATTGATAATTCCAACGAAATTCCATACCAATCCAATCCTTTATTTTCATCCATTTCCATAACAACATTCCACTCGAGATACTCAAAATCAAACTGAACCAGGATATACCAAGATATAGCATGTTGAAAATCAAAAGTCACATACTGAGTCATAATGTAAAAACCAAGCACATACAAACACCTCTCATTCTGCTAATACTGTTCTCCCTTTACTAACAGTGCAACAAGGCATAATCCGGATGATAACGAAGGAGGAGTATGCCAGCATATCCCCCTTAAAAGAGTTAAGGTACGCCCTCGTACCGCTACTAATGGCACATTCAAAGAATTCAACACCTTATTAACCAGCATTGTTGTGAATTTTACTGCACCGTTGATTTTATCCATGATCGTTACATATATATATCTCTTGATTGTTATGTATTTGTATTTCCTTGGTGGTTATAAAATTTTTACCTTATGATTATTATCCATTCATTTAATGACGGTTACGAATAATATGTCCATATATGATCATTTATCATATCAATTGTATTAACAAGCTATAAATCAGGTGTAACATACTTGAGTAGTTTAGAATAATATTTCAGATCATTTAATAATCTTCCAAAATTATCTTCAAGGGTTTATAGCCAACCATATGTTAAAACTCTATAAAATAAATATTTTCTATGACTTTTCAAGTTTCAATTGTTTTTATAATTAACTATCATATTTTAGACGAATCATTCAGTGTTTACTTCATAAAATTTACTTATTATATATTTACATAATTTCACCCAAGGGAGAATCTAAGGAAGTTCTTATCAATTATAATGTAGCTCCAAAATCTGATTTCTTTATCTTAAAATTTATTTTTCAAGATAGGGACTCTATATAAAATTTTAAGTCAATGTACTAGTCTAATGAAAACTCACTCACTCTTGGTGATTATTTTTCTTAGAGTTTGTTCTATGTAAGTGTTCTTCTGATTATTAAATCTTAGTACTCTCTTAGACAATGGTGGCTTTTAGTAGATACCACTCTTAGTGTGTCTTTTAAAATTTTATACATGTATAATGTTAAACTTCCAAGTAAACATGGGAATTTTCAATCTTTAAGTAACTCTCAATTTTTTTTTAAGATGCTCAATACTCAAGTATTTAAGGATCAATGATATTTAGTTTAGTATTACTCTTCTCTTCACTCAATCTTTAAGTAACTTCTTTTATTGATTTTGTTTTTTTTTTTTATATTCAACCAGGGGTAGATGTTGTATCTTGGAGCACCCAAATTTAATTCCTTTCCTCCATATATAGGTATTTTTCACAAAGATTTAACTCAAAACCCTTTACATTTATGAGTTTTAATACCGGATCTTAAGATACAAATTTTGATTTGTTCATTGTGGTTAGCGCTAAAATATGCCTAGCTCAAGATTTCATGATGGTAACGTCTTACCACCACTTCCCCTCAAGTTCAACACAATCCATCACCTGCGGAAGATTATATACGGTTAGATGACAAGGCTTGTCTAGCCCCTAAACTTCTAGAAGTGGGTGTGCACCCCCACTACTTTCAGCCTAGGAGTTCGTCGCACCAGGCACTTCCCGTAGGGTGTTAGGTTTATGTGTTTTCTTTCTAAAGTTAACATAGAGTTTTAATGTGTTTTACAAGTTCAGATGTTGATCTTTTCTAATACGCTACTAGTTCTTGTTAGCTTAATAATTTTCTAGACTTAAGATTTATCTTAAACATTATCTTTAGGTAATAAATTGATACCAAGTAGTTCATGAGATTTATTTTCAAACTTTAAAGGAGTTGAAGTACTTTCACATAATATCAATACTAATTTATTATGTAAAGTTCTATTTGTATACTGTTTTCAACCAAAAGTATTCTTTAAAATTCCAGGAATTTGTGTACTAGCTTTTAAAGGATTGCATTTTTAGCAATGTATTCTCCATGAGTATGCTTTTGAAAAATAGCTTAATATTTGGTTTATCTCAACCAAAATCTTATCGTACTTAATATAGGATGTTCCAAACTTATATAATAATATATATTTTTTCTGTAGTTTTGTTGGAACGGTATAAACAACACATCACACTCAACAGACATTCACAAAAGAAAAGTGTGTAAAGGAATCATTCACAATTCCAAAAAGGGTTAGGAGTCGTGCCTTACTGGAGTCCTCACTTCCCAATTCTACCCCAGTTCCCCAGTTTTAAGTGCACCTATAATCTAAGTATTTCACTCGGCTTGTTTTCTCGGGTTCAGAGCGTAACTACGCTCTGATACCACTTTCTGTAACGCCCCTACTTAACATAATTACAGCGGAAATAAAATACTAAAGGCGTACAGATCATCGGGTTCCAAACACCCGGCACCAAACCTCACCAATTTACAACTTACAATCCACAAAAGCTACGGTCTGAACTCGAGAAAAACTTAACACAAACATAATAGAAATTAAACATATTCTCTCTCCACAAAACCTAGTCCCATCCCAAACGCTCATTCTCTTCGTGGCCACCTGTAAATCAATTCGTACCTGCAAGATGAAACCAAGCAGCCCACCCCAAAAGGGGCGGGTCAGTTCCCTGGAATGGAACTGGTACAATTCTCCAAAAACAAACTTATAAAACAACTCTTCAAAATAAATAGTACTCCCTCCGTTCATTAATATCTGTCGTTTTAGAGGGTGACTCTTGTTCAAAAATATCTGTCATTTTAGCTTTTTGACACACTCCTTTCCACTTTTACCCCTACTATTCAATATAAAAGTAATTATTAGCTAAATGGAAAAGTAAAAAGTAGGGGCACATGCGTCATTGTCCTACTTTTCTTAATAAGTGTGCAAATTTCTAAAATGACAGATATTGTTGAACGGAGGGAGTAACATGAAAACAAACTCTTAAAAGTAAAACAGAGATAAAGCACTTCAAAACAATCAAGTTTAAAGAGAAAGGAAAACAAGACAAAGATAAAGAACTTCCAAAACAAGTCATCCACTTAAGTAGTCACACCACATAGTTAGTAAGCATCCATTGTTGATGTTAGAACCAATTCCCGTTTGGAGTATAAGGACTCAGATAGTCACAAAGGACTAGGAATAATAAGATAGATCCAAGAACCAATAACTCAAGAGTGGAATAATTCAATTGGGAGAGATGGCCCCCACCCCAGATATCAATGTCCATATGGACGAGGGATATACAGCCCCCTGCTGTCAGATTTAAATGTCCTGGTGGACGAGGGATATACAGCCCCCTGCTGTTAAATATCAATGCCCCTATGGGCGAGGGATATACAGCCCCCTGCTGTTAAATTAAAAATGTCCTGATGGACGAGGGATATACAGCCCCCTGCTGTTAATATCAATGCCCCTATGGGCGAGGGATATACAGCCCCTGCTGTTACCATTAAAGACGCGCGCACGTCAAAAGAAAGATTCCAAGATTGACCTTTTCCAAATCCCCACTAGATCACCAACTACCCAGAGCAATACCAAATCACTCAGTCCTACAGAGTGCAGAAGCGTAAACCCTAAGCAGTCAATGTCTAAGGGGACACCAAATAGAAGGAACCAATACCCATGTAAGTTTCATACTCAAGGCTCAGTTAGTCACACAAGCTGAGTCAGTCAACACCCATTTCCTTTTTAGAAGTTCCTCTTAAAGTCAGTTAGCGTTTTCCAAAACATTCCACACGTCAATCAGCAAAAATATCGGAGTACGAGAAATCGTACAAAACATTCCATAAAGTCCAAAACACAACAAGCTGAGTACGAGAAATCGTACAAAACATTCCATAAAGTCCAAAACACGTCAAGCTGAGTACGAGAAATCGTACCTGGGTAAGTTGTAGCAGTTCTAATCAACTTGCGCAAACAATCAACAGTACTCTGAAGAATATTAAAGGTAATCCATCATCAACCACTCGTAGCCTATGTTATGCTTAAATAAACTCCTTACTCTCATTTCAAAGTCTCAATTATCCTTTAAGCCCTCACTTAAATGTTATGTATAATCTTTGACTTGTCTGAGAACGATGTATTACTCAAGGTTGTAAGACCAAGGAATGTATTTATCAACACTAGTTAATTGTTCCACCCTTATCCTCTTTACCCATACTTAACCTTAATCCCCACATTAAAGACCCTAATAACATAAGGGCATTATACGTTATTCAATCAAGTCTTAGAATTTCAATAACAATTCTTAAGCACAATACTTTTACTCTTACTTTAGGACATACATCGTGTTATGACCAATGATGGGTTTATCTTAGAATAATACTATTATTTCACAATTTATTGATTGTGTATCTTTATCAATATCTACTAGATAATCCATTATAACTAAGTCTTCCCCCTTAACTTAATTAAGATCTACATCCCGTATACTGAAATCGTAGTGTTGTAGATGCATTTTAGTATAACTTATTTGAGCTACTAAACTCAATTATCTTATCTTTAGTTCAGAATGGCCTTTAACTACAACCATCTATTAATCTTGTCATAAGTTGTTAAATTACTTTCATCTTGAAATAACCATATTATAGTTAACTCAAACTTATCGAACTCTCACATTTAGTATCCACAAGGTATATTATTTACTTAACCATAACTTTATAATAAGGTGTCTTAAGATAACCTTTTATGTATCCTTACTTACATTTAATTCCCTAACTGTTTTTACTTTACACACATTCTCTCTATAGACCATGTATAATCCTTTTATATTAAACTTCGTTAAACTCAAGTCTTAAATACATTTTATATTGTTTACAAAACCTAAAGTTTCAAAAGAATAACTTAATAAATCAATTCCCTTTATTGTTTTAGGATGGACATTATATCTTAGCATGAGGTAGAATTTATCAAGAATTAAATTCTGGTTCGTAAGTGAAATTGTCAATTACTTAATAAGATAATATATTCTGAACAATCTCCATACCTTATATTCAATGACACATTAATATTTCCAGTGTCAAAAGGTAATCAATATATCTCTTATGTAACCTAATTTCATCTAATTAAAGGTTTAAAGATTTTAAGTATCTAATTCTATTTACAAACCTCCTTATAAATTCTAACTACTAAATACATTACTTAACTATAAACTCACATCCTGAATATTGGTGTTAAATGTATTTATATGGCTTAACTAGTTGTAAGAAACTTAAGGATTATTATTTAGATTAAATTCCTAATCATAGTTTAATGTAGTTTTATATCATAATCCCTTTTAATGATTTTATCTTAAAATATTAAGTTATTACTCAATACTATAAAATTAAGAAATAATTAAATCTAGACTTATTTATCCTCTTCACATTTAGATGTAAAAGTAACTCATTTATTTTATTATTGTTTATATAATAAGAACATTTAAATGTAAAAGTATTTCATTCATTTTATTATTAATTATATAATAAGATCTATTTGTGTAACGCTTTATGTAAACCAATTCCAAATATTCCTAAATTTCAACTTATTAATTTCTTAACCAAATTATAGATTTACATTGTGGTCATGACTAAATATATACGTGTTTAAATACGGTTTATAAAATCTTAGAAACTCAAAGATAACTAAAAACTAACCTATAAATTAATACCACCTCATATAATATTCTTTTATTAGTATCATGTAGAGGTTTAGTTTAACTCATTAATCTTCACTTTATTCTATAAGGTATTTTATTCCTTTTATTTATTATTATTCATATATATATTATATATATATATATATATATATATATATATATATATATCCTTCCTATTATTTCTCACGGAATGTTATTTCCTATCTATTTACTTATTTATATATATATATATATATATATATATATATATATATCCACATATATCCAGATTTATCAGAACATTCTTTAAGAAATTCTATTGTATTTAATTATATCTAATATCTTTTAGACATATCCAAAACTGATTTATGGTTTATAAAATAAAGTATTTCCCTTAGTTTTAGTTAAACATATTAGCTTCCATATTATATATAATAAATAAAATGTAGTTTAGTTAAATTCCTTGATTTAATATAAGTTACTTCTTAATTCCCTTTTATAAACGCGTAAAAATAATATAAATATATATTTGTTCCTTAGTTTATTTAAAATGTTAACTCCCATATAATATAAAAAAATGTAGGATAATTGAATTCCTTAATTTATATAAGTTCCTACTTAGGTAAGTAAAAATACATATAGGTAAATAATTTCATTTCTCTTAAAAGCTAATACAAAAACATTTATAAACTTACTGTTATAAAATGTTAATTTAGTTCCCTTTATTTTCCCCAGCTTAAAGTTAATTAACAAACCATACTTTAATTTTTGATTACATTAAAAACCTTATATTATAGGTTATTCTTATGAAAAACTCATAAACACAATTTTTAAAACCCTTTACCATTGCCCAAAAATTCCCAAATTTAATATACAGTAACTATAACATTTTAGACATATTATAAAAATTTTATTTCATAAAAATATCTTCTTTATTTAACCGAATAATTCCAGAAAACCGTAACTTGTAAAAATCATAACTTATGTTTAAAAACTCCAAAACCATAATAATTTACATAAATATAACTAGATAAAATAAGGAACCTATGGTTAAAATTTCAAGTCAAAATACATTCGGGAAGATATTAAATTAACCCAACAAGTTAAGACTATTTACTGGAATTTATTAAAACCCTTATAAACTAAATTCTGGAATGTTTTAATCTCGGCCGTCCAATCTCTTAAAACGAGATCGGACGGCCCTGTATCGAGTTCATCAGCGAATCATTAAACAGCGAGTACTAAATCGCCTATAACTCCCAATCTACAGAACGAAATCGAGTGATTTTTGTTTCTATGGATTCGTAATCAAATTTCGGTTCTATTGTACCGATTTCCCCAATTTTAATACAGTATACACCAAGTTTCGAATCAATTCGAAGGTTAGGGTTAGTTTCGGTTTCAGAATTAATAGATTGCAAATCTACAAATTCCTAATCTAACACGTAATTGATTAAATTGAGACATGGGTTAGATCGGTATTGCAATTTCGATTAGCAACATAGGAACAATTTGAAGAAAAACTCACCGGATTGTGCGAATTTGGTGAATTCCAATCGGAACTGGAAAAAAACTCGAACTTGATACAGTTCGTGGTGCCAACTTTGCGGATATATATCTAGCGTACAAAACGAGTTAGATAATGAGTAAGGGCTCACTGGAAAGAAGAATTGTAGATCTACACAATGATAGCAAGCACTAATCCTAACTCGCATCACACAGAAAGAAATCGAAGCCACAAAACACGAGTTTACCTCTCTGTTTCGGTATTATTTTATGTGCTGGCAAGACCGAAACTTTAGGCCTCTATATCTCCCAACTGGTTACGAATTGGACTTGGGCATAAACACGAAAGTTGTAGAGGGATTAGAGATCTTTACAACGAGCTAAAGAAATTGAATTTTGGTTGATTAACGAAGAAGTTATGATTGACTCAAGTTACCTGGAAACGAAGGGAATTCTGGAATCCTGGAAACAGTCTCGCAAGGTGGCTACTTTGGCTCGATTTTCCGGTTAACTCAGAAGGATTTAGGGTTTGTATGAGTAATGGTTGGAAAGAGGAATTGTAGGAGAAGAGAGTGGTGAAGACGGCATGGAAAAATATTGAGTAATGTGAAAGTTATAGCCGTCTAAAGTTAGGGCTAGGAAGTGAAATCGGTTACAAAAATCAGGGAAGGAAATCGGCTAAGTGTGGGCGACCCATTACAGAGTGACACGTGGCACTTCTTAAAATTTTGATTCAAAACTTCAATCTAGCATAACTTTGGCTAGGATGATCCGTTTTTGACGTTCTTTTTATCGATCTTCATGGTTTTTCATAACCTATTTTTTGGTATAGGTTTCATGGCCTGGTTTGACCATTCTCAAAAAGTCAACTCTAGCAAGGCTTAATAAGCTTTAAGGTTTCTAGAATTTTATATTGACTTTTATGTTTCAAAACCATGTTCCAACACTTCCTAAAATCTTTATAATATATTTGGAGTTCAAAACTTGAGAATGAGGATCAGTTTTAAAACCGCTCCCACGGGCGCTAGTGGATCTTCCACGCCTAGGCACGGGTATCCGGTCGAAACCATAGGAGGTGAAGCTAGTTTTGAGTCTATGGAAGTGTAGAGTAGTTTAAAACCACTACACCGGTTTACGGTAACAGTGTGTGTTTTGTATTTTTCCAAGGGCACTGGGGCAGTGTAGTCCCGAGTAAGTATGAGTAAAGTATGAGTAAGTAAGTATGAGTAAGTGCCTGAGGATCTCTATATGTGTAAATGAATTTGATCAGAACCAAAGGACCGTAGAGCCAGAAAGCGTAAGTGCTCAAGTCATGACGGCCGTGAACCAGAAAGCGTAAGTGTTCAAACGTGACCGGTACCTGAGGGATCACTCACCATTGGGGGAGGATTGTACCTAATTGTCTGCGGATGGACCCCCTTGGAGAGAAGTAAAACGGATATTTTTGATTGCTATGCATGCAGTGACATGTTGTTTGGATGCGTAGTATGCATCATGTCAGACATTTGGAGTTTGACAATTTATATGTAGAAGTCATAACCTTAGCATAGAGTATATGTACGAGTAACAGTATTAGATTCACCAACTTTGAGGGCAAAGTTCTTTAAGGGGGGTAGATTGAAATACCCCGAACTTAAATATGGTGATTTAATTATTCTAATATAGTATTTAAGGGCCTAATAGTGCCTAATTAATTTTGGTAAAGAAAATAAATCCAAAAGAAATGAGAAAAACGCTTAGAAAGCGGAAAACGCTAAAATAAGCGTTAAATAACCATAGGAGGTACGAGACCTCAGTTATAGTATCGTAAGGATTCCTAAGGCTTATTCATGCCTAGGTAGTATACGGCAATGATTCCCGAAGAAAACGGATCCAAGAAATGTATTAAAACGCTAAAAGAGCTTTAGCGCACGTTTTTCGAGGAAACCCAAAAACGTGATTTAAGTGGTCAAGCGAACCCGTAAAAGTTACGAATCATTAAGTAACTTATTGAGCACTAACGGAAGCTTAATAACCAATAAAAATAAAGAAACGAGAAAATTCCAGAAAACGGGCCCGGTTAGTGAATAGTATCAAAACTGGGTAAAATAACGAGCGTTTTCTGTAAAAGACGAAAAACGCTCCAACTAGTAATACTGTAAGGGGGCCGGTTTTAACAGTTAAATAACCCTCTCTCTCACACACACACTAGCTAAATAAATAATGAGTCAAAAAGCAAAAGAAGAATAAAAGGTAAAAGCAACTTACCTTTTCTCTCACCTCCCATTTCCTCATTTCTCTATTCTCTCACCTCCCTCCTCCTCTCCCAGTGATTTCTCTCTCCTTCTCTATGGGGCTGGCGATTTTGGAGAGCTCCAACAACAACAATGGCACCTCACCTTCTCCTTCATGCTCTAGCTCCATTTGAGCTCGAAATGTAAAATAAAACACATATTTGAACTCCCCTCATCCTCCTCTACATTTCTATCTTTTCAAAATCCGAAAATGAGAAACTTCATCTCCATGGGTTTTCCACATTTGAAGAGAAAAGCACACCATTGTGAAGCTTGGAGTCTCCTCTTTCCAACAAGGTAAAAATCTCCATGAAAGACCTCACTTTTCTCCATCTCTTGGCATGGCCGATTTTTGGTCTCTCTCTCTTACCTTGTTTTTCTCTTTTTGGAGCATTGTCTCAACCCTCCAATGGTGGAGTAACCCCCTTCTTGATTCAAGGGTGAGAATCCCTCTCAAAGATCTCCAAAGGTAAAACCCTAACTTGTGCTCTAAGCCTTTGTAATTGAATTAGAATTCCTTAAGGGTTTAGAAGGATAATTAAAATGTGTTTTGTGTTCTTGGGTGATGGGAATGGAGTTTGGCAACTCCATTCCCCACAAAACCGATTGGTGCAAGAAAGAGAGGAAGAGAAGAAGTGGAATGGAAATGAAGGAAATATAAGCTCAAGGTAAGAGCTTTTCCTTAATGCTAAATTTTTATGCATTAGAGTAATGGGAATGGGTGAACAAATAAAAGAACCTAAACTATTGTACTAAGTATTGTAATTGTGAATGTTTGAGTACTTGTGAGCAAATATGTGGATTTGTAGGCCTTAGAGCCAAATGGATGGTATATGTGTATTAATATTGCTATTTGAGGAAGTAGTGATGTATTGGCATGGTAATTGAGGAGATATTGGTGTATTAAGATTTTGGTATGGGTGCTGGTAGAACCCTTGTATGGGTGTGGCTAGAATAGGAATGATTTTGGTAATGATGGGTATGTGTGGATAAGTAAGAATTATAGGTGAGCTATGCAAAATTTAGGTAGGAATTGTGCATTAAAGAATGACTTGGTGAATGGGAGAACCAAGGTGTGTATTGGGGATAATGGAGATGTTTAATGACCATGGAGTAATGGTTGTAATATAAGAAGGAAAGGATATAAAATCTGTAGCAAGAAGTGTAGTGAAACATTGTAGAAACTAGAGAAAAACTAGTGTGCAAGATTTTGTAAAAATAGTGTTGGACTTGGGTATAGATGGTGCAATTACTTAGAAATGAATTGGCATAGTAAGATGAGATATTTGGGAGGCTAGTAATGGTATTGGTGGTAGGAGTATTGGATGGTAAAGATTAAAATGAAAATCTGTAGCATAAGTGTAACAAAAACTGTTACAAGTGTAGAAGGGAGTGAGGAAAATTTATGTATATGGATTTAGAAATGAGTAAGGTATTTGGGGGATGAACCAAGGCAATTTTGAGGGCCTAAGTAGTGTTAAAATATGTGGGATTAAGTGTAGGAACAATGGGGAAGTAATGGGTAAAGGAGAGGACTGAAAACAGAAATGAAAACTGAAGTACTGGGCCGGACCGAGCTTGGGACCGAACTTGCAAGGTCGGTCGAGCCCAGATTTACAAAGGACGGAAACCTTCTGGAATGGACCGACCTTGGGACCGGACATGCAAGGTCGGTCGGCCAGAAGAATTTCCCGTAATGCAACCTACTGGAATGGACCGACCTTGCGACCGGACTTGCAAGGTCGGTCGACTCAAAATTTTTCGTCTTGTAAGCTACTGGAATGGACCGACCTTGCGACCGGACTTGCAAGGTCGGTCGGGCTAAAATTTTCCGTCAAGTAACTCACTGGAATGGACCGACCTTGGGACCGGACTTGCAAGGTCGGTCGGCCCTGTAATTTTCCAGCGTAATTCCTTACTGACTTGACCGACCTTGGGACCGACCCTGGGTAAGGTCGGTCGAGTCAAAACAAAATATATTATATATATATATGATTAGAGTTATCATATGTATATAAGTATATGCCTATACACATAGGTATATGTAAATGTAGTAACACAACATTAATGGAAAGAAAGGATGAGGAAATGCACATGTGAGTAAGGAAACAAGTTAAGAAAGTTGTAAGTATAAGAACATTAAGTATACTGGGATAACGGGGTAAGTAATGGAGTAGTAATTATTTGTATGTCGTATGAGCATAGTATTAACAACAATGTTGAAAACATTATCAGTGGAACAAGTGTGAACCAAGGAACAAGGGAACACATGGTAAAGCTAACTCCGGTGGAAGGTATGATTTTCTCATGCCCCGTATGCTAACCGAGTTTACGTTGATTTGTATACTGTATGCCGGCTAATCAAGACTAAGCATGAAAATGGTTTATTGGCCTTCATTGTATGTCTTGATATCTGTTGGTGTGAGCTAACCCTTCGTGATTGATTGTGTGGCTTTATTTGGTGCGTAGTACGACTCATAGATAAGTCTCGTAGTGTAGTGACTCGTTGTAAGAGTCACGTTGTGAACTAATGGAAACGTAGCAACGCGCTAAACTATCGAACCAATAAACGATAACGCAACCCAATGAACTCACTAGAATGTGAGAGAGTGTACGGGAGTAATAACCTCCTGATAATGGTAGGAGAACCGAAACGAATAATCCACAAACCATAAGTAGTGGAAGAGTATAAGTAACCTCTAATAGAGGAATTAATCTTGGTGCAAGATATGTACCATGAGAGTAGTAAAGAATGATGAGGGATCTCCAACCCCTTAGTAAGTAGTCGACCCATTATGAGTGGACCCGACTGATGTAAGTATGCCCCGAACGAACAGTATTCGATAAGTTGGGGAAACCCTTAAATCTGAGGATACTAGACGGTGGTAATTCCCTAAGCTAGTAGAGGTAATCGAGAGAGATACTTCTAGGCTATCCATGAGATTGTAATATACTCTGAGAGAAGAGTGTTGGGAATTTGAGTAGTCCGGTAAAACGGACATTTGAGTATTTGAGGAGCTAAGCATATAGCCCTCGTATTGTAGGTCCGGAGGCGAGTCTTCTGTATGACTCCGCCCAGAGACCAAAGTAATGAGTAATGAGTATTGCGTATGTATGAGTAAGTAATGAGTACTGAGTAAGAAGTGAGTATGAGTATGTAAAGAGTACCGAGTATTGAGTATGTATGAGTAAGTATTGAGTAGTGAGAACGTGCGAGAAGTATGGAGTATTGAGTAACAAGTATACACAAGTATAGTAACGAGTACAGAGTAAGGATCGTGTACGAGTAGGATACCGAACATGGAGTGATGAGTATACAAGAGTAAGGAGTGAGTATGAGAGTAACGAGTAATGAACGTAAGAGCAACGAAAGAGTATTGAACAAATAGCTAGTATGAACGGTTGACTATCGAATTGTCTTCCTTAGTAAGTATTGAACCTTGTATGTGTATGTATGTATTGTTGTAGCATGAGTATGTATGTATGCATGTAAAATGAACTCCATGTATATCCGACCCAAAGTAGTCGGCGTACCGCGGTTAGCACGCGGTATATGCGAATTTCATGTGCAGCGTAAGCTGACCCCCTCGGGGACCGTTTTTAGTATGCAGGTACTCGGAGCTGACCACCGTTCGAGAGAGTAGGACGGGGACTGCTACGTAAGCATGGGTAGTTGTATAGTAGGGATTTGTCCTTGTATTGTAACGCGAATTTGGAAGTCCAAACTGTATCGGTAATGTAAGGATTGTAGTATACTCGGTATAGTAATGAATTGAAGTTGTAATGGAATTACGGATGAGTAGGCAATGGGAAGTATTGTAATATGTAGAGCACTCGGTATGTTCATATTCATCAGATCGATAGTATGTAGAATTGTAACTCGCCTTGTTAGTCACGTGGCTGACTAACGGCATTGTACACCCGCCGTTGAGTAAGTATTATCCGCTGCGAAGGTGAGTATGGTACAGTAATGACGGTATTAGCGGTAGGGGTGTTACAGCTTTCTTTGTTGCTAATTTGTGTTAAGCAGGATGTTGAGAAAATTAACTGGACGTTCAAAGAGGAGTAAAACCACTGCTACTAGTTCCAGTCAGGCACCCCCACCGGGTTTTATATCTCAACAGGCAGCAGACTGGTTCAATCTGGAGTGCGAAATTGAACCTGAACGATCTCGTACGGAGTTACAGCGCCACTTGGGTTACCCGAGCTTCTGGAGGCGCATGGATGGGTGAAGCTATTAGACATGGTGGTTTCTTCTACCCACATGAGGTACGGTTTTCTATGCGAATTCCCGTATCCAAGAAGGCACCATCCGCTCCACGGTCCAAGGGAGGGACATCATTATTCGAGTGGAGGATATTGCTACTTACTTAGGGATTCCTTACCCTGCTCCTCCTATGAATGAGAACGATGATATGCTACAGCTATTTAATGAGTTTCAGAACGCCGCGGACCGACATTACAATGAGCTTTTACTTCAGGCACCGCGCAGACGAAGAGGAGATGACCAGTCTAAGCAGGTCATCCCTGCTGATCTTCTACAGGATCCTCGCGAGCGAGTCCTGTTCGCACTTCTGGTGGCCAATGTCGCGCCACGACACACTTCTGACCTCAACCAGACCGACTGCTATCTTCTCCAGGCGGTTGTGAACCCTTCTTTTGCTGGAGCTTCTACACTCTTATATCTACCCCAGCTTTTACAGCAGCATCTACGCTACGCCATCGAGCACAAGGACCGTCACAGGCTTGGATTCCCTGTTATGATCTGCCACTTCCTCAGGGAGCAGGGAGTGATCTTGGCTGAGGAGGGTCGTTCCACTTCCAGGTTACCCATTGACATGGGCACCATAAAGAGAATGAGATTTGACTATGATGGAGCGGCATGGATTAAGAAGGCGGCTCCGCGTACTCAGAAGCGGCAGAGAGATGTTGGAGAGGGACCGTCAGAGCCAGTCCCTACTTCCACTACAGTAGAGGAGTAGTAGTGTGCGGCATTCCCAGCACCCAAGAGCGGGTATGTGACATGGGATGAGTTCGAGTGCAGACAGCAGCAGATGGAGCAGTCGTTCCAATCTGAGATCAGCCTCCTTTGGGAGCAGGCACGACAATCGCAGGATAATTATGAGACTCTGCTCCGTGAATTCCAGCAGTGGCAGGCTTACTACCCACCGCCTGAGTGATTTTATGACAGTTATTTTTTCTCTTTGTTTTTTTTCCTTTCCTACTTTGTTATTTATTTAATGTATTGCTAACATTTGACACTTTTCTGTTTATTTGGTTTGTTTCAGTTTACGCACTATCTTTATTATATACTAGCATCTGTTTCAGTTTAAATATTTCAATAAAACTTTCCATTTGCATAGTGGGGCACTGGCCTAACACAAGTGTGAGGAACGTTCCCCCGCCAAAAGCCTTAAGTGTGAGGAAGCGCTGCTTCCTGAATCCAAGGATATAAGGGGAGTTCTTTGTTTTAATTTATGCAATATTTAAATTATGTTAAGTTCGTTTTACTCCTTTTACTTGATTTATCTCTATTGCAATACATGACCAATATCCTCCATGAGTTTGACACATTTTGAAACGTCTTCTTACTTGAAAATTTTTCTGAACAAATGAGGACATTGTTCCTCTTAAGTGTGAGGAAGTTAGACCTTTCCCTGAAAATGTGCCAGTAGTTCTTTTAATACATAACATTAGATTTACGGGTAAAAATATTTTGTAGAAAAATCAAACATGGTAAGCAACTTTAAGATTAGTTTTGCTCATAATTGTTAGCTTTTATGGTTCATTATAAAAATTATTTGTGTGCAAGCTACTTATGAAGTCTGAACTGGTTTAACTCGGTACCTTGGGAATGAAATGAAAGTTTGGAATGGAAGAATGAGGCAAGGTACTCCTCTGATCTAATATTTTTTGTTTTAATTGAAATGGACCTCTTCCATTCGGTTATTAAGTCCTTGGGGTGCTTCATCACCCATTTACCTAAGATCATTTGATCTGGGATAAAAGACCCAAAACTGCTACAAGAATGGAGAGAAAAGTATGTAGGGTTTAAAATAAATTTGCAAACAGTGCTATTAAAGTTTGTTAAAGAAAAAAAAAGAGCTTAAACTTATTTAGATCATGAGTATGTGGTGTTGAAAGGTACTGCGGAATAAGGCAATACTTCACACTCCTTGTCATTTCTGGGTATTTAAGGAAAGAAATGGTGGAAAGATCCCGAGTTAATCTGTGTTCATTCTTGATGATTTAACTTCTCCAAATTTTTGGTTTGAAGAGCTTGTTTCCACTAAAAAGAAAGGAACATACAGTTATGAGCAAAGGTTAATCTTAGGATTGTTATTATGTTTAATTCCCTTCTACGTTTGTTTTTACCCAAAGATTTAATTCTATGGCATTCCTCAGGAGCTTAATTCTGTATTTTGCTTGAGGACAAGCAAAAGCTAAGTGTGAGGAAGTTTGATAAGTGCAAAACATATAGACTTTTAGGGTTTAAATACCTTATGAATTGTAATATCTGAAATACATGTTTCCCACTTATTATGCGTTTTTTCCTAAGATTTATGTTTTGATATGAACTAATGCATTTTATATGTTCAATGTAAAAAAAAGCCATGTAATTAAGTAGATTTACTCATGAGGATTCCAACGCAACAAACGGGGATTAAATCGGAGCTGAAACGAATATTTTAGAGGCAAATAATTCTCGTCCGGACCACCGTCCGGACAAGCAGGTTCGGACGCACACACGTGGAGCAAGCTCCGCATAGCGTCGACATGTCCGAACCAGCCTGGTCCGGACGCTGGTTCGGACACAACGTTTTTTACAGCAATCAGGGCTGCATCGACATAGTGTGAAAAGATAATTATATTTTATTTTTTCACACACCGACATACCCCTTCTTTTTACCCCATTTTCACTATAAATATACCTATAACCCTCCATTAATACATATCTCATTCCACCCCAAAAACCATGTCAATTTTCCTCCACAAAATCACCATCTCACTCCATTTTCATCCACAAAAACCACTGCGTTATTATTCTGTCCAACCTCTAACCAACATATTACCAGTTAATATGTCAGGCTAAGAGGATATACTCTGGGTGAAGGTTATTTATAGTCTGTTTAATTATGTAATTATGTTTTTACCGGTTTAATTAAATACAGTTTGTTACGATTAAAGCTTATCTCTCGCCTTTTAATAAATTTCATGAATTTATTAGAATGCTTTACTAAATCTATTTTGATCAGATCCGTGATAAATAGACAGGTTAATTAAGCCGTAAATCTGTAGAAAGCTTATTATGATTTAATAAGTTAGTATTTTCAGACGCAAATATAATTTCTTAATCCGTTTACATGTGTTTTGCTCGAATCTGGAATAGACCGAGCATGTTCTGGTAAACGAGTTCTTTTGAGTCTATGATTTAGTCCTCAAGATAATAACAGGAATTTTGCCAAACTATTAAAATAAAACCGGTAGACATAGCATAAAAGAGCAGACTATATAAACCTAAACCCAAAGTCCTGTTTAATTTACCTTTTACTCAGTTTATTTTATCTTTCCTTTTTGTTTATAAAAACAAGTCAATTAATCCCCCCTTTTTGTGACACCGCTTAGGAATTAGATAATTCTCCTTTAGTCCCACGGTTCGATATCCGGTCGCCTCCACTTTACTATACTACTGCGACCGGATTTTGTTTGCAGCACGTACGGTATTTTAAGCTTTTAATTTCTTTTTCATTTGTTTTAAATACGTCAGTTCCAACCACTCACATTTTCCTGTCTGCAATGGTCCGAGTTCTTTTCCCGAACCTATACCCGGACCAATCTTCATTATGGCCCAACTTCTCATTCTAGCTTTAATTTTGGATCCGTTTGTGCCCACGCATTCATCTCTTCGTCTCCTTTATTCCTAGCTATGTTATTCCTCCTGTTTAAGCAATAAATATGTAAAACACCAATAAAACACAAAACTAGAGGAAAACTAGCTAGAGTGGAGAAATGAGCATGAAAAATGTTGACAAAACATACTAAATACACCCCTAAAACATGCTCATTTGGGACACTCATCAGGCTCGCACCCAATTGAGAATGTAGAATGTCTATTTCAGCAAAGTGTTTCACCCTCATAACTCTTGCTACCAAAATATTCGATTGTTGTAAAACCCTTCAACACTGACGAGCCAGCAATGCATCATTAAAGGAATGTAGGTCCTAAAACCCCATTCCTCCATTATCCAGACTTTTGCATAACACATTCCAGCTACGCCGACAAATACCTTAGCGCACGAGAGAGCCGGATCTCCGAAATTGTCCAATGATGCCTTGTATTTCCTTGATCAAATTGTTTGTTAAATGCATAACCCTCATAACATAAGATGGAGTGGCTTGTAAAACTGACTTGATTAAGACACCACGTCGTGCCTGCGAGACTAAACATTGCCAGTTCTAAATACGCTTACGAACTCTATTCCGAAGTATCTGAAGATTTGCTTCTTGTGTCGCCCAACTGAACTTGTAAAACCCAAGTATAAACCAAGATCAAAAACCCCCTTAACTCCGAGAATGTTAGATATCTCATCCCAATAATGAGCAGGCAAGCCCACATAGAACATCATACTAGATTTAGCAATGTTGATGTGTTGACCTGAAGCTTCTATGAACTCGTCAATAAGGTCCATCATTCTAGCAGCATTGGATTTATGTGCTCGGCACAATCATCTGCAAAGAAAAGGCTTATGATATTGAACCTCAAGCCTCTACATCTGATTCCTCAAGCAACAGCAGATTGAGCGGTCGTGCGAAGGCTTGAGGATTAAGCCTTCATATAACACACCTTGTCTCAAACCACGCTGTAACACCCCATCTCCAAATACAGTGATCGTCGCCCTAAGTCCATCTCGTTCATTAACAATGCAGCAGAAAAGTTCTACTAAATTGGTGTTACCGTCGTTAGTCACCCACGTGACCAACTAGGCCTATTCTCTTACAAGTCACGGTCTGACTAACCGGATAATTACTCGAGTGTCTATACAATACAAATCATAAACCACAACTTATACCAAGTATCTCATATCCTAATACATCTCATCCATTTACTAAACGAGTGTACATGCACAACTCGTGTAACAAATGTAAAAGCAACCCGAAGTACCCTACCCGCTCCTACTCTCAGGTTGAGTCCTCGTCTGGCACCTACCTGCAAAGTTTAAATCACAGGCCCCAAGGGGCTCAGCACATTGCTGGTACAGAAAACGTGCAGCCCACAAGCTAACAGGGCTACACACGACTACTTTATCGTATACATGCAGTTGATTATTCATACAAATAATAATAAGAAGTACGATAACAAACAACACACTCATGTGAAACATTCACAGTTCCAATAAGAACGTCGTAATGGACGCCCATTAATGAGTAAGTTAGATTCCTAACTCCTGAGGCCTGAGAATTGTTTAGTTCTCGTGTTTGACCATACCTTATAAGTGTCAACCGTTCTCTTAAAAGAACTGGTTGTTCCCTAACTGAATTGTTTATTTTTGTCAGGTCAAGGTAACCCTAGCCAATGAGTTATTAGCTCCATTGGGTTAATAAACATTAATTCTTAAGTTATGAGGGATGTAGGCTTGACCCTCCCGTGCCTCCTGAATTTCCTCCCATCTCAAACTGTTCACTCGAGATGGTCGGGTCTGTTTGTCGACCCTAGGCGACAAGTCGTAGACGAGCCATATGCGGAAGACAGATCTGATACAGATGCCGACCTCCTAACCTAAACATGCATGACCGGAGTCAGTCCCGGATTCCTCTCCTCCCAAGTTCCAGTTAGTTGAAGTCTCATTGACAATTTGTTAGTTAAACCTCTCTCGGTATTAACCAACTAACAACAGGGAGTATTTATAACCTTATACAATTGTTACTAAACATAGTTAATGAACAAGCTTTAAATCAAGTCGTGTTAGGGTGCAATGGACACACAATAACAATACAGTAGATCGGTTTCATGCTTAATCTTGTTTGGTCGTATCACAATAACACATAGCACACAAACCGAGGTAGACCCCGTTAGCAAGCAAGCTACAAGAATCCCATACCGTACACCAGAGATTGGCTAGCTCTTAATACCACGTTCGCCTAATCCGCCGAACGCCTCCGACTATCTAGATCTGTAACCAGAATTAGTATTAGTATCCTGTGTCTTAGAACTAATTTGGTTCTCTTTTCAACTTAAACCTCTTTCTAGGTTAACCCGGGTATAATAGTTTACCGTTAAACGGGTTCTTTCATTTTGGAGTATTTTCAAGCTCAATTCCAATTCATTAACATACTAACGTCGTTAGCATCTATTTAGTTGCACAGTTAGCAACTTTAGACTTATACGGACCTTGTATTAGGTTTTAGTATTTTTCACTATTCATCCGTATTTCACTATTCATTTATATGGTCTCGTGTTCTACTATTCATTTATACGGTCTCGTATTTTACTATTCACCGTACTTTACTATTCACGTATACATCTCGTATTTTACTATTCACGTATACGTCTTGTATTTTACTGTTCACGTATACGTATTTCTATTCATGTATACAGATACTATTCACGTATACGAGTACTATTCATGTTAAAATACCCCGTAATTAAAAACAGTGATTAATTAGGCTAATTATATTTTTAAAAGCTTAATTACACTAAAATAAGTACTAGGGAACAAATCCCGAAGAAAACGGACCTTAAAATGGGTTAAAAGCATAAACGAACCTTAAAGCGCGTTTTTCGAGGAAACCGGGAAAACGTGACTTTAAGCGGGTCAAACAGACTCGTAACAATTTTGGTCAACTAAATAGCCACTAATAAATGTTAGTGGGGGTTTAGAACCAATAAAATTAATTAAACGAGAAAATTCTGGAAAACTGGTACCGGATAGTGAAAACTGTAACAACCGGGAAGTTGTGGGGTAAGAATGCAAATAAACAAACTTAGTGTGTCCACTTTGCAAATAGAAAATTAAAATCCTTGTGTGTGTGTAGATGGGGCCGGTCGATTTTGCTCCCCCATCTCACTCATTCTCTTCACTCCTTTAACTCACAAAAGGACAAAGAAATAAAGAAAGAAAAAAGAAGACTCTCTCTCCTACTCTCTTATCCTCCCTCACGTACACACCCCTCTCTATTCTCTCTTTTCTTCCTTCTTCTTCTACCTTGCGATTTCCATGGTGAAAGAAGAGAGCTCACAAAAATCCTCACTTCTCTCCTCTCTTTGAGTACTCAAACCTTCTCCAAATCCAACAAAAATTACACCATTAGAATCCCCTTTCAAAGGAGAACACTTTCCTCCTTTCAAAAATCCAAAAGCTCCATTTTCGATTTTAGGGGTATTCACCATTTGAAGATTCAAGTCCACCATTAGAAGCACCTTCACCTCCTTATCATCTTGAGGTAAAAAGAAGTTCGAAAATCCATCATTCCTAGCTCTCATTAGCATTTTAAGAATTTTCAGTTTTGAACTCTTGGTTCCTTGTTGTTCCAGCCGATTTTGGCTCTTTTGTTGGGCTAGGAATCTTGTTCTCTTGCTAGTCAAGAACTTCATCCATTCATTGGAAGGTAATACTCTTTCCTAAACCCTAAAACATTAAATTCTAGGGTTAGAGTAAAAAATGAATGCTAAATGGATAGTGTGTATTGGTATGGTGGTGTAGCATTGAGTATTGTGTGAAGAAGAACAAAGGAAGAAGAAAAGAGGAGAAGGAAAGGAAAGAAGAAAGAAAACTATAGAGAACAAGGTAAAGTCTCTTACCTTGAGCTAGTTGGTATTGTGTATTGTAACAGTTTTGGAAGTAGTGAATTGAGTAGTGAATTGAGTAATGAGTAGTGAGTATGTTGTAGTATAATGAGTAATGGTATTGAAACAGTTTTGAAGTTTTTAAATGAAGTTTAAAAGCTTGGGAAAACCATGGGTAGTATGTGTATGTGTGCAGGAATTTTATGTGTTGTAGTAGTGTTGGATTGTGAGAATAATGTATGGTATAAACAGGTTGTGAGAAGGTGAACTTGTGAACTGAAATAGTGTGTGAGCAAAGTAAGAATTATAGGGGAGACTATGTCAAATTTTGTGTAGAAATATGAGGACTTAAGTTGTTGAAGAAGAGGAAGTATTTGGAGAGTTTAAAAGGGATGTTTAGTAGCTTGTAACAGATTTTAGTATGAGTTTGTAAATGGGATGGAATTAGGTTGAGAGTTAATGTATTTAAGATGCTAAGAGTAGCATTAGTTGAGGGAGTATTGGAGTATAAGGGCTAAGGTGAAAATCTGTAGCATAGGAAGGAAAATAAAAATCTGTAGCATTGGTGTGAAGAAAGCTAGTATAAGTGTTGAAATGAAATGAGGAAAAATGGGTAAGGGAATGTAAGGTTTGAGTAGTAAGTTTGGTAGATGGATTAAGGTGATTTAGAACATCTAAATGAGTGGTAAACATGTAGGAAAGTATTGGTAAAGATTGGGGAAACAATGGGTAAAGAAAACACCCAAAAACAGATTTTAAACTGAAGTACTGGGCCGGACCGACCTTAGGACCGAACTTGCAAGGTCGGTCGAGCCCAGAGTTACAAGACGGGAAACCTTCTGGAATCGATCGACCTTGCGACCGGACTTGCAAGTTCGGTCGGACCAGAAAATTCTCCCGTGAAACCTTCTGGAATGGACCGAACTTGCGACCGGACTTGCAAGTTCGGTCGGCCAGAAAAATTCCGCAGATGAAACCTTCTGGAATGGACCGAACTTGCGACCGGACTTGCAAGTTCGGTCGGCCAGAGAAATTTCGGTAATGAAAGCTACTGGAATGGACCGACCTTGCGACCGGACTTGCAAGGTCGGTCGGGCTAAAATTTTCAAATACGAAACCTACTGGAATGGACCGACCTTGGGACCGGACTTGCAAGGTCGGTCGGCCCTGGAATTTTACACGATGTAGTCTACTGGAATGGACCGGACTTGCAAGGTCGGTCGCAAGTCCGGTCGAGTCAAAAAAAAAATTTTAATTATATGATTATAGTAATCATATACACATATATATGCCTATGTACACATATGCATATATAAGTAGTAATACACCATTAATGAAGTAATAATGGTAAGAAAGTAAGTAAATGTGTAAGGAAGCAAGTTTATGAGGTAGTAAAGGAAAGAATGGTTTTATGACCAAGTAAGAAAGTAATGGAGTAGTAAGTATACATTGAAAGTATCAATGAAGGAGTAAGTTAGATCAATAATAGATCATTGATCATACTACTTCATGTATGTATAGGAATCAAATAGTTGATCTCCAAAGGAACCGGTAGTACCCTACGACGGTGAACGGTATGATTTCTTCATGCCCTGTATCCTAACTTGGTTACCCCGATTTGTGTGCTTATGTGATCACCAACAAGATAAATGCACGAATCGGACTTATATTGCACTTAATTGTGTTTGAACTATATTGTTCTTGTTTTATGCTCTTGAACATTTAGTTTGTATAATTCATGAAATGTATGAATGGAAATGAAGTGTATGTGTAAGTATGAGTACTTGTGTATTGTATGCATGTATGGGAAGTAAGTATGGACTTCTACTAATTCCTAACCATCTAACTCCTAACATGAGTAATGAGTATAATGGAATGAGTAGAAGCCCGATATAGTTTCGGCCACGCGTGAGGATAAGGAAACACAAGAGGTTGGATCCGAATCCTGGCTATAACCTTTTCCATGGACCAAATCCCTTGAATGGGTAGCATCCTGGATTAGTGGGCCACCCTAAAGCCCGGTGGTGGGATGTAGTAATCCCTGCCCGGAGGTCATACCGACTTAACTGGAAGTAAAGTATGTAAGAAGTATTGTATTCGTATTGGTCTTGACTATTGTAAGTCATTGACCCGGAGGAAAGTATTGAACACCCGATTAACCCGGGTGTGTAATAAGGCTAACAAGACCTTTGTATGTATTGGAGAAGTGTATCTCTTGTGATGCGGTGAGTATGGTAAGTATGAATGAATGACTTGTATTGTATTCCTTGTATGTATTGTATGTATGTATGCTTGGTGAAATGAATGCATTGTATTGTATTGTATAAAGCATGTATGTATGTATGAATGAAACGAACCGCATGTACTCAACCAAATAATTGGCGTACCCTCGCTAGTACGCGGGGTATGCGGTTATCATATGCAGCGTAAGCTGACCCCCTAGGGGGAATGTTTTTACTCCACAGGTACCCGCGAGGCGTGAAGGTAGAGTAAGGTCAAGATGTGATTCTTTTTGGAGTAGTAGTAAGATTAGATGGTGTACTGAGTTGTACACGGCTAAGGCCTTTTGAGTAGCGGGTGTACCATGGGGTACACCTTTTTGAGTAATGAAGTCTTGATTGGATAGAAAGGAGTAGTTGTATAAACTCTTAATTTTGGGAAGTAGTATTGGAATGTAATTCGTATACTTCAGACACTCGGTAATCAAATGTAAGTAAGTATTGGTATTGTAAAGTCGTAGTATGTATGTATTTCATTCTAATCATCAGACCGAAACGGTAAGTAGTAGTAGCCTTGTTAACCTTGGAGGGTTAGCGGCGTTGTATCACCCGCCGGGACGTAAGCCGAGTAGTAGTAAGCATTCCGCTGTGAGAAGGGTAAGTATGGGATTGATTAGAGGATAATGGACGGTTAGCGGTTGGGGTGTTACACATGTATACGGATACTATTCACGTATACGAGTACTATTCATGTATACCCAACGTTTTCGTATACGTCTGTATGATACTCCGTATCATACGTATTTATTTCTTTTTCCCAATATAACTTATATTTTCTTTAAAATACTTTAGGTATTGATTTCTCTTATACTTATTAAATTACGGGTATACCCCTTGTATACCTTAAGTTATATACGGGTCTCGTTTAACCCTGTCTTAACTCTGTTTCTTTTACAACTTGTTTCTAAATTCTTTATTTAATTTCCTTAACCTTCTAAACACATAAAAATGTGTTATTTACATTCCTTACCCATAGTTTTCTTTTAATTTCTATTTTACTTATAATAAGTTCTAAACTTGTTATTTTTATTTCTAATTTCTTCCAAAGTCTTTTCTTAATTAATTTCTTCTATACATTTGGTCAATTACCAAAATATACCTAAATTTGACCAGTCTTTTACGGTCAAACCCCCTAACTTTCCAAAATTTACAACATTACCCCTAAAGTTAATTTATCTTAACTTTTTATTCCTTAAACATTTTATTACCTAATCTTTGCTATAATTTTTATTCTAACGTCGTCTGTCTATGTTTTATAACCGTTTGACCATGTTTGACCACATTTGACCAGTAAAATTACCATTTTACCCTTGTGGTTTATTCTTTCATTTAATAACCAATTTAACTCCAATTAATTTCTAATTTTCGTAATTAATTTACCTACAGATTTTTGAACATCAAAAATCATTTTAAACATCTCTAAATCACCAGATTTAATTATCTAATGTTATAGTATATAAATACCATCTTTTATTAACCTCAAATATACCAAAAACCTTATAAATTCCTTATAACACTTATAACCCCTTTATAAATTGTAAACTTAATTCTACAATTATTTTCTCATCACCTAAACTCTCAAAATTCCATATTGACCCCATTAATTTTCAGCAATCACCTTTAGGTACCAAAACTTCTTAAATTTTACATTATACTCTTAATTACTCTAATTCCTTTAATTTAACTAAGTTAGATAATTTTCCTAACTTAAATACAACCCTTAATTTTCGGCCATAATCAAAATCATAGTATATGAATTTTTCTTGTATATTATGATAGCTTATATTGTAGCTTATATCATAAGGAGTATAAATCTAATTTTAGATTTACAAAATATTAACATTTAATGTGTCAAAATTAAATCTAACACACTTATAATTTCGGCAATAATAAACAAGATGAACAATATGTTAGATCATATATAGATCAACAATTAGAACCTTGAAATAGGTAGTTGTAGGATTTACCTTGTACATTAACCATTAGCTTAATATTTAAGCTTGATTTCCTTAGAAATTTTGACAGCAATTTTGCTAGATAAATTGGCTCCAAAATCATAGAATAAGATGAATAATAAGAAGGGTTAGTAACCCTAGGCACTCAGCCTTGATGAAAATCAAAGATGGAAGAGTTTCCAAGAAGGCAATGTTTTACCTCGAGAATCAAAGGCACTTCTTCGTGGTTTTTCCTAAGAATATGGAGGCTCATGAGCTATGGTTGTAAATCTCTTTGAAAGAGGATTCCAACGAGCTATCAAGCTTGTTATTTGGAGTTAGGACGAGAAAGTTATGATTTCTACAAGGCAAGGTGTTCTTTAAGGTACTAATCTAAGAACATTGAAGTTTTTGTGATGTTTCTTCAAAGAGAGGAGGAGCTACGAATTTGGGAGCTCTCATAATGACAGGTAAGTGTCTAATTAATGAATTATTCAGGGGATAAGGTGATAAGGAAATCAAGGAAGTAATGGTGGGTGAAATAGTAAGAAAAAGGAGTTTTAATACCTTTATGACTCACCATGAAGTCGGCAGCCTTAGTCCCCATTTGACCTGATTTTTTTTCTCCCTTGTATTTATGTAATATTAGATGCATTAATCTCGTTCATAAGGACTTATACCATGTGTTAGGTATGTTACATAGCCAAAAATGCCTTAAAACACCATTTTATGTGCTTCCGGGTTCACATTGATTATGCAATTTGTTTTGGATAGTTTAAATGTGTCTGTAATATATTTACAACCTTTAGAAACTTTGTTCATGAAATAGCATGTTGCTCATTCCAATTTAAACCAAGTCGTTTAGTGGTTTCTCCTTGACTTTCGTCAGTTTAGTACCTGTTTTACTGTGGATTTTGTATACTTAATTTGTGTGTATACGCAATGGTTCCTATGACCATTTAATTGTTGTTCCCTTATTTCTTTATGGTATTTAGGCTCATTAGCCGTTTCGTTCCATGTATACATGCTTAAAGCACATTTTTCTTTAAAGCACATCTTTGTGCTCTAAGGTACGTTTTCAGTTTAAATGCTAATTCCGCTTAATGCGTATTACTAATATTAGAGGTATTTCACATTTGAAATCTCTTGGGAACTTATTGGTAGTTCCCTAATTTATTTGTGCTCTTTAAAACACCTTTTCTCCAATTGTTCTTAAAGCATGTTTTGGAGTAAGTTGTTGTTTAACATTTCTTCTAATATTCTAAGGCACGTTCTAGCCTTAGTATATCCTAATTAGATATTTCATTAATATATTAAGGTTTGGGGTATTTCACACGCTGTGGATAAAAGGTCTACCTATGTATCCATTGATCAAAATTGCAAAAGAGACTGTGGTAATACATGCCTAAACTATACGCACCCAGTTTTCATGAAAACCCATGCTTCACAGTACCCCTGAAACAAAGGACCATCTTAGCCGATGAAAAGCCTGGGCCATATCCAATTTCAACGCAAAGAAGCCCCTCTTGGTGGCCTTAGAGGTCTACAGGGTTAACTCATGGACATTGATTATGTTATTAAAAGTCACCCCCCCCCCCCCCCGAGACAAAATCTCCTTGATTATTAGAAATGACAAAACTCATAACATGTCGAGCTCTATTCACCAGAATCGGGAGAGGACACGGTAATGGACCTGAAGTCAACCAAGGTGTTTGCTCCTACCTTTTGGGCATAAGCACAATATGGGTATGATTGAGGCTGGTGGGAATAGCATGTGTTAATCACCCTAAGAATAGTGTCAATGAAATCATCGCCAATTATATCCCAAAAGGCCCTAAGAAAAATGTCATTGATACTATCAGGCCAGGAGCTTTATTAAAATGCATATCTCAAATAGCACACTAGACTTCCTTCTTGACATATGGTTTTCCAAGTAACTTATACTAATTAGCTTGAATATGATTCTTAACAAAAGCCAATAGATAAGGATTAGGCTAAGGGACAGTAGTGGTGAACTAATTGTTGAAATAGGTCTGAGCAACTTCTTCAACTCCATCCCAATCAGAGACTCTATTTCATTGTGTATCGACCAACTCATGAATTGTGTTCTTGCGTCGACGAGATGAACCCCGTGAAAGAAGTAAGAAGTGATTATGTCCCCGATCACGAAGCCATTGCTGCCTAGATCATAGGGCCATCAAGATTCTTCTTTGAAAATGAGTCAGTCCAGTTCTTGGTTTAGACATTTTCATCTGCACGGATTTTGTCAAGTGGGAGGGTTCAATAATCCAAACTTTCCTCTTAAGCTCCGTAATAGTTGCAGTTTCCAATCTAGCACTCCGACTTCCCATGCCTTAAGACTCGACCACACCAAAAACTTCTACCATATAGCCATTACCACAGCCATTTGCCAAATATTTGGAACGATTTCTCTACAAACAAAATCATCAGCCGAACAATTGTCCAACTTAAATAGGTTAGGACGTCGACTTATGGGGCCAGATAATCAATCAAAGATCTATGGTATGATCAATTTTCAGGCATTTGGAACAATTGCATCCACTCGAAAGTTGCTACGAATCGGTCTAATCGATTTCTTGTTTTGGCCTCATTGTCAGTTTGTAAAGGTGAAAATTTACCTATGAAACCAAATCATTAAGGCCAGAGAATACGCAGACATGTTGAAAAAGCTTGCATGTGTGATCTATTGCTTTCACCTCATCCTCTGTTCATGACCAGTCATATATCCTTGTACGTCAGCCCAATCTCAATCCACCATCCACCCAGAAATCTATATGATGCACAGTGAAAGACTGTATTCGGACAAGAGAAGCATGCCGCCAGTAGAACACAACTCCCCACTTCGTCCCACGTCCCATACTATCTACATAGCAAATCCCAGTCCCGAATAATCTCACAATCTTACATTATAAACCCTTCAGGAGAGCTTAGCTCCAGAAAGGAAAACAAAATCCAAGTTATAATCTCTGATTACCTAGATGCCCCCGAAGAATTGAGGGCTTTTCCAAACTGAATCTTTGATAGAATTCACTCAACCAAAGGTTATTTGTTGAAAACTACCTTGTTTATTTATGCCGTTTGACAGGTCCATTTCTATAACAGAATGTTCGCCAGCACTTGATTCAGTTAGAAACCAATGAAAAAAAACGCACTAACATCAACTAAGCTCTTGATTTAGCCCAGAACCCAAACAAGTATCAGCAGAAATTAATCTCAACCATCGGGACTTGAACTCATTTCTCCAACAAAACTTAAGACACGATTTCTAAATCTCATAGCACCACTAGGCCAAAACGTTCAAAAATACATAGAACAAAGTTAAAAGATAATACGAGCTGAAGAATGGGAAACAACAGCAAAAAAAAGGGTCATAACTCCCTTCCACTCTTGTCCACAATCAGCTGAATACACGACATGGCCCCAACAAATTAGATTTTGTTGAAGGCCACAATGTCACAACTCTGAACATATTCATTGATTGGCTCAGCCTGGAGACGCTCCTCGATAAGATCATCAACAGAAACCAAGTCATCCACAATGGTAAGCATGATCTGCAATTTCTTGATGCCATACCCGACAGGAACAAGTTTGGCTGACAAAGGGCAAACGATCAAGTTAATAACAAAAACCAAGGAGAATGATTTTATAAAGAAAATGGAATACATGCAAAGCAAACAATCAAGTCAACAAAAAACAAGTAAATAATGGTTTTATACAGTACTCACTTCCCACTTTGATCATCTCATTTGCTTTTTAACATGTTTTTCTACTTCAATATTAAACACAGTTTTATAACACAGTTTTACGTCAAGGAATCAATTGTTAAATATTGACATCAAACAACATGCCTAAATAGCAAACTGAATGGTCAAGTTAGGACAGAGGCAATATATGGACATACATGCACCCCAAAACAGTCCCTCCATCTCAACGCTTCTCACAGCTTCCTCAAGCTTCTTCATGTCTGTTTCATCATCCCATGGCTTAATGTCCATCAAGACAGATGACTTGCCAGCTAAAAAAGGTGTGACACAGAGGCAAAAAAAATCAGTTCATGAGGAATGATACATAGATTCCAATCTCACTGACCATGAATACAGAATCACAACAGAAAAGGATGAACCAAAATCATCCAACCAGCAGATCAAAGGTACTCTAAAAATACTCACATTCCTTTTCTTTTCTTGTGAAGTTTTTGCAGCAGCTGCTCGTGCTTTCTTCTTGTCCTCCTCAGTCTCTTCTCCAAAGAGATCCACATCATCATCGTCATCATCATCAGCTGCAGAGGCCTGTAAACAAAGTAAATTTGCTTCCAACAGGAATATAATATTTATAACAAACAAAACAGATGAATACCACTCGCTCACAAACAGACCTTGGTATCAGCATTGGGTGGGGTAGCAATTCCCTCAGGAATAGGTGCAGATCCTTGCACAGTCACACCACAGCCTTCCTCAGAAACACCACTACATATACAAAGGGATTACGATAAACCAATTTGAGAGCCAGATCCAAAGCAAGACTTGCTAACCAATCAAGTAAACTTAGAGAGTTAGATGGTGCACTTACGAGATCCTCAAGAGAGCATCAATGTGCTTATACCACCTCGACACATTTACGAAACTTGATGATGGGAGCTTTGGGATGCAGAGTACACGGTAAGATCATCCTTGGAGGCTTGGTTATCTGACAAGGAGTAACGATGGAACAATAACGAACAATAATAATCGTACAATAATATACTTTATAATCATACATAACACGTACATTGGAGCGATAAACATAATCAAATTACTATATAAACATAGAGATCCAGGTAATAAAATTACCCAGATGTATGTAACTCCTGAAAGGAGGTACTGATCAAGCTGCTTGAGACCAGCGTCAGATCCAAGGTTGGAGAACACAGCCGCCATTGAAGAGAGGAACTAGGGTTCTGTTAATGAGAAAATAGAGTGAGGGGCGCGATTTTGACAAAGAAGAGAGAGGTTAGTCCGATTTTAAAAGAGAAGTTAGGGTTTTAACAAATGCGAATCGGCTTTAATCACATGGAAGGGACTTCACAATATCTATTAGGGTTGGGCTCTGTTTGGCGTGGCCGGTTGTTAGACATAACCGATTTCAAAGAACTTGCTTCTTTTAAATAACGTATTTGGAATAAGATAGCTGAATCGTCTATAATTACACTAAAATCGTGATTTCAGGGGGAAATACAATCGACAGTATACCAACCACTTTGAGACACGAAAACAGACCGATCACATCGGTAAATGTAATACTTGAAGTCGGATACATATATGTTACAACAAAGAAATAAAACCGATACATGAAGAAATTCGATTAGTCGGTTAAATCGTCTCAGATCTACATGCGCAGACGAATAGAAAAATATGAAAAACAATAGAATCTAGGCACTGAAATTCAATTGATCAACGAATTGTATTAAATACGAGAAAGACAATTCATTAGCAGAGAACAACGGGAGTATATAGGAGCAGTGAGGTACTCGGGGGAGAAATGCAGTCGTGGTCGGAAATGACGGCTGAGCCACGGATAGGAAGTGTAGTCGCGAAGAGGGAGCGAGGACGGAGGGGGTTAGGGTTTAAGACGAGATGAACGAAGATTGTGAGATGTGGATTGCGAGGGTGACGAGAAGGTAAACAAGTGGGCCAGTGAATAAATTGGACTTGTCCCAATCCAATGAGACCCATTGCTCCAGTAGGCGCACAACCTGTTAGTTCGTGTTTGGTTTTTTTACCGATAAATGAGTAGATTTATAAAAAACGATTAGGTTTCGTATAACTCTTTCCGAGAGAAATCAGCTACTCATAAATTGCATAAACAAAAGGTGCATATAGTAAAGTGCATGAAGAAAAAAAATTCTATAGTAAATTACTCTAAACTCCTTTTAGGGTTCAGTGATATTACAAGTTAGCAGTTTAAAGGTTATCAATATATCAGACAATCCTTGAGGTAGGGGGTTCTTGTCATGGCCCCAAAACTATAAATGTGGTTGTTTAGGCATAAATAGCCTCCAGCATAGTAACCTCTACACATCAATTGTCACATTGGACAATACTTAATACAAAATCACACAACCACAATCTCTTTCTTCTATTTTTCTCTATTTTAAATCATATTTTGTCTTTACATCACCAAAACAAAGAACCATAACTCCAACTGAACACAAATATGTACATAGAGTCACACCCTCATGTTTTTGTCAGCAAATAATAGGCTTTTAGGAGAGATGGGAGATTGTGGTTGGGATTATGCATTAAGTATTGTCTAGTGGGACAATATGACACAGTGAATGGAAATCTAACATGTTAAGGGATAAGTTGTCAGATAAGAATGAATTAGGGGGATGGCTTGCTTTCCATGCGAACAAAAGTAGTCAAACGCAGCATTTGTTGTGTACACCCCCTCTCAATAAACACGTAATAATCTCTCACGTAGCATAATTAAAGACGTCTTACAGCGGAAGGAAAAACAACATTAACTCTCACACGGGTGTCACCTGTCATTACTCGCCATGCGAGTAACGAAGCAGAAACTAAATCCAACAACCAAAATAAACAGCACTACTAAACCGCTGTGACAACGAGATAAATCCTACACATCATACTAAGTCCAAAACCATAATGTCGACAAGTGAGCATCTACCCAATCCCGATATATATAACAGAACCATCGCACAATCCACAGACTGATATTGTTATACAATTGAATTCCATGTACGGTAACAAAGTAAAACCCTAGCTACCATGATCCCGCACTTCGGCTTCGACGATGATCAGCAACCTGAAACAATGCCATAAAGGCTCAGCGATAAACGCTGAGTATGCGGGCCTGGACCCTAGTGGTCACTTGTCATTTTAGCCATCTCGATATTAGATTGGTTTCATGCTTTACCATTTTATAGATATAATTAATACTGTAATAATCATGCATACACATAGTCATCATCCATTCCAATAAGACATTATATTTCACAAACAACAGTCACATAAACGAACGTATCGAATAATACAATACTGTGTATAATCGCCTTAGCTAACGGTTTCCATGTTTAATATTATTTGGCCTTCAAGGCCCATCCATCCAAACCATGTTTAATTAATTACTAGTTGGGCGTCATGTTGGGACAACCTGTTTAACCTTACCAATGGACAGTAGTCCTCCCATACACACGAAGGTGCTCATGTTGCCAGAGGTCCTGAGGCCCCTGGTCGTTCACTTTGCCTTGTAAGGCGTCATATAATGGCCGTAGCCGTGTACCAACAGCAGGTACCATCTGACCCACGATCCAATTAGGGCTCGTTGGGAAATTTCCTGGAGCGGAACCCGATCGGGTACCCTTAGTGATCACAATGCGCAACCAGGTAGTTCGTAAACTACCGGGATTCCTCCCCTCATCTCATACCAATTCTCTCATAGGATTAAGATAACTCTTAGTTTTATGGTGAATACAATTTATTAATTTGCTGCCCAATGGGTCTCACACATACCTAGAAGTAATCTAGGTTATATTCATGTTCGAGATCCATGCTCTAGAGACCGACATTGTCGTATCTCGTACCTAAGTGTTTTACTCAGGTTATTATATACTTAATATTAATACTAAGGGTATTATATTAAGTAACCATCGTGTCGTCACATCAAACGCAATGTATGTTTATATAAGTCGTTCTATAGTCGACGTAGTGTTAGTCCCGTAGGACGCTCGCGCATAATTAAATAACGCAATAACACCATCATCACATACACATAACCACACACATAACATAAAGTTATCAAACAAATCCGAGCCGAGGAATTCCTCAGGACAACCCGGATCAAACCCTCTTTACATACCGTACACCTTAGACCAAGGATGCGCAGTGTAGTCCACTAAGCTTGTCGAGCGCACACGTCTGAAATGTGATCTAAAAAATACGAGGAACGCTAGGTGTCAATCCACATGACTAAATGACTCGGTATTTCTGAATAATGTCAGTAACCTCAGTATACATCCCCGGATTTTATCTGTCATTAGTTAAGGTATTGTTATCCTTAAAACTCCTTATTCAATGTATCTATTAATACTCGGTTTAATGAAGGAGTCGGTTCATAAGAACGTCGTAGTTAACGTTTCCGAACGTAGAGTTTATATTTTCCAACTCGTAGTAGTTTATAAGCGTCACGCTTTCACATAAGTTCGTTCGTTCTCGTATGTTTAATTCGACTGTTCATCGCATGCATAGGCACGTATTGTAACCTATAGTTGCATGCATAATATATTTATAACTTATGGTTGCATGTATACATGCATTATTTATCGTATAGTATTACTATCCACCATCCATTATAAATACATTGTATTGTATAATCCATTCATCTTGTAATGAACTACATTTGAATTCCAAAAACTTATAACTTATAGTTTATAAACTATTTCATGTAATAACCTTCACCATTATATTATATGGGTTCCAACCATAATATATATCCACCCTTATATACATAATCCTCGCATATGTATATATTTACCAATATAGGTTATAAGTTTCATGAATTTATAAAACTTATGTATTATATGTCACATTTTATCATCTTATATTAGATGATTATTCTCATTAATAGTGTTATATGGTTACAACTTTTATTAAGATCATTATCTTAATATTATGTAACATTTTATGTTGTATAATTCTAACTCCTAAGGTTTATTCAATATTTACCTTAGTTTATAATCTCATTTATTTATAGTTTGTCACATTATTTAATGTGAATATCTTACTTATATTAATTCCATTTAAACCACATTAATACCATATAATTGTTATAACATTTATAACATTGTAGACCATAGTCTAAAATTCATTTTCCAACCTTTATAAATTTGGTACAGCACTATACTTTATTTTAATTTCATTTTGACCACATAACATTATGTAATGTTATACCATATATACTAATATCATATAATAAGACATCTTTATCTTTTTAAAAAGGTATAACCTATAGTATTTTTAAAATAACCGAAACAGACCTTAATCTGTTTAATTTATTTTCCAGCCCTTTAACTTTCCAAATTACAATTGACCACAATATAATGTTATGTTTTATATATCATATATTATAACATTTTAAACCTTAATATAAATATATCCTATAGTTATATATATCCCAAATTCCGAACAGACCTAAATTCTGTTCTAATTCATTTATTAACCCACCAACTTTTCGTAATTACAATTTGACCCAATTTATAAACATATGTTTAATATATCATCAAAACTATATATTATACACTTATCTTATTAAAACACCTTATATTTTCTAAATATCACCAAACTATAACAAAAGGTTATAAATATCATTCCTAACCCACAAACTTTCAATTATTACACTTCCACCCCATTTCTTTTCCAAAGTATAACAATGACATAATAACTATATATTATACATATATAGCTTATTTAATTCCAAATTCAACCCAATAAAATCCTAAAAATTCCTAATAGCCCATGGGTGTTTAAAATACCATTTACACCCTTAAGTTTCGTAGTCACCATACTTACCCCATATGTTATAAAAATGTTACAAATAAATACTTATCATTATTATATAACCTTAAATAAATTATCTAGCTTATCAAATTTGGTCAAAACCTACCCAATGGTCAAGTTGACCACCTTAATACAGCCTTGACCATTACTTTCTTTATATACGGTTTAACCCCTAATTTTCCAAAATTTACCAATTAACCCCAAAGCTTTATAAAATCTTATAATTTATTTTAAATACTTTTAACACCTAATTTTCGGCTTTATTATTATATAGCCCCCAAGTTTGATTTAATTATGGTTTAACCCCTTATACTTTGTGGTAATATACATTTGTTACCTAAAATCTAATTTAAACTTATATACATAAATAAAATGGCCTAAAGTACATGGCCTTATTACAAAACATTAGCTTATAAAATAAAATACACATAAAGCCCCAAAAATACATAAACTCTTGACCTTACCATATATTTTCCATTAATTACCAATCTTCCACATAAAGTTTTAATTTGATCTTTATGTTACAAGTACTTAGATAAATTTACTAAGTCATTTCTTAACCACCTAAGGTCAAAATCAGACCATTTAGGCATTTTCACTCAAGGCAATGATATACATAAGTTTAAACATATATTAATATATCAAAGTTGAGTTTAAGGGATTTATACCTTGATTTAGCCAAGGCAAGGCCTTTGTTTGGCCCCACAAGCTTGAGAAAATTTCCATAGCTTGTTAGACATGGTTTGAACAGCAAATTAAGACATGATTAGACTCTAAACATGAGCTATCATAGGAAGGGTTTTAGTACTTAAATCAAGGTAAATTTACCTTAGAATACAAAGGAACCATGGCTGTTCTTCGCCTATTTTTACATAGTAAAGAGTATCAAAAGATCTTCTAAATGAAGGCTAAAACCGGAATGACTCAAGCAAGAGGTGGCTAATTTTTACCTTGATTAAGATGCCAAATGGTATTTTGGCATGGATATGGCTATTCATTGTAGATCTTTGGTATATCAACTGAATCACATGTGGAAAAGGAGGAAGAAACAAGTCTAAGGAAGCAAGGTTACCACCGGAAATGAAAGGAATGAAGAAGTATGTGCTTAAAGCACATTTTTACCTTAATGATCAAGCTTAGAACTTCCTCCTTCTTCCCTTGCTACAGCCGAAATTACCCCTTCTTTAACCTCCAAAACACACTACATACATGGATGGAAATGGCTGGAGCTTAGCTCAATGGAAGAGGAAAGAAAGATGAAGAAAATGGACTTAAACTTGCCTTAGAAGCTTACTAGAGCAAGAGCTCACACCAGCTGCTGGGTTTGGTGTCTCCTTACGGTCAAGGTGCAGTAGAAGAGAGGATTGGAAGTTGGAGAATATGGCTGGAGCTTGTAATGGGAGGAAGGTAATCTCTTTTGCCTTTAATGTCATTTTAATCTTACTTTAGTGCATATAATGCTTAATGACTCATTAGTAATAATTAAGTTGTTTAATGGGTTAGAATAAAGACCTTAGGCAGGCGGCGCAATAATGGCTAGCTAAGGAGGATGGGTCTTGATTAATTAATGTCATAAGAGACAATTATCATTACTTTAACAAAGTAAGAAAGGTGAGTCACATTCCAATGCTTGGAATCGGCCACACACCAAGGAAATAGCCTTAATAAATCGGCAATGGTCACATGGGGTGGGGTGACATGTAACACCCCTCTCCCTAATCACGTAATAATCTCTCTCGTAGCAATAAATAAAACGTCTTACAGCGGAAGAAATAATAACAACAACAATACTCACTCGGGTGTCACGGCCCTTACCCGCCCATGCGAGTAACGAAGCCAATCTAATCCAACAACCAACATAAACAAACTGCTAACCACTATGATAACGAGATAACTCCTATACATCATACTAAGTCCATTACACCATAACGTCGACAAGTGAGTGTCTACCCCAATCCCGAATATACATAACCGCATCGTAATACAATTCACCATCTACATTGTTTACAAACAAACTCCATGTGCGGTAATTAAAGTAGACTCTACAACTACCCTGTTCCCGCACTTCGGCTTCGCCAATAATCAACACCTGCATAATAAGTGTAGTATCAACGATAAACACTGAGTATGCCGGGCCTTGTAACACCCCGAATAATGACACAATCAGCAAGCGACGCCCTAAAGGTGACGTGAGATGTCTAGATGTCTACAGCGGTTCTACTCTATCGGGTGTCACAGACGCCAACCACCCACGTGGTTGACAGACCACAATACCAACTCCAAGTTACGGTCTGTATGACTGGAAGTCCAACCTTAACAAATTCCAAATACAAACATAAAGTATGCAAACCGAGTACCGAGAGTCTACACATAAGTTCTTAATCCAACAACATAAACCGAAAGTACAACCATACATTAAAAGCATACTACTAAAAGGCTTGCCATGTGGACTACCCCTATGGTAGTCACCCTGCTACTCTCCGTTATCGTGGCCCAAGACCTGAAAAAATTGGGTGTAAAGGACTCAGCAAACTACGCTGAGTATGAACGTGTGAAGCCCGCATGTTACCGGGCAACCGACTACTTGGTCGAATTATTAAGTCATTTTACATGCTATATTAAAGCAGTAAAGCACATCACATTACATCATAATATCAACACACTTCAAGGCAGCATAGCAATATCAGCAAGCAACCAAGCACAACTTGCAAGTAGCATAGCAATGTCAATAAGCAACCAAGCACAAAGGCTGATATCATGTAGCAACCACAATCAAGTACATGAACAACGTGTGCGTAGGTATATTATACCGTCGATCCTCACTATGGGATCATTCAAGAGATTGCGTATTGTTTTCTTGTTCTCATTACATATTGTTTTCTTTCTTCTCTTGCACCGAGTCAGGGGACATAGATTAGATCCCGAGACTTTGTTATGTAGGTGCTATTCATTCCTTGATTTCTTAAAGGATCACATTTGTGAATTATTCTTATTTGCTTGGTCTCAACACATGTTTTCCTTTATTTCTCTGGCACCGAGTCAGGGGATATAGATAGATCCCGAGACTTTATTATGTAGGTGCTAATCTTCCTTGTTTTTAAGGATTATTTGTGAATTTTTATTATCACAATTGGAGAAGTTCCTTCCCGTAGCTAATCCTCCATTCCTGGATAGCTTTTTCTCTCTCTGTTGTTTTTAAACGTTACTAGCCACTGCTCCGGATACTAAGGGTCCGTATCCCTATTCCTTCTCAATGTACTAGCCTCTGCTCCGGATACTAAGGGTCCGTATCCCTATCCCTTCTCAACGTACTAGCCTTGCTCCGGATACTAAGGGTTCCGTATCCCTATTCCTTCTCAATGTTACTAGACTTTGCTCCGGATACTAAGGGTCCGTATCCCTTTCCTTCTCATGTTACTAGACCTCTGCTCCGGATACTAAGGGTCCGTATCCTATTCCTTCTCAATGTTACTAGCCTATGCTCCGGATACTAAGGGTCCGTATCCCTATTCTTCTCAATGTTACTAGCCTCTGCTCCGGATACTAAGGGTCCGTATCCCTATTCTTCTCAATGTTACTAGCCTCTGCTCCGGATACTAAGGGTCCGTATCCCTATTCCTTCTCAATGTTACTAGCCTCTGCTACGGATACTAAGGGTCCGATCCCTATATTCCTTCTCAATGTACTAGCCTCTGCTCCGGATACTAAGGGTCCGTATCCCTATTCCTTCTCAATGTTACTAGCCTCTGCTCCGGATACTAAGGGTCCGTATCCCTATTCCTTCTCAATGTTACTAGCTCTGCTCCGGATTACTAAGGGTCGTTCCCTATCCTTCTCAATGTTACTAGCCTCTGCTCGGATACTAAGGGTCCGTATCCCTATTCCTTCTCAATGTTACTAGCCTCTGCTCCGGATACTAAGGGTCCGTATCCTATTCCTTCTCAATGTTACTAGCTTATCATCACCTTTGGTAACTCGACACCATAGTGGGTGTCTTTAGAGGTCCTCTAAAGTTAGAGAGGATTCGTCTCTTTGTATAGTTCTTTTGTTTGTCTACGTGGTTCGTCATGTCTCACCAAGGAGACTTGCTCCTCATTATGATTAATGAATAGACACCATAGTGGGTGTCATGGTAGTCCTCAATGGTTTAGAGAGGAGTTCCCTTATAGGGTTCTCTTTATTTTCATAATTCGTAGTAGTTCTCGTATAGTGTTCCCTTTATGTAGTTTCTTGTTTACATAGTTCGTTGAGTCTCATCTCAAAGTTCCATAACGCGAAAGGGACTAAACTACTGTGTGCGCGCAATGATATATTCAACAATGATATAGAAATCATACAACATGATAAACAAGCAATCCAATTCATGTTTTGATCTTATGTCATTTTCACACACAAGGCACACAGCACACAAGGCAAAACAGCCGTGTAACACGGCAACATACGACACACACATGTCCATACCTTATTCGAAAGTACGAGTCGTCTCACGCTCGAAGTCCCGGTCGGAGTTCGCTACAGCCCTAACGTTAATTAAACAAGGCGTCAGTTTATTATTTTATGTGATGACACGCTATAACGTATGTTATCCCCTAGGTATGTTGTTGGATGCGTGTGTATAAATTCCTAGAACTTCACATGCACTCATTGTAGGCTTATCATACTCCTAGGACACTCACAACTTGTTTTGTATGTTAACCAAGTCTTTTGTTCCTTAGGTAATGTTTACAAGTGTTTTAAGCGCTAGTTATGTAACAAGTTTATATAACATGTATATAACCTGTGTAATGTGTATCCCCTCCTTAGATAAATAGGTGAGTAATATTTTAACACTTGTATAATGGTATTATAGATCCTAGAATGCCCTTAGAACTCATTGTACAGAAATACGAAAGTTTCAAAAAATCTGAAACGCGAGTCCTATGTAATACCTTAACTAACTTCGTTTTTAAGGTAGTAATTGATGTACAACTTCCCCACATGTTTGGTATCCTAGTATGTTCATTAGTTATCATCTGGGTCCATTATTAAACTCGAATCCCACTTATAATACCCCCTGAAATTGTTATACAGAAACTACCATCCTTACTGAAACTGCACACAACCTATACATCCTCTCCTGGTTATTGTTGCTAGTTAACTAAATTTCAGTTTGTTTTTCTTTCCTTCCGTATTTACCCACTGATTATGGGTGTGAAGCTTGGTTCATATCAAGACTACACTCATGAAACACTCATCCCACATCTGTAGTTAATTACACAGACACAAACACAGGAGGAAGGCAACCAGACAAAAACGAGACTGAAAATCCATGAAACTGATGCCTTCTTCTGGGTTCTTTTCTGCTTAAGCGAAATTCCTTTCCTTCCAATCTCTCCCCTATGTATACTTATCTAGTTAAGTGTTTCTCTCTGTCTTACACTCGAAACTGTCAACAATATCATTCACTCGCTCTCCTGTACAGAACAGAAACCACTTCCAGAAACAGCATAAAAACTGAAAACAGAACTGCTATGTTTTTCTATAATTTCCTTTGTCTTTCTTTTCTGTTCCCAATCTATTCCTGATCCTTTCTAAGTATCTGTATTTAAGTACTGGTGTTAACACGTTTTGAACTCCAGAATAGACCAAGAGTAACCTAGACAAAGTCTCCAAGTTTTCTCTGCACAGAACCAGAAACTGATAAACCGATTTATTATTTTCTGTTTCACCTCTGATCCTTTATTCTCCTTTCTTTTGTCCTTAGCTACCTGGTTCCTAAATCCTCAAATGGTTTACCAGCTTTATTTCCTATGTAGTAATACTTCTAATTCATACCAAAGACACCACTACTCTCCTAGTATCCCAGTAAATCTGTTACAGCAAACAGAAACACCTGCAGAACCAAACAACAAGAACTAACAGAAACAGAAACTGACATGTCTTTCCTTATTTTCCCAGCTTAACTATAACTTGGTTAATGTGTTAGCAGCTTATTTTTTTTTCTTTTAGACTCAAGAACAATCTAATCCACGAGGACACTCCTCTGAATATCATTGCAAAGCTACAAAAACTGAAAACTGTACTCCACACCATCTGTTACATTTTTCTGTCTTATTTTCTGTTACAGGGCATGTTCTCCTTTGCTTCTACCCAGGTGTGTCCCCATTTACTGAGAGTGTTATTAGGAGTTTAAATCCAAAGTGACTCACGACACAAGGCTACAACCTGATAAGTTAATATACCGGAAAGTTGCATAACTCAGAAAACTAACACTAAACTGTTACACCTTCTTCTATTTTCCTTTCTTTACAGGTCTATTGTTTCACTTTCCTGATGCGTAACTCTTTTCCTGTTATTTTACTTGTTTCTTTCCAGTTTCTTCTATTCATTTACAAGTAGACCTAGATGCCGGCAATGTAATAGGCTTACTAATAAGTTACTACAGCCCTTATTGCCTTTCTGAAACCTGATTATACAGAGACGTGAGTCTGGAAAAACTAAAACCTGAACCTATATATCTGATGCATGTTTTCTCTCCGTTCTTCTTCTCACTTTTTCTTTTATCTCGATTTTGTTATTGTACCAACTTAGTTAGTGTTCGTTAGCTGTTTTAGACTTCAACGTATCAGAAACATAAAGACCTTCCTCTGAACAGAAGTTATTTCATAACTGATAAGAAAACTGGTGTCTAGTTGATTCTGTTGTGTCTTTCCTTTCTTCCTAACCCGCTCCACTACATATTTAAGTGTTTGTTTACAGTTCTAGTTGTATCCTGCACTCAAGAGCAAACCACTAAAACACTGACTACACGTTGAGTAGTTTTACAAACAGAAGCTCTACGTTTCAGAAACTGTGAAATTGAAACTACAATGATAACTTTCATTTCAGTTCTGTTTGGTTTTTTCTGTTACCGAATCTTCTATCTCTTTTCCTTCCTTTCCAAGTTCTCTAGTTCGGTATTAGTTCCCTTTAGGTTTTCTATCTACATGCCCGAGTGTTCCTAAACTAAGCTGGAGCTCTAACCCACTCAAAACCACAATAATTCAACCTCGGGGACAATTATTAACAGAAGCAAAATGGTTACAGGTTTGCATGCTTTGTTTCTGGTCACAGGATTGTGTTACAGAGTGGCTCACCTCTTATCCTATGGCTCCTCCTTGTAGTCCTTGGCAAGTGTGAGCTCCCTGGTCCTTGAACTCTCAATTACACTGGGGTGATGCACAGGAGTTATTCTTTTTTTTTGACAAACCAGAAGAGAATGACAGTGATGAAACCGAAGCAAAGGAGTTGGTCCTGGTTTACCTGAAGCTTATTACCAAACTTGCGGGTGATTCTGTGTCAGGTGGTTGATGAGATGCAGATGCAGTAGCTTGAGAAGAGACTAGCTACACGGCCCAGAATAGAGCATTAGCTCAGGAAGGGAAGAAGTCAGGAGGAGTAGAAGGAACAGAAGGCAAGAACTGAAACAGAAACTAGGTGAGGAGGATGTAAAGAGGGGAATCATTTTCTCACCGTGCATGGGTTTCCCTTATTCAGTCTATCGTGGATTTTCCCTCAACAATGTCCCAGCACAGCTCACAAGGTTATCCCAGCAACTTCAAGTGCGTGGAGAAGGAAAACAGAGAGGGATCAATAACCACGTTGGCTCTTTTCTCTTACCCGAAATAGTAGGAAGAGATGGAGAAGTTGTTAGTAGCTTACCTTTCTCTCTGTTTCAAACTTGCAGAATTGGAACCACGGTCTCCAGAGAGGGAGAGTGGGGTGCTTGGTTTACTGATGAAACAAGAAGAAGGCAAAAGCAAAGTGTCAGTTCTTCTCTTCGAACTGGAACAACAAAAAGAAGGGATTCAAGAGTGCCATGGAAACTTGGGTTATTCCCACGCATGAGTAACAGCAGCTTACTGAGGCTTGTTGCACCGCATGCAAAGGAGAAAAGGATAGTCAAGCAGGGTTATATTAGAGGACTCAAGGTAGGAGGGAACCGTTGGGTGTTTTCGACAGGAGACCAGTCTGGGGGAATTGAAGAGCACGCACGAGGTAGAGAGGGGCGATCTCGTGTTTGACAACAGGGAATTATGGGTTAGATTAGCTTCCTCAGGTGCAAGGGTTCATGAAGAGTGTTAATCTCGATTTAATGTCGTGGAAGTTAGGAAAGTATTATTCTGCTGTGCAAGTCTTCTAGGTCTGTGTTTTTTCTTCTGACGTTCTAGCTCGACACATGTGGCGGTCATGGAGTTCACACTCTGGTGCCGCCCATACCTCCCTGTCCAGCTCCTCAAATTCAACAACCGGTGACAGCATGGATGTCTCTGTTACGTTCTTGTTCAATCTGGTGGTTCACCGAGGAAGGAGAAGGAATTGGCGCTAACAAGAGAGTACGTGTTTGACTCTCTTTTTTTTGTATTTAGTTTACCCGACTGAGTACTAATACTAAGTTGTTGAGATATGTTACTGAAATTGAGCGCAGCTCACTCGGTAAAGCACTCGGAACATGTACGGGAGGTCCGGGTTCGAGCCTCCACGGGAGCGTCTTTGCTCCCCTTTTTATTTTTTTTTTTGGATAGTTATACATGTGTACTTATATAATATGACTATATATTATTTTGTATTGTATTTTTATTATTTAATTTCGTTACGAGGTTACGTGACGACATCGTCACTTATTCACGACGTCTTAGTTTCGTAACGCAACGTTACGCATGTGTTCTTTCGTGTTCGTACATATATATTATTCGTACGTTATTTTATGTCCATATCATAAAACGTGTTATGGTTTAATACGTCTAATATTTAGGGGTATTTCAGCTTACCCCCCTTAAAAGAGACTTCGTCCCGAAGTCTTACTTCCTGACTTGTGTTTTTCCATTCTTGTTACTCCTAGGGATCAAGTCCCGCATTCATTTACGATAACCAAAGGATTAGTCCCACAATTACATTTCAATGCTTCCAAGCACCATGCCACATTAGTGGCTTAACACCAAGCTCTCACGGTAGACCACGTTGCTAGCACATGTATATAACATGCTAAGGTGCAAACCCAGGCACAAACATTCATTCATAATAGTAGTGTACATACACGTACATAACATTCTCATACACAATCCACACACACAAACCAATCATAATAAATCAAACACACATCCAAAACAAAACGCGCTTACCCCCCTTAAAAGAGGGGTACGCCCCCGTACCCTATACTAAGCCGAAACATCGGTGAAACGATAGGGGTACATAGTTTTCCTTACCGGATTGATTACATGCCATTGTGTAAACGCCAGATCGGGTTTTCCCGAGTGTGAGGAGGCTTTCTACCTCTCCGGCGTTTTCCTACGGATTGAAATGGACCTTAGCTAACGAGCCTCACAACTAACCCGTAAACCCGTTTCCCAAATTTAGGTTTTCCTATACTCGGTACTCCACTGTTCCAGTCATCAGAGCGCAACTACGCTCTGATACCACTTTCTGTAACACCCCCGAATAACGACCAACAATCAAACGACGCGCCTAATGGTAACATGAGATGTCTACGCAGCGGTTCCTACTCTATTCGGGTGCTACAGACGCCAACCACCCACGTGGTTGACAGACCACATTACCAACTCCAAGTTACGGTCTGAATGACTGGAAGTCCAACTTAACGAAATCCAAATACAATATAAAGTACAACTCAAGTACCGAGCATCTACAGTTTAGTTAACAACTTAAACAACATAACTCATACATAAGAAAGCATACTACTCAAAGTCTTGCCATGTGGACTACCCCTATGATAGTCACCCTTGCCTACTCTCCGTTATCGTCTGGCACAAGACCTGAAAAAAATTGGGTGTAAAGGACTCAGCAAACTACGCTGAGTATGAACGTGTGAAGCCCGCATGTTACCGGCCACACGACTACTTGGTCGAATATTATTAAGTCAATTTACATGCTATATTTAAGCAGTAAAGCACACTTCAGTACATCATGATATCATACACACTCATCGGTAGCATAGCAATATCAGCAAGCAACCAAGCACATCTTGCAAGTAACACAACAATGTCAAACACGCAGTCCAGCATAATAAGCTGCTAATGTAGCAACAACAATCAAGTACATCATACAATGTGTGCGTAGGTATTTTATACCGTCGATCCTCACTATGGGATCATTCAAGAGATTACGTATTGTTTTCTTGTTCTCTTTACACATGTTTTCCTTTTCTTTTCTTGCACCGAGTCAGGGGACGTAGGTTAGATCCCGAGACTTTAATATGTAGGTGCTATTCATTCCTTGTTTCTAAAGGTTCACATTCGTGACTTTCACTTGTTTGCTTGGTCTCATTACACAAGTTTTCCTTGTTCTCTGGCACCGAATCAGGGGATATAGATTAGATCCCGAGACATCATTAAGTAGGTGCTACTCATTCCTTGTTTCTTTAAGGATTATTTGTGAATTCTTTTATCACCGCACGTTGGAGGACGTCTCCTCCATAGCTAGTCCCCCATTCCCGACACCCAGGGTCAAGGAAGCGGAAGTCACCTCTAGACTCCAGGATAAGCTTCACCAATTTGTCACTCCCCCATTCCCGACACCCAGGGTCAAGGAAGCGGAAGTCACCTCTAGACTCCGGGATGTGCTTCACCAACTTGTCACTCCCCCATTCCCGACACCCAGGGTCAAGGAAGCGGAAGTCACCTCTGGACTCCGGGATGTGCTTTACCAAAATATATTCCATCATAGACGGTCGAAGGATCTGATGCAGATACCAACTCCCGAATATTCCATACCGCGCGGCCCGAGATGTTGTCTTCCCGGGTTATTCTCATGTTTCACAGTTGATACTTTTCGTTTCATTAACATTATAATCTCGACACCATAGTGGGTGTCATTAGCGGTCCTCTAAAGTTAGAGAGGAGTTGTCTCTTTGTATAGTTCTTTTGTTTTGTCTACGTGTTTCGTCATGTCTCACCAAAGGAGACTTGCTCTTCATTAACATTAATGAATAGACACCATAGTGGGTGTCATGGTACGTCCTCCATAGTTAGAGAGGAGTTCCCCTTTATAGCATTTTCTTTGTTTTCATAGTTCGTTCTGGTTCTCGTTTAGGTTCCCCTTTATGTAGTTTCTTTGTTTACATAGTTCGCTGTGTTTCATCTCAAAGTTCCATAACGCGAAAGGGACTAAACTACTGTGTGCGCGCAATGTTACACAACAATGATATAAAAATCATACAACATAATAAACAAGCAATCCAATTCCATGCATTGATCTTAGGGTCTTTTCACACAGAGCACACAGCACACAAGCAAACAAGCCGTGTAGCACGGCAACATACGAACCACACATGTCCATACCTTATTCGAAAGTACGAGTCGTCTCACGCTCGAAGTCCCGGTCGGAGTTCGCTACAGCCCTAACGTTAATTAAAACAAGGCGTCAGTTTTATTATTTTATGTGATGACACGCTATAACGTATGTTATCCCCTAGGTATGTTGTTGGATGCTTAGTGTGTATAAATTCCTAGAACTTCACATGCACTCATTGTAGGCTTATCATACTCCTAGGACACTCACAACTTGTTTTGTATGTTAACCAAGTCTTTTGTTCCTTAGGTAATGTTTACAAGTGTTTTAAGCGCTAGTTATGTAACAAGTTTATATAACATGTATATAACCTGTGTAATGTGTATCCCCTCCTTAGATAAATAGGTGAGTAATATTTTAACACTTGTATAATGGTATTATAGATCCTAGAATGCCCTTAGAACTCATTGTACAGAAATACGAAAGTTTCAAAAATCTGAAACGCGAGTCCTATGTAATACCTTAACTAACTTCGTTTTTAATGTAGTAATTGATGTACAACTTCCCCACATGTTTTGGTATCCTAGTTATGTTCATTAGTTATCATCTGGGTCCATTATTAAACTCGAATCCCACTTATAATACCCCCCTGAAATCTGTTTATACAGAAACTACCATCCTTACTGAAACTGCACACAACCTATACATCCTCTCCTGGTTATTGTTGCTAGTTAACTAAATTTCAGTTTGTTTTTCTTTCCTTCCGTATTTACCCACTGATTATGGGTGTGAAGCTTGGTTCATATTCAAGACTACACTCATGAAACACTCATCCCACATCTGTAGTTAATTACACAGACACAAACACAGGAGGAAGGCAACCAGACAAAAACGAGACTGAAAATCCATGAAACTGATGCCTTCTTCTGGTTTCTTTTCTGCTTAAGCGAAATTCCTTTCCTTCCAATCTCTCCCCTATGTATACTTTATCTAGTTAAGTGTTTCCTCTCTGTCTTACACTCGAAACTGTCAACAATATCATTCACTCGCTTCTCCTGTACAGAACAGAAACCACTTCCAGAAACAGCATAAAAACTGAAAACAGAAACTGCTATGTTTTTCTATAATTTCCTTTGTCTTTCTTTTCTGTTCCCAATCTATTTCCTGATCCTTTCTAAGTATCTGTATTTAAGTACTGTGTTAACACGTTTTTGAAACTCCAGAATAGACCAAGAGTAACCTAGACAAAGTCTCCAAGTTTTCTCTGCACAGAACCAGAAACTGATAAACCGATTTATTATTTTCTGTTTCACCTCTGATCCTTTATTCTCCTTTCTTTTGTCCTTAGCTACCTGGTTCCTAAATCCTCAAATGGTTTACCAGCTTTATTTCCCTATGTAGTAATACTTCTAATTCATACCAAAGACACCACTACTCTCCTAGTATCCCAGTAAATCTGTTACAGCAAACAGAAACACCTGCAGAACCAAACAACAAGAACTAACAGAAACAGAAACTGACATGTCTTTCCTTATTTTCCCAGCTTAACTATAACTTGGTTAATGTGTTAGCAGCTTATTTTTTTTTCTTTTAGACTCAAGAACAATCCTAATCCACGAGGACACTCTCTGAATATCATTGCACAGACCTACAAAAACTGAAAACTGTACTCCACACCATCTGTTACATTTTCTGTCTTATTTTCTGTTACAGGGCATGTTCTCCTTTGCTTCTACCCAGGTGTGTCCCCATTTACTGAGAGTGTTATTAGGAGTTTAAATCCAAAGTTGACTCACGACAACAAGGCTACAACCTGATAAGTTAATATACCGAAAGTTGCATAACTCAGAAAACTAACACTAACCTGTTACACCTTCTTCTATTTTCCTTTCTTTTACAGGTCTATTTGTTTTCACTTTCCTGATGCGTAACTCTTTTCCTGTTATTTTACTTGTTTCTTTCCAGTTTCTTCTATTCATTTACAAGTAGACCTAGATGCCGGCAATGTAATAGGCTTACTAATAAGTTACTACAGCCCTTATTGCCTTTCTGAAACCTGATTATACAGAGACGTGAGTCTGGAAAAACTAAAACCTGAACCTATATATCTGATGCATGTTTTCTCTCCGTTCTTCTTCTCACTTTTTTCCTTTTTATCTCGATTTTGTTATTGTACCAACTTAGTTAGTGTTCGTTAGCTGTTTTAGACTTTCAACGTATCAGAAACATAAAGACCTTCCTCTGAACAGAAGTTATTTCATAACTGATAAGAAAACTGGTGTCTAGTTGATTCTGTTGTGTCTTTCCTTTCTTCCTAACCCGCTCCACTACATATTAAGTGTTTGTTTACAGTTCTAGTTGTATCCTGCACTCAAGAGCAACCCACTAAAACACTGACTACACGTTGAGTAGTTTTACAAACAGAAGCTCTACGTTTCAGAAACTGTGAAATTGAAACTACAACTGATAACTTTCATTTCAGTTCTGTTTGGTTTTTCTGTTACCGATCTTCTATCTCTTTCCTTCCTTTCCAAGTTCTCTAGTTCGGTATATAGTTCCCTTTAGGTTTTCTATCTACATGCCCGAGTGTTCCTAAACTAAGCTGGAGCTCTAACCCACTCAAAACCACAATAATTCAACCTCGGGGACAATTATTTAACAGAAGCAAAATGGTTACAGGTTTGCATGCTTTGTTTCTGGTCACAGGATTTGTTACAGAGTGGCTCACCTCTTATCCTAGTGGCTCCTCCTTGTAGTCCCTTGGCAAGTGTGAGCTCCCTGGTCCTTGAACTCTCAATTACACTGGGGTGATTGCACAGGAGTTATTTTTTTTTTTGACAAAACCAGAAGAGAATGACAGTGATGAACCGAAGCAAAGGAGCTTGGTCCTGGTTTACCTGAAGCTTATTACCAAACTTGCGGGTTGATTCTGTGTCAGGTGGTTGATGAGATGCAGATGCAGTAGCTTGAGAAGAGACTAGCTACACGGACCAGAATAGAGCATTAGCTCAGGAAGGGAAGAAGTCAGGAGGAGTAGAAGGAACAGAAGGCAAGAACTGAAACAGAAACTAGGTGAGGAGGATGTAAAGAGGGTGACTCATTTTCTCACCGTGCATGGTTTTCCCTTATTCAGTCTATCGTGGATTTTCCCTCAACAATGTCCCAGCACAGCTCACAAGGTTATCCCAGCAACTTCCATGCGTGGAGGAAGGAAAACAGAGAGGGATCAATAACCACGTTGTCTCTTTTCTCTTACCCGAAATAGTGAAGGAAGAAGATGGAGAAGTTGTTAGTAGCTTACCTTTCTCTCTGTTTCAAACTTGCAGAATTGGAACCACGGTCTACAGACAGGGAGAGTGGGGTGCTTGGTTTACTGATGAAACAAGAAAGAAGGCAAAAGCAAAGTGTCAGTTCTTCTCTTCGAACTGGAACAACAAAATAGAAGGGATTCAAGAGTGCCATGGAAACTTGGGTTCATTCCCACGCATGAGTAACAGCAGCTTACCTGAGGCTTGTTGGCACCGCATGCAAAGGAGAAAAGGATAGTCAAGCAGGGTATTAATTAGAGGACTCAAGGTAGGAGGGAACCGTTGGGTGTTTTCGACAGGAGCCAGTCTGGGGAATTGAAGAGCACGCACGAGGTAGAGAGGGGCGATTCTCGTGTCTCTGAAACAGGGAATTATGGGTTAGATTAGCTCCTCAGTTGCAAGGGTTCATGAAGAGTGTTAATCTCGATTTAATGTCGTGGAAGTTAGGAAAGTATTATTCTGCTGTGCAAGTCTCTAGGTCTGTGTTTTTTTTCTTCTGACGTCTAGCTCGACACATGTGGCGGTCATGGAGTTCACACTCTGGTGCACGCCCATACCTCCCTGTCCAGCTCCTCAAATTCAACAACCGGTGACAGCATGGATGTCTCTGTTACGTTCTTGTTCAATCTGGTGGTTCACCGAGGAAGGAGAAGGAATTGGCGCTAACAGAGAGTACGTGTTTGACTCTCTCTTTTTTTTGTATTTAGTTTACCCGACTGAGTACTAATACTAAGTTGTTGAGATATGTTACTGAAATTGAGCGCAGCTCACTCGGTAAAGCACTCGGAACATGTACGGGAGGTCTCGGGTTCGAGCCTCCACGGGAGCGTCTTTGCTCCCCTTTTTTATTTTTTTATTTGGATAGTTATACATGTGTACTTATATACATATGACTATATATTATTTTGTATTGTTATTTTTATTATTATAATTTCGTTACGAGGTTACGTGACGACATCGTCACTTATTCACGACGTCTTAGTTTCGTAACGCAACGTTACGCATGTGTTCTTTCGTGTTCGTACATATATATATATTCGTACGTTATTTTATGTCCATATCATAAAACGTGTTATGGTTTAATACGTCTAATATTTAGGGGTATTTCAACAAAAACAAGGTATCAAAGAAGAGGGTAAAAATCGGCCAACACCATGGGTGGAGAAAACTGAGGGTTTTCTTGGAGATTTTTTACCCTTGTTTGAAAGAGGAGACTTCAAGCTTCAAGATGGTGTGCTTTACTCCTCAAATGGCCAAAACCCATGGAGACGAAGTTCTTCATTTTCGAATTTTGAAAAGAGGGAATGATAGAGGGTGATGAGAGGAAGAAGAATATGTGATTATTTTTGTGATTGGAGCTTGTATGAAGCTTGGGCATGGCATTGAAGTTGAAGTAGCCATTGGAGAAGAAGAGGAAATCGGCTGGCACCAGAGGGGAGGAGAAAAAAAACGTTGGAAGAAGAAGAAAGAGAGGAAAGAGAAAAGGAAAAGAGAAAGTGAGGGAGGAGAGAGAGGGGGGGGTACCTTTTTACTTTTTGCCTTTTGACTTATTTAATTAGTTAACTAGTCATGTGTGAGGGGCTGTCTACATTAATAAAACCGGCCCACATAACTGTTACAGGCTGGAGCGTTTTTTGTCTTTTACAGAAAACGCTCGTTTATTTACCCGGTTTGACACTATTCACTAACCGGGCCCGTTTTCCGGAATTTTCTCGTTTATTTATTTTTAATGGTTATTATACTCCCATTAATATTTATTTATAGTTATATGATCAACTATAATTTTTTACGGGGTCATTGACTGTTTAAAGTCACGTTTTCGGGTTTTCTCGAAAAACGCGCTTTTGACTCCGTTACCGTTTTAACGCATTATTTGGATCCGTTTTCTTCCGGAATTTTTCCCACATATTCTTAGTATGTAATTAGGGTATAAAAATATATTTATAACCCTAGTGAAGGTTATATGCCTCCTAAAATAATTAAAACGCGTTTTCACGTTTTGTGACTTTTACGCATTTTATTTTTCTCTTTGGTTTTTATTTCTTCACCAATGATCTTAAGGACTTAATTAGCCTTAGAAAATAATAATCACATATTTAATTAACATATTAAGGTTTGGGGTATTTCAATCTACCCCCCTTAAAAGAACTTCGTCCTCGAAGTTCACACTTCCCACACACCATTGGTTATAATACGGGGATTACTTGTAACATAACTTCCATAACAACCATATTTTACATCACAACCTCGGACTTAACGGTCCGGGTACCTTAACAACATTGTACTTACATAACAACCCTTAGACTCTTAGGTCTGGGTAACATAACAACATGTAGACACTTAGGTCTTGATAACATAACAACCTTTAGACACATGGTCTAGGTAACATAACACTTTCGGAATTCAATCACATTAGGACTCAAGGTCCAAAATAATAATTATTACACATACCACACAACATGTCATAGCATGTATATCAACCAGAAATTCCTTTTCCATCTCTTCATGAGTTCGAGACCCATGTAGAGTACATATACACTGTGATCCCGCAGAACCGGTCGCGATGGACACTCTGGTCCCCGTTCCTTTGGGAGATCAAAACAATTGCATACATCTTTAAAATATACTTCTCATGTCACCGGTCCGGAGACAAAGGCTCATACGTCCTCAGCTCGTGAGCAAGTAGTAGGAAAATACCCTCTATGAGGTTAAGTATAATGAAATCCTTTATTGGAAGGATACAAGTTGAAAATCCTCTTCGAGGTCACATAAAGGTAGTCCTTCCTTTGAAAATACCACCTAAGAATCTTAAAATATTTATTGAAGTCTAGAAAATACCAATTGCAAATTTGAGACCCAATTTAAAATTCTTTTAAAAGCTCCATACAACTCCAAGTCCAATTATTGTTAACTGCATCTTATTCTTGATGTGATTATTTATGACCACTTATAGGGAGTTTCAAGAATCATCCAACCCTGATGTGATCAGCATCAGTGTTGAACTATCTCTCCACCCCAATTTGTGTTCGGCTTCCCATGATCTCATGATAATCAAGTTTCACCTCCCACTTTAATTTCAAACGACAACTAATTCAAGCATGTACCATTTTCTATCTTCTAATCCATCTAGTCGTAATCATTACATCTCCAAGGGTGGAACTATGTCCATCAATCATCTTCCCGATTTATTTTAAATCAAGTTACCTAGGGAATTTAATTCTCACTAGGTTCTACGTTGGTGTCATACCTCTTCATAAATCACAATACTGTATATATACACATATCGATATGTATTTTTTTTTCAAAATATAATACACAATATTACATTTGGTATCATATAAACATATACTGTCGGGGTTTAGTTCCCCGGGAGTTTTTCTACTCCCTTATGCTTATACTTTCTCACACATCCGTTGACACAATAAACACACTTATCACAATGGTATTCGCATCTTCTGTGCGCAGTTACCATAATTAACCCATGAATGTATGCGTATGTTTATGTAACACACACACCAATCATCAAAACAAATTATTTTGTGCTATGCACACCACGTACACTTGTACGGTAACAGACATTAAGTGGTTTTGCGCTCTACCCCCCTTAAAAGGGATTACGCCCACGTAATCAATCACTTAACCACTGGTTTATAACATCCTACCGTCGTGAAGTGTTGTATCTCCACACGGTTTATTATACAATATGTTCTGGTTTGAGGATCTTAGCCATATTGGCGGTTTGGTCCCTAACCAAGAATTCTCCTTGGAGTTTATTTTAACCCTCAACTGGTTTCGATTCTGGCCTGTGAGGCTTTTAGGCATCATTAATTTGCCATTCACTCATGTTCACTACACCCATTTAACACTTGAATTGCTGGCTCACTAGTTTCTACTGCGCGACTCTTGATAATTTAGAGCTTAGCTTGCCCCATATATTATTCTTACTGTATTGTACATCCCCGATTATCACCTTTATCTTGGTAATAATGGTTTCTCAACCGACGCGTGGTATCACTTACCATGAGCGAACTCGGTGAGTTACAAACTTTCTATTCATTTCCATGATAATTTACTGTATTCCACAATGGCTTACTTGATTTCTTCCGACTTACTGTCCGTTGAGTTTGCGCTACTACCTATTGTGTAGTACTCTGTCGGTTATTCCCAACATTGAGGTATATTCCATACCGATGTTTAATAATCGTGTTACTGTAGTCACTTATGTCAACCAAGTACTTTTTGATTGGTACGACCGTGCTTGTCTTGTGCATCGGTTTTATCACATCACAAGTCTTGTCTTTCTATCACATTTAACATTTCTCGAACTTCCTAGCTACCTCACTCGATCATTACTGCACGAGAGCAATACCAAAACACTCAGTCATACAGAGTGCAGAGGCGTAAACTCTTGACAGTAAATCTCTTATGCGATTGCAATAGGAATTCATACTGTTTTTCCCTATCACATAGTATCAACCACTGGCTTATTGCTCAGTCTGTTATCATCACTTACTTGTATGTCCATTGAGTTTCACCCATAACTGGTCTTATTTGCCACATTATTATTTAACAATACTTCTACAACGGTCGCTTACTGCGCACCGTGCTTTACTCATTGCAAACGTTAGCTTACACTGCATCCGTCAATATTAGCTTCCGCCATTACACTGTGTCTTGCCACTTATTTGGCTGACTGTTGAACACGCTATCGTTTTTGAGTCTCTATGCTCCTTGAGCGTCGTTCATTACACATTTAGCATCCCACACCTATGGTGGTTGCTATTTGACTTTTTACTCATCTGATCTCCACAACTGGTACAAATACTCCTTTCCATTTATTCCTACTCACATCATTCCTGGGTAATGACAACGTGGTCAACCCTTAACATATTCCCTGAACTTTGTTCGCATAACTACCGCTGTTGCGGTCTCACATATCACGAGGTATCTCCACTCTTGAAGCAGTGATTCCTTCGCTCACTTACTTACTTATATAACATAAATCTCTGTGGTCAATAACATTTCCTTTACATATTTCACTTGTGGCTTATAAGCCCTATTGCCTCGAGCTCTGCTCATTGTAGGCTGTTCACACGCATTTACTTCCCGTACGTAATACACGGTTTATAGGTTGTATTGGGCTCCATGGTTTATTCCTTTCATGGGATGCCCCTTCCAGGATGTCAGACTTCCTTCTGACGACTTGTGCTTAAATTGGGTATTAGTTGCAACCCTTGCGTTTCAATCATGTTATTTCATTCAACCAATGCTGATCCAAACACCCTTTTAAGGATAGTTCCTGGGTGTTACTAGGTTATGCCATTACATCTGGCTTGCACTTATTGGTACGTTTAATTTACTACCTCGCTCTACGTTTCTTTGTTGGGTTAAATATCTTCTCCAGTGAGATTGATATCTCCTGATAGTTTAAGTGATCCTTCCAGGAGTCTCATCCCGATCATTGCACATTAACGTATCCATAGTAGGCATCTGCCCCACCATAAATGGGCTGGGTACTTACTCCAGCTATTGTGTTCATCCATCCAGATTCTTGAGACATATGCTATGTCTTTACTTACTAACCAGTGCACTTCGCACTTGTTCACCCTTAAACATTTCCTTAAAATAAACTTACTAATTCCTTTAGTCTTCCTTAACTTAACTGGGTTCCTTTACTTCCATCATTCTTGGTAATCCATTGCTCCTGCTTGACTTTTACTTCAGACCGTAGTATGGAGTCGACTACTTCCCGTGTTCCAGACTCCACTCGTATACATACGTGGGGTATCCTACTGATACATTGCTACTTACCCGACTACCCCATAAGAAGGTTTGTCAGGCCCACAAGCTCCTATCGGAGTGCGGTCGTCCCACATTACTGTTGGTACACTCGTAGTGTCCGTCACACGCCTAGGTGAAGTATTCTGTTGTCCACTCCTCTTATATTATCCTGTGATAATATGCATTCCATGCTTCCCGAACTTAATCCAGGGAAGTGTATCCACCGTTGTATTATTATGAACTCAATCCATTCCTCGGGTTGTTACCCTTGGGTTTACCGGTTTCCATCCGGTTATTTTAAAAGTAACTGGGTAAAACTTACCTACTATGTGGCACGGAGGCCTGTGTGGGTCTTCTGGTTTGGTTTAAAGAAAGTTAGAGATAAAATGGGTTTGAAAGAAAATTTGGTTTTGAAAACGGTTTTGAAAATGAATTTAAGTTGAAAGAAAATTCTGTTGGTTTCACAACGTTTTCGCCTTATCCAAGTCTAGCTTCCTGCTGACTGGTGTGTTTCCAAGCACTGAGGTCAGGCTAATAAGCCCTTCCACGGTTATGATAACCCCACTTAACTTCATGGTGCTTTACTGAGTACTTTGTAGTTGCTAAAAAAAATCTCCCACACAACCTTGTTGTAGCAGCACTTGCCATGGCAAGTGCGCCATGCTAACTGGTTATCGGTTCAATACACACTGGTTGCGGTATTGTTTCATCCGCACTAACAGCATGGCCTTGCTGGCCCTTGCTTGATCTTGCAGTCTTAATAACAATCCTCGGGGACTTCTCACTGTCTTCACATGATAACCATTAACTAGGGTGTTTCCCATTTTGGGAGACCCCTTTTTACTTAGTATTGTATCCTCCTCGTACTACGTTGTAGTTCCTTAAACGGTTGGTATACCGTTGGTGTGTTAGTTAACATTGTAGTCCCGTAGACACTCGTCTCGGGTTCTACTACTTCACTTCAACACTGTTGCACGGTTATTGCTTGCAAGCTGGTTGTCTTCGACTGCTTCGCATGTCGACCCAGGGTGCTGGAAATTCCATTCTCTTGTGCATAAGATTCTTCACTTTTCGCTAACAAGAGCGGTTAATATTGTTAAAATGGAGACCGTCTTCGGGATCACACCTTTCGGGATCTACCGTATGACAGGTCCTCCGTACTTACAGGGGTAAATATAAACTGCCAGATCGGGTTTTCCCGAGTAAGAGATGACTCTCATCTCTCTGGCGTTCCTTCCCGAGTTATAAAATAGGGTTTGTGGAGGGCGGGATGGATACTGTAGGTATCCAGTACACACTGGTATTTCCCTAACTAGCGTACTCCTCACGCTATCACTCAACCTTTAACCCAAGGTACTAAACTCTTAACTCGGTACTTCCTAAGCTCGGTATTTCAGTCATCAGAGCGATACTTCGCTCTGATACCACTTTTTGTAACACCCCAACTTCTAACAACACACTTATTAACACATCGCAGCGGAATTCATAACCCAAAACATCACTTAATTCTTTGGTGTTACACGCCGTTAGCCACCCACGTGGCTAACAAGGCTAACATACATACATCGTACCGGTCTGATGGACTAAATTCCCGAGCAACTACACATCAATACCGTTTCATATCCAACATACCATATTCACTTACATTACAACTGTACCGAGTACTTCTCAACTAATGCCGATACAATTTCGGTCTTACTACACCTACAATACTTGCACAAATCTCATGACTACCACATACAAATAACTACCCCGTCCTACTCTCGAACGGCTACCAGCTTCATTGTACCTGAAAAGTAATGGGGGCCCCCAAAGGGGGTCAGCACCTTTGCTGGTATGGTAATCCCGCAGCCCGCATGCTACCGGGCCACGCACAACTAATTGTCGTCTTAGCATGCGGTTGATTTTATTTCAAACATGCACAACTCACATACATAACATGCTTATAAGCAAACATCCATTAATAGGACACATACACAAGGTTAGCACACACAACATAACAACACAATTCACTTAACGACATACACAACTTAATTCCACTCTTCTTAGAGAACATAAACTTTACTTAGGGAGTGCCGGGGTGATATAAGCCCGCGCACAACATACATACATTTTCTTTACTTAAGGGTGGCGGCCTCGTATAGGACCGATCACACCATACACAATTTCCCCCTAGCTCCAATAGTGATGAGATAGGTAAGCCTTGGTTAAGCTTGTGGGTAACAGAGAGGGAGTCGAAGCAACATAGGCGTCAACACCCTAACAACATTACACATAATTTCCCTCCTAGCCCGATATGGAGGTCGGGTAGGTAAGCTTTGGCTAAGCTAATGGGAGGTCGAAATCCAATGAAGGAAAACAACCCTTAACATAACAGGATGGGAGTTAATTCACATATATGTATTAACTCCCAAACATACGCGCGCGACCGGCACACACCGGATTCCTCTCCATACATAACATACACTTATTAGTTAGAGGTTCCCTTATGGAACTTATCACATACATACATCACATAGTGTTACTAACTCGGTTAGACACGTAAGGGGAGTATTATCCCTTTTTAACAAACATGGATATCGGTATCCGATAACAACAACAACATACCAAACAACTCACATACATCACACATAATTACAACATATACTAACGCACTGATAGCCGTGGTTAGGACGTTCCCATGGGTTGGGACGTTTATTCCGCATACCGAACTCTTATGTGAACCTAAGGTCGGTTATCTATTATTTAACACATAACTAAGGTTAAGCGGTATCGGAATTAATTACGCCACAATAATGAATTACTGTAAACTCATTTCATGCTTTATCTTGCAAGGTGGCAAACACACAGAAAAACACATTGGCATACAAGCCGGTGTAATCCGGTAGGACACAGGTTGCAAGAAAACCATACCTGTCACCGTGGGAAATTACTTTACCGGTGTTCTCACGTTCCTCGGTTCACACTTGTTCTTCATGTCATACTCTTGAACCACTATTTACATGTCAAATGGTTCAATCAATATTGAGGTGTTACGGTAGGTACATAATTACTACTCCCGTACTTACCCCTTTATCCCGTTATTTCGGTTTAACTTTGTGTACTTAAACTCACAATTTTCTCAATCATTTCCAACATTTGTTTATACTTCCAATGGCCTTTAAAACTCACCAAACAAGGCCTAATCAACATCTAAAACCATTATCATTCACTTCCCCATCATAACAACACTTAATAACACTCTCTGGTGCATTTTTAGGGTGGTCCGGGTTTGTGTCCGAGTTTACAAACCCGGACCACACCGTCGGAAAACATTCTGTCCAATTTCTCACCTGGTCCGGGTTTGTATCCGGGTTTACAAACCCGGACCACCTTCAGACTTTGCTCTCTGGCATGTTTCTGGGGTGTTCCGGGTTTAGGTTCTGGTTGCAAACCCGGAACACTCCAGTATTAGTCCAGAACATTATTTTTTTGCCACTTTTCAACCTCCAAACCAAGCCTAACCTTCTCCTAATGTTTCTACATAATTCCTAACATGTTTTTAACACTTGTTTGGCACCTTAAACCTCTCTAACACCTTGTCTAAATCATCACCCAACTCTTGGTTATCTTCACCCAAATTTCCACACTTATCCTGTTATAAGTGCTAAAACTTAGTTCTCTTAAGTGTTTGCTACAGATTTTCCCCAACACTCTCACCCACTTATTAGTCCAAGAATAATGCAACATTCCCCCCTTAGAGTTCACTCATCTCCCATTTCCATTTATCTAGTTATCAACAGAGTTTTCATACTAAGTTTTTCCTCTAGGTGGGAATGCATTTAAACCATTAAATTCCTGCACGAATTTTGACATGACCTCCCCATAATTTTACCATATTCCCACACATTATTTAGCCCTCAAACACTCAAATCCACAACTCATCCAAAAACACCAAACCACACTTAAATCTCATCATTTCCACATAATAGCACCCAATATACATAACCCTTAAAAGCTTGGCTCTTAGGCCCTTAAACAACATAAATTTAAACACTGAATTTCCTCATATTATTCGCAACACCTGCATTTCACTGAACATTTATATTTGCACCAAAACAACAAATTTTCCTTAAACACCACACAAGCTTAAGGTGAGTTATTTATCTTGGATTTTCTTCCAAAACTTTCCCATCCCAAGTTCTACAATAATCAAACAAGCATCAAGGTGAGTTTCTTACCTTAATCTCACAAATTCTCCTTTCCTTTACCAATCTCCTCTTCCTCCCTCTCTTGATCAAAATCGGCCATATGGGAATGGAGTTTCCAAACTCCATCCCAACATTCAATAAACACAAAAATGGATTCAATTAACCATTTAAACCCTTAGGAGATGCTAAATCAATTTAAGGGTTAATACACAAGGTTAGGGTTTACCTTTTTGGAACCTTTTAAGAGAGACTTTCACCCTTGAATCAAAAGGGACATTCCACCACCATTGGAGGGTTGAAATGAAGCTCAAAAACAAGAAGAAAACAAGGTATCAAAGAGGGTAAAAATCGGCCAACACCATGGGTGGAGAAAAATGAGGTTTTTCTTGGAGATTTTTACCTTGTTTGAAAGAGGAGACTTCAAGCTTCAAGATGGTGTGCTTTACTCCTCAAATGGCCAAAACCCATGGAGACGAAGTTCTTCATTTTCGAATTTTGAAAAGAGGGAATGATAGAGGGTGATGAGAGGAAGAAGAATATGTGATTATTTTTGTGATTGGAGCTTGTATGAAGCTTGGGCATGGCATTGAAGTTGAAGTAGCCATTGGAGAAGAAGAGGAAATCGGCTGGCACCAGAGGGGAGGAGAAAAAAAACGTTGGAAGAAGAAGAAAGAGAGGAAAGAGAAAAGGAAAAGAGAAAGTGAGGGAGGAGAGAGAGGGTGGGGGTACCTTTTTACTTTTTGCCTTTTGACTTATTTAATTAGTTAACTAGTCATGTGTGAGGGGCTGTCTACATTAATAAAACCGGCCCACATAACTGTTACAGGCTGGAGCGTTTTTTGTCTTTTACAGAAAACGCTCGTTTATTTACCCGGTTTGACACTATTCACTAACCGGGCCTGTTTTCCGGAATTTTCTTGTTTATTTAATTTGAATGGTTATTATACTCCCATTAATATTTATTTATAGTTATATGATCAACTATAATTTTTTACGGGGTCATTGACTGTTTAAAGTCACGTTTTCGGGTTTTCTCGAAAAACGCGCTTTTGACTCCGTTACCGTTTTAACGCATTATTTGGATCCGTTTTCTTCCGGAATTTTTCCCACATATTCTTAGTATGTAATTAGGGTATAAAAAATAATTTATAACCCTAGTGAAGGTTATATGCCTCCTAAAATAATTAAAACGCGTTTTCACGTTTTGTGACTTTTACGCATTTTATTTTCTCTTTGGTTTTTATTTCTTCACCAATGATCTTAAGGACTTAATTAGCCTTAGAAAATAATAATCACATATTTAATTAACATATTAAGGTTTGGGGTATTTCAAAACTGAACCACTCCATGACGGCTGAATGCCTTCGACCAATGTCCAATGTTGACACATGGTAGATTACGTGGGCGTAATCCCTTTTAAGGGGGGTAGAGCGAAAACCGCGAAATGTATATTTTACGTGATAGGTGCGTAAACTACAATGCGCATAGCGCAAGAGAATTCGTTTTGATGGTTGATACTTATGTTACATAAACATTTGTATTCACTCATCGTGTAATTGTGGTAATTTGGGAAGTAAGTATAGGAAAAGGAGTAGAGAAACTCCAGGGTAATGAGAAACCCGATTGGTAATAGTATGAAGAATGAGTATGTATGGGAGACTTCAGGAGTATAAATCAGTACGGAACCGATGTATGTAATGAGTATAAATCGGTATACAACCGACGTATGTAATGAGTATGAATCGGTGTACGACCGATGTATTTTATGAGTATAAATTGGAGTATAGTAAACTAATGGGATATTACACCCATGAATTTCTTAAGTATAGTAGTTGGAGAGGATGCAGTAATAATTGATGAGATGATTAGTGTAACACCCCAACTACTAACAATACACTTAACAACACCTTGCAGCGGAATTCATAACTCACAACATCACTTAACTCTTTGGTGTTACACGCCGTTAGCCACCCACGTGGCTAACAAGGCTAACATACATACATTGTACCGGTCTGATGGACTAAACTCCCGAGCAACTACACATAAATCCCGTTCCATGTCCAACAATCCTCATACCCTTACATTACAGCTGTACCGAGTAATTACCAACTAACGCCGATACATTTTCGGTCTTACTACTCCTATAATACATCCACAATTCTCATGACTACCACATACAAACACTACCCCGTCCTACTCTCGAACGGCTTCCAGTTCCTTGTACCTGAAAAGTATGGGAGCCCCCAAAGGGGGTCAGCACCTTTGCTGGTATGGTAATCCCGCAGCCCGCATGCTACCGGACCACACACAACTATTTGTCGTTTAGCATGCGGTTGATTTATTTCAAACATGCACAAACTCACACATATCATGCTTATAAGCAAACAATCATTAATAGGGCACAAACATAAATTAACACACACACACTCAATAACAACATCTTCACTTAATAACATACTCAACTTAATTTCTCTCCTCTGAGAGGATAAACTTTACTTAGGGAATGCCGGGGTGATATAAGCCCGAGCACAACACACATACATTTCCTTTACTTGAGTGGCGGCCTCATATAGGACCGATCACAACATACATAATTTCCCCCTAACTCCAATAGTGATGAGGTAGGTAAGCCTTGGTTAAGCTTGTGGGTGGTTGTAATTCCAGGAGGAAGAACAACCGTAACATATCAAAGAGGGAGTCGAAGCGAACTTAAGCTTCAACACCCTACCAACATTATACATGATTTCCCTCTTAGCCCGATGTGGGGGTCGGGTAGGTAAGCTTTGGCTAAGCTAGTGGGAGGTCGAATTCCAATGAAGGAAGACAACCCTAACATAACAGGATGGGAGTTAATTCACATATATATTAACTCCCAAACAATACGCGCGACCGGGACACCCGGATTCCTCTCCATACATAACATATACTTATTAGTTAGAGGTTCCCTTATGGAACTTATCACATACATACATCACATAGTGTTACTACTCGGTTAGACACATAGGGGAGTAAGATCCCTTTTTAACAAACATGAATAACTGTATCCAATAACAACAACAACATATCCAACAAGTCACATACATCACCCATAATAACAACATACACTAATGCACGGATAGCCGTAGTTAGAACGCTCCCATGGGTTGGGACGTTTATTCCGAATACCGATCTCTTATGTGAACCTAAAGTCGGTTAACTATTATTTAACACATAACTAAGGTTAAGCGGTATCGGAATTAATTACGCCACAATAATGAATTACTGTAAACTCATTTCATGTTTTATTTGCAAGGTGGCAAACACACAGAAAAACACATTGGCACAAGCCGGTGTAATCCGGTAGGACACAGGTTGCAAGAAAACCATACCTTGGTCCTTGCTGCGTACGAGTCCCGCCAACGTTGCTCCTAGACATGATTAATAATGTCGGTTAATTTATTCACTTAACTTCAAGCTTGCTAAGTGTTTTACATGATTACATGACATGTTTTAAATGCCTAGACTTACCCTAGATTACCTTCATTATACCCCCTAGGTTAACTACATTTATCGTTTTCTTTTCAATTTTTTTTTTGTAGGTTTTTGGTCTGTCCGACCCACCGTCCGACCCACCACTGGGTCAGACCCTTCCAGTAACCTTCGGGTCTGAAAACCTATACCTTGTCCGACCCATGTCCGACCCAACCTTCTGGGTCGGACCATTCCAGAAACATTACCGTTTTTTAACCTCTCCCGTCCGACCCATGTCCGACCCAACCTTCTGGGTCGGACCATTACAGAAGCATATCCGTTCTTTAATTCTCTCCCGTCCAACCCATGTCCGACCCAACCGTTTGGGTCGGACCATTACAGAAACATTTACGGGTGACCAAACAGAGGCCGTCCGACCCAACTGTGGGTCAGACCCCTGGGTCGGACGCCACCAGAATTTGCCCAAATTGTCCAATCTTTTTCCAAACTTCTCCTTAAGCCTCCTAATGTGTTCTAAATCATTTGGCATATTTACCCTTCATACAACAACCACAAAACTCAATTTATAACTCCACAAACACTTACAATTTCTTACCAAAATCCCTAACACTTATAATGTTTCTCTTTAGTTCCTCTAAGTGGTGTTTCATAATTATGAAACCACTATGCCAAAGTGTTTCCCCACCATCATGCTACAGATTTTGCACTCTCTTATCTCCATTATTTATCCACCATTACAAGTCCAACACTCCACTCTATCAACATCAACAACCCAATTCAATACCTAAGTCTCTCATCCATCAATCCATCATCAAGCACTCATTTCCATTAAATTTTGCCATAACCTCCCCATAAACTTTACATCTCCATTTCATCAATATACACTTCTCATCCCTAATCTAGCCACACCCTTTCAAGGGTCCTAACAGCATATTACAAATCCTCGAATCTCATCAACAACAACATAACCACCAAAAATCCCATAATCTCACTAACCACATTTATCAATCACAAACTCACAATAATTGGCTCTTAAGGCCCTCAATTCAACATTAGTTCACAAACCTCACCAACACCAACTAAACACATTTCAACATGGATTTCAACTCACAATTTCGGTTTCATTAAATTGTTTACCCATCCCAAACACTTAAACAATTTATAACAAGGTTTAAGGTAGTTTTCTTACCTTAATTTTACAAGTCCCTTAAATTCTCCTCTTGCTCCTCATCTTCTCCAAAAATCGGTCCAGAGGGTATGGAGTTTCCAAACTCCATCCCAACATCCAAGAACGCACAAAACACACTAAATTAATTATCTAAACCCTTGGAATATCTCAATTCAATAAAAGGGCTAGAACACAAAGTTAGGGTTTACCTTTTTGGAGTTTTTAAGAGGGATTCTCACCCTTGAATCAAGAAGGAAATTACTCCACCATTGAAGGGTCAATTTGGAGCTCAAGAACAAAAGAAAAACAAGGTATCAAAATGGTGAAAAATCGATTACACCAAGAGATGAAGGAAAAATGAGTTTTTCTTGGAAATTTTTACCTTAGAAGAAAGAGGAGACTCCAAGCTTCTCATTGGTGCCATTTTCTCCTCAAATGGTGAAAACCCATGGAGGTCAACTTCATCCTTTTGGAATTTTGAAAAGAGGGATGATAGAGGAAGATGAGAGGAAGGAGAATATGTGATTTGTTTTTGATTGGAGCTCAAAGGAGCTTGGGCTTGAGGTTGAACATGGAGTAGCCATGGGAGGCTTCAAAGTCGTTCAACCAACAGAGAGGGAGAAGGGAAACCGGTGGAGGAAGAAGAGAGGAGAGAGGAGAGAGAGGGAAAAAGAAAATAAAGGAGGAGAGAGAGTTGGGTGGGGTATTTGTGCCCCTTTATTATTTTGGCTCTCTCTTGACTTAATTAATTAGCTAACTAGTCTTGTGTGAGTGGGCTGTCTACATTAATAAAATCGGCCCACTAATTTAAACATGCTGGAGCGTTTCTGTTAACGTTTTTCGGTTTTAACAGAAACGCTCGTTTATTCACCCGGTTTAGCACTATTCACTAACCGGGACCGTTTTCCGGAATTTTCTCATTCCTTTAATTTTAATGGTTATTATACTCCCATTAATGTTTAATTATTGTTAAAATCAACTATTATTTTTACGGGGTCATTTAACTGTTTAAATCACGTTTTCGGATTTTCTCGAAAAACGCGTTTTAGGACTCCGTTAGCGTTTTTACGCATGGTTTGAATCCGTTTTCTTCCGGAATTTTCCCACATGTTATTAATGTGTAATTAAGGTATAAAATATATTTATCACTCTAACGAAGGTTATGTACCTCCTAAAATAATTAAATACGCGTTTCCGTTTTGTGACTTTTACGCATTTTCTTTTCTTTTTGGTTTTTATTTCTTCACCAATATCTTAAGGACTTAATTAGCCTTAGAAAATTATAATTACATAGTTAATTAACATATTTTTGGGGTATTTCAATCTACCCCCCTTAAAAGAACTTCGTCCTCGAAGTTCACACTTCCCTAGCATCATTTGAATTAGAACACCGGGATTACTTGCAACATAAACTCCATAACAAACATACTTTACATTACAACCCTCGGACTTGACGGTCCGGGTAACACATCCACATCCATATATATTAACATACTTACATAGTAATCTCGGACTTGATGATCCGGCTACCTTAACAACATTTGCACATGTATAACAACCCTTTGACTCTTGGTCTGGGTAACATAACAACATTTAGACTCGTGGTCTTGATACACAACATCCTTTAGACACATAGGTCTTGACAACATAACACTTTCGGAATTCAATCACATTAGGACTCAAGGTCCAAAATAATAATTATTACACATACCACACAACATGTCATAGCATGTATATCAACCAGAAATTCCTTTTCCATCTCTTCATGGGTTCGAGACCCATGTTGAGTACATATACACTGTGATCCCGCAGAACCGGTCGCGATGGACACTCTGGTCCCCGTTCCTTTGGGAGATCAAAACAATTGCATACATCTTTAAAATATACTTCTCATGTCACCGGTCCTAAGACAAAGGCTCATACGTCCTCAGTTCGTGAGCAAGTAGTAGGAAAATACCCTCTACGAGGTTAAGTATAACGAAATCCTTTGTTGGAAGGATCTTAATCGAAAATCCTTTACGAGGTCACATAAAAGTAGTCCTTCCTTTGAAAATACCGTTTAAGAATCTTAAAAAATATTAATTGATGTCTTGAAAATACCAATTGAGAATTTGAAACCCAATTTTAAAATTCTTTTGAAAATTCAATACAACTCCAAGTCCAATTATTTTTAACTGCATGTTATTCTTGCTGTGATTATTTGTGACCACTTATAGGGAGTTTCAAGAATCATCCAACCCTGATGTGATCAGCATCAGTGTTGAACTATCTCTCCACCCCAATTTGTGTTCGGCTTCCCTTGATCTCATGATAATCAAGTTTCACCTCCCACTTCAATTTCAAACAACAACTAATTCAAGCATGTACCATCTTCTATCTTCTAATCCATCTAGTCATAATCATTACATCTCCAAGGGTGGAACTATGTCCATCAATCATCTTCCAGATTTATTTTAAATCAAGTTACCTAGGGAATTTAATTCTCACTAGGTTCTACGTTGGTGTCATACCTCTTCATAAATCACAATACTATATGTATACATATATCCATATATATATATATTTTTATCAAAATATAATACACAATGTTACATTTGGTATCTTATGAACATGCACTGTCGGGGTTTTAGTCCCCCGGGAGTTTTTTCTACTCCCTTATACTTATACTTTCACACACATTTGTTGACACAGTAAACACACTTATCGCAAGGGTATTCGCATCTTCCGTGCGTAATTACCACAATTAACCATGAATGAATGTGTATGTTTATGTAACACACACACCAATCATCAAAACAAATCATTTTGTGCTATGCACATCATAGTTCACGTACACTTGTACGGTAAAACACACTAACGGTTTTGCGCTCTACCCCCCTTAAAAGGGATTACGCCCACGTAATCAATCAGTTAATCACTGGTTTAGAACATTCTACCGTCGTGAAGTGTTTTAACTCCACGCGGTTTATTATACGCTGTGTTCTGGTTTGAGGATCTTAGCCATGTTGGCGGTTTAGTCCCTAACCAAGAATTCTCACTAGAGTTTATTTTAACTCTTAACTGGTTTCGATTCTGGCCTGTGAGACTATAGGCGTTAATAATTAGCCATCCACTCATGTTCACTGCACGCATTCCACATTTGAATCGCTGGCTCACTAGTCTCTGCTGCGCGACTCTTTATAATTTAGAGCTTAGTTTGCCCCATACATTATTCGTACTGTATTGTACGTCCTCGATTATCACCTTTATCTTGGTAATAACGGTTTCTCAACCGACGCGTGGTATTTCTTACCGTGAGCGAATTCGGTGAGTTACAAACTTTCTATTCATCTTCATGATAATTTACTGTATGTATTGCTATGTATTTCACAGTGTTTAACTTGACTACTTCCGACTTATTGTCGGTTGGGTTTGAGCTACTACGTATTGTGTAGTACTCTGCTGGTTATTTCCAACACTTGAGGTATATTCCATACCGATATTTAATAATCGTGTTACTGGAGTCACTTATGCCAGCCAAGTACCTTCTGATTGGTACGACCGTGCTTGTCTTATGCATCGGTTTTATCACACCATGAGTCTTGTTCTTCTATCACATTTAACATTTGCCAAACTTCCTAGCTATCTCACTCGATCATTACCGCGCAAGCGCAATACCAAAACACTCAGTCATACAGAGTGCAGAGGCGTAAACTCTTGACAGTAAGTCTCTTATGAGATAGCAATAGGAATTCATACTGTTCCTTATCACGTAGCATCAACTACTGGCGTATTGTTCAGTCTGTCTATCATCACGTACTTGTATGTCCATTGAGTTTCACCCGTAACTGGTCTTATTTGCCACATTATTATTTAACACTACTTCTGCAACGGTCGCTTACTGCGCTCCGTGCGGTTACTCATTGTATAACATTAACTTACACGGCATCCGCTATTATATTAGCTTCTGCCATTGCACTGTGTTTCGCCACTATTTGGCTGGTTGTTGAATACGCTATTCTTCGAGTCTTTCTGCTCCTTGAGCGTTGTTCATTACACATTTAGCATCCCACACCCATGGCGGTTGCTATTCGACTCTTTACTCCGCAACTGGTACAAACACTTCTTTTCGATTTACTCCTACTCACATCATTCTTGGGTAATGACAACATGGTCAACCTTTAACATATTCCCTGAACTCTGTTCACATAACTACCGCTGTTGCGGTCTCACATATCAAGAGGTATCCCCCACTCTTAAAGCAGTGGTTCGTTATCCACTTTATTTACTTATAAACATAGACTTCCGTAATTAACAACATTTTACTTAACATATTCCATTTATGGCTTCTAGGCCTTATTGCCTCGAGCTCTACTCACTGTAGGCTGTCCACACACATTTACTTTTCGAACAATATTTGCATTGAGCCCCATGACAAGGTCGTCGTTCCTTCCATGGTATGCTCCTTCAAGGATGTCAGACTTCGTCCTGACGACTTATGTTTAAACTGGGTGTTAGTTTCAACCCTTGCGTTTCTGCCACGTTATTCGTTCAACCATTGTTGACCCAAACACCCTTTTAAGGATAGTTCCTGGGTGTTACTAGGTCATGCCATTATATCCGGCTCGCACTATTGTACGTTTCATCAACTACATTGCTTCGCGTTCCTGGCTGATTCATTATCTTCTTCAGTGAGATTGATATCTCGAGTGATCATCTCGGGAGTCATCCCGTTCATCGCACATCACCGTATCCATAGTAGGCATCTGCCTCACCATATTTAGGCTGGGTACTTACTCCAGCTATATGTTTCGTCCTTCAGGTTCCTTATGACCTATTCCATGTTTTCACTTACCAACCAGTGCGCTCCGCACTTGTTCACCTTTAAACATTTCCTTAAAATGAATTTACTGATTCTCTTAGTCTCGTTGACTTAACTGGGTTCCTTTACTTCCACCATTCTTGGTAACTCATTCTCTTGCTTGACTTTTACTTCGGACCGTAGTATGGAGTCGACTACTTCCCGTGTTCCAGACTCTACTCGTATACATACGTGGGGTACCCTACTGATACATTGCTACTTACCCGATTAACCTATAAGGAGGTTTGTCAGGCCCACAAGCTCCTACCGGAGTGCGGTCGTCCCACATTACTGTTGGTACACTCGTAGTGTCCGTCACACACTAGGTGAAGTATTCTGTTGTCAACTCCTCTTATATTATCCTGTGATAATATGCATTCCATGCTTCCCGAACTTAATCAAGGGAAATGTATCCACTGTTGTATTATTATGAACTCAATCCATTCCTTGGGTTGTTACCCTTGGGTTTACCGGTTTCCATCCGGTTGTTTAAAAGTAACTGGGTAAAACTTACCTACCATGTGGCACTGAGGCCCGTGTAGGTCTTCTGGTTTAGTTTAAAGAAAAGAAGAATTGAAATAAGGTGGGTTTGAAAGAAAATTTGGTTTTGAAAACGGTTTTGAAAATGATTTTGGTTGAAAGAAAAATTTCTCCTGGTTTCACATCGTTTCTTGCCTTCCAAGTCTAGCTTCTTGCTGACTGGTGTATTTCCAAGTACAAAGGTCAGGCTATTAAGCCCTTCCACAGCTATGATGATCTCGCTTAACTTCATGGTACTTTACTAAGTACCGGTAGTTGTTTAAAATTTCCGCATCTCCTTGTAATAGCAGCACTTGCCATGGCAAGTGCGCCATGCAATCTGGTTATTGGTTCAACGCACATTGGTTGCGGCATTGCCTTCGCCCGTTCTAACATCAGTGGCCTTGCTGGCCCTTACTTGATCTTACAGTCTTAACAACAAATCTTCGGGGTACTTCTCGCTGTCTTCACATGATGACCATTAACTAGGGTGTTTCCCATTCTGGGAGATCCCCTTTCACTTAGTATTGTATCCTCCTCGCACTACATCGTAGTTCTTGATCGGTTGGTACCGTTGGTGTGTTAGTCAACATTGTAGTCCCGTAGACACTCGTCTCGGGTTCTACTACTTCTTCCTCCACTGTTGCACGTGCGTTGCAAGCTGGTTGTCCTCGACTGCTCCATGTCGACCCAGGGTGCTGGAAATTCCATTCTCTTGTGCATAAGATTCTTCACTTTTCGCTAACAAGAGCGGTTAATATTGTTAAAATGGAGACCGTCTTCGGGATCATACCTTTCGGGATCTACCGTATGACAGGTCCCCGTACTTACAGGGGTAAATATCAACTGCCAGATCGGGTTTTCCCGAGTAAGAGAGACTCATCTCTCTGGCGTTCTTTCCAAGTTATATAATAGGGTTTGTAGGGCGGGATGGATACTGTAGGTATCCAGTACACACTGGTATTTCCCTAACTAGCGTACTTCTCACGCTATCACTCAACCCTTAACCCATAGTACTAAACTCTTAACTCGGTACTTCCTAAGCTCGGTATTCCAGTCATCAGAGCGATACTTCGCTCTGATACCACTTTTTGTAACACCCCAACTACTAACAATACACTTAACAACCCTTGCAGCGGAATTCATAACTCACAACATCACTTAACTCTTTGGTGTTACACGCCGTTAGCCACCCACGTGGCTAACAAGGCTAACATACATACATTGTACCGGTCTGATGGACTAAACTCCCGAGCAACTACACATAAATCCCGTTCCATGTCCAACAATCCTCATACCTTACATTACAGCTGTACCGAGTAATTACCAACTAACGCCGATACATTTTCGGTCTTACTACTCCTATAATACATCCACAATTCTCATGACTACCACATACAAACACTACCCCATCCTACTCTCGAACGGCTTCCAGTTCCTTGTACCTGAAAAGTATGGGAGCCCCCAAAGGGGGTCAGCACCTTTGCTGGTATGGTAATCCCGCAGCCCGCATGCTACCGGGCCACGCACAACTATTTGTCGTCTTAGCATGCGGTTGATTTATTTCAAACATGCACAAACTCACACACATATCATGCTTATAAGCAAACAATCATTAATAGGGCACAAACACAAATTAACCCACACACTCAATAACAACATTCTTCACTTAATAACATACTCAACTTAATTTCTCTCCTCTGAGAGGATATAACTTTACTTAGGGAATGCCGGGGTGATATAAGCCCGAGCACAACACACATACATTTCCTTTACTTGAGTGGCGGCCTCATATAGGACCGATCACAACATAATTTCCCCCTAACTCCAATAGTGATGAGGTAGGTAAGCCTTGGTTAAGCTTGTGGGTGGTTGTAATTCCAGGAGGAAGAACAACCGTAACATATCAAAGAGGGAGTCGAAGCGAACTTAAGCTTCAACACCCTACCAACATTATACATGATTTCCCTCCTAGCCCGATGTGGGGTCGGGTAGGTAAGCTTTGGCTAAGCTAGTGGGAGGTCGAATTCCAATGAAGGAAGACAACCCTAACATAACAGGATGAGAGTTAATTCACATATATATTAACTCCCAAACAATACGCGTGACCGGGACACCCGGATTCCTCTCCATACATAACATATACTTATTAGTTAGAGGTTCCCTTATGGAACTTATCACATACATACATCACATAGTGTTACTACTCGGTTAGACACATAGGGGGAGTAAGATCCCTTTTTAACAAACATGAATAACTGTATCCAATAACAACAACAACATATCCAACAAGTCACATACATCACCCATAATAACAACATACACTAACGCACGGATAGCCGTAGTTAGAACGCTCCCATGGGTTGGGACGTTTATTCCGAATACCGATCTCTTATGTGAACCTAAAGTCGGTTAACTATTATTTAACACATAACTAAGGTTAAGCGGTATCGGAATTAATTACACCACAATAATGAATTACTGTAAACTCATTTCATGCTTTATCTTACAAGGTGGCAAACACACAGAAAAACACATTGGCATACTGTAGACCCCAAAATTCTCACCCCATAAAGCAAATTCCGAAATAATAAGAGGGGTCGTTGCCTTTCTTTTTCAAAACATATTAGCGTGCGTGCTAAGACGAAACCATCATTTTATAATCTTTTTCAAAGCATTTCAGAAAAAAAACAATTCTTCAAAAATGAATTTCCAACGACAGTCCAGTTTCAAGGTCGTCCCCTTTTGTTTATTCACTTATTTTACTATCTTATTTTGTTTTGTTTATATTCTATTTAATTATTTTATTTTATTTTTATTCATCTATCCACTTTTTCTTATATTTTATTTTATTCTACTATTAGCATTAGTATTTGTATTTTCATTTCTATTTATACACACTCATTTTAATTTTTCAAACCCAATTCACACCTGGTTCTAACCCAATTCCTTAAATCCACTCTATTTTCAGCCCATGATTTCAAGAAGCCCACCCAAGCCCTACTATTCTTCTATAGAAACACACAGATCCCCAAAACCCTAAGGGGGGGGGCTCGCTCATTCTCCTCGGTGTGGTCGTCAACACCCAGACTGACCGTCTTCTATCCTCCTTCAACGGTATTCTCACCTCTAGCCACCACCCTCTTCCCCGGTCGATTCCCTCTCGATGGTTATGGTGGACTCACCGTCAATTCTCATCCCCTTTCACTCATTCTTTGAAATCGTAAGGAAAATCATCCCACCGTAGAAGGACACAAACTGCTCCTCATTCTCCATCGATTTCGAGAGGTCACTCACATCGATCGACTTCTATTCTTTATCTGGAGTTTGATCCGACACCACCTAAGCATGTGCTAGTCCAATTCGAGAGAACTATCTCCATCCTCTCTTTGTTCTTCCTCTTTGGAACCGGGAACTAGCGACGAAGGAACATACACGTTCTGTACATCTCCCCGATATTTTCTCGCGTCCGTGCCTTCTTCATTCTCCTCTTGTGTTTGCTGGCAAGCGAAGGGTGTTCACAATCTCTTCATTCTCTGTATTTTCCTTGTGTCGGTGCTCAAATGCATCTCACACGCCAGATTGAAGGCAGGAACGAAACCCACCTCGTCTTCTTCTTGTCGCAGCTCAACAAATTTTCTGTCCCTAAGAAATCGATGCCCCCCACCCGGATGAATCGACGACACTCGTTCCCGGCCTTTCGAGTTGTCATCGATCTCAACATCCGCCTCTATTATGCTAATAAACCGTACTGGACCCCGACCTCGTTGCCGGTATCGCACTCCCCTCCGGCCTTGGGTGAATTACCAGTGACATCCGACAACGTTGGTGTAGGTTCCGCCTCCGGTGAGATTTTTCGGTGATTCATGTTTAAAGCGATGCAAGCCCAGATTATTTTGTAATGTCTGCCCGTTTCCAGTGTTTCTTGTTTCTAGGTTTTCAGTTGGTAGTATGCTCGGACCTATCTTTTGTTGGGTGCCTCATACATCTTCTGAAATGGATGTTAGTTCTTTATCTGGTTTGATAGATTTTAGGCATGAGAACACGATTAATGCTATGTCATCACAAGGTACTGACAAATCATTGCTTGTCGATCGTTCCTGGAAGCCCTCGCAGATTTCAATCGACTGTTTCTGTTGAATGTATGTTCTTTGTGTTTCAAGAATTCAGTCGGTTACATCCCTGAGCTTCGGCGTGTAATTGGTATGGACCAAATTTTTTGTTACCTGCATTTGGGCTTAACAAACCTTGGACCTATCGATGGGTCTGTCCATCTTATTTACTTGCTCTTGACTTTGGCAAAACTCTGCGTCTAATTCATTTCGGTATGGCAAGTGTATTTGGATCCGATTGCATTTGGGCCTCGCTACTTTTTTTCGGCCTTTATGAGAATATGGGGGCCCAGTTGGTGTCTTGGATCACGTTTCCTTCGGACTACTAATACTTTGGATCTTCATTGTCGATGCCTGAATTTTCTTTTGGGTCCTAGCCTTGTTCCTCGGTTTCCTGGTATTAGTGATTACTCGTGAGATATATTCACGAGAGAAATTTGCTGGCTCTGCCTACTTTCGTGTCTCTGTTTAATGTTTTCTCATTTAGGCATGGGAAACTCGTTTGAGATCACTCTTACTGCTGATGGTGGAAGTTAATTTGTTTGGTTAGACGATAACTCCTAAACTTGGTTTGAACCGTTGCCTACGGCATTTGATACCAAACCTATCTGATTCTGTCTTGTTTGAGGTGTTTATGCCAGGTTAAGAGGCCCGGCTGGTTTTGTTACCTCACGCGAGACTTAGTTTGAGATTGAACTCTCCACTGTTATTTCGGTTCGGTATCTACTATGTGTACCGTTATTGCTGATGGTGCTTGACCTTTTGTATTCGACACATTAAAGAATCTTGCAATACTTGCGGTTGAAATTGCCCTTCACGCCATATTCTTAATCCAACTTGCTCTGATTTCATGCTTCTGTTGAGGTACCCTGCTGGATCGGTGCTATTTTTGGGCTTGGAATAGATCTATAGACTGAGGCATGCGCATGTGAACTGGTTTGACTCTGAACTGGCTTTGGGTCTTGCAATCACCTGAGTGGCGCTCGCTGGACTTGCGGATTTACTTTGGATCATGCAAACTGACTATACCTTCGGCGCTTTGGGGCTTGCCTTCTTTGGGTTTGGAGATTCTATGATTCAACCCTTTACTATAATTCCAGCATTTGATATTTAATTGCTCCTTGCGCATTGATTTTGGTTTGGAAATTAAGTTGAAACTAGCATTACTTGACCCTTTCGCTTAGATAAGAACATGAATTGAGTGATAGTTGTCCGAATATTATAATTGTTTAGACAAATCAATCATTGGCCGGATGGTCCGTATTAATTCCTCATCTTAGAGGGAAATGATATAAACCCTTCTAGGTATGATCCCACATGACTCACAACTTCATCCCTTTGATACTACACTTCGGTTTGAGTCATAATCTAAGATGACAATTAATTTGAGTAGCAACCCCGATGCTTGATTTATCTTACAATCCTTAGCATTTGTTGGCAGCTTGAAACTCTTTTCTATGTTTTCGGTTGGGGTGTGGGAGATGATTTGATTGCCCCCTCTCCTCCCATTGAGAGGGGCCGTATGATCCCATTGCACACACCCTAACCCTCTTACATTTCATTACTAATTAATCTCGTGTCTCTTTGTTTGTGTTCCCTGGCATGTACGTATTGCTTGAGAAATGAGGAACTGCTCGGAGATTAAGGAGACGGACCTTGGCTAGGACTACCGGGGTTCTCCCTTCAAATGCGAAAAACGGTTGGTGTATCTCTTTGGATCCCCTTCAGCTCGAGTGAGGCGGCGTCGATGCGACCCCCCATAGCAGCTCTTTTAATTCAGCATTTTAATTAACACTTTAATTTTGTTATCATGAGTTGTAATTTGTCTATTAGTTGTGCTACCTAGCTTTGTCTTGGATGTCATAATTTTCTGTATTTGTCGGCTTGATCATTCTTTTACTCTGTCTATGTTTCGTACATATTTGTGAATGCTTGTTTATAAATGTTCGGTTCTATTATACATTGGATGTTTTATTTGTTAGTTTCGTCTTATAACCTGCTAGATTGGTTTAGCACCTGTAGCCATAGAATAGCCTTTAGGTCTACCCTTATTTATGGACATTTCAAGTCCAGTTTAGAAAAGCTTCTAGGTTTGGGGATGTTTCTCACTCAAACTGGCCGTAGAGTCTGGTCGGTGGGAATGCCCTTCCTTTATAAAATTTTCCAAACAATCCATAATTGTCAGAATAAAACCCACAATCAATGATTCGTTTCAACCAATAAAAATCCAATTCAAAACCCAAAACTCAATTCCAAATTCAACCCAAAAAGTCAATTTCAAATCGATTTCTCTCATCGAATACTCCTCAAAATCAATCTTTCACACTCTCTCATCAAACACTCTTTCAAAATCAATCCTTCTGACTCATCAAACACCCTTTAAATCGATCTTTCTGACATCAAATACATTTCAAAAGCAATCATTCTCACACTCACTCATCAAACATTCTTCATATACAATTCAAAATTCATTCCAATTCATTGTCAATCCCAACTTCAAATCATCCAGCTGAGGCCCAATTTGAAGCCTAACGTGGCCCAAATTTCAAATCTTAAATCGGACCCTAATCACAAGGCCCATTCTTGCCCAAATCTCTATCCCATGTCTGGTCCAAAAATCAAGCTCAAACCAAGGCCCAATCTGGCCCATTTTACAGAGCCTAAACCAAGGCCCAATCCGGCCCATTTTACAGAGCCTAAACCAAGGCCCAATCCGGCCCATTTTACAAAGCCCAAACCTGGCCCTTTTTACCAAACCAAATTCGGCCATTCTTCAAGGCCCAATCTGACTCATTTTCTAAAGCCCAATTCAATTCAATCCAATTCATTTCAATTCAAACCTGATTCATTCAATTCAATTCGAACCCGATGCAATTCAATTCAATCCATTTCATTTCAATTCTAACCCGATTCATTTCAATTCAAGCCCAATTCAATTCTTAATTCAATTAGATTCAATCTCAATTTCAATCCAATTCATTTCAAAATTCTTTTCATTCCTAATTCAATTCAACTTCATTTCAATTCCAAACAATTCTAAACATCATAAATCTCAAACTCCTTAGAACTCAAGCATCTCGAACCTCTAAGCGTCTCAGCAGCTCAACAGACTCGAACGTCTCAGCAGCTCAACAGACTCGAGCGTCTCAGCAGCTCAACAGACTCGAACGTCTCAACAGCTCAACAGACCCGAATGTCTCAGCAGCTCAATAGACTCGAATGTCTCAACAGTTCTACAAATTCGAACATCTCAATTGACTCATCAAATTCAAACACCTCGAAAGCCCTCAACATCCCAAAAACATGAACCTCTCAAAATTTGATAACCCTTTCAAGCCTCGACCGTCTCATAACCCGAATGTCTCACAGACCTCATCATTTCAAAATTCAAATGCTTCACAGAGTTGAGCATCTCATAGACCCTTGCACCTCAAACTTCATAGCAAGCCCGACAATCTGTCAAACCTCACAATATGACCACAAATCTCTTGACCCTTCAAAGACCCAAAAGGTCAAAACCCTACTTCCTTCAAACCCCAAAAACATCCAAATCTCCAAAAACCTGAACTACGTAAGGTCTGATCTCAACAGGGAGTTGAGTACGTAGGCAACCCACATAGGGTGCGACCCCACATCAATCAAAATGCCATTTTTCACTCAGCCATCTCACCTCCAAACCACCCCGTATTGTCTCACAGACCCGAGCGTCTCACAGACTTTGTTATCCCAATGATTCGAATATCTCACAGACCAGAGCATCTCACAGACCCGAGCGTCCCACAGATCCGAATGTCTCACAGACTTCGACATCTCAAGCTTTCAAACGTCTCATTGACCCGAGCGTCTCATAGATTACAACATCCCACACATCAAACATCTCATTAGGATTCAAACATCTCGTAAAAACTCTCAACTCTCAAACAACATTCAAACATCTCCAAGCTCCACAAACATCAAAACTTCCAAATCCCCGAATATCCTGAACTACGTAAGGTCTGATCTCAACATGGAGTTGAGTACGTAGGCAGCCCACACAGGGTGCGACCCCATTCCAAACAAAAAACCCTTTCCCCCCCTCTAAGGTGGCTCTCATACCTCTCAAAACACTCAAATATCTTCTGACCCACATTAAACCCTCATGCCTCTAAACTTCAGGTCGTCTTCATTCATTCAATCCCTAAGCCTTTCCTGATCTTCCATTCTGCATTCAATCAACTCTCAATCCTTTCATTTGGCGCTAGCTTGGTAGAAAAGCTTGCCTCATCCACTCTCTTTCACTCTTCCTATCCTAATCCTATCCTTTGGCTTTAATGAATCTCTCCAAAAAGGTTTTGAAAGAAGGCAATCCCGACAATTGGAGACCGAGGTTTCCTCGGGCACCAATCCGAGGTTGTGGTCATTACCACTTCCGAGGGGTGTAACCCAGTGCGAACCCACACAGAATCTCTAGTATGATCAGATAAGTCCTATCCATAGGCAACAAATCATCAGAGTCAATTAACTGTTCTTAGAACCCGATCTTCCTTCCTAGTTCTTTAGGTCAAACTAGGTGGCGACTCTAGTCAATTCCGCCTTATAGAGGCATAAGTCCGCGTGGGGCCCATTGAGAGCGGGTGTAGTGCTCACTAGCATTCCCCTTATGCTTTCTGGGAAAGACGGACGATAGAGTAGGTATTTGAGGGCTGCCAGGTGAAGGTTTTCACCCTCCACAGAATGGCATTTTAGGATCTAGGCTTTTCAGTCATACCATATTTAGATAGACCCCCCTCATACCGAAAAATCACCCTCCACAGAATGGCGACTCTGCTGGGGAAAACTTGAGTAAGTTTTTCTCATAAACTTGGTCAAGGAAGACTGAACTCCATTCAAAATTGTCAGGATTCCCCAACTTCTTTCAAAACCTTCAAGAGATTCATTTCAAAGCCTTTAGGATTACTCTACTCCACACTTAGAGTGTGCTTTGTGAGGATAGTTAGGATGAGTTTAGAGTTCGAATTGACTTTGATTACCACATGTGTGCTTTGACCTTTGCATGCTTCACTTTTGATTACTATTGTGTTTACTGTCTTATGTTTACTGCCTTCATTCATGATATAATTGCTTATTTACGGTTTTGTAAATGGGGCCTTCGTAGAAAGGAGCCAACCCATTGTTGCATCGGGTAGTTTAGGAACATGCATTCCTCTGTGTCACCTTTACTATCTGCGGGCGGGATTAACAATTGGTCCACAATTGATTCCCTCTGAGTATGGGTCCTTCGTAGTTAAGGAGTAAACCCACGAGGTGGTATGGCCGTAGTTGTCTACACCTTGAAACAACTCAGGATCCTTTCAAACACCTTTTCGAGTCAAAGCCAGCATGTAGTAAGCTATGAGCCTTCAGTGTCCAGCTGCCTTGTCCAGTGTCTAGGATGGGTTTTATGGGTAGTTGCCCCCTTGTATGCCGCCTGTCTGACCACCCTTTTGCCTTACCCTGAAGATTGCATGGGCTCAGTTCTCCATGATTCCTCTGCACCACGGGTGTCTTTAGAGCCCAATGTCGCGCTACAAATTCATAGAGGATCCCGTATTTACGGATACCCATACATGACACAGCGTAGCCAGCGAATAATTTGGACTTTAGACACACCTTATCGTGCAGACGAGGGGAGACCCGACCCCATGCAGTACTTCCCCAAGTTTTCCAAAAGTGGGTATGTTGTGATAATCCCCGGCCGTGGCTCGTGTGACTGTATCACTTCGGGTATCCTGACCTTTCGAACTTAAGCACTCCGGACTTTCTTGACGACGTGCCCCACAAGGCATAACAGAGATAAATCCCGAGAGATGAACAGTGAAGGGACGACGGTTCCCCCGGTGGTATGGAAGCATTGATTGACCTGGAAGGTGATTATCCCAATCATTCACACTCAGCTCCACATAAAATCAGCCACGATTTTCACTTTGCACTTACATCTATGTGTGATCACGTTTCAAAAATTAGCAAAAATCAGAAAATGAATCATGTCGATTGCTCTAATGAAACATCTTCAAAATCATCCATTTCAAATAATTTCAAAAAACAATGATTTTCAAAATTGTTATTTCCAAAACAGTTTTCAAAACCAGATTCAATCAAAGTCTTCCAGAAAACAAACTTTATCAAACAGCTTGCAAAAACAAATTTCAAAAATCTACTGTTTACAAATTATTTTCAAACACTACTTCCCATGAATTTCATTTCAAAAACCTACTTTTTACAAACGAATTTCAAACAACATTCTTCACCAACTTTGTTTCTTATTGGTTTTTGAAAATAGTTTTCAAAGTTGATTTTCACAAATGTATTTCAAAATAAATGATTTAGTCCCCATGTTGCGACCTGCTATTTTTGAAGCTCAACCCACCTTCAAGAGCAGCGGTTATTTGTGGAGCGTACTAATCATTTCGTGTTTTAATAACAGTGGTGGATTTTCACAATGATTTTGTGCTCGATCATCCACCTTTCCTTTCTCAAACATATCCCTCATTCCTTCAACGGAGCAAGTGAAGCAACATGAAGATCAACTAGCGGATCGAGCCGAAAGCTAGAGGCGCACCTGCCCGTGGAGCTAGCCGAGCGACAGGAAGACCAACACCAACCGTTCAAATACAATATTAGAGTTGTACTAACCCGGATCAAGCGACATGAAGATTAGGAACACCTGTTCGAGTTCAAACTGTTGAGAGTTAGAAGAACACCAACCCGTTCTGTATGATCACAATACCACTTCGAAGCAAGAGCCCGAAGACGAAGCGGAAGAGTTCAGAAGGAGTTTAGCTCAAAATTCCCCCCTTTAATGACTTTTAGAATTGATGTATAGGTTTTCCCCTACATTCTTTTCTCTCTTGTCCATTTCTGAATAGATTACATGTATAGGTTTACACATTCCCTTTGAATTAATTTAGATCAAAGTGTATAGGGTTCCCCACTCCCTATTTTATTTGCGAATGATCGAGCATCGAAATTTCTATTGAGAAAATCCACCACCTTGAAAAACATGTTTTCAAAATTGTTTTTCTAAAACTTGGTTTCTTTTGGCATGCACGAATAAAGAGAACGAAATAAGGAACGACTCCTCACAGTTATATATCATTCATTAACTTTGCTTTATGGGGCGAGAATTCACGGTATCTGCAGAAGGCATCCCCTGAACAACACACCAATAAATACAACCAAGCGAGAAGCAAACCGCATGCATTGCATTCATTACAAAAAAGGTTACAGGCATTCTCGGTTAGTTCAAATTGGTCAAACAAACACGTCTTGTTCACCTCAAAAATTGCATAATCGCATGCTCTGTTCTCACCCACTACACATCCCCCTTCAGCCCAATATCTAAACATCCAAAGCCTGATCTTCAGAGGGATAGCAGAAAATCAAAGAGATCGAGCCTCTTCCACTACAGAACTACCATGTGCATCAGTGACCAAAATGAAAAGAAGCAGTCCTTTCCATATCGTGGGGTCACCATGCGGGAGTTGTCACTCCCTAAAAGTCCCAAGATCCAGGAGCCAATCACCAAGCCGACCTCACGAGACTACCCCGACAGCGACCCCAACAGCTAAACCCTCTTCAAGCCGATAGTAATGGGATAAGCTTCATGAGCCATGAGCTGAATTCGACTCAAGCGAGATTAGATGTAGCCTTACCACTCATGCATTGCATCAAAAAACAAAACAAACAAAAAAAAAACATTCATTCAACCATCTTCATTATCACTTTCAGCATTTCACGCATCCTATACATAGTAATTCCATATTACCACAATAGATTGCATTGTAGATAGTTGCACTTTCATATCGAAACGACATCTTTGGGGAAAACCTTGAGAGATTGATTGAACAAAATGCTTGAATCACTAAACTCTCGACCCGTCAATTCACACAAGGGTTTGATCAAAATCAGCACCACAACAAAGTGAGTAGCGTGCGAAAAGCGGTATTTTCCCTTGAATTTCAAATGAGGGCGTTGGACAATCCGATGAGCGATGAGGGAAGGTAAAGAGATTCCATGGAGGTAAAACCACGAGCGACATGTGCATTCCTTCAGCACATTGGAAGGCACAACTCGTAGTGAGATCGATGTCGATAAACAGGATACGAACTATGATTCATGCAAAGATTCGAGAATAGTAAGAAAACAATCATTGACTAATGAGAATGACGAGGCACTTAGGAATAAAAATCCCCACAAAACCAAAAAGCTTTGACTGCCCTGTACATAATCCCTTAGTGAGCCCCGCTGAGCCTTTCACGATAAACCTTTTTCTGTGAACTCCACAACATGCCAACTCACATACACATATTTACTCACCCTTGCCATAGAGGATCTCAAAGGAGCCGGAGCCATGGTCTCTCCCCACCATTTCACAAAAACAACAAATAAATGTTCGAAGAAATCAGTGAGTCAATGCAACTCCAAAGCCAAACACCAGAAAAGAACACCGAAAATGTTCAAGAAGATCGAGGAGTCAATGCAACTCCGAAGCTGAAAGCCAAAATACAAAAAAAAAAATGCTTGAGAAAGTTGATGAGCCAAATGCAAATTTCAAAAGCAAAATGAGAAGAAAGTCCAAACCGTACACCAGAAGAGACAAGAGGAGAAATCCAGATCAAAAAGACCAATGATGTCCTAAAGAAACCGATAAGGGGTTATCAAAACCCGTCTAATCATTCCACCCATGGCAAAGGTGAAACATGTCCTCTATTGCACAAAAGCTCCACAATTCCCAAACAAATCCTCCAGTCCCATGTGACATACATCATACCCCTCAGCCCCGTTACAACCCAATAAAAACCTCTGACTCATGAGTTAATGAGCGTTAACTGAAAGTACCGGATCTGAAACATGAATCATAAGCTTCGTACTTGCTATCAACATGTTCCACCCCATAATACAGGGACTGTGAGCGAATGAGTGCGACCTTACTTTACAAGGTCATCCGAGTGCGAGTGACTCTTCGATTAAACTACCAAATCATAATCAGCCTACCCCATTGCAGGTGAGAAATTTGTAAGGGTCGGAAAGTCCAATACCTCGAAAAGAAATTCTCAGGAAAATACTGCTCAAAGCATCAAGAGTATCATCACGACATTTGCACACACGGCCATACTCACGAGAGATTAACCCGCATCCCTCCATGAGAGGAAAGTGATTCACACATCCAGTTCAACAATCGCTCAAGACCGAACCGAAGATGTCTTATATTAGTAAACCTCATAGTAATAGAGATAGAATCATACCTTCTCTTCAAACAACTACATATGCATTTTGCATCTCTTCTAGCAGTTAGCATTTACATGCATCATAACCACTTCATTTTCAACATCCGACTGGTAAGAACCATGTCTAGTCTCGTGGAAGGTCGACTTCAGTTTCCCGCTATCAAAGCTCAACTCAAAATCAAAAGAAATCAAAACCGAGGCCATCCGGAGCCATACGACGATCTTCCCGGAGCCATCCAGCGTCATCGGGCCTCATCAACACCATATCCAAAACCAAACTAGAGCCATACGGGAGCCACCTCAAATCCACATCAGATCTATCTCATTACCAAGGTCTTGCCTACAAAATTTCGAACTACGTATGGTCTGATCTCAATATGAAATTGAGTACGTAGGCAGCCCGCCCAGGGTGCGACCACTTCACAGGCAAAAGTTCCCCTTTCTCTCTCGTCATCACCAATGGAGCCATCTCATAGCCCTTCCCCGAGCCATTCTGAGCCACCCTGGAGCCATCCTGAGGAAATCCCGAAGTCATAACCGGACCGAAGCCTTCCATCCATGACCAAAAAGTTATCAACCACATCAAAATGCGTCTACCACAACACAATCCACCAATCACAACAACCCACCATTCGACCCAAAATCCAGAACAAATCGAAACCCACCAACCATCCCGAAAATCATCAATCCAAATCAAAACCCACCAACCACCCCAGAGCCGTTGCTCAGAATAGGGTCATGAATCATGTCGGAGCCATCCGACCGTACTGGAACCACGCTGTAGTCATTTATCACCACAAAGAAATTACCTACCACATCTGAACATGTCAATCATATCAAAACCCTTCATCCATCCTGAAAATCTCTAACCGAATCAAAAACCCACCAACCATCCCAGAGCCGTTGCTTACAAGGGAATCACAAATCAAACCGGGGTCATCTGGTCGCACCGGAGCCACCCAACCGCAATGGGGCCATCCGATCATACCGGAGCCCTCGGATCATATCGAAGCCAAACCCATCAACCATCCCAGAGTCGTTGCTCACAAGGGAGTCGCATATCAAATCGGAGCCATCTGACCGCACTGGAGCTACCCGACCGCAATGGAGCCATTCGATCACACCAAAGCCGTTTGATCATATCAAAACCACCGAGTTCCCAAAGTCACTCATTTATAAAAACATCATTTCGAAAACTGACCACAAAATCACAAAAAACCAAAACAAAGACCCAGGAGCCATACCAGAGCCACCTCGAAACTTAGGAGCCAAGAGTCCTACCAAATCCCGAAACCAAAGAGCACATCGGGCGAGACTGTCAAAAACAAAACCGAAACACAAGTCCCACACTGACAAAGTCAAGGGCCACGTCAATAAAAAACATCGGACTATCATATCCCTCACGAAAACAATCAACAACATCCAATCCCGAATCAATCCACAATCAAAATCATCCTTCAATCAACCACTCAAAGCAACGAGTTTCGTACAACTCGATCAAAGTATTATAGGCCCGTCATAAGCCTTCATACTTTCAATTGCATTCTAGGCCCGTCATAAGTCCTAGAGCTAGACATCGAGTTCTAGTTGAGGCCCGTCATCAGTCCTCATGCATAACCCATATACCGATTGTATTCTAGGCCCGTCATTAGTCCTAGAGCTAGACACCGAGATCTAGTTGAGGCCCGTCATTAGTCCTCATACATTTCGAAGATGCATTCTAGGCCCGTCATAAGTCCTAGAGCTAGACACCGAGTTCTAGTTGAGGCCCGTCATCAGTCCTCATGCATAACCCATATACCGATTGTATTCTAGGCCCGTCATTAGTCCTAGAGCTAGACACCGAGATCTAGTTGAGGCCCGTCATTAGTCCTCATACATTTCGAAGATGCATTCTAGGCCCGTCATAAGTCCTAGAGCTAGACACCGAGTTCTAGTTGAGGCCCGTCATCAGTCCTCATGCATAACCCATATACCGATTGTATTCTAGGCCCGTCATTAGTCCTAGAGCTAGACACCGAGATCTAGTTGAGGCCCGTCATTAGTCCTCATACATTTCGAAGATGCATTCTAGGCCCGTCATAAGTCCTAGAGCTAGACACCGAGTTCTAGTTGAGGCCCGTCATTAGTCCTCATGCATAACCCATATACCGATTGTATTCTAGGCCCGTCATTAGTCCTAGAGCTAGACACCGAGATCTAGTTGAGGCCCGTCATTAGTCCTCATACATTTCGAAGATGCATTCTAGGCCCATCATAAGTCCTAGAGCTAGACACCGAGTTCTAGTTGAGGCCCGTCATTAGTCCTCATGCATAACCAATATACCGATTGTATTCTAGGCCCGTCATTAGTCCTAGAGCTAGACACCGAGATCTAGTTGAGGCCCGTCATTAGTCCTCATACATTTCGAAGATGCATTCTAGGCCCGTCATAAGTCCTAGAGCTAGACGCCGAGATCTAGTTGAGGCCCGTCATAAGTCCTCATGCATAGGTTGATTGATCGTATTCTAGGCCCGTCATTAGTCCTAGAGCTAGACACCGAGTTCTAGTTGAGGCCCGTCATTAGTCCTCATACCATCAGTCACCGCAATCTGGGGCCCGTCATAAGTCCCCGTGCACCCGCACCCATAAGAGCAAAACATAAGCCGTGTTGAGAATTTTTGGCGCCCCGTCAACCTTGATCCAATTCTGCAAGCCTTCTATTGCAGAATTGAATCAAGGGGAGCCATCTGACACCAAAAATTCTCACCCCATAAAGCAAATTCCGAAATAATAAGAGGGGTCGTTGCCTTTCTTTTTCAAAACATATTAGCGTGTGCTAAGACGAAACCATCATTTTATAATCTTTTTCAAAGCATTTCAGAAAAAAACAATTCTTCAAAAATGAATTTCCAACGACAGTCAGTTTCAGGTCGTCCCCTTTTGTTTATTCACTTATTTTACTATCTTATTTGTTTTGTTTATATTCTATTTAATTATTTTATTTTATTTTTATTCATCTATCCACTTTTTCTTATATTTTATTTTATTCTACTATTAGCATTAGTATTTGTATTTTCATTTCTATTTATACACACTCATTTAATTTTTTAAACCCAATTCACACCTGGTTCTAACCCAATTCCTTAAATCCACTCTATTTTACCCCATGATTTCAAGAAGCCCACCCAAGCCCTACTATTCTTCTATAGAAACACACAGATCCCCAAAACCCTAAGGGGGGGTCTCGCTCATTCTCCTCGGTGTGGTCGTCAACACCCAGACTGACCGTCTTCTATCCTCCTTCAACGGTATTCCACCTCTAGCCACCACCCTCTTCCCCGGTCGATTCCCTCTCGATGGTTATGGTGGATCACCGTCAATTCTCATCCCCTTTCACTCATTCTTTGAAATCGTAAGGAAAATCATCCCACCGTAGAAGGACACAAACTGCTCCTCATTCTCCATCGATTTCGAGAGGTCACTCACATCGATCGACTTCTATTCTTTATCTGGAGTTTGATCCGACACCACCTAAGCATGTGCTAGTCCAATTCGAGAGAACTATCTCCATCCTCTCTTTGTTCTTCCTCTTTGGAACCGGGAACTAGCGACGAAGGAACATACACGTTCTGTACATCTCCCCGATATTTTCTCGCGTCCGTGCCTCTTCATTCTCCTCTTGTGTTTACTGGCAAGCGAAGGGTGTTCACAATCTCTTCATTCTCTGTATTTTCCTTGTGTCGGTGCTCAAATGCATCTCACACGCCAGATTGAAGGCAGGAACGAAACCCACCTCGTCTTCTTCTTGTCGCAGCTCAACAAATTTTCCGTCCCTAAGAAATCGATGCCCCCCACCCGGATGAATCGACACTCGTTCCCGGCCTTTCGAGTTGTCATCGATCTCAAATCCGCCTCTATTATGCTAATAAACCGTACTGGACCCCGACCTCGTTGCCGGTATCGCACTCCCCTCCGGCCTTGGGTGAATTACCAGTGACATCCGACAACGTTGGTGTAGGTTCCGCCTCCGGTGAGATTTTTCGGTGATTCATGTTTAAAGCGATGCAAGCCCAGATTATTTTGTAATGTCTGCCCGTTTCCAGTGTTTCTTGTTTCTAGGTTTTCAGTTGGTAGTATGCTCGGACTACCTTTTGTTGGGTGCCTCATACATCTTCTGAAATGGATGTTAGTTCTTTATCTGGTTTGATAGATTTCAGGCATGAGAACACGATTAATGCTATGTCATCACAAGGTACTGACAAATCATTGCTTGTCGATCGTTCCTGGAAGCCCTCGCAGATTTCAATCGATTGTTTCTGTTGAATGTATGTTCTTTGTGTTTCAAGAATTCAGTCGGTTACATCCCTAAGCTTCGGCGTGTAATTGGTATGGACCAAATTTTTTGTTACCTGCATTTGGGCTTAACAAACCTTGGACCTATCGATGGGTCTGTCCATCTTATTTACTTGCTCTTGACTTTGGCAAAACTCTGCGTCTAATTCATTTCGGTATGGCAAGTGTATTTGGATCCGATTGCATTTGGGCCTCGCTACTTTTTTTCGGCCTTTATGAGAATATGGGGGCCCAGTTGGTGTCTTGGATCACGTTTCCTTCGGACTACTAATACTTTGGATCTTCATTGTCGATGCCTGAATTTTCTTTTGGGTCCTAGCCTTGTTCCTCGGTTTCCTGGTATTAGTGATTACTCGTGAGATATATTCACGAGAGAAATTTGCTGGCTCTGCCTACTTTCATGCCTCTGTTTAATGTTTTCTCATTTAGGCATGGGAACTCGTTTGAGATCACTCTTACTGCTGATGGTGGAAGTTAATTTGTTTGGTTAGACGATAACTCCTAAACTTGGTTTGAACCGTTGCCTACGGCATTTGATACCAAACCTATATGATTCTGTCTTGTTTGAGGTGTTTATGCCAGGTTAAGAGGCCCGGCTGGTTTTGTTACCTCACGCGAGACCTAGTTTGAGATTGACTCTCCACTGTTATTTCGGTTCGGTATCTACTATGTGTACCGTTATTGCTGAAGGTGCTTGACCTTTTGTATTCGACACATTAAAGAATCTTGCAATACTTGGGTTGAAATTGCCCTTCACGCCATATTCTTAATCCAACTTGCTCTGATTTCATGCTTCTGTTGAGGTACCCTGCTGGATCGGTGCTATTTTTGGGCTTGGAATAGATCTATAGACTGAGGCATGCGCATGTGAACTGGTTGGACTCTGAACTGGCTTTGGGTCTTGCAATCACCTGAGTGGCGCTCGCTGGACTTGCGGATTTACTTTGGATCATGCAAACTGACTATACCTTCGGCGCTTTGGGGCTGCCTTCTTTGGGTTTGGAGATTCTATGATTCAACCCTTTACTATAATTCCAGCATTTGATATTTAATTGCTCCTTGCGCATTGATTTTGGTTTGGAAATTAAGTTGAAACTAGCATTACTTGACCCTTTCGCTTAGATAAGAACATGAATTGAGTGATAGTTGTCCGAATATTATAATTGTTTAGACAAATCAATCATTGGCCGGATGGTCCGTATTAATTCCTCATCTTAGAGGGAAATGATATAAACCCTTCTAGGTATGATCCCACATGACTCACAACTTCATCCCTTTGATACTACACTTCGGTTTGAGTCATAATCTAAGATGACGAATTAATTTGAGTAGCAACCCCGATGCTTGATTTATCTTACAATCCTTAGCATTTGTTGGCAGCTTGAAACTTTTCTATGTTCTGGTTGGGGTGTGGGAGATGATTAGATTGCCCCCTCTCCTCCATTGAGAGGGGCCGTATGATCCCATTGCACACACCCTAACCCTCTTACATTCATACTACTAAATCTCGTGTCTCTTTGTTTGTGTTCCCTGGCATGTACGTATTGCTTGAGAAATGAGGAACTGCTCGGAGATTAAGGAGACGGACCTTGGCTAGGACTACCGGGGTTCTCCCTTCAAATGCGAAAAACGGTTGGTGTATCTCTTGGATCCCCTTCAGCTCGAGTGAGGCGGCGTCGATGCGACCCCCATAGCAGCTCTTTTAATTCAGCATTTTAATTAACACTTTAATTTTGTTATCATGAGTTGTAATTTGTCTATTAGTTGTGCTACCTAGCTTTGTCTTGGATGTCATAATTTTCTGTATTTGTCGGCTTGATCATTCTTTTACTCTGTCTATGTTTCGTACATTTGTGAATGCTTGTTTATACATGTTCGGTTCTATTATACATTGGATGTTTTATTTGTTAGTTTCGTCTTATAACCTGCTAGATTGGTTTAGCACCTGTAGCCATAGAATAGCCTTTAGGTCTACCCACTTATTTATGGACATTTCAAGTCCAGTTAGAAAAGCTTCTAGGTTTGGGGATGTTTCTCACTCAAACTGGCCGTAGAGTCTGGTCGGTGGGAATGCCCTTCCTTTATAAAATTTTCCAAACAATCCATAATTGTCAGAATAAAACCCACAATCAATGATTCGTTTCAACCAATAAAAATCCAATCAAAACCCAAAACTCAATTCCAAATTCAGCCCAAAAAAGTCAATTTCAAATCGATTTCTCTCATCGAATACTCCTCAAAATCAATCTTTCACACTCTCTCATCAAACACTCTTTCAAAATCAATCTTCTGACTCATCAAACACCCTTCAAATCGATCTTTCTGACATCAAATACATTTCAAAAGCAATCATTCTCACACTCACTCATCAAACATTCTTCATACACAATTCAAAATTCATTCCAATTCATTGTCAATCCCAACTTCAAATCATCCAGCTGAGGCCCAATTTGAAGCCTAACGCGGCCCAAATTTCAAATCTTAAATCGGACCCTAATCACAAGGCCCATTCTTGCCCAAATCTCTATCCCATGTCTGGTCCAAAAATCAAGCTCAAACCAAGGCCCAATCCGGCCCATTTTACAGAGCCTAAACAAGGCCCAATCCGGCCCATTTTACAGAGCCTAAACCAAGGCCCAATCGGCCCATTTTACAAAGCCCAAACCTGGCCCTTTTTCCAAACCAAATTCGGCCATTCTTCAAGGCCCAATCTGACTCATTTTCTAAAGCCCAATTCAATTCAATCCAATTCATTTCAATTCAAACCTGATTCATTCAATTCGAACCCCGATGCAATTCAATTCAATCCATTTCATTTCAATTCTAACCCGATTCATTTCAATTCAAGCCCAATTCAATTCTTAATTCAATTAGATTCAATCTCAATTTCAATCCAATTCATTCAAAATTCTTTCATTCCCAATTCAATTCAACTTCATTTCAATCCCAAACAATTCCAAACATCATAAATCTCAAACTCCTTAGAACTCAAGCATCTCGAACCTCTAAGCGTCTCAACAGCTCAACAGACTCGAACGTCTCAGCAGCTCAACAGACTCGAGCTCTCAGCAGCTCAACAGACTCGAACGTCTCAACAGCTCAACAGACCCGAATGTCTCAGCAGCTCAATAGACTCGAATGTCTCAACAGTTCTACAAATTCGAACATCTCAATTGACTCATCAAATTCAAACACCTCGAAAGCCCTCAACATCCCAAAAACATGAACTCTCAAAATTTGATAACCCTTTCAAGCCCGACCGTCTCATAGACCCGAATGTCTCACAGACCTCATCATTTCAAAATTCAAATGCTTCACAAAGTTGAGCATCTCATAGACCCTTGCACCTCAAACTTCATAGCAAGCCCGACAATCTGTCAAACCTCACAATATGACCACAAAATCTCTTGACCCTTCAAAGAAAAGGTCAAAACCCTACTTCCTTCAAAACCCCAAAAACATCCAAATCTCCAAAAACTGAACTACGTAAGGTCTGATCTCAACAGGGAGTTGAGTACGTAGGCAACCCACATAGGGTCGACCCCACATCAATCAAAATGCCATTTTTCATCAGCCATCTCACCTCCAAACCACCCGTATTGTCTCACAGACCCGAGCGTCTCACAGACTTTGTTATCCCAATGATTCGAATATCTCACAGACCAGAGCATCTCACAGACCCGAGCGTCCCACAGATCCGAAACGTCTCACAGACTTCGACATCTCAAGCTTTCAAACATTCATTGACCGAGCGTCTCATAGATTACAACATCCCACACATCAAACATCTCATTAGGATTCAAACATCTCGTAAAAACTCTCAACTCTCAAACAACATTCAAATATCTCCAAGCTCCACAAACATCAAAACTTCCAAATCCCCGAATATCCCGAACTACGTAAGGTCTGATCTCAACATGGAGTGAGTACGTAGGCAGCCCACACAGGGTGCGACCCCATTCCAAACAAAAAACCCTTTCCCCCCCCTCTAGGTGGCTCTCATACCTCTCAAAACATCAACATATTCTGACCCACATTAAACCCTCATGCCTCTAAATTCAGGTCGTCTTCATTCATTCAATCCCTAAGCCTTTCCTGATCTTCCATTCTACATTCAATCAACTCTCAATCCTTTCATTTGGCGCTAGCTTGGTAGAAAAGCTTGCCTCATCCACTCTTTCACTCTTCCTATCCTAATCCTATCCTTATGGCCCTTTGAAATGAATCTCTCTAAAAAGGTTTTGAAAGAATGCAATCCGACAATTGGAGACCGAGGTTTCCTCGGGCACCAATCCAAGGTTGTGGTCATTACCACTTCCGAGGGGTTGTAACCCAGTGCGAACCCACACAGAATCTCTAGTATGATCAGATAAGTCCTATCCATAGGCAACAAATCATCAGAGTCAATTAACTGTTCTTAGAACCCGATCTTCCTTCCTAGTTCTTTAGGTCAAACTAGGTGGCGACCTAGTCAATTCCGCCTTATAGAGGCATAAGTCCGCGTGGGGCCCATTGAAAGCGGGTGTAGTGCTCACTAGCATTCCCCTTATGCTTTCTGGGAAAGACGGACGATAGAGTAGGTATTTGAGGGCTGCCAAGGTGACAGGTTTTCACCCTCCACAGAATGGCATTTTAGGATCTAGGCTTTTCAGTCAGACCATATTTAGATAGACCCCCCTCATACCGAAAAATCACCTCCACACATACAAGCCGGTTGTAATCCGGTAGGACACTGGTTGCAAGAAAAGCATACCTTGGTCCTTGTGCGTACGAGTCCCGCCAACGTTGCTCCTAGACATGATTAATAATTCGGTTAATTTATTCACTTAACTTCAAGTTGCTAAGTGTTTTACATGATTACATGACATGTTTTTAAATGCTAGACTTACCCTAGATTACTTCATTATACCCCATAGGGTTAACTTCATTTGTCGTTTTCTTTTCAATTTTTTTGTAGGTTTTTGGTCTGTCCGACCCACGTCCGACCCACACTGGGTCGGACCCATCCAGTAACCTTTGGGTCTGAAAACCTATACCTTGTCCGACCATGTCCGCCCAACCTTTGGGTCGGACCATTCCAGAAACATTACCATTTTTTAACCTCTCCCGTCCGACCCATGTCCGACCCAACCTTCTGGGTCGGACCATTACAGAAGCATATCCGTTCTTAATTCTCTCCGCCGACCATGTACCCAACCGTTTGGGTCGGACCATTACAGAAACATTTACGGGTGACCAAACAGAGGCCGTCCGACCCAACTGTGGGTCGGACCCCTGGGTCGGACGCCACCAGAATTTGCCCAAATTGTCCAATCTTTTCCAAACTTCTCCTCAAGCCTCCTAATGTGTCTAACATCATTTGGCATTTACCCTTCATACAACAACCAACAAAACTCAATTTATAACTCCACAAACACTTACAATGTTTCTTACCAAAATCCCTAACACTTATAATGTTTTCTCTTTAGTTCCTCTAAGTGGTGTTTCATAATTATGATAACCACTATGCCAAAAGTGTTTCCCCACCATCATGCTACAGATTTTGCACTCTCTTATCTCCATTATTTATCCACCATTACAAGTCCAACACTCCACTCTATTCAACATCAACAACCCAATTCAATACCTAAGTTCTCATCCATCAATCCATCATCAAGCACTCATTTTCCATTAAAATTTGCCAAACCTCCCCATAAACTTTACATCTCCATTTCATCAATATACATCTTCTCATCCCTAATCTAGCCACACCCTTTCAAGGGTCCTAACAGCATATTACAAATCCTCGAATCTCATCAACAACAACAGAACCACCAAAAATCTCCATAATCTCACTAACCACATTTATCAATCACAAACTCACAATAATTGGCTCTTAAGGCCCTCAATTCAACATTAGTTCACAAACCTCACCAACACCAACTAAACACATTTCAACATGGATTTCAACTCACAATTTCGGTTTCATTAAATTGTTTACCCATCCAAACACTTAAACAATTTTAACAAGGTTTAAGGTAGTTTTCTTACCTTAATTTTACAAGTCCCTTAAATTCTCCTGTGCTCCTCATTCTCCAAAAATCGGTCCCAAGGGTATGGAGTTTCCAAACTCCATCCCAACATCCAAGAACACACAAACACACTAAATTAATTATCTAAACCCTTGGAAATATCAATCAATAAAAGGGCTAGAACAAAGTTAGGGTTTACCTTTTTGGAGTTTTTAAGAGGGATTCTCACCCTTGAATCAAGAAGGAAATTATCCACCATTGAAGGGTCAATTTGGAGCTCAAGAACAAGAAGAAAAACAAGGTATCAAAATGGTGAAAAATCGATTACACCAAGAGATGAAGGAAAATGAGTTTTCTTGGAAATTTTTACCTTAGAAGAAAGAGGAGACTCCAAGCTTCTCATTGGTGCCATTTTCTCCTCAAATGGTGAAAAACCATGGAGGTCAACTTCATCCTTTTGGAATTTTGAAAAGAGAGGATGATAGAGGAAGATGAGAGGAAGGAGAAATATGTGATTTGTTTTGATTTGGAGCTCAAATGGAGCTTGGGCTTGAGGTTGAACATGGAGTAGTCATGGGAGGCTTCAAAGTCGTTAAACCAACAGAGAGGGAGAAGGGAAACCGGTGGAGGAAGAAAGAGAGGAAGAGAGAGAGGGAAAAAGAAAATAAAGGAGGAGAGAGAGTTGGGTGGGGTATTTGTGCCCCTTTATTATTTTGGCTCTCTCTTGACTTAATTAATTAGCTAACTAGTCTTGTGTGAGTGGGCTGTCTACATTAATAAAATCGGCCCACTAATTTAAACATGCTGGAGCGTTTTTCGGTTTTTAACAGAAACGCTCGTTTATTCACCCGGTTTAGCACTATTCACTAACCGGGACCGTTTTCCGGAATTTTCTCATTCCTTTAATTTTAATGGTTATTATACTCCCATTAATGTTTAATTATTGTCGTAAAATCAACTATTATTTTTACGGGGTCATTTAACTGTTTAAAATCACGTTTTCGGATTTTCTCGAAAAACGCGTTTTAGGACTCCGTTAGCGTTTTTACGCATGGTTTGAATCCGTTTCCTTCCGGAATTTTCCCACATGTTATTAATGTGTAATTAAGGTATAAAAATATATTTATCACTCTAACGAAGGTTATGTACCTCCTAAAATAATTAAATACGCGGTTTCCCGTTTTGTGACTTTTACGCATTTTCTTATTCTTTTTGGTTTTTATTTCTTCACCAATAATCTTAAGGACTTAATTAGCCTTAGAAAATTATAATTACATAGTTAATTAACATATTAAGGTTTGGGGTATTTCAATTAGTAAGTAAGTAAGTGAATCATATAAATTGGGAAATGTATGTGTATGATTATGAGTAGCAAGATTAAAAAGATAGAAAATGAAATAATGTTTGACAATCTGTCTGTTTGTATTGAGGTGGGAAGTGGAACTTGATTTGCTAGCGATCAAGGGAAGCCGAACACAAATTGGGGTGGAAGGATAATTCAACACCAATGCTGATCACATTGGGGTTGAAGGACTCTGGAAGCTCCCCTAAATGGCCACAATAATAACACTAGTAATAGGAATAATCATCATAAATTGAAATTGGGAGATGTATGCAAAGTTTTCAAAATGAATTTCCAAAACTAATTTGGTACAATGTTTTCTTCAAACTTGAGAATGAGGATCGGGTTTTAAAACCGCTCCCACGGGCGCTAGTGGATCTTCCATGCCTAGGCACGGGTATCCGGTCGAAACCATAGGAGGTGAAGCTAGTTTGAGTCTGTGGAAGTGTAGAGTAGTTTGAAACCACTACACCGGGTGTACGGTAACAGTGTGTGTTTTGTATTTTTCCAAGGGCACTGGGGCAGTGTAGTCCCGAGTAAGTATGAGTAAGTATGAGTAAAGTATGAGTAAGTAAGTATGAGTAAGTGCCTGAGGATCTCTATATGTGCAAATGAATTTGATCAGAACCAAAGGACCGTAGAGCCAGAAAGCGTAAGTGCGCAAGTCATGACGGCCATGAACCAGAAAGCGTAAGTGTTCAAACGTGACCGGTACCTGAGGGATCATTCTCCATTGGGGGAGGATTGTACCTAATTGTCTGCGGATGGACCCCCTTGGAGAGAAGTAAAACGGATATTTTTGATTGCTATGCATGCAGTGACATGCTGTTTGGATGCGTAGTATGCATCATGTCAGACATTTGGAGTTTGACAAGTCATATGTAGAGGTCATAACCTTAGCATAGAATATTGGTACGAGTAACAGTATTAGATTCACCAACTTTGAGGGCAAAGTCTTTAAGGGGGGTAGATTGAAATACCCCGAACTTAAATATGGTGATTATATTATTCTAATATATATTTAAGGGCCTAATAGTGCCTAAGTAATTTTGGTAAAGAAAATAGATCCAAAGAAATGAGAAAAACGCTTAGAAAGCAAAGGGAAAAACGCTAAAATGAGCGTTAAATAACCATAGGAGGTACGAGACCTCGGTTATAGTATCGTAAGGATTCCTAAGGCTTATTCATTCCTAATTAGTATACGGGAATGATTCCCGAAGAAAACGGATCCAAAATGTATTAAAACGCTAAAAGAGCTTTAGCGCACGTTTTTCGAGGAAACCCGAAAACGTGACTTTAAGTGGTCAAACAGACCCGTAAAAATTATAAATCATTAAATAATAGTTATTAAGCATTCATGGAAGCTTAATAATCAAAAAATAAAGAAACGGAAAATTCCGGAAGACGGGCCCGGTTAATGAATAGTATCAAAACCGGGTAAAATAACGAGCGTTTTCTGTAAAGACAAAAACGCTCCAGCTAGTATTACAGAGGGGGCCGGTTTTTACTGGTGTAAACAGCTCTCTCTCACACACACACAAGTAACAAATAAGTAAATCAAAGAAAGCAAAAAGTAAAAAGTTAAAAGTAAATATGCTCTGAGAGAAGAGTGTTGGGAATTCGAGTAGTCCGGTAGAACGGACATTTGAGTATTTGAGGAGCTAAGCGTATAGCCCTCGTGTTGTAGGTCCGGTGGCGAGTCTTGTGTATGACTCGCCCAGAGGCCAAGTAATGAGTATCGAGTAAGAAGCAAGTATGAGTATGTAATGAGTACCGAGTATTGAGTACGTATGAGTAAGTATTGAGTATCGAGTATGTAAGAGTAAGTATAGAGAATAGAGTAGTGAGTATGCACTAGTATAGTAACGAGTACAGAGTAAGGATCGTGTACGAGTAAGGTATTGAACATGGAGTGATGAGTATACAAGAGTAAGGATTGAGTATGAGTAGAGTAGAGAATATCGAACACAGTACGAAGAGTAATGAATGAATACCCAATATGAATGGTTGACTATTGAATTGTCTTCCTTAGTAAGTATTGAACCTTGTATGTGTATGTAGGTATTGTGATTGTATTGTTGTAGAGTATGTATGTATGCATGTAAAATGAACTCCATGTATATCCGACCCAAAGTAGTCGGCGTACCGCGGTTAGCACGCGGTATATGCGGATTTCATATGCAGCATAAGCCGACCCCCTGGGGGACCGTTTTTAGTGTGCAGGTACAGAAGCCGTTCACCGTTCGAGAGAGTAGGACGGGGACTGCTACATAAGCATGGGTAGTTGAGTAAAGGGAATTATATGTGTAAACATAGTATGAATTTGGATGTCTAAACTGTATCGGTAATGTACGGATCGTAGTATACTCGGTATAGTATTGTATAGGAGTTGTATCGAATTATGGATTGGTATGCAAGGGAAAGTAATGTACTGTGTAGAGCACTCGGCATGTTCATATTCATCAGACCGATAGTATGTAGTATCGTAACTCGCCTTGTTAGTCACGTGGGTGACTAACGGCATTGTACACCCGCCGTTGAGTAAGTAATATCCGCTGCGAAGGTAAGTATGGTACGGTAATGACGATATTAGCGGTAGGGGTGTTACAAAAAGTGGTATCAGAGCGAAGTATCGCTCTGATGGATGAAATACCGAGTTTAGGTAAATACTGAGTTAGGAAGTAGAGGCTTAGGGCTAAGGGTTGAGTGTTAGCGTGTGAGGTACGCCAGTTAGGAAATTTCGTATGAATCGGAAACCTACCACAACCATACCCGCCCTCCGCGTCCCCCGTGTAAGTTGGGACAAGAACGCCAGAGAGATGGAAAGACCTCTCACACTCGGGTAAAACCCGATCTGGCAGTACAAGACAAACCTTATTAGAAAGGAACCTGTCATACGGTAGAGTCCAAGAACTGGAAGTCCCGGAGATGGTTTCCGTTGCATGACAAGGACCGCATTTAGTGGCGGGGGAATGAAGATCCTAAACACAAGGATGATGGAATTTATGGCACCATGGGGCGACATGCTTCGCAGTCGCGAGAACCATGTGCAGCCAGCAAGAGGAGAAGCACAATCGCGCAATAAGCAAGGAAGATAGAGTAACGAACCCTAGACAAGAGAGTCTACGGACTGTAACCTCTGATGATACCAACAACGGTATACAAACCGACTAAGGAATTAGTCGAGGTTGGATTAACACCAAACCTACATGCCAAGAGGTTGTAATAACCGAACAACATAGTTCAGATAACTATGAAAGAAATCATAACACATACACCTATAGGAACCACAACCTGGTTCCTAAGGATAAGTCAGGTCTTGTTAACCACACGGAAGGTGTGAGACACCCGGATGGACGACAACCACGTCAAGTACACTGAGAAGCGACTCAGGAGATCGATCACCAAGATCAAAAGATCAAATGAAGACCTAATAAAACCACCAATTATGGATGGAAACGATACCGCCACCGGTATGCGTTAACCGAAAAACAACCTACCCGCGCACTTGCCCAGGGCAAGTGCAGCAACTACAAGACGATTGGAATACTTTTAACAACCCGCAGATACTTGTCAAAGTACCGCTATGAATGGAGCAAATATAGGATCACCAATCCTAAGGATGTTAATAACGAACCCTCGGGAAGGCCTAACGGCACAACCATTGTATTAAGGACATACCAATCAGCAAGAAGCTGAACTTGGTCAAGACCGCAAACATGGCAACGCCATGAAGAATTCCTTTTAACACTGAAACTGTTATTTCAAAACCCAATTTTTTTTCAAAATCACAAAACTCTTCTTTTAAACCTTGGATTTTAAAACCAAACAGACGGAATTACGGTGAGTATCATAGAATGATATAGAGGAGTTGACAATAAAATACTTCACCTAGGCGTGTGACGAACACTACGAGTGTACCCAAATACGGGATGTGGGACGACCGCACTCCGAAGGACTGCGGGCCTGACAGATAGTTAGGTAAGTGGTAAGTGCCAAGACGGTACCCACGTATGTATACATGTAGTGTACGAAACACGGGAAGTAGTCAACTCTGTTCTACGGACCACAAGTAAATTCGAAACAGAACAGTTGGATACCTGAAACTAGCAAAGAGAACCCAGATAAGCTTACAAGCTAAGGAGTCAGGAATCCACTCTAGGAAAACCATTAGGAGTTTAAAGTGCGAGGAGCACTAACAAAGGAATAAGACATTGGGTATGTCTCGAAGATAGTGAAGTAAAGTATAATGAGAATACCCAGGCTAAACACCATAGGGCAAACGCCTAACATTGACACTTCGGTGTTCAATGAACGGGATGGGATTCCCAGAACAACTACCCCAAACACACAGGGTGATGTTATAAGGTACCAGAAATACCATTCATCACCGGAAGGGATATCAAATCCGTTACAACACAAGGAAAACACCAAAGGACTACCCTAAGAACGGGAGACCTTATAACCCTTAACGGGATAACTAAGATCCTGAACTGCAAGGCAGGATGACGGACTGAACATGCGTATAAATATCAGCCAGATGTGATAGCATAATCAATAACACCCATGAGCAATCCATAAAGGGTATCAAGTCAACACAGTTGGATGAAAAGTCGTGGTAAGAACACCACAATTGGAACGAACATACGGTTAGAACACCGAAGGGATCCCACTTGATAGGGGATACCCCAAATTAATAAATGGTATCGATCAATACCAGGATACAAAAGGGTCTCCAACGAACGGAAGTGTGATGCGACGATCTTATTAGGAGCCCAGTATCACCCAAGCCCGCAATGGCTTACAGAGAAGTAACCACTCGAGAACAACCTATGATGAGCGGAGCTCTAGGCGATATGGCTAGTAGGCCATGAAACTATTACTACACACAACCCAACAGTTGTAAACCTTTGTGAACCATATGGAAGGTTGTCAAGGACGACACCGATAAAAGAGTAACAAACCGATGAATGAGGACGCCCCTCATAAATGTGAGACCGCAAGAGCGGTTATATGGATCCCAAGAAGGGGATACCATCAGTAACTGTCGGGAAATATATCCCTTTCAGAACTACTAATGTAGTCGAGCTTGAGCATATAATTATTGCCAAGCAATGTGAAATAAGCTCAAAGCAATTGTTGACAACCCAGGGAGTAACCGGTTATAAAACCAATGATGCTCAGGGAGCTCAGAAAAATAAAGTAATACCATATTCTGTATTTACCAAATACATGGGAACCACTGTATAAATGATAAAGATGCATGAGCTGAAACTAGCAACAGTGGATGCCATGTAAACCAATACTGTGGAATCAGTAAGAACATGGTGCGCAACAGGCGACCAACGTATGTGAATAATCACCCATACTATGGAGTTGTCAATACAAGATGGTAGACAGACCGGGCAACAAGCCAGAAGTCTGCACCAAATGATGAAGCACCACCTGAAAGTAACGATCAGTCCTATTGCGACCTCATAAGAGACTTACTGCCAAGAGTTTACGCCTCTGCACTCTGTATGACTGAGTGTTTTGGTATTGCACTTGTGTAGTTAATGATCGAGTGGGATAGCTAGGAATATGAGGAAATGTAAATCGTGGTAAATCCTTCCTTTCACCAGTAAACATGGCATAAACCAGTTAAGCAAAGGCTTAGAAACCACAACCGTGCGGCCTAAGGCCAAGAAACACGGAGAGTGTGAAACACACCAACACTCATAAGATGTGAATTCCATTAGAATAGAGGTGAAAGGAGACTTAAGAAAGTCACAAGGACCGACGCATTGAAAATGTAAGGTCATACAAGTAAAGAACAGTTGTAATGACCAGAGAAACTGGTATAATTCTGAAGCTACTAACAGAGGAAGCACTACAACTAAGTAGTGACTTAACCTCAACCGACAATAAGTCGGAGGAACCAGTGAATGATCACTACAAACACAACAGTGTACATATAGATTGCCAGAGAGCTAGTTATGAATCTAAAACTCATCGAGTGCGACACGGTAAGAGAATACCACACTTGGTAAATAACCTTGTTCCCACAACAAGAGGGATAAAAAGGTGATGTGTAACACGTTTAATAACAAGAAGGGCGAATAACCCAAGTTATCAGGGTCCGCGAAGCAGAAGCTAGTGGGCCAGAATTCTAAGTGAAATACACCCAGTGAATAAAAGGGTAATCATCAATGCCTGAAAGCCATTTATGCTAAGAACCGAACCCGGTTAAGAGTTAAATAACTCCGATGAAAATTCTTGATGCAGGGACTAACCGATAGTACGGTTAAGACCGTTGATCAAGGAACATTGTATAATAGACCGCATGGAAAACTGAACCACTCCATGACGGCTGAATGCCTTCGACCAATGTCCAATGTTGACACATCGTAGATTACGTGGGCGTAATCCCTTTTAAGGGGGGTAGAGCGAAAAACCGTGAAATGTATATTTTACGTGATAGGTGCGTAAACTACAATGCGCATAGCGCAAGAGAATTCGTTTTGATGGTTGATACTTATGTTACATAAACATTTGTATTCACTCATCGTGTAAGTGTGGTAATTTGGGAAGTAAGTATAGGAAAAGGAGTAGAGAAACTCCAGGGTAATGAGAAACCCGATTGGTAATAGTATGAAGAATGAGTATGTATGGGAGACTTGAGGAGTATAAATCAGTACGGAACCGATGTATGTAATGAGTATAAATCGGTATACAACCGACGTATGTAATGAGTATGAATCGGTGTACGACCGATGTATTTTATGAGTATAAATGGGAGTATAGTAAACTAATGGGATATTACACCCATGAATTTCTTAAGTATAGTAGTTGGAGAGGATGCAGTAATAATTGATGAGATGATTAGTAAGTAAGTAAGTGAATCATATAAATTGGGAAATGTATGTGTATGATTATGAGTAGCAAGATTAAAAAGATAGAAAACGAAATAATGTTTGACAATCTGTCTGTTTGTATTGAGGGGGAAGTGGAACTTGATTTGCTAGCGATCAAGGGAAGCCGAAACAAATTGGGGTGGAAGGATAATTCAACACCAATTCTGATCACATTGGGGTTGAAGGACTCTAGAAGCTCCCTAAGTGGCCACAATAATAACACTAGTAATAGGAATAATCATCATAAATTGAAATTGGGAGATGTATGCAAAGTTTTCAAAATGAATTCCAAAACTAATTTGGTACAATGTTTTCTTCAAACTTGAAAATGAGGATCGGTTTTTAAAACCGCTCCCACGGGCGCTAGTGGATCTTCCATGCCTAGGCACGGGTATCCGGTCGAAACCATAGGAGGTGAAGCTAGTTTTGAGTCTGTGGAAGTGTAGAGTAGTTTGAAACCACTACACCGGGTGTACGGTAACAGTGTGTGTTTTGTTTTTCCAAGGGCACTGGGGCAGTGTAGTCCCGAGTAAGTATGAGTAAGTATGAGTAAAGTATGAGTAAGTAAGTATGAGTAAGTGCCTGAGGATCTCTATATGTGCAAATGAATTTGATCAGAACCAAAGGACCGTACAGCCAGAAAGTGTAAGTGCTCAAGTCATGACGGCCGTGAACCAGAAAGCGTATGTAACACCCCTATTTAGCGTATTTAAAGCGGAAATAAAAATACGAAGGGCGTACAGACCATCGGGTTCCAAACACCGGCACCAACCCTCACCAATTACAACTTATAACTTACAAAAGCTACGGTCTGAACTCGAGAAAACTTAACACAAACATAATAGAAATTAAACATATCAACTCTCCACATAACCTAGTCCCATCCCAAACGCTCATTCTCTTCGTGGCCACCTGTAAATCAATTCGTACCTGCAAGATGAAACCAAGCAGCCCACCCGGGAGGGGTGAGTCAGTTCCCTGGAATGGAACTGGTACTATTCTCTAAAACAAAACTTTAATATAACTTGAGAATAAACAATAACTTGAAAACAGCACTTAAAAAAATAGCGAAACAAAACACCCTTTTAAAACACCAAGTCAAACATAACATTTCAAAGGAGACAAATAACGAGAGTAAAGTTAGTAATAACACCACACCAAGAATAGTGAACAATCATTACTTATGTTAGATCCATTTCCAAGTTGGAGTAGAAAGACCCATGTAGTCACGAGGACTAGGAATGAATGAGAGAAACCAAAACCAGCAACTCAAGAATGGAATGAAACCAACTGGGAGAGATGGCCCCCACCGCCAAGAACGTCCATTAAGGACAGGGGATATACAGCCCCTTACTGTAACTACGTCCTCTCAGGACAAGGGATATACAGCCCTTTACTGTTACCACGTCCACTAAGGACAGGGGATATACAGCCCCTTACTGTTCATCACGTCCACTAAGGACAGGGGATATACAGCCCCTTACTGTTAAATATCAATGCCCTATGGGCGAGGGATATACAGCCCCCTACTGTTCACATTAAAGACGCGCGCACGTCGAAAGAAAGATTTCCAAGATTGACCTTTTCCAAAATCCCGCTAGATCACCAACCACCCAGAGCAATACCAAAACACTCAGTCCTACAGAGTGCAGAAGCGTAAACCCTAAGCAGCCAATGCCTAACGGGCAACCAAGTAGAAGAAACCAATACCCAAGTGAGTTCCACATCCAAGGCTCAGTTAGTCACACAAGCTGAGGTAGTCACAAACCATTTTTTTTAGAAAAATCCTCTTAAAGTCAGTTAGCGTTTTCCAAAACATTCCACAAGTCAACCATTAAAAATATCGGAGTACGAGAAATCGTACAAAACATTCAGAAAGTCCAAACACATAGCAAGCTGAGTACGAGAAATCGTACAAACATTCCATAAAGGCCAAAACACAACAAGCTGAGACGAGAAATCGTACAAAACATTCCATAAAGGCCCAAAACACAACAAGCTGAGTACGAGAAATCGTACAAAACATTCCATAAAATTGTCACCAAAAGATCTGAGTACGAGAAATCGTACAAAAATTCCATAAAGTCCAAAACACGTCAAGCTGAGAGTACGAGAAATCGTACAAAACATTTCAGAAAGTCCAACACATAGCAAGCTGAGTACGAGAAATCGACCTGGGTAACGCTTTGTTTTGTTTTTGTAGCAGTTCTAATCAACTTGCGCAAAACAATCAACAGACTCTGAAGAATATTAAAGATAATCTACCATCAATCACTTGTAGCCCATGTTACGCTTAAATAAACTCCTTACTCTTATTTCAAAGTCTCAATTATCTTTTAAGCCCTCACTTAAATGTTATGTATAATCTTTGTGTTACTTGAGAACGTTGTATAGCCCAGGTGGAAGATCAAGGAATGTATTCGATCAACATTTGCTAATTGTCCACTCCTATCCACTTTATTCATACTTAACCACAATCCTCACATTCAAGACTTTGAGACCTATATATCATAAATGTGTTTATATTATATAATTAAATCTAAGAATTTCGACAATAATCTTAAGCTCAATACCTCTATTCTTAATTTAAAATAAACAGGTATTATGACCTATGATGAACTCATCTCAGAATACTATACTATTATCTCACAATATAAAGATTATGTATTTAAACAATTTCTACTAGACAACCCCATTATGATTAAGTCTTTCCCTTAACTTAATTAAGACCTACATCTTGTATATTGGAACTATAGTGTCGTAGATGCATTTCATTACAACTTCATTGATCTTAGTTAGAGACAACCACTAGACTCAATTACTTTATCTTTACTTTAGAACGACTTAATATTATAACCATTTAATTACCTTGTCTTAAGATGTTCAACTACTCTTCATCCTGAGACAACTATATTCAATTAACTCAAACCCTTCCAACTCTTTTACTTAGTATCCACAAAGTATATTATTCGCTTAATTATTACCTATATAATAAGGTGTTTTAAGATAACCCTTTTTATGTATCCTTACTTACATTTTAATTTCCCAAGTATTTAATTTTTACACACATTCTCTCATATAGTATGTATAATCCTTTTGTACTAAATTTTAATAACCTTATGTCTTAAATACATTTTATATTACTTACAAGACCAAAGGTTTCAAATGAATAACTTAATAAATTAATTTCCTTTATTGCATTTTAGGATAAACATTATATCTCGACATAAGGTAAAATTTATCTAAGAACTAAATTCTGATTCATAATTGAAATTGTTAATTATGTAATAAGATAATCTATTCTGAAAATCCCCGTACCTTATATTCAAATGACACATTAATATTTCCAGTGTCAAAAAGGTAAATCAATATAATCTTACGTAACCCAGTTTCATCAAATTAAAGGTTTAAAGATTTTAAGTATCTAATTTCTATTTATAAACCTTCTTATAAAGTCTAACTACTAAATACACTACTTAATTATAAACTCACATCCTGAATATTGGTATTAAATGTATTTATATGGCTTAACTAGTTGTAAGAAACTTAAGGATTATTATTTATATTAATTTCTTAACCCAATATAGATTTACATTGTGGACATTGACTAAATAATACATGTATTTTAATACTGTTTATATAAATCCTAGAAATTCAAAGGTAACTAAAAACTCAGTTCATAACCATAAAATAATACCACCTCATATAGTATTCTATTATTAGTATTATGTAGAGGTTTAGTTTGACCATTAATTCCTTCATATTACATTTTCTATAAGGTATTTTATTCCTTTTATTTATTAATTTATCGTTATATATATATATATATATATATATATATATATATATATATATGTATTATTGTATCCTTTATTATATTTCTACATAGAATTATTTTTTATATATATATTATTATAGTATTTATATATATATATCTACATATATTAAGATTTATCCAGAATATTCTTTAAGAAATTCTATTGTATTTAATATCTTTTAGACCTATCCACAACTGATTTATGGTTTATAAAATAAAGTATTTCCCTTAGTTTTAGTTAAACATATTAGCTTCCATATTATATATAATAAATAAAATGTAGTTTTAGTTAAATTCCTTGATTTAATATAAGTTTCTATTTATTTCTCTCATATAAATATATATATAAATATATGTAACAATTTTTACTTCACTTAAAGTTAATACCCAAAATATTTATAAACATACTGTATTAAATGTTAATTTAGTTTCCCTTATTTTCCCCAGCTTAAAAGTTAATTAACAAACCATACTTTAATTTTTGGTTACATTAAAAACCATATATTATAAGTTATTCTTATGAAAAACTCATAAACACAATTTTTAAAACCTTTTACCTTTGCCCAAAAATTCCCAAATTTAATATACAGTAACTATAACATTTTAGACATATTATAAAAATTTTTATTTCATAAAAATATCTTTTTAATTTGGCCAAATAATTCCAGAAAACCCGTAACTTGTAAAAATCATAACTTATGTTTAAAAACTCCAAAACCATAATAATTTACATCAAAATAAACTAGATAAAATAAGGAATCTATGGTTAAAATTTCAAGTCATAATACCTCCGGGAAGATATTTAAATTAACCCAACAAGTTAAGACTATTACTGGTTTTTTTAATAGAACTTAAACAACTTATAACCACCAGATCTAATCTTGGCCGTCCATTTCCTTAAGTCCAGATCGGACGGATGCTGAAGCCCCAGTTCTTCATCGAATTCAAAATCGAAGTCGAGTACTAAATCGACGATATCTCCCAATCTAAGAACCAAATTGAGTGATTCTTGTTTCTATGGTTTCGAAATTCAATTACGGTTCTAATGATACCAATTTCCCCAATTATAATGCACTATACGATGGAATTCGAGTTCAGTTCGAATGTTAGGGTTCTAAACGGTTTCCGAATTCAATTCTAACAATTTCTCAATCTAATGCATAATAGATGAAATTGATAGAGGGGTATGAACGGGAATACAAAAACGAATGACATTGTCGGAGGAATTGATCAAAAACTCACCGGAATTGCGCCAGCGAGGAAGAAACGAATTCGTTTTGCTGGAAAATTGGTATTTTATATGCAGTTCGAGTTGCTACTTCACGGACCAACTCGCACTAATTGAGAAGGGTTCAATCCACAAAACCTACCACATGTTAAAGTATACATGTAACTCTAAACATTGGTGAAAGAAGCATTGAAAACGAAGAACTAGGGAGAAAGTTATGGATCCCGAAATATCTGAGTTTACCATATCGTTTCTGGAAAAATCTGGGCAAAACGCGACCAGATCAAGGTCGGAACTTTAGACGCCTATATCTTCCATATGATTGAGAATTAGCCTTGGTCGTAAACATGAATGAAATTGTAGAGCGATTAGAGTTCTTCAAAACGAGCTAAAGAACACGAAAGTTGGATGAGAAACGAAGAAGTTATGATTAGTCGAAGTTACCTGATTCGAGAGGAAAAAACTGGAATCTGCAGTTTCGGTTTTGCAAGGTGCCTACTTTGGATCGAATTTCCGGATGATGTATAATGAATTAGGGTATGTGTGAGTAATGGTTGGAAAGAGGATTCAAGGAGAAGAGAATGAAAAAGACGGCATTGAAAAATATGAGCGATGAGTGAGATACAGCCGTCCAAAGTTAGGGCAAAATCATGAATTCTGTTACCGAAATTCAAGGGATAAATTGGCTAAGTGTTGGCGACCCGTGACAGAGTGACACGTGGCATCTTTCAAATTTTTGACTCAAAACTTCAATCTAGCATAACTTTGGCTAGGATGATCTGTTTTTGACGTTCTTTTTATCGATCTTCATGGTTTTTCATAACCTATTTATTGGTATAGGTTTCATGGCCTGGTTTGACCATTCTCAAAAAGTCAACTCTAGCAAGGCTTAATAAGCTTTAAGGTTTCTAGAATTTTATATTGACTTTTATATTTCAAAACAATGTTCCAACACTTCCTAAAATCTTTATAATATATTTGAGTGTTAATAATTTTCCCAAGATTTATTGACTTATAAATCTTATTATTAAATTCATAATACTATATAATATATAATAATTAGGAGAAAACCCCTAAATAAATTTCACAACCCCATATAATAATTTAATATTCATAATTCCATATAATAATTAATACTTAATAATATATTAAAGGTTTAATAAAAGAAATCCCTAAATTAATTAAATTAATTTAGGGGTATTTCATGTTCAAACATGACCGGTACCTGAGGGATCACTCTCCATTGGGGGAGGATTGTACCTAATTGTCTGCGGATGATGGACCCCCTTGGAGAGAAGTAAAACGGATATTTTTGATTGCTATGCATGCAGTGACATGCTGTTTGGATGCGTAGTATGCATCATGTCAGACATTTGGAGTTTGACAAGTCATATGTAGAGGTCATAACCTTAGCAGAGAATATTGGTACGAGTAACAGTATTAGATTCACCAACTTTGAGGGCAAAGTTCTTTAAGGGGGGTAGATTGAAATACCCCGAACTTAAATATGGTGATTAATTATTCTAATATAGTTTAAGGGCCTAATAGTACCTAAGTAATTTTGGTAAAGAAAATAGATCCAAAGGAATGAGAAAAACGCTTAGAAAGCGGGGGGGAAACGCTAAAATGAGCGTTAAATAACCATAGGAGGTACGAGACCTCGGGTTATAGTATTGTAAGGATTCCTAAGGCTTTTCATGCCTAATTAGTATACGGGAATGATTCCCGAAGAAAACGGATCCAAGAAATGTATTAAAACGCTAAAAGAGCTTTAGCGCACGTTTTTCGAGGAAACCCGAAAACGTGACTTTAAGTGGTCAAACAGACCCATAAAAATTATAAATCATTAAATAATAGTTATTAAGCATTCATGGAAGCTAATAATCAATAAAAATAAAGAAACGAGAAAATTCCGGAAGAGGGCCCGGTTAATGAATAGTATCAAAACCGGGTAAAAATAACAAGCATTTTCTGTAAAAGACAAAAACGCTCCAGCTAGTATTACAGAGGGGCCGGTTTTACTGGTGTAAACAGCTCTCTCTCACACACACACACAAGTAACAAATAAGTAAATCAAGAAAGTAAAAAGTACAAAAGTAAATACCCCCTCTCTCCTCTTATTCTCTCATTTCTCCTCTCTCTCTCCTATTCTTTCTCCTTCCCACCGTGAGCACTCCCTCCTTCTCCCCCTTGCAGCCGATTTTTGAGAGCTCAAGAGTGCTCCCATGGCTTCTCTCTTTATCTCCTTGCTCTACTCCATGTGAGCTCCAAATGTAAAATAAATTACATATTTGTAATCCCCTCATCCTCCTCTACATTTCTATCTTTCCAAAATTCGAAAAGGATGAGTTTCGTCTCCATGGGTTTTCCCCATTTGAAGAGAAAAGCACACCATTGTGAAGCTTGGAGTCTCCCCTTTCCAACAAGGTAAAAATCTCCATGAAAGACCTCATATTTCTCCATCTCTTTGTATGGCCGATTTTGTCTCTCTCTCTTACCTTGTTTTCCTCTTGTTTTGGAGCTTTGCTTCAACCCTCCAATGGTGGTGAGAACACCTTCTTGAATCAAGGGCTAAAACCCCTCTAAAGCACTCTAAAGGTAAACCCTAGAACTTTGTATTTCGAACACTTCAATGAACTAGCATAAATCTAAGGGCTAGTGTATTAATTATACTTGTTTGTGTTTGGGTGATGGGAATGGAGTTTGGCAACTCCACTCCCCATGTGATCGATTTGTGCAAGAAAGAGGGAAGAAGAAAGAAGAAATGGAAAAGAAAGAATGAAGTATAAGCTCAAGGTAAGAGCTCCTTCTAATGTAAATTCTATTGCATTGAGTATGGGGATGGGGATGGGTGAAAATTTAAAGAACCCAAAACCTCGTACTAGTATTGAGAATTGTGAAGTTTGAGTATTTAAGAGCAAGTATGTGGATTGTAGGCCTTAGAGCCAAATAATTGTATATGAGTATGTGTATTGTGGATTGAGGAAGTATTGGTGAGTTATATCGTAAGATTTCTTGTATTGTGGTAGGACCCTTGTATGGGTGTGTGTTAGTAGAATAGGAATGATTTTGGTGTGAAAATGAATTGATGAATGGATATGTGTGGATAAGTGAGGATGTAGGTGAACTATGGCAAAATTTTGGTAGGAATATGTACATTTGTGGATGACTTGGTGAATGGAAGAACCAAGGTATGTATTGGGGATAGTAGAGATGTTTAATGACCATTGGGATGGTAATTGTAGTATAAGGAATAAGAAGTGTAAAATCTGTAGCAAAGTGTATAAGAACACATTGGAGAAGTTAGGAGAATTTAATGTGCAAGGATTGGTAAAGGAATGTTGGACTTGGGTATAGATATTGTATTTGCTTGGAAATGTATTTGGGATACTAGGAGTAGCATTGGTAGAGGGAGTATTGAATGGTAAAGGGGAAAATGAAAATCTGTAGCATGAGGGTAAAGAAAACAATTGTAAGAATTGAAAGGAAGTAAGGAGAAATTGTGTATGTGGATTTAGAAAGAGTAAGGAATTGTTGGATGAACTAAGGCAATTAGAGGGCTAGATAGTGTTTAAACATGTGGGATTTCATGTAGGAAGATTGGGGAAGCAATGGGTAAAAGAGAGGACTGAAAACAGATTTTAAAACTGAAGTACTGGGCCGGACCGGACTTGCGACCGGACTGCAAGTTCGGTCGAGCCCAGATTTACAAAGACGGGAAACCTTCTGGAACCGACCGGATTGCGACGGACATGCAAGTTCGGTCGGACCAGAAAAATTCTCCCGTCAGAAACCTTCTGGAATGGACCGAACTTGCGACCGGACTTGCAAGTTCGGTCGGCCAGAAAAATTCCCGTAATGCAAGCTACTGGAATGGACCGAACTTGCGACCGGACTTGCAAGTTCGGTCGAGCCAGAAATTTCCCGTACTGGTAGCTACTGGAATGGACCGGACTTGCAAGGTCGGTCGCAAGTCCGGACGAGTCAAAAAAAAAAATTTTTTTATTATATGATTATAACAATCATATGTATATATATATATGCCTATACACATATATGCATATATATGTAGTAGTAACTATAAATGAAGTAGTAGGGGTAAGAAAGTAAGTATATGAGTAGGAAAACAAGTGAGAAAGTAACCAAGTAAGTTGAGAATATGAGAACATTAAATACACCGGGATAACGGGGTAAGTACGGGGGTAGTAATTATTTGTGTATCGTAAGAGTATAGTATTAATAATAATGTTGAAACATTATCAGTGGAACAAGTGTGAACCAAGGAACAAGGGAACACATGGTAGAGCTAACTTTGGTGAAAGGTATGATTTCCTCATGCCCCGTATGCTAACGAGTTACGTGATTTGTGTGCTGTATGCCGGCTAATCAAGACTAAAGCATGAAAACTGTTTATTGCCTTTCGTTGCATGTCTTGTTGTATGTTGATTGAGCTAACCTTCTTGATTGATTGTGTGGCCTCACTTAGTGCGTAGACCGACTCGTAGATGAGTCTTATTGTGTATTGACTCGTGGTAAGAGTCCTGTGTGAACCAATGGAACCGTAGCAACGCACTAAACCAACGAACCAATAAACGATAACGTAAGTCAATGAACTCACTAGAATGTGAGAGAGTGTACGGGAGTAATAACCTCCTGATAACGGTAGGAGAAACGAAATGAATAATCCACAAACGAAAAGTAGTGGGAGATATATAGTAACCTCTATTAGAGGAGTTAATCTTGGTGCAAAACATGAACCATGAGAGTAGTAAAGAATGATGAGGGATCTCCAAACCCCTTAGTACTTAGTCGACCCATTATGAGAGGACCCGACTGATGCAAGTATGCCCCGAACGAGAGAGTATTCGACATGTTGGGGAAACCCTTAAATCTGAGGATACTAGGCGGTGGTAATTCCCTAAGCTAACAGAGGTTATCGAGAGAGATACTTCTAGGCTAATCCATGAGATTGTAATATGCTCTGAGAGAAGAGTGTTGGGAATTCGAGTAGTCCGGTAGAACGGACATTTGAGTATTTGAGGAGCTAAGCGTATAGCCCTCGTATTGTAGGTCCAGTGGTGAGTCTTGTGTATGACTCGCCCAGAGGCCAAGTAATGAGTATCGAGTAAGAAGCAAGTATGAGTATGTAATGAGTACCGAGTATTGAGTACGTATGAGTAAGTATTGAGTATCGAGTATGTAAGAGTAAGTATAGAGAATTGAGTAGTGAGTATGCACTAGTATAGTAACGAGTACAGTAAGGATCGTGTCGTGTGCGAGTAAGGTATTGAACATGGAGTGATGAGTATACAAGAGTAAGGATTGAGTATGAGTAGAGTAGAGTAGAGAATATCGAACACAGTACGAAGAGTAATGAATGAATACCCAATATGAATGGTTGACTATTGAATTGTCTTCCTTAGTAAGTATTGAACCTTGTATGTGTATGTAGGTATTGTGATTGTATTGTTGTAGCATGAGTATGTATGTATGCATGTAAAATGAACTCCATGTATATCCGACCCAAAGTAGTCGGCGTACCGCGGTTAGCACGCGGTATTTGCGGATTTCATATGCAGCGTAAGCCGACCCCCTCGGGGGACCGTTTTTAGTGTGCAGGTACAGAAGCCGTTCACCGTTCGAGAGAGTAGGACGGGGACTGCTACATAAGCATGGGTAGTTGAGTAAAGGGAATTATATGTGTAAACGTAGTATGAATTTGGATGTCTAAACTGTATCGGTAATGTACGGATCGTAGTATACTCGGTATAGTATTGTATAGGAGTTGTATCGAATTATGGATTGGTATGCAAGGGAAAGTAATGTACTGTGTAGAGCACTCGGCATGTTCATATTCATCAGACCGATAGTATGTAGTATCGTAACTCGCCTTGTTAGTCACGTGGGTGACTAACGGCATTGTACACCCGCCGTTGAGTAAGTAATATCCGCTGCGAAGGTAAGTATGGTACGGTAATGACGATATTAGCGGTGGGGGTGTTACAATCTTTCACAGTTTCTCAAGTCTCCTTGTGAAGCTCACTTTACCGCAGCTCTTCATGTTCTTCATTATGTTTACGGGACTCTTAGTCATGGTTTGCTGTTCAACAACAGTGCAGACCTTCATCTTACTGCATACTATGACTCGGACTGGGCTTCTTGTCCCATTTCTCGTCGCTCAGTAAGTGGTTTCTTCATTCTGTTTGGTGGCTCTCCTATCTCTTGGAAGGCCAAGAAACAGGCCTACGTCTCTCTTTCCTCAGCAGAGGCTGAGTACCGGGCAATGCGCAAGGTTACCTCAGAGTTAGCTTGGCTGAGTCGATTATTGTCTGATTTAGGTGTGGATTCTGTTGCACCTATTCCTCTGCACTACGATAATCAGTCTGCAGTCTTTATTGCCACTAATCCCGTTGCTCATGAGCGGACTAAGCATGTTGAAATCGACTGCCACTATGTCCGTGAGCAGATCCAGCAAGGGTTAATTGTGGTGAATCATATTCCCAGCTCTCTACAACTAGCAGACATGCTTACTAAGGGCTTGAATGGTCGACAGTATCAGCAGCAACTCCCTCGAATGGGGCTTCGTGACTCCAGTTGTTCTTAGTTGTGCAAGACAATCATTTTTTCCTTCTATATGCTTGTCTTGAGGGGGGGGGGGGGTGTAGAGAATAATACATGTTGTTTGCTTATTTCTTTTCTGTCTCTTTCTTCTAAAACGTTGTCGTTCTGTTATCTGTTCTCTGCAACAGACTTCTCTAGTTCAGCTATATAAGTTGTACTGTTCTCTTAATAATATCACGATGCATATTCATAGTGAACTCTCTCTCTCGATTCTTCCCGCCTCTCTTCTCTCGTTCTCACAAACCATGCCAGTCTAGCTTAGATCTTCTTCAATCTGTACAGAATCAATATACAAAATTTATGTCGACGATTATAATGGGAGTAAATTAAAGCTAAAACGAATAACTTATAACCTATATAAGACATGTGTGTGACCGGACGGAGGCCGCAAGAAAGAACTCCTTAGAGATAATTGTTTCGACATGTGTCTGGCCGGACACACCTGCACAACAAATCAAAATCCCGCCGGATAAAGCCATGGATGCAACACACCCCTACCGCTAATCTCGTCCTTACAGACTAATCACCTCGTTCATCGTGAACTTCGCAGCGGATAATCCAAATACAACGGTGGTTGAAACAATGTCGTTAGCCACCCACGTGACTAACAAGACCTAAATAAAATACAGTAACGGTCTGATGGACCGGAATAACCGAGTGCTTAAACAAATACAACTCATTCTGTTTCTAAACCGAGTCTCATAATACAATCCTCAAATCAATTCACAACTATACCGAGTCATTCACAAACTAATGCCGATAACACTTTCGGACTTACAATACTAACAATTATAGTTACCAGATAATTAATTAATTCTACCCTTGCATAAAGCAACCCCGTCCTACTTTCGAACGGTATCATCTGCTTCCTTGTACCTGAAATAGAATGGGTGGCCCCAAAGGGGCTCAGCACCTTTGCTGGTATGGTAGACGTGCAACCCGCTACTACCGGGTCACACCCAACTAATTCCCATCTTAACATGCGAATGATTTTATTTAAATCAAAACATGAAGTGCAATAAACATACAACATGCTCGCATTCGTAACAAGTACTCAAGCAGGGAATACAACCAACAAGAATATCACATCAAGTGCATTAGATTAATTTACCTTGTTCTTTAAGCCTTGAGAAACACTATCTCAAGTAAGTCTCATTCTCATTATTCACTAACTTATCCATTTCAGCCGGATAGTTTACTTGTCTCCTAGATCCTTAGACACTCTCGGTCCCGATCTAGTTTTCTCAATTATTCTTTTCCTGAATAATTTTTGAGTTAAGCCTCATAGGCCTCTGGGCAGAGACACATATAGATCTCACCACCGGGCTTTTATAATCTCAATGCGGAATTAGAAACATTCTCTCATGTCTCCTCTTCCTCAACCCATAATAACCCAGCTTACCTCTTTAGACGGGTAAGCTCTGCCAGTCTCACTCCAAACGGGCACCACTATGTGGCACACGACCCCGTAGGGCACCACTATGTGGCACATGACCCTGTAACAAGGGAGTTCGACCACGGAATCGGAAACAAACGCTCTGTTGTTTCCTCTTCCTTGCACGCGTGACTCACAATCCCCTTAACCCAACTCTCGGGTTAGTAACAATATGTACTCATATATATATAGTAGCATCTCTCTTGATGCCATCTCTCAACTTTAGGAGGTTTTCCTAATTCATTGTGTTCACCGATTTAAGGGTCGCCCCTATACTTCCATTACTTAGAAGTTCTAATGTTTTCTCACATTAAGTCACACCCTCGTATAGGAGGTCGACTAATCGTTATAAGGGAGTTCACTAGTCCCGTGTGTCGGTTTTCTCGTTTCGAGTAAATTCATAAGTTTGCGTTATCGTTGTCCTCTAATCGTTAATTCTCGTGTGTTTTCTCACGTTAAATTATTTCGTGCTTCGACTCTTTCTACGAGTCACTAACCAAACGTATTTCAATTTGAAGACGGTCTACAACACTCGGTTAGACCACACATTCAGGCAGGAAGGGTTAGTACACGCAACATGCATCAAGATATGTATATATATCAAATGCAGTAAACCTTTTCGTGCTTTTATCTTATTAGGTCGGCACACATGGCAAGCAACACATAAGCCGAGTGAACTCGGTAGGACACAAGTTGCAAGAAAACCATACCTTTCACCATGGAATTACTCTACCGTGTCACCTTATGTTCCTCGGATTATACTCGATTCTCTGATAACATTTCAAGGGGTTCTATTAACATCAAGACAACACGGTATGTAACGATTGGTACGCCCGTAATTAACCCCGTCGCCCCATTAATTTTAACTTCACTCATGTGATCTTAAGTTCTCAACTTTCACATTCAATCTAACCCTCGTTTATACTCCTAATGACCTTTACATGTCATTAACCAAGTCTTAATTATCTTATAATAGCATTACCATTCAATTCCCCATCTTAAAATTTCATTTTTCAACATTCTGGAGCCTTTTTGTGTTGGTCCGGGTTTGTGTACTTATTTGCAAACCTGGACCATCTCGTCGGATACCTTACTGCCATGTTTCAGTGACCGGTCGCTTATGACTGGTAGCCTCCTTCCCGTTTTCTGCTTTCCTTCGTTTGTGGCTGTCTGTTGCCTTTTTCTGACTTTTCCCTTCCTCTTAGGTTAATCTCATTTTCCTCCTCTTCATCAGTCCTACAAGTTCTACTTTTGATTAAAAAAGGAAAGTAGAACTTATCTGCTTTTACCGTAGAAAGAAATTTTTCCTTGGTGATTTACTTATACTGTTATTGATGATTTTGACGAAGGTAACTCTGACGACACCCTCCAGTGGTCATAAGTGCCTTTCTTTTTTTTCTTCCATCTTAGTCCCACAAGTTCTCTTTTTTTTTTTTGCTTTTCCGTAAAAAGAGGGAACTTTTTATAGCTCGTGCATCGTTCGTGCGTACTCCCTTTTTCCGCGCGTGGCTCTTATTGTAAAATGTGGACGATTTTTCGCTTTTTCACCTGCTACCAGAGTACCGACAGTTTTTTCTCTCGCGCGTGCACCTTTTTAAAATATATATGGCCCCTGCGCTTTTTCCTGCAAAATTGATTTTTTGTTTCACAGTTAATTATTTTAATTATTAAAAAGGCGAGATTTTTACCATTCCTTTTAAAGCTTTCGAGAAGGTTGTGGTTTTCTCTCTCTCTCTCTTCCTTCGCTTTTGCCTCGACTATCGATTCCTCTCCCTTGTCGAAAAGAAAACTTCAGTCGTCTTCATCCTTCTTCCTTTTACATCAGCAATGTCACCTCCCAGTTCATCGAAGTCAAAAATCGCTGTATGTTCTGCTTTGACGTCATCCAAGGCTCGCAATCAGGTGACAAATTCCTCCCCACTCTACTAAATCCAAACAAACCCTTCGCAAAATTCGGGACTCGCTTCCCAGCTCTTGCGATGTTTCCTTTCTTAACTCCCTCCTTCGAGATGTTAAAGTTCCGATTGGGACGTGAATTTATCTTTCTTCTTCCGACGCTCATCCCTATGATGATTTTGGCTATGGATACATAGTTTATTCTGATTTTTTCCTCAAAGGGATGACCATTCCCCCTCACCCCTTCGTTACCGGCTTTCTAATTCGAAGATGTTGTACTCTTGCTCATCTTCATCCTAAGGCTATTGCCCAACTGCATGCCTATGTGGTACTTTGCCTGGAAGCAAAAATTCGTCCTAACACGACCAAGTTCATCCAATTTTTTACCACCCGAGTCGACCCCGACAACCTTACTGTTACCAGCCGTGTTGGGTTTTCAATTTTCGATTACAAAAAACTCGGTCTGAAATAGAATACTCGGTGGTTCGTCCTTATCCCACCTCCTGGCCGGTACCTTGGAGCTCCCTACTGCCCACTTATCATCAAAGGAACACTTTCTTCAGTCCCTTCTCCAAAATCAGAGCTTCCTATCAGCCGTGTGTTGAAATTGGTGCAGCGCACGTTCGTGGAAGATTTCTTTTCAAAAGCGCGGCTGGATGCATTAGGACACTCAGAGAGTAAGAAATTTTTACCCCTTTTTTTTGCTTGCCATCTTCTTCATTTTTTGCTTACTCTTATTCTCATATTTGTAGACTTCCCTCAAATTGGGTCAAAGGTGGGCCCCTTCTTTGACTGGCATTTTGTGTCTTTCAAAGTTGAAAATGACAAGGTGGACTACTATGCTTCCATCGACTTTGTAGAGAAGGAAGCTCATCGTCTCTCGGAACTACCTTCCTCTTCCCGAAAAAGACCTGGGAATGAATTGGAGAACGCACCAAAAAGGCAGAAAAAGAAAGAATCTCCCAGAAAAGAGAAATCTCATATGACCCTCGAGGCTCAATCCTCTGATAATACCAGCCATCCAGGTACATGGTACACGAGCCCAAATTATGGTCATCAGGTGTTTCTTCCTCTTACACCAGGGTCGGGTCTCAACCTAAGCCCAGGAGGGAGAAGCAAGTCTGCATGTGCGACCCCAATTTCGGCTTCTTTTCCTGACCTGTCCAGTTATTTCTCTTCTAGCCCTGCTCCCAAGAGTGCCTTTGAGTACCAAGGCCCTTCTCTAGGTCGATCTGTCGGAGGTGCATATCTGTTTTTGTTTTGCTCTTTTCTTCCTATTATTTATTTCCTCTCTTTTTTTGCAGCCCCTCCTTCAGATGATCCAGATGTTACCAGGCCCACTATGATCGTCCCTTCTCCTGGAGTAGTAGCGGCTCAAAAGGCCTATGCCCAGAAGTATAAGAAGATTCTTGCCTCGAAACCACCTAAAGAGACCAAGGGAAGGGTAAAACATGCCGCACAGAAGGCCAAAGCCTCTTCAATTATTGATGTTGATGCTCCTACTGAGGAAAAGTCCCCTGAGAAGACTGCTCCTGAGGAGGGAAAAACCTCTACTAGGGAGCCTGGAGGATCGGGGAAGTTTGAGAACATCCCTGATGAAACTAAAGCCAGCGAGGGCACCGAGCAGTACCGAGAGGTGCCTGAGAACCCCGAGCTCTGCACAAAAAATCGGGAGGATACTAACTTCTACGACTTTTTCTCCTAAAACATCTCCTCCCCCTCATACGATTGGAAATTTCTTCTACGGGCCTTCAGAGAAAGAAGGCTGGTTCTATCACTGCGGCCAACCTCTTCCTCTTCTGCATGTTTCAGAGTCAACTTCTTATTCTGAACTGTGGAAGGAGGCGATCAAGAAGTCCGATTGCCCTGACGGCCTTTTCGCGCCTTTGAAGACTGTCACAGCTGCTAAAGACAAGCTGAGAAGAGGGGACGGAGGAGCGGACACCATTATGCGTCACTCCTTTCCCTTGGACCATGCCCTTGACAATTTGTGGCAAGGAATTTTTCGGGTTTGCTCCTCTTCTTTATGTACTTGCCCTTCTTTTTTAGGAGTGACTTTCCTTTTACAAATTTTTCTTTCTTGATAGACGGTGGCCTTTGCCCAGAGTGTAGAGACTCACACGAAGAACCTTCGCTCAAAGCTTCGTTATGAGGAAAGCAGGGCCAAAAATGCCCGAGAGGAACTATAGCTATCCCGGTCTGCACACAATAACTTTGTGTATAATGTTAACATCGAAATATCCATCAAGGTGAATCAGCTGACCTTAGTTCTAAAAAAGGAGCTTGACAGTGCCAGACTGCAGTGCACCCAGCTCACCGATGAGTACGACGACAAACTACAGAAGCTGAGGGAAGAGAATTTTGCCCTTAAGAGTATCAATCTCTCTCAAGAACAGAATCCTACCCCTGGAAACAGAAGTTGCCTCACTTCGACAGGTACAAAGTCAATTTAGCAAGAAAAAAGAGGATGATCAACTGTGTAATTTTTCTGACCTGGAAAATCTGTTGAGACAAGCTTAGGCTGCCCATAAGCAAGAGATAACGAGCCTTGTCTCTGATAAGACGACACTGTCACTGGTGGAACGCGAGCTTTTAATTACGGTCCAAAACCGTGTTACATTACGGTTCTGGACCGTAATCTACGCGGGCGTCAATAAAGATGGCGACGTCTTTAATTACGGTTTTAAACCGTATTAATGGCCCTTTTCCGGCCCGCGTGTCATTGACTTTACATTACGGTTATTTGTAAAACCGTGATCTAAAGTCCTTTGGCGCGCGCGAACCAAAGGACTTTAGATCACGGTTTTACAAATAACCGTAATGTAAAGTCGACACTTTAGATTACGGTTCTAACAATAACCGTAATCTAAAGTGTTTTGGCGCGCGCGCCCAAAGGACTTTAGATTACGGTTATTGTTAGAACCGTAATCTAAAGTGTAATTTTTTTTTTATTATTTTATTTTTTTTACAAATCTACACAATTGCAACAGAGACAGAATTGTAACAGATAAGCAACAGAGGGCAGAAACTGCACAATTGAACCACCTGAATCAAATACCAACAACACAAATTCATTCTAATAAAGCACCTAGATCGAAAATCTGTAACATATTCAATCTGTTACACAATTGCAACAGAGATAACATCTAATAAAGCACCAGATCGAAAATCTGTAACATATTCAATCTGTTACACAATTGCAACAGAGATAACAATTGCAAATTCATTTCTGCGCACAATTGCAACAGAAATATTCAATACAACAGCTAGAATCTGTTACAGCAGCAGCTAGCATAATTCATTACAAACAGAATCAGAGCAACTAACAAAAAATAAATACACAATATAATCTGTTGCAGCAGCAACTACAGAATCAGAGCAGCAACTAAAAAAAAATATATGTTACAGCAGCAGCTAGCAGTCTACCACTCCATTCTCATAAACATGGCTGCCATGCTCTCTTGACATGCAACAAGTCGGCAGGAGCATAAGTCTTGAATATGGCATAATGCTCTTTAATCTGCAACAAGAAAAGGAATGGAACACATAATGAGATTAAGATAAGACACAAAAAATCTGCCGAAAGAATTAAATACAAGACAGCGTTCGTATTACCTTGTCAATATCATTCTTAAAACTTGGGAAGTACCCGCAGAACTCGTACATATACCGCATCACGTAGTACCCGCAACTCTTAGAATCCTTTTGGGTAGGGCACTAAATCACCAAAATTCACAAATGTAAAACAATTGTACAAAGATAATAGCAGCACGAATGAAATACATGATTACCAAACCTTGATGTATCGACGGTCAATCACCAAACTCTCCCTGAGGGGTTTTTTTGTAACAACTGTTACATATATTAACAAAAGCGTTTAGCAAAATGAACAAGTACATTAATTTTGGTTCAAAAAACTTACAAACAAAAATAGTAATAAAAACTTACTCTTTGATTAAGTCTTCAGTGTTGAATTCTTTCCACTGCCCTAGTGGATCTAGAACAAGCAGAGTAGCGGTGGCAGCGCAGAATATAAACAAAGCCCAGTGGTGGCTACAATGTCAAATACAAAATGAAATGAGAAATGAAGGTAACAAAGTTAGCTAATTAGTATGTAATTTTATATTAGAACTCACGTTTGGTGATACGGCATTAGAATGAATAATTTAATTCTGTTGTTCAACAACATTGAAGACATGAATCATGTAGTTACAAAACCTCCCAGGGTCCCTAGTGACATTGTCGTACGATAAACGCTCCGGGCACACCGCAGTAACGCATGTCATGTCCTTCTCAACACATCTCTCAAGCAGACATCTATATATCACATGTACTATAAAAAGTTAGCCAATGCAACTTCATAGATACTATCTATATGTTTTTACAGTATGAGGAAAGAACACTTACTTTAGATAAGCTTGAATAATGTTAATGTTCAGATAATCTCCCACATCATCTCTCTGATGTCCTCAAAGTTGATTGCCGTCATCATATCTTCTTCGTAGTGAAACATCGACTTTGGAAGCGTCATCATGAAGTTGTTAGTTTGAGATGACTTCACCATGATCTTGTCGTAGAGATTCATCTGCTTGGCCCCCAAAACATTAACAAGTTTTTGTGGCAGTGCGAGCTTATTTTTAGGCGCCTCAGAAGTCCTGGTGCGACCCCGGACGGGCGCTGGATTCTTACCTTTCGCACCCCGACTCACTGGATTCTTACCCTTCACACAAACAATAAAGCATAAATGTAAAGATAATTACTAATTGATTATTATAGTAACATTAAACATTTATTTAGAACATACCCTTCTGGCAGGATTCGTCGGCGCGCTGATCTCTTCTTCTCTGGGCCGGGATACACGGCGAGGAACCTCACCACAAATCGGACACGCCAACGCCCCCTTGATTGAATAGCCTGAAAGATTACCATAGGCGGGGAAATCATTGATTGTGCAGTACAACATGGCACGCAAATTGAAGTCCTCTTTACTGAATGAGTCGTAAACCGTAGCCCCTTCATTCCACAAGAGTTGTAGATCCTCTATCAAAGGTTGTAGGAATACGTCAATTTTGTTGCCCGGTTGCTTTGGACCAGATATTAACAAAGACAACAAGATGTGTCTTGGTTTCATGCATAACCATGGCGGTAGATTGTAAATAACTAAAAGCACAGGCCAGGTACTGTGTATGCTACTCAAAGTACCGTAAGGGTTCATCCCATCCGTGCACAAGCCTAGCCTTAGGTTTCTCGGTTCGTTACCAAACTCAGGAAATTTTACGTCTATGTTTCTCCACTGTGGTGCATCAGCGGGATGTCTTAATCTGCCATCCTTTTTCCTGTGAACTGAATGCCACCGAAGATTCTCTGCGTCTTTCTCAATGGAGAACAAACGTCTGAACCTTGGAATGATGGGCAGGTACCACAGTACCTTAGCTGGTGAACCTTTCTTACTACCGCTGATGTGAGTTTGTTGTTTCTTATACCGTGACGCTCCACATGCTGAACAGCTTTCAGCAAATTCATCCGATTTCCAAAACAGCATGCAACCATTTGGACAAGCATGAATTTTCTGGTACCCCATACCCATTGGGCACATCATTTTTTTGGCTGAGTACGTAGTCGTTGGTAAAACGTTGTCCACCGGAAGAACGTATTTCAATAGTTCCAGGAGGTCAGTGAAACTTACGTCGCTCCAGCCATGTTTCGCTTTCAAGTTGAATAGCTTGAGGACGACACTCAACTTGCTTAACTTTGTAGGGTCACACCCGGGGTACAACGGTGTTTTGGATGAATCCAACAAATTTTCATGCTTGTCTGGCGTGTTAGAGTAATGTCGTTCCACATCTTCGAGCATAGTCTCAATGTCATCATCCCAGAAATCTGGCTCAACGTTCCCTGTAACGTCTTCTGGGTCACCAGCAACTGTATCATCTCCAAGTTCTGTTTCTGTGTTTGCCTGACCATTATCCCCTTCGTCAGGCTTAATAACATCGAACGCACTCTGACCATGCCATCGGATTATGTCTTGGAAATCTTTTGTAAAACCGCGGCGGATCAGATGTTCCTTAATTGTTTCAACGCCGCGATATCTCAGATTGTTTTGGCAGTCGATACACGGACAAAATATGTATCCCTTGTCTGTAGGTTTCAGATTGTTCGCCAACACCGTGCATAACTTATCAACTCCTTCTAAAAACTTGTCGTCCAAATTTCCGCTGTAAATCCACGAACGTTCCATCTCCTTCTAGCTATTTATATGAAGGCAGCCATTTCATACCGTCACCCGTGGCAGAGTCTTTACACTTTTGTATCTTATCAACCTAAATCCATCCATGAGTATTAAATCCCACCGGTGAACGTGTTTTTAATATGTAATTTATTGAAAATTTCGGCAGCATCTCCCTACAGTTCTTCAAATGCACGATATTATGATATTAATCAATAATATATGCATTCGAAGAACAATAAAGAGATACTGCTGAAATAATCAATAAAGTACAATTAAAAACACATTCACACCCTAGGTGTGAGATTTAACAATCATGGACAGTCCCGACAGGGACTGCCGAAGATATACCTCTATTAGGTATATCTTGGGCGGATAACTATGTTTGGTAGTTTGTCAAATATTATATGTATATATGTAAATCTTACCTCTGGTAGACGATTAGCCGATGCTAAGACGGTTGAGGTCGGAAGCCAAAATAAAGTCGTAGTCCTGATGCATAAATGAAAAACGACAACATTAGAATTCATCAAAAAATCAAGGTTAAATGCTAGCTAAACCGCGGAAAAAAATCGACAGCATCTCCCCTATATTTCTAACGTCTCCAAATCAGTTTTATCAAAGTCAAATTTGCACGCACCATCTAGAACTAGTAACATACATAAACTTATCTTCTTCTACTATAAATGAAGTTTATTTATGACCTTCTCTGCAGTACTTCAGATTGAAGGACTGAAACTAGTCATTCTAGAACCATTAAAATACCGAAACTCATCTTATTCTTTCTGGTGGTTATAACAATAGCATTGTTGATTCCTGTCACAGATTGTGAATCAAACAGAGAGCATCTGGCATAGCAGATTGAGCAGTTGAAAATGAGCTATTTTCAGGAATCGGTAATATACTTGAACTTACTTTCTTTCCTGTGGCAGTTTTAAGTAGTAGCATTTTTAAAACTACACTATTATTTATTAATTGTAATACTAAATGCTAAGAATAAATAAATACAGCAGTTTACAGTTTGCTTTGCAAAATTACCGTTACTAAGCACCGAAGTGGGCAAGTAGTGTAGAAATCAGCCCACGAACTAGGTTGCAATTAACTGTGAATCTGGGCACAAATATATGAACAAAGTTAGAACTTGCAATCGAAATGCATGTATATGAACAAAGTTAGAAAAAAACGACAATCAATCGATCGCATACCCAATACGCGATAGAGAGGTCGACGGTGAGACCAGTGGTAGATGGGTGGTGACCGGCGGCGATGGGAGTGACAAAGGTGGTGGGAGCGATGGTGGCGATGGCCGTTAGCAAGGTGACGGGAGAGAGGAGGCGATTTCAGTGAGGAAGATAGCGCGAAAGAGAAGAAGAGTTACTGTAAGTACAGTGTGCAGAGTAAACGGGCAAATGTTGTAGTTAAAAGGACTTTAGATTACGGTTTACATGAAAACCGTAATGTAAAGTCACACTTTACATGACGGTTCCTAAAGAACCGTAATCTAAAGTGTAACGAAATTAATAAAATAGCGCGAAAATTATTTGGCCTATGCTGGGTTTCGAACTCAAGATCGATGGTGTTGACTCATGTACCCACGGCCATTGAGCCATGAGTCTTATTCGATCAAACAAATGTAACACATTAATATAAAGTTATTTTTAATCTAAAATAAGCTGGTAAGACGACGTCGTTCACTGTAATTTAGATTACGCGCGGCGTCGAAAAAATCAAATAATGCGGGAAATATTTGGCGTCAGGTCAAGACGACGTCGTTGACCATCAGTGGGCGGGGACTTTAGATGACGGTTATTAGTAAAACCGTAATCTAAAGTCCGTTGACCGTAAAGCGTGCGTCAACACGGGACTTTAGATTACGGTTTCACAAATAACCGTCATCTAAAGTCCGTCCTAAAAAAGGCGCGCCTACCTCCGATCGATTATTGCTTACGGTTAATTTAATAAACGTCATTAATTAACTCCGGCCTTCATATTATTTACGGTTTCTGTTAAAGCCGTGATTAAACCACCGTCATTAAAGGCTTCCGTTCCACCAGTGTGTCTTACTGGAAGGAAGCTCTTGATAAAGAGAACAAGTCCCTTGAGCAAGAAAAGACTGCTATTCTTCGAGAGAAGGATGTGAATGGCTTCGGCCTCTCTTCAATTCTCTTCACCACACCATGCATCACCACTACTGTCGTCCAAAACCTTCACCACCACCACAGCTCATCGAAGACCCACACCACACCTCCATAGTTACACCACACTTCTAACAGAGGATTAATACAGAGACACGTGACGACGGAAGGCGGAGTGGAGAATCTCCCTAACAGAGTTTATTCTTCCCTTTTTATTTAACTTGTCAATGTGCTATTCCTTTATTGTTCTTGTTATTTTTAGCATCAGTTTGAGTAGTTAATTTACCCCCCGGATCGGGGTAGCAAACCGAATCTATATTTTTATTTTGTAATCTCTTTACTAATTCGTTAATGCAGTAGTTTAATTCCAGTTTTTCATGTGCTTTAATTCTCTGATCAATTATTAAAGCTATATTTGTAGTTTTCTAATCAACACGCAAGAGCTGAGATAGATAACAAGACATAGGAATTAAACCTGATTAACGACTAGAAGCGTGATCCCGCCTATAGGTTAATTGGTCTCAAATAGAAACTGTTCTTCATGCGATTAGTTGTGTCTGGATTAGAGCATTAGTCTGCTGCTAGTTCTAGCAACTGGTTAGGATTATTGAGGAAAAACAAAGGTTGATCCAAGAACTTAGCGACCTCTCCGATGATAGGACATCTTTCGAGAAAGAACGGTCTTCCTATGAAGAAAAACTGAAATCGATGGAAGAGTCCTTGTCTCTCTTTCGCTATGAAAACTCGAAACTGTCAACAAAAGGTATATATAAAGCAAAAGATATATATATATATATATATATATTTGTTACCTCCGGTGTCATTTTAACTTGTTTCTTCCTTTCTTACTCAGGTACATCCTCTGAAAACCTTATGAAGCACGTTGAAAGGCTCAACTTGCGGATTGACGGTTGAAATGAAGATTTGATCGAGGTCAAGTCTAATCGTGACCAATATCGGGGCCTGGTCCATAATCTCAAGAGTTAAGTCGCCAAACATTTATCTTTCTCCCGCCGTAGCCAAGAAGAGCTGCAGAGACAGAGTTTAACCATTTCTCACCTGAAGAAGGAATTCACTTCTCAATGCGGGAAGATTGCTAGTGCCTGTCGCCAAGTGATCTCAAAATATTTCATGGATAAGGGAGAACTTCTAGATGATGGCTTATATAATGTGTTGGAATTTTCGGAGATTGCTAACAGGACCCGGTTTCAAGAAGTACAGGATAAATTTGGCCGTCTTCTAGGTGAAACATGCTTCGAACCTGGCCAGGCCTCCTTTCTTCCTCTGGAAAGTGCAGTTCCTCAGGCTGACACGGGCTTACATCGTCCTGCTAAGGGGTCCAAATCTTCCGAGAGTGTTTCCAATCCTGGAAACGAGTTTAGTACAAAGGGAGCTGGTGGTGGCACGAAATCATCTGTTGTGAAAGAAACTTGAATTTGAATTCCATAATTAGTCAAATCTTCTTTGTAAAGTATTATGTACCTTTTTTTTTGTATAATTTTTGTAATCTTTTTGAATGGGAGATATGGGAGTAGTTGGTTCTTTTTTTTTTTAGCGTTACGCATTTTACTATTGGAGTTTACACGAAGCGACAGGTTCTCCAATAGCTTCGACTCATTCTCAATTATGACCAAAGCAGTGACCGGTCGCTTACGACCGGTCGCTGTTTTTAATTATGGCCGGAGCAGTGACCGGTCACTGTTTTCGATTATGACCGGTCGCTAACGACCGGTCACTGTTTTCGATTATGATCGGTCGCTTAGTGACTGGTCGTTTATCACTTTTGGACCTTTGCCTTATTTTCTTTTATGCAAGAAGCAATTATCGACCAGTCATTAATGACGACCGGTCATGGCCTCTCTTTTAAAACTTATTTTTATTACACTTCTTCCTACGGTAATTGAAGAATGATTTGCATCTCATTTTTTCCAACGATAGCCGATCGATGGTACTTTGCTGCCGCTCCCTCTGAAACGTCTTTTTTTTTTATTTTAGAAAGATTTTTGACATATGGTGTGGCATCCCACACCCAACAATCCACCTATTACATGCAACCAGAGCTCCTAATCTTTTAGAGATGGATTTTTTTACCCTTGTCCGGGCGCGACGTCCCAATACAAGGTGTCTTTTATGGCTCCATAGCCTTCAGCGCATAGGCTAGGTGTTTCTTTCATGGCATTGAAGCCTTCAGCGCATAGGCTGGGTGTTTCTTTCATGGCATTAAAGCCTTCAGCGCATAGGCTGGGTGTTTCTTTCATGGCATTGAAGCCTTCAGCGCATAGACTGGGTGTTTCTTTCATGGCATTGAAGCCTTTAGCGCATAGACTGGGTGTTTCTTTCATTTTTTTCGAAAAAAGAACAGCTTCCTTTATTGATAAGATTGAAACAAATTCTTACACATAGAACTTTTTTAGGCATTCATCATGCCAAGAATGTGGTAACTCGTACCCTTCAATATTTTTCAAATGATATGAAGCTCGACCGGTCTTTCGGTGAATGATGTACGGGCCTTCCCATTGGGGGATCAAGATTTTTCAGTTGCTTTACTTCTTGGAGAACTAACTCCCCTAATACTTTCGATTGAAGTATTTTTCAACTTTACTTTTATCCTTAATCATTTTTGCTTTTGCTGTAATTCTTGTCTCTTCGAGCAAATCAAGATGATCCCTTATCCCTTCGTTATTGAGTCTCTCGTCGTAAGATTCCCATCTAACTGACGGACAATGAATTCAGCCGGAACTACTGCTTCCAATCCATAGGTTAACCTGTAAGGTGTTTCCCCTGTAGGACCCTTTTCTGTCGTTCGGTAAGACCAAAGAACTTGGGGTAGCAATTCTGCCCATCCTCCCTTTCGACCATCTAACCTCTTCTTTAGTGCCCTGACAATTTGTCCATTTGCATTTTCTACTTGCCCATTGGCTTGTGGAAGTGCCACTGATGCGAACCTTAGGTTTATGCACCATTCTTCGCAGAACGCCCGAAAACTATCACAATTAAACTGTGTTCCATTGTCTCTTATTATAACTTTAGGTAAGTCGAACCGGCATACAACATACTTCCACACAAACTCTTGTGATTTTTTCGCGGTGATAGTTATAGTTGGCATCGCCTCTACCCATTTGGTGAAGTAATCAATGGCTACATATATAAATTTGTATCTTCCTGGAGACGCCTCTGGGAAGGGGCCAACGATATCCAAACCCCACATGGCGAAAGGAATAGGGGATAAGATGGCCTTCTACACAGCGGGAGGTTTGTGGATTTTTCCGCCATGCTCTTGGCACTTGATGCATTTTTGTATGTGCTCTCTACAGTGCTCTTTAATTTTTGGCCAGAAATACCCAAGCCTCATGATTTTGTGAGCCGTGGCTCTTTCTCCTTGATGATTTCCACAAACCCCTTCGTGAACTTCTTCTATCAGCCTGCTTCCCTCTTTTAGAGTGATACACTTGAGAGTCGGTCTTGCAAAAGACCTTTTATAGAGTTGCCCATCTTCAAAGAAGAAGGATGCAACTCTTCTTTTTATAGTTTTCGCCTCTTTTTCTTCCTGGGGTAGCTTTCCTTGGAGAATGTACTCGATGATTGGTGTCATCCATGTCTCTTCTGATCCCGATGGATTAACAGTGGATATGCAAGTATCTTCAAGACTTGAATTAGTTTTGACTTCCAACCAAACCTTTTCTAGAACTTTCTCGGCCATGCTGGCTAACTTTGCTAGAGTATCTGCTTCGATATTTTTTGCTCGAGGAAGATGTCTCAACTCACACCTTGAGAAATTCACCTTTAGCTCTTGAACTTTGAGTAGGTATCTCCAAAGTTTTCCCTCCTTTACTTCATAAATGTTGTCATTTTGTCTAGCCACGAGCATAGAGTCCGAGTATACTTCTAAATCTGCATAACCGATAAAATAATCAGCCTTTCTTTATTTTCCTGTTTATAAAACATTTTTAAGGAAGTGTTCATCGTATATCTAATAAAACCTGTTGCCCCTAGGGCGGCAGGGATTTCTAATCCCTGGATGAGGGCTTCATATTCTGCTTCATTGTTAGTGACTTCAAACTCTAGTCGAAAGGCATAATTGAGATATCTTCTGTCTGGGGTTTGGACCACAATTCTTGTTCCTGCCCTAGTCTTACACCGGGCTCCATCAACTGATACAACAAAGGGCCTGAGAAACTCCTTCTCCTCTTGGTCGAAGCTTGTTTCGGTTATGAAATTTGCCAGTGCTTGTGCCTTTATTGCCGTCCGTGGTAGGAAGTGAATCTCGTATTGGGTGAGCTCTACTTTCCAGCTTACCATTCGCCTAGAGGCATTTGGATTATTTGCTATCTGTTTTAACGGCCAATTGGTCCTAACATGGATTCGATGTGACTAAAAATAGGGGCGAAGCTTTTGGGATGCAATTACCAAGGCGAAAAGAATCTTTTCAATGCTTGTGTAACTTTCTTCTGTTGCTGTCAGAATTTTCTCAGTATAGTAGACCGGGATTTATCTCTTCTCTTCCTCCATTACTAGGACTGCTGCTACCGCCTAGTCGGAAGCAGATAGATAAAGGTAAAGATCTTGACCGAGAGTGGGAATTCCTAGCTTTGGTAATTCTCGGAGCATTTGTTTTATCTTTTCAAAAGCTTTGATGCACTCTTGCCCCCACTGAAACTTGTTATTCTTCCTCAGAATGTTGAAGAATGGGATTGAGTTTTCTTGAAGTTTGGAACAGAATCTGCTCAGAGCCGTAAGTCTCCCATTGAGAGCCTGCACATCCTTTATGTTTCTCAGTGGAGACAGATCCAAAACAGCTTGGCTCTTTTCTGGATCTACCTCAATCCCTCGCTGCACAACTATGAAGCCAAGGAATTTCCCTTTTGTGACCCCAAATACACATTTTTCTGGATTTAGCTTGATTTGATATTTGTCCAAAGTGTTGAATGTTTCTTCGAGGTCCTTCATATGCTGCTCCCCTGAGGTGCTTTTCACAACTATATCATCAACATAGGCTTCTACATTACGAGCGAGTTGATCTTTGAACACTTTGTCGATCATTCTTTGAAAGGTTGCTCCTGCATTCTTTAAACCAAAGGGCATTACTCTGTAAAAGAATGTCCCTATTGAAGTAATGAAAAAAGTTTTTTCTGAGTCATCTTCGTTCATCTTTATCTGATTGTAACCTGAAAATGCATCCAAAAAACTTAACACAGAACTTTGAGCCGTTGAGATAACCAAACGATCAATTGACGGAAGTGGATAGAAATCTTTTGGGCACTTTATTCAAATCTGTGAAGTCTACACACATTCTCCATTTTCCGTTTGATTTCTTGACTAATACGACATTTTCCAACCATTTGGGATAGGACACCTCTCGGATGAATCCTGCCTTGAGTAATTTCTGCACCTCTGCTCGAGTGGCCAAATCTCTTTCTTCTCTGACTATTCTTCTTCTCTGTCTTATATCCGGATGCCTGGGGTCCACTTGGAGGTTATGCTGGATAACGTCTGGGCTTATCCCAGACATCTCTTCTGCACTCCAGGCGAATGTTGTCCTTCTTTTTTCCAAGAACCTCATTAGGTGAGTCTGTTCTCCACTGTCCAATGCACTTCCAATTTTTAAAAATTTAGAAGGATCAGTCTTTAGATATACCTCTCTTGGGAGATCCCTGGGAGCCTCGTAGCTCCCTGCTTTTTCACTCGTTCCTGGCGGTGGAGGAAGTTCTTCCGGTAAGCCTTCCATGATCCAAACTTCCCAGACTCGGGCCATTTTCTGACTCCATCTTATGGTTACCAGCTTGCCTGATCTAGTCAGGTATTTCATTTTCAGATGATGCGTACTGCATATGGCTTTGAAGGCGTTGATGCCTGGTCGCCCTAAATACATGTTGTATCCAGAGAGTCCGAGCATGATAAAAGCTGTTAACTTCTTCACACGTCTTTCATCGTCCTGCCCCAAAGTGATGGTGAAATTGATACTGTCTGTTGATTTGGCAGAGATTCCCCATACGAATCCTCCTAGCATCGCGGAGTATGGCTTGATCTTTTCTTCAAATATTTCAAGCCTTTTTACTGCTTCAGCCGAGATCACATTAGCTCCCGCCCCACTGTCAACCAGAATTCCTTCCATCATTCGATCATTGACATGCGCTCTGATGACAAGTGGATCGTTGTGCGGATAAAGGACCCCGTCTTTGTCTTCTTCAGTGAAGTAGATCGGAGGGAGCTTTTCTTTTTTGGCTACCTTTCTTTCAGGGAGTTCTTGATGTACTTCATGGATATGCCTTTTCCTTTCACTTGGAGTTATCGGTCCTACTTCTGAAAAGAGGCCTGTGATTTTTCTTGGAAGAATTTTTATGAGATTTTATTTTCCTTTAATACTCTTTGTCTATTAATGGGTAAAAAGAGAAATTGATTCGATATAGAGAAACACAATGATATAATAGATATTTTAATCGAAAGGAATGTAAAAGATGCAAAAAAGGTTCTCTGCCTTTCTTATTCTTTCAGAAAGAAGAATTTCTACTCCCCTAGTCACAGACTTGTGATCATCCCGAAGGATTTACTGTGGTCCAATTCTGGATGCACCTCTTCCTCCTGCCGGTTCCGGGAGTATTGGCTGTTAGACTGTTTCTGCTGTCCCACCTGCTGCTTTCCTTTCTTCTTATTTTCCTCAATTATCCTCAGCTCTTTAGCAAGATTTGCATAGTTGACAGTCCTGTGATTCTTGTGCCCGTGGTACTCGCAAAAAGCCACCGGGATTTCCCCTAGAATGGGCTTTTTTGGTGGAGGGAGAAGACCTTCTTTAACAGCTGCCGCATACTTTCCTGGATCAATATGTGTCATAGGGAAAACTCTTGTGCTTTGATATTGTCCTCCTTAGGAAGTGGTGGTTGTTGCAGCAATTGGAGCCTTGTAATATGGCTTATACCTTGATCCCCCTCTAGACGAACTTCCAGTCGAAGGTCCCCCCGTCTGTCCTCCCTTTTTTCACTTGGGACGGGAATTTTGAAGCTGCTTATCAATTTCTTTGCTTTATTCTCAGCTACCTCTGACTTTAGGAAATCATGAATCATCTCAGCTAATTCTCCATGAGTCTTTGGTGCCTTGGTGGCTATCTTCCCTGCCAGTCGCGGTTGGGCCAAGCCGTTGCCGAAAGCCTTGATTAAGATCTTTTCGTCGATTCATCGATTTCGGCTACTTTCTTGTGAAAGCCTTTGCTATACTCTTTCACGGTTTCTCCTTTCTTCTGCTTCAAATCCATAAGCTCGATCATCTCTTTTCACTTTTTTGCTGGCAGTGAAGTACTGCTGGAACTCCTCCGTTAGCTGTTTAAAGCTTGATATAGACTGGGGGGCCTGGTGGAGATCCATCATAGCGCCCTCTCCGAGAGTGTTCCAGGAAATAGGTTGCATAATGCAAGGGAGCCTATTCCTTGCGTATTCATGGCAAACATGAATTTCTTGATGTGTTGCGCAGGGTCTCATGTACCATCATACTTCTTGATTGTCGGGGCGACGAAATGAGGAGGTAGCTTGGCCTTTCTGATTTTTTTGGTGAACGGATAGGGGCTCATATCGATTGAATCATCTTCCTCGTTGCTCTCTTCAATGATCGGTGTTTCTCTGCGCATTTCCTTTTTTCCTCCGTTGCTTTCTTCAGAATCTCGGTTTTTAGGAGCTCAATCGCCACGGTCATTTCTTCCTATTTTCTTTGGTAGTCTTCGTCCCTCTGTATCAATTCTTGCTGTAGGAGCTCATTGCCTTCAATTCTTTCATCGATCGCTTTTGTTAAGCTTTTGACCATGTCCTCCAAATCTCTTTTGGTGATGGCATCTGAGGCTCCTACTTCTCCTGCTTCATAATTGGATCGGTGTTTCCTGTACTAGCCCGTGGAGTTCTTCTGGTTCTCGGCGCCATTCGTACCTAGTCCTGCAAAAAACACGATTTGTTGATTTTAGATTTTTTTTTTAATTCTGATTGTTGTTACAAGCCATTTCTTTTTGAGGTGGATTTGTGGTTGCTAGATCTTTGAGCTGTTCGTTCCCACAGACGACTCCAAATTAAAAGGTTGAATCCTTTCCCTCACGTTCCTAACTGATTTTATTGAGCCTAGGGATCTAGGCTGATCGCGGAGTCGAATTACCTTGTTACAAGAGAATCGTATTTCAGAAGAGGTGGATTGAGAGAAAACTGGTGTTCGAGAGAAGGTTCTGTAAATCTGAATGACGTATCTTTATTATGTGGGGGTGATTCCCTATTTATAGTTATTTTCCAGGGCTCCTGGGTCTGCCAGCCTGTCCTTTCTCTTGCCAGACTATCATTCCAATAACCTACATAAGTACGCTAACGGGCTGCAGCTGAGCGTCTAGACTCTACCTAGGGGTGGCAATTTCAACACGACCTGTTTGACCAACACGAACCCGACACGAAGTTAGCGGGTTTGGGTTCTAAAATTTGACACGATTAAATAAACGGGTCAACCCGAACACGACTCGCTTAATAACCGTGTCGGGTTTGGGTTTAAGATATGTAACCCGCTAGCCCGTTTATGTAATTAATATTAAAAAATATATATAATTATATATTATTCATTTTTTTATTATCAAATATAAATAAGATATATAAATATTAAAATTAAGTATTTAATTAATTAAATTAAAGTAAATAATATCATAGAATGACAAATCTAATGTTAATTAATCAAATTATTTTCTTTTATATAACTAAACATGTTAGGTTTGAGTTAAATATATAAGGATTTGAGTTTCAAATTTGGAGATAATTAGTTAATTGGGTAAGACGGGTCAACCCGTTTGATAACCCGGTCAACCCGTTTAATAAACGGGTTGGGTTTGGGTTTCATATTTTGACACGATTAATTAAACGGGTTGGGTCGGGTCAACCCGTTTAATAAACGGGTCGGGTTTGGGTTTGGCCTAACACGACCCGTGAACCCGTTTTGCCACCCCTAACTCTACCTATATTCTTCTCTTAATTACTTGACCGGTCGTAGACGACCGGTCGCTACTCGTGCTTTACTTTGCATCTTTGGCGACCGGTCACTATACATACTGGCCTTGCTCTTTTGGTGTCCGGTCACAAACGACCGGTCGCTGCTTATATTGTGCTTTCTCTAACTATCGACCGGTCACAGACGACCGGTTGCTATTCATACCGTATTTCCTTAACTATCGACCGGTCACAGATGACCGGTCGCTACTCTTTACGCTACTTCTATCTTTAGTGACCGGTCGCTTACGACCGGTAGCCTCCTTCCCGTTTTCTGCTTTCATTCGTTTGTGGCTGTCTGTTGCCTTTTTCTGACTTTTCCCTTCCTCTTAGGTTAATCTCATTTTCCTCCTCTTCAACCACCATTGAAGACTTGAATAAATGCTCAAACCAAGAAAGAAAGAAAGAAAGGCACATGAGAGGCCAAAAATAGGCTAGGTTAAAGATGGAGAGAAAAATGAGTTTTCTTGGATGTTCTTACCTTAAATGAAAGAGGAGGCAACCTAGCTCCTTAAAATATGATTTTCTCTTCAAATGGGGCTATACCCATGGAGGTCAACTTCATCCTTTTGAGATTTGGAAAAGAGGGAAAGAGAGCTCTTGATGAGAGGAACACAAATATGTATTTATTTTTGGATTTGGAGCATTGATGTGGCTTGGGCATGAGGAGAAAGGTGGGAAGCCATTGAAGAGGGCTTCAAAATCGTCCAGGCAGCAGAGAGGAGGGAGAGCCGGCTGGAGAAAGAAGAAGAAGGTGGGAAAAGGGAAATAGAAGAGAGAGAGGGAAAAAGGGAATAAATACCTTTTCACTTTTTTACTTTTCTTCTTTTCCTTTCTACTTATTAGCTAGCTTATTACTTAAGAGAGGAGCTGATTTACTTATAAAAATCTGCCCCCTATAATTAGTGAGGGAGGGGCGCTTTCATCTTTTCGCAAGAAACGTTCGCAATTTTTCCCGGTTTGGGCACTATTCACTAACCGGGCCCGTTTTCCGGATTTTTCTCGTTTCTTTAATTTTAGTGGTTATTAGGCTTCCATTAATGTTTAATTATAGTTATATGTTCAACTATAATTTATACGAGTCCATTTGACCACTTAAAGTCGTGTTTCTGGGTTTTCTCGAAAAACGTGCTTTAAAGCCTCGTTTGCGTTTTTAACCCACTATATGGATCCGTTTTCTTCGGGAATTGTTTCCACATATTATTTAGGCATAATTAAGCCTTAGGAATCCATCTAGGACCCTAGTCGAGGTCACATACCTCCTATGGTTGCGTAACGCTCATTTTTACGTTTTATGCTTTTTAAGCGTTTTCTCTTTTCTTTTGGTTTTACTTTCTTCACCAATATTCTTTAGGCACAATTAGGCCCCTAAAAATCATATTAGAATAATTTAATCACCATATTTAAGTCCGGGGTATTTCAATGGAGCAAACACAAAATGAGATTTTTGTTTCATAAATAGAGGGACACGTCCTGCAAACAACTCTCGCTCAGACAACACCACATCTTGCTCGAACAGAATGAAATTGAGCAAAAACAAAACAGGACTGATATCTTCAGACGTTAGGGGGGGAATTGAATTCACTCATGCACTCTTCTAGCACATGACAGGGACGAGACAAACAAAAAGGAAAGGAAGAAAGAAAAGGAAAAGGCAAATGAAGAATAAGAAAAGGAGTTCACCTTCATTGAAGCTTCATCTATGACTATCTCTTACCTTTTTGTTCTCTTTTATTTCCTAATGTGTGAGTAGTCTCTTTGTGTACCTTAGAATGAGAATTAACCTTAAATTCATAAACCCTAACTTCATTTATTTTAGTTTTTTTCTCTCTCTAAGCTTATTTAATGCTCTAGCTTGATCATCTATGACATTTATGCTGGTTCGTAGCAACATGTTATTTTGAGTTAGAGATTTTGACCAAGAGAGAGAGAAACCCTAGGCTTTACTATCTTGATTAGTTGGTAGACTCTATGGCTAATTTTATGAATTTGAGAATAATGTAATTTAATGACTTGGACCCCATACATTGGGAGGGGAAGGGGGGGGGGTGAGATTAGCTAGGTAAGCTTTGACTTGAACATTTTTTGAAGAGTCATTACATTAGTTCTAATATATAACTAGAGTGAAGTGGGATTAAGAGCAAGTTTGGGTGTATATTGGTGAACACAACCATCCTAGGGTGCATTTCCATCCAATCTATCAAAACGCCCAAGTTACTTGTTTCTTTTTATATTTTCATTGAATTAAACAACTAAGCTTGCCACCGGCTAAACCCCAAATTTACCGCTTTTGTTTACTAAATTCTGAAACTAGATAGTAACCAATTTCCTTATGGATACGACACTTGTTGTACTACATCGATTGGGTGCACTGGCCCATAGCTTACACCTTGCACATATATATCTATTTATATATTTTCAACAACAAACTCAACCTAAAATACAAATACAATGGCATAAACAAATGATGAGAGAACTGTTTATGTAAAAAATCCCCTAGATAATGCATGCTTTTAGTATGAAAATTCCTGAATGAGTCAAGATTCCCCCTAAATTCAAAATTCCCTTTAAGATGAGTATAAAAAACACAAATTAACTTTGTTGAAGAAGAATATGAACTTGCAAAAAATTCAAACAGGCCTAAGCACCACATACAAATAGAGTCAAAATAGTATAAAAACAAGAACAATCCCGTTTGTGCAAGTACGAAATACGCTTCCCTCTTTTTGCACACATTAGTGAAGAAATCAAACACAGTTTGTTAAGAAAGATCCATTAACTGAGTGCATCAAGCAAAAACAACCACAAAGAGTCAAAATATAAGCTCACTAAACTTCTAGAAGAAAAAAAAAGTAATCACGTTGAGGAGGATGGGGTTAAGGAGGGTGGGTGATCACAAGTACCTCGATCATCACATTTGATAGAGTGTGCCAATCCGTGGACATCGCCTTCTTGCAAATGGTAGAAAGTATCAACTTGAACTAGGGATGACAATTTTAAATTGATATCCGCTAACCCGATCCACCCGATTTAAATAAATGGATGAAAATCCGAAATAAACGAATGACAGATCGGGTGAAGGATGATCGAGTGACGGATCGGGTCGGGTGATGGATGAAGTTTTTCCATCTGCCACCCAATCCGTCATCCGTTTATCACCCGACCCGTCATCCGTTTAAAGTTACACCTTGTTTTAATTCAAGTAACAAAACAAACTTTATATAACAAATAGTTGTAACCTTATCATTTACTTTCCATTTTTGTTGTCTCTCTCATGCAACGCAAAATTATGTTTATTTTCTTATTGATATTGGTGGCATATTTGATTATGTTAGAGTAAAGTTACTTAAAAATATGAATAAATTTTACCTTTAGCAATACAAATTTTTTTATATTCATTACTGTACTAAAAAATTATTGTTTATGATATAGAAACGACTATCACCCGATCCACCAGAATCACCCGCGGATGGCGGATGGACGGATGATGGATGAAGAATAAATGGGTGATTGATGGATGGGTGATGGATGATATATCCGGTTGACGGATGCGGGTGATGCTTCACCCAACCCGAACCGATCCTTTGACATCCCTAACTTGACCCATCAACAAAGGTGGTGACAAATTGTGTTAGGACTCTTGGAATGAGTCAATCTACAAAGTAAACTTGTTGGTGAGGATAGACAAGGCTCCAGTGTGTTGACCAACTTCTTCCCGGAGTTTAACTAGATAAGTTTCCAACATCACCAAGACAACAGTCAAGGGGTTGATAGAAGTTGGAACTGGAGGGCGCAAAAGACTTCCTTCGTCAAAACATGATACCATGACATTAGGTTTGACTCAACCACATTAAATGTTGGGTTAACTGGTCCCCTTGTGTGTTGGTTTTACTTTATTGGACTAGTAATGCGGCCCAACCCTCAAAACCAGCTTAGCCCAACTTATGATAAAGAGAGTTGTCTACATTTTAGTTATTGGTTTCTTTTTCATTGGAGTATAAATCTAGTTAGTTTAGTAATAATCCAAGGTCAATATCGGTAGGATATTTTGTTTTATATTCTCCCTTTATAATATCTATCTTTTACTTTTATTTCTTCTTCTTCCCTATTTCTTCTATGCATATAAAGAGAAGAATAGTCCATAATTTAGGTCATACGCTTTTCTGATTCAATCAAAACCTGCTCTCAATTCCTGTATACTCTTCTTGCGATCTTCTTTATTTCTCAACCCAATATGGTATCGAAGCAGTATTAATTTCAGTTGCCATGGGAGACAAAACAAATCTGGAATGAAGAGAGTAGAAGCAGTTACAACGTATGGAACTATCGAGCAAACAAATCCGTCGTATGTACATCCTTCCAAGCAACCTAGTCAAGTTCTTGCCCATAAGTTCAATGGGACGGGTTTTCAGGGGTGGAAGTGGTCAATTTCTATGGCTTTAAAGGCCAAGAAAAAATGGTTTTATCGATGGAAGTGTCAAGAACCCGCTGCCAAGGATGTTGGCCATCTTGCAGCTTGGTAAAGCAAATTCCCTTGTTGTATCTTGGATCACTTCGGCCCTTGAACCACACATTGTTGAGAGCATTATGTACAACACCAATCCTAGAGAAGTATGGGAATGGCTCTGTCAGCGTTTCGAGCAGAATAACCTGACAACCTTGGATTCTCTAAATGAAGATCTTAGCAAACTTAAACAGGGTGACGATATAGTGACACTTTATTTCACGAAGCTATGAAAAATCTTGGGAGAGATCGACTTGTTGCGTCCTCTGCAAACTTGTGTGTGAAGCCAAGAAACATAGAGACGAAAACCGATTGATACAATTTTTGACGGGATTAAACAAGGTGTATGTGCACACAGAGGGAAAATCCAGGCAATGAAGGAGAAACTGACCATCGAATGCGCCTTTGCCCTTGTTATTCATGAAGAAAAATAGAGAGATGTCAGAGAAAGAAAAGAGTAGTCCATGTCGTTTTATACTACTGAAATGATGAGTAGTTCAAGATCTTTCAAGAACACTAGAAATTTAAAAGTTATAGGCGACAAGAGAAAGAAGTCTTGATCTTTTTGCAAGAAGAGCGGTCATGGATACAAAGAATGTTACCAACGCCAGCAATGTTCATACTATAAAAGTTCTGGTCACCTTGCTGAGGATTGTTACAGCTCCATGGAAGGGACAACGTGCTAGCAAGGAAGAAAAAAATCTTGCAGGTTTGGCTAGAAAACAAATCCCAGAGTAATGCTATTTTTAGTAATCTAAGTCAGGACCAACTACAACACCTTGCTAGCATATGATATTTTTTTTATAAGTGAGGTAGGTGTTAAGATAAGATCCTTTAGTTTTGATGATAGCAAACCTTATATTGTCTATCCAATACATTTGTCAAGATTCATGATTCAGATAGACAGGTGAATAAGTAGCTTAGCACGCAAGGTTGCAAGCGCACTTAGGTCATGAGTGGCTTAGAACGCAAGGTTGCAAGCGCGCTCAATCCACGACACGTGCCCAACCAGTCGGGCACCTGTCTGCGAGAGCTCCGTAGAACTTCTAGCACAGACAACCAGTCAGACACCGCACGAAGATATCTCTCATGCTTAAAGATGAAAATCAAAGACAAAATACTGCAAGGGATCGACACATTCAGATAAACACATACATCCACTTAGGCAACTTGTTCACGACAAGCTCACGACAAAAGGATAAGTTCATTAATGCACAAGATAACAAAGCTATAAATGAACATCATTACATAGCCGAAATGAATTCAGAAGAGGGCATTTATGAGCATTTAATGAGCTAGACAGAATCAGGCAAGTGGGGCACACAAGTGGTGATCGACTTATCAAGAGGGCTGCCGCCAACTTGACCAACCATGAGGCGACACATAGTCCACGCCTCCAGATCAAGTTGAAGAATCTCTGCAAGTCTAGTGTGGCTGTTATGTGAATAATTGAAGCTGTAGTCGACTCCTAGAAGTCTAGGGATTAATAGGACGATAGTTACATCCTAACAACCGTGTATATATATACTTGCATTTATTCCATATGTAAGTAAGCCTGTACGAGAGAAAAGATAGAGATAATCTGGAAAGTGTGGATCAGACTTAGGTGTGTGTGTAAGTGCTAGAGAGTTGGTGAGCTAGATAGGACTGGGTTAGAGTATCAATACATTGGGTATTTGATAGAACGACAGGTCAGGGAATGGTCGGTGAACCGTAGGCTGATAGTCAAGAGAGGGTTGACGACTTTAAGGGTAAAGTCGAAACTGTCCCAGGAGTCCGTGTGTGGGGCAAGGGAGGTTGAGTGAATTTCGTGTGTGAATTCTCAATCAAAATGTGTTTTCCAGTTTAAGTCGCATCCATGACACGTCGGGGACGCATCAGGAGCGCTTGCTTGTTTCAGTAGGTTTTGAACCCAGGACCTTTGGTTCGAGGATACCACTCCTCTACCAACCAAGCCCCGAGGGCTTGGCCAGCATGATCTACACTGATAATCAAGGAAGTAAGTAAGATGAATCATCTTACTATATTTTCTCAAGTAAGGGTCAAAGTTATACACTTAATGAAATGTGTTTTATGAGCAAAAATTTGTAGTTCAAAAACGCTTTCACCAAGAAGTGGGTGCTTGACACGGGCTCCACAGACCACATGTCTCAAGTTTTTGATTTTTATGGCTCTACCAGATGGAAGACCACAAGACGTTCCATATGGTTGAAGATGCAAAGATAGATGAAGGGTTTTGGTATATATATGTTTTATATGTGCCAGAATTTATGTTTGACTTGGTCTTTGTTAAGAATTTAGTCAAACAGTTTGGTCAGCCACTAATTTTTGGACCGGACTTCGTCCTGCCCAAGACCCATTTACAAAGAGGAATGAGGCTGTTGGGCTAGACCATGACGGTTTATATGTGCTGGATGAGCAGAAAGCGGGCCAGTGGCATCAACACACAACAACAGGTAATTATCTACAAAGGAGTAGAATGGGTCTACATTTGGGCCTAGTATCAAGAATAGAGTCATAGCAGAAGAGTGGCACATTAGACTGGGGATGTCCCATATGAAAAACTTGTAACTATGGGATTAATAAAAACATACTGATTTAGCTTAAGATAATCCTTGTGATGTGTGCTATAAATCCCACTCTTAATTATTATAGTTTGGTAATTCATAAATCAAGACCATGAAATCTTTTGATTTGTTGCATGTAGATGTGTGAGGTTATTTTACTTCCCACACATACAATGGGTATAAGTATTTCATATGTTTTGTCAACGACAACATAAGAATAACTTGGGTATAACTTCTAGAACAAGAGGGAGACACATGGGAGGCGATAACAAGCTTTATTAAGTTGATATGACGAGACAGTTTGATGTAAAAGTGAAAGTTATAAGAAGTGACAATGCCAACGAACTAGGAAGCTCAAATGAAGGAAAGAAATTTTATTCTTAAGAAGGGATTGTGCATCAAACCACATGTTATACCCCACAACAAAATGTAGAGGTCGAAAGAAAGCATAAACATCTCTTAGAAACCTCAAGAGCCTTATTTTTCAGTCACAAGTGCTTGTTGATTACTGGGGATAATGTATATTACGTGCAACTTATCTCTTCAATAGGTTACCCACCAAAGCCTTGAAAGGAAAAACACCTTTCGAGTGTTTCTACAAAGCTGTGCCCACATATGATGAAATTAAACCTTTTGGTTGTCTTTGTTACAAGACAATAGTCGGAGGAAGAGGAAGAGTAAAGGTGTATCGAGATGTTAAATTTCATACCATAAATTTTCCTTTCAAGAATGGATTAAACGAGGATTTAATTCAAGAGTCAGGCACGATTGACGTACAAGTTAAGCAAACTCACAATTGGGAGCCCATCGTACCTACAACTAAATTAGACGATGTTAAAAGAAATCAACATTCAAGAAAACTTGTCATATGATCAACAACTATTTAACGAAGAAGAAACACCGGGTAATCGTGGAAGCCCTGTGAGCGGTGAATCTACACGGGGCCTAGAAAGTCAAGCCGAGAATTCCATAACTAGGCTTCCTCGAAGATTATGTGTGCAACACTCATTTTTAGAAGATTATAGGTGATCGAGTATATAGACGAATAAGGAGAACACTCATCTTATAGACTGTGAAAGTTTAACAGATACTCGACCAAGTGTTCAATTGCTCTTTTGAGTGTTAAACCCAATGACCCGTTCGAGAGAATCATGAGTGACGAAGAACCACAATCTTATAAGGAGGCAGTTAAGCATGCACATTAGAGAGAGGCCATGCAGCGAGAGTTAAGTGCACTAAAGGAAAATAACACGTGGGAGATTGTAGACTTGGCCAAAGGAAAAAATGACCATAGGTTGTAAACGACAAGATTAGTCGCAAAGGGTTTCACACAATGAAATGGTCTTGACTATCATGAAACTTTCTCTCCAATGGTGAAAATGTCTATTATACGAGCTATCATCACGGTGGATCTCAACAAAGATGGATCATTAACCAATCAGATGTGAATAGTTCTTTCCTTCACGAAGATCTTGATGAAGAAGTGTGTTGATGCTATTTTGATCGGCAAACTCAGTTCAATACTGAAGCCCGTTTTAAGACCAGCCTGAAGCGAAGTCCGTCAGTCTTGAACTGACGAACAGAGAAGAAGAAAGAATATTTAACAAGATTTTAAACTCTTTAGCTCACAGAGATATACATAACTGATAACTATAAACCCAAAGTTAGAGCCATCATAACATAACAAAAAATTAATGAGAATATTTTGTATCCTTTCTTTTATTCAGTTTTTAGAGGGCCAAAGACTTAACAGGAAATTGTAAAGTGATTGCAGCAAAGATAGGCAAAGACAAAGCCTATGTATTGAATTTGAAATTAATGGGTATTGGCTATTTTAAAAGACCATTCAAACACCCAGTATTTAGTTATCAAAACTTGTGTAACAGGTATAATATGACAATTTAAGACAAGCATCTACAACAGTTTATAAGCTGTAACCATATTATGCTCTTGTTTGACAGCTAGAAGTAATGGCAAATGGAAGTACCAGTCAGGATTTTCAAAGCCAGCATAGTCCGCGCAAGGATTGAATGTCAAAGTAATAAAGCTTGTAACACTTTCAGTAAAGGAAAAAACTTTTCCTGAAATGGTACTATAAGTGCAATCTGAAATGATGGTATAAGCACGATAAAATATTGCTTCAGAATGGAGAATTAAACTGCAACGTCAAGCAGACAAAACAGGTGTAGAAATGAACACAATTTTGAAACTATATCTTATTGAAACAGTTCACTATTTGAGCAGCAATATCAGAAGCAAAATTATACAGATAGGGAGTGACCATTTGTTCACAAGACCAATCTGGTAGAATCCAGCATTATCTAAATAACAATTGCGCTAATCAGTGCACTCGTGCAGCATAAAAAAACTTGAATCACATCAGCATAATAAAAAGATTGAATCTGGAAGTTAAATACTTGGTAATACAGATCCCTTGGTCAAGTGGCAGATTTTAGAAGCAAATGATATAGGGGTGAGCATTTTGATTCAAAGATTAAAACCGATCAATTTAAGATTACAGCTCTTTTTTTTAATTTAGAAGCAAAATCAGAGTGTTAGTAGTATATCAGTGAGGATTTTTAAAATGATGAATCTTTTTTAGTATGAACTTCCTCCGGCAGATGCTGGAGTTTGATCTAAGGAGCTGCGAATGTAAACTTGACAGAGAAACAAAATGCAACATAATAGTAGTAGTAACAAAAAAAAAGCATGAACACAAGTTTAAGAGGCTGCTTAGATTGTATAAAAGGAAAAATGAATGAAATTCAGAAAACGAATATGCATTCGATCAGACTAATCACACAGTCAGGTATTGCACATCTTTAACAACGTAACAGGAAAAAGTGTACTTCAAACAAGAATCTGAATACAGTACTATGAAGCTGAAAGATTAAAGTTCTAAAATAAAGGTTGGAAAGTTTTTCATACTGATGAAAACAGAGGCAAAGCTTCTTAGCATATAGTGAAGCATGAAACTGGCCAGAAAAAATGCTAAACAAGGATTAGGGAATTTTGAGCACAAAGGGAACAGCTGAGATCAATTTGATTTTAAATAGTCAGAACGAATCTGATAACTGTCAACATTTAGTAGAAGAACATCTCTGAATGGAAGTTTTCCAAAGCAGATGAGGTTTTCTCATACCCTGGTGGATGGCTGTACTGACCATATCAGAAATACAATCAGAAGAATTCTTCTGTGCAGAAACTCGAGTTATGGTTCAGCAGGGAAAATTCCCCTGAGTGGGAAGTACAAAACTAATAGCTTGACTATTTTAGTACAGATCTTCTAAACATAGGGTACCAATGGCGAATGCGACAAATGTTTTGTCCAGAAGATGACTCCCTTGGTAGCAGCAAAAATATACAAGCAGAATGATGCGTATTTCTTTATGCAGAAATCAGTTTGAAATATGTTGATGCTGAACATTTGCAATTTAGAAAGATTTGAGCAGGATTTCAGTATATGTTTTGACCCTGCTCACATAAATCATAGAGGAAGCAATAAAGCTGAAACTAACTTATCTAGGAAGTTTTAACACCCTGAAATGCAGATTCTGTTTTTAGAAACAAAAGTTAGAGTGAAGTGGTAATGCCTAAAAGATTTATGTGAAGTCTGAATTTTAGATCATAATTGAAACAGAAGCAGTTTCATAATAAAAACAGACACAATCCAAGCTTCATAAAGCAACGTCAACATCAGAAAATAAGTGAACACAAACATCTTTAGAGGTTTGTAATTTTTCTCAAAAATGCAGTCAAGCTAGGCAAGCAAATCAAGGTTGTACCAGAAACTTATACAATAAACACAGAATTTGCGTTGTCTCATGCTTGTAGATCATTGTTTCTACAAAATATTTACTGCCTTTATACTGAGGATTAAATCAGCAGGAAGCTTGCAGACAATAAATCTAAAGATTACAGATCACTCATATTGGTTACATGAATCATTTAATCGCATCTGAAAGTGCCAATTTTGAGAGGAAGCAATCAGGATAATTCGGTTTGCTAAGCTTTAGTATTTCAGGATCGATGAACTTATCTTTGGTTTCGGACGTTTCTTCTTTTGGTTTTGTCGTCGTTGTCGTCTGACTTCGACTTTTGTTTTGAGGGATTTGCGTCGTTGGCATGTATTATGAAAGGCGATTGAATTGTACTGGGAGCATCGCTTGGGTCTGTATGAGCTGGATCTAGTACCGTTATGCTTTTGACCGGAAGTTGAGCTCGGTAGCTGAGAACCATCGAGGCCTCGCCTGGTCTTTGGACTTGAATAGTCATCGGCCGGTTTGTATTGGAGGCGATCGATTGGTTGTGGCCCGGTTGTGATGCGGCCAAGGAGTCCGGATGGACTGAGATGCGGCCAAGGAAGTCCGGATACCTTCCGGCATGTAGAATGCCGGTTGAAGCTGGTAGCAAAGTGATTTAATCTTTGAGGCCACTTTTGAACTGAGGACACTACTTCGAGCCTCTCTTCTTGCTGTCGACAATCTGGCTTCTGAGGTAAGGCAGAGGTAATTGCTCGATCCGGATGAAACACCGCACCGTATATCTTCAATTATTGCTTGAAGTTGAACTGATTTGTTAACCGAATCGTCTCCCGGTTGCTCTAAGGTCATCGCTCGGTTGATGTTGTGCCTGGTCTCAACTCAAAGTGACGCCGCACCAAATCAATGCTGTGCCCGATCGATGCCATGCCTGATCTCAGAACGACGCTGTTCGTAGCGCTACCCCTTTCATCGATCTGTGATTCTCTTTGGCTTCGTTTCTGTGCCGCTCCAAGTTGCAGGCGCAATCCTTTAGGATATGGATAATCAAAATGCTGCTGCATAGGGGGAGAGCAAGCGTGATCCCGATTAATGACAATCAGATCATGATTAATTACAAACAAATCCTGATTATATGATCAAAGAAGTTTTAAAACGTAAAACAGAGAGTTAGGAATTTTTCTCCTCCTGTTGTGATTTTGTTTGCTTCGAGTGTTCCTCTAATTATCATGCCTCGAGCTTGCTTTCTCCTAGCTCAAGCGATTGGGGTCAGGCGATAATCGTTGATTTGCGTCCGCGTTGCTCTCGGTATGAGAAAAAGCACGTCGGTTCATCCAAGACTCTTCTGAGCAGGAGTCCGAAGTAAACCAGATTTTGAGCCTTCGAGAATCTGTCCTTCTTTGATCCCGATCCTGTACCGCTTGCGACTGGTATTCCAATCTATTGGATAGTCTCTATCCTTTTCTTCTTAGGTCATTCCTTCTGGAATTAGCCTGTGGCGACTGGCCGAAGAATTGTGCCCCTTTCGAAATCTGTTGCTCGTTGAGTCTCGATCTCGCTGTCGCTTGAATGGGTAACGATGGAATAATCTTCCGGCAACTGATCCTCTCAATCGTATTTGATTCTTTTGGAGCCACGATTGTTCGACGTGTCTTAAATTTCTCGCCATGCGAGTGAAGTTCTTGAGTGAGTTTCTCGGATATATCCGATGAATTTCTTTGGTTTCCATGTTCTTAATCGAATAGAGCTTGGATTTGCTACTGATAAGTGTAAAATATATCTATTCTTAGGACTTTAATTCTTCCTATTTTTATAACAATGCATGTCATATTTTACACTTATCATATGATTTTCCTAGATTTATATTTTTGATATGAATTGATATATTTTAGTGTTAAATGTAGGAAAAAGCTATATAAATGGATAGATAATCTCATGAGCTTTCCAACGCAACAAACGGCAAGTAAAACGGACTTATAACGAAGGATCTGGAGCCGGTTGAAGATTGCAGTAATAATTATAATGTACGACTATATATATATATATATATATATATATATCCGCCTCGCGGACATGTGTGTGGAGTCCGCCTGATAAGTAGCGGACATCACAGGCGCAACCGCCTGTTAAACTCGCGGACGGGACCAGAGTGTCCGCCTCATTTGCTCGCGGACGTGAAGGCGGACAAGGAGGCGGACGTGCTAATTCATGCGCGCGCGACTAGTTTTCTTCTCCGATTTTCCATTCTTCCTTCGCGGCGCTGCACTTCATTAATTGCAGACGGCGCCCACCTTAATTCACTGACGCGTGATGATGCTCTGTCTGCAATCAATTGCTGCTGCCCACGATCTGCTCACCAACTCCACCGCCATTTAATCACACCGCCTGCTCCGTTGTCTGTTTCTTCTTCACTTTTCCTATAAATAAACTACGCTCCCTTGTTATTAATCATCCCTTCTTTAATCCAAAGCCCACCAGCTCATTCACGAACAGCTCATTCGCGCTCGTTTCCACACGACCACATCAATTTCTATTCTCTCCATCTTCTCCAATTTTATTTATTTTTCCACCACGCCACATCTCTACCATTTAGTTAGTATTATTAGCGACGACGTCGATGCAGAAGCAGAGCTAGGATTCAGAGTCGACTTGCTAGCTGGAGTTTCTCTACCCTTTTCTCTTATTTTGTTTAAACGTTGTTTATATAGTTATGTTTAATTAATAAACTTAAGCCCTCCCAGGTTTGGGATGCGAGCCTGTTTTATATAATTATGTTATGTTAAGCTTTCCACTATGATTTTATCTAAACTAGTAGTTTAATTCCAGTTCTTGATCTGCTTTAATTCTCTGATCAATTATTAAAGTTATATTTGTAGTTTTCTAATCAACACGCGAGAGCTGAGATAGATAACAAGACATAGGGAATTAAACCTGATTAACAGCTAGAAGCCTGATCCGGCCTATAGGTTAATTAGTCTCAAATGGAAGCTGTTCTTTATGCGATCGGTTGTGTCCGGATTAGAGCATTAGTCTGCTGCTAGTTCTAGCAACTGGTTAGGGTTCGTTAGATTTAGTCGTCAACGAATTATTTATAGTTTATGAGTTTATTACTTAAGTGGTAAAGTTAATATTAATATAATTAAAAATAGGTGAGCAGAACAACCCGGGATGCTTTCTCAAAACAAAAAGATTTTAATTCCTATTTTTATTATCTTGTTCTATTTTAATTGTTTTTATTATTATTTTGTCTAAGTTAAGTTTGTAATTATTTTCTTCTCCTAAAAAATTGATAAAATCTATTTACTAGAAGTCTCAGTAAATTTAATTCATTGTCAGTTATCCACAGCGAGGTCCCCAAGAGTACGACAACCCCACGAATCCACTATCCCGCAAAACGATTAGGTACACTGCCTAAGTGGTAGAAGTAGTCACATATTTCTCCATCAGCTACCTTATCCTCCTAAATTTTCACCAAGAATCTCCTGTTTTGCTTTATCCGCTCCAAATTGCAAAACTCTGATTTCACTCGTGGAGCGATGGATTATCTTGATCGAGATTCGACCGGAACTTCTACTATCGACTCTTCGTGGATGGATTCATCGATCGTCTATGATTGTGGCGAACTTTGCCGATGTCGTTTGTTTTTCATAGATAACCCTTTTGAGGTTGCCGGAAGGGTGGATCGACCAATTTTATCGAAAAATAACTTTCTCATTAACGACTTAATCTTCTCTATCATTTTACCAGATCGTCGTACGTCAAATCTCCATAAATCAAGAACTTTGCAACGCAAGACTTTCCTCGAACCTGTGGATGAATCGTGGTTGATGTCCTTTCCCACAGACGGCGCCAAATGAAAACGTATAATTTGGTTCTATACGTAACATCGAGAGACAAGTACCGATAAACCGTACACCTAGAATATAGTGGTTCGGCCCAAGGAACAGCCTACGTCCACTTCTCAATATTATCTTTATTCTATTTTGGTATTTGTCTTACAAGCTTAGAGAGCTCTTTTAGTGCTTTCTCCCTTTCTTCTAATGTTGTCCTTACAAATGAGCCCCCCTCTCTATTATAGACTTTCTAGGGTGAAGTCTATCTCTTAACCCTTGTACATGTGGTAGTGTGAGGTATGGGGTATGAAGCCCGGATGCGGAAATACGAGACGCGGGATGTGGCGCCTGGTTGTAGAGTGCGGAGTGCGGGATCCGGGATCCGGTCATAGAGTGGCGGATCCGGGATCCGGTCATAGATGCGGGATCGGATCCGGTCATAGAGTACTGGATGCGGGATGCGACCCGGATTGGTGCTTGATGCCTAGATTGGAGCCCGAACAAGGTCCTGAAGGAGGCCCGGGGCCTGAACCGGAACCTTAGGTCTGGACCGTCTTGTCCCTTCTGTCTCGTCATATTTTTGCCCTCTTCAATCTTGAATGATAAATTCTCACACGGTCTCTGTATCTATATAAGAGGAAGAAAGTCTAGGTTAGAAAGTGGAAAGTGGGGATTTTACGCAAAAGAGAACATCAGAAATACAATGTAATTTGCGAGAGCAACAGTAAGAGTAAATATAGAGAAAATCAGAGGGGGAGAGAGTGAGATTGGAGAGTCAATTTAGAGAGAGTTTTGCTGCTGATTTCGTTGTAAGTAATTTGAGTTCAAACTCAAATTACGTGTGTATTAGGTCAAGATAGTGTTCTTGACGTGAGGGTTGGTATTAGCATTGAATACGTGATTGTGTAACCATTGTTATACGTGATTATAATAAAGGTTCTACCTTTATGCTATTCTGGTCTTCCCTTCTTTCTCCCCGTTCGTCCTCAGTTCTGAACTTAGACCATCGACACCTTCTGAGTTGCAGACTCAGCACCGACATATAAGAATTAACAATTGGTATCAGAGCGAGGTAACCCTAAACGCAGAAGAAACTTCTTCAGGGTTGATCGTGATGGATTCCTACTATGTTAAACCCCCAAAGCTCTCAAAATTCAACTACACCAGCTGGTGTGAGCAGATGGAAGACCAGTTGATCTCCATCGACTTAAAATTGTGGGATGTAGTAACTGCAGGAGATCTTAAGCCTAAGATTGAAGAAAATGGAGTTTCAAAAGAAAAACCAAGGTCTAGCTGGAATGAGAATGATAACAAGATGATTAGCAAAAACAAACAAGCACGAAGAGTCATTATGTCGTCGCTGTCAGACTCAGACCAACAGAAAGTACTGGGATTGCGCACTGCCAAGGAGGTATGGGATTTTCTTAAGATGGCATATGCTGGAACTGAAACTGTTAAAAAGGCGAAAGGTAAACAACTCAAAAGACAGTTCGACAATTTCAAGATGATGGAAGGAGAGACACTCTCACAAACACTAGAAAGATTCGACAAGATACTCTGTGAGTTCAAGACTGTTGGAGAAGTTCTCTCAAACGATGTTGTTAATGAGAGATTTCTTGATAGTTTGTATAAAGAGTGGTTAAACTTCGCTACTCTCTTGCAATCTACAAAGGATTTATCAGAATTATCCTTTGAAGAACTGAGTTCAGAACTCATGGTTTATGAAGGAAAGATGAAGGGAGAGATATCTACTTCGTCAGCACCAATCAATGATTTATCCCTGAAAGCACGTGACACGGCAACAGAGTCAGAGGATGACGACTTTGATATAGATGAGGAAATTACCTCAATGGTAAATCGCATCCAGAGGCTATTTAGTAGACAACAAAGGTCAAACCAGCAGTGTAAGTCAAAGAAGGGACAAAATACATGTTTTAAGTGTAACAAGCCTAGTCACGTTGTCAGGATTTGTCCTCTCCACCAGAAGGACAATTCTCAGAAGAAGATTAAGAAACACACAAATACAGCTGCAACTACATGGGGACAGGATATCTTAGATACAGACTCAAAACCCGGGGAGTACGCGCAGATGTGTTTGACGGCAGTTGCTCATGAAGATGATGACATCAATACTGAGTATAACATAAAGGAGAAGGAAATCTGGAATGATACTCTTGAAAAAGAAGAGATATTTATTAAGTTAACCTCTGCACTCTCTGAGATAAAATTCTTGAAGAATCAGTATGATACTGAGATTAAAGAACTCAGGGCTAAGGTGGAAAATTTGCGTCAGTCCTCCACTGAAAGCAAAAACTTTGTCATTGAGAGTCTAGATAAGCCAGGGATTAACTTTGTAAGTCCTTTGGAAATTAGAATTCTCACTCTTCCTTGTTGGGAACAGGAAGAGATAAATTCTCTTTTGGATAGCAACAAATCGTTAAAAAGAGAATGCGAAACACTTTCAGACATGGTAGCCAAGGCAAATCGAAAGTTAGAACTCCAGACTCCTGCTAATCCAACTTGGTATACCAGGAAGGCGAATTTGAACCAAATGATGCAGAATAATAACTCAGACAAATACGGCTTGGGATATAAGTCCAAGACATTCTCTCAGTCTACGACTGAGAAGTTACAGACTGTAACTGTGAGACATCAGCCAAGATTACACTCATGCCGATATTGCCACCAGCTAGGACACAAGGTTAGATGGTGTCCCAAATTGTTGAGAAAACAATTGCGTGAAAAATCATCAAGGCAGAACTCATTCGAAATCAAAAGATTGCACACTAAAAGGTGGGTTCCTATCAATCACTTTAAGTCTGAGTCTACAACTGAGATCAAACAAGTTTGGGTACCAAAGTCTAATCGGACCTACCAGACTCATCAAGAAAGCACCTCACCTCGTTCAGAATTATCACCTCCTTCCTAGTGATCTGACCATGACGCACTACTACCCCCAGTCCTTAAGGCTTATGACTTAGTTCCTTTTTGATTTGGCAAAAGGGGGAAATTGGTCTTGAACGTACTCTACAACTCAGGGGGAACATTCATCAGTTCAAGACTTACAGAGTTTACCAATTGGTCTTGAATGTATACAACGATTCAGGGGGAACATTCATCGGTTCAAGACTTACAGAGTTTGCCGCATCAAAAAGGGGGAAACTGTTGATGCTATTTTGATCGGTAAACTCAGTTCAATACTGAAGCCCGTTTTAAGACCAGCCTGAAGCGAAGTCCGTCAGTCTTGAACTGACGAACAGAGAAGAAGATAGAATATTTAACAAGATTTTATCTAGCTGTTAAAGATAAAATCTTGAATGATAAATTCTCGCACGGTCTCTGTATCTATATAAGAGGAAGAAAGTCTAGGTTAGAAAGTGGGGATTTTACGCAAAAGAGAAAATCAGAAATACAATGTAATTTGCGAGAGCAATAGTAAGAGTAAATATAGAGAAAATCAGAGGGAGAGAGAGTGAGATTAGAGAGTCAATTCAGAAAGAGTTTTGCTGCTGATTTCGTTGTAAGTAATTTGAGTTCAGAACTCAAATTACGTGTGTATTAGGTCAAGATAGTGTTCTTGACGTGAAGGTTGGTATTAGCATTGAATACATGATTATGTAACCATTGTTATACGTGATTATAATAAAGGTTCTACCTTTATGCTATTCTCGTCTTCCCTTCTTTCTCCCCGTTCGTCCTCAGTTTTGAACTCAGACCATCGACACCTTCTGAGTTGCAGACTCAGCACCGACATATAAGAATTAACAAAGTGTACATGAAGGTTCCTCATGGTCTCAAGGTCACCGGAAATAACAAGGCATGCCTTCTAAGGAAATCAATGTATGGACTGAAACAAGCGTCCCAACAGTGGTTTTCTAAGCTTGCTTTTTTCCTCAAGACTCTAGGTTTTAATCAATCAAAGAACAATTATTCTTTTTTCATAGGAAGAGTGGAGCTCGTCTACTTTATGTAGCCATCTACATGGATGATATGTTGGTGGTGGGGACAGATCAAGAAGATGTCGAAAACATCAAAGGCGCACTAGATGAGAATTTCAAGATCAAATACCTATGTAACTTGCATTATTTTGTTGGGATAGAACTTCTTAATACAAAACAAGGAATCATTTTATCCCAACAAAATTTTTACACGAATTTGGTCAAAGAATATGGTTCCAAGGATAAAAGAGTAGTGGTAGGGCCTATGAAGGTTGGAAACTAGTTATTATACGATACAAAAGTACCACTAGAAGATGCTACATCTTATAGAAGTTTAGTGGGAAAACTAAACTGTATTTCCCACACTAAACCAAATATCAGTTTTACAGTGCAAGTCCTGAGCTAGTTTATGCAAAAACCTTGTGACACGCACATGCAAGAAGCCATACATGAATTGTGTTATATCAAAGGGACCACGAATTACGAGATTATACTGGCCAAGGGATCAAAGGCTCGTTTGGATCTGATAACTTATTGCGACTCCAACTCAAGAAGATTAGTATCGGGATACTATAATTTCTTGGGGGACAGTCCAATTTCCTAGAAAACCAGAAAGCAAGAAACAATTTCTCTATCCAGTGCTGAAGCTGAATATCGGTCTCTAGGACGAGTAACAACCGAACTCACATGGCTGATTCGATTGTTGAGTGAACTTGGCGTGGACAATATCATGCCCATCCTAGTAAAGTGTGACAATCAGTCAACAATTCATGATATAGCTCGCAACCCTGTGTTTCATGAAAGAACTAAACACATTGAGATAAATTGTCATTTTGTTTGTGAGAAAATCCAACAAGGACTAGATGTAGTCTACACCCACACTACTATGCAATTAGTGGATATGATAACAAAAGCTCTACCAAGTTCGAGATATAGAAGTCAACTTCCGAAGATGGACATGAGATGCAACAACGAGACAAAGCCTAAGTAATTCAGATCACCGACGGCTTGAAGGGGGTATTGGACTAGTAATGTAGTCCATCCCACAGAACCATCTTAGCCCAACTTGTGATAAAAAGAGTTGTCTAGCATTTTTAGGTAGTGGTTTCTTTTTCTTTAGAGTATAAATCTAGTTAGTTTAGTAACAAGCCAAGGCAATATCGGTAGAATATTTAGTTTTATATATCTTCTCTCTCTCTCTATAATCTCTATATTTTACTTTTATTTCTTCTTCTTCTCTCTCGTGTTTAAGAGTTCAGAATTTAGGTTGTACGACTTTTCTGATTCAATCGAAATCTACTCTCATGAATTCCTGTCTACTCTTCTTAACGATCTTCTTTATTTCTCAACCCAATATACTTGGTGGTTTGGGTGTTATAATTTAATCTTAACCAGATTATACTTAACTTATATATGTATATATATGGAGCAATTCAATTAATTGCAACCTAGTTAGGCGGATATGTCGACCAATCTTCGTTGACCACAAATGCGCACCCACCAAGGAAAAAAAGACAAATCAAAAGAGTGTACGTATACATACAACGTGTAGGCATTTCTATACAACATCATATGATCTATCCAACAAAATAAGTGTACAGGAATGTATACGAACATAAACCATGTCATTTCCCCAAATAATTAATTACAACGCGATTAAATCAAACTATCAAAATTAATGAATGAAACATAAACAAGAAACAACTCACAAAACCAGATTCAATTAACCGACCTGACGTATACTCTTTATCCACACTCAGCTGACATTTTACATATACAAACTAAAAGACCCAATTCAATGTATCAGTGTTTCTGCGTAGTCTTCGTGTATTTGTCTTTAACCCAATTAAATCCCAAAGAAGCACCATTCTTGACTTTCTTCATACCCATAGTAGCCGCATCTTTAGTCTTAGTAAATCCTTCTCCCATCTTCTTTTTCCCAGAACCACCACCAAATCCGGTGGACTTCTTCTGATGATGATGATTACTTCCGTTGTAATAAGCTGGTTCTGGATCCCATTGATCTGCCCATGATGTCTCGTGGCTTTTGAAAGGTGACCTGTTGTCCATCACGTTAATTTGTATATATTATACTGGTTGCTCTCGCTCACTCGTGCGTTATTTCCTTAAGAAACTCGGATTGATTGAGGAGATTACAATAGGGAGATCGTTGATCTTGGAGATTGGTAAGTACTACTGTGTCTTTGATGTCCGGCCGGGCAAAGAAAGGGAAACGAATGTAGTATGAAACTGGAAAGAAGGAAGGATGATGAGAATATATATGTGAAAGTAGGTGCCGTGGTTGGGTGGGTTGGGTGTACGTAGCTGGTTGGAAATTGATCAACTGATTCTGTAGTTTTCTTGCTTGGAAGGGTAAGCGTGTTAATTATATATATGTCAGCAGCAGCACACCTTTGATGTATAGCATTGTCGTCTTTTATGACCATGAAAAAAAAAAGGGGGAAACACAATTTTTTTTAAAAAAAAGAGGTCAAACACGGTATTATTTTATAAAGGGAAGAAATTTGTCTAATTTAAGATTTGGAAAACGAGGATAATAGAGCGGCTGGTGGCTGATGACAAATGCCAATAGATCATCAGAATTGGGTAGGTACCACTTTACCCTAACCACTTTCTTAGGTAATTTCTTCACCATATTCTCATATGGTTATAATTGGCATGCATATTATTATATAAAAATTGTATGAATTGAATTTTGATATTATTGAAATTGTACTAGATATACTTACCAATTTCTTAAATTGGATCAAATAATAAATCACAACTTTCCTAGCAGTCTATTATAAAACTAAAACTTATCAGTTATATATATATATATGTTTTTTCATTTTTTTATAATGATAAGCCAAGATGCTTTTGTAGTAAAATTAAGTTAAACTTGAATGAGAATTTTATAACTCCCTAGTCATGATCCAAAATTTATTGACGTGGATGTTTGAATGAACGTTTAAAATTATAGATTGCAGATATCATGTTTTTTTTCATTTAGTTTTTTATAATGCTATTTTGAGTAAATTTTTAGACAAATTAGTACATTGTTAATCAAAATACCCTTAAAAAGTAATAACGGATACAAAATTAGTTCCTACAAATATGGGATGACTTGACTAATTCATTCCACTTCTACCGTGTATTACTACATTAGTCTGAATTAGTTTCCTTCAGCTTCTCTGAGTTTGTTATTTATTTTCACTATAAATATCCTTGTAACTCTTTGTACATTCATCAATCAATACAGATTCTTTTAGCTCTCATAAAAAGAAAGAAAATAAGTATGGTGACTTGTTTTCATCTAAACTAATGACAAAAGTTCTCACGAAAACAAAATAATTACCTCATTGAAAAAACTATATTACAAAAATAAAATGTTGAAGAAAGAAAAGATGTGATTTTCAATGCTTTTATGACATAATTATGTAATTAAATTCTAACTATTACATTACTTCTACCTTATTAAACATTGATGAGAAAATTAATATTAGATCTTATTTATATAACAAAGAATATTTTAATTTATTAAAAAACATGTTTGATGTTTTAAAATATATTCTTTTGTTTAATATCAAAAAGATAGTTTTAATATTATCTTAGATCGTTTAAATATTTTTCAAAGATAAAAAAAATTAAAATTTTGAAATACCGGGTTAAAACAAAGATATGTTGTGTTTAAAATATTGATCGATATATAGTCCTCACAAATCTTGTTTGACTTCTTAATCAAGGAAAAAAAATGAAAAACTATGAAAAAGGATAAATTTGGTGTTTTTGTACTGTAGTAGGAGCGAAAAACCTAATAAGTAAAGAACCTTTAAAAAAATCAGTTTGATATATAGGAGAAAGAACCATTGCCACAATATATCTATTTTCAATTTTTAAATGAGAATTCAATGATCCACTCTGTCTCACCAGTGTTTATACTCTCAATCAAAACACCAAATATAGATCTAATAGCTATTAAATCCAAATGATGAACCCTCCTAAAAGCTCAGTTTAATAAGACGCGAATCCACTAATATTTAATAATTATTACTAAGTCGCACCTAGCACAAAAGTACTACACAAATACTAATTGAAAATAACTCCATATTATTAAGCGATTGTAATTTCCAATTAATAAAACGTGCATGTGTTAAAATTCAACAAAATAAATTTTTGATTTGTTGGTCATCACTGGATATGGAGAGCCGGCGCAAAACCGTTCCTGCAAATGACTGTTGTCTGGTGCACGGATGGTCACTTGTTTGATCTTTCTAGAAACCTTTGATAAATGCAATTTGAAAGGTGGATTTACTTTAAATGGAAATATAAGGGAAAATTCAAAAGATACCCCTGTTTTCTTTTGTAATTCATAATATACCCCTGTGATTTTAGTAATTCAACTTTAAACATGTTTAAATGTTCCAAAATTAATAAAACTTTACATAGACGATGCTAAAGTGTTATATTTTGGTCCAATATCAAATTTGAAGCTTTTTAAGCTCACATGTGACCTGTGGGACCCAATGAATATGTGATTGTTCATTGGATCCCACAGGTCACATGTGAGCATAAAAAACTTCAAATTTGATATTAGATCAAAATATAACACTTTAGCATCATCCATATAAAGTTTCATCAATTTTGGACAATATTTAAGCATGTTTAAAATTGAATTACTAAATCACAAGGGTATATTATGAATTACGAAAGAAAACAGGGTGTCTCGTGAATTTTCCAGAAATATAAGGATATAAGGTCGGTAATCGGTATGCAAGTATAAGTTGGCGGGAGGGCGGGCCACGCTCTGAGAACTCATTTGGTCCATCCACACAATTTCTCGAACCTTCTAGATGCCCATCATCTTATTTTCTAAAATAGAAATTCCTTCATCTTGACTTTTCAATTCAATTCATTCGCGAACCTTAAGACTTTTCCTCTAGGATCTGCAGATAGGAAAATACTAGAATAAAACACATTCTACTATAGGGTGAAAGTCATATGAGAATTGACTAAAGAATACACCATCAGCATATCGGTTTCGTTAGAACATTTTTACCTTTCAAATTTTTTTTATGAAGCTTCTCTTTGTGCTTATATTGGGAAGGGGGGGTGGTGTCCCCAATTTTCCCATTTGATTTGATGGGATTGTGGGAGTAGAGTGTTCATCAAGTTATGAGTGCCTTTAGGATATTAGAGTCGGGATACTGTTGGCACTTAAGTGTTGTCTCGTTAGAGAATTGACTCATATTTTCGTCATGTGGCACGCGGAGGTTGTGCAAGCGGAAGAAATTACCATTTGGTCTTCAACACCTATAAATCGGGTTAAGGGGAGCGAGAGTTCCTTACGCTTTCAAGTGTGCCGAATCCCCGTCAAATTTTCATATGTCTTCTTGCATCTTTATCTTTTTGCTCTTCTAGCTCTTTGCTTGTTTTTGGAGAACTTCAAATGCCTAGACAATGGCTTCTAGTTTGACTGGCGCCGGTGGAGGCAAGAGAAAAAGAGTGGTCCACACAGTTCCCGATGATCCCAAACTTGATGCCGAGGCGATGGTGGCGGATCGCCGAGCGGTTGTCGCTGGAGGGGTTGAAGAGCGAGGTCTCCTTGAGTTAAAGTCAGATCTTAAGAAGCTTACGAAGTTATTGAAGGGGGGCGAAAGCGACAGCCGGGACGAAGTTCCTGTTGCCTAAGGATCGCGCGTGTGTTGATGACTCCTTCATCAATGGGTTCATCGACTTTGAGGACCAAGTGAAGGACGGTTTGACCTTTTCGGTCCATCCGTTCATCCTTTATGAATAGAGTGAAGGCGAGTCTGTTGGAGATACATCCCCGCACAATTCATACTATGACGCTATTTATCAACCGGGTCTTGGCTTCTGACCATAGACCGTGTGCCTCGGTGTTTCTTTATGGTTCTCGTTGTCGTACTCGAAGACCTCTTCCAGCTTCACAGCAAGGTTAAAACCGGCCAGGCCCCTAGTTAGTCTCATAATCAAGGCTGAACAGTGGAGGCGTAACTGGTTTGTTGTTAAACTGCCTACCAGATGGGTGCTGGGATCCAGGGAGAATCCCAACCCGAACCACTATAAGAAGGTGACTGGGCATCCGAAGAAGGCGCTACCGGGGGAACTCTTCTGGTCACTGATGAAGTTTGGGGCAGAGCACAAGCCGAAAGGAGTTAAATTCGTAAAGTATTTCGATAGCTTAGTGCGTGCTCGGGTGGAGGTGCTTGTCGACAAGTTTGTTTTCTTGCCCGACCGATGGCCTTTGGTTTGTAACACTTTGTCGGTTTTTGTAGGTGTTGCTCTTTACGCAGGGGCTAACTTTCCTTAGGCTGATGGTAGGGCGGTACTTCAATATAGCTGGGGAGTTGTTAGTCGATAAGTGGCACCCAGGCCGAAGAGGAGGAGAGCGAACTGCCAATCAACGGTGGATAACTGACCGGGCTTTAGGGGTGGGGCGCTAAAGGTGAGTGCCGAGCCGGCAAAGGAGAGGAGCGGGAACCTGGCGAAGAGGCGTCGGGCCGGTGCGGAACCAAGCGGTGTGATCCAGAAGGGGAAGGTGGCAAGGCCCAAGGCTTCTTTCCCTGAGGGAAAGGATAAGCAGAAGATGATTGTCGATGTAGATGAGGCGTACTCGGACACTTTGTCAAAAGACAGGCTTATGACAAGGCCGAGGCTGAGGCGTTGTAGAAAACTGGGCCGGTGAGCTCATGAGTGAGGCCGGTGCGGGAAGAGGAGAAAGAATTTGAAGGAGTGGGGCTGGAGCCGGGAGCGAGGGCAGGGCAGCGGGGAAGTGGACCTGGGGCTAGCAGGGCCTACCAAGTTAGGATATGACGGTGATGACGATGCCAGCGAGGAGGGCGAGTCTTCTAAGGACTCGGTGGACAAGAGAAATCGGTCGGAGGGTGCTAGGGTGACCCGGAAGTTGTGGAAGCATAGTGTCGAGGAGTGTGGGTGCTTCATAGGGCTGGCCTCTCCTGTTAGGGTTGGTCGTGCTTTTAAAAGGGCTTTGTTCGGCGGGTCCCTAACCCTTGCAGATTGGGCTTTTCCGAGGATGTTGCTGACCGACTACACGGTGGATCGCTTCGAGCATTCTGAAAGGGCTTGTCTAACTTTGCCCGTTTGTCTTGCAGGTGATAGCGTTTGGGAAAAGTTTGAGCCAAAGGGCCAGAAAAACTGTGAATCTCCAGGGCAAGTTATGCGATACCCGGGCTGAGCTCAGCTTGATCAAAGGTCATCTTTCTTTGACTGAATCAAAAAAGGAGGCGGCGGCTCTGAGGGCGAGGAATAGCCTGAAGGATGTCATGGCCCAACCCTAGAAAGCTGAGAAAGAGGTTGTGGAAAGTGGGGATCTGAGAGCCCAGGTCGAGACTTTGACCGCTAACCTTGGCCAGACACAGGAGGCGGAGCATAAGACACGGGAGGTGAAGCGTGCGACCCATGAAAATAGGGAGATGGCCCTGCAGGAGACAGGGCGGTACAAAGAGGAGGTGGACCAGCTAAAGAGGGAACTCTAGGCTATGATGAAGGTCAGGGAGGAGATTATGGTGACTAGCTATTTGATGGGATTGATGGGGCAGAGTGGTGTGTCGTGTTCATCAAGTTATGAGTGCCTTTACAATATTAGAGTCGGGTTCATGCGGGGAGGATGTTGGTTGGGGGTCTAGATGGGGCATCCAGGTTGGATCTAGCCGGTCAACAGAGGACTTAGTCTTCCTAGAATTGAGATCTTAATTGGGAGGGCCCAGCTTGTCCGTGCAAGGGGGTGGTTCCCGGATACATGTACTCAGGAGGATGAGAGCATGATTAGTATTTTTAGTAGCAAGGTTTAAGGTGAAATTTTTATATCGTACGACCAATATATTTGTCAAGTTTTAATAAGAATTCATATGACTTAGGTTTGGGTGAATATGGTTTGGTTTTGTTCAAATTGTTTCACGTTTCTAGTCATTTTTCAAATTATGTTATTGGGTCAAGTTTTGGGTTTGGATATGATTAGATCAATTTTTGGGTTCAAATCACTTTTACCAGGTCTAGATAGAAACTCATTAGGTGAAACCTTTTTTTAGTACAACAAGTGTAATTTCTTCATAAAGATTTTACCAAGATTTATCATGTCCACTAAAACAATAATATATAGTTTCAGTTTAGCCATATCGTGATGAAGGGGAGTATAATACATGTAAGGTTGGGAGGTGTTTAATGTAAACTTGTTGAGAGGAAGTGAAATACCCGGGAATTTCCAAGTTGGGAATAATATAGTATATAATATGAATGATAGGTCCGAGATTAGTATTAAGGTGGCCCAGGGAATTAAACGACGTTCATTTCCAAATGTACCTTCTCCTTAAAATGTTTACAATTAATTGTAACTTTTGCTTTGGTTAACTTTAGCTAGATTTCAAAGGTTATACCATTTAAATATTAAATCACCTTTCTGACTTCGTTATGTTATTTAAATCCCAAAATACCATTCTAGAATCTTCTTTTAACTTGTTAATTTTAAATATTTAGAGTCCGAATTCAATTTGACTTTCTCCTTGTAGTTAACTGATTTCGAGAGTCCAGATCCTATTTGACTATTTAATATATTGTTTATTAACTCTCCTTATTCTTCTCCCAATAATTATATTATTAGCTTTGTGACTTATCTCTTAAACGCAATTGTTTTCCTTCCGTTGAATCCTTTAGACTGTTTACAGTATATTGATTTATTTCTAGTTTACTTCCTTATCAGTAAATATTTATAAATTAACTTCCTAGATATTTTACTCCTCGTCCTTATCTTTTACAACAATAAAATAAATCCCTTCTATTTTATTTCAAATTGAAGGATTGTTTCTTATTTCCTAATAGATTGTTTTACTAGAGTTTAATTTCTTCTCCTGATGTTTCTCAACATCTACATATTTTCTAAAGTAGTTACAATATTAATTATTTGAATTCTCCTTTTAAATTATATGTATTATTTAATTAATTCCTCTACTCCTTTAGAAAGAATGTAATTCACTTAAATTATTTTACCAATCTTTTATTCCCTAATTTACTTATTTAAACCACGATCTTATTGATCGTTCTTCATCTTCTTCACGCCGCCATTACATCCTCCTTCCCAACTCTCAATTCACGTTCTTACTTGCGTTCTGGTCAAAACCCTTCCCTGACGCCAACTAGAGTAATATCGGGTAAAGCAATTGTATAGTTCGTGTGTTGATTTATTCTGTTGTGTTCGATGACTTATGATTGTGAATTGTTCTAACCTAGACGTTGGTGTCGACGAACGTCATTGGTGAGTCTGTTGGTTGTCTTCCTGAGTCAGGGGATCGATCAGGTAAATTCTGTGCTCATTGTTGGATTTGGTTGTGGATTGCTTTTTGTTCGAATTGAGTTTTGAGGAACTTCACTATGGATTGATAAAGGATTTGATTTGGGAGTCCTTCGCTGGTTTATGATTACTTTGGAGTTCTTGGTGCTCCCTGATTCACCATGTTGGTTCTCTGCACCCTGAGCATGAATTAATTACACAGACATACATATATATTTTGCGTTGCATACAATGACTGCAGCTAAGCTCTATGATCTACTCTATGGACTGATGATTCATAGGGGGTGTGCACACTTAAGGACTTAGGGTGAGGGTATTTGGTAATTTGGTCCATTTGTGACTGTTTGGTTGTGTGGTGATTATTCCGGTTGAAGGCTCCCCAAATGGTTTACTGGTTATTGGTCATTGAGGTGTGGTAATGGATTATTGATTTGCAAGGTCTGAATGTTTTGGTTTTTCAAGCTCAAAGGAATTTCCAAAATGTATTTTACGTGATGAGATGGAATTTACTCAGTTTCACTGATTTGCGCGATCCCTTCGTGCTTTTATTGTTGTTTTCTGATCGCAGGTACAGATTGCTGACTTGGGGGAAAAAGGGGGAACCACGTTGTCACATAGTTTAGAAGGATTGAGATTGTCTTGAGACATTAGTAGAGTTATGAATTTTCTGGAACATAAATTTTAGACACTTCGACAATGTTTTGTTGTTAATTACAGTTCAAGCTTCCGCATATCTTGGATTTACCATGTTAAGTGATATTTTAGAAAGTTTTGTGGTTTAATAGCCTGAGCATCCAAGGGTTTGGATGTGGCGGTAGCACCTTGGATTACAAGAAAGACTTCCGCTGATTTTCATGGTACAAGTACTGTTTAAATTTGTGTTTACTCCGAGTTACCTTTCTTATGGTTTTGTATGAATTTTTGGCTTGCTTTTGGTCTCTGCTTTTCATTTTAAAATACATACAGGGACCTGTCCGAACGTCCGTCCGGACATCCATGTTCGGACAGGCCCCGAGGGTTTAAGAAGTTTTCTCTATTTTGTCGTGTCCGAACTTCTATCCGAACGTCGATGTTCGGACAGCATGCGAGGACGAGGTCGACTTGCAAGTCTCGACTTATGTCCGAGCTTGTAAGCTCGGACCAATGTTCGGACACGCGCGTAAGGAATTTTCGAACTTTGAAACTCGACTTGTGTCCGAACTTCAAAGTCCGGACATAAGTTCGGACGCCTTTGGTTTCCAGACTTTTAACTCTCGACTTGTGTCCGAACATCGATGTCCGGACACAATTTCGGACAAATGGTATTTCGCAGTTCAGTCTTCTCGACTTGTGTCCGAACGTCCCATGTCCGGACACAAGTTCGGACCAACTCTATTTTACACTTTTAGGACTCGTTTGAAGTCCGTTTTTAATGCCGTTTGCGCCGTTAGATTTGTATTTTCATAAGCTATCTTTTGAGATAAAATCCAGGGTGTTACAGGAAGATTAACCACCTAATAGGGGTGACAATATCTAGTGGGTACTCACTTCAGCCGTCCACATGATTTATATAAGCGGGTGAAAACATGAAACAATAGGTGAAAATGGGTAACAGATCGGGTTGAACACGTGTGATGTTTTTTTCATCCATCACTCGCTTCTCACCAACCTCATCACCATTTATCGTTTTACCCGAGCATTTTTAAATAGGTATGATAAAATCCCTTGAATTTTATGAAGAATTACACTCAAACCCATGAAGTCTACAAATAAATTACACTTAGATGCCAAAGTTACTAAAAATTTACAATTAAACCCTAATATTTTTTTAAAAAAATTATAAAAATATATAGAAATATTCACCTATTTGTCATCCCATGTTAGAGGAGTAATTATTTGTACCGCTGTTTATTATGTCCTTGTTTCTGTTTTGGGTTTTATGTTAGTTGACCGTTGGGCTTACCGTTGCTGGGCTTAGCCTCTTACTCTATTAAAGGGTTTTGTCTAGCTTGGGTTTACACACTTAGATACTGTAGATAGTTATTGTTCTCTGTTTTCTTTTCGCTCAACCCTTCCACGTTGGGTAGGGTTCTAATTCTGTACATTTCTCGATTCTCAGCTTCTTGAATACAAGAGTTTTGTCAATTCTTTCATGGTATCAGAGCAACGATCATGGGATCATGCTCCTAGTTCCGCTTCCAGTCTCTGCTTCTTCCCTGCTTTCATCACCGCCTTCCACAGTGATTCATAGGAACCCTAATCTTCGTCGTTCGCTTCCACTCCCTATTTCCTTCTAGTTTTATCGTCGTCCGTGAAAAAAAACCCTCTTTGCCTTCGCCAATTACTTCCCTTTCTAATTCTAATACTTCTTGTTGCCCCTTTGTCTTGATCCATGGTTGATGATAAAATCGAGAGTGAAAACCCGAAAAATGGGGACAATGGAAAAGGGATTCTCGATGTTGAGACCGAAAATAGCGGGAGCTCCTCAATTGAAGTGGGTTTGCAATTATATCTGTCAAGCTCTGAGAATCCAGGTCACTCCCTTGCAACCAAATACGATGGCGGTCCCGGTTTCTCAAAATGGAGACATCAAGTGGAGATTGCTTTGGGTTCCAAAAACAAATTGTGTTTCGTCGATGGTTCTTTGCCGAAACCTACTGACAACGATGCCCGTGCGGAGGCCTGGCGACGGTGCGACAGCATGGTTCGCAGTTGGATCTTGATGAGTCTTGAAAAACGCATCTCAGACTCCGTCATGTTCCTCCCATCTGCTGCCAAAATCTGGGAAGACCTGCGAGCCCGCTACGACCAGGTTGATGCAACTCGATCGTCTGTATGAGTTGGAGAGGAGGCAAGTAAATACGGTACAAGGCGGCGACAGTATCGGGGAGTATTTCACAAAACTCAGAGGATTGTGGGATGAATTTGATACGGCAGCTTACTTGCCCACCTGTGGTTGTATTACTGAAGGAGCCCTAAAAGTTTTTATTCAGAGTCAGAGGCTTATAAGATTTCTGATGGGCTTGAATGACAAGTATAATGCTGCTCGAGAAAGTATTCTCATGATCAGCCCTCTTCCCACCATGGAGCAAGCGTTCTCCATCTTGATACAACAAGAAAGGCAGAAAAATATTTCAACCGTGGCTGTTACAGATACTGATGTTCCGATGGCTTTTTCTGCTACACAAGGGAGGAAAACCTTCTTCCGCGGTCAAGGCAACAACAATGGCAATAGACGCACAACACCCCAGTGCACATACTGCCACAAGATTGGGCACACAGAGGACAGATGTTACCAAAAACACGGTTTTCCAAACGGTTGGCGAACTGCTAAGGAAAGAAAACCTCAAGCCAACAGCACCACAGACCAGAAAGGAGATAGCCCAAAGGACCCCTTCAACGGAAATCTGACAGCAGAACAAGTCACCCAATTGCTGGAGTACATCAGTAAATCACAGCCCAGCAACAAGGAACCCAAGAACGGCTCCGAATCCAATTGTGGATTCGTTGGTAAGCGTTCTTTACACAGTTCCGTCTGCTGGACTTTCAGTATCTATAAACTATTTAATGCTTCTGATCATGGCTGTTATCATGATAATGACTGGATAATTGATAGTGGCGCCTCTGACCACATGTGTGGCAATTTTTCCTTGTTTCATGAATTTTCTTTTCTTGATAAACCCCACAGTGTTGGAATGCCTGACGGACATCCACAAACTGTTAGGATTATTGGAAATGTTAGAATAAATAACCTTATTATACTTAAAGACGTCTTGTATGTCCCTAGTTTTAAGTTTGGACTGATCTCTGTTAGTAAATTATCTACTGATTTAAGTGCTAAGTTGAGCTTTGATTCAACCTGTTGTGTTTATCAGGGTTATGAGAACAAGCAACAAGTGGAGATTGGTCAAGTCATTGGGGGGCTTTATGTTCTAGACAGTCAATGCGACAAGAAAGTTAGGAAATCTGTTAGCTTTCAGGTAGATAAAGAGGTCACCCATAGGTTAGTAAACAATAATGATAGTTCTGTTGATCTGTGGCATAACAGACTTGGGCATGTCCCAAGAGAGAAATTAGTCAAATTGGGTTTAATTGAAGCAAAACTTCTGCATAAAACCTTTCTCTATGAACCTTGTAATAGAGCTAAGAGTCACAGATTGGTTTTTCCTTCTAGTTCAATAAAAAGCAAAGATTTGTTTGAATTGATTCATGTTGATCTCTGGGGGCCTTATAACCTGAAGACTCATGATGGCTTCTCCTATTTCTTGACTATTGTGGAAGATAAAAGTCGTGTTACTTGGATACATCTTTGTGACCTCAAATCTGATTCTTTTGCTTTGCTTGTTAGTTTCATCAACATGGTTGAAAAACAATTTGATAAAAAGGTTAGATGTGTTAGGACCGACAATGCATATGAGCTGGGAAGTAGTAAATTAGGAACAGAATATTTCAAGATCAAAGGAATTAGGCATCAGACAACCTGCCCACATACACCTCAACAGAATGGGGTCACAGAGCGAAAACACAGACATATTTTAGATACTGCTAGGGCTCTTATGTTTCATTCATCTCTTCCCAAGAAGTTTTGGGGAGAGAGCATTTTGACAACAACTTACCTCATCAATAGGATGCCCCTGTCCAACATAGAAAACAAAACCCCTTTTGAAATAATTTACAATACAAAGGCTGATTACTCAACCTTGAGAACTTTTGGATGTCTATGTTTTGTAAACATTAATAAGAATCAGCATGACAAGTTTCTGTCAAGATCCTTGAAGTGTGTTTTTCTTGGGTATGGGCATAACAAGAAGGGTTACAAACTTTATGACATGGATAATGGGAAAATTATCTGGAATAGAGATGTTGTCTTTCATGAACAAATATTTCCTTTTAAAGCTAATCTAACCACTTCAATAGAATGTGTTTCTGGTGACACACACAAAGAAACAGAATCCCTTGGGAATGATTTCTTTCCTGTTGTTGATGCTAATGAGACTATTGAGGAAAAACAGAAGCACGTCAGGATATATCATGACAGACAAGCCACTGAAGACGAAACTGATGGAGAAGAAATAAGGACTCAAGATCTTGGAGAAGAACAACCAAGAGGAGAAACTGTTTTACAAGAAACAGAAGAGGAACCGTCCATGGTGGGAGACACAGAAGATGAAGGAGATGGTCTGAGGAGATCTGAGAGGACCAGAAGCAAACCCACCTATCCGAAGGACTATATTGTTGGCTCATCAAGGCTTAAGAAAGATAAGTTTTCAGTTTATTCTTCCTCTGATTCTCTAAGTACTTATCCTGATTATTTCACAAAGATATTGAGTGACAGAGTTGCTTTTGCCAATCTTGCTAATCATTCTGATTATGATTGTGATTCTGATTTCATTAATACACATGAAACTAATAGTATTATTGATAGCAGAAAGATGTCACAGACCTTGGGTCTTTTCCTTGTTGATAAAAATAATCACCACTGCTGTTTAGTCAAATCTGGCGATACTACAGAACCTGATAGTTATGAGGTGGCAGCTAGGGATGAGAGATGGCAAAAGGCCATGAGTGATGAGTTTCTGGCCTTAGAGAACAATAACATTTGGGATTTAGTTGAGCCACCACATGGAATCAAACCAGTAAAATGCAGATGGGTATATAAAGTTAAGTATAGGGCAGATGACAGTGTAGAGAGATTCAAAGCTAGGCTAGTTGCTAAGGGATTCACTCAAAGATATGGGGTGGATTATTTAGAAACCTTTTCACCAGTTGTTAAGTTTACAACTATTAAGGCTTTAATCATAATTGCTGTCAAGAGAAACTGGACCATAAGCCAGCTAGATATAAACAATGCCTTCCTCCATGGGGATTTGGAGGAAGATGTTTATATGCAGATTCCCCAAGGTCATAAACACGAAACTTCTGGTAAGGTTTGTAAGTTAAGAAAATCCCTCTATGGCCTTAAGCAAGCATCTAGACAGTGGCATCATAAGCTAAGTGTGTTCCTCAAGTCCTTGGGTTTTACTCAGTCCCTTAATGATTATTCCTTATTCATTAGTTTAAAGAATAACAAGGTATGTTTCCTGGTCGTATATGTGGATGATATTTTGGTAACTGGCAATGATTTAACTCTGATAAGTTCTGTTAAAAGGGGTCTGGACAGGCAGTTTAGGATTAAGGATTTGGGTAGGCTGAACTTCTTTTTAGGTATGCAGTTCGTGCATACTACCGAAGGAATAATTTTGACCCAAAGGAAATATTGTGAAGATCTTCTAAAGGAATTTGATTGTCTGAATTGCAAAAGTGTTGTCGGTCCTCTGGATTTGAAATACCCCAAACCTAGGTATGTTGTTTAAACACTAAATTATGGTGTATTAAGACTAAAAAGAGTCTTAGAAACATTAGTAAACAATTTAAACCATAGAAAACACAAATAAATACCTTAAGGTCAATATGGGCTAAAATATGCTCTAAGCTTGGGATAAGTTTGGTCAAGACTTAATAAGCTTACCAAGACTTTATTTATATGTTAATAAGCATATTAAACCAATTACCAAAGAAAACCAAGCTTGAAAACAAGTTAAAACACAAAATGTGCTTTAAGGAGTCTTAAAGCACATTTTTGAAAAATTGTCTTGTAAATGAGTTTTGAATGGCTAAATGTCCATCATTACTCTTTAATTAATATGTGTACTATACAATATCACATTTGGAAGTATATATCAATAGGAAATCAAAAATTTCACTTCTATGTGCCTTGTTTTGTGAATAGTGACTTTAATAAGCTAGTTTGTAACATATGTTATTATAAGTGAGACAATTGACAAATAAAGACTAAAATACCCCTAAGTACTATTGGGGGCCGGTTTTCTTAAGTGTGGTGACTCACCACTCTCTTGTTAACATGTTAAGTAAATAAAGATGACTAATGGTTACTCTTTGCTTTAAGGCATAAATATCTTGAAAAAGCAAAACTTATCTCATTCTCTCATTTCATTCTTCATGTCCCACGGTTCCAAGCTTTCTTCTACCTCTCTTCTTGCTCTCTTTCACGGTAATACAGCACCACCACCATTAAACTCCATCTTTGACCATCAATAGTTCCTAGCTCACTTAACCAAGTCAAAAACAAACACCATCATTCTCTTCCTCTCATCAAACTCTTCATTCTTATCTTCTCAAAACTTCAAGAGCCCCATTTCGGTGCCATGGAGTTCCACCATTGAAGGAGCTTGAGCTTATATTTCTACATATTATTGATCTCCTTTGCTTCTAGGTAAGGAATCTCAAATAAAAACTTCATTTCCTCCATGTTTTGTTGTTGACCGAAAATGCCCATTGAAGGTGCTCTTTGTGTGACTTTGTTCTAGCTTCATTCCAACCTTTCATGGACTAGGTGGAGTCCTCTCTTGATAGATATTCAAACTCTCTTCAAAGACCAAGGTAAAAACTACATTAATGTTTTTGAAACAATGTAAAACCTAGGGTTTACAATGAGATGAAGCATAAAGCTTGTATACTCATTACATTGCTTGTATATTGTTAGTAGTTGACAAGGAATCAATACCTAGCCGATTTTTAAACAAGGAAACAAGAAAGAAGTTTGTGTGAAAAGAGGTAAACATGCTAACCTAAGTGGTTTAATGGTTTAGGAGAGAAATGAGCTTATAATGCTTGTTAAAACTACTTAAAGAGCTAATGATAATGACCTAGTGAAATGTTCTCAAGGAGACTAGTAAAAGGATATATATATTGTTGTATCTAATCGCAGGTCAAAGGCATATTTATTGTGGAAATTCAGTGTTTAAGATTTATGCACTTTAAGGGCCTAAGAGCCATGCATTTTAAGGGCCTAAGTGCCAAGCAATTTAAATTATGCATTATATTGTAATGTAGTGTTATTTGAGTGAAGTTTTGTGGTGTGAGAGTGTTCTTGGTGATTTTAGGTGTTCTTGTGTGATTAATGGAGAAAACAATGTGTTTGGTTTAGTGGTGTTCTAGGAGAACCCATGTCAAAATTTAGGAAAATGTCCAAGGAGTTCTAGGTGTTTATATAAGGTTTGTGAGTGAGAAATGTTAGAAAATGACTAAGTGTTTTACAAGAGAAGAAATAATGTCTTAAGTGGTTCTAGGTAACAAAAGGACTTAGACATCAACTAGGGTTTAGGTTGGTAAGAAATAATGCTTAAGAGAGGATGTTGAGATGAGGAGAAAGCATTTTGGGATAGTAGTTATCAAATGTGAAACACCATTTAGAAACCTAATGTAAAATGTTGTAAGTGTGGTAGATTTTATAAGAAAAATTAGTAACAAGTAAAACATGGAATTAGGAGTGTTAAGATGATATTTGACATTAGAATATACCTAGGAACATTTGGTAAGTTTATACAATTAATGGAGGTGAGGAACTAAGGCAACAAGACCTGAAAAAAATAATGTTCTGGACTAATACTGGAGTGGTCCGGGTTTGCAAACGAGAACCAAACCCGGACCACCCCAAAAACATACCCGAGAGTGAATTCTGTATGTGGTCCGGGTTTGTAAACTCGGACACAAACCCGGACCAGGTGAAAAGAGGGCAGAGAGTTTTGCGATGTTGTGGTCCGGGTTTGTAAACTCGGACAAACCCGGACCACCCTAAAAATGTCCCAAAGAGTGTTTTTAAGCCTTTCCAAGGTGGGGAATTGAATGTTAAAGATAATATATGATTGTTAGGAGGTGTTTGATGACTATAATGACCATTAGGAGGGTGAACAAGTGTAGGTTAATTGTGAAAGTATGTGAAATAGTTATGTAAAGTAATTAGCTAACATTAAGTCAAGAACGATAATTAACCGACATTACTAAATGTGTATAGGGGTTGCATACGGTGGAAACTAGTCGAAGCAAGGACCATGGTATGGTTTTCTTGCAGTCTGTTGTCTACCGGTTTACACGGCTTTGTGTGTTGCTTGCTTTTCTGTGTGTTACGACCTTATAAGACTTAAGGCATGAAAAGAGTTTACGGTTGTTAAATATTATGATGTTGTATTGTGACTCCTTTCCCTTGGTGTGTCTAACAAGACCTAACACTTGCTTGTGTGTTAACTTAACAAGAACATTGTGCGACCACTAACAAGTGCTAACCGGGGGAGTGAGGAGTCCGGTCTGTTCCGGCCACGCGTGTGAGGATAGGAGTCGATGTCATATCCGGTTCGACTCTCTTGGTGTATGTTAGGGTTGTTTTCCAATTTGGTTTCAACCTTCCCTTAGCTTATCCAAGCTAATTTACTGACTCAACGTCGGGCCACAGGGGCATACTATGTTGTTTCGGTGTGCTTGGGATTACTATATCCGACACACCTTGGGATTAAGTTAACCGTTCAAATAACAGGACGGTAACAGGTTATGTAACGAACTTGGCATGAGGTTGGCAACAATCTCTAGGCTCATTGTGTATACTAACTATGGTGGAAGGTTCCTTGTGAGAACCGATCTTATGGTGCTATGTGTTGTTGTTGTGCTATGCAATTTCCCTTGCTATGCTATGATATGTATATATTGGATGTTTAAAATCAATGCCATGTTATCATGACACATAGTTGCGCGCATCCCGGTAGACGATGGGGCTGCGCGTTAACCATACCAGCCAAGGGTTGCTGACCCCCTCGGGGGCTCCATATTTTTACTGCAGGATGAGGATCGAAGAAGCGGAATGGCTCTAGATTCTAGGTGGTAGAATATTGGTTATTTTGGATTTGGGCCCGGGTTGCGCCTGTGCTCCGCGGCGTTGTATTTTGGTACCGTTTTGTTGACAGTGGCGGATGTTTACAGTTGGTATGTAATTTAAATACTCGGTATTGTCGGTTATGTATATATATGTGGATATTAGTACCTAATGCTCGGGAGTCTGATCATCAGAACTGGTACATTGGTATTTATTCTGCCTAGTTAACCACGTGGGTGGTTAAAAGGTTGTAGCACCGAAGAAGCGTTAGTTATTGTTTAGTTGTTTATTTCCGCTGCGATTTCGGTTAGTTGGTAAGTGCGTTGTAGGGGTGTTACAAAAAGTGGTATCAGAGCGAAGTATCGCTCTGATGACTAGAATACCGAGCTTAGGAATATACCAAGTTAGGAAACCTAACCATAACTAAGTATGGAATTACCTTGTTGTCGGGAAGATGCTACAACCGTTGGACCGATAAGTGTGCAAGCATAATGCTAATGAAATGTTCATGTGAATTCGATGTCAGGTAGACCACGAGGTAGAGGCATCGGGCGCGGTACTGGAGATACGAGTGACCAGGGCGAGAATACTACGGCTCAGGTTATGGCTGAGGCGAGTAGCAGCCGTCGTAGCCCAGATGGTACCCAGTTGGTTACTGCGATACAGCAGGGGCAACAGCCCGAAGTTCAGCCACCACCACCACCGCCACGAGAGACCAATAGGGTCAAGGCGTTGGCTGACTTGAGACCGCCGTCGTTCAATGGGGAGACCGACCCTCGTAAGCTGGAGGCGTACATCTCGAGCTGGAGACCGCCTACGAGACCTTGGCTGTACCTGCTGAAGCTAAGGTCCGTCTTGCCGCTTACTACTTGAAGGGTTCGGCACAGAGCTGGTGGAAGCTTGTGAGGGAGGACAGGATGGCTGATCCTGAGTTTGGTTGGAGGGAGTACACGGCTCTGCTGCGAGCCAAGTATTACCCGGTACACGTGCAAGAGGCCAAGCGCATAGAGCTGGATAGTCTGAGGCAGGGGGATAAGATGTCGGTTGATGACTACTACACCGCATTCACCGGCCTTATCCACCTGTTATCGGACCTTGGGTACTCGAACCAGGTGTTGGTGAACCGGTTCTACAACGGTCTTAGCCACCGTCTCCGCTACGGGATGTGGCCAGCTGAGTATACCACCTTGCAGGTAATTAAAATACCGTGTTGTGATTCAGTTTATACCAAGAAAGAATGTTAATGTGAATTGGTGAGTTTGTTTTGCGGGGCATGACTGACATCCTAAATTCAGGAGTGCTATCATGCCGCTGCTAAGGTTGAGATTACCATCCGTCTGAGGGACGAGGAGAATGCGCACAAGCGCAAGGCCACGAACGAGGGCCAGAGTCAGCAAGGGTATGGGGGAGGAAAGAAAAAGAAGCATTACCCTCAGCCCCAGAAGAGTCAGCACCAGGGTGACAAGGGCCAAGCCCAGGCTACCACAGTTGAGGAGCCACAGAAGCTCACATATGCGTATGCGGCGAAGCCCCTACGCTCTTACCCGCCCCAGGGTAATTACCTAATCATGTGTATCTAGTTGAGGTGTATGTTGTTAAGATGTGAAGTGAGTATTGATTGGTGTTGTTATAGCAGCTAGCGCGGGTTCTGGACCGGAGCGCCACTTTACTGTAAGTGGTGTAACGGAGACCACCCCGGCAAAGAGCAGGGGAACAATGTGCAGTGTCGTTACTGCCAGAAGATGGGGCACCGCGAGTTGAGTGTGGCAGAACCCCAACAGTAGGAACTACAGGCCAAGGGGCAGTGGATGGGTAAGACTACCGCGACCACCGAAAGCCCGAAAGCGATCAACCAGTAGTCCTCTGACAAGGGGAACATTAACTCCCAGAAAGGGAAGAGGCCGGGAACCAGCAAGGCCGCCTTGAATGTAGTGGACCGGTCTGAGGCGCCAGGACCCTCTTCTAGACCAGGTACCGCCTAAACTGTTGAGTGAAATAATTGACTGCTTACCGCATTTCATGCATGAGTGTTAGCAAGTCTAAGGGTATAAACATGTAAGTAAAAGGTTAGAATATAATGTGAAAGACACCTAAATTAGGTAATTTGGAAACTTAGGAACCTTCTATATCTTCTATCCAATCCCGCCCACACCGAACCCTGAAGAGACAACCATCAGCATCACCGAATTCCCACTGGAGCAATGTCAGGTTATCCAGCCAGGTATGATACTCTTAAATGGATACCTGACACCGGAAGCACAAATCCACATCATCAGGCGATGCAACGAACTTGGATCAGCACCAGGAGGATTCTACACACCCGAATACCCGAGCGGGTCAAAGATGAAGCTGAAGATGATGTGCATGGGTAGGGACTGGAATCCTTACACCAAGTCATATCAGGATGTGCGAGCTGAAGATGGAGCAACTGTACCAGGTATACCTGAGGAGTTCCTTGCGGTCGTAAACTACACCGTGGGAATTGCTCAGCAAGTTGAATCGGAACCGATTCCGAACGTTAAAGCAGACTTGTGTATTGGGAACTTCTACCAAAAAGGTGGACATTAGGGTTACACCAAGACAAGGACGAGTCGCCCGAGTCTCTAAGTAAGGGAGTACCCGTGGTGTCTTGGTCCATTGGTGATACCGCAATGTTTATGTACGACGAGCAGAAGCGTGGTGATCTCGCAAAGAAGCTAGTGTTGAAGTCAGGTGATGTATTGATCATGGGAGGACAATCAAGGATGTTATATCATAGTATCAAGAAGATCAAACTAAATACGGCACCATCGACAGTGGTAAATGCCACACACCTGAAACCCGGACGTTTGAATTTGACTTTCAGGCAGTTTTAAGCCTTGTGTAATCATGTATGTGTTAAGCCAGTTGTATGTTAAGGAAGCTATATTTAGCCATGTCTACAATGTAATCAACTTATGGTGTAAAGACTGTGTTAATGAATAAAGAGATGTTGTTTTGGAGTGTATCAAACGTGTTACTACCGTATACTTATGAGTTTGCCAATGAATTAGGCTGTGCACTCGGAACAGGAGGTATACTGAGTGTCTGCAATAAGGCAGAAGCCGGCAAGAGCGGCACAATCCTCACCGGTACCTTCCAGTGAATGACGTGGACGCTTCGATCTTGTTCGACTCCGGAGCCTCACATACATTCATTTCGCTGTCATTTGCGAAGAGGCTGGGGTTAGACGGTGAAGAGATGCCTGACTTTGTGGTCACTCTCCCGTCGAAAGAGCGGATTCAGGTGTATCCGCTACTACCGAGATGCTATTGTACGAATCAGAGATGAAGAGTTTCCGATCGACTTGATAGAGTTCGACGGACAGGTTTTGATGTGATTGTCGGGATGAAACTGGTTGGAGCGGGGTACAAGGGTAGAATCCTATGTGCCGAGCATCGACTGCTTCTTCGGAGTCCATCTGGGGTTACTATATCATACGGCCAGAGGCCCAGGGAGCCTTCGACTCAGATCATCACCGCCATGGCCATGTATCGTGAACTACGACGAGGGAATGATGTATACCTCGCTATGTCCAGGACATAGAGAGAGACCCTGAGTTTAGCCCAGATGTGCCGGTAGTGTCGGAGTTTCCTGATGGTTCCTAAGGAACTACCGGGCATGCCGCCAGCACGAGAAGTGGAGTTTGAGATTGATTTGATTCCGGGCACCGGACCTATTGCGAAGGCACCTTATCGTATGGCTCCAGCAGAGATGACAGAGCTCAAGGAGCAGCTGATGAGAACCTACTCGACAAGGGTTTTATCCGCCCTAGTGTTTCACCATGGGGAGCGCCGGTCCTCTTCGTGAAGAAGAAGGACGGTAGTCCGCCTGTTATTGATTATCGAGAGCTGAATGCAGTTACGGTGAAGAACCGTTATCCTTTACCACGCATTGACTTGTTTGATCAGTTGAGAGGAGCATCAGTATTCTCCAAGATAGATCTACGATCCGGTTACCATCAGATTGCCATCCGTGAGAGTGACATTGAGAAGACCGCTTTCAGAACGAGATATGGACATTATGAGTTTACGGTTATGCCGTTTGGTTATCCAATGCACCAGCCAAGTTTATGGATTTAATGAACCGTTTGTTCCAAGATCAGTTGGACAAATCAGTGGTAGTCTTCATCGATGACATACTTGTGTATTCGAAATCGAGAGGTGAGCATGAAAGCCACCTGAGAGTGTTGCAAACGTTGAGGAAGAATCGGTTGTATGCGAAATTTTCTAAGTGTGAGTTTTGGTTGAACCAAGTATCCTTTCTTGGACATGTGATTTCTGAGGCCGGGATCGCTGTTGATCGGCAAAGATAGATGCAGTGCGCACCTGGCCTAGGCCGAAGGACAGTTACCGATATCAGGAGCTTCTCGGTCTGGCAGGGTTATTATAGGAGGTTTGTGAAGGACTTCTCCAGGTCTCGAAGCGATGACTTCCTTGATGAAGAAGGATGCTCCATTCGAGTGGACAGTCGACTGTTGAGAGTTCTTTTCAGAGGCTCAAGGATGCTCTGACATCTGCACCAGTCCTGACTATACCAGACGGTCCAGATGGTTTTGAGGTCTATTGTGACGCATCAGGCAGAGGTATGGGTTGTGTGTTGATGCAATACGGGAAGGTCGTGGCGTACGCCTCCCGACAGCTGAAGAAGCATGAAGAGAACTACCCTACCCACTCTAGAACTGGGTGCCAGTGTCTTCGCATTGAAGATATGGCGACATCATTTGTATGGGGTAAGCGTGACAGTCTATTCCGACCACAAGAGTTTGAAATACTTGTTCACTCAGAAAGAGTTGAACATGAGGCAAAAAAGGTGGGTCGAGTTCTTAAACGACTACGACATCAATTTACAGTATAAGGAGGGTAAGGCGAATGTGGTAGTTGACGCATTGAGTCGCCGAGCACACTCTCTCCATTCGTTAGTCTCTCATACTAGCTTGGTTGAAGAGGTGCGGAGTGCTCAGATGACGGATCAGTATATGGTGGAGATTAGACAGAAGCTTATTGATGGAACATTCGAGGGTCAGAAGTACGACTTCAGACTCCACAATGATGACCTGATTAGGCTTAATGGCCGACTGTGCATACCGAGGAGTAGTGCTGAGCTGAAGGAGCGCATAATGAGTGAATCCCATTGTTCTACGACTTCGATTCACCCCGGAGCTTCAAAGATGTATAAGGGTATGAAACGTTATTTTTGGTGGGCAGGAATGAAAAAGGATGTAAATGATTATGTATTGAGGTGTCTCACTTGTCAGAAGGTCAAGTTTGAGCACCGACGGCCTGGTGGTATGGTGCAGCCAATGCCAGTGCCTGAGTGGAAGTTCCATGACATTTCTATGGACTTCGTAGTAGGGCTTCCGCCTACAAGGGGAGGTCTGAATATGATTTGGGTTGTTGTAGACCGACTGACCAAGGTGGCTCGATTCATACCGATGAAGGACACCTGGAAAGTGGCTAAGCTTGCAGAGCTCTTCGACAGAGAGATTGTTAGACATCATGGTGTACCGAAAACGATTGTATCTGACAGAGATACCAGATTCTTATCGAGGTATTGGAGATCCACACGAGAAGTACTGGGTACCAAACTGAAATTGAGTACGGCGTTTCACCCACAGACAGATGGTCAGAGTGAGCGCACCATCCAGACACTTGAGGATATGTTACGTGCATGTGCACTTGACTTTCAGACCAGCTGGATTGACAAGTTACATCTGATCGAGTTTAGTTACAACAACAGTTACCATGCTTCGATCAGGATGTCTCCCTTCCAGGCATTGTACGGTAGACCATGCCGCACGACTTTATGCTGGGATGAGTCGAGTGAGACGGTCATTATAGGACCAGAGTATCTGGAACAGGTTCAGGCAGAAGTTCGCCAGATCCGGGCTAACATGAAAGCAGCTCAGGATAGACAGAAGTCGTACGCTGATGTGCGCAGACGTGACCTGGAGTTCGCTGTAGGCGATCATGTATTTCTTAGGGTATCCCCCATGAAGGGAGTGTTTCGTTTTGGCCAGAAAGGCAAGTTGAGCCTGAAATATGTGGGGCCTTATGTTGTGACAGAGCGGATCGGCCCGGTAGCTTATAGACTTGATTTACCCGCCGAGCTGGGCAAGGTACATCATGTATTTTATGTGTCCCAGTTGAAGAAGTATATGTCTCATCCGTCTCATGTGCTTCAGCCGGAAAGGCTAACCTTAGAGCCGACCATGCGATCAGTGGAGACTCCCGTACGGATTCTGGACACTAAGACTCGAGACACTCGCCATAAGTCCGTGAGACTGGTGAAGGTCCTCTGGTCTAACCAGGACGTTGAGGAGGCCACTTGGGAGCTGGAAGATAAGATGAGGCGAAGTACCCCATTGTTTACTTCTTAGTGTTTATATGTATAGGGTACGGGGCGTACCCCTTTTAAGGGGGGTAGAGCCGTTTCGGTTATGTGTGTGCGACATGTATTTGTATACATTGTCTATGTGATGTTGCAAACCGTTGTGTCTGAATGGTATTATGTTATTTGGACCTTGAGCCCGATGTGATGTAAGTATGATGGTAATGTTGGTAATGTTGTTTTTGGAAGTATTGTGTTATAAGTATTCCCCGTGTTCTAAGATTAAAGATATGCGGGAAGTGTGAACTTTGGGGACAAAGTTTTTTTAAGGGGGGTAGATTGAAATACCCCAAACCTAGGTATGTTGTTTAAACATTAAACTATGGTGAATTAAGACTAAAATGTCTTAGAAACATTAATTAACAATTTAAACCATAGAAAACACAAATAAATACCTTAAGGTCAATATGGGCTAAAATGTGCTATAAGCTTGGGATAAGTTTGGTTAAGACTTAATAAGCTTACCAAGACTTTATTTATATCTTAATGAACATATTAAACCAATTAATAAAGAAAACCAAGCTTGAAAACAAGTTAAAACACAAAATGTGCTTTAAGGAGTCTTAAAGCACATTTTTGAAAAATTGTCTTGTAAATGAGTTTTGAATGGCTAAATGTCCATCATTACTCTTTAATTAATATGTGTACTATATAGTATCACATTTGGAAGTCTATATCAATGGGAAATCAAAAATTTCACTTCTATGTGCCTTGTTTGTGAATAGTGACTTTAATAAGCTAGTTTGTAACATATGTTATTATAAGTGAGACAATTGACAAATAAAGACTAAAATACCCCTAATACTATTGGGGGCCGGTTTTCTTAAGTGTGGTGACTCACCACTCTCTTGTTAACATGTTAAGTAAATAAAGATGACTAATGGTTACTATTTGCTTTAAGGCATAAATATCTTCAAAAAGCAAAACTTATCTCATTCTCTCATTTCATTCTTCATGTCCCACGGTTCCAAGCTTTCTTCTACCTCTCTTCTTGCTCTCTTTCACGGTAATACAACACCCCCACCATTAAACTCCATCTTTGACCATCAATAGTTCCTAGCTCACTTAAGCAAGTCAAAAACAAACACCATCATTCTCTTCCTCTCATCAAACTCTTCATTCTTATCTTCTCAAAACTTCAAGAGCCCCATTTCGGTGCCATGGAGTTCCACCATTGAAGGAGCTTGAGCTTATATTTCTACATATTATTGATCTCCTTTGCTTCTAGGTAAGGAATCTCAAATAAAAACTTCATTTCCTCCATGTTTTGTTGTTGACCGAAAATGCCCATTGAAGGTGCTCTTTGTGTGACTTTGTTCTAGCTTCATTCCAACCTTTCATGGACTAGGTGGAGTCCTCTCTTGATAGATATTCAAACTCTCTTCAAAGACCAAGGTAAACAACTACATTAATGTTTTTTGAAACAATGTAAAACCTAGGGTTTACAATGAGATGAAGCATAAAGCTTGTATACTTATTACATTGCTTGTATATTGTTTAGTAGTTGACAAGGAATCAAATACCTAGCCGATTTTAAACAAGGAAACAAGAAAGAAGTTTGTGTGAGAAGAGGTAAACATGCTAACCTAATGTGGTTTAACGCTTTAGGAGAAATGATCTTATAATGCTTGTTAAAACTACTTATAGAGCTAATGATAATGACCTAGTGAAATGTTCTCAAGGAGACTAGTAAAAGGACATATATGTTGTTGTATGTAATCGCAGGTCAAAGGCATATGTGTTTAAGATTTATGCACTTTAAGGGTCTAAGAGCCATGCATTTTAAGGGCCTAAGTGCCAAGCAATTTAAATTATGTACTATATTGTGATATGGTGTGATTTGAGTGAAGTTTTGTGTATGAGAGTGTTCTTGGTGAATTTAGGTGTTCTTGTGTGCTTAATGGAGAAAACAAAGTGTCTAGGCTTAGTAATGTTCTAGGAGAACCCATGTCAAAATTTAGGAAATGTGCAAGAAGTTCTAGGTGTTTATATAAGGTTTGGTGAACTAGAAATGTTAGAAAATGACTAAGTGTTTTACAAGAGAAGAAATAATGTCTTAAGGTGTTCTAGGTAAACAAAAGGACTTAGACATCAACTAGGGTTCAGGCTGGTAAGAAATAATGCTTAAGAGATGATGTTGAGATAAGGAGAAAGCATTTTGGGATAGTAGTTTCATAGGTGAGAAACACCATTTAGAAATCTTATATGAAATGTTATAAGTGTTAGTGAATTTTTACAAGGAAGTTGAGTGACAAGTTAAACATGGAACTAGGTGTGTTTAAGATGATATTTTGACATTAGGATTTATGTAGAAACATTAGGAGAAGGTTAGACTTGGTTTGGTAGTTGAAGAGTGGCTGAAAAATAATGTTCTAGACTAATACTGGAGTGGTCCGGGTTTGCAAACAAGTACCTAAACCCGGACCACCCCAAAAACATACCCGAGAGTGAATTCTGTATGTGGTCCGGGTTTGTAAACCGACACAAACCCGGACCAGGTGAAAAGAGGGCAGAGAGTTTTGCGATGATGTGGTCCGGGTTTGTAAACTCGGACACAAACCTGGACCACCCTAAAAATGTCCTAGAGAGTGTTTTTAGGCCTTTCCAAGGTGGTGAATTGAATGTTAAAGATAATATATGATTGTTAGGAGGTGTTTGATGATTATTAATGACCATTAGGAGGGTGAACAAGTGTAGTTTAATTGTGAAGTGATGTGATAGTTATGCAAAGTAATTACCTAACTATAAGTCAAGTACGGTAATTAACCGACATTACTAAATGTGTATAAGAGTTGTGAACGGTGGAAACCAGTCGAAGCAAGGACCAATGTATGGTTTTCTTGCAGTCTGTTGCCTACCGGTTTACACTGGCTTGTGTGTTGCTTGCTTTTCTGTGTGTTACGACCTTATAAGACTTAAGGCATGAAAAGAGTTTACGGTTGTTAAATATTATGATGTTGTATTATTGTGACTCCTTTCCCTTGGTGTGTCTAACAGACCTAAACACTTGCTTGTGTGTTAACTTAACAAGAACATTGTGCGACCACTAACAAGTGCTAACCGGGGGAGTGAGGAGTCCGGTCTGTTCCGGCCACGCGTGTGAGGATGGGAGTCGATGTCATATCCGGTTCGACTCTCTTGGTGTATGTTAGGGTTGTTTTCCAATTTGGTTTCAACCTTCCCTTAGCTTATCCAAAGCTAATTTACTGACTCACGTCGGGCCACAGGGGCATACTATGTTGTTTCGGTGTGCTTGGGATTACTATATCCGACACACCTTGGGATTAAGTTAACTGTTCAAATAACAGGACGGTAACAGGTTATGTAACAAACTTGGCATGAGGTTGGCAACAATCTCTAGGCTCATTGTGTATACTAACTATGGTGGAAGGTTCCTTGTGAGAACCGATCTTATGGTGCTATGTGTTGTTGTTGTGCTATGCAATTTCCCTTGCTATGCTATGATATGTATATGTTGGATGTTTAAAATCAATGCCATGTTATCATGACAATTAGCTGCGCGCATCCCGGTAGCCGATGGGCTGCGTGTTAACCATACCAGCCAAGGGTTGCTGACCCCCTCGGGGGCTCCATATTTTTACTGCAGGATGAGGATCGAAGAAGCGAAATGGCTCTAGATTCTAGGTGGTACAATACTTTTGGTTGTTTTGGATGTTGGGCCCGGGTTGCGCCTGTGCTCCCGAGGCGTTGTATTTTGGTGCCGTTTTGTTGACAGTGGCGGATGTTTACAGTTTATAGTTGGTATGTAATTAAAATACTGGGTATGTTGGTTATGTATATATATGTGGATGTTAGTACCTAATGCTCGGGAGTCTGATCATCAGACCGATACACTTGTATTTATTCTGCCTAGTTAACCACGTGGGTGGTTAACGGTGTTGTAGCACCGAACAGTTTAGTTATTGTTTAGTTGTTAAATTCCGCTGCGATTTCGGTTAGTTGGTAAGTGCGTTGTAGGGGTGTTACACTGTATCACGGGATCAACAAGATCAAGTTGAATACGGCACCGCCGGCAATAATCAATCCCACACACATGAAACCAGGACGCCTGAACCTTACCTTTAGGAAGTATTAAATTGTAGTATCATGTAACGAATTAGTAACGTGTATTAGAGACACAGTATGTATGATGGTTAGTTAATCAAAAAAGAGCAGTGTTGATTATTAAATTCCACTTGTGTCCACCATCATTACTTACGAACTTGTGAATCCAATAGGTTGTGGACTCGGTACCGAAGGTAACCTGAGTATCCTCACCGAAGCACAAGCCGGTAAAAGCGGCACCATCTTAACGGGAACCTTCCCAGTAAACGGCATTGAAGCCTCAGTATTATTTCACTCCGGCACCTCTCACACCTTTGTATCGCCATCTTTTGCGAAGAGGTTGGGGCTAGATGCGGATGAGCTACCGAATTTCAGGGTTGCTCTCCCATCGAAGGAGCGAGTACGATGTACTAAGTATTACAAGTCAGCCACAATCCGAATAAAAGGGGAAGAGTTTCCCATCTCTTTCATCATATTTAATGGGTTGGGATTCGACGTAATAGTCGGAATGAACTGGTTGGAGTGGCACAAGGGGTGAATCCTCTGCGCCGAGCATATGTTGCTGCTCAAGGGTCCTTCTGGGGTTATGGTATCTTACCGCCAGAGACCGAGAGAGCCTTCGACTACAGTCATCTCCGCTATGGATATGTACCAGGAGCCTTCCCCGATGTATTCCCAAAGGAGCTACCTGTTATGCCACCTCAGAGAGCAGTAGAATTTGAGATTGATCTCCTGCCTGGTACTGGTCCCATTGCTAGGGCACCATACCGTATGGCACCAGCAGAAATGACAGAGCTGGAAGAGCAGTTGCGCGATTTCCTCGACAAAGGGTTTATACGCCTGAGCGTATCACCCTGGGGAGCACCAGTCCTCTTTGTGAAGAAGAAGGACGGTAGCCTCCAACTTTGTATTGACTACCGCGAGTTGAATGTGGTTACAGTCAAGAATAAATACCCATTTCCATGCATCGACGACCTATTCAACCAGCTGAAAGGAGCATCAGTCTTCTCCAAGATTGACCTCCGATCAGGGTATCATCAGATTGCTATCAGAGAGCAAGATATAGAGAAAATGACATTCCATACCAGATATGGACACTACGAGTTCACAGTCATGCCATTCGGTTTGTCAAACGCACCAGCAAAATTCATGGATTTAATGAATCAACTATTTAGTGAGTAGTTAGACACTTCAGTTGTTGTCTTCATCGACGATATCCTTGTATACTCGAAATCAGTAGAAGAGCATAAAATTCATTTGAGGAAAGTACTTGAGACACTGCACGAGAACCAGCTTTATGTGAAGTTCTCCAAATGCGAGTTCTGGCTAGATCACGTATCATTCCTCGGTCATGTCATCTCGAGCGCAGGCATTTCAATTGATCCATCTAAGACAGAAGCTGTATGATCATGGCCTAGACCTAAGACTGTTACCGACATTCGGAGCTTTCATGGTCTAGCCGGTTACTACTGGAGATTCGTGAAGGACTTCTCGAAAGTCGCTAATGACTACATTGATGAAGAAAGATGCACCATTTGTATCGACAGACGAGTGCAAGATATCCTTCCAGAGCCTAAAGAACTCATTGACCTTAGCGCCCATCCTTACTCTTCCAGAGGGCATAGAGGGATTTGAGGTATATTGTGATGCATCAGGCAAGGGAATGGGATGCGTACTCATGCAGCATGGTAAGGTTGTAGCCTACGCCTCCCGCCAGCTGAAAAAGCATGAGGAGAATTACCCGACACACTATTTAGAGTTAGGAGCCGCCATTGTCTTCGCCTTGAAGATATGGCGAAACTATCTCTATGGGGTAAACATCACCATCTACTCCGACCACAAGAGCTTACAGTATGTATTCACGCAGAAAGAATTGAATTAGAGACAGAGAAGGTGAATGAAGTTTCTCTCAGACTACGACATCGACCTGCAGTATAAGGAAGGGAAGGCAAACGTTGTAGCCGACGCCCTGAGCCGTCGTGAACACTTGCTCCATTCGCTACTCGCTTCTTCTAGCTTGGTTGACGAGGTACGAGACGCTCAGTTGAGCGACCCTGATATGACCGAAATCAGATGGAAGATTACAGATGGTACATTCGAGAAGAAGAAGTAAGACTTCAAGCTACATGAAGATGGTTTGATTCGGCTGAATGACAGGCTATGCGTCCCCCGAATAAATGCTGAGCTAAGGGATCGCATCCTGCGAGAGTCACACAGTTCTACATTGTCAGTCCATCCAGGAGCCTCCAAAATGTACAAAGACATGAAGAGGTACTTCTGGTGGTCTGGAATGAAATCAGATGTGACAGAGTATGTATTGAGATGCTTAACATGCCAGAAAGTAAAGTTTGAACATCGTAGACCGGGCGGAATGGTACAAACGATGCCAATTCTGGAGTGGAAATTTCACCATATCTCCATGGATTTTGTTGTAGGACTCCCACCTGCCAGGGGAGGACTCAACATGATCTGGGTTGTAGTCGATCGCCTCACCAAGGTTGCCCGATTCATACCGATGAAGGACACCTGGAAGGTAGCGAAGCTCTCAGAACTATTCAACAAGGAGATTATTAGACAGCATGGAGTCCCGAAGACTATAGTATCTGACCACGACACCAGATTTCTTTCGAGATACTAGAGAGCTACACGAGAAGTGCTGGGTACAGAATTGAAGCTGAGTACCACCTTCCATCCATAGACCGACGGTCAGACAGAAAGGACCATCCAGACACTGGAGGACATGCTTAGAGCATGTGCCTTGGATTTCTAGGGGAGTTGGTTAGATAAGCTTCATCTTATCGAGTTTTCGTACAATAATAGCTATCATGCTTGGATTAAGATGTCGCCTTTCCAAGCTTTATACGGTAGACCTTGCCGTACCCCCTTGTGTTGGGATGAGTCGAGTGAAGCGGTCATCATAGGACCGGAGTATCTAGAACAAGTCCAAGCGGAAGTTTAATAAATTCGAGCTAACATGAAAGCAGCCCAAGATAGACAGAAATCCTATGCGGATGTGCGACGACACGACCTTGAGTTCGCCGTGGGCGACCAAGTGTTCCTACGCGTTTCACCTATGAAGGGCGTATTCCGATTTGGACAGAAGGGCAAGCTGAACCCGAAATTTGTAGGGCCGTACACTATCACCGAGAGAGTTGGATCTGTAGCCTACAGGTTAGCATTACCTGAGGACTTGGGGCGTGTCCATAATGTCTTTCATGTGTCACAACTCAAGAAGTATATTGCCGATCCTTCTCATGTCCTAGAGCCCAAGCAGTTATCCATTGAGCCGACCATGAGATATGTCGAGACTCCTGTTAGAATCCTTGATACGAAGACCAGAGACACTCGCCATAAGTCAATACGAATGGTGAAGGTCCTATGGTCCAATCATGTTGTCGAATAAGCGACATGGGAGTTAGAAGACACCATGAAGGTGAAGTACCCACAGTTATTCATAGACTAGATAGTCTAGTACTTAGCGGCTACGGGTACGGGGCGTACCCCTTTTTAAGGGGGGTAGAGCCTTTTTGCTTTTGCATTGCTTCGGGTTAGCATTGCATTAATGTGTATGTATAGTAGTATGTTTTGATGGCACATGTAGTGCGAAGTGTATTTAGTATGTATGTGTAATGTGTAATGTACTGGTGTGTATGAACAATGGTAATGTGTATTGTAGAATGATGTGTATGGAAATGGTGTATTGTGTATGTAAATTGCGTATTGTGCTTGATTTGTGTATGTGTGTAATATGGAGGAGTAAACACCTCGTAGGTGGTAGTAAGATACATTATGGCAATTGGGTTGCCTAATGAGTAGAATTATTAAACCTTTAACCTTGAGCAACTTTGAGGGCAAAGTTCCTTAAGGGGGGTAGATTGAAATACCCCGTAATTAAAAATAGTGATTAATTAGGCTAATAAGTATTTTAGAAGCTTAATTACAACTAAACAATCATAAGGGAACAAATCGCGAAGAAAACAGATCCTTAAAACGGATTAAAAACACAAACGAACCTTAAAGCGCGTTTTTTGAGGAAACCGGGAAAACATGACTTTAAGCTGGTCAAATAGAATCATAATAATTTTGGTCAACCAAATAGTCATTAATCAACATTAATGTAGGTCTAGAACCAATAAAATCAATTAAACGAGAAAACAGTAAAAACTGTAAAAACCGGGAAGTTGTAAGGTGAGAGTGTAAATAAACCAAACTAGTGTGGTCCACTATTAGAAATAAAAACTAAAATCTGTAGGAGGTGGCGAGTGTGGCCGATTTTATGTGCCCTCTCTCACTCTCTTATTTTCCTAACGTGCTAAGAGACAAACTAATAAAGTAGAAAGTACACCACCCTCACTTTTAACTCTCTCTCTCGTAGCTCCTCACACTCCCACCGTATTGCTCCCCTCACTCTCTCATTTTCTTCCTCATCAAGAGCTCTTCAATGGTGATTTTAGCAAACCAAACCAGCCACTTCCTTCCTCTTCTTGTTGAACCCTCTAAGCTTTTCCAAAAATTACAAACATAGTACCATTGGAATCCTCTCATCAAGGAGAGCATTTCCCTCTTTTCCAAGTTCGAAAAAACCAATTTCATCTCCATGGGTGTTCTTGGTTTTGAAGATGAAGACCACCATTAGAATCCTCTTCTTCACCTTGTTGGTCTAAGGTAAAAAGAAATCCGAAAATACTAACATTTTTAGCCCTTATGTGCAAAATAAAAATTTCTAAGTCTTGGAGTTCTCCTACCTTGTTTTCCCAGCCGATTTTGGCATCCTTGGGGAGTGGAAATCTTACTCTTGTTGCTATTCTACACTCCTCATACTTACTTGCAAGGTAATGCATTTCCTGAACCCTAAAATTTACCTTAAAGCCTTAGGATGATTTAAGGGTTAGTTTGAATTAAATGGTGGTGTGTAATGGGCTGTAGCTGTAGAGATTTGAATCTCCATAACCGGTGGGAAGAGAGGAAAGGAAAGGAGGAAGGAAAAAAAGGAAGAAGAAGGAAAGAAAGGCTAGAAGGAAAACAAGGTAAATTATGCTCACCTTGTGTAGTTTTGTAATGCTTCATGTAACATTTTAGTAGCTTTAAAAAGAGTATTGTAAATGGTATTTAGTAGTAGTATAATGTGTAAGAGACCCAACTATTTTAAAGCTTCAAAAGATGATGAAAAACTAGTTAAAACCTAGATGGAAATAGATGTTGTGTGCAGGAATTGAATGAGTGTTTAATGTCTAGTAATTGTGTTGGAGAGTTGTGTATTAGTGTTGTTTATAAACAGGTGATATGAATGACAGATGTGAGTGAAACTAATGTGGTGAGAATGTAAAAATATAGTGGAGACTATGTCAAATTTTACCTAGCAACTAGAACACTTAAGAACTAGAAATAAGTGGAGAAACACCTTGAAAATAGATTTTTAGTGGAGCTAAGTTGTGGATAGATTAAGGGTGATATGCAATGAACTGTAAGACTTAGAAATGGCATTAGGAGAGGAAACCATAAATGGAGGAAGTGAGAACCAAAATCTGTAGCATAACTAGACTAGGAAGGAAATAGTGTAAGTGCTGAAATATAATTTAGGAAAAATGATGTGTGTGAATTGAAATAGCAAAAGAGTAATGATTAAATAGATGAACTAAGGTGATTTAGAGTGTTTAATTAGTGTTAAAACATGTGGGATTACATGTAAGGAGATTGGGGAAGAATGGGTAAGAAAAGGATGTTGAAACAAATTCTGTAGGCAAGTTCTGACTTCGACCGACCCATAGGGTTGGATCGGTCGTGGGTCGGTCGGGGCATACATCACTGGAACACAAATTTCTGACTTCGACGACCCAGATGTTATAGGACTTGAATTGTGAACACCGAAGGAAAGTCGGTTTCAAGTACAACGGTGAATGGTATGAACTTCTCATGCCCTGTATGCTACCTTGGCTAATCTGATTTGTGTGTTGTGTGCTGTGTGCTAATTGACCACCTAAATAAGATAAACGTACGAATCGGACTTATTATGCTTACTTGTAATTATATGATATTGTTCCTTGTTGAATTAACTTAAACCCTAGTTTGTATAATTCATGAAATGTATGAATGATAATGAAGTGTGTGTATGCTTGATGTATTGTGTGGTGACCGAATGACATTGTGATGGACTTCTAACTAATTCCTAACAAGCTAACCAATCTAACATAATAAATTGGTAAATTGGAATGAGTAGAAGTGCGATATAGTTTCGGCCACGCGTGAGGAGGCGGAGACACAAGAGGTTGGATCCAAATCCTGGCTTTAATCTTTTCCACAGCCCAAACCCCTTAAATGGGTAGCATCCTGGATTAGTGAGCCACCTAAAGCCCGGTGGTAGGACGGTTTAGTCCCTGCCCGGAGGTCTACCGATTAACATGAGTAATAATAGTAAGTAAGAGTAAGTAAGTAAGTATGGAAAAGCAAGTAAGTAAAGTATGAGTATGTTTGTGTGGTATTGTGTAATGAGTAAAAAGTATGGACATCCGATTAACCGGATGTGTAATGGCTTACCATTGAAGAGGTAAGTATTGTGTATTTGCATTGTGTTACTGTTTGGCTTGTGCATTGCTTCAGTTGTGTGTATTGTATTGTGAATGAATGTGTTGTATGTAAGCATGATGCAGTTGAAATGAACCACATGTATAGTCGACCAAAAATAGTCGGTGTACCCTAGTTAGCACGCGGTATATGCGAAGTTATATGAGCATTTTGCTGAGCCCTTGGGGCACTTTTTAATATTTTACAGGTGCTCGTGAAGGGTGAAGACTTCATTGAGATCAGATGATTTCCTTTTGATGTAAGTAGGGATTATGAAAGTGTACCAAGTTGAACATGGCTATAGGCCTTTTTGACTAGCCGGTGTACCATGGGGTACACCCTTTTGGATATTATGGGAATTGTGAATTGGTATAGATGAGTAGTTGTTTAAACTCATTATTTTTGGTATGCTAGTGAAAGGATGTAATTGAATATACTTAGATACTCGGTAATCACTATTGTAAGTATATGGTATTTTGTAATGGTAAGTAATGTTAGTAGCTCGGATTCTCTAGACATCAGACGTTATGTAAGTAGTTGTAAGCCTTGCTAGCCGTATGGGGGTTAGCGGTGTTGTATCACCCGCCGTTGTAGTAGTATTTCCACTACGAGTAGTAGATGAACGGGACAATTAAACGGTAAGTAAGGGATTAGCAGTAGGGGTGTTACAGAAGTACCCAGATGGATGATAGTCACGTCAAGACGAACAAAAAGCAGCTCTGAGAGTAGTTATCCAACTAAGGATCAAGGAAGAGCCAGCAAAGCTACCAAATACAAATGTGAACACTACCGTGTCCGGTATATGTTATCCCAAAAACCGACTGTACCGCGCACTTGCCACGACAAGTGCAGTTGAAATACCCCAAAATTAAATATAGTGATTAAGATAATTCTAATCCGTATTTAAGAGCCTAATAATGCTTGAGCAATATTGGTAAGGAAATATAAATCCAAGGAATAAATAAACGCCTAAAAAGCGGAAAACGCTAAATAGCGTTAAATAACCATAGGAGGTACGAGACCTCGGTTAGCGTATTATAAGGATTCTAAAGGTTTAATAAGACCTAATATATGGGAACACTCCCGAAGAGGATCCTTAAAATGGATTAAAACACTAACGAACCTTAGTGAAGATTTAGAACCAATAATCAACAAAACCGGGAAAACGTGACTTTAGTGGATCAAATAGACTCGTAACAATTTTGGCCAACTAAATAATCATTAATAATATTAGTGAAGATTAGAACCAATAAAATCACAAAAGGAAAATAGTGAAAACTGTCAAAAACGGGAAGTTGTGGGTAGAAACAAAATAACTCAAAACTTAAGTGTCCAATATTGTAAATAATTTTTACAAACCCATATGGGCTGTGTGTGTCCGATTGGAGCCCCCTCACACTCCTCACTCTTCTTATTTGAAAAGGCAAAAACAATAAAAAAGTAAAAAGTAAATATTACTTTACTTACCACACTCACATACTCTCTCTCACCCTCACATTCTCTTCATTCTCGTACAGCACCCCCTCCCTTCTGATTTTCTTCTTCTTCCTTGGAACCTCAATGGCGATTTTGAGAAGTCAACATAGCCACCCACTTCTCTCTTATTAACCCATCAAACCTTCACCAAAATCATAAAAGTATACCATTGTGTTCCTTCATCAAAAAGAACACTAGCCTCCTTTCAAAATCCGAAAACGAGAACTTTCATCTCCATGGGTGTGTAGCATTTGGAGCTTCAAGACCACCATTAGAACCACCTCCTTCTCCTTGTTATTTTGATGTTAAAATCTTCGCGAACCTTACCTTTTTCTAGCCCTTGTGGGTAAAACGAAATTTGGGAAAAAACCCTTGTTGTTCTTGTACTCCAGCCAATTTTTGGCATTGTTGGTGGAGTTAGAATCTTGTTCTTGAGCCACTCCAAGCTCCACTTACACCCTTGCAAGGTAATGAAAATTCTAAACCCTAAAATGCATTAAAGCTTGGAGAATGATTAAGGTTTAGTTTAGTATTGAAGTGTATATATGAATGGGTTGTAGTGTTAGGATTGGGTTTACAAACCGGTGGAAGAGGAAAGAAAGAGGAAAGAAAGAAGGAAGGAGAAGGCATGAAAGAAAGGAGACCTAGAACACAAGGTAATTACCCTCACCTTGGGCTAGTTTTGTATGCTTTAGTGTAACAGTTTTGAGTAGTGAAATGAGTAAAGTATTAAGTAATGAGTAGTAAGTATGTTATGGTGTAATGAGGAAAGGTAATGCAATAGTTTTAGAGTTTGCAAATGATGTTTAAAAGCTTGGGAAAACCAAGGGTAGTATATGAGTGTGTGGCAGGAATTTTCTGGTATTGTAGTGGAGTTGAAATGTGTGTATGTGTATTGTATAAACAGGTGTAAGAATGAACATTGTGAGTGTGAATTAATGTGTGGGTAATGTTAAAAATATAGGGGAGATTATGTCCAAATTTGGCTAGAAACTAAAGGACTTAAGTGTTTAAGATGAGGGAGTAACCTAGGTGGTAACTAGGTGTATTTGTAGAGTGTAAATGGAGTAGTTTAGTACTCTGAAACAGATTTGGAAAGGAGCTTGTAAGTGGGATGGAGCTAGGATGTGAATTAATGTATTTATGATGCTAAGAGTGGCATTAGTTGAGGGAGTATTGGAGGATAAGAGTTGAGGGAAAAATATAGCATAAAGGAGAAAGCAAAATCTGTAGCAAGTGAAGAGTAAAAACTGATGTAAAGTGTGTTGGAATGAAATGAGGAAAAGATGTGTAAGGTATCTAGGATTGAGTAATAAGTTGGTGGATGAATTAAGGTGAATTAGTGCACTAAATGAGTGATAAAAATGTTGGGAATGTGTTGGTAGAGATTGGGGAAGAAATGGGAAAGAAAGAGAATTGAAAACAAGGTCTGTAGGCAAAGTCTGCTACCGACCGACCCAGAGGCTGGATCGGTCGGTGGGTCGGTCGGGCTTAAGTAACGAGAAATAAAGAATCTAGAACGGACCGACCCAGGTGCCGTGAGTTAGTCGTGGGTCGGTCGGATCAAAATTTCCTGTCGTCAAAGTTTCTGACTTCGACCGACCCAGAAGTGGGTCGGTCGGTGGGTCGGTCGGAGCTTGGACAACGGGACTAAAACGTACTGGGATGGACCGGCCCAGAGGTGTATGGGTTGGTCGGAATAGTTCTGGGTCGGTCGGAAGAAATTTTAGAGAACGTAAACCTACTGGAAGGGACCGACCCAGGGCATGGGTCGGACGGTGGGTCGGACGACTCATAACTTACAAAAAAAACAAACAAAGGTAATGATAATAAGTATATATATATTATATATATATATATATATATATGTATGCCCACATATCCATATGTACATATATATGCAAGAACACCATTGTAAGTAAAGAGATAACTTAAAGTAAGTAAACCAAGTATAAGTGTAAGAATGTAAAGACTTAGTAAGTGTGAACTAGAAAACGTAAGAGTAGTCGAGTTAAGTTAATGATAGTTAGATTAATCACTCGATTGTATGCATATCATAGGATTTGATTGTGAACACGGAGGAACGTTCGGATACAAGTACAACGGTGAACGGTATGATTTCTCATGCTCTGTATCCTAACTTGGTTACCCCGATTTGTGTGCTTATGTGATCGCCAATAAGATAAATGCACAAATCAGACTTATATTGTGTGAGCCTCGATTTTAAACCCTATCCTATGTGATTAAAGTTGATTAGGATCTAATCGGGTTTTAGGTCCATTATAACCTAAGATTAATAACTATGTCATAAAACAATAATTATTAAAACCTAAGCTAGCTCACTGGAACCTATTATGAGTCGCCACCTAATTTTAACCTAGATCAAATTAGGAAAGGAGAGTTCGGGTTCTGGGGCTTGATATTCGACTTAATAGGGTTCAATTACTTTTCATTACCCTTCCTAGGGTCGCTTTTCCATCTACTTGGTTTTTGTTTACGGCTATTACGAGTCGTTTTAACCTAATGTGCGCGAGCTTTCTGTTTTTTTGTGTGTTTTTGGCATTTTTTGACAGAAAATTAAAGTGAAATTAAAAGCTACCTAAACTAGGGTTTCGGAGGCAGAATTAGGTCAAATTTTGCTTACGTCCGTAGCCACGGACCAAAGGTCCGAGACCACGGACCCCCAGTTACCTAAATATACAGAAAAGTCAAAATTGAAGGAAAACAAAATTTGCAAAGTCCGGGGCCACGGACAGGCTGTCCGTGGGCCCGGCATCGTTAGAAAAACCTAAGTTTTGAATTTTTAAAAATCCCGCCGCCGTCCGTGGGTGTCCGTGGTCTCGGACACGCGTCCGAGGTCCCGGACCATAGGTCCGAGGTCACGGACCACCCACGGACAGGGGTTTTCAGAAGGTTCCCGAGGGCGTTTTGAGCTCAAATTTTATGGGTGTGTAGCCTGAAGGATGTACAAGATGTTAGTGATTTAAAGTTCTCAATTTGAATTCGAATTAAGCACAAAACTTGGTGAACAAGTTATTGGACAGAAGCTTAATCAAACAGCAGTACAGAAGCGTAAAAAGGTTAGTTTGAACCCAAAATTTGACAGAGAGTTAATAAGGTCGTGGGGAATCAGAAAAGTTGGATTGTAACCTGTTTACCTTCGAATTCAAGATGATTCTTCACGTTGGGATTCTTCAGAAGCTCCGATGATGCCGGTTCCGGATTGAGTTCGACCCGGGCTTCTGGTTGTTGATTGTTGATGATGTTCTTCACGTTTTGGAGGTGGTTTGGTTGATGTTTGATGATTGTTGATGTGTTAGGAGTTGAAAAGTGTGTTTAGGTGGTGATTTCGAGAGATTTTTGATGTGATTTTGGTGCTTGGATGTGTAAAAACGTGAGGGGAATGAGACGGCTAGGTTTTCTGGTTGCTTAGGGTTCTTGAGGTTCTCCTTTGATCATGGGATAATGTTCCTTATATAGACTTCCTTAAAGATAGAAAAATCCGGTAAAAACCGAGATTTACCGACGTTTTAGCTCAAGGGCTTCCAAAAGGAATTTGATTATGAAATTTCACACATGGGTAAAGGATGATAATTCTGATTTTTCTAAAGTGGGATCGAATTTTCTGGGTATTGGAATATTTTTAAATTCAATTTCTCGTCAGATTCAATCAGAAATTGCTAGAAAATTATTGGAAATTAGAAAATCAAAATTCCAACGCCATTATGCTTAAAATGTCATCCTCTATCATGGGTTAAAATATCAAAGCATTTCAAGTTGATTTGACCCTTATTTGGAGAGGGAGAAAGCCTATAGGGGGCTTAGGAGCCTTGAAAAATTACGAAAATGCCCTGGAGATGACTAGCTGTCCCTAGTACTCTGAAATGTGCCGATCGAACTGGGAACCCTTGCTACTAGCCTATTAGTAGAGACTCTCCTCCGGGGGTTGAAATTTGGGTATAACAGATTGCCCCCCGTCAACTAGACTTTGTAATGGAAATGAAAAGGCTAGTTGATGCTTGAGTGATACCCCAAAATTTTGGATCTTAAAAGGCCCCTCGTGCAACTGAAATCCGACAAGTTGTGTCGAGCTATTCTAAGGCGCTGACTACCTATGAGTAAAGTGGAAGGGTGTCGAGTGGTTCTAAGGCGTCGACCACCTAAAGGTAATGATGAAGTAATGTCAGACTATTCTAAGGCTCGACTACCTATAAGATGATATGATATCAAGCTATTCTAAGGCGTTGACTACCTATAAGGATGATATGTTGTCGAGCTATTCTAAGGCGCTGACTACCTAAAGTGATGATATGCTGTCGAGCTATTCTAAGGCGCTGACTACCTAAAGTGATGATAATGATGTCAAGCTATTCTAAGGCGTTGACTACCTAAAATGTGGAAATGAGATAATGTCAAGCGATTCTAAGGCGTTGACAACCTAAAAGGATGATATGATGTCAAACTATTCTAAGGCGTGGACTACCTTTACCTTTAAATGGAATGAAGTACGCCGAGCTTCAAGGTCGGTCGGAACTGAAAGCGAATGAAATACGCTCCGAGCATATAGGTGTCGGAACCTGAGATAAAAGGGACACGCCGAGCATTATAAGGTGTCGGGAACCCGGTACGCCGAGCATTATAAGGTGTCGGGAACCTGGAATATGCCGAGCATTATAGGTGTCGGGAACCTGGAATGCGCCGAGCATTATAAGGTGTCGGGAACCTGGAATGCGCCGAGCATTATACGGTGTCGGGAACCTGGAATACGCCGAGCATTATAAGGTGTCGGGAACCTGAAGTTGAATAGATTACGCCGAGCATTATAAGGTGTCGGGAACCTGGAATTGAGAAGAGATGTAATGAGGTTGATGTGATGTGTGCCTAAATTGACGAATGTAAAGTAGACCTATGGGTGGTGCCTAAGTGGAATGGTAGGAAATTGGGTTCACGACGAGCCTGAGGTTGAGTTCATCTATTCTGGTGAATCTGAATCTTTGGCTGAGAATCTGCATCTCTGAAGAATTTGTACCTTCGGCTGAGAATCTGTATCTCTGAAGAATCTGTACCTTCAGCTGAGAATCTGTATCTCTGGTCTATGATGAGGAGTTTCGTACAGACGGATGCAAGGTAAACTTTATGCAAATGATCATGATGAAAGTTGATTATGAAAGTGCCAAACGTGGCAAAGATGATATGCATGTCAAAATACAATCAAAGTGTATGTAGGAACTTGTCCAAAACAAGAAATCGTTGGAAAATTGCCAACATGGCAACATTAAGGGTCAAAATTGTCCAAAGCAAGACATTGCTAGAAGTGTGCCAATGTGGCCATGATGAGGTTTATGAAACCGAAGTGTTTGAGGGAAAGTTGTTCAAGACAGAAATTGTTGAAAGAGGTGCCAAATGTGGCAGTGTTTGAAGAAAATTCTGTTTAGTGAAACGGAAAGTGAATTTCATTTCCTAACTATAGACTTCGGACTTGTAATTTATCTCCTACGAGATGAACATGCCGCCGGTGGGGTATGGTATGATGTGAAGGTAAGGGCTTATGTGGGCCTGTGGTGTTTGATGTGCAGGTAAGGCTTATGTGGGCCTGTGTAGTGGTGGTGTGGAGGTAAGGGCTTATGTGGGCCTGTGTGGTGTATGAAGTGAAGGTAAGGGCTTATGTGGGCCTGTGTAGTGGTGGTGTGGAGGTAAGGGCTTATGTGGCCTGTGTGGTGTGGTGTGGGGTAAGGGCTTATGTGGGCCTGTGTGGTGTATGAAGTGAGTAAGGGCTATGTGGGCCTGAGGTGTTTGATGTGGTGGTAAGGGCTTATGTGTGCCTGTGGTGGGATGGTGGTGATGTTTGGGCTTTGGGTTCCAATTGGTGTTGTCATAGCAATTGTTGGAACCAACAATTGCCCCCGGTATTTTTCCCTTAAGACAATCTGAGCTAGAGTTCATGGCAATCGATCGTTCTGATCGATTGCCCCCAGTATTTCTTTGATCAAACGTGCGACAAGTCTCGTCCTCACAGGGTCAAGGCTTATGTTCTGATTTGGTGCTTCCTAACCTACACTCGACGTGTTTGGTGTTTACACTCATTTCTCACTTACGGTCACAACTTCTAGACCATTGAATTTGATATTTGATGAATTTACGCATTCGATCTGTTACTTTCACGTGATTGGATACACAACTATCAAGTCGGAAGTCTTTAAAGCTTATAACATGGCCATGGGGTGTGATGAAAGACAACGGGACCATGGAGGGATATTTCAGGTATGTGGAGCTATAAGGGTGACCAAAGCTGCAACTTTCACCCTCTCTCGGACTCGTCTTCTTTGCCTTGAAGTCGTTTGGCTACTTCGTGATGACTTCGCTTATGAGCTTGGAACTTAGAACTTTTGGGTTGTTCCTTGCGCCTTCTCTCTTCTACTGATTTTGGATTACTTCGAGGCTTTCCAGGTTTGCCTTTCTTTGAATCTCTTTTCCTCCGGGGTTCTTGTGTTTCCCGGTTTTGAACTTTGAGAGCTGTTTTTGATGTTAGCGCATTTGAATCCTGTGCCACTTTGGGGCCATTTGCGGATCACTCCGTCATGCTGGTAGCAGTTCTGCTTCTTTGGACTTGTGAAGTTGCTGTTCGGAAGTCGGGCTCCTTGCATCCTTTGGTCACCGGGTCGGGTATTCACCATTGGCTGGCTTATTCTGTGTAGTTTGTAGTGTTGTAAAAGAGTCATATATCAAAAGCTCAGCGGGGGTGCCTAGGGTGTGATGTCAGGGTTCACAAGCTTTTGGATGTGTGGTGCTGTACCTAGGTGCTTCGTCATCCCTAATAGTTGTGTATCCTTTCTTTGTTACTTTTCGCAGGTCTAAGAGTAAATTTACAAATTATCTCCCTCAGTCGGAGTTATGCCGTTTACCTCACCTTTGAATGTGGTCTCACCGGAGTCGTGTAAAAATGACACACTCGTTCACTCATGGTTTTTCCGCTCAACACTCTCGCGAGATTTTCACTTGGAAACTCATTCGCACATTTAAATGAAAGATGACGAACTTCAACTAAGATTGCCCCCAGTATTGATTTGGGGTTTATGACAACAATTTGGAAAGATGTGGATTTGGAACCGCTTCGTGGGTTGTTTTGGATGTTTTGGGGTGAGTTGTGATGCTTAGCGTGGCATGTTCAACAAGAAATAAATCGTTCAGTTCTATAGTCGGGAAATGATTATTCCGTGATCCTTTTCCCTGAAAAGCATTTTTTTTGTTTTTGTTTGATGAATGGAAAATGGTTTGTACAGGAATTGTTGAAAATGGAACTATGATTTTATTTATGAATCATGTGATAATGTTGGAAATTACAGACTTAGAGAAACTACCGAAAATGGTAAAGGAAACTAACTACTACAAACATTGGAAAAAAAAAAGACTAGTAAAGAGAGGAAATCGAAGAAAACACTTGAAGACAGCAGTCTCTGATGGTGCTTTACATGGGATTCCTACTCGGGGAGTTGAAAACCTTGATTGATAAGATCTTGGATGTGCTGCTTCAGAATTTTGCAGTTGTCGGTGTCATGACCGGGAAGCTGGTGATACTGACAATACTGGTTCAGATTCCTTCCTTTTTGAGGGTCTCTTTGTCGAGGGGTGAGAGGTTGCAGCATGTTTCGTTCCTGGAGTCTTTCAAAAGCCTGGCTCAATGGTTGACCGATGTTTGTGAACTCTTTCTGACGGGAGCTCTTTCGGGATGATTCCATTGCCCTAACGATTTGTCCTGGTCCTTTTATCTGTCGAACGGTGTCTACCTCATGCTGCCAAGTTCTCTTTCGGGTGCCACTTTGGATACAGGCTGCTGTCCTCGAGCCATTCCCGGTTTTTTTTGAGTTCCCAAGTTTTAACTCCCCTTGGTGAATCATTTCTTCTAGGACATCAACTTGTCCCATCAGCATGTCGAAGCTAGGAAAGTATGTGAATTTCAGCTCGTCACTGTATTGCTTCTGCATATTTTTAATTACCATTCGGATTTGCTCTTGTTCGTCCATCTGTGTGAGCATTGCGGCTGCCTTCATCCTCCAACGCTTGACAAAATTAGACATTGATTCACCTTCTGTTTGTTGTGTGCTTGCAAGATCAGCCCTGGTGACTCCAAAACTTCTAGCGTACTCAAAATGATGCAGAAAAGCTTCACATACCTCCTCGTAGGTCTTGGTATTCATCCTTTGAGTTATTACCAATGCTGAGGGTCTCGTCAAGATAGTGAGCAAATACCTTGGCCTTCTGCATGTTTTAGTGAAAGGATGGACATTTCCCTATCGAACATTGCCAAATGAAGTTGTGGGTCGGAGGAACCTTTGTATAGAGGAAGTGTTGGCAATTTCAACCTTGGAGGGAGGTCAACCTTGGGATATAATCCAGTGGAAAAGTAGTCAAAACCGGCTGGCTTGTTGGCCCTCTCCATTCGCTCAATCTTTTTCAGCATCCCATTGAATTCTTCGGCTAACTGGACACCCATGTTGATTGGATTTCCTCCCCCTGCCATACTTGAGATTTGGGCTTATCTGTTGGAAAACAAAAGCGACCTAAGCTAAAATTCTGGGCCGCAAAGAAGTCTTAGGCTAAAACTTGTTTGGGCTGCTGTTATACCCAAAATTTTGACCCCCCTGGTTAGGGTCTGCAAGGTTTTGGTGTCGTGAGGGATATTTATCGGGTAATGAGGGATTCCGGCTCGATCGGTGTTCCAGGGCCTGAGGAGCAGTTTCGTCATTGTCAGGGGCGTTTTCGTAATTTTTAAGGCTTCTGAGTTCTCCTATAGGCTTTCTCTCTCCTCCAAGGGTGCCCAAATCAGCTCGAATGCTTTGATATTTTAACCCATGATAGAGGATGACATTTTAAGCATAATGGCGTTGGAATTTTGATTTTTCGAATTTCCAATAATTTTCTAGCAATTTCTGACTGAATCTGACGAGAAATTCAATTTAAAAATGCTCCAGCATTTAAAAAATTCGTTTCCACCTCAGAAAATTCATAATATCCATTCTTGACATGTGGTTAAAATTTCATAGCAAAATTCCTTTGGGAAGTTGCTTAGTTAAAATATCGAAAAATCTTACTTTTACTAGATTCTCTTTATCTTTAAGGAAGTCTATATAAGGGGATAGGTTTTTGGATAAAATCAGAACCTCACATGCTGAAGAACCCTAGAGAGTCAGAAAACACGGCCTCCTCTCTCTCTCACGTTTTCCCACCCCACGGCCACCCAAATCATACTGAAAATCCCCCGAAATCACCATCTAAACACGTTTTCCAATCCCCAAAGCACCAATAATCATCAAAACCTCACAAAAACACCTCTAAAACGTGAAGAACAGCAAGAACAACAACAACCAGAAGCTTGGGTCGAAATCCTCTCGGGTCTGCCATCAACGGAGCACTCGACGAGTCCCGGTGTGAAGAAACGTTGTGAATCCGAAGGTAAAACAGGTAGAAACTCCACTTCCCTGATTCACCACGGTATTATCTGTCTTGCCTCAAAATTTGGGCTCAAACTAACCTTCGTAGGCTTCTGTATTGCTGTTTATTTAAGCCTCTGTCAGATAACTTGTTTGCTAAGTTTCGTGCTTAATTCGAATTCAAATTGAAAACTTTCAATCACTAACGTCTTGTACATCTTTCAGGCTACACACCCATAAAATTTGAGCTCAAAACACCCTCGGGAACCTTCTGAAAACCCCTGTCCGTGGGTGGTCCGTGACCTCGGACCTATGGTCCGGGACCTCGGACGCGTTGTCCGAGACCACGGACACCCACGGACGGCGGCGGGATTTTAAAAATTCAAAATTTAGGTTTTTTAATAATGTCCGGGCCCACGGACATCCTGTCCGTGGCCCCGGACTTTGCAATTTTTGTTTTCCTTTAATTTCGCTTTTTCTGTATTTAGGTTAACTGGGGTCCGTGGTTTCGGACATTAGGTCCGTGGCTACGGACGGAAAAAATTTGACCTAATTCTGCCTCCGAAACCCTAGTTTAGGTAGCTTTCAATTTCACTTTTTTTTCTGTCAAAAAATGAAAAAACACAAAAAACAGAAGCGCGCACTTAGGTTAAAACGACTCGTAATAAGCCGTAAATAAACTAGTAGAGGAAAAACGACCTAGGAAGGGTAATGAAAGTAATTGAACCCTAATAAGTCGAATATCAAGCCCCCGAACCCGAACTCTCCTTTCCTAATTTATCTAGGTTAAAATTAGGTGGCGACTCATAATAGGTTCCAGTGAGCTAGCTTAGGTTTTAATAATTATTGTTATGACATAGTTATTAATCTTAGGTTATAAGTGGACCTAAAACCCGTAGATCCTAATCAACTTTATTCAACATAGGATAGGGTTTAAAATCGAGGCTCACAGACTGGCGACTCTGCTGGGGACAAACTTCTTAATTTTAACTTGTTTGATTTTAAGAGAGAGGGCTTAACTTGAAAATGTTTATTTATGGCTTCTACTATGTTGTTTGTTTACTTTTGTGCGCACTTTAATTTTTGCACCCTTGCATCATATGAGAGCGAGGGTCCATGCAAGCCAATTTCACCCCGGGACCCGTTTGAGGGTCCCCTGTCAGGGACTCACACCTTTTAGGTGATGTGAATAAGCGAGGGAAAAGAGGAGGGTGTCGTCTAACCACACCCCCTTAATACCTGGGCCTTAGCCCCAAGCGTTTTCCTGGCAGTACCCTTACCAAGCCCAATGTTTGGTCATTCAAAGACCCGACCGTAGACGCACACTTAACAGTGATGTGAAAAAGTGGGGAAGCCCAAAGAGAATAGCGTGCAAGCCCTATTCCTTTGTGGTAACCTGGGCCCAAGCCCCAAGCACCTCTCCGGATCGATCCATTCCCAAGTTGATTTAACCGTCAAGTGAGGACATGTTGAATTTGTGTGGGCCTTGTTTGCTTGTATGATCGGCCCACTACCCCCCTAGAGATTGATAGGAACTTCTCCTACATCAACCTAGCCCAACACGAATTGGCAACTCTATTTGTTTGCGGCCCAGAGGCCCTGTTTGGTTTAACATGTGAGTCGTTCGGGCTTCGGCCCAAAAGCCTAGACTTAGGTGATTTCTCTTCTGGCCCAATTTGAATTATCCAATTAGTTCTAGGCCCATAAAAAGAAATCCACCTGAACTTGAAATAGCTCACAAATCCTGCAAGTAAAATCTTTGTCAGCTTAGCAACCATCTTCTCTGACCCAAAGAAAGTTAGGCCCATTTGTGATCTAGGGATCATTCCAGCTCATATGCTTTTCTTGCGGCCCAAACAAGTTTTTACCTAGAACTTCTTCACGGCCCAGAATTTTAGCTCAGTCCACTGTTATTTTCCAACAGATAAACCCGAATCCAAAGTATGGCAGAAGGAGGAAACCCAGTCAGCATGGAGGCCCAGTTTGCAGCCTTAGATCAAAGGTACATGGCTGCCTTGGACGCCATGGAACAGAAACATAGGTCCGCCACTAATGACATGGAGGCTAAGTATGTCACCATCATCAAGAGTTGAAAAGCAAAATCAATTCCCTTGAGATTGGTCATCAGGAAAACATTTCAGGAAAGATAGCCGACTCTGGGAACGGGCGCGACTACATCGAAGTTAACTCCGTTGAGGCCCAGGATGCACAAGGATTTGTAGGGCAAGTCGTCCCGGACTACCAACTAGCCGCAGAATTCAAGAAGGCTCTGAAAAGGATCGAGCGCATGGAAAAGGCTAGCAAGCCGGTTGGCCTCGATTACCTTTCCATGACATCGTATCCCGAGGTTGATCTTCCGCCAAAGCTGAAGATGCCCACACTCGCTTTGTACAAGGGTTCCTCAGATCCACAGATTCATTTGGCTATGTTCGACCGGGAAATGTCCATCTTGGGGCTCAACGACATGCAAAAAGCCAAAGTTTTTGCTCGCTATCTAGACGAGACTCCTCAGCGTTGGTATCTCACTCAGAAGATGAATACCAAGACCTACGAGGAGGTTTGCGAGGCTTTCCTAAATCATTTCGAGTATGCTAAGAACCTCGAGGTCACCAGAATCGATCTGGCAGGAACTCGACAGAAAGACGGTGAGTCCATGTCTGACTTCATCAAGCGTTGGAGGAGAAAGGCTGCAGCCATGCCTACCAGAATGGACGAGCAGGAGCAAATCCGCATGATAATTGAGAACATGCGAAAACAACACAACCATGAGCTAAAATTTATGTACTTTCCGAGTTTGGACATGTTGATGGGACAAGTCGGTATTCTAGAGGAAAGGATTCATAAGGAAGGCTTGGAGCTCGAGTGCTCAAGAAACTCCGGCAGTGGCTCCAAATTATCTAAGCCAGGACCAGAAAAGGCTTATCTTCAGACAGTAGCTTGCGCTCAAAGCAGTTTCCCAGAAGTGAATATGGTTCAACGACCTAGATCTCCGCATCAAAACCTTAGGACAATACCCTTACCACGCCGAGACTCATCGCAAAGGGAGTTCACCAACATTGGCCGAGCACCAAGTCAGGCGTTTGAAGAGCTTCAGAAGAGAAACCTGCTACAGCCCCTGGCCCCTCGGCCAGGAACCACTCATTTGGGGAGGCATCTTAATCAATTCTGCCACTACCATCAGTTGCCTGGCCATTATGCTGACAATTGCCGAGCATTGAAGCACAAGATTCAAGACCTCCTCGAGCAAGGAGTCCAATTTTTCTAAGTGTGCAGATCGTTTTCTTGCATCTTCAAATTTTCCTAGTAGCTTATTAGTTAGTTTTCAGTCACCTCTGATTGTAATCTTTACGTTCTTTCATGATTCATAAATAAAATCATAGTTCCATTTTCACAACTCCTGTACAAACCATTTTTCATTCATCGAAAAAAGAAGGAAAACAAAATAGTTTTTTTAAGGAAAAGGATCACGAAGCAATCATTTTCTGACTAAGCAATGGAACGGCTTGTCTCTTGTTTCTAAAAATTTGAACATGCCTAACCAAAACCACAACTCACCCCATAATATCCAAATAACCCACAAAGAGGTTCAAAGTCCACATCTATCGAATTGTTGTCACAAACCCCAAACCAAAACTGGGGGCAATCTAAGTTTAAGTTCGTCGTCTTTTATCTTTTGTCTAAATGTGCGAACGAGTTTCCAAGTGAAAATCTCACGAGAGTGTCTTGAGTGGGAAAACCATGAGTGAGCGAGCGTGTCATTTTTACACGACTCCGGTGAGTCCACATTCAAAGGTAGGGTAAACGGCATAACTCCGACCGAAGGAGATAATTTGTAAATTTACGCTTAGACCTGTGAAAAGTAACAAAGAATGGATACACAACTATCAGGAATGACGAAGCACCTAGGTACAACACCACATAGCCAAAAGCTTGCGAACCCTGACGTTAAACCCTAGGCACCCCCGCTGAGCCTTTCATATATCCCCTTTTGATATTATGAACTCCACAAAATAACCCGGCCAATGATGAATGTTCGACCCGGTGACCAAAGGAAGCGAGGAGCCCGACTCTCAGATAACATTCTCATCAGTCCAGAGAAGCAATGCCGCTATCAGCATGGCGAAGCGATCCGCAAATGGTCCCAGAGGGACACAGGATCAAATGAGCTAACATCAAAAACAGCTCTCAAAGTTCAAAACCGGGAAACACAAGAACCCCGAAGGAAAAGTCAAGAAAGGATAAAACAAAAAGGCAATCCCGAAGTGCCTCGAAGAAATCCAAATGACAAAAAAGAAATGGTGTAAAGGACAACTTCAAAAGTCCAAGTCCAGAAGCTCGAAAACAACATCGACATGAAGCAGCTAGACGACTTCAAGACAAGGAAGATGAATCTGAGAGAAGACACAAGTTGCAGCTTTGGTCACCCATTTAAGCTCCACATACCTCAAATATCCCTCCATGATCCTGTTGTCATTCATCACACCCTATGGCCATGTTATAAGCTTTAAAGACTTCCGACTTGATAGTTGTGTGTCTAATCACGTGAAAGTAACAGATCGAATGCGTAAATTCATCAAATATCGAATTCAATGGTCTAGAAGTTGTGACCGTGGGTGAGGAACGAGTGCAAACACCAAACACGCCGAGTGTAGGTTAGGAAGCACCACGTAAAAACATAAGCCTTGACCCTGTGAGGACGAGACTCGTTCGCACGTTTAATAAAAGGAAATACTGGGGGCAATCGATCGTTCCGATCGATTGCCATGAACTCTAGCTCAGATTGTCTTAAGGGAAAATACTGGGGGCAATTGTTGGTTCCAACAATTGCTATGACAACGCCAATTGGAACCCAAAGCTCAAACATCACCACCACCATTCCACCACAGGCCCACATAAGCCCTTACCTCCACAACACCACTACACAGGCCCACAAAAGCCCTTACCTGCACATCAAACTACACAGGCCCACATAAGCCCTTACCTTTACATCATACACCATACCCCACCGATGGCATGTTCATCTCCTAGGAGATAAATTGCAAGTCCGAAATCTATGGTCAGGAAATGATAATTTCACTTTCCTTTTCAGTAAACAAAATTTTCTTCAAACACTGCCACGTTTGGCACCTTTTCCAACAAATTCCTGTTCTGAACGAGTATCTTTCATATATATTGCATACATCTTATCATCATTGCCATGTTTGGCACTCCAGTGATCAGTTTTACCATTTGCACGAGACCATTATCCTCCTAACTTATTTTTAGTTCGAGACCCAAAATCGGTGAAAGGCCCTGCAGATTCCTCATTCAGTACGAGACCTAGCATCTTCATTCAGTACGAGGCCTAGAATCAGTGTGAGATCCAGCCATTCAGTACGAGACTTCAGTGTGAGACCACCATCTTCATCAGTGCGAGGCCCATCATTTTCTTCAGTGCGAGACCATGCATCTTCATCAGTGCGAGACCATCATATTCGTTAGTGCGAGACCCATCATCTTCAGTGCGAGACCCATCATCTTCTTCTGTGCGAGACCGAGCGTCATCATCCAGTGCGAGACCAGTACGAGACCTAGTATCATCTTCAGTGCAGACCCATCATCTTCTTCTGTGCGAGACCGAGCGTCATCATCCAGTGCGAGACCAGTACGAGACCTAGTATCATCTTCAGTGCAAGACCCATCATCTTCTTCTGTGCGGGACCGAGCGTCATCATCCAGTGCGAGACCAGTACGAGACCTAGTATCATCTTCTGCAAGACCCATCATCTTCTTCTGTGCGAGACCGAGCGTCATCATCCAGTGCGAGACCAGTACGAGACCTAGTATCATCTTCAGTGCGAGATAGAGCGTGATCTAAGTTGGCGGGGCAGAGGCAATAAGTCCCCATCTTCATGTCAACTTCTGGGAGAAACTAGTGGGCAGTGGCAATAAGTCCCCTTGGTAATCTAGAAGTTATCCCAGCACCCCAGTTGGTGGGCAGAGGCAATAAGTCCCCATAGTATACCAACCAGGAGCATTGGAACGGGTTTCGGTCCCCAGATCATCCAGCATCATCAAAATCACCGGCATTATCATCAGCATCAGCATCATTTGCATCATTAGCATTTCAGCATTCTTGCATTTGCATGCCATCCAGTTTTTACATCCTAGGTAGTCAACGCCTTAGAATAGCTTGACATCATTTTCATCATTTTAGGTAGTCAACGCCTTAGAATAGCTTGACATCATTTTCATCATTTCAGGCAGTCAACGCCTTAGAATAGCTTGACATCATTTTCATCATTTCAGGTAGTCAACGCCTTAGAATAGCTTGACATCATTTTCATCATTTTAGGTAGTCAGCGCCTTAGAATAGCTCGACAATGCTTTGTATTTTAGGTAGTCAGCACCTTAGAATAGCTTGACATCATTTTCATCATTTTAGGTAGTCAGCGCCTTAGAATAGCTCGACAATGCTTTGTAGCTTAGGTAGTCAGCGCCTTAGAATAGCTCGACAATGCTTTGTAGCTTAGGTAGTCAGCGCCTTAGAATAGCTCGACAATGCTTTGTAGCTTAGGTAGTCAGCGCCTTAGAATAGCTCGACAATGCTTTGTAGCTTAGGTAGTCAGCGCCTTAGAATAGCTCGACAATGCTTTGTAGCTTAGGTAGTCAGCGCCTTAGAATAGCTCGACAATGCTTTGTAGCTTTGGTAGTTAGCGCCTCCGAGTAGCTGGGCATCGTTAACCCGGTTTCATACAACGTGGAGGATTCTGTGGGGTCCAAAATTTTGGGGCACCACTCAAGCATCAACCAGACTTTTCACATTCGTTACAAAGTCCAGTTGACGGGGGCAATCTGTTATACCCAAAATTTTGACCCCCCTGGTTAGGGTCTGCAAGGTTTTGGTGTCGTGAGGGATATTTAATCGGGTAATATGGGATTCCGGCTCGATCGGCGTGTTCCAGGTCCTGAGGAGCAGTTTCGTCATTGTCAGGGGCGTTTTCGTAATTTTTAAGGCTTCTGAGTTCTCCTATAGGCTTTCTCTCTCCTCCAAAGTGTGCCCAAATCAGCTCGAAATGCTTTGATATTCTAACCCATGGTAGAGGATGACATTTTAAGCATAATGGCGTTGGAATTTTGATTTTTCGAATTTCCAATAATTTTCTAGCAATTTCTGACTGAACCTGACGAGAAATTCAATTTAAAAATGCTCCAGCATTTAAAAAATTCGTTTCCACCTCAGAAAATTCATATATCCATCCTTGACATGTGGTTAAAATTTCATGGCAAAATTCCTTTGGGAAGTTGCTTAGTTAAAATATCGAAAAATCTTACTTTTACTAGATTCTCTTTATCTTTAAGGAAGTCTATATAAGGGGATAGGTTTTGGATAAAGGCAGAACCTCACATGCTCAAGAACCCTAGAGAGTCAGAAAAGGCGGCCTCCTCTCTCTCTCCCACGTTTTCCAACACCCAGCCACCCAAATCATACCAAGAATCCTCCGAAATCACCATCTAAACACGTTTTCCAATCCCCAAAGCACCAATAATCATCAAAACCTCACAAAAACACCTCTAAAACGTGAAGAACAGCAAGAACAATCAACAACCAGAAGCTTGGGTCGAAATCCTCTCGGGTCTGCCATCAACGGAGCACTCGACGAGTCCCGGTGTGAAGAAACGTTGTGAATCCGAAGGTAAAACAGGTAGAAACTCCACTTCCCTGATTCACCACAGTATTATCTGTCTTGCCTCAAAATTTGGGCTCAAACTAACCTTCGTAGGTTTCTGTATTGCTGTTTATTTAAGCCTCTGTCAGATAACTTGTTTGCTAAGTTTCGTGCTTAATTCGAATTCAAATTGAAAACTTTCAATCACTAACGTCTTATACATCTTTCAGGCTACACACCCATAAAATTTGAGCTCAAACACCCTCGGGAACCTTCTGAAAACCCCTGTCCGTGGGTGGTCCGTGACCTCGGACCTATGGTCCGGGACCTCGGACGCGTTGTCCGAGACCACGGACACCCACGGACGGCGGCGGGATTTTAAAAATTCAAAATTTAGGTTTTTTCCAATGATGTCCGGGCCCACGGACATCCTGTCCGTGGCCCCGGACTTTGCAAATTTTTTTTCCTCCAATTTCGACTTTTCTGCATATTTAGGTTAACTGGGGTCCGTGGTCTCGGACCTTTGGTCCGTGGCTACGGACGTAAGCAAAATTTGACCTAATTCTGCCTCCGAAACCCTAGTTTAGGTAATTTCACTTTTCACTTTTATTTTCTGTCAAAAAATGCTAAAAAACACAAAAAACAGAAGCTCGCGCACTTAGGTTAAAACGACTCGTAATAAGCCGTAATTAAACCAAGTAGAGGAAAAACGACCTAGGAAGGGTAATGAAAGTAATTGAACCTAATTAAGTCGAATATCAAGCCCCCGAACCCGAACTCTCCTTTCCTAATTTGATCTAGGTTAAAATTAGGTGGCGACTCGTAATAGGTTCCAGTGAGCTAGCTTAGGTTTTAATAATTATTGTTTTATGACATAGTTATTAATCTTAGGTTATAAGTGGACCTAAAACCCAATCAGATCCCAATCAACTTTATTCAACATAGGATGGGGTTTAAAATCGAGGCTCACAGCTGCAAGAAAAGCATGTGAGCTGGAATGTTTTGAAGATTGTGGGTTGGCATTGAGGCCCGAAATGAGTTGGAAGAGAGGCACATGGGCCGGAATGATTCATGAGCTGTGAACTGGTACCTAGGCTGAAATGTTCTGAGAATTGGGCGCTTGGGCCAGAATGTGTTTGGGTTAAAAGTAAAGCGCATGGGCTGAAGTGATTTCTAAACCATGTTCTGGATGTGAACTGGAATTTGGGCCGAGTAATTATGATTGGGGCTGAAGATGATACCCGTGTCTAGGATCGTGGGTCAAAGCCCGAGTGGAAAGTCTTCCTGGACTAGAATAAACCTTGAAATGGAAAGGCCTGATGGATTTTCATGAACTGCTTGAGGTGGATTTGTTTTTCATGGGCCTAGAACTAAATGGATAATTCGAATTGGGCCAGAAGAGAAATCACCTAAGTCTAAGCTTTTTGGGCCGAAGCCCGAATGACTCACATATTAAACCAAACAGGACCTCTGGGTTGTAAACGATAAAGCTGCCAATTCGGGTTGGGCTGAGTTGAGGTAGGAGAGGTTCCTATCAATTTCTAGGCTGCGTAGTGGGCCGATCATACAAGCAAACAAGGCCCACACAAATTCAACATGTCCTCACTTGACGGTTAAATCAATTTGGGTATGGATCGATCCGGAGAGGTGCTTGGGGCTCGGGCCCAGGTCGCCACAAAGGAATAGGGCTTGCACGCTATTCTCTTTGGGCTTCCCACTTTTTCACATCACCTGAAGGTGTGCGTCTGCGGCCGGGTCTTTGACTGACCAAACAATGGGCTAGGTAAGGACATGCCAGGAAAACGCTTGGGGCTAAGGCCCAGGTATTAAGGGGATGTGGTTAGACGACATCCTCCTCTTTTCCCCCGCTTATTCACATCACCTAAAAGGTGTGAGTCCCTGACAGGGGACCCTCAAACGGGTCCCGGGGTGAAATCGGTTTAGGTGGACCCTCGCTCTCATATGATGCAAAGGTGCAGAAAATTAAAGTGCGCACCAAAGTAAACAAACAAAGTAATAAAGCCATAAATAAACATTTTTCGAGTTAAGCCCTCTTTCTTAAAATTAATCAAGTTAATATTAAGAGTTTGTCCCCAGCAGAGTCGCCAGTCTGTGAGCCTCGATTTTAAACCCTATCCTAGTTGATTAAAGTTGATTAGGATCTAATCGGGTTTTAGGTCCACTTATAACCTAAGATTAATAACTATGTCATAAAACAATAATTATTAAAACCTAAGCTAGCTCACTGGAACCTATTATGAGTCGCCACCTAATTTTAACCTAGATCAAATTAGGAAAGGAGAGTTCGGGTTCGGGGGCTTGATATTCGACTTAATTAGGGTTCAATTACTTTCATTACCCTTCCTAGGTCGCTTTTCCTCTACTTGGTTTATTTACGGCTTATTACGAGTCGTTTTAACCTAAGTGCGCGAGCTTCTGTTTTTTTTGTGTTTTTGGCATTTTTTGACAGAAAATTAAAGTGAAATTAAAAGCTACCTAAACTAGGGTTTCGGAGGCAGAATTAGGTCAAATTTTGCTTACGTCCGTAGCCACGGACCAAAGGTCCGAGACCACGGACCCCAGTTAACCTAAATATACAGAAAAGTCAAAATTGAAGGAAAACAAAAATTTGCAAAGTCCGGGGCCACGGACAGGCTGTCCGTGGGCCCGGACATCGTTAGAAAAACCTAAGTTTTGAATTTTTAAAATCCCGCCGCCGTCCGTGGGTGTCCGTGGTCTCGGACAACGCGTCCGAGGTCCCGGACCATAGGTCCGAGGTCACGGACCACCCACGGACAGGGGTTTTCAGAAGGTTCCCGAGGGCGTTTTGAGCTCAAATTTTATGGGTGTGTAGCCTGAAGGATGTACAAGATGTTAGTGATTTAAAGTTCTCAATTTGAATTCGAATTAAGCACAAAACTTGGTGAACAAGTTATTGGACAGAAGCTTAATCAAACAGCAGTACAGAAGCGTAAAAAGGTTAGTTTGAACCCAAAATTTGACAGAGAGTTAATAAGGTCGTGGGGAATCAGAAAAGTTGGATTGTAACCTGTTTTACCTTCGAATTCAAGATGATTCTTCACGTTGGGATCTTCGGAAGCTCCGATGATGCCGGTTCCGGATTGAGTTCGACCCGGGCTTCTGGTTGTTGATTGTTGATGATGTTCTTCACGTTTTGGAGGTGGTTTGGTTGATGTTTGATGATTGTTGATGTGTTAGGAGTTGAAAAGTGTGTTTAGGTGGTGATTTCGAGAGATTTTTGATGTGATTTTGGTGCTTGGATGTGTAAAAACGTGAGGGGAATGAGACGGCTAGGTTTTCTGGTTGCTTAGGGTTCTTGAGGTTCTCCTTTGATCATGGGATAAGGTTCCTTATATAGACTTCCTTAAAGATAGAAAAATCCGGTAAAAACCGAGATTTACCGACGTTTTAGCTCAAGGGCTTCCAAAAGGAATTTGATTATGAAATTTCACACATGGGTAAAGGATGATAATTCTGATTTTTCTAAAGTGAGATCGAATTTTTTGGGTATTGGAATATTTTTAAATTCAATTTCTCGTCAGATTCAATCAGAAATTGCTAGAAAATTATTGGAAATTAGAAAAATCAAAATTCCAACGCCATTATGCTTAAAATGTCATCCTCTATCATGGGTTAAAATATCAAAGCATTTCAAGTTGATTTGACCCTTATTTGGAGGAGGGAGAAAGCCTATAGGGGGCTTAGGAGCCTTGAAAAATTACGAAAATGCCCCTGGAGATGACTAAGCTGTCCCTAGTACTCTGAAATGTGCCGATCGAACTGGGAACCCTTGCTACTAGCCTATTAGTAGAGACTCTCCTCCGGGGGGTTGAAATTTTGGGTATAACATATTGCACTTAACTGTGTTTGAACTATTTGTTCTTGTGTATCTTCTTGAACATTTAGTTTGTATAATTCATGAAATGTATGAATGGGAATGAGGAGTATGTGTAAGTACTGTGTACTTGGGTATTGTATGGATGTATGGAAATGAAGTACTGACTTCTACTAATTCCTAACAATCTAACTCATAACATGAGTAATGAGTAATGGAATGAGTAGAAGTCCGATATAGTTTTGGCCACGCGTGAGGATAAGGAAACACAAGAGGTTGGATCCGAATCCTGGCTGTAATCTTTTTCATGGACCAAATCCCGTGAATGGGCAGCATCCTGGATTAGTGGGCCACCCTAAAGCCCGGTGGTGGGATGTAGTAATCCCTGCCTGGAGATCATACCGACTTAACTGGAGTATAGTAAGTAAGAAGTAAGTATTGTATGTGTATCGGTCTTGGCTATTGTAAGTCATTGACCTTGAGTAAATGAGTATTGAACACCCGATTAACCCGGGTGTGTGAAGAAGGTAACAAGTCTTATGTGTGAATTGGAGAAGTGTATCTCTGTATTACGTAATGAGTATGTAACGAGTATGTATTGTGTATGTGTATTGTGGAAGATGGTAAGTAAGTGTTGGTTGACTGGTATTGTCTTCCAAGCATGTATTGTACTGTGTGTATGTATGTATACCTTGTGTAGTATTGTAGTATCATGAATGAAAGCATGTATGTATGTATGTATTGAAAAATGAATTGCATGTATTCGACCAAATGGTCGGCGTACCCTCGCTAGTACGCGGGGTATGCGGTTATCATATTAACGTAAGCTGACCCCCTAGGGAGAACGTTTTTATTGCGCAGGTACCGGAAGCAGACATGATCACGGTAAGAGACCGGCGACTACACTTGGATTGCTAGGATGAACTATAGTTAGTAGAGAATCGTAAAAGGCTTGGAGCCTTGTATGTAGTTGTGAGGAATGGGTAGTTGTAGACTCTTGATGAGTATATATGAACTTGGAAGGAGTATTGTATTTGTGTTTGGAACTTAGTAAACTCGGTTATGTACATTGTATCGTATGGTATTGTAATGGAGTAATGTGTTGAATGGAGCATAGTATGTGATTGGTAAATGGAGCATGTATTGTATATGTGTAGTACTCGGGATTCCGGTCCATCAGACCGATGCTGTAAGTAATAGTAGTAGCTTTGTTAATCACGTGGGTGACTAACGGCATTGTATCACCCACCGTGTGTAAGTATGTACCGCTGCATGAATCTGGAAGTACGAGGACATTAGACGGTAATGACAGTATTAACGGTAGGGGTGTTACAAAAAGTGGTATCAGAGCGAAGTATCGCTCTAATGACTGGAAATACCGACTTTAGGAATACCGAGTTAGGAATTAGAAGCTAAGGGCTAAAGGCTGAGTGTTAGCATTAGAGATATGCTAGCTAGGAACCACCGGTGAGTACCGGATACCTACAACACCAGTCCCGCCCACTGCAAACCCCATTGTATAACTTGGGAAAGGACGCCAGAGAGGAGGAAGGTCCTCTCATACTCGGGAAACCCGATCTGGCAGATGTGAAGCAATCACACAGTAATAAGAACCGACATATGGTAGATTCCAAGAATTGGAAGCCCCGGAGATGGATCACGGTTGAACAACAATACCCGCACTTCATAGCGGTAGAATGAGCACTCCAACCACGAGGAGGCCGCAACTTACGACAGCATGGGGCGACGTGCTCAGCAGTCGCGAAACATAGCTAACCAACCAGCAGCAGAATGGAAGCACTAACCCTACAACAAAATGGAAAAAGGGGTAGTAATGGAACCCGAGGCACAAGTCTGCGGGGCGGCAGTAGCTAAATAATACCACCAATGGTATACAGTTGACTAAGGACATAGTCTGGAGTGGTTGACTCCTAAAGTACAACGCCCAAGGGTTACAATACCTGGCCGACATAGCTTGCACAACTACAAGAACACCCGCGGGATATAATCCGATAGGACTACCAGAGTAGTGCCTAAACAAGCTAAGGCTCAGTAACCATAATAAATGTGTGGGGACGAGCAACAAGGAATAACACTAAACCAAATTAAAGGGAATCTCCAAGGATTGGAGAAGTACCCGGATCTACGACAGCCATGTCCAGATCACTGAGAAGCCACCCAAAGGATCGAGTATCCCAATCATAAATCAATAAGATCAAGGGGAGAGTCAATAGGACTATAAAATACAAGCGGTAACCATACCGAGACCGGTATAGGATTACCCAAAAACCACCAGTACCACGCACTTGCCACGGCAAGTGCAGTACAGACAAAAATATGTAAAGGAACTCTAGCACACCACAGGTACATAGTAATGTACCGTGACGGCGACGAAGCAACTACAGGATCACAAATCCTGACACCGAAAGAATGGAACCTTGGAAAGGCCTAACGACCCGACCACTGTATTTAGGACATACCAGTCAGCGAGAAGCTAGACTTGGTCAAGACCTCAAACATAGCAATGCCATGAGAGACTTCTTTTAACACCGAACCATAATTTTAAAACCCAAAATTTTTCTTTCAAAACCACAACCCTTCTTTTAAACCTTGGATTTTAAAACCAAACCAACAGAATTACGGTGGGTATCATGGAATGATACAAGAGGAGTTGACAATAGAATACTTCACCTAGGCGTGTGACGAGCGCTACGAGTGTACCCAATTGCGGGATGTGGGACAACTGCATTCCGAAGGAGCTTGCGGGCCTGACATATAGTTGGGTAAGTGGTAACGTATCAACATGGTACCCCATGTATGTATACATGTAGTGTACGACACACGAGAAGTAGTCAACTCTGTCCTACGGATCATGAGTGAATTCAAACCAGAACAGCTGGACACCTCAGACAATCAAGTATAAAGGAACTCAGAGAATCCGCCTAAAAGTAAGCAGTAAGAACTAGAAAGTGCGAGAAGCACAAACTAGTAAGTATAGACATTGGATATGTCTCAAGGACAACAGACAAATACGTGATAGCTGGAAAGTATACCCAGCCAAAACACAGTAAGGCAATCGCCTAATGTGAACACCAATGCTCAACAAGCGGGACAAGGTTCCCAAGAGCGATCACAAGATTACCACTAAATATAATCCATTATCGAAGAAGATATTTAGACCTATTCTCAAGCACTAGGAGCAAGTATAAACGGTCTACCCAACGACTCGATGAATGGGATAAAATACCTAGAGTGATCATCTAGGGTACCGGAGGATACCGTTCACCACCAAAGGGAAATGTCAAACCGGTTAAAACCATAAGAGAGATATCTATAGCCTACCCTAAGAACGGGAGAGGTTAAAACCCTAAGCGGGACAATTTGAACGTACGCAAATGTTAGCCAAATGTAATGGCATTAATCAACAGCACCCAGGAGCAATCCGTAAGGGTATCAAAGTCAACATAGTTGAATGAAGTATCGTAATAAGAGCACCAGGGCTTTAACGAACACTCGGTTAGAACACCGAAGGGATCCCACTTGCTAGGGGATACCCTAAATTAATAGATGATATCAATCAACACCAAGAGACTTAAAAGGGCATCCAACCGACGGATGCGTGATGCAACGATCCTTATCATAGAGCCTAGTGTTACATCCAAACCAATTTACGGATACGGAGAAGCAATGCTTGTAAACAGCCTAAGATGAGCAGAGCTCTAGGCAATGTGGCAAGTAAGCCAGGAAACCACAACTATACAAATTCAACGGTTGCAAAACCATTGTGAATCATACAAAGAGTTGCCAAGAACGGAACTAGTAAGGTTGTTTAATAACCAACAAGCAGGGATACCCCTCATTAATGTGATACCGCAAGAGCGAAGAACATCCGAATCCCAAAGAAGAGGATACCATCAATAATGTCTGAAAATATACCTCTTTCAGAACTACTAATGTAGTGAAGCTTGAGCATACAAGTATTGCCAAACAATGTGGTAATAAGCTATTATAGCAATTGATGGCAACCAAGAAGTAATCGGTTAAGAAGAAATATCGTATGTGTATCACGTGGAGTATAAGTAAATAACGCTTAAGGAGCTTGGATATATGGTATAAATGGTGGAAATGCATGAGCTGAAGCTAGCAACAGCGGATGCCATAAAAACCAATACTCTAAAACCAGTAAGAACATGGTGCGCAGCAAGCGACCTATACATGTGAATAAATCACACAATGAGATGTAGTTGATGAATAAAGATGGTAAACAGAACGAGAAATAAGGAAACAATATTCATTCCTATTGCTAATCTCACAAGAGATTTACTGCCGAGTGTTTACGCTTCTGCACTCTATAGGACTGGGTGTTTTGGTATTGCACTTACGCAGTAATGATCGAGTGGGATAGCTAGGAAGTTGGGAAGATGGCAAATGTGGTAAGAGTAGAGGGAAATTTATGAAGTAAAGAACACTTGTAAAGAACCAGTAGGTGGGCATAGTTCAGAAACCACTGGTAATAGAGGAAGCACTACAGCTAAGTAGGGGCTCAACCTCAACCGACAATAAGTCGGAGGAATCAAGTGAATAATCACGAAAATATACAATAATATGTATATAGATTCCTAAAAAGCTGGATAGAGAATCTGAAGCTCATTGAAGTCGCATATGGTAAAAGAATACCACGCTTGATTAATAAACCTTGTTCCTAAGATAAAAAGGGATAAAAGGATATTGTATAACACATTAAGGATAACGAGAAGGGCGAATAAACCCAAGTTATCACGGTCACGCAACAGAAGCTAGTGGGCCCAAATTCTAAGGTTTAATACACCTAGTGAATGAATGGATAATTATCAACACCTAGAAGCCTCTAAGGCTAGAACCGAACCCGGTTAAGAGTTAAATAAACTCCGATGGGAATTCTTGGTACAGGGACTAACCAACATTATGGTTAAGACCCTTTGACCATAATACATTGTATAATAGACCGCATGGAAGTTGAACCACTCCATGACGGCTGAACGCCTTAAACCAATGCCCAATGTTGACACATAGTATATTACATGGGCGTAATCTCTTTTAAAGGAGGGTAGGGTGAAAACCGCGAAATGTATGTTTTACGTGATAAGGTGTAAACTACAATGCGCATAGCGCGAAAGTATTTGTGTGATGATTGGTACTTATGTTACATAAACATATGTATACCACTCATAATGTAACTAAGGTTGATTGTGAGATTTGAAGTGGAAAGGATTATTGATTGTGAGATATTTGAGGTGAATGAAGTAGAGAAACTCCATGGGGAATGAGAACCCCGATTGGTAATAATTTGGGAAATGAGTATGTTGGAGGAGTTTGATGAGTATGTTGGGAGATTTGAGGAGTATAAATCGGTATGAAACCGATGTTGAACCTAGTGGGAATTGAGTCCCCAAGGTGACTTGAGTTGATTTGACTTTTCTTGTAAATGATTGAGGATAGAAATTGATTTAACTTGTGAACTATTTGAGGATAGAAAAACTAACTGTTGAAATTCTTGAGTATAGAGGTTGAAGATAGGTTGAGTAATAATTGACGAGATGGCTAGTAAGCAATAATTGATGGTATGACTAGTAATGAGTAAATGAATTCTAGAAATTGGTAAATGTACGGTGGTATGATTATGATTAGAAAGATAAAAAGATAGAAAATGAAATTAATGTTTGACTATTTGATTGTGTGAATCGAGGTGGGAGGTGGAACTTGGTTTGCTACCGATCAAGGAAAACTGAACACCAAAGTGGGGTGGAAGGATAGTTCGACTCCAATGCTGATCACATTGGGGTTGAATGACTCTTGAAGCTCCGTATAAGTGGCCACAAGTAAACACACTAGTATTAGGTGAAACTAACATAAATTGGAATTTGGAGTTGTATTAAAGTTTTCAAAAGGAATTTCCAAATGATTTTGGCAAACGATTTTCTTCAAACTTGAGAATGAGGATTGGTTTTGAAACCACTTCCACGGGCGCTAGTGGATCTTTCATGGCTAGGCACGGGTATCCGGTTGAATCATGGAGGTGAAGCTAGTTGTGAGTCGGTGGAGGTGTTGAATAGTTTTGAAACCACTACAACGGACGAGCAAGGGTACTAAGTGACCTGTAGGACGTTTGTAAGTGGGTGTTTTGTATTTGTCCAAGGGCCGCCGGATATGAGTAGTCCGGTTAGGGAAGAGTACCCACTTTGGAGCCTGAGGATTCTCTAGAGTTGCAAATGAATTTTAATCATAACCAAAGGACCGTAGAGCCACAAAGAGTAAGTGCTCAATGTCATGAAGGCCGTGAACCAGAGAGCGTTAGTGTTCAAACGTGAACGGTACCTGAGGGATCACTCGATTTGGGGGAGGACGTAGTGCCTAATTGTCTGCGGATGGACCCCTATTAAGACATTTGGGAAAAATATATTTTTGGTTGCTATGCATGCTTGACATGTTGTGTGGATATGTGGTTTGTATTCAGTCAGTCATTGGAGTCTGACAGTTGTTGAGAGAGTATAACCTTAGTAATGAGTACCTTGGGGACTAACAATCTTAGACTCACTAATTTGTGGGCAAAGTTCTTTAAGGGGGGGTAGATTGAAATACCCCGAACTTAATTAGGGTGATTAAATTACACTAATACGATATTGAGAGCATATTAGTGCATAATGAACTTTGGTAAAAAGAATAAATCCAAAAGAAAAGAGAAAATGCTTAAAAAGCGAAAAACGTTAAATTGGGCATTAAGTGGTCATAGGAGAAATACAACCTTAGAAAGGGTATTAAATGAAATTAAAAGGCTTAATAATGCCTAAATAATATATGAGAATAACTTCCGAAGAAAACGGATCCATAAAATGAAATAAAAATGCTAATAAAGCTTTAGCGCACGTTTTTCGAGAAAACCGAAAACGTGACTTTGAGTGGTCAAATGAACCCGTAAAATTATAGCTCATTAAATAACTATAATAAACATTAATTGGAGTATAATAGCCATTAAAATTAAAGAAACAAGAAAATTCCGGAAAACGGGCCCAGTTAGTGAATAGTGCTAAACTGGGTAAATTAACGAGCATTTTCTGTAAAAGATGAAAAACGCTCCAGCCGGTACTAATATAGTGGGCCAGTTTTAATTAGTAAGCAGCCTCACTCACACACACACAAAGCTAGAAAGGAAGAAAGAAAAGAAAAGAAAGAAAGAAAAAGTAAAAAGGTACCCCCACCCTCTCTCTTCTCTCATTTCTTTCTTTCCTTTTCTTTTTCCTCCCTCTCTTTGTTCCCAGCCGGCTCCATCTTCTCCCCCAAGCTGCCGATTTCTCCCCTTCTCCTTCCATGGATTCTCTTCATTCTCCTCCTTGCCCAAGCTTCCTCCAAGCTCCAAATGCAAAACAAATTACATATTTGAACTCCCCTCACCCTCCTCTACACTTCTCTCTTTTTAAAATTCCAAAAGGATGAAGTTGACCTCCATGGGTTTTCCCCATTTGAAGAGAAAAGCACATCATCTTGTAGCTTGGAGTCCCCTCTCTCTCCTAAGGTAAAAATTTCATTGAAAAACTCATTTTGGTTCCCCCTCCTTTGGTGACCGATTTTTACCCCCTTATAATAACTTGTTTTCTTCTTGATTTTGAGCTTAATTTCAACCCTCCAATGGTGGAGTAACTCCCTTCTTGATTCAAGGGTTAGAACCCCTCTCAAAAATCTCTAAAGGTATACCCTAACTTTGTGTTTTAAGTCCCTTTGATTGAATTAAGATTTCCTAAGGGTTTAGATAATTAATTGAGTATATTTTTGTATTTCTTGAATGTTGGGATGGAGTTTGGCAACTCCATCCCCACTTGACCGATTTTGAGAAGAGGAGGAGCAAGAGGAGAGTTAAGGAGAAACTTGTGAATTAAGGTAAGAAATCTACCTTTAACTTTGTTTTAGTTGCTTTAGGAATTGGGATGGGTTAAATTAAAATAATGAACCCAAATTATGTGAATTAATGTATTTGATTGAATTTGAGGGAGATTGTGAACTTGTGTTGATTTAAGGGCCTAAGTGCCAATGCATTTGATTTTGGAGCTATATTATGTTTAATGAAGTTTTGAGGATATATTATGCTCTGGTAGGACCCTTCATGTGTGTGGCTAGCTTAGGTTTGTCTTTGGTGATAATGGGTGAGAATGGACATGTAAAGTTTATGGGGAGGTTATGGCAAAATTTTGGTAGAAAAATAAGTGTTTTAAGAAGACTTAGTGTATTGGATAAACTAGGTGTTTGTAGTGTTGTTTGGAGATGATTGGTAACCTTGGAATGGTAAATGGAGGATGGATAAGAGAGGTGTACAAATCTGTAGCATGGGAGTATTGAAATGCCTTGGAAAAACAAGAAAAAAAGAGTTAGTGTTAGAATAGTGGAAGTGAGAGTTGGACTTGGGTTTTAGAATGGTGTATATCTAGAAATGAATTGGTAAGGTCATTAAATGATTTGGTAGGCTTGGGAAGATGTAAAAACTAGCAAGGAGAAGTTAGAAATGCAAAAGAGTGAAAAAAATGCAAAATGTGAGAACTTGAATTGTTGAATTTGAACAAGAATTGGAGTAGGGATTTAACCAAGGATTTGGAGTGGTTTAGAGCATGTTTTAGGGTGATTAATTATGTATAAAACTTGTAGAAAGATTAGGGAAAGTTTGAGGGTGGTTTAAGGGTTGATTAGGGGGTGAAAAATCACCCTTGTAGCAGGTTTTAGCAAGGTCCGGGACTTGGTCCTTGGACAAAGTCCCGGACCACCCCTTAAATATAGGCCGAGAGTCACCCCTGTACCTGGTCCGGGACTTGAGAGATGGACAAGGTCCCGTACCACCCATGAAATTCATGCCGAGAGTTGCTATCCATGCTTGGTCCGGGACTTGAGTTTGGGACAAGGTCCTGGACCACTTGTTAAATTCACCCGAGAGTTGAGACCAACATTGGTCCGGGACTTTGGGTCCGGACCAAGTCCCGGACCACCCCCAAAAATGCATAAAAAAGTGTTTTAAAGTGCCTAGAACATGGGGGATTGAATGGTATTGGTTTTAGATGATGTTTAGGAGTTGTTCGGTGACCTTTAAAGGTCCTAAGAAGTATAAACAAAGGTTGGAAGTGATTGAGAAAGTTGTGAGGTTAAGTACATTAAGTTAAACCGAAATAACGGGATAACGGGGTAAGTACGGGAGTAGCAATTATGTGCATACCGTAATGCCTTAATATTAATTGAACCCTTTGACATTTAATTAGTGGTTCAAGAGTAAGACTGGAGGAACATGTGTGAGCCGAGGAACGTGAGAACACCCGGTAAAGTTAACCCCGGTGAAAGGTATGATTTCCTCATGCTTTGTATCCTAACTTGGTTACCTCGATTTGTGTGCTTGTTTGATTGTGTGATAACCTAACAAGATAAATGCACGAATCGGATTGTGTGTACCCTCTTGTGTTTGTATAGTAATGCTTGTGATTGGTTTGTTGACTAAATTAAAGTTTGTATAATTCATGAAATGTAGATTGTGAATGGATTGCTTGATTGTGATTGTGTATGGTAGTGCAACTCATAGTTGAGTCTTGTTTGATTAGAGACTCGTACTATGAGTCAAGTTGCGAACCAGCAAAAAGGTGGAAACACAATACAACTATCGAACCTATACACGGTAACATAAACCTATGAACACACTAGAACGTGAAAAAGTATACGGGAGTAGTAACCTTCCGATAATGGTAGAGAACCGAATTGACTTAATCCACAAAACTAATAATGGTGGAAGAATTAAGTAACCTCTGTTAGAGGATTGATGAGTGTTCAAACAATGAACCTTGAGTAAAGTAAAGGATGGTAAGGGATCACCAAACCCCTTAGAGATGTAGTCGAACCCCAATGAGAGGAACCGACTTAAATGAACAACGTCCCGAACATGAGAGTATTCGATAAGTTGGTTAAAATCCTAAATCTTAGAGTACTTTACATTGAGAATTCCCTAAGCTAATGTAGGATATCGAGAGAGATACTTCTAGGCTAATCTCTGAGATTGAGTAACGACTCCGAGAGAGGAGTTTTGGGAATTTGAGTAGTCCGGTAGTGAACCGGACATTTGAGAATTTGAGGAGCTAACTATATAGCCCCTTTTGTTTTTGATCCCGGTGGTGGGTCGTGTGTATGACCCTGCCCGGAGGTCATGAGAATGACTTAACATACGTCTTGAGTAATGAGTATTGAGTATTGACTTGAGTATGCGAGTTTTGAGTATTGAGTTGTGACTCGAGGGACTTGAGAATTTGAGTCGAGTGGAGAATTGAGTTGAGTGTTGTAGACCTTGCTGAGATTGTGAGTAAGAGTACCCAAGAGAGTGGGTAGAACATGAGTAATTGAGTAAGGCATGGCGAGGTAGAAACCCTCAAGCCTAATTAAAGAACATATTAAACTAACCCCTTGATGTGTGTGTTAGTGCTTGTGTTCAAGGTTGAATACATATATAATGTATGGGGTATGCATGCTGTTTGAATTAAAATGAACCGCATGCTCTCGACCAATTAGTCGGCGTACCCTCGCTAGTACGCAGGGTATGTGGAAGTCATATGCAGTGTAAGCTGAGCCTCTTGGGGCGATGTTTTTATTTTCCAGGTACAATAAAGCCGTCAACCGTTCGAGAGTAGGACGGGGTTGTTATTGCTATGGGTAGTCATATAAGAATTGTAATTGTTGTATTGTGGATTTGTAAGACCGAAAGGTCAATGATGGACTTGGGAATTGTAGATACTCGGTATAGAACGGATTAGAGATTGTATTATATATAATGGATTTGAAGTTGTATCTAGTTTGAGAATTGATTAAGTAAATGAAGTATCTTTTGTATAGTGTACTCGGTACAAGACCCATCAGACCAATATTGTATTTGTTGTTGTAATTGAGTTTGGATTGGCCTAGTTAGTCACGTGGGTGACTAACGGCATTGTCTCACCCCCGGTTGTGTTGGAATTACCGCTGCGTTGTTGTTAATATTTGAGACGGGTTAGAGGATAATGGTGTGATTACCGGTAGGGGTGTTAAATAAGGTGACTTTGACAATGGGAGAGCTTAGGTGTTCATTTGGGTGGAGTTGAGTGGATTAATAACCTTGGAATGGTAGATGGAGATTAGATTAGAGAAGGATAAAAATCTGTAGTAAATAGAATGTGAGGATCTTGAATTTCTAGAAAATGAGTTAGTGTTTAAAGTCATGGAAATGGAGGATGGATTTGGGTATAGATGATGCAATTGTCTAAGAATGAATTGGAATGGTAAAATGGAATTAGAACAAAGTGGTAGGCCACCAAGAGAAAGTTAGAAATGCACAAGTGTGCAAAATGCAAAGGTGTAAATGGAAATTTGTTGAATTTGAGCAAGAAGTTGAGCAAGGGTTAAACCAAAGATTTGAAGAGGTTAAAGCATGTTTTAGGGTGTCTAATTATGTAGAAAACTTATGGAATGATTAGGAAAAGATTAAGGGTGGATTAAGAGTTGAATTAGAGTTGAAAAATCACACATGTAGCAGGTTTTAGCAGGTTCTGGGACTTGGTCCTTGGACTAAGTCCCGAACCACCCTCAAATTATTGCCGAGAGTACACAGCCAAGCTTGGTCCGGGACTTGAGAGATGGACAAGGTCCCGGACCACTACATAAAAATGGCTGAAACTTATGTCTTGTATTGGTCCGGGACATAGGGTACAGACCAAATCCCGGACCACCCCCAAAATTCTCTCGAAAGTGTTTTAAAGGGTCTAAATGATGGGGGATTGATTGGTATTGGTTTTAGATGTTGTTTAGGAGTTTCTTGGTGACATATAAATGTCCTAAGAAGCTTAAACAAGATTAAGAAGGGAATGAGTAAGTTATGACACTATTGGAATAAAAGGAATAAACAACATTTTTATTTGTCTTTTGGAATGTTTTATAACCGTTTTTAATGCCGGTGACGCAAGTGGTCGGGCCTCTTAAAGAACATGTTATAAGCGTTATTTATACATTAATTTAAAAGAACGATTATCGCTAAAGTGTTTTTTAAAGTGGGTAAGGTGTGCGGGAATCTACAAGGCATAAAGAACGCTTTCACCTTGAAGCATTCTTTATGTCTGACTATAAAAAACGCTTGTTTAATATAAGCGTTCTTTATGAAGCTTTATAAAAAACGCTTATATTGATAAGCGTTCTTTCAGACTTTTGGCGTGAGAGTATAAGAAACGCTTATACATATAAGCGTTTCTTATATGGTCCTTTTTTATATTTTTTTATACAATTTATTACCCTGCGCATAACACAAAATTAAAATCACAAAGTCATTCAGACCTGTTTGCATTATATATACCAGATCAACCAAACTAGTGAATTTTAATTAATAGATCAACAGTAGTACTTTGTTTGCATTAATATTATACCAGCGCACATAGGCTTAAGTGTAGTATCAATCAACTACAACATTTTGTTACTAGCTAGTTAACCAAACTACTAAAAATGGTTCAAGTTCGATCATAACATGTACAATACAACAATTTGAAAAAAGAAAAGATAGATGACTCATGACTTCTTCTGATCAATTTAGTGCTTCCAACACATGTGTGCGCCCTCTCCTTGACAAACTTGACATCGGCTTGTGAATAAGTATTGAGAAGAAATCAACAAGCTGCACGCGAGAATTATAAAAGCAATTAAGTACACCATTTAAACTTATCCAAACTTGCGCAAATAGTTAAAATCACCAATTCAAACACAAAAGTACTTATAATACGTACCTGAGCAGAAATTTCCAATTCGCTAAGATAGTTATTACCTCTGTTAAAGATGGAAGTACCGACGATCATGATGATTCTTCTACTGATACAAAAGAGACAGAAGAAGAAAAGCATGATACAAAAGAGACAGAGGCAGGTACAGATGAAAGGATGAATGAGAACTCAGAAATAGAGAGGTTGAAGAAATTGGCTAAAAAGTTAAGTGAGGCTGCCACGAAGTAGAGTCCAGTGGAGATTAACAAATTACTGGCCCACTTCATGACCTTGAATGAAGAAAACGGTTTTCTAGAATAGTTGTATGAGGAGGATAAGAGGAACTTTAGTTAATTATATGGTAGCATGGGGGACAATATGATGATAAAGTGGTACCAGATCGCCCGGTTGATGAGTTTCATGACTTACGGAAGGAAACGAAGGTGGAGAAGCTAGGCACTTCTCCATCTTCAGTTTCGATTGGATTCGCATCTTCTTTCAGTTTTGAACATCAATAGGTCTGAGAATCTTCAAACACTTGGACATGAATGGCTATAGATTGCATACAGTCAATTGGAATACTAGCCACACACTGTTGATGTGGGGTGCATCATACCTTTTAAAAAAAACTAGATGAAGATCTCTTGGAAATTAAAAAGATTGAGAGATTCCCCCTAAGTATGATTCCCCCTGAGTTTACATGTTAAGCGACTTTAACAAATGATAGCAATAAGTGACAGCTTTTATGCATAATAAATGACAGCTTTTAGGTTACACTGTAACCTTAGTAGAAAACTTTCTACTAAGGTTACAGTGTAACATAAAAGCTGTCACTTATTGTGCATAAAAGTTGTCACTTATTGCTATCAAGAAACAAATGATAGCAATAAGTGACAGCTTCTATGCACAATAAATGACAGTTTTTATGTTATACTGTAACCTTAAACTCAGGGGGAATCATACTTAGGGGGAATCTCTCAATCTTTTTAATTGCCAAGGGACCTTCATCTAGTTTTTTTAAAAGATACGATGCACCCCACATCAACAGTGTGTGGCTAGTATTCCAAATGACTACATGCAATCTACAGACACTCATGTCCTAGTGTTTAAAGATTTCTTAGACCTATCGATGTTCAAAACTGAAAGAAGATGCGAATCCAATCAAAACTGGAGATGGAGAAGTGCCTAGCTTCTCCATCTCCATCTCCATCCATAAGACATGAAACTCATCAACCGGGCGATTTGGTACCACTTTATCTTCATATAGTCCCCTATGCCACCATATAAACGACTAAGTTTCCTCCTATCCTCCTCATATAACTATTCTAGAAAACCATTTTCTTCATTCATGGTCATGAAGTGGGCCTGTAATTCGTTAATCGCCACCGGACTCTACTTCGTGGAAGCCTCACTTAACTTTTTAGCCAATTTCTTCAACCTCTCTGTTTCTTAGTTCTCATTCATCCTTTCATCTGTATCTGCCTCTATCTCTTTTGTACCATGTTTTTCTTCTTCTGTCTATTTTGTATTAGTAGAAGAATCATCATGATTGTCGGTACTTTCATCTTCAATAGAGGCAGCTACCGTCTCCATCGACAAATTCGCCTGACTTTTTATCCGATTTTCTCTGTGATGTTTCAGTGCTGTCCAGTTCTGATTGTTTGATTTACTGAAGCTTCCGCAAAATATATACTAGTCAGAGGTGACTAAAGGAATAGAAAAGGAGAGAAGAAAGGTCGTGAAGGAAAAAAAGTTGGTGGGCCCGTCCGAGTTCAATTTTTTTTTATTATAGGTTGATAACGATCGAAGGTCATAGGCGCTAGCCAAAAAATGTAAAGGGATACTAAAATAATAACTACAAGAAATTAAGAAGGTGTAAGTAGCTAGAGGTCTCTAATATGGCCAATGGTGGTCATATAGATTTCCAAAACATTAGAGGGTTAATTGGAATGCCTAGCTTGACCGGATAACAAATCTGAGAAGAATGTGAAGGAACTTAAAAGTTTTTGATGTTGGTATTGGTAGAAACGTAGATAAACTTCTGGGTGGATGTTAAGGTAAAAGCAATATGGGGAAGGGGACGTCAGGCAAGCTGCCGTAATGTTATGTCTTTATAACTAATTAATGCATCCCATGGTCATCTAATATTTCCACCCTAGGTTATACTATAACATAATATATAGCATTAATTAATACACCCTATAATCATCTAACCAAATTAATTGCACCATATATAACCAGGTGGCTATATTTGTATGCATGCCGGAACGCATTATATTACACATTAATTCCCAAGTCCATTAATTGTAAAACCAGCAAGTAAAAATCAGCACATAATACAACAATATATGTGCCTGATTAACAATAATCAGCACATAGTAAAAACCAGCGCGCAAGTCCATTGGTCTGCATGCAAAATTATTCCCAAACACACGTACACTTTATTTCACGCCTTTAATCCCAAACAAACATAGTATATATGTTCCTGATTAACAAGTTTGGTGTGCAAGCACACATAGGTTAACAAAAAATGCGCGCGCCATAGTTTGGTTTGCATGCAAAATTATTCCCAAACAATACACACACAATATATTTCACGCCTTAATCCCAAACAAACAGACTCCTTAATCCCAAACAAACAGAGCATGCATTTTAAATCAGAAGTTTGGTTCGCAAAATTACCTCATCAGCACAAGAATAGAGCCGAAAGATCTAGCGCGCATGGATGTTGTTCCTTTCACTAGTTGGGGTTGTAATCTAGAGGCGCCCCACATGCGTGCGACAGGGCATGTATGTTCCCTGTTCGTGCGATTTGCAAAATCAAAATTAATTACCGACGAGTATATATGTGAAAAATAAGGATCGATAGGCATATATGTATGTTCGCAGCTCAATATTACTGATAGCGAGAGAGCTTGAGGCGCCGACGATTGATATCGACGCATGCATCAACAGTTTGGCCGTCGGGTTGCAGAGATTAGAAGCTAGAATATTGATGAAGATGGCGAGTGCATGTATCAGAAGAAATTAAAGGGGAAGAGAAGAGGCACCACGGCGGAATCGATTGAGAAGCTAGAGAACTTAGCGTGTTTACAGAGAGCGTTTACAGAGAGTGGTAGGGGAACAGTCATGATTTGATTGATGAGAAGACTGGGCGGGAGGGCGAAAAGAGTGTATTAATTTAGGTAACATAAAAAACGCTTCTTAAGTGAAGCGTTTTTTATGTTATTGCGCCCAAACACATAAAAAATGCTTCCTTCCTGAAGTGTTTTTTATACATGTCTCTTTAAAGAACGCTTTGTAGCAAAGCGTTGTTTTTTACTTCGGGCGTGATAACAAAAACAACGCTTTGTAAATAAAGTGTTGTTTAAGATGTCCGGCCTATGATAAAAAATGATTTACAATATAACCGTTGTTAAAGGGGCGTTGTTTATTCCTTTTTTTCCAGCAGTGTGAGTTTAAGAACACATGAACAAAACTAAGGAATAACGGGATAACGGGGTTAACTACGGGAGTATTAGTTTTGCATACCGCAAAACCTTAATGTTAATAAAGCATTTGAATGTTATCAGTGGAACAAGTGTGAACCAAGGAACATGAGAACACACGGTGAAGCAAACCCCGGTGAAAGGTATGATTTTCTCATGCCCCATATGCTAACAGTGTTACTCTGATTTGTGTGCTTGTTTGATTGTGTGATCACCTTAACAAGATAAATGCACGAATCAGATTGTTTGTTCCCCCTTGTGCTTGTATTGTATTGTATTTTGAATTTAAAGTTTGAATAACTCATGAAATGTGTGATTGTGGATGAATTTCTTGAATGTGGATGAGCACTGTAGTTCGACTCATAGTTGAGTCTTGTTTGAGTAGTGACTCGTAGAAAGAGTTAAGTTGCGAATTAATAAAAACATGGCAACACACTAAAACTATCGAACCAAGAAACGATAACGCAAACCTATGAACTCCTTAGAACGTGAGAGTATTGTGCGGGAATTAGTAAACTCCCGATAACGGTTAGAGAACCGAATTGACTTAATCCACAAAACAATTAATAGTGGAAGTATATAAGGAACTCCTACTTAGAGGATTTAATAAATGCTCAAGACATGAACCTTGAGAGGAGTAAAGAATGGTAAGGGATCACCAAACCCCTTAAAAAGATAGTCGAACCCCAACGAGAGGATCCGACTAATATAAACAATGTCCCGAACATGAGAGTATTCGATAAGTTGGGTAAAATCTTAAATCTGAGAATACTAGACATTGAGGAATTCCCAAAGCTAATAGATGTTATCAAGAGAGATACCTCTAGGCTAATCCATGAGATTGTGAAATGACTCCGAGAGAGGAGTTTTAGGAATTTGAGTAGTCCGGTAGAGAACTCGACATTTGATAATTTGAGGAGCTAATTGTATAGCTCTTTTTGTATTTGTAAGCCCGGTGGTGAGTCTTGTGTATGACTCTGCCCGGAGGTCATGGGCAAAGACTTAAAAGATGCCTTAGAGTATTTGAGAATCTGAATTTAGAACTTGAGTTGAGATTTGAGAATTTGAGTATTGAGAATTGAGATGAGACTTGAGAAATTGAGTTTGAGTGGAGTATTGAGTTGAGTATTATAGAACTTGCTTGATGTTGAGAGTAAGAGTACCCAAGAGAGTGGGTAAGACAATGAGTAATTGAATAAGGCATAGTGACGTAGAAACCCTCAAGGCCTAAGTATAGGGTATATTAAACTAACCCCTGATGTGTGTGTTAGTGTTTGTACTCGATGTTGAACCTTGATTGTGCTAATATACATATGTAATGTATTGTTGCCTTGCATGCTGTCTGAATTAAAATGAACGACATGTTCTCGACCAAAGTAGTCAGCGTACCCCCGTTAGCACGCGGGGTATGCGAATTTCATATGCAGCACTTTGTTGAGCCCCTAGGGGCACTGTTTTTATTTTACAGGAACATTGGAGCCGAATACCGTCCGAGAGTAGGACGGGGTTGGCAGTTGAACATGGGTAGTTGATTAGGAATATTTATATGTTGTAAAGGTTGCACTGTAAGTCCAGAATGATACCGGCAAGCTTGTGAATTGTAGAAACTCGGTATGGAATTGATTGTGGTTTGTATTTGTAATGTATTGGAATTGGTTAAGGAATGGAAAGGTATTTGTATCGTTTGTATAGAGTACTCGGTATAATAACCCATCAGACCGATATTGTATTTGATTTGTTGTATTGGATTTGGCCTTGTTAGTCACGTGGGTGACTAACGTCATTGTAATACCCACCATCGGAGTATGAATTTCTGCTTCTTGATGTTGGTAATTGAGACGGGATAGGAGTTAATGTTTGGATTAGCGGTAGGGGTGTTACATAATCGATTTAATTATGCTATGAAATAAAGTATATTTAAAGGAGGTGTTAAATAATGCAAATAACTATACAAGTATTTAAATATAATCTTACATGAATTAATATTTGAAATTAAGGAGTTAAACATTTCTAGACTAATTAACCTTACTTAAATATCAGCCACTACTGCAAAAATCCCATGCCTCTATTTAAGTTTGCTTTTCCTTCATTCTTTTCATTTCAGTCTAAACCGACATGCTTTACAAATCTATTTCATTATTTGCTTTCATCTTTTTCACTCCAGCTTAAGGAACATACATACTCACCCCTCCTTCTTCCCTCTCATTCCCTATTTTCTTACAACCCTAACTGGAATAAGGAACAGATCTACTTGCCGTCTCCATTTCCTTCTTCCATACTCTCTCTACATTCTCTTCCTCCTCTTCATAAACATACACGTTCTACACTCTCTATGCCCCCTCCTCATATCAAATCACAGACCACGAAAAAATATTCTGTTGGATCTTCCTTTGGTGACCAACTGTTGAGCAAGGAACATACTCCCCTCCCTTCTCTTCTTATGTATATACGCCTCTGTACAAATTACTAGGTTGTTGTATCTCACTTACCAGATTGACAGCAAGGTTGAAAGGTCTACCCCTTCAATTTTGTTCTTGAATTTGTTCCGCTGGTGTGATAAATTGCCAGAACTGCATCTCATGAAAAAGATTGAAGATGCAACTCTTTTCATTCTGTTCTGGTGATATGCGCTTGCACAACACTAAATTACTGGACAGCTACATCTCATACCAGATTGAAGTATAGTGAAATCAGTTCACTTCTGGAACCTAATATGCCCAAATTATCTTCTTTTCTCTGCAGACTCCCTTCCATTCTCTTTGCTGCTACCCGTAATGTTGCAACCTAAACTAGCGAACCAGGAACATATTACTATTCACCTGTGTACATTCTCCTTACGCTCGGTAAATTTGCAAACCCATCTGACGAACAAGGAACTCAAGCTTTACACTCACCTCTCTTCATTTTCTTTCCCTTCTTGTGTCTTGTTCGTTTATGAAAATCATGAGTGAGAATAAACAGAGTTGATCAAACATAAAAGAGAGACCGAAATTGATTTACAGGAGGAAGGAGTTGAGAGAGATTTCATAGTAAAAGAAAGTGGTCATTGTTCACTTTAGAAGAATAACCAAGGGGTTATTATATACAAGTATGTAGAATTCTAATAAGGAAACTAAATCTAAATAAGAGGAAAGTGGTCAAAAGATAATTAGACCAAATATCTAGAGAAATCCTAATTATTATTATCCTAATAAGAGGAAAGTGGTCAAAAGAGAATTAGACCCAAATATCTAGAGAAATCCTAATTATTAATTATCCTAATAAGAGGAAAGTGGTCAAAAGAGAATTATACCAAAATATCTAGAGAAATCCTAATTATTAATTATCCTAATACCCCCCTCAAACCTAGAAAAAGATGTTTTTTCTTGGTTTGAAGCAATGTCAACCATCCCCATAGAATCTAGTTGGTGACGGTAATCTTTGCCGGCCAAAGATTTGGTAAGTATGTCTGCTTTCTGTCAACATTGGAGATTTGGGAAACCTCAATCAAGCCTGCCTTAATCTGGTCTTAAACATAGTGTACGTCGATTTCAATGTGTTTTGTATTTCAAGAAGAACAGGGTTGTGTGTAATGAAGAGAGCTGATCGGTTGTCACACTTCAATGGTATTGGAGTGACGTCGGTTATTCCAAGGTGCGATACTCGGCTTCGGCGGAGGATAAGGAGACACATGCTTTCTTCTTGGATTTCCAAGAGATGAGAGAGACACCGAAAAGAATGTAATAACCGCTAACTAATCGGTGGGAACTTGGGCACGAGGCCCAATCAGAGTCATAGTAAGCAACAAGTGAATGATTATCAGAATTGTTAAGGAAAATTCCATATCCAAGGGTTCCTTTTATGTATTGAAGAACATGAATGGCGGCATCCCAGAGCTTCTGACAAGGTTGCTGATTGAACTGGCTTAAGAGTTGGACGCTGAAGTTGAGATTGGGGCGAGTATTTATCAGGTAATTCAGTTTTCCAATGAGCCGTCGGTATTCAGAATCCGTTAAAGGAGGACCATCTTGGATATGAAGTTTATTTCCCAGAATAAGGGGGCTTGCGACATGGCGCATGAGGTGATGAAGAGTATCTTTCACTTGAGTGATCTTGGCATCATCATTTCCACATAGGATTATGTCATCCACATAAACTCCTAGGAAGAGTATGGATGAACCATGGCTCAATTTGAACAAGGAGTGATCATTTTATAAAAGAACGAAACCAAGGTTGGTTAAAAGGTGGAAAGTTTGGCATACAACTGACGGGAGACACATGCTTGCTTCTTGGATTTCAAGAGATGAGAGAGCCACCGAAAAGAATGTAATAACCGCTAAATAATGGCGGGAACTTGGGCACGAGGCCCAATCAGTCACAGTAAGCAATAAGTGAATGATTATCAGAATTGTTAAGGAAAATTCCATATCCAAGGGTTCCTTTTATGTATTGAAGAACATGAATTGCGGCATCCCAGAGCTTCTAACAAGGTTGCTGATTGAACTGGCTTAAGAGTTGGACGCTGAATTGAGATTGGGGTGAGTATTTCAGGTATTCAGTTTTCCAATGAGCCGTCGGTATTCAGTAGCATCCGTTAAAGGAGGACCATCTTGGATATGAAGTTTATTTCCCAGAATAAGGGGGCTTGCGACATGGCGCATGGAGGTGATGAAGAGTATCTTTCACTTGAGTGATCTTGGCATCGTCATTTCCACATAGGATTATGTCATCCACATAAACTCCTAGGAAGAGAATGGATGAACCATGGCTCAATTTGAACAAGGAGTGATCATTTTATAAAAGAACGAAACCAAGGTTGGTTAGAAAGGTGGAAAGTTTGGCATACAACTGACGGGAGACACATGCTTGCTTCTTGGATTTCCAAGAGATGAGAGAGCCACCGAAAAGAATGTAATAACCGCTAACTAATCGGCGGGAACTTGGGCACGAGGCCCAATCAGAGTCACAGTAAGCAATAAGTGAATGATTATCAGAATTGTTAAGGAAAATTCCATATCCAAGGGTTCCTTTTATGTATTGAAGAACATGAATTGCGGCATCCCAGAGCTTCTGACAAGGTTGCTGATTGAACTGGCTTAAGAGTTGGACGCTGAAGTTGAGATTGGGGTGAGTATTTATCAGGTAATTCAGTTTTCCAATGAGCCGTCGGTATTCAGTAGCATCCGTTAAAGGAGGACCATCTTGGATATGAAGTTTATTTCCCAGAATAAGGGGGCTTGCGACATGGCGCATGGAGGTGATGAAGAGTATCTTTCACTTGAGTGATCTTGGCATCGTCATTTCCACATAGGATTATGTCATCCACATAAACTCCTAGGAAGAGAATGGATGAACCATGGCTCAATTTGAACAAGGAGTGATCATTTTATAAAAGAACGAAACCAAGGTTGGTTAGAAAGGCGGAAAGTTTGTCATACAACTGACGGGAGACACATGCTTGCTTCTTGGACTTCCAAGACATGAGAGAGCCACCGAAAAGAATGTAATAACCACTAACTAATCGGCGGGAACTTGGGCACGAGGCCCAATCAGAGTCACAGTAAGCAATAAGTGAATGATTATCAGAATTGTTAAGGAAAATTCCATATCCAAGGGTTCCTTTTATGTATTGAAGAACATGAATTGCGGCATCCCAGAGCTTCTGACAAGGTTGCTGATTGAACTAGCTTAAGAGTTGGACGCTGAAGTTGAGATTGGGGTGAGTATTTTTCAAGTAATTCATTTTTCCAATGAGCCGTCGGTATTCAGTAGCATCCGTTAAAGGAGGACCATCTTGGATATGAAGTTTATTTCCCAGAATAAGGGGGCATGCGACATGGCGCATGGAGGTGATGAAGAGTATCTTTCACTTGAGTGATCTTGGCATCGTCATTTCCACATAGGATTATGTCATCCACATAAACTCCTAGGAAGAGAATGGATGAACCATGGCTCAATTTGAACAAGGAGTGATCATTTTATAAAAGAACGAAACCAAGGTTGGTTAGAAAGGTGGAAAGTTTGTCATACAACTGACGGGAGGCCTAATTCAAACCGTATAAGGATTTTTGTAATTTGCAAACCAAGCCATTGGTATTGGTGACGAGGCCATCTGGAACTTTCATGTATATTTCTTCATGTAAGTCTCCGTGAATGAAAGCATTGTTGACGTCAAGTTGGTGAATCTTCCAACGACGTTTGACTGCAACGCTAACCAAAGCTCGAACGGTAGTCATTTTGACTATGGGTGAAAAGGTCTCATGGAAGTCCTCTCCTTCTTTTTGAGTGAATCCTCGGACGACCAATCGGGCCTTGTATCGCTTAATCTCTCCGTTGGATTTATATTTGATGCGATAGACCCATTTACATGTAATGCACCGTTTCCCTTTTGAAAGTTTGACGAGGGTCCAAATGTGATTGTTCTCGAGGGCACGGAGTTCAAGGTTCATAGCATCACGCCAAACTTGGTGCTGTGAAGCAATCCAATATGTGGAAGGTTCCTCGGGAGAAAATCGTTTGACTTGTGCACATATCGTACTTGAGGGTATGGGATCGGTTAAAGAGTTGATATCAGGCATGAGGATAGGGCGAGAACATTCGAGATGAGTGGATAAGATATGAGTGAAAGGATCAAAGGTTGTCTGATTGCACTCATAGTCATGAAGTTTGGCAGGGGGTTGTTGTGGCGTGTTGATCGCCGAGGAAGGTTATTGTCGGAAGCTATGCCAGGAATATGGTAATGAGATGTTCCTCGTTAAATGTGGGATCCTCATTATTGGCACGATCAGTATTAGCAAGAATGTACCCGTTGGTGAGTTATGTGAGTCGGGCTATGTCCAAATCTATCATGTGCACGGGTTAGTCATCATTATGAGTTTGGGCTGCAATATTTAGATTATCGGAAGAGGCGTCATCAGTGACTGGTTCAGCATTGGATCGTCTTTGAATTGGTCAGCCCATGTAGAGATAGAGAGGAAAGTCATCCTCATCGTCGATTGTTGTAGGAAACATGGTCTGTTGGGGTTGTTCCAACACATCTCCTTCGGAAAGTTCGTCCTACAAAGGAAAAACACGCTCGAAGAAGGTAAGGTCCCTGCTTGTAATTACGCGTTTAGTGTTGATAAGAAGTATCTGATGCCCCTTTTTACCAAGCCCTGGGCCTAGGTAGACATGGCGATGTCCTCTATCACTAAACTTAAAGCGACGGTCTTCAGGCACAGTATGATAGACTAAAGACGCAAAGGTCTTGATATCATCCAAGTTTGGGCTTTTTCCGTACAAATACTCATATGGAGACATTCCTCCTAAAGTCGAAGAAGGTAGCCTATTTATAAGAAAGGTAGCCATAAGGACACTCTCACCCCAATAAGTCATGTCTAACCCGAATTGGAAGAACAAAGCACGGGCCATTTCCATCAAATATCTATGCTTTTGTTCAACGTCTCTGTTTTGCTGAGGCGTTTAAACATATGAGGTTTGGAGGAGGATGCATTTACTTCGAAAGAATTGTTGGAGGATTTTTGATGACCCAAGTTCATATGCATTGTCCGATCTAACGATCTTAACAAGTTTGTCGAATTGGCATTGGACCATGTGAATGAAATCCTGAATGTGTTGTTAAGCGTTGGATTTATGTCTCACGAGGATGACCCAAGTATCTCTACTAGCATTGTCTACTATAGTGAGAAAGAAGCGAGAACCGTCATGGTTAGTGGTGGAGCATGGGCCCCATATATCTATGTGTATCAGCTCGAAACAATGTTTAGATTTGTTATTTGAGTGAGGAAAGGATAAACGATGTGTGAGCCTCGATTTTAAACCCTATCCTATTTTGATTAGATTGATTAGGATCTAGTCGGGTTTTAGGTACACTTATAACCTAAGATTAACAACTATGTCATATAACATTAATTATTAAACCCTAAGTTAGCTCACTGGAACCTAATTAGAGTCGCCACCTAATTTTGACCTAGGGTAAATTAAGAAAGGAGAGTTCGGGTTCGGGGGTTTGATGTTCGACTTTTTTAGGGTTCAATTACTTTCATTACGAGTCGTTTCAACCTAAGTGCGCGCTTCTGATTTTTTTGTATTTTTAACATTTTTTGAGAGAAAATTAAAGTGAAGTATGAAAATACATAAACTAGGGTTCGGAGGCAGAATTAGGTCAAATTTTGTTTACGTCCGTAGCCACGGACCCCATGTCCAAGACCATAGACCCCAGTTAACCTAATTATACAGAAAAGTCGAATTAAAGAAAAAATGAAATTTTGAAAAGTCCGGGGCCATGGACAAGCTGTCCGTGGGCCTGGACATTATTTAGAAAAACCTAAATTTTAAAATTTTAAAAAATCTGCCGCCATCCGTGGGTGTCCGTGGTCCCGGACCATAGGTCCGAGGTCCCGGACCACCCACGGACAGAGGTTTTCTGGTGGTTCCAGACGATGTTTTCGGCTAAAAAATTATGCACGTGTAGCCTGAAAGATATACAATATGTTAGTAATTGAAAGATTGCAGTTTGAAGTCTGATTACGCAAGAAACTTGACAAACAAGTAATAAGGCAGAAGCAAAAACAATTTGCAATACTGAAGCGTAAAAAGGTAAGTTTGAACCCAAAATATGACAGAGACTTAATAAGGTTGTGGAGAGTTAGAAAAGTAGAATTGCAACGTGTTTTACATTCGAATTCAAGAGGATCCTTCACGTCGGGATTCTTCAGAGGCTCCGATGGCGCCGGTTCCGGACTGGGTTCGACCTGAACTTCTGGTTGTTGATTGTTGAAGGTGTTCTTCACATTTTGGAGGTGGTTTGGTTGATGTTTGATGATTTTTAATGTGTTAGGAATTGGAAAACGCGTTTCGGTGTTGATTTCGGTGAGATTTCGGTGTTGTTTTGGTACTTGAAGGTGCAAAAATGTGGGAGACTGGCTATGGAGGAGAGTTTTGACTACCTAGGGTTATAAGAGCTTATGAGATTCTTTCTTTATCAAAAAACCTATCCCTTTATATCGACTTTCTTAAAGATAAAGAAAATCTAGTAAAAGTAAGATTTTTTGGCATTTTAATTAAAAGACTTCCCAAAGAAATTTTGCTGTGAAATTTTAACCATGTGTCAAGGATGGCAATTATGATTTTTATGAAGTGGAATCAGATTTTTTAAACGTTGGAACATTTTTAAATTGAATTTCTCGTCAGATTCAGTCAGAAATTGCTAGAAAATTATTGGAAATTTGAAAAATCAAAATTCCAACGCCATTATGCTTAAAATGTCATCCTATATCATGGGTTAAAATTTTAAAGCATTTCAAGCTTATTTGGGCATCTTTTGGAAGAGAGAGAAAGTCTATAGGAAATCTCGGGAGCCTTAAAAATTACGAAAATGCCCCTGACAACGACGAAACTGCTCCCCATGCTCTGGAATGTGTCGATCGAGCCAGAATCTCTTATTACTTGATCGAAATGCCCTCACAACACCAAAACCTCGTAGACCCTAACCGGGGAGGGTCAAAATTTTGTGTATAACAGATTGCCCCCCGTCAATTGGAGTTTGTAATGGATGTGAAAAGTCTGGTTGATGCTTGAGTGATGCCCCAAAATATTGGATTCCACAGAATCCTCCATGTTGTCCGAAACCGTATTGACTACGTCCAGCTATTCGGAGGTGCTGACTACCTAAGGAATAAAACATTGTCGAGCTATTCTAAGGCGCTGACTACCTGTAAGTGAAAATGTGTCAAGCTATTCTAAGGCGTTGACTACCTAGGAGACAAAATGAAATAATTTCAAGCGATTATAAGGCGTTGACTACCTATAATAAATGAGATAAAGAAATGTCAAGCGATTCTAAGGCGTTGACTACCTAGGATATGAAAACTAGGTGGTATGCGACTGCAGGAATGCTGAAATGCTAACGGCGCTAATGATGCTGACGATGATGCCGATGATGCCGATGATGTTGATGATGCTCGGATGCTTCTGGGGACCGAAACCCGTGCCAATGCTCCTGGCTGGACCCAATGTGGACTTATTGCCATCGCCCCCCAAGCCGGTGTGCAGGGATAACTCCTGGTAAAAACCCTGGGGACTTATTGCCTTTGCCTACCATTCGTTGATCCCAAAGTAAGCTGACATAACACATGAGGATTTATTGCCATCACGTCCCCAACTTTTCTGTTGCCAGGTCTTGTGACACGCCTGGATAATGCAACTAGGTCTTATGATGAGCCTATATGAATGAGATGAATGCAATGTGTTTGATGAAAGTGGGTAAGCGAAAGGGTCTTATGACGAACCTAAGAGAATGCAACTAGGTCTTATGACGAGCCTAAAGGAATGGTTCTAGGTCTTATGACGAGCCTAAGGGTTGGGGTCTAGGTATGACGAGCCTAAAAATGGGATCTAGGTCTTATGACGAGCCTAAAGATGGGATCTAGGTCTTATGGCGAGCCTAAAGATGGGATCTAGGTCTTGTAACGAGCCTAAAGATGGAATCTAGGTCTTATGACGAGCCTAAGAATGGTTCTAGGTCTTATGACGAGCCAAAAGATAGGATCTAGGTCATACGACGAGCCTAAAGGTTGGGTCTAGGTCTTATGATGAGCCTAAAAATGGTTCTAGGTCTTATGACGAGCCTAAAGATGGAATCTAGGTCTTAAGATGAGCCTAAGAATGGTTCTAGGTCTTATGACGAGCCTAAAGATAGGATCTAGGTCTTATGACGAGCCTAAAGGTTGGGTCTAGGTCTTATGACGAGCCTAAGAATGGTTCTAGGTCTTATGGCGAGCCTAAGGAAGGATCTAAGTGAATGTGGGTCAAGTGCATGGCGGGTCTAAATGAATATGGAAGGATTAAGGTTTATGTCAAACCTGGAGATGGTAGGGCTCAGGACGGGCCTGTGGATGTTTGAATATGGAGGAAGGGCTTAAGACAGGACTGTGAATGTTTGAATGTGAAGGTAGGGCTTAGGACGGGCCTGGGGGAATTTGATGTGAAGTAAGGGCTTAGGATGGGCCTGAGGATGTTTGATGTGGAGGTAGGGCTTAGGACGGGCCTGAGGATGTTTGATGTGGAGGTAGGGCTTAGGACGGGCCTGTAGATGTTTGAATGTGGAGGAAGGGCTTAGGACGGGCCTGTAGATGTTTGAATGTGGAGGAAGGGCTTAGGACGGGCCTGTGAAAATTTGAAGTGGAGGTAGGGTTTAGGACGGGCCTGTGAAAATTTGAAGTGGAGGTAGGGCGTAGGACGGGCCTATGTGATATAAGAGGGTTTCAAAACCTTTGGGTTTCGGGTCTATGGGCCTCCATCGGTGTCGTTGCCGCAATTGTTGGAGGACCAACAATTCCCCCCAATATTTTTCCTTGAGGCGATCTAGGTTTTCAGGATATGGCAATCGATAGGAACGATCGACTTCCCCTAGTATTTTCTTTGATTAATTGCGCAAAAACAAATCTCATCCTCACAAGGTAAGGGTTTATTTTGATGTGGTGCCTTCTATCCTACACTCAAAGTGTTTGATGTTTGCACTCGTGCCCTCCTTTTGGTCAAGACATCTCAACCATTGAATTTGACATTTGTTAGATTTACGCGTTCAACCTGTTACTTTCACCCGATTGGATACACAACTATTAAGTCGTAAGTCTTTTAAGCTTATAACGCGGCTATGAGGTGTGATGAAAGACAATGGGACGATTAAAGGAATGTTTAGAATATGTGGAGCTATAAGGGTGACCAAAGCTACAACTTGCACCTTCTCCTGGACTTACTTTCTTCGTCTTGAAGTCGTTTGGCTACTTCGTGATGACTTTGCTTATGAGCTTGGAACTTTGAGTTGTACCTTGCACCCTCTCTCTTTTTCCTGATTTTGGATTTCTTCGAGGCTTTTCAGGTTTGCCTATCTTTGAATCTCTTTTTCTTCGGGGTTCTTATGTTTCCCGGTTTGGAACTTTGAGAACCGTTTTTGATGTTAGCTCATTGGGATCCTATGTCACTTTGGGACCATTTACTGATCGTTTCGTCATGTTGGTTGTAGTTTTGCTTCTTTGGACTTGTGAAGTTGTTGTTCGGAAGTCGGGCTCCTTGCTTCCTTTGGTCACCGGGTCGGTTATTCATCATTGGCTGGCATATTTTGTGGAGTTCATAATATCGAAAAACGTATATATGAAAAGTTCAGCGGGGCGCCTAGGGTTTAATGTCAGGGTTCACAAGCTTGTGGCTATGTGGTGTTGTACCTAGGTGCTTCGTCATTCCTGATTGTTGTGTATCCGCTCTTTGTTACTTTTCATAGGTTTTGGCGTAAATTTATGAATTAACTCCTTCGGTCGGAGTCATGCCGTTTACCTTACCTTTGAATGTGACCCCTCTGGAGTCGTGTAAAAATGTCACGCTCTTTCGCTCTTGGTTTTACCACTCAGGGCACTCTTGCAAAGCGTACACTCAAAGACTTGTTTATGCATTTAAACAAAAGAAATAAATGTTATCGTTCCTTAACTCAGATTGCCCCTAGTATTGTTGTGGGGTTTATTTAACAAACCTTAGAATGCCCAAATTATTTATGGAGGGTGATTGCATGTGTGATGGTAAATGATGGTGGTGAGTGGGATGGGGTGATTGCCGAATGGTTTATCTTTTTGTTCTTTTGGTGGCAGCAATTTTGTTTTTACGTGTATGGCAAGAATGATGGAATGCTGTGAAATGTGTGGTGGAGGTGGTGAATGATTGGACGGGAAGGTGGTTTCGTACAAGGGGTTTCGTGAAAAACAAAGGATTTTCCTTTTATATGTTTGTGGACATGCTTTATGAGCGAGTTTTCTTTTTTTTTTCCTCCTTTTCTTTCTTCCTTCTTTTTTAGCACATAAACGAATGTATGAACATTAAAACATGAACAAAGAAGAAATTTTATTGATAACCAAAAGAAGTAACAATAACATTGAGTCCTAACTAAATGGGAAAGACAACTGAACTAGCTAAAGAACTAAAAGAAAATAAAAGGGAAAAACAAAAGCTGCTCAAACAACTAAAGGGAGAAGAAAAATAATAAAGATTCCTAGCGGTGTTCTGGCATAGGATTCCCGAAGATATTCCCGCGCTCTGAGAACAGAAGTCCCTGGTCAATCAGGTCTTGGATCTTATGCTGTAGGGCCCTACAATGATCGGTGTCGTGACCTGGTAACTGGTGGTAGTGACAGAACTGATTTGGACTCTTGCCCAAATGGGTGACTCCTGGTCGGGGCGAAAGGGGTTGCAAGATGTTCTGCTCTTGGAGCTTTTCCAGAGCCTGACTCAAAGGCCGACCGATCTCTATGAATTCTCGTTGAATGAAATCCGGACTTGGGGGTGGTACTGCTCGATAGCTCCTCCCTTGTTCCCTTGGCTGCTGGACCGCATTCACCTCGTACTGTCCTGTGTACCTCTGCGGTGCGCTCTGTGCGTAAGCTGCGGTAGAGTAAGAAACTTTCGCTGGTTCATATTTTGGGAACTTTGAATTACTTCCGGATCCTCGAGGATATCCAAGCTTTAGGTCTCCCGTGTGGATCTTCTCCTCCAAAACTCCTACCTAACCTATGAGCATATCAAAGCTTGGAAAGTACATATACTTTAACTCATCATTGTACTGCTTTTCCATGTTCTCGACAATCATGCGAATTTGTTCCTGCTCATGCATCCTTGTAGGCATGCCTGCTGCCTTCCTCTTCCACCGCTTTATAATGTCAGACATGGACTCACTTTTCGTTTGGCGCGTGCTGGCCAGGTCAGACCGGGTGATCTCCAAATTTTTAGCATACTCAAAGTGAGTCAAGAAAGCTTCACATGTCTCCTCGTATGTCTTGGTGTTCATTCTTTGAGTTAGGTACCATCGTTAAGGAATCTCATCTAGGTATCGGGCAAAAACCTTAACCTTCTGCATATTATTGAGCCTCAGGATAGACATCTCTCGATGAAACATCGCCAAATGGATTTGGGGATCAGTCGAGCCCTTGTAGAGAGCCAAGGTGGGGAGCTTCAGCTTCCCAGGTAGCTCGACGTCTGGATAGGATCCCATGGAGAGATAGTCAAAACCCGCAGGTTTACCAGCCTTTTTTATGCGCTCAATGCATCTTAGAGCCCTCTAAACTTCAGCGGCTAACTGGTTCCCGGGAGCACCGCCTCCGTACCCGACTTGGGTGTCATGTCCCTCCAAGGAGATATTGTCCACGCCGTATAAAGGGTTGACAAATCCTTGCAGCGGCCTTTCCTGTCTTGCCGCCTCCAAAGATCCTATCTTCTCATGGAGCTCCACTGTTGCTGTTGTATGTCGTGCCTCCAAGGCTTCAATGGCAGCTTGATGCTTTCGTACCAGGCCGGCCATTTGATCCTGCTCCCCCGTCGGACCCCCAGCAGTCCTGCTTTGGGATTCCATTTTCAACGCGACCAACTTATCCTCCAGCTTGGCGATTGTGTCCACATATTTATTTTCGAGTGCCTGGATTGCCTCCTGGTGTTTCAAATCAAATTTTTCATGAGCTCTTCAACAGAAGTGTTCTGGTTTTCCCCCCTACTTGCTGATTCTCCTGAGGTTTATCGTCATGAGCCTGGACCGACATGTCGGGTGAGCTAAAGTCTACTTCAGGATGGAATGATGGAAGTGGGGGAGTAGGCAGTCTGGTCAAACATCCAGAACTTTTGTCCTAGCGTCTTTCTGAAATCTTGCCTTCTCTCTATAAAAAGAAACAAAAACATTAAGGCATGGGCTTTCAATGGCATGGAAAGGCTTTCCACTGAGGATCCTTATGTTCTAATCACAAGACTCTTTTGCCCTTTTGGACTATTCGGGCCGAGCGGGCCGAAGATTTTTGGCATGTGAAATGGGCTAGCAATCCTAAAGGGAGTAATGGCAACCTTTGAGCTTATCCTGAAGGATGATTTCGAGGAGGTAAAGGCATTTGGGCCACTGAAACCTTCAAGTGTTTCACTTGGACTGGGAGAGATTGAAGGATCAATACAGACATTGGGCCTGAGGCCCAGGAGGAAAAACATATACACAGAAGTCTTGCGTAAGGAGGTGATGCAAATGCCCTCACAAAATGACTCAGTCCAACGGGTACAAATCAATCCGGAGAGGTGCTTGGGGTGCGGGCCCAGGTCACCACAAAGGAATAGGGCTTGCACGCTATTCTCTTTGGGCTTCCCCACTTTTTTCACATCACCTGAAGGTGTGCGTCTACGGTCAGGTCTTTGACTGACCAAACAATGGGCTAGGTAAGAGTACTGCCAGGAAAATGCTTGGGGCTAAAGCCCAGGTATTAAGGGGGTGTGGCTAGACGACACCCTCCTCTTTTCCCCCACTTATTCACATCACCTAGAAGGTGTGAGTCCCTAACAGGGGACATTAACCGGGTCCCGAGGTGAAATCAATTTGCGTGGACCCTGGCTCTCACATGATGTAAAGGTACAAAAATTTAAATTGCGCACAAAAGTATACAAACAATGTAATAAAGCCATAAATAAATATTTTTGAGTTAAGCCCTCTTTCTTAAAATCAGACAAGTCGAAAAATAAAGAAGTGGTCCCCAGCAGAGTCGCCAGTCTGTGAGCCTTGATTTTAAACCCTATCCTATGTTGATTAGATTGATTAGGATCTAGTCGGGTTTTAGGTCTACTTATAACCTAAGATTAACAACTATGTCATATAACATTAATTATTAAACCCTAAGTTAGCTCACTGGAACCTAATTAGAGTCGCCACCTAATTTTGACCTAGGGAAAATTAGGAAAGGAGAGTTCAGGTTCGGGGGCTTGATATTCTACTTTTTTAGGGTTCAATTACTTTCATTACCCCTCGAAGTCGTTTTTCCTCTGCTTAGTTTAATTACGGCTTATTACGAGTCGTTTTAACCGAAGTGCGTGCTTCTGATTTTTTTGTATTTTTAACATTTTTTGACAGAAAATTAAAGTGAAATATGAAAATACCTAAACTAGGGTTTCGGAGGTAGAATTAGGTCAAATTTTTTTTTCGTCCGTAGCCACGGACCCCATGTCCGAGACCACGGACCCCAGTTAACCTAATTATACAGAAAAGTCAATTTAAGAAAAAATGAAATTTTGAAAAGTCCGGGGCCACGGACAAGCTGTCCGTGGGCTCGGACATTATTTAGAAAAACCTAAATTTTAAAATTTTAAAAAATCTGCCGCCGTCCGTGGGTGTCTGTGGCCACGGACAACCCGTCCGTGGTCCCGTACCATAGGTCCGAGGTCCCGAACCACCCACGAACAAGGGTTTTCTGGTGGTTCCCGACAGTGTTTTCGGCTAAAAAATTATGCACGTGTAGCCTGAAAGATGTACAATACGTTAGTAATTGAAAAATTGCAGTTTGAAGTTTGATTACGCACAAAACTTGACAAACAAGTAACAAGGTAGAAGCAAAAGCAATTAGCAATACAGAAGCGCAAAAAGGTAAGTTTGAACCCAAAATTTGACAGAGAGTTAATACGGTCGTGGAGAGTTAGAAAAGTTGAATTGCAACCTATTTTACCTTCGAATTCAAGAGGATCCGTCACGTCGGGATTCTTCGGAGGCTCCGATGGCACCGGTTCCAGACTGGGTTCGACTCGAGCTTCTGGTTGTTGATTTTTGAAGGTGTTCTTCATGTTTTGGAGGTGGTTTGGTTGATGTTTGATGATTTTTGATGTGTTGGGAATTGGAAAACACGTTTCGGTGTTGATTTCGGTGAGATTTCGGTGTTGTTTTGGTGCTTGAAGGTGCAAAAACGTGGGAGACTGGCTATGGAGGAGAGTTTTGACTTCCAAGGGTTCTAAGAGCTTATGAGATTCTTTCTTTATCAAAAAACCTATCCCTTTATATAGACTTTCTTAAAGATAAAGAAAGTCTAGTAAAAGTAAGACTTTTTGCCATTTTAATTAAATGACGTCCCAAAAGAATTTTGCTGTGAAATTTTAACCACGTGTCAAGGATGCCAATTATGATTTTTCTAATGTGGAATCGTATTTTTTAAATGTTGGAACATTTTTAAATTGAATTTGTCGTCATATTCAGTCAGAAATTGCTAGAAAATTATTGGAAATACGAAAAATCAAAATTCCAACCCCATTATGCTTAAAATGTCATCCTCTATCATGGGTTAAAATTTCAAAGCATTTCAAGCTGATTTGGGCATCTTTTGGAGGAGAGAGAAAGTCTATAGGAGGTCTCCGGAGCCTTAAAAATTATGAAAACACCCCTGACAACGACGAAACTGCTCCCTGTGCTCTGGAATGTGTCGATCGAGCCGGAATCTCTCATTACTTGATCGAAATGCCTCTCACAACACCAAAACCTCGTAGACCCTAATCGGGGGGTCAAACTTTTGGGTATAACACGATGTCCCTTAACTCTAAAACACATGTCACAAACAAAATCATCAGAAATATCATTCTTATCAACGAGACTGAAAAGTCGGGAATTTGCCTAAGTTTATGAGGCTAATTCATGCTTAATTATCTATGTTATGACTTTAAATTCCCTCCTTAATGCATTATTTACGCTTTATTGTTATATTTTGTCTCCTATGATTGATTTTATATGTTTTCAGGATAAAATGCTCAAGAAGATGCTTAACTGAAGACTTTAGTGTTTGAGGCAACAAGTGGAAGTCAAACTAGAGACAAATGTTGAGTTTTGTCTACTACTGTCGTGTTTTTATGATGGTCCGGGTTTGTGTCCTAGTTTGTAAACCTGGACCATCCCTTTGAAGACTTCTCTGCCTAGTTTCAGACGTGGTCCGAGTTTACGTGCTTGTTTGTAAACCCGGACCATCCTTCAGAGAAAACAGTCTGCCTAGTTTTAGAGGTGGTCCGGGTTTGCGTACTTGTTTGTAAACCTGGACCAATATTAGCGGAGGGCCGGAGATCCCTGTCACGGAAATAAAAGATTTTATTTTATCTTTAAGGAGAGGGCGGCCGCATTAAAAGAGTGGGTTTTGAGGAGTTTGAGACCTAAGTTTCATTGTACGTAACAATCTTCACAACAGAGAGAGAGAGAGAGAAAGTTAGCAGATTTTGAAGATTTTGACTGGGAGTTTGAGCAGAGTAAAGAGGAGGTTCAACATAGAGACTTCACCACAAAGTCTCAAACCAGAGTTTCTTCTTGTTCTACTTCTCTATTACTACTTTCTATAGATTCGTTCATTGTAAACATGTCTATGGCTAAGTAGTACTTTTAGATTCCGGTTTGCTATGTAATCCGAATTCGAGGTTCCTTTATCTTTGTGATTTTTACTAGTTTTAATGAGATTAAAGTTTTGTTCTTTGCTTGTTTTAATTCTGTGATAGTCTGGCCAATTATTAGAGATTTCTAGTTTGTCTACTTACAAGTGAGTACTACAACATTCAATAGACTACAGGAATACAACCAGTTAATTTAGAGACTACAATTCCTCTAAAACATTTATTGATTATCTAACTAGATCATGCTTAAAGCTGTTAACAATTAGGAAATTCATAACGAGAGTTAGGGTTTGGTAATTGTTAGTTAGATTTCGTCGAGCGGGAGACCGATTGTGAAATAAATTGATTTGGGATTTTAATCTAGAACTGGGTGAACACATTGAGAAGGGAACTGAGAACTAGGAGGAGTAGTAAACCGAGATTTCTCCCATTAATTATCAAGAAAACCAACACTTTCCTTTCTACAGTTATTGTTATTGCTATTATTCTTGTTATTATTAATTTTAGTTAATTTTAGAATTACAATATCATCAATTAAACCCCCCAATATACTGTTTTTCTGTTTCCATCAATTAGATAGTTGTTTTTAATTTGAGATTAAACTAGACACTGCCTCCTTGGTTGGATTACCTAGGGAATACTTTCTAGGAAAACTTGTTACAAAGACCGGTACACTTGCCGAATTAGGTTTTAACCCCAACAGAGACCCATTTTAACCATCTTGCCAATGGGTGGATGGCCCATTCGTTTAGGTAATAGAACAAGTTTAGCATTACAAGAATTGCTAAAAACAGTCCAGTCCTTTTTACAACCCAAAGAAAAACTATTTAAGCATGATATGTCTAGGAAGTAAAGTCCATCTTCTCGGTAGCCCACTCTCTGTTTACTCGTCCAGGTATGGGCCTGCAGGAAGCAAGTGTTGGCGTCAAAGGAAACAGTACAACTCAATTGATGGGCTAGCTTACTCACAGAGATGAGAGAAAGACGAAAGTTTGGTACATACAGTACCCCTTCCAACTTGAAACCATCTCCTAATAGAACATTACCCGCTGTACTGATAGCTTCGACACATCCATTACGTAGAGTGAGATAGTGAATGCGTGCAAGTTTATTTTTATGACATAAGAGAGTTTCATCCCCTACACTGCTGGAAAAAAAGGAATAAACATCATTTTTATTTGTCTTTTGGAATGCTTTATAACCGTTTTTTATGCCGGCGACGTAAATGGTCGAGCCTTTTAAAGAACGCGTTGTAAGCGTTATTCATACACTAATTTAAAAGAACGCTTATCGCTAAAGCGTTTTTAAAATGGGTAAGGGGGCGGGAATCTACGAGGCATAAAGAACGCTTCAAGGTGAAAGCGTTCTTTATGTCTGACTATGAAAAACGCTTGCGTATTATAAGCGTTCTTTATGAAGATTTATAAAAAACGCTTATCAAGACAAGCATTCTTTATGTCATTTGGCGCGAGAGTATAAGAAACGCTTATACATATAAGTGTTTCTTATATGGTCATTTTTTTTATATTTTTATTTTTTATAAAATTTATTACCCTCCGCGTAACACAAAATTAAAATCACAAAATCATTCAAAACCTGTTTGCATTGTATATACCATATCAACCAAACTGGTGAATTTTAATTAATATATAGATCATCAACAACAGTACTCTTGTTTGCATTAATATTATATACCAGCTAGCGCACATACGCTTAAGTGTAGTATCGATCAACTACAACATTTGTAACTAGCTAGTTAACCAAAATACTAAAAATGGTAACCAAAATACTAAAAATAGTTCAAGTACTTCGATCATAACATGTACAATACAACCATTTGAAAAAAAAGAAAAGATAGACTCATGACTTCTTCTGATCAATTTAGTGCTTTCAACACATGTGTGCGCCCTCTCCTTATTGACAAACTTCAGATCGATCGACTTGTGAATAAGTGTTGAGAAGAAATCAACAAACTGCACAACAGAATTATAAAAGCAATTAAGTGCACCATTTAAACTTATCTAAACATGCGCAAATAATTAAAATCACCAATTCAAACACAAAAGTACTTATAATACGTACCTGAGCAGAAATTTCCAATTCGCTAAGACAGTTGTTACCTCTATTGAAGATGAAAGTACCGACGATCATGATGATTCTTCTACTGATACAAAGGAGACAGAAGAAGAAAAATATGGTACAAAAGAGACAGAGGCAGATATAGATGAAAGGATGAATGAGAACTCAGAAACAGAGAGGTTGAAGAAATTGGCTAAATAGTTAAGTGAGGCTTCCACGAAGTAGAGTCCAGTGGCGATTAACGAATTACCGGCATACTTCATGACCTTGAATGAAGAAAATAGTTTTCTAGAGTAGTTGTATCAGAAGGATAAGAGGAACCTTAGTCGATTATATGGTGGCATGGGGGACTATATGAAGATAAAGTGGTACTAGATCGCCCAGTTGATGAGTTTCATGACTTATGGATGGAAACGGAGGTGGAGAAGGTAGACACTTCTCCATCTTCAGTTTGGATTGGATTCGCATCTTCTTTCAGTTTTGAACATCGATAGGTCGGAGAATCTTCAAACACTTGGACATGAATGTTTGTAGATTGCATGCAGTCAATTGGAATACTAGCCACACATTGTTGATGTGGGGTGCATCATACCTTTTAAAAAAACTAGATGAAAAACTCTTGGCATTTAAAAAGATTGAGATATTCCCCCTAAGTATGATTCCCCCTGAGTTTGCATGTTTAGCGACTTTAACAAATGATAGCAATAAGTGACAGCTTCTATGCACAATAAGCGACAGCTTTTATGTTATACTGTAACCTTAGTAGATAACTTTCTACTATGGTTATAGTATAACATAAAAGCTGTCACTTATTGTGCATAGAAGCTGTCACTTATTGCTATCATTTGTTAAAGTCGCTAAACATGCAAACTCAGGGGGAATCATACTTAGGGGGAATCTCTAAATCTTTTTAATTGCCAAGGGACCTTTATCTAGTTTTTTTAAAAGATACGATGCACTCCACATCAACAGTGTGACTAGTATTCCAAATGACTACATGCAATCTACAGACAGTCATGTCCTAGCGTTTAAAGATTTCTCAGACCTATCGATGTTCAAAACTGAAAGAAGATCCAATCAAAACTGGAGATGGAGAAGTGTCTACCTTCTCCATCTCCATCTCCATCCATAACACATGAAACTCATCAACCGGGAGATGTGGTACCACTTTATCTTCATATAGTCCCCCATGCCACCATATAATTGACTAAGTTTCCTCTTATCCTCCTGATACCACTATTCTAGAAAACCGTTTTCTTCATTCAAGGTTATGAAGTATGCTGGTAATCCGTTAATCACCACCGGACTCTAATTCGTGGCAGCCTCACTTAACTATTTAGCCAATTTCTTCAACCTCTCTATTTCTAAGTTCTCATTCATCATTTCATCTATATCTGCCTCTGTCTCTTTGGTACCATGTTTTTCTTCTTCTGTCTCTTTTGTATCAGTAGAAGAATCATCATGATCGTCGGTACTTTCATCTTCAACAGAGGCAGCAACCGTGTACATCGGCCAAATTAGTCTGACTTTTTATCCGATTTTCTCTGTGATGTTTTAGTGTTGTCCATTTCTGATTGCTCGGTCTACTGAAGCTTCTACAACATACATACTAGTCAGAGGTGACTAAAGGAATCGAAAAGGAGAGAAGAAAGGTCATGAAGGAAAATAAAGTTGGTGGGCCCATCCGAGTTCAATTTTTTTTATTATAGGTTGATGTCGATCGAAGGTCATAGGCGCTAGCCAAAAAATGTAAAGGGATACTAAAATAATAACTACAAGAAATTAAGAAGCTGTAAGTAGCGCTAGAGGTCTCTTATATGGCCAATGGTGGTCATATAGATTTCCAAAACATTAGAGGGTTAATTGGAATGCCTAGCTTGACCGGATAACAAATCTGAGAAGAATGTGAAGTAACTTATAAGTTTTTGATGTTGGTATTGGAAGAAACGTAGATAAACTTCTGGGTGGATGTTAAGGTAAAAGCAATATGGGGAAGGGGAATACGTCAGGCAAGCTGCCGTAATGCTATGTCTTTGTAACTAATTAATACATCCTATAGTCATCTAATATTTGCACCCTAGGTTATATTATAATATAATATATAGCATTAATTAATACACCCTATAATCATCTAACCAAATTAATTTTGCCATATATACTATATTTGTATGCATGCCTAAAGGCATTATATTACACATTAATTCCCAAGTCCATTAATTGTACAACCAGCAAGTAAAAATCAGCACATAGTACAACAATATGCGCCCTTGATTAACAACAATCAACACATAGTAAAAACCAGCAAGTCCATTGGTCTGCATGCAAAATTATTCCCAAACACACACGCGTAAACTTTATTTCACGCCTTTAATCCCAAAAAAACAGAGTATATATGCTCCTGATTAATTAACAAGCTAGTTTGGTTCAAGCACACATAGGTTAACAACAAATGTGCGCCGCAGTTTGGTTTGCATGCAAAATTATTCCCAAACAATACACACACAATATATTTCACACCTTAATCCCAAACAAACAGACGCCTTAACCCCAAACAAACAGAGCATGTATTTTCCTGATTAAGAAGTTTGGTTTGCAAAAATACCTCATCAGCCCAAGAATAGAGCCGAAAGATCTACCGCGCATGTATGTTGTTCCTTTCGCTAGTTGGGTTGTAATCTAGAGGTGCCATGCATGCGATAGGGCATGTATGTCCTGTTCGTGCGATTTTACAAACATTAATTACTAATCGAAAGATTATATCTATGACAAAAATGGATAGGCATGGATATATATATATATGTATATATCTGTTCGCAGATTGAGGGCAAAATTACCGATAGCAAGAGGCGCCGATATCGATCTACGCATGCATGTGGCCTGCCTTCATCGCCCCAATGCCGGAAGATAGAAGATCGATTATCGGGAGGGAAGAGAAAGAGGCACCGCGGCGACAAATATTGTGATGTTTCTGGGTTTCGATTGAGAGGAGATAAAGCGGAAAGAGCGAGGTTTTTTACAGAGGGAGAGCAACGTTTACATGGAGTGAGAGCGAGGTTTACAGAGAGTGGGTGGGTAGGGGAACAGTCGCGATTAGACTGATGAGAAGACTGGGCGGGAGGGGAAAACTGTTTATAATTTAGGTAACATAAAGAACGCTTCACTTAAGAAGCGTTTTTTATGCTACTTACGATCAGCATAAAGAACGCTTCTTAGCTAAAGCGTTCTTTATGTTATCGCGCCCAAAAGACATAAAAAACGCTTCTTTTGAGAAGCGTTTTTTATACGTATCTCTTATAGAACGCTTTGTAAGCAAGCGTTGTTTTTGTCTTTGGGCGCCATAACATAAACAACACTTTCTAAGCAAAGCGTTTATTAAGATGTCCCGCCTATTATAAAAAAATGATTTACAATATAACCGTTTTTAAAGGGGTGTTGTTTATTCCTTTTTTTCCAGCAGTGCTACCAAATGGTCACTAGCACCCGAATCCAAAAGCCATCGCCTATTCATGGATTTCTAGACATTCGTAGAATTGCAAAGTACTGTATGACAATTAATATCAGTACCTGCAAAGTTCGAAGCTTCTTTGTTCATAAAGGACCGACTACTTGTAGCCCCACTCTTGTCTGGAATACGACCGCTTTGCTCCAAGTAATCGCACAAACGATTCAATCTGTCTGTGTTAAATCCAGAAATACTATTGGTTCGTCCTGACCTGTCTTGTGCGACGGTGTTGGCACTAGCCACCGTACGCGACCCTTTCCACCAGTCAGGAAAACCATGAATCTCAAAGCAACCATTTTTCAGATGCCCAGTTTTACTGCAATGATAGCAAACCTCAGAACTTTTCTTATCTCTTTCGCGATGATTCTTTCCTCTGTCTGAGTGATTCTGCTCGATTTTTCCGACTTGGCTAGCAAAAGAAACGTCTGAAGTTTCTTTGGAGATTTTTCCAGTATTGCGCTGACGTTCATCCTACAATACGATAACATAGGCAATATCTAATCGAGGTAAAGGTTTTTTCATCAACATATTTCCTCTAACGTTGATAAATTCCTCCCGCAATCCTAACAGAAATTCAAACAACATCTCTTTCTCATGAAACTTTGCCAATTTATCAGTGTAACCACAGCAACAAGGACTCAAATTTATGGCAGTAGAAATGTCATCCCAAAGACTAGTGAGTTTAGTAAAATACTTAGTTATAGAATCGCTTCCATGTTCTATCCTAGAGAGTTGGTGTTTCAATTCGAAGAGTTTTGTGTCGTCTATTTGATTTAAGAGTTTGCATAATCGCTTCCACATGTCATACGAGGTGGCACAAGAGACCAAACTATCTCCGATGGAATTCTCGACACTCGCCAAGATCCACGACCTCAGCAGTCCATCACACCTATCCCAGGCATCTCTGCGATGTTTGGCAACTTTCAATCGTTTCATGGTTCCATCATTGAGTTTAGTTTTGCTCTTGGCCAACAGGGAGATTTTGACCTTCTTTTTCCAGTTTTGAAAGCCATTGCCGCTGAACTTTGTGGTGATGAGTTGAACGCCTGGCGCTTCAGAATTAGACACCATCAATGGATCGGCATTGATCTGTTTCCTTCTTCTTCGATTTTGATCAGCTTCTTCTTCTGATTAGGAGGAATCGTCTTCCTCAGTTACGCTTTCTTCATCCTTGCTGGAATTAGGGTTTGACATTAGGAATTAAAAAAAAATCAGGCACGAAGAGCCTGCTCCGATACCACGTTCATTTGTGGAAATCGTGAGTGAGAAGAAGCGGAGTTGATCGAACGCCAAAGAGAGAATGAAATTGATTTACAGGAGGAAGGAGTCGAGAGAGATTTCATAGTAAAAGAAAGTGGTCATTGTTCACTTTAGAAGAATAACCCAAAGGGTTATTATATACAAGTATGTAGAATTCTAATAAGGAAACTAAATAAGAGGAAAGTGGTCAAAAAAGAGAATTAGACCATAATATCTAGAGAAATCCTAATTATTAATTATCCTAATAAGAGGGAAGTGGACAAAAGAGAATTAGACCAGAATATCTAGAGAAATCCTAATTATTAATTATCCTAATAAGAGGAAAGTGGTCAAAAGAGAATTAGACCAGAATATCTAGAGAAATCCTAATTATTAATTATCCTAATATGTGTTGTACCTAAAATTTCAACCCCCCAGGGGAGAGTCTCTTAAGGTGCAAGTGCAAAAAGGGTAGTCTGGTCAAATAGCAAGGATTCTCGGTTTGATCGGCACATTCCGGGGCATCAGGGGCGGCTTAGTCATCTTCAGGGGTATTTTCGTGATTTCTCAAGGCTCCTAAGCCCCCTACGAGCTTTCTCTCTCCTCTGAAACTGGCTCAAATCAACTCTGAATGTTTTGAAATTTTAACCCATGATAGAGGATGACATTTTAAGCATAATGGCGTTAGAATTTTGATTTTTCGAATTTCCAATAATTTTCTAGCAATTTCTTATTGAATCTGACAAGGAATTGAATTTAAAAATATCCCAATATCCAAAAAATTTGATTCCACCTTGGAAAAATCAGAAATATCTTCCTTGACATGTGGCTGAAATTTCACAGCAAAACTCCTTTGGGAAGTCAATTAATTAAAATCTCGAAGAATCTCGTTCTCACTAGATTTTCTTTATCTTTAAGGAAGTCTATATTAAGGGATAAGTTTTTAGATAAAATCAGATTCACACAAGCTCAAGAACCCTACAAAGTCAGAAAGCACTGCCTCTCGTCTCTCTCTCACGTTCTTCAATACCCGGCCACAAAAATCATACCCAAATCCCCCCGAAATCACCATCTAAACTTGTTTTCAACCTCCCAAAGCATCAACATTCATCAAAACCCCAAAATAACACCACCAAAACGTGAAGAACAACAAGAGCAACCAACAACCAGAAGCTTGGTTCGAAGTTCTTTCGGAACTGCCATCAACAGAGCACTCGACGAATCCCGACGTGAAGAATCATTGTAAATCCGAAGGTAAAACAGGTAGGAATTCCGCTTTCCTAACTCCCCACAACGTTATCAATCTTATCTCAAAATTTGGGTTGAAACCAACTCTTCTCGGCCTCTGTATTGCTAATTGTTTTAGCTACTGCCTTGTTACTTGTTTGCTAAGTTTCGTACATTATTCAACTTCAAACTAAAAACTTTTAATGTAACACCCCATCCAAAGCCAATCATGGTTATCGCAAAACTGAACGCTTAATCAAATTCGTCGCAGCGGAAAATAACAAACACCTAGACCTTGCCACGGTCTGATCGTTAGAATATACCGGCCTTATCAATTACAACACTTATCCAAAATAAACAACCAATCCAAACACCACCAACCAAAATACCACCAACCAACAGAGTATAAGTACTAAGTCATAATCACAACCTTACATCAGTTTCAATATAAACAGACGGGAGCACAAGCGCAACCCGTACTCAAAATAAACAACCCATCCTAAGTCTAACCGCTCCTACTCTCGTGGTGCGTATTCATGGGCCTCTTACCTGCAAGTGTAAAAACAGCCCCCAAAGGGGGTCAACACGAATGCTGGTACTCCCTCTCATGGCCCCCAAGCTAACGGGGCTACGACGACTAATTGTCGATAACATGGAAATTGATTACATACACAAGCATGATATGAAGTGCAATAAACAACAATCCACCGATGAACATACTTAGTTCACAAACAATGAACGACACAAGCGTTCCCTTATCAAGTGGGTTAGTAACCCCCTCCTTAGTCCTAATTTCCTTAACCTCAGTTCCTTACCTTACCTTAATCTTAACCTCAACTTATTCTCAGTATACAAAGCATTCCTGGAAGGGAATGGTTGTAGCTTAATTTCAAACCTGGGATTTAGGTGATCCCACCGCACCATCTTAATGCCACCTACCCTGGACGGGAGTCCAGCGTAGCTGAGCCAGCAACCGGCCCTAGGCTACAAGTCCGAAGACAAGTCCTTAAGCGGAGGGCGAATCTGATTCAGATACCGTCCCCCTTTCCTTAGCATCCATGACCGGAGTCAGTCCCGGGTTTCCTCACTCAAGTTCCAGTTAGTAGAAATCTTAAACACCATGGGTTAGTTAAACCTTAACGGGTATTAACCAACAATCGCCAATACTTAACTCTTATTCTTAACTCAGTAAGTTCTAAACATGGTTAGTAAAAATCTCAAGTCTTGTGGGTTAGTGTAAAGAAAACACATACACAACGAGAACAAATATAACCGGTTGCATGCTTTATCTTGTCTTAGTCATAGCAAGTAAACAGATAGCACACAAGCCGAGGGACACCTCGTTAGCAAGCAGGTCACAAGAAATATTGTACCGTTCACCGTCGATCGTCGTTCGTTAACCTTCTTCGGGGTCCCAATTCACAAACCTAAAACATTGATTCATTTTTAGGCCATTAGTTATTTGCACCTTACTTAACTCACTTAGTCCCTAAAGATTCCCATTGGATATCCTCATAAATCCTTGCCACTTAACCTTATAAACTTAACTTTAAACATTAAGGTTTTTACTTAACTTAACTTAACTTAATCCCCTAGGTTCTTAGGGTCCTAATCATTTTTACCCTACCAATGGTATACCTTATTACCAATTATCATCCTTAGAATTCAATTTTTTTTTAAATGTTAAGGGTCGTCCGATCCACCGTCCGACCCACCAACTGGGTCGGACCCTTCCAGTAACTTTCAGGTTTGAAAAACTCGACATGTCCGACCCATGTCCGACCCAAACAACTGGGTCGGACCATTCTAGAAATTTTCCGTCATCTAAACCTCATCTGTCCGACCCATGTCCGACCCAACCAACTGGGTCGGACCATTCTAGAAATTTTCTCATCCTTTAAAACACACCCATCCGACCCATGTCCGACCCAAATCCTCTGGGTCAGACCATTCCAGAACCATTCACTGGCGTCTAACAGAGGCCGTCCGACCCAAACTTGGGTCGGACCCCTGGGTCGGACGCCACCAGATCATGCCCATACATTGTCAAATCTTCACTAAACTTTTCCTCAAGCCTTCCAACGTGTTTTAACATCATTTAGTCCCTTAAACCCACCTTAAATCATCCTCCATACTCATTAACATAACCTCCAAAGATCATTCCAACCCTTTACTCAATTCTTATAGCAACTACCAACACTTAACACTTATTTCTTTCCCACATTTCAACATCCCTTTCACCTAGAACTTCTACTAGCCAAAAGTTCCCCCTTAAGAACTTGACCACATCTTATACTCCACTTGCATCCCTATTACATTTTCTAAGGCTTCCTTAAATTCTAAACTCTAGTCTCTACCTAAATCATCTAAAAGTTTTACACTCATTTACATCTAACTTAACCAAGTTTCCTAGCTTCTTTTATCAACATTTACCTAAGTCCTAAATACTCAAGTACATTCTTTTGATTCCTAAATCCTTCATGGTGATGCCTAAGTCATTATAAGTCATTTAAACACCTTAATCTCACCCTTTTTCATCAAGACAACCTTTAGAACTTCCTAGTACTTTCTTAGTCATGAAATCTTCTTAGAACATCTCAAACACTTAGGTTCTCCTCTAAATTTTGACATGGGTTCTCTAGTATATAGTTACATCCAAACACTTGGTTTTTCACCATCAAACAACCAAGATCACTTAAATTCTCATCACAACACCTTAACACACAATTTACACCAAAACTACACCACATCATTACATAATGTATAAACTTAAATGCTTGGCACTTAGGCCCTTAAATGGCAATAATCTTAACCACTGAATTTCCACATATATTTGCCTTTAACCTGCAAATACACACAACAAGGCTCCCATTGAAGTGAAATGCTTCTTGTAATTCATCTCAACATTGTTTGACTATCTCTTTTCTCATTGGCTCCTTAATCACAAGTTCACAAGTATAGTCATTGTTCTTTCTCCTAGGTTTTATAACCCCTTTTTCCCAATGTATACTCTACACTAAGCTCATCACATATCTGAATCCCATCCCCTTAAACAATAAAACACCTTAAGGTAAGTAATTTACCTTATTCTTTCACAAGCTCACAAACTTCCCTCCTTAGGTTTTTCCTTGCTCAATCTCGGTCACCACTTAAACTCTCCTTGCCAATGTTCTAACCAATATCCAATGACACCAATGAGTACTAGACAATACATTAACCCTAAGGAACAAACCCTAGGTTAAAATGTGCTTAAAGGTATTAAGGTAATTATTTTACCTTGGTTTCTCAAGACAAGCTTGGATATGAAGCAAGAAGGACCTCCTCTATCCTTTGAAGAGTAGAAAACAAGCTAGAACAAGGCATTAAAATGAAGCCTCATGAGCATGTATTTTCGGTTATGAAGAAAAGTGATGGAAACCTAGATTTTCTTACACTTTCCTTACCTTAAGAGAATGGAGAAGCCAATGGAGTCTCCAAACTTGAGTTTCATCCTCTAATGGTGGTTTGGCTCTGCACCAAATCAAAGCTCTTGAAGTTTTGAAAAGATAGAAAGAGAGAGCTTGAGCCAACTAAGAGGAATATGTAATTTGTTTTGGTTTTGGAGCTAAAATGAGTAAGTAGTGTACAAAGGAAGGTGGAGCTAGCATGGGGTTGTTCTTCACGTCAATGAAGAAGGGAGATAGCAGCTCAAAACCGTAGGAACAAGAGAGAATGAAGAGATGAGGAGAGAGGTGATTAAAGGTAAGATATTTATCTTGTAAAGTAAATAGTAGTTTTGCTTTATAATTATTTGTTTACTTAATAACTAATAAAGGTGGTGACTCACCTTGTAAAAACCGGCCCCCATTAAGTAACAAGGGGTACTTAAGTCTTTGTTGACCAAATATCTCACTTATATTGACTTATGTTATAAACTTGCTTAATTAAATTACTATTCACAAAACAAGGCACATAATTGTGAAATTTTTTATTTCCCATTGATTTAGACTTCATAATGTGATACTAATTAGTACACATGTTAATTAAAGAGTAATGATGGACATTTAGCCATTCAAAACCCATTTACAAGACAATTTTCCAAAAATGTGCTTTAAGACTCCTTAAAGCACATTTTGTGTTTTAACTTGTTTTCAAGCTTGGTTTTCTTTGGTAATTGATTTAAAATTACCATTAGGATATTACTAAGGTCTTAGAACAATATTTGGGTACTCACCCAAGTCTCTCCAAGCTTAGAGCATGTTTTTGCTTAAACTACTCTTTTGGTGTTTCCTTATGTTTTCTTTGATTAGAAATGTTTCTTAATGTTTCTAAGGCATTATTTAGCCTCCTTATAACTTAGTTTATCATTTAAACACCATATCTAAGTTTGGGGTATTTCAATCTACCCCCCTTAAAAGAACTTTGTCCCCAAAGTTCACATATATGCTTAACCATTCACGGTACTCAATTCCCTTAATCTTAACACCACATCTTATATTCACATTCCCACATCTCAAGACTCGAAGGTCAATCTCAAATACAATACATAAGTATTATAAATAACTCAAACTTAACACCAAAGTGTAGCAACTTACACAAATTCACATCTTAAACAACCAAACAAACGACAACAAGTTCGTTTCCTAACTCAAAAGCGAGGAAGCTCTACCCCCCTTAAAAAGGGATACGCCCCGTACCCTATACAGAAAATCTAGTCAGTAAACAAAGAAGGGTACTTCGCCCTCATCTTATCCTCTAATTCCCACGTGGCCTCTTCGACATCCTGGTTAGACCAGAGAACCTTCACCAGTCGCACTGACTTATGGCGAGTGTCCCTAGTCTTACTGTCCAAGATTCTTTGAGGAGTCTCCACGGATCACATATTCGGTTCTAATGTCAACCTCTCAGGTTCTAACACATGGGAGGGGTGGTGCATGTATTTCTTTAGCTGTGAAACGTGAAAAACGTCATGCACTTTACCCAGTTCAGCAGGTAAATTCAACCTGTAAGCAACCGGGCCCACCCGCTCCGTAATCTCATAAGGACCAACAAACTTCGGGCTTAATTTGCCGTTCTGCCCAAACCTGAATACACCCTTCATCGGTGAAACTTGCAGAAATACCTGGTCGCCCACCGCGAACTCCAGGTCCCGCCGTCGAACATCAGCATACGACTTCTGCCTATCTTGAGCAGCTGTCATGTTCTCCCTGATTTGCTGAACTTCAGCCTTAACTTGCTCTAAGTACTCTGGTCCTATAATTACCGTCTCACTTGATTCATCCCAGCAGAGCGGTGTATGACATGGTCTACCGTACAACGCTTGAAAAGGTGCCATCTTGATCGAAGTGTGATAGCTGTTGTTGTATGAAAACTCGATCAGATGTAGTCTGTCAATCCAACTGCCCTGGAAGTCTAAGGCACATGCTCTCAGCATGTCCTCGAGTGTCTGAATAGTACGCTCTGTCTGACCATCTGTCTGAGGATGGAACGCGGTACTCAGCTTGAGTTCTGTACCCAACGCTTCTCAGGTAGCTCTCCAGTACCTCGAAAGGAATCTGGTATCTCTATCTGACACTATAGTCTTTGGTATCCCGTGATGTCTCATGATTTCTTTCTCAAACAACTCAGCTAATTTGGTCACCTTCCAAGTATCCTTCATCGGTACGAATCGGGCTACTTTGGTAAGGCGATCCACCACCACCCATATCATGTTGAGACCTCCCCTAGCAGGTGGAAGTCCAACTACAAAGTCCATGGAGATATCATGGAACTTCCATTCCGGAACTGGCATCGATTGTACCATTCCGCCTGGTCGTCAGTGCTCGAATTTTACCTTCTGGCATGTGAGACACCTCAAGACGAACTCGGTAACATCTGTCTTCATCCCCGACGACCAGAAGTATCTCTTCATGTCTTTATACATCTTAGAGGCTCCCGGATGGATGGAAACTGAAGAACAGTGTGATTCTCTAAGTATACGGTCTTTCAGATCCGTGTTGCCCCGTGGTATGCATAACCGGCCCTTTCGTCTGATCAAATCATCATCATGAAGTCTGAAGTCATATTTCTGACTCTCAAAGGTACCATCTGTCAGCTTCTGTCTGACCTCTCTCATGTACTCATCTGTCCTCTAAGCCTCTCGCACCTCATCAACCAAGCTGGAGAAAGAAACTAGCGAATGGAGTGAGTGTGCTCGACGGCTCAGGGCGTCTGCTACAACATTGGCCTTCCCCTCTTTGTATTGGAGGTCAATGTCATAGTCTTTCAAGAATTCTAACCATCTTCTCTGTCTGAGATTCAACTCCTTCTGAGTAAATATGTATCTTAAACTCTTATGATCGGTGTAGATCGTCACACTAACCCCGTATAAGTAATGGCGCCATATCTTCAAGGCGAAGACTATAGCTCCCAGCTCCAAATCATGTGTGGGGTAGTTCTCCTCATGTTTCTTCAACTGGCATGAGCCATATGCCACCACCTTGCCATGTTGCATGAGCACACAACCCAGCCCTCTGCCGGATGCATCACAATAAACCTCAAAGCCCTCTGTACCGTCTGGAATGGTCAGAACCGGTGCAGTGGTCAGTGAGTCCTTCAAGCTCTGAAATGATTCACAGTTAGTCGTCCACAAGAACAGTGCATCTTTCTTCATCAGACTGGTCATCGGCTTCGCGACCTTGCTGAAATCCCTAACAAACCTCCTGTAGTAACCTGCCAGACCGAGAAAGCTCCGGATATCGGTAAAAGTCTTCGGTCTTGGCCAAGTACGTACGGCATCAATCTTTGCTGGATCCACTGAGATCCCAGCATCTGAAATGACATGACCTAGGAAAGAGACCTGGTCAAGCCAAAACTCACATTTGGAGAACTTAGCATATAGCTGGTTCTCCCTCAATATTTCCAATACTCTCCTCAGATGTTCCTCATGTTCAAGCTTAGATTTCGAGTATATCAAAATGTCATCAATAAACACCACAACCGACTTGTCCAGCTGCTCCCGGAACAAGCGGTTCATCAGATTCATAAACTTCACCGGTGCGTTCGACAAACCAAACGGCATCACTGTAAACTCATAGTGGCTGTATCGTGTCCGGAATGCCGTCTTCTCAATGTCTCCCTCCTTAATGGCTATCTGATGATACCCCGATCTGAGATCAATCTTGGAGAACACAGATGCTCCCTTCAACTGATCGAATAGATCGTGAATGCGGGGTAGTGGGTACTTATTCTTCACTGTCACTGCATTCAGCTCTCTGTAGTCGATGCAGAGGTGGAGACTACCATCCTTCTTCTTGACGAAGAGGACTGGCGCTCCCTATGGTGACACACTTGGTCTTATAAATCTTTTATCCAACAAATCTTTCAACTATTCTTTTAATTCATTCATTTCTGCCGGAGCCATGCGGTATGGTGCCTTGGCTATAGGTCCGGTACCAGGTAGCAGCTCGATGGTGAACTCTACCTCTCAAGTGGGTGGCATGTCTGGCAGTTCCCGTGGAAATAGGTTGGGGAACTCCGACACTACCGGTAAGTCGGGGTCGAACTCGGGGTCTCTCTCTATGTCCTGTATATAGCAGAGGTACACTTCTTCCTTTCTCCTCAATTCCTTATGCATTTCCATGGCGGTGATGATCTTAGTCGAAGGCTCTTTGGGCCTCTGGCGGTATGATATTGTTACTCCAGATGGACTCCTGAGCAGCAGTCTATGCTCGGCGCAGAGGATACGTCCCTTGTGCCGCTCCAACCAGTTCATCCCAAAGATAACATCAAATCCTAGCTCATTGAACTCAATAAAACTAACTGAAAAGTCTTTTCCCTTAATTCTGACAATGGCTCCTCGGTAGTAGTGAGTGCAACGAACCTTCTCCTTAGACGGGAGCGTAACTGTAAAGTCGGGTAGCTCATCAGCGTCTAGCCCCAACCTGCTCGTGAATGATGCCGAGACAAAGGTGTGCGAGGCCCCTGAGTCGAAGAGAACTGATGCCTCAATCCCATTAATCGGAAAGGTGCCGGTGAGGATAGTGCCGCTGGCGTCGGCCTGTGCCTCTGTAAGTATGCTTAATGCACCTTCCGTACCGAGTCCATAACCTAATTGTGTTCATAAGCTTCATGAGTATTGATGGTATAACAAGAGTCGAAACAATTTATATGAACAACACTGTTATTTTATTCATAACCATCCTGTTTACATCATGTGCTTCAATCTTACATCTCATTCCTCATCTTATTCTAACATTACATGTCTAATATTGTCTAAAGGTTAGGTTTAATCTCCCAGGTCTCATATGTGTTGCATTGATTACTGCTGACGGTGTTGTATTCAACTTGATTCTCTTAATCCCATGGTATATCATCCTTGATTCTCCTCCCATAACTAATTCATCTCCAGACTTAAGTACCAACTTATTCGCACGGTCCGCACGCTTCTGCTCGCCGTATAAAAACTCTGCATCATCCCCAATGGACCAAGACACTACAGGTATCCCTCTTTCCAGAGACTCCGTTGTCTCGTCCTTATCCTGGTGTAGTCCAAGTCGCCCATCCTTCTCGTAGAAGTTCACAAGCAAATGTCTACTTGAATGTCTGGAATCGGTTCAGCTTCCAATTGCTGAGCGATTTCCACGACTTGTGTAATAACTGGATGGAACTCTTCGGGTATTCCCGGTGGTGAGACTCCATCTTGCATCCTCGGGGTTTGGTAGTTCTTGGCATACGGATTCTAATCCTTGCCTAAGCTCATCATTTTTAATATCATCCTTGCTCCCCCTGGGTACTCCGGTGTGTAAAAACCTCCCGGTCCCATTCCTAGTTGACTGCATTTCCCGATGATGGCTATTTGCGCTTCGGGTGTCAGGTATCCCCTTAATAAGATCATACCTGGGCGGATAACCTGACATTGTTCGGTTGGAAAGTCTATGGTTTCGATGTCGGTGTGCTCCGGGTTAGGTGTAAATGGTATTGGATAGCAGTTGTTGAAGCTTCCTAAAGTGGTAGTAGGTTATATCTTACTTAAGTTCTAATCTCATCTCATTCTTACTTAACTCAATTATTCACCAAACATGCATGATAATGCGGTAAGCAGGCAATTTCATTACTAAGTGGTTATAGCGGTACCTGGCCTCGATGAGGGTTCAAGCTCATCGTCCCGGTCCACCAAGTGTAGTGTGGGTCCCGACTTCTGGGTCACCCGTGGATTCTTGTCTGTAGCCTACTTCACCTTCCTCTGACCGTCAGATCCAGCTCCCTGATCGGTCTTGCCCTTGCCCCTAGTATCGGGCCTATAGGCTCTGCTAGCGGGGTTCCGGTAACACTCATATGCTCGGTGTCCGTATACCCCACAGTAGTTGCACTCCACCTTGTTCCCCTTGCAATCGAGCCCGGGGTGGTCCCTGTGACACCACCTACAGATGTAGCGTCGCTGGTAGCCACCACCGGCTCCCTTCTCAGTCTCAGATCCTGATCATTCACAATATCAATACTCATATCTCAAACGGTTACTAATTGTTTCTTAACTCACTCAATACCAATTCCTTACCCTTTGGCGCCCTAGAGCGCAGGGGTGTAGCTGCGTATGCGTACGTCAGCTTCAATGGCTCTTCCGGAGCCTTCTCCTTTTCCTCCTTCCCTTTTGGGTTCTGATTTTTCTGGGCCTGAGGCTGGTACTTCTGTTTCTTGTACCCTCCTTGCCCTTGACTCTCCGAGCTCTTACCAGCATTCTTCCTCTTAGCATTCTCCTCGTCCCTCAGCTGGACGGTTATCTCAACCTTAGCAGCGGCATGATAGCACTCCTGCTTCCCACAGTATTAGTCACTCTTATTTCTCATAATCTAAATCTTACTCATTTACTTACTCAAATCTCAATCATTCTTATTACCTGCAAGGTAGTGTAACTCGTCGGCCCCATGCCGTAGCGGAGTCGATGGCTAAGCCCGCCATAGAAGCGGTCCACCAGGATCTGGTCTGAATATCCAAGACCAGGCAGAAACCGGAGCAAGGCGGTGAACTCTGAGTAATACTCGTCCACCGTCATCTTGTCGGTCTGCTTAAGCGCATCCAACTGCAAGCGCTTTTTCGTCTGGACATGGGCAGGGTAGTACTTTGCCCGTAGAAAGGCGGTGTACTGTTCCCAGCCAAACTCTGGATTGGCCACATGCTCGGCCCTCACCAGCTTCCACCAATCGAATGCCGCCCCCTTCAGATAGAAAGCAGCCAGACGCACCTTGATCCCAGCAGGGACATCAAGGGTCTCAAAGGCGGTCTCCAGCTCAGAGATGTACGCCTCAAGCTTGGCGGGATCGGTCTCCCCCTTAAAGTGTGCAGGTCGAAGGTCTGCAAGACTCTTCACCCAATTTGGTTCCCTGGGTTGTGGCGGTGGAGGTGGTGCACCCACACCAGGATGATAGCCCATGTGCCCTAATGCAGCAGCCACGATCTCGGCGATCGTCTGCCCTCCCGGTATCCCTGAAGCATCATCGCCATGGCCACGACCTCGGCCTCCTATAGGACGTCCTGCCATCTGAACAAGCATAACTCACATTTGATTCACATCCACCACTGTTTCGGTTAATGAATTAATAACGTCCGTAGACGGTAAAGACGATCCACACTTATTAGTGGTCATCTGACTCTACTCACTCTAACTTCTCACACCCCTCACCCATCACTTATTCCTTAACTTATATCCTAACTCGGTGGTTTCTTATGTCCGGTATTTCTTGATCAGAGTGTAACTACGCTCTGTTACCACTTTTTGTAACACCCCATCCAAAGCCAATCGTGGTTATCGCAAAACTGAACGCTTAATCGAATTCGTCGTAGTGGAAAATAACAAACACCTGGACCTTGCCACGGTCTGATCGTTAGAATATACCGGCCTTATCAATTACAACACTTATCCAAAATAAACAACCGATCCAAACACCACCAACCAAAATACCACCAACCAACCGAGTATAAGTACTAAGTCATAATCACAACCTTACATCAGTTTCAATATAAACAGACGGGAGCACAAGCGCAACCCGTACTCAAAATAAACAACTCATCCTAAGTCTAACCGCTCCTACTCTCGTGGTGCGTCTTCATGGGCCTCTTACCTGCAAGTGTAAAAACAGCCCCCAAAGGGGGTCAGCACGAATGCTGGTACTCCCTCTCATGGCCCCCAAGCTAACGGGGCTACGACGACTAATTGTCGATAGCATGGAAATTGATTGCATACACAAGCATGATATGAAGTGCAATAAACAACAATCCACCGATGAACATACTTAGTTCACAAACAATGAACGACACAAGCGTTCCCTTATCAAGTGGGTTAGTAACCCCCTCCTTAGTCCTGATTTCCTTAACCTCAGTTCCTTACCTTACCTTAATCTTAACCTCAACTTATTCTCAGTATACAAACCGTTCCTGGAAGGGAATGGTTGTAGCTTAATTTCAAACCTGGGATTTAGGTGATCCTACCGCACCATCTTAATGCCACCTACCCTGGACGGGAGTCCAACGTAGCTGAGCCGGCAACCGGCCCTAGGCTACAAGTCCAAGACAAGTCCTTAAGCGGAGGGCAGATCTGATTCAGATACCGTCCCCCTTTTCCTTAGCATGCAGGACCGGAGTCAGTCCCGGATTTCCTCACTCAAGTTCCAGTTAGTAGAAATCTTAAACACCATGGGTTAGTTAAACCTTAACGGGTATTAACCAACAATCGCCATACTTAACTCTTTTCTTAACTCAGTAAGTACTCAACTTGGTTAGTAACATATCAAGTCTCGTGGGTTTGTAAAAGAAACACATACACAACGAGAAGAATATAACCGGTTGCATGCTTTCATCTCTTGTCTTAGTCATAGCAAGTAAACAATAGCACACAAGCCGAGGGCACCTCGACTAGCAAGCAGGAGTCACAAGAAAGATGTACCGTTCACCGTCGATCGTCGTTCGTTAACCTTCTCCGGGGGTCCCAATTCACAAACCTAAAACATTGATTCATTTTTAGGTCCATTAGTTTTTTGCACCTTACTTAACTCACTTAGTCCCTAAAGATTCCCATTGGATATCCTCATAAATCCTTGCCACTTAACCTTATAAACTTAACTTTAACATTAAGGTTTTTACTTAACTTAACTTAACTAATCCCTTAGGTTCTTAGGGTCCTAATCATTACTACCCTACCAATGGTATACCTTATTACCATTATCCTTGAATTCAAAAAAAATTTTTAAATGTTAAGGGTCGTCCGACCCACCAACTGGGTCGGACCCTTCCAGTAACTTTCGGGTTTGAAAAACTCCACATGTCCGACCCAACCAACTGGGTCGGACCATTCCAGAAATTTTCCGTCTTCTAAACCTCATCTGTCCGACCCAACCACTGGGTCGGACCATTCCTGAAATTTCTCATCCTTTACAACACACCCGTCCAACCCATGTCCGACCCAATCCTCTGGGACGGACCGTTCCAGAACCATTCACTGGCGTCTAACAGAGGCCGTCCGACCCAATCTTGGGTCGGACCCCTGGGTCGGACGCCACCAGAACATGCCCATACATTGTCAAATCTTCACTAAACTTTTCCTCAAGCCTTCCAACGTGTTTTAACATCATTTAGTCCCTTAAACCCACCTTAAATCATCCTCCATACTCATTAAACATAACCCCAAAGATAATTCCACCCTTTACTTACTCATTCTTCTTATAACAACTACCAACACTTAACACTTATTTCTTTCCCACATTTCAACATCCCTTTCACCTAGAACTTCTACTAGCCAAAAGTTCCCCCCTTAAGAACTTGACCACATCATATACTCCACTTGCATCCCTATTACATTTTCTAAGGCTTCCTTAAATTCTAAACTCTAGTCTCTACCTAAATCATCTAAAAGTTTTACACTCATTTACATCTAACTTACCCAAGTTTCCTAGCTTCTTTTATCAACATTTACCTAAGTCCTAAATACTCAAGTACATTCTTTTGATTCCTAAATCCTTCATGGTGATGCCTAAGTCATTATAAGTCATTTAAACACCTTAATCTCACCCTTTTTCATCAAGACAACCTTTAGAACTTCCTAGTACTTCCTTAGTCATGAAATCTTCTTAGAACATCTCAAACACTTAGGTTCTCCTCTAAATTTTGCCATGGGTTCTGTAGTATATAGTTACATCCAAACACTTGGTTTTTCACCATCAAACAACCAAGATCACTTAAATTCTGATCACAACACCTTAACACACAATTTACACCAAAACTACACCACATCATTACATAGTGTATAAACTTAAATGCTTGGCCCTTAGGCCCTTAAATGGCAATAATCTTAACCACTGAATTTCCACATATAATTTGCCTTTAACCTGCGAATACACACAACAAGGCTCCCATTGAAGTGAAATGCTTCTTGTAATTCATTTCAACATTGTTTGACTATCTCTTTTCTCACTGGCTCCTTAATCACAAGTTCACAAGTATAGTCATTGTTCTTTCTCCTAGGTTTTATAACCCCTTTTTCCCAATGTAAACTCTACACTAAGCTCATCACATATCTAAATCCCATCCCCTTAAACAATAAAACACCTTAAGGTAAGTAATTTACCTTATTCTTTCACAAGCTCACATACTTCCCTCCTTAGGTTTTTCCTTGCTCAATCTCGGTCACCACTTAAACTCTCCTTGCCAATGTTCTAACCAATATCCAATGACTCCAATGAGTACTAGATAATACATTAACCCTAAGGAACAAACCCTAGGTTAAAATGTGCTTTAAGGTATTAAGGTGATTGTTTCACCTTTGTTTCTCAAGACAAGCTTGGATATGAAGCAAGAAGGACCTCCTCTATCCTTTGAAGAGTAGAAAACAAGCTAGAACAAGGCATTAAAATGAAGCCTCATGAGCATGTATTTTCGGTTATGAAGAAAAGTGATCGAAACCTAGATTTTCTTACACATTCCTTACCTTAAGAGAATGGAGAAGCCAATGGAGTCTCCAAACTTGAGTTTCCTCCTCTAATGGTGGTTTGGCTTGGCACCAAATCAAAGCTCTTGAAGTTTTGAAAAGATAGAAAGAGAGAGCTTGAGCTAACTAAGAGGAATATGTAATTTGTTTTGGTTTTACAGCTAAAATGAGTAAGTAGTGTACAAAGGAAGGTGGAGCTAGCATGGGGTTGTTCTTCACGTCAATGGAGAAGGGAGAGAGCAGCTCAAAACCGTGGGAACAAGAGAGAATGAAGAGATGAGGAGAGAGGTGATTAAAGGTAAGATATTTATCTTGTAAAGTAAATAGTAGTTTTGCTTTATAATTATTTGTTTACTTAATAACTAATAAAGGTGGTGACTCACCTTGTAAAAACCGGCCCCCATTAAGTAACAAGGGGTACATAAGTCTTTGTTGACCAAATATCTCACTTATATTGACTTATGTTATAAACTAGCTTAATTAAATTACTATTCACAAAACAAGGCACATAATTGTGAAATTTTTGATTTCCCATTGATTTAGACTTCCTAATGTGATACTAATTAGTACACATGTTAATTAAAGAGTAATGATGGACATTTAGCCATTCAAAACCCATTTACAAGACAATTTTTCAAAAATGTGCTTTAAGACTCCTCAAAGCACATTTTGTGTTTTAACTTGTTTTCAAGCTTGGTTTTCTTTGGTAATTGATTTAAAATGACCATTAGGATATTACTAAGGTCTTAGAACAATATTTGGGTACTCACCCAAGTCTCTCCAAGCTTAGAGCACGTTTTTGCTTAAACTACTCTTTTGGTGTTTCCTTATGTTTTCTTTGATTAGAAATGTTTCTTAATGTTTCTAAGGCATTATTTAGCCTCCTTATAACTTAGTTTATCATTTAAACACCATATCTAAGTTTGGGGTATTTCATTTAATGACTAACATCTTGTATATCTTTCAGGCTACAAGTACATAAATTTTGAGCCAAAAACACCGTCGGCAACCATCAAAAACCCATTTCCGTGGGTGGTCCGTGACCTCGGACGCATGGTCTAGGACCACGGACGCGTTATCCATGACCATGGATACCCACGGACGGTTGAGGGATTTCTTATTTTTCAATTTTTCAAGTTTTAGGGTTTTTAACAGTACATGTCTGGGCCCACGGACGCTCTGTCCGTGGCCCCGGACTTTTCAAGTTTGCATTTTTATTTTAGTTTTGTTTTGGTAATCATATCATTCAATTGGGGTCCGTGGTCTCGGACATCAGGTCCGTGGCTACGGACATAACTAAAATTTGACATAATTCTGCCTCTGAAACCCTAGTTTAGGTAGTTTTAATTTCACTTTAATTTTCTGTCAAAATACGTCAAAAATCCAAAAAAAAATCAGAAGCGCACACTTAGGTTAAAACTACTCGTAATAAGCCATAATTAAACTAAGTAGAGGAAAAATGACTTCTGGGGTTAATGAAAGTAATTGAACCCTAATTAAGTCGAATATCAAGCCCCCGAACCCGAACTCACCTTTCCAAATTTGATCTAGGTTAAAATTAGGTGGTGACTCATAGTAGGTTCCAGTTAGCTAGCTTAGGTTTTAATAATTATGGTTATATGACTTAGTTATTAAACTTAGGTTATAAGTGGACCTAAAACCCGGTTAGATCCTAATCAGCATTAATCAACATAAGATAGGGTTTAAAAATCGAGGCTCATAGATGGCGACTCTGCTGGGGACAAATTCTTAACTTTAACCTGTTTAATTTTAAGAAAGAGGGCTTAACTCAAAAAATTGTTTATTTATGGCTTTATTACTTTGTTTATTTACTTTGGTGCGCACTTTAATTTCTGCACCTTTGCACCATATGAGAGCGAGGGTCCACGCAAACCGATTTCACCCCAGGAGTCATTTGAGGGTCTCCTGTCAGGGACTCACACATTTTAGGTGATGTGAATAAGTGGGGGAAAAGAGGAGGGTGTCGTCTAACCACACCCCCTTAATACCCGGGCTTTAGCCCCAAGCATTTTCGTGGCAGTACCCTTACCTAGCCCATTGTTTGGTCAGTCAAAGACCCAGTCGTAGACGCACACCTTCAGGTGATGTGAAAAAAGTGGGGAAGCCCAAAGAGAATAGCGTGCAAGCCCTATTCCTTTGTGGTGACCTGGGCTCGCGCCCCGAGCACCTCTCTAGATCGATCCATACCCATTGGATTGAGTCATCTTGTGAGGACATTTGTATAACTCTCTATGCAAGATTTCTGTGTGTATGTCTTTCTTCTGGGCCTTAGGCCCAACATCAGCATCAAGTTTACAATCTTCTCCGGCCCAAATGAATCACTTGAAGGTTTTACTAGCCCGGATGCTTTTACCTCCACGAAATCATCCCCCCAAGACAAGCTTGAGAGTTTCCATTATTTCCTTTAAGATTGTTGGCCCATTTCACATGCCAAAAATTTTTGGCCCTCTCGGCCCAAAGAAAAGAGAAATGGAGTCCTGTAATAAGAACAAACGGTCCTTAGGGGAAAACCTTTCCGTGTCCTTGAAGGTCCGCGCCCTAACGGTTTTTATTTTATGTTCTGAAACAGAAAGAAGACAAAATTTCAGAAAGGCATCGGGACAGAAGTTCCAAACTTTTAACCCGACTGCCTACTCCCCCTCTTCCGTCATTCCAGCCTGAAATAGACTCCAGCTCATCCAACATGTCAGCTCAGGTTCATGACGATATCCTTCAGGAGGATCAGTGAGCCGAGGAGGGAAACCAGAACGCTTCTGTTGAGGAGCTCATGAAATTTTTTGATTTGAAACACCAGGAGGCCATCCAGGCACCTGAGAACATATATGTCGACACAATTGCTAAGTTGGAGGATAAGCTGGCCACGTTGGAAATAGCAGCCCAAAGTGGGACCACCGGGGTTCCGATGGGGGAGCAGGATCAAATAGCAAGCTTTGTACCGAAGCAACAAGCTGCCATCGAAGCCTTGGAAGCTCGGCATGTAGCAGCAACAGATGAGTTGCAAGATAAGATTGGATCATTAGAGGCAGCAAGACAAGAGAGGCCACTGCAAGGATTTGTCAACCCTTTATACGGCATGGACAATATCTCCTTGGAGGGACATGACACCCAAGTTGGGTACGGAGGTGACGCTCCCGGGAACCAACTAGCCGCGGAAGTTCAGAGGGCTCTTAGGCACATTGAGCGCATGGAAAAGGCCAGTAAACCCACTGGTTTTGACTACTTCTCCATGGGATCCTATCCGGACGTCGAGCTACCTGCGAAGCTGAAGCTCCCCACCTTGGCTCTCTACAAGGGCTCGACCGACCCTCAAATCCATTTGGCAATGTTTGATCGAGAGATGTCTATCCCAAGGCTCAATGATATGCAAAAGGCTAAGGTTTTTACCCGATACCTAGAAGAGATTCCCCAACGATGGTACCTAACTCAAAGAATGAACACCAAGACATATGAGGAGGTGTGTGAAGCTTTTCTAACCCACTTTGAGTATGCTAAAAATCTAGAAATCACCCGGTCTGACCTCGCCAGCACACGCCAAACGGGAAGTGAGTCCATGTCTGACTTCATAAAGCGGTGGAGGAGGAAGGCAGTAGGCATGCCCACAAGGATGGATGAACAGGAACAAATTCCCATGATCATCGAGAACATGCAGAAGCAGTACAATGATGAGCTAAAGTACATGTACTTTCCAAGCATTGATATGCTCATGGGCCAAGTAGGTGTGTTGGAGGAGAAGATCCACAAGGGAGACCTAAAGATTGGATATCCTAGGGGTCCGGAAGTAACTCAAAGTTCCCAAAATCTGAACCAGTGAAAGCTTCTTACTCAACCGCAGCTTACACATAGAGCGTGCAACATAGGTACGCAGGACAGTACGAGGTGAATGCAGTCCAGCAGCCAAGGGAACAAGGGAGGAGCTATCGGGCGGTACCACCTCCATGACCGGATTTCCATCAGCGAGAATTCATGGATATTGGTCGGCCTTTGAGTCAGGTGTGAAAAAGCTTCAGGAGTAGAACATCTTACAACCTCTTCCGCCCCGGCCAAGAGTTACCCGTTTAGGCTAGAGTCCGAATCAATTCTGTCAGTACCATCAGTTACCTAGCCATGACACCGATCATTGTAGAGCCTTACAACATAAGATCCAAGACTTGATTGACCAGGGATTTTAGTTCTTGGAACGCGGGAATATCTTTGGGAATCCCATGCCAGAACACCACTAGGAATCTTTGTTATTTTTCTTTTCCTTTCAGTTGTTTTGCGTAGCTTGTTTTTCCTTTTAAATTAATTCCTTTCTTTCTTTAGCTAGTTCAATTGTCTTTTCCGTTTAAATGGTACCTAATGTCATTGTTGCTCCTTTTCGTTATTAATAATGTTTCTTCTTTGCTCACGTTCTTCTATACGCTTGGATTAATGTTGTACATTCGTTCATGTGCCCAAAAAAAAATCCCTCATAAAGCATGCCCAAAGATATAGAAAAGCAAAACCTCTGTCTCTCATGAGCCTCATGTACATAACCAACTTCCCATGCATACATTCACCACCTCCATTACAGCCACCACATGTATCACATCACTTTATTATTTTTGCTAGTTAACCAGACTCATAAAAACAAAATTGTTGCCGCAAAAGGAAAAAATGAATCATTCAACAATCACCCCACCATCATTTACCATCACACATGCAATCACCCTCCATGAATAACCTGGGCATTCAAAAGTTTGTGAAACCCCAAAACAATACTAGGGGTAATCTGAGTTTAAGACCAAAAACGATTATTTCTTTTATTTAAGCACGTGAACAAGTCTTTGAGCGAAAATTGTGTGAGAGCGTTTTTAGTGGTAAAGCCAAGAGCGAACGAGCGTGTCATTTTTACATGACTCCGGTAATATTACATTCAAAGGTGAGGCAAATGGCATGACTCCGATCGAAGGAGATTATTTGTAAACTTACTCTCAGACCTGCAATAAGTAACAAAGAACGGATATACAACTATTAAGGATGACGAAGCACCTAGGTACAACACCACATATCCAAAAAGCATGTGAAACCTGACGCTAAACCCTAGGCACCCCCGCTGAGCCTTTCATATACTCCCTTTTCTTGCACTTGAAAGCTCCATAAAACAAGCCAGCCAATGATGAGCATCCAACTCGATGACCAAAGGAAGCAAGGAGCTTGACCTTCAGATAGCAACTACACGTGTTCAAAGAAGCAAAACCACTACCAGCGTGACAAGACGATGCGCAAATGATCCTAAAGTGACACAGGATCAAAAAGGAGCTCACATCAAAACAGCTCTCAAAGTTCAAAACCGGGAAACACAAGAACCCCGAGGGAAAAGAGATTCCAAGCAAGGCGAATCTGAAAAGTCTTGACGAAATCCAAAATAAGAATAGAGAAAAGCAATGTAAAAGGACAACTCGAAAGTCCAATATTCCAAGTCCACAAACAAAGTCATCACGAAGTAGCTAATATGACTTCAAGACAAGAGAAAGCAAACCTGCAAGGAGGAGCAAGTTGCAGCTTTGGTAATCTACATAGCTCCACATACCCTAAATAATCTTCCATGACCCTATTGTCAATCATCATTCCTCATGACCACACTATAAGCTCTAAAGACTTCTAACTTAGTAGTTGTGTATCCAATTAGGTGAAACTAATAGATCGAAGGCGTAAGTCAAACAAATGTCGAATTCAATGATGAAGACATCATGACCGAAAGGAGAGGATGAGTGTAGTGGTTAACACATCAAGTGTAGAATAGGAAGTACCACAACAAATGGACCCTGACCTGGTGAGATAAAGACTCGTTTCATGCAGTTAATTTAGAAGAAAATACTAGGGGCAATCGATCGTTCTGATCGATTGCCACGAATTGTAAAAAATCAGATCACCTTAAGGAAAGATACTGGGGGCAATTGTTGGTCCCAACAATTGCAACAACGACACCGATTGAGGCCCAAAACCCAAAGGTTCAAACCCCTCTCATATCAATCAGGCCCGTCCTAAGCCCTACCTCCACATCAAATTTCCTTAGGCCCATTCTAAGCCCTACCTTCACATTCAAACATCCACAGACCCGTCTTGAGCCCTACCTTCTCCAGGTTTGACATAAACCCTAATCCTTCTACATTCATTTAGACCCATCATACATTTAACTCACCTTCACTTGGAATCATCCTTTAGGCTCGTCATAAGACCTAGTTGCATTCCTTTAGGATCGTCATAAGACCCAGATCCTACCTTTAGGCTCGTCATAAGACCTAGATCCCACCTTTAGGCTCGTCATAAGACCTAGAACCATCCTTAGGCTCGTCATAAGACCTAGTTGCATACCTCTAGGCTCGTCATAAGACCTAGAACCATCCTTAGGCTCGTCATAAACCTAGAACCATCCTTTAGGCTTTTCATAAGACCGAGTTGCATTCTTTTAGGCTTGTAATAAGACCATTTATCTTACCCACTCACTCTCATCAGACACATTGCATTTATCTCATTCATATAGGCTCGTCATAAGACCTAGTTGCATTATCCAGGCGTATCACAAGACCTGGAGACAGAAAAGTTGGCGAGGTGATGGCAATAAATCCTCTGTGTTATGGCAGCTTACTTTGGGATCAACAAATGGTGGGCGAAGGTAATAAGTCCCCAGGGGTTTTACCAGGAGTTATCCGTGCACACCGGCTTGGGGGGAGATGGCAATAAGTCCACATTGGGCCCAGCCAGGAGCATTGGCACGGGTTTTCGGTCCTCAGAAGCATCCGAGCATCATCAGCATCATCAGCACCATCAGCATCATCAACATTGTCAGCATCATCAGTATCATTAGCATTTCAACATTCTTGCATTTGCATACCACCCAATTTTCACATTTTAGGTTGTCAACGCCTTAGAATCGCTTGACATTATTTCATTTTCACATTTTAGGTTGTCAACGCCTTAGAATCGCTTGACATTATTTCATTTTTACTTCTTTAGGTTGTCAACGCCTTATAATCGCTTGACATTACTTCACTTATAGGTAGTCAGCGCCTTAGAATAGCTCGACACGACTCGTTAGTCTCCAACGGCATACAGGGTCTGTTCACGACCTGAAATTTTGGGGTATCACTCAAGCATCAACCAGACTTTTCATATTCAATACAAAGTCTAGTTGACGGGGGGCAATCTGTTATACTCAAAATTTCAATCCCCCTAGGGGAGAATCTCTTAAGGTGCAAGTGCAAAAAGGGTAGTGCAGTCAAATAGCAAGGATTCTCAGTTCGATTAGCGCATTCCGGGGCATCAGGGGTGGCTTAGTCATCTTCAGGGGTATTTTTGTGATTTCTCAAGGCACCTAAGCCCCTTACGATCTTTCTCTCTCCTCTGAAAGTGGCTCAAATCAACTCTGAATGTTTTGAAATTTTAATCCATGATAGAGGATGACATTTTAAGCATAATGGCGTGGGAATTTTGATTTTTAGAATTTCCAGTAATTTTCTAGCAATTTCTGATTGAATCTGACAAGGAATTGAATTTAAAAATATTCCAATATCCAAAAAATTCATTCCACCTTGGAAAAATAAGAAATATCATCCTTGACATGTGGCTGAAATTTCACAGCAAAACTTCTTTGGGAAGTCAATTAATAAAAATCTCGAAGAATCTCATTTTCACTAGATTTTCTTTATCTTTAAGAAAGTTTATATAAACGGATAAGTTTTTTGATCAAATCAGAATCACACAAGCTCAAGAACCCTAGGAAGTTAGAAAGCATTGTCTCTCCTCTCTCTCTCTCACACATCCTTCAATATCCGGCCACCAAAATCATACCAAAATCCCCCCGAAATCACCATCTAAACTTGTTTTCAAACTCCCAAAGCATCAATAATAATCAAAACCCAATAAAAACACCACCAAAACATGAAGAACAGCAACATCAACCAACAACCAGAAGCTTGGTTCGAAGTCCTTTCGGATCTGCCATCAACGGAGCACTCAACGAATCCCGACGTTAAGAATCACTATAAATCCGAAGGTAAAGTAGGTAGGAATTCCACTTTCCTAACTCCCTACTACTTTATCAATCTTATCTCAAAATTTGGGTACAAACCAACTCTTCTCGGCCTTTGTATTGCTAATTGTTTTAGCTACTGCCTTGTTACTTGTATTCTAAGTTTCATGCATTATTCGACTTCAAACTGAAAACTTTTAATCACTAACATCTTGTATATCTTTCAGGCTACAAGTACATAAATTTTGAGTCAAAAACACCGTCGAGAAGCATCAAAAACCCACTGTCCGTGGGTGGTCCGTGACCTCGGACGCATGGTCCGGGACCACGGACACCCACAGACGGTGGAAGAATTTCTTATTTTTCAATTTTTCAAGTTTTAGGGTTTTTAACAGTACATGTCCAAGCCCAAAGACACTCTATCCGTGGCCCCAGACTTTTCAAGTTTGCGTTTTTATTTTAGTTTTGTTTTCGTAATCATATAATTCAATTGGGGTCCGTGGTCTCAGACATCATGTCCGTGGCTACAAACATAATTAAAATTTGACCTAATTCTGCCTCTGAAACCGTAGTTCAGGTAGTTTTAATTTTCTGTCAAAAAACGTCAAAAATCCAAAAAAAAATCAGAAGCGCTCACTTAGGTTAAAATGACTCGTAATAAGCCATAATTAAACTAAGTAGAGGAAAAATGACTTCTTGGGGTAATGAAAGTAATTGAACCTTAATTAAGTCGAATATCAAGTCCCCGAACCTGAACTCACCTTTCCTAATTTGATCTAGGTTAGAATTAGGTGCCGACTAATAGTAGGTTCCAGTGAGCTAGCTTAGGTTTTAATAATTATGGTTATATGACTTAGTTATTAAACTTAGGTTATAAGTGGACCTAAAACCCGGTTAGATCCTAATCAGCATTAATCAACATAGGATAGGGTTTAAAAATCGAGGCTCACAATATGTCTGTGCACCTCTGATGAAACACTGGAACTATTTACTTGCACAACAGATTGAAGCTGAGAATGATTCACTTCAGAAGCAGTAATGTGCTCACACTTATCTCTTCTTTTCTCTTCACTCAAATTACGTCCCTAACCCGCTTACAAGGAAATTCATGTTCTACTTTGCTCTCACTCTCTTTATGAGTCTACACCGATCTACATCCTTTCTTTTTTTTTCTTTTTTTTTTGTACTCTGCCCCTGTAGAAATAAAATCATTCAAACTGCTACAATGGTACACCAGATTTCACAGGACACTGGAAACCAATTCATTTCTAGAACTTAGACAGATTACTAACTGGTGCATCTAGAGCACCAACACATACATGCCTTGAGTTCCAATCATTCTCTACTTGTGACAGCTTGCTTCTTCAGTGAAATAAATCAGTTACTACAGTAGCTCACAAACCAGATTGATGACGGTTAAACATATATGCTATACCTCCTCCTTCACGCTCCTCTGTGAGTAGTCTGCTGCAGCAATACAACACCAACACTACTGCACCTATTTCATTCTCTTCTTGCATCGACGTCTTGAGGTGATAAATCACTTAAGTTGGGCACCTTGCACGCAGGGTTGAAGAAGGGGGCTGATAACATTTCTTCCTCGAACCGGTAATATACTCGACCTATCACTACTTTTTAGTGATTATAGAAGTGGTTCATATGTCACACCACTGAAATAAAAAGATTATTACATAATCAGTAGCCTAATCATGTCCTAATGACAGCAGAAGCTTGCGGTTTCATCTGGTATACTTGTGAAGTAAACGGCTTGCGTATAAGCTCGTACTTGGTGTAAAACAAAATACGTAGCTTGGATAGATTAATAATGGGAGATTTGTAAATAATGAATTATTAAGTGTTTAATGGAACTAGTAATTGGGATTTAAAATATTGATAAAGTTAAGTTTGTTATGAAATTAATATTCTGGAATAAAATATTATGATTTTTGGAAGAGATTAAAGAAATATAATTAAGTTAGGAAATCTTAAGTAAATTAAGATTTAATAACATTATTGGGAAGTCTATTAATTAAGGGATTTGGTTGTTTAGTGCTTAAGCCTAAATCTAAGTTTGGGTTAATTAGCTGATTTAGTGGATTTTAGCAATTTTCAAGGAAGTGGTGGGTATAGTTTTGAGAGTTTTTGGTGATTAAGCATTAATCTAACGTAATAACGGAGTAAGTTGAGTAGTTGGATTACAAAGTGAATAAGTTGTTAAGATTATATTTTGAAATTAATTAAGTTATGCTTAAAAAACTCTTTATGTGATATTTGTTTCGTTTTAAAATAGCGAGTTTCAATAATAAAATTTGGCGGGTATTTGATGAGGGTGTGGTGAGGTGTTGAATTGGTAATTGGCGTCATATTGACTTTATAGTGCTAATGTGATAAGAATGGTGGTAAAGTATTACGGAGGTTAATTAGACTTACAAATAAGTGCTAAGTTAATGGTCTGAGAGGTTAAAACTTTCGGAAGATTGGGGAAGGTTAAATGAAAGAGATTGTAAAAGAGAATAATGAAAAAATATATATATATTTGTCTTGAGTTAATCCGTTTTCTCTCCTCATTGTAATATTGTAACTGATAGGAACACACATGTTGTTTCCATTTTCTTCACGGTAAATATCCAACTAGTAAGAGTATATATATATATATCATTGCAACATTCTCTTCATGATAGTTTTGAAACCTAAGCTGAAACAACCTTGTCAGCCTTCTTATTCCTCACGGTAATTACAAATATATATATATATATATATATATATATATATATTATAGTATTTATATAATATAAATATACAATTTCTCATGTAAAAAAATTACAATCGGAACAAGTCCCTGTTAATGTTAAAATTATACATACACATGTAATTATAGTAAACTGAATACATATGTATATGCACACACACATGTATATATATACGTGTGCATATATGTGGCCATGCTATGTTGAGTATATATAGTTGGTAAACAAAAATTAAGAGGGCTGTTGTAAAAAGGAGAAATGTTATATACTAGCATAAATAAAGAATTAACCCACTTAATCGATTGGATTCTAGGATTGTGATAGCCAGGATGTCAGCTGGGACTAGGCGAGTGTCATCTTCGGTATACGGTATGATTTCTTGTAGTCTGTTTGCTACCGGATTATACCGGCTTGTGTGCTAATTGCTCTGTGAATAATGACCAAGGTAAATGCATGTAATATGGTGACGTGTGTTCATGTTATTATTGTGATTAATTTTCCTGTCACTGACCATACATTGGAAACAAATAAATCACACATACGATACGTGCGATAACAAGTGGATTACGAATGACGAACTTACGTATTGAGAACTTCCACTCAAGTTCTCGCTAACTTCCCTTATAACACAAGTCAATATCCGCACGTAATGTTTGACTAATCACCCTAGAATTAGGATGAATGTCGATATGGGACTACTAACATGTTCAAGATACGGGAAGCGAGGAGCCCAGATGTTTCCGGCCATGCATGCAAAATTCCTGAGGCCGTTCCTGTATCAGGTCGACTTCCACACATATACTTCGCGATGGAGACCAGGAGAAGACTACATTCTTCTGCGGGGCTAACTACCCATACGTAATGAGGCCAGGTGGAGACTACTATCCCCTGCGGGGCTAACTACCCAATATTATTGAGGCCAGAAGGAAATTACATTCTTTTGTAGGGCTAACTACCCATTTACAACTGTGAGAGTCACAATCTTACCTGAAGAGTTATTCATACCTGCCCTAATAAGCGTCTTCGAGACAGTGAATTATTAGGGTTTACATACCCATCTAACTCAATTGATAACACATGCATTGTATCACCACATTGATTTAGGAGTTGGCAATCCCACTGTGTGGATTGTCCTCAATAAGTAAATAAGGCCTATACGAGACTTCAATATTCTCAGGGCCAATATTAAAATGAAACACTGACCGACTTATTATTGTCTCGTTTCTGTTCAGTGTATTATTATCACTTTGGTGGATTGGTTGAGTTGTATGCTTTCATGTTGTGTGTTTACAGCTTTAATTATAATTAAGTAAAATGAATTGCATGTCAACGACCAATTAGTAGGTGTGGCCTGGTAGCTTGTGGCATACACGTTTTCATACCAGCGTAGTTTGCTGAGCCCTTTTGGGCACCTCCATTTCAGGTACCGGATGCTGAGGAGACCCGACCGAGAGTAGGCGGGGTAGATTTTGGGTACAGGGTGAATGTTTGCTTTTGATTATACCTTAGATAAGTTGTACCCGTTTTTGGAGATGATACAACTGTTTAAACTTGTATATGTTCCAGCACCTTCGAAACTCGGTATGTAATCCTTATAATTATAGAACTTAATCGGCAGAGTATTCAGTTAGTCAGACCATTACATGGAGTTGGTAAGGTCTAGTTAGTCACGTGGGTGACTAACGGCAGTAACACCCGGTGTGAGCCTCGATTTTTTAAACCCTATCCTAGGTTGATTAGATTGATTAGGATCTAATCGGGTTTTAGGTCCACTTATAACCTAAGATTAATAACTATGTCATATAACATTAATTATTAAAACTTAAGCTAGCTCACTGGAACATTTTATGAGTCGCCACCTAATTTTAACCTAGATCAAATTAGGAAAGGAGAGTTCGGGTACGGGGGATTGGTATACGACTTATTTAGGGTTCAATTACTTTCATTACCCATAGAAGTCGTTTTTCTTCTACTTAGTTTAATTACTGCTTATTACGTGTCATTTTAACCTAAGTACGCGGGCTTCTGTTTTTTTTATTTCTTACATTTTTTGACAGAAAATTAAAGTGAAAAGTGAAATTACCTAAACTAGGGTTTCGGAGTCAGAATTAGGTCAAATTTTATTTCTGTTCGTAGCCTTGGACCTAATGTCTGTAACCACGGACCCTAGTTAACCAATGTGAAAATAAAAGTCGAATAAAACAGAAAAAAATTTTGAAAAGTCAGGGGCCACGGACAGGCTGTCCGTGGGCCAGGACATGTAATGTTAAAACCCTAGTTTTTGAAAATTTTAAAATACCGCCACCGTCCGGGGGCGTCCGAGCTTACGGACAAGGAGTCCGGGACCGTGGACATAGAGTCCGTGGGTGCGGACCGCCCTTGGACGACAGCATTTGGGCGGTTTCCGACGCTCTTTTGAGCACAAATTTTATGGGTGTGTAGCCTGAAAGAAGTACAAGATGTTAGTGATTGAAAGTTTTCAATTTGACTACGAATTAAGGGCGAAACATATTGAACAAGTTAGTAGACAGAAACACAAACAAGTCTTAATTCAGAAGCAAAGAAAAGTCAATTCGAACAGGAATTTGAACCAGAAGTGTATTGAGATCAGTGGAGTTAAAGAATTTGAATTTTAACCTGTTTTGGCTTCGAGATTTGGTTGTTCCTTCACATCGGGAAACTTCAAACGCTTCGTTGATAGCCAATCCGGTTCAACTTCGACCCGAGCTTTTGACCCCTTCTTGCTTGTATGTTTAAGGACTGTTTGCTTCTGTACTTTTGGAGTTTTGGTGCTTGGAGGTTCAATGGGAGAAGAAAGGATGAGTTTTTTGTGATTTCGAGGTGATTTCGGCAGTGTTTCAGTACTGATTTGAGGCTTGGAAGTGTAAAAACGTGGGGAGAAGGCTTGTGTGTTATACCCAAAATTTTGACCCCCTGGTTAGGGTCTACGAGGTTCTGGTGTTGTGAGAGGCATTCAATCAAGTAGTGAGAGATCCCGGCTCGATCGGCGCATTCTAGGGCATGGGGAGCAGCTCTGCCATTATTAGGGGTGTTTTTGTAATTTTTTAGGCTCCTAAGACCTCCTATAAGCTTTCTCTCTCCTCCAAAGGATGCCAAAATCAGCTCAAATTGTTTTGATATTTTAACCCATGATAGAGGATGACATTTTAAGCATAATGGCGTTGGAATTTTGATTTTTTTAATTTCCAATAATTTTCTAGCAATTTCTGACTGAATCTGACGAGAAATTCAATTTAAAAATATTCCAACATTTAAAAAATCCGATTCCACTTCAGAAAATTCATAATTTCCATCCTTGACACGTGGTTAAAATTTCACAGCAAAATTTCTTTGGGAAGTCATTTAATTAAAATATCAAAAAATCTTACTTTTACTAGATTTTCTTTATCTTTAAGAAAGTCTATATAAGGGGATAGGTTTTTTGATAAAGGCAGAATCTCATATGCTCAAGAACCCTAGGAAGACAGAAGCCACAGCCTCCTCTCTCTCTCTCACGTTTTCCAACACCCGGCCACCCGGATCATACCGAAAATCTCCCAAAATCACCATCTAAACACGTTTTCCAATCCCCAAAGCACCAATAATCATCAAAACCCCACAAAAACATCACCAAAACGTGAAGAAAAGCAAGAACAACCAACCACCAGAAGCTCGGTTTGAAAACCTTTCGGGTCTGTCACAAATGGAGCACTCTACGAATCCCGGTGTGAAGAATCGCTGTGAACCCGAAGGTAAAACAGGTAGGAATTCCACTTTCCTAACTCTCCACGACATTATCAGTCTTGCCTCAAAATTTGGGCTTAAACTAACTCTTTTTCGCTTCTGTATCGCTAATTGTTTTAGCTACTGCCTTGTTACTTGTTTGCTAAGTTTCGTATTAATTTTGATGTCAAATTGAGTTCTTTCAGTTACTAACGTGTTTAAAATCTTTCAGGCTACACACCCATAAAACTTGAGCTCAAAACACCCTCGGGAACCATCAAAAACCCACTGTCCGTGGGTTGTCCGTGACCTCGGACTCATTGTCCGGGACCACGGACGGGTTGTCCGTGACCACAGACACCCACGGACGGTGGCGGAATTTTGTATTTTTCAATTTTTCAAATTTTAGGGTTTCTGTCAGTACATGTCCGGGCCCACGGACACCCTATCCGTGGCCCCGGACTTTTCAAGTTTGCGTTTTTATTTTAGTTCTGTTTTCTAAATCACTTAATTCAACTGGGGTCCGTGGTCTCAGACATTAGGTCCGTGGCCACGGACGTAATTAAAATTTGACCTAATTCTGCCTCCGAAACCCTAGTTTAGGTAACTTTCAATTTCACTTTAATTCTTCAAAAAACGTCAAAAAAAAAAAAAAAACAGAAGCGCGCACCAAGGTTAAAAAACAACTTTGTAGAAAGCCGTAAATAAACCAAGTAGAGGAAAAACGACCTAGTAGGGTAATAAAAGTAATTTGAACCCTAATTAAGTCGAATATCAAGCCCCCGAACCCGAACTCTCCTTTCCTAATTAGATCTAGGTTAAAATTAGGTGGCGACTCATAATAGGTTCTAGTGAGCTAGCTTAGGTTTAATAATTAATGTTATATGACATAGTTATTTATCTTAGGTTATAAGTGGACCTAAAACCCGGTTAGATCCTAATCAGCTTTAATCAACGTAGGATAGGGTTCAAAATCGAGGCTCACATCGTGGCTGTGTTTTCTGACTCTGGGAGTGTTCTCCTCTGCCCTATGTCATTTTTGGATGGTCCTTTTATAGAAAGAGCAAGGCCATGTTGATAGAACAAGATTTTTATCTAAAACCCTGCTTTTGTGCTCTAAGGGAATCTAATTTTTTAAAATATGTTACAGGTCAATAAAAATTTGGAAATTTTAACCAAAGATAAAAGACGATTTTTAGGAATGTTGAGAGTTGGAATCAGGTTATTTCGATGAATAACCGATTAGATAAAAATCTCACAATCTGGAATCTCCCATAATTCATAACTTATTATTGGAAAGTTGAAATAACAAAATTCCAACGACATTAGTCTCTAAATATCATCTTCTATCTTGTATTAAACTTTCATGGCATTTTGATTTGATTTCATTATTTTCCAAAGGAGAGAGAAAATTGCAAAAATGATTAAATTTCTCTTTTAAATTTTGTGCTAAGGTTCCAAATAAGATAATTTCAGGTTTATGACCGTATGTAGTCATGTAACCATGTGACAATTTTATTTTAATTTTTGAAACCTTTTTTATTTCTATTTTGAGGCTATTTCATGTGTTAATTATTAAAGAAATTAGCTTATAATATGAATTAAAAGCTAAATTTCCAGAATAAATATTATCAGAAAATCATGAAACACCTTTCATAATGACTATGATATTTGGAAGTGTTTGGAGATAATGAACAAGTCATATGAAAATAGAAAATCTCGATAATGTCCTTGGAAAATCCTGAATTGGTGCTTTTTTACCCATTTTGCCCTTTGTAACACATATGCCTTAGAGACTATTCTGAGGGGGTTAAAATTTTTGGTATAACAGATTGCCCCCCCCCCCCCCCGTCAACTAGGCTTTGTAATGAAGATGAAAAGTCTAGTTGATGCTTGAGTGATTCCCCAAAATTTTGGATCCTAAAAGACCTCGTATGCTGTTTGAAATCTAGTGGGTTGTGTCGAGCTATTCGAAGGCGCTGACTACCTAAAGGAGAAGGAGATGTTGTTGAACTATTTGAAGGCGCTAACTACCTGAAATGACGATATGCCATCGAGCTATTCTAAGGTGCTGACTACCTAAAGTGATGAAAATGATGTCAAGCTATTCTAAGGCGTTGACTCCCTAAAAGTGAAAAAAAATGAAAAAATGTCAAGCGATTCTAAGGCGTTGACTACCTATAAGCAAAAATGAAGTAATGTGTAGATGCAGAAATGCTGATATGCTAGCGATGCTAATGATGCTGATGTTGCTAATGATGTTGATGATGCCGATGATGTTGATGATGACAATGGTTGACGATGCCGATGATGTTGATGATGCTCAGATGCTTCTAGGGACCGAAACCCATGCCAATGCTCCTGGCTGGACCCAATGTGGACTTATTGCCATCACCCCCCAAGCCGGTGTGCAGGGATAACTCCTGGTAAAAACCCTGGGGACTTATTGCCATCGCCCACCATTCGTTGATCTCAAAATAAGTTGACATCGCACGGGAGGATTTATTGCCATCACCTCTCCAACTTTTCAATCGCCAGGTCTTGTGACGCGCCTGGATAATGCAACTAGGTCTTATGACGAGTCTATATGAATGAGATGAATGCAATGTGTTTGATGAGAGTGGGTAAGCTAAAGGGTGATGTTAGGTCTTACTACGAGCCTAAAGGAATGCAACTAGGTCTTATGACGAGCCTAAAGGATGGTTCTAGGTCTTATGACGAGCCTAAATATGGTTCTAGAACTTATGACGAGCCTAAAGATGCGATCTAGGTCTTATGATGAGCCTAAAGGTTGGTTCTAGGTCTTATGACCAGCCAAAAGGTATGCAACTAGGTCTTATGACAAGCCTAAAGGTTGGATCTAGGTCTTATGACGAGCCTAAAGGTTGGATCTAGGTCTTATGACGAGCCTAAAGGTTGGTTCTAGGTCTTATGATGAAATACCCCAAACTTAGATATGGTGTTTAAATGATAAACTAAGATATAAGGTGGCTAAATAATGCCTTAGAAACATTAAGAAACATTTCTAATCAAAGAAATGTAAGAAAACCAAAAGAGTTTAAGCAAAACGTGCTCTAAGCTTGGAGAGACTTGGGAGAGTACCCAAATATTGTTCTAAGACCTTAGCAATATCCTAATGGTCATTTTAAATCAATTACCAAAGAAAACCAAGCTTGAAAACAAGTTAAAACACAAAATGTGCTTTAAGGAGTCTTAAAGCACATTTTTGAAAAATTGTCTTGTAAATGAGTTTTGAATGGCTAAATGTCCATCATTACTCTTTAATTAACATGTGTACTATATAGTATCACATTTGGAAGTCTACATCAATGGGAAATCAAAAATTTCACAACAATGTGCCTTGTTTTGTGAATAGTAACTTAATTAAGCTAGCTTATAACATAAGTCAATATAAGTGAGATATTTGGTCAACAAAGACTTAAGTACCCTTAGTATTAAATGGGGGCCAGTTTCTTATAAGGTGAGTCACCACCTTTATGAGTCATTAAGCAACTAAGAAAGCAAATAAAGAGTTATAAAGCAAAAGTACTATTCACACTTTAACATAAATATCTCATTTACTCTCACCTCTCTCCTCACCTCTTCATTCTCTCTTGTTTCCCACGATTTTCTCAAGCTCTCTCCCTTTTCCATTAACGTGAAGAGCAACTCCATGCAAGCTCCATCTAGCTTTGCACACATCTTGCTCATTTTAGCTCCAAAACCAAAACTAAGTACATATATCTCTTAGTTAGCTCAAGCTCTTCCTTTCTATCTTTTCAAAACTTGAAGAGCTTCATTTTGGTGCCAAGTCAAACCACCATTAGAGGAGGAAATTCAAGTTTGGAGACTCCATTGGCTTCTCCATTCTCTTAAGGTAAAGAAAGTGTAAGAAAATCTAGGTTTCCATCATTTCTTTCCTTGTCCGAAAATTTGCACTCATGGGACTCCGTGTTTATGCCTTGTTCTAGCTTGTTTCCTACTCTTCAAAGGATTGAGGAGGTCCTTCTTGCTTCATATCCAAGCCTGTCTTGAGAAACCAAGGTAAAAACAATCACCTTAATACCTTAAAGCACATATTTAACCTAGGGTTTGTTCCTTAGGGTTAATGAATTATTTAGTACTCATTGGAGTCTTTGGATATTGGTTAGAACATTGGCAAGGAGATATATATATTGGTGACCGAGATTGAGGAAGGAAAAACCTAAGGAAGAAAGCTTTTAAAGGTTGTAAAAGAACAAGGTAAATTACTTACCTTAAGGTGTTTTATTGTTTAAGGGAATGGGATTTAGATATGTGATGAGTTTAGTAGAGAGTTTACCTTAGAAAAGGGTTATATATAACCTAGGAGAAACAATGACTATACTTGTGAACTTGTGACTAAGGAGCAAATGAGAAAAAGAGATAGTTTAAGAACATCAAGGTAAATTACAAGAAGCATTTTATTTCAATGGGAGCCTTGTTGTGTGTATTCGCAGGTTGAAGGCAAATATATGTGGAAATTCAGTGGTTAAGATTATTGTCATTTAAGGGCCTAAGTGCCAAGAATTTTAAGTTTAAGCACTATATGATGATGAGGTGTAGTTTTGGTGTAAATTGTGTGTTAAGGTGTTGTGATGAGAATTTGAGTGGTATTGGTTGTTTGATGGAGAAAAACCAAGTGTTAGGATGTATTATATACTAGAGAACCCATGGCAAAATTTAAAGGAGAACTTAAGTGTTTGAGATGTCCTAAGGGAATTTAATGACTAAGGAAGTACTAGGAAGTTTTAGAGGTGGTCTTGATGAAAAAGGGGTGAGATAAAGTGCTTTAATGGGTTACAATGACTTAGGTATTACTATGAAGGATTCAGGAATCAAGAGAATGTAATTGAGTATTTAGGACTTAGGCAAATGTTGGTAAACAACTAGGAAGGAAATAATGTATTGATGGATGGAAATTTAAGCTTGTGAAGGAACTTTAAGTAAATGCATAAAAGAGTTTTAGATGGTGAAAGATGCTAGGGAGATGATGTTATAGTGGTGAGGAAAACATTTGGCATAGTGGTTACATTAGGTATGAACCACCACCTAGAAACCTAGTGGAAAACATTACAAGTGTTAGCATTATTACAAGGAAAATGCATAATGACTAAGGTGGATCTTGGTGAACGATTTAATGTGTTTAGAGGAGGGATTAAGGTGTATTTGAGGTGCCCAAATGAGGTTATAACATATTAGGATATATGAGGAGAAGTTTGGAGTTAAAAGAGAAATTAAACAAGGTTCTAGAGCCGACCGACCTTGGGACCGGACCTGCAAGGTCGGTCGAGCTCAAATTATACTACCGGAGAAAGTTTCTGGAATCGACCGAACATAGGACCGGACTTACAAGTTCGGTCGGGGTTGTATTTTGGGAAGGAATTAAGTCTCTGGAATGGACCGACCTTGGGACCGGACTTGCAAGGTCGGTCATGCCAAGAATTTTGTACGGTAATAAGTCTCTGGAATCGACCGAACATAGGACCGGACTTGACAAGTTCGGTCGAGCTCAAATTTCCCTCGGGGAAACTCTCGGGAATGGACCGACCTTGGGACCGGACTTGCAAGGTAGGTCGGGGTAGAATTTTCAAACGGTAATGTGTTCTGGAATGGACCGACCTTAGGTAAGGTCGGTCGGAAGTTAGGTCGAGGCTAAATATAAAAAAAAGAAATTTTTAATTCTAAGAATGGTAATAGGTAATAAGGTATACCTTTGGAAGGGTGGTAATGATTAGGACCCTAAGAACTTAAGGGATTAAGTTAAGTTAAGTATAAATTTTAATGTTTAAAGTTAAGTTTGCAAGTTAAGTGGCAAAGATCTAAGAAGGTATTCAAAGGGGATCTTTAGGAATTAAGTGAGGTAAGTAAGGTGGAAACAACTAATGGTCTAAAAATGAACCAATGTTTTAGGTTTGTGAATTGGGACCCCGAAGAATGTTAATCAAACAACGATCGACGGTGAACGGTACAATCCTTCTTGTGACCTGCTTGCTAACGAGGTGTCCCTCGGCTTGTGTGCTATCTGTTTAATTGCTATGACTAAAACAAGATAAAGCATGCAACCGGTTATATTGTTCTTGTTGTGTATGTGTTATATTTACTCTAACCCGCGAGACTTGAGATTGTTACTAACCAAGTTTAGTACTTACGGAGTTAAGAATAAGAGTTAAGTTTGGTGGTTGTTGGTTAATGCCCGTTAAGGCTTAGCTAGCACATGGTGTATAAGATTTCTACTAACTGAAGCTTGAGTGAGGAAACCCGGGACCGATCTCCGGTCATGCATGCTAAGGAAAAGGGGGACCGTATCTGAATCAGATCCGCCCTCCGCTTAAGGACTTGTCTTCGGACTTGTAGCCTAGGGCCGGTTGCCGGCTCAGCTACGCTGGACTCCCATCCAGAGTAGGTGGCATTAAGATGGTGCGGTGGGATCACCTAAATCCCAGGTTCGAATTAAGCTACAACCATTCCCTTCCAGGAACGGTTTGTATACTGAGATTAAGTTAAGATTGAGATTAAGGTAAGGTAAGGAACTGAGATTAAGGAAATGAGGACTAAGGAGGGGGTTACTAACCCACTTGATAAGGGAACGCTTGAGTCGTTCATTGTTTATGAACTATATATGTTCATCTGTGGTTATTGTTATTGCACTTCATATTATGCTTGTGTATGTAATCAATTTCCATGCTATCGACAATTAGTCGTCGTAGTCCCGTTAGCTTGGGGGCCATGAGACGGTGTACCAGCATTCGTGCTGACCCCCTTTGGGGGCTATTTTTACACTTGCAGGTAAGAGACCCATGAGGACGCACTACGAGAGTAGGAGCGGTTAGACTTAGGATGGGATATTTATTTTGAGTTCGGGTTGCGCCTGTGCACCCGTCTGTTTATATTTAAACTCATGTAAGGTTGTGATTATGTCTTAACTATTCGTACTCGGTTGGTTGTCGGTATTATGAATGGTGATGTTTTGGGTTAGTTATGCATTTTGGATAAGAGTTGTAATTGTTAAGACCGGTATATTCTACGATCATACCGTGGCAAGGTCCAGGTGTTTATTATTTCCGCTGCGACGTATTCGTTTAAGTGTTCAGTTTTGCGATAACTACGATTGGCTTTGGATGGGGTGTTACAAAAAGTGGTATCAGAGCGTAGTTACGCTCTGATCAAGAAATACCGGACATAAGTAACCACCGAGTTAGGATATAAGTTAAGGAATAAGTGATGGGTTAAGGGTGTGAGAAGTTAGAGTGAGTAGAGTCAGATGACCACTAATAAGTGTGGATCGTCTTTACCGTCTATGGACGTTATAACTTCGTTAACCGAAACAGTGGTGAATACGAATCTAATGTGAGTTATGCCTGTTCAGATGGCAGGATGTCCTAGGGGAAGCCGAGGTCGTGGCCAGGGTGATGATGCTTCAGGAATACCTGGAGGGCAGACGATCGCAGAGATCGTAGCTGCCGCATTAGGGCATATGGGCTACCAGCCTGGTGTGGGTGCACCACCTCCACCGCCACAACCCAGGGAACCAAATTGGGTGAAGAGTCTTGCAGATCTTCGACCCGCGCACTTTAAGGGGGAGACTGATCCCGCCAAGCTTGAGGCGTACATCTCCGAGCTGGAGACAGCCTTCGAGACCCTTGATGTCCCTGTTGGGATCAAGGTGCGTCTGGCTGCTTTCTACCTGAAGGGGGCAGCAGGCGATTGGTGGAAGCTGGTGAGGGCCGAGCATGTGGCCAATCCAGAGTTCGGCTGGGAGCAGTACACCGCCTTGCTACAAGCAAAGTACTACCCCGCCCATGTTCAGACGAAGAAGCACTTACAGTTGGATGCGCTTAAGCAGATGGACTAGATGACAGTGGACGAGTATTACTCGGAGTTCACTGCCTTGCTCCGTCTTCTGCCAGGTCTTGGATATTCTGACCAGATCCTGGTGGACCGCTTCTATGGCGGGCTTAGCCATCGACTCCGCTACGGCATGGGGCCGACGAGTAACACTACCTTGCAGGTAATAAGAATGATTGAGATTTGAGTAAGTAATGAGTAAGATTTAGATTATGAGAAATAAGAGTGACTAATACCGTGGAAAAGCAGGAGTGCTATCATGCTGCTGCTAAGGTTGAGATAACCGTCCAGCTGAGGGACGAGGAGAATGCCAAGAGGAAGAATGCTGGTAAGAGCTCAGAGAGTCAAGGGCAAGGAGGGTACAAGAAACAAAAGTACCAGCCTCAGGCCCAGAAAAATCAGAACCCAAAGGGGAAGGAGGAAAAAGAAAAGGCTCCAGAAGAGCCATTGAAGTTGACATATGCTTATGCAGCTACACCCCTGGGCTCTAGGGCGCCAAAGGGTAAGGAATTGATATTGAATGAGTTAAGAAACAAATTAGTAACCGTTTGAGATATGAGAATTGACATTATGAATCATTAGGATCTGAGAATGAGAAGGGAACCGGTGGTGGCTACCAGCGACGCTTCATCTGTAGGTGGTGTCACAAGGACCACCCCGGGCTCGACTGTAAAGGGAAAAAGGTGGAGTGCAATTTTTGTGGAGTGTATGGACACCGGGCATATGAGTGCTACCGCAACCTTGCTAGCAGAGCCTATAGGCCCGAAACCAGGGGCAAGGGCAAGACCGATCAGGGAGCTGGATCTGACGGTCAGAGGAAGGTGCAGCAGGCGGCAGACAAAAACCCAAGGGTGACCCAGAAGTCGGGACCCACACTACACATGGTGGACCGGGACGATGAGCCTGAACCCTCATTGAGGCCAGGTACCGCTATAACCATTTAGTAATAAAAATTACCTGCTTACCGCATTATCATGCATGTTAGGTGAATAAATGAGTTAAGTAAGAATAAGATGAGATTAGAACTTAAGTAAGATATAACCTACTACCACTTTAGGAAGATTCGACATCTGCTACCCAATACCATCTACACCTAACCCGGAGCGCACCGACATCGAAACCAGATTCCAACCGAACATCCGACAATGTCAGGTTATCCGCCCAGGTATGATCTTATTAAGGGGATACCTGACACCCGAAGCACAAATAGCCATCATCAAAAGATGCAATCAACTAGGAATGGGACCGGGAGGTTTTTACACACCGGAGTACCCAGGGGGAGCAAGGATGAAATTAAAGATGATGAGCTTGGGCAAGGATTGGAATCCGTATGCCAAGAATTACCAAACCTCGAGGATGCAAGATGGAGTCTCACCATCAGAAATACCCGAAGAGTTCCATCCAGTTATTACACAAGTCGTGGAAATCGCTCAGCAGTTGGAAGCTGAACCGATTCCAGACATTCAGGCAGACATTTGCATTGTGAACTTCTACAAGAAGGATGGGAGACTGGGACTACACCAGGATAAGGACGAGACAACGGAGTCTCTCGAAAGAGGGATACCCGTAGTGTCTTGGTCCATTGGGGATGATGCAGAGTTTTTATACGGCGAGCAGAAGCGTGCGGACCGTGCAAATAAGTTGGTACTTAAGTCAGGTGATGTGTTAATTATGGGAGGAGAATCAAGGATGTTATACCATGGGATTAAGAGAATCAAGCTGAATACAGCACCGTCAGCAGTAATCAATGCGACGCATATGAGACCAGGAAGATTAAACCTAACTTTTAGACAATATTAGCCATGTAATGCTAGAATGAGATGAGGAATGAGATGTAAGATTGAAGCACATGTTGTAAACAGGATGGTCATGAATAAAATAACAGTGCTGTTCATATAAATTGTTACGACTCTTGTTATACCATCAATACTCATGAAGCTTGTGAACACAATTAGGTTATGGACTCGGTACGGAAGGTGCACTAAGCATACTTACAGAGGCACAGGCCGACGCCAGCGGTACTATCCTCACCGGCACCTTTCCGATTAATGGGATTGAGGCATCAGTTCTCTTCGACTCAGGGGCCTCGCATACCTTTGTCTCGGCATCATTTACGAGCAGGTTGGGGCTAGACGCTGATGAGCTGATAAGTGTGAAATATATCTATTTTCAGGGCTATAATTCTTTCCATTTTTATAACTAGTCATGTCATATTTCTCACTTATCATATGTTTTTCTTGATATTTATGTTTTGATGTGAATTGATACATTTTATGTGTCAAATGCAGGTAAAAGTCATACGATTACGTTCTTTACTTCTTTAGCTTCGCAACATATATATATATAGTTCATGATTATTCATGATCACATAATCATTATGGCTGCAGATCAAATTAAAGGGCTGCAGAGGAAGATTATTCATGTACCTATCATCACGTGGGGAATACACCACTCTCGGCAATTGGAGGCTGCTACACATGCACATCATTACCATGCATTCACAATATTTTTCACGTCATCACACTCATCTATCGCATATCATTAATTTGCGATTAATGATTCATGCTGTTAGTTAGTCAACATTGACAGCACACCACAAGGCGGTTAAAGATAGATTTATTTTGATAAGAAACGTTGCAGCTATTTAAGCAGATTAGGGTTACGAAGGGGGGGAGGCATTCACGCTCTGTACGCCGCCACACCAGAGAGAGGCTTTGGCCTCTCAATCTCTCCTTGCACACCCACAACTCCACCATTGTTACCACATCACTCTCTGACAGAGGATTAATGTAGAGACACTTGAAGATAGAAGACAGAGCAGAAAATCTTTTTAATTGGGTTTCTTCTTTCCTTTTTGTCTAATATGTCAAAGTGTTCTTCCTTTGTTATTTTTGTTATTTTTAGAGTTATGTTTGAGTAGTTAGATTAGTTCCCCGGATTGGGGTAGCAAACCAGATCTTTATATTTATTTGTAATCTTATCTGATTATAATTGCAATAGTTTAATTCTTGTTCTTTATGCGCTTTAATTTTCTAGCTAATTATTAAAGCTATACTTGTAGTTTTCTAATCAACACGCGAGAGCTGAGATAGATAACAAGACATAGGAATTAAACCTGATTAACGACTAGAAGCGTGATCCCGCCTATAGGTTAATCGGTCTCAAATAGAAACTGTTCTTTATGCGATTAGTTGTGTCCGGATTAGAGCATTAGTCTGCTGCTAGTTCTAGCAACTGGTTAGGATTCGTTAGACTTAGCCGTTGACGAATTAATTTTAGTCTCTGAGTTTATAATAGAATTAGGGAAGAGTTTATTAATAGATTATAAAGTGAAGGTCTGCAGAACAATCCGGGGTGCTTCCTTTTATTTAGAGTTTTAATCTTTATTTATTTACTTATGATTTTGCTTGTATTATTATTTTACATTTGTTTATTGAGTCAGTCTTTTCATTAAATTAAGTAAAACCTGAAAAAGTGAAGTTTCCTGTTTTCTTAGTTTAGTTTCTCAGTTAGTAAATAAATTGTCAGTTAATTGAACGAGGTCCCTGAGATCGACAACCCCACTCAATTCACTATTCCGCAAAACGATAGGTACACTGCCTAGGTAGAGATAGTCACATATTTCTGCTAACAAGTTTTTGGCGCCGTTGCCGGGGACCTCTGGCACGGTTAATTGTCATTTTTGTTTATCTGATTGAGATTTTATTTTATCTTCTTTTATTTTTGTATTTTGTTTCGTTGGTTTCTCGAATTCAAATTCATCAAGTACGATTTCATTTTTTTTTATCTAATTCAGTTGCGTGCGTGTTAGGTTGTTAATTCTTTTCTTTTTACTTGTTTTTTACGTGTTTCATTTCGGTTTGTTTTTTTTTCTTGCTTTACTTCTTGGAATTGAATTTAGATTAGTTTAGAATTACACGTCTAGATTTTGTTTCGTGTTTCTTTTTCTTTTCGTCTTCGATTTTCTTTAACTTTTTTTTTTAAACTCGATTTTGGTTAAGTAGTAGTCTTTCTTTTCTTTTCAGTAGTACGTACTTGTGACGATTTGATTTATTCTTTTTTTCTTTTCGTTTTTTTTTTTTCTTTTCTTTTTGTTATTTTTTTCTATTTGTTATTTTGTTTAGTTAATTTTGTTTCGGTGTTTTTTTCTATTTTTAGTTCTATTTTACTTTTTATTTTTGTTTTTATTTTTGTAGGCAAAGATGGATGATAACATGGATGAGTTGAGGAGAGTGCTGACACAGTTGGAGACGACGGTTACGATAATGAACATAGAGCAGAATTTGAACAGGTATAATCAGCCGGGTACTCCAAGTTACAACCAGTTCAGGCGACAAGATTATTACCAGCCACAACAATTGTCTTATCGACAGCCTTATTGGTGGGAAGATGAGCAGACTAGAATGCAGATGGAGGAACAACAATTCTACGCTTATCAGGAGCCTCCTAAGGAGGATACGAGCAGGATAGAGAGCATGCTGGAGGAGCTCCTAGAGCAAAGAAAAGCCACTAATGCTAAATTTGTTGAAATTGAATATAAGTTTGATGCCAAATTTGCTGAGCAAGAAGCTATAAACCAGAGTTGGGAAAGGAGACTTAATCAAATGTCGCATCAGCTAGCACAGGAGCAGACAAATTTCCTCCAAAATCAAAGTCATTCGAACCCACTGGACCAATCTCAAGCAAAGACTTTGATGGGTGAAGACCATTCCAAGCCTATAATTTTTGAAGCTGAAGAGGAGTCTGATGAAGAGGTTGGACGACATGCTGAAGAGTTTTATTGCCCTCCTTCCCCAACCTCGACTCAACCCAACTATCCAGAAATTGAGAATGTTTTGCCTGTGCCTATCTGTGACAGAGTAGAGATACCAGAGGTAGTTTATTTCAAAGAGGTTGAAGAAATTGAAGCTTCCTCTACAATAGTCTGCCAACAAGAATCTTCCACGGAGCCTTTAACACTTGAGGAAGATGTCTGCATCCTCAAATTTCAGAAGGAAGAGCCACCTCCAACTGGTCATCAATTTCACACTCATCCCCAAGAGCCTCACCAACAGAAGGAGGATGCCTACATCCTCCAATTTGAGGAAGAAGAGCCATTCACACCTGGTCTTCTGACCGAGCAGCGTTACCGGCAGTATCTCCTCAAACATCAGGTTTTATGGAGTATTCATTTTCCTATTTTATTTGCGAACGTAACGTTTTGTTTTGATCCAGGTGGTTTGTTTTTAATTACTGCCTACTTCGTTTTCCTGGCAAAGTTGTTGTCTACTTTTATTTTTGATCCAGGGTAACGAAGCAGGAGTCTAGCCAAAGACTATAAAGATGGGCAGCTTACTGGGAGGCAACCCAGTGGTTAAATTTATGTTTTGTTTTTATTTTTGTTTTCTTGTTTATTTTTGTTTTTCTTTTATTTAGAAGTGACAATGGTGTATGTGCTTTTAATGCAACGCTTTTCAGCGTTTTTGTGGTAGTTGTGAGTGTGTGCAGGTGAAATTTTTGTTATGGTGTTTAATGTATCCCCAAGGCTGGACACTTACTTGGACGCAAGTGTGAGGAAACCTACTACCCCAATGTTCGAGCTTAAGTGTGAGGAAGGGAACCTTCCTCAATCTACAATATCAGGGGAGTTTTAGTTTCTTTATTTTAAATGTTTGTGTTCAGCCTATAATGCTTAATGCTTATTTTTATGAGTCCATTATTGTCCTGAATGAAATTCTTCATGAGTTTGGCATATTTGAAAGGTCTTTTCTTGATTATTATTTTTGAACAATGAGGACATTGCTCCTCTTAAGTGTGAGGAAGTAGAGATCTTTCCCTGAAAATATGTCAGTTGCGCTTAAACGCCACACTTGTTTTTTTATTGTCTTCTTGCTTTGAGAGGATCACTTCTCTGAGTGCTTATAAATATTGAATTCTTGGGTGAAAATTTTTGCACAGATTTTGAAATCAAGCGAGGTGACCACCTCAAGAATCTTTCTGCTTTAGGTTGTTTGTATATATAATTTTATTAAAATTAATCTGTTTTCACTGAAATTTGATGGATTAGTTGATTGTGGAAACTGAATTAGTTTAGCTTGGGATTTTGGAAATGATGTGAAAGTTTGGAATGAAAGGATAAGGCAAGGTACTCCGCTGATCAAAAGTTTTCCTAACAAAAGCAGGCCTCGTCTATCCGGTTATTAAGTCCTAGGGGTGCCTTAACACCTATCTACCTAAGGTCTAGGGATCTGGGATAGTTGGCCCAACACCGTTACATGGATGGAGAGAAAAGTCTGGGTTACGGAACAACTCTGCAATTCACAATAATTCGTTTGTTTTGTATATATTTCTTGAAGAAGAATGTTTTTGCATGCGAAAGAAAAGTTAATTGCAGTTTAATTTTTGTTTTTGATCATGAGTATGTGGTGTTGAAAGGTATCACGGAATAAGGTGTTACTTCACACCCCTTGTCATCCAAAGGCTAGAGGAAAGAAATGGTGGAAGATCCCAAGTTAATATATTTTCAGATTTTATAGTCTAACTTATCCATGCTTTAAAAATCATTCTTTTTCACTGATTGCGAAAACCTACAATCAGGAGCAGAACTATTCTTTTGATTGTCACTATGCTTGCTTTTGGTTTTGCATCTATTTGATCCTGAGGTTCGATACTACGGCCTGAGAGATAGTTTTATTCTTTATTTTCTTGAGGACAAGCAAAAACTAAGTGTGAGGAAGTTTGATAAGTGTGAAATATATCTATTTTCAGGGCTATAATTCTTTCCATTTTTATAACTAGTCATGTCATATTTCTCACTTATCATATGTTTTTCTTGATATTTATGTTTTGATGTGAATTGATACATTTTATGTGTCAAATGCAGGTAAAAGTCATACGATTACGTTCTTTACTTCTTTAGCTTCGCAACATATATATATATATATATATATATATATATATATAGTTCATGATTATTCATGATCACATAATCATTATGGCTGCAGATCAAATTAAAGGGTTGTAGAGGAAGATTATTCATGTACCTATCATCACGTGGGGAATACACCACTCTCGGCAATTGGAGGCTGCTACACATGCACATCATTACCATGCATTCACAAATTTTTCACGTCATCACACTCATCTATCGCATATCATTAATTTGCGATTAATGATTCATGCTGTTAGTTAGTCAACATTGACAGCACACCACAAGGCGGTTAAAGATAGATTTATTTTGATAAGAAACGTTGCAGCTATTTAAGCAGATTAGGGTTACGAAGGGGGGGAGGCATTCACGCTCTGTACGCCGCCACACCAGAGAGAGGCTTTGGCCTCTCAATCTCTCCTTGCACACCCACAACTCCACCATTGTTACCACATCACTCTCTGACAGAGGATTAATGTAGAGACACTTGAAGATAGAAGACAGAGCAGAAAATCTTTTTAATTGGGTTTCTTCTTTCCTTTTTGTCTAATATGTCAAAGTGTTCTTCCTTTGTTATTTTTGTTATTTTTAGAGTTATGTTTGAGTAGTTAGATTAGTTCCCCGGATTGGGGTAGCAAACCAGATCTTTATATTTATTTTGTAATCTCTTATCTGATTATAATTGCAATAGTTTAATTCTTGTTCTTTATGCGCTTTAATTTTCTAGCTAATTATTAAAGCTATACTTGTAGTTTTCTAATCAACACGCGAGAGCTGAGATAGATAACAAGACATAGGAATTAAACCTGATTAACGACTAGAAGCGTGATCCCGCCTATAGGTTAATCGGTCTCAAATAGAAACTGTTCTTTATGCGATTAGTTGTGTCCGGATTAGAGCATTAGTCTGCTGCTAGTTCTAGCAACTGGTTAGGATTCGTTAGACTTAGCCGTTGACGAATTAATTTTAGTCTCTGAGTTTATTGCAGAATTAGGGAAGAGTTTATTAATAGATTATAAAGTGAAGGTCTGCAGAACAATCCGGGGTGCTTCCTTTTATTTAGAGTTTTAATCTTTATTTATTTACTTATGATTTTGCTTGTATTATTATTTTACATTTGTTTATTGAGTCAGTCTTTTCATTAAATTAAGTAAAACCTGAAAAAGTGAAGTTTCCTGTTTTCTTAGTTTAGTTTCTCAGTTAGTAAATAAATTGTCAGTTAATTGAACGAGGTCCCTGAGATCGACAACCCCACTCAATTCACTATTCCGCAAAACGATAGGTACACTACCTAGGTAGAATTTTCAAACGGTAATGTGTTCTGGAATGGACCGACCTTGGGTAAGGTCGGTCGGAAGTTCGGTCGAGGCTAAATATAAAAAAAAAAGAAATTTTTAATTCTAAGAATGGTAATAGGTAATAAGGTATACCCTTGGAAGGGTGGTAATGATTAGGACCCTAAGAACTTAAGGGATTAAGTTAAGTTAAGTATAAATTTTAATGTTTAAAGTTAAGTTTGTAAGTTAAGTGGCAAAGATCTAAGAAGGTATTCAAAGGGGATCTTTAGGAATTAAGTGAGGTAAGTAAGGTGCAAACAACTAATGGTCTAAAAATGAACCAATGTTTTAGGTTTGTGAATTGGGACCTCGAAGAAGGTTAATCAAACAACGATCGACGGTGAACGGTACAATCCTTCTTGTGACTTGCTTGCTAACGAGGTGTCCCTCGGCTTGTGTGCTATCTGTTTAATTGCTATGACTAAAACAAGATAAAGCATGCAACCGGTTATATTGTTCTCGTTGTGTATGTGTTATATTTACTCAAACCCGCAAGACTTGAGATTGTTACTAACCAAGTTTAGTACTTACTGAGTTAAGAATAAGAGTTAAGTTTGGTGGTTGTTGGTTAATGCCCGTTAAGGCTTAGCTAGCACATGGTGAATAAGATTTCTACTAACTGGAGCTTGAGTGAGGAAACTCGGGACCAATCTCCGGTCATGCATGCTAAGGAAAAGGGGGACGGTATCTGAATCAGATCCGCCCTCCGCTTAAGGACTTGTCTTCGGACTTGTAGCCTAGGGCCGGTTGCCGGCTCAGCTACGCTGGACTCCCGTCCAGAGTAGGTGGCATTAAGATAGTGCGGTGGGATCACCTAAATCCCAGGTTCGAATTAAGCTACAACCATTCCCTTCCAGGAACGGTTTGTATACTGAGATTAAATTAAGATTGAGATTAAGGTAAGGTAAGGAACTGAGATTAAGGAAATGAGGACTAAGGAGGGGGTTACTAACCCACTTGATAAGGGAACACTTGAGTCGTTCATTGTTTGTGAATTATATATGTTCATCTGTGGTTATTGTTATTGCACTTGATATTATGCTTGTGTATGTAATCAATTTCCATGCTATCGACAATTAGTCGTCGTAGCCCCGTTAGCTTGGGGGCCATGAGAGGGTGTACCAGCATTCGTGCTGACCCCCTTTGGGGGCTATTTTTACACTTGCAGGTAAGAGACCCATGAGGACGCACTACGAGAGTAGGAGCGGTTAGACTTAGGATGAGATATTTATTTTGAGTTCGGGTTGCGCCTGTGCACCCGTCTGTTTATATTTAAACTCATGTAAGGTTTTGATTATGTCTTAACTATTCGTACTCGGTTGGTTGTCGGTATTATGAATGGTGATGTTTTGGGTTAGTTATGCATTTTGGATAAGAGTTGTAATTGTTAAGACCGGTATATTCTACGATCAGACCGTGGCAAGGTCCAGGTGTTTATTATTTTCGCTGCGACGTATTCGTTTAAGTGTTCAGTTTTGCGATAACCATGATTGGCTTTGGATGGGGTGTTACATATGACGAGCCTAAAGGTATGCAACTAGGTCTTATGACGAGCCTTACGGTTGGATCTGAATGAAAGTGAGTTAGGTGTATGATGGGTCTCGTACTGATGAAGATGATGGATCTCGCACTGATTTTGGGTCTCAAACTGAAAATGAGTCAGAAAGATAATGGTCTCGTGCAAATTCATGTGGTGAAAACCAATTGTAAAAGGGCCAAACGTGGCATGATGAGGTGTATGCAAAAGTTTGTAAAATGCAATCATAGAGCATGTAAGATACTTGTTTAAAGCAAGCAATTGTTGAAAAAAAAATGTGTCAAACATGGCAATGATGAGAATTGAAAATTGTCTGAAGCAAGAAATTGTCGGAGAATGTGCCAAACATGGCAATGATGAGAATTGAAAATTGTTCAAAGCAAGAAATTGTTGGAAAACGTGCCAAACATGGCGACGATGCAGATTTGTTCAAAGTGAGAAATTACCAGGAATATGCCGAACATGGCGATGATGAAGATTTGTCAAAAGCAAGAAATTTCTAGGAATATGATGAGTTCTATGAAACCGAAGAAATTGCTAAAAAAGATGCCAAACATAACAATGTTTAAAGAAAAATCTGTCTACTGAAAAGGAAAGTGAAATTATCGTTTCCTAACTAGAGATTTCAGACTTGTAATTTGCCTCCTAGGAGATGAACATGCCATCTGTAGGGTGTGGTGTTTGATGTGGACATCTTTTAAGTGATGATCAGGGCTTATGACGGGCCGTGGAATTTATGTGAAGGTGAAGGCTTATGTGGGCCTGTGTGGTATGATGTGGAGGTAATGGCTTATGTAGGCCTGAGGTGTTTGATGTGGAGGTAAGGGCTTATGTGTGCCTGTGGTGGGGTGGTGATGCTCAAGCTTTGCGTTTAAATTGGTGTTGTCATGGCAATTGTTGGAACCAACAATTGCCCCCAGTATTTTTCCTTTAAACGTGCAAACAAGTCTCATCCTCACAGGGTCAAGGCTTATGCTTTGATGTGGTGCTTCCTATCCTACACTCGACGTGTTTGATGCTTGTACTTGTTTCCTGCTCACGGTCATAACTTCTAGACCATTGAATTGACATTTGGTGGATTTACGCATTTGATCTGTTACTTTCACGTGACTAGATACACAACTATCAAGTCGGAAGTCTTTAAAGCTTATAACGTGGCCATAGGGTGTGATGAATGACAACAACACAATGGAGGAATGTTTAGGATATGTGGAGCGATAAGGCTGACCAAAGCTGCAACTTGCACCTTCTCTCGGACTTTCCTTCTTTGTCTTGAAGTCGTTTGGTTACTTCGTGATAACTTTACTTATGAGCTTGGGACTTTTGAGTAGTTCCTTGCACCCTCTCTCTTTCTTCTGATTTTGGATTTCTTCGAGGCTTCTCAGGTTTGTCTTTCTTTGAATCTCTTTTCGTTTGGGGTTCTTGTGTTTCCCGTTTTTGAACTTTGAGAGCTGTTTTTGATGTTAGCTCATTTGGATCCTGTGTCACTTTTATGACCATTTGCGGATCGTTTTGTCATACTGGTAGCAGTTTCACTTCTTTGGACTTGGGAAGTTGTTGTTCAGAAGTCGGGCTCCTTGCTTCCTTTGGTCACCGGGTGGATTATTCATCATTGGCTAGCTTATTTTGTGGAGTTCATAATATAGAAAAAGGGATATATGAAAAGCTCAGCGGGGGTGCCTAGGGTTTAATGTCAGGGTTCACAAGATTGTGGCTATGTGGTGTTGTACCTAGGTGCTTCGTTATTCCTGATTGTTGTGTATCTGCTCTTTGTTACTTTTTGCATGTCTAAGAGTAAATTTACAAATTATCTCCTTCGTTCGAAGTTATGCCGTTTACCTCACCTTTGAATGTGGTCTCTCCGGAGTCGCGTACAAATGGCACACTCATTCACTCATGGTTTTTCCGCTCAAGACACTCTTGTGAATTTCTCACTCAGAAACTCGTTCACGCATTTACACGAAAGATGAAAGATGACGAACTTAAACTCATATTGCCCCCAGTATTGATTTGTGGTTTATGACAACAATTTAAAAGATGTGGATTTGGAACCGCTTCGTGGATTGTTTTGGATATTTTGAGGTGAGTTGTGATGTTTGGCAACACATGTTCAAATTTTGGGAGACAAAGTACAAGTCTTTGCATTCCATTGTCGAGAAATAATTATTTCATGAACCATTTTATGTAAAACAGAATCCCTTTTTCCTTACCATTTAGACTTGAAAAAGCCATTCACTTGTGAACATGAGGAAGAAAATGATTTAACAAAATCAATGCTTCTTATTAGTGGTTTGAAAATGATCATTCTTTGAAAACTATGAGAGGAGCATTTGGCAGGTTATGCAGTAGAATGCATGGGAACCCTGAAATTTCTGTTGAATTCGAATCCTGCTGAACTGTCTGAAGTCGGCATGCTGAAGACTCGAGCTCTTGACCGCCGGGACGTTGCTAAGATGACTGTGTTTGTCTTCTTCTTAGACTCTTAGTAGGTTCTTTGAAATACCTGAACTAGGAACGCCTATGGATGAGGCATGAGACACTTGGGCCTCAATGTGTGGTGCATGGGTTGAAACGGTTTCATGAATGTGGATTAGGCATTCGGGCCTGGATGAATTGAAAGTGAGGCACACATTCCAGAATGATTCATAAGTGGGTTGGTACTTGGGCCGGAATGTGTTGTGAGATTATGGCACTTAGGCCAAAAAGTGTTTGACGATGTGACACTTGGGCCGGAATGTGTTTGGGAATGTGGCACTTGAGCTAGAATATGTTTGGGAATGTGGCACTTGGGCCGGAATGATTTGGGAATGTGGCACTTGGGCCAGAATGTGTTTGGGAATGTGGCACTTGGGCCGAAATGATTTGGGATTAAAGTAAGACATATGGGTCAGAGGGACTTCTAAACTAGAATGGATGTGGGGGCATGAATGCTCTTAATCTGGAAGTGAGGCACACAGGCCAAAGGAAATTGTATGAAGTATGAATGGGCCACTGGACCGAGAGAGGAACTTTGAAGTTCGAGATTCATTTTGAAGTTCTTGTTGGGCCTACGGGCCAGAAACTGGAATAAATGAGTTGCGCAAACTATCCTGAATTTAAATGGGCCGAAAGTAGATGGTTTTGATTGGGCCTGAAAGCTGGTACCCAGATCTAGGATTTTGGGCTAGGACCCGAATAGAAAGTTTACCTAGACTAGAATGGGCTTTGGGCCGAAATGGAAAGGCCTGATTGATTTTCATTTCTTGTGGATTATTTTAAGTGGATTTGTTTTTCGTGGGCCTAGAACTAAATTGGTAATTCAAATTGGGCTGAAAGATAAATCACCTAAATCTAAACTTTTGGGCCAAAGCCTGAACAAATAACTCACACATTCAAATTAAGCAGGGCCTTTGGGCCGCAAACAATAAAGCCGCGATATCGGGTTGGGCTGAGTTGATGTAGGAAAAGTCCTTATCAATTTCTAGGCTGGGTAGTGGCCCGATCATGCAGGTAAACAAGGAACACACAAATTCAACATGTCCTCACTAGACGTTAAAATCAAACCGGGTATGGATCGATCCGGAGAGGTGCTTGGGGCATGGGCCCAGGTCGCCGCAAAGGAATAGGGCTTGCACGCTATTCTCTTTGGGCTTCCCCACTTTCTTCACATCACCTGAAAGTGTGCGTCTACGGTCGGGTCTTTGACTGACCAAACAATGGGCTAGGTAAGGATACTGCCAGGAAAATGCTTAGGGCTAAAGCCCAGGTATTAAGGGGGTGTGGTTAGACGACACCCTCTTCTTTTCCCCCAGTTATTCACATCACCTAAAAGATGTGAGTCCTTGACAGGGGGCCCTTAAGCGGGTCCCGAGGTGAAATCAGTTTGTGTGGACCCTCGCTCTCATATGATGCAAAGGTGCAGAAAATTAAAGTGCGCATGAAAGTAAACAAACTGAGTAATAAAGCCATAACTAAACAATTTTCGAGTTAAGCCCTCTTTCTTAAAATTAAACAAGTTAAAATTAAGAAGTTGTCCCCAGCAGAGAAGGCAGTCTGTGAGCCTCGATTTTTTAAACCCTATCCTAGGTTGATTAGATTGATTAGGATCTAATCGGGTTTGAGGTCCACTTATAACCTAAGATTAATAACTATGTCATATAACATTAATTATTAAAACCTAAGCTAGCTCACTGGAACCTATTATGAGTCACCACATAATTTTAACCTAGATCAAATTAGGAAAGGAGAGTTCGCGTTCGGGGGCTTGGTATACGACTTATTTAGGGTTCAACTACTTTCATTACCCCTAGAAGTCGTTTTTCCTCTACTTAGTTTAGTTACGGCTTATTACGAGTCGTTTTAACCTAAGTGTCTGGCTTCTGTTTTTTTTTATTTCTTACATTTTTTGACAGAAAATTAAAGTGAAAAGTGAAATTACCTAAACTAGGGTTTCGGTGGCAGAATTAGGTCAAATTTTATTTCCGTCCGTAGCCTTGGACCTAATGTCCGTAACCACGGACCCTAGTTAACCTATGTGAAAATTAAAGTCAAATAAAACAGAAAACAAAATTTTGAAAAGTCCAGGGCCACGGACAGGCTGTCCGTGGGCCCGGACATGTAACTTTAAAACCCTAGTTTTTGAAAATTTTAAAATACCGCCACCGTCCGGGGGCATCTGAGCTTACGGACAAGGAGTCCGGGACCCCGGACATAGAGTCCGTGGGTGCGGACCACCCTCGGATGGCGACGTTTGGGCGGCTTCCGACTGTGTTTTGAGCTCAAATTTTATGGGTGTGTAGCCTGAAAGATGTACAAGATGTTAGTGATTAAAAGTTTTCAATTTGACTACGAATTAAGGATGAAACGTATTGAACAAGTTAGTGGACAGAAACGCAAACAAGTCTTAATTCAGAAGCAAAGAAAAGTCAATTCGGACAGGAATTTGAACCAGATGTGTATTGGGATCAGTGGAGTTAAAGAATTTGAATTTTAACCTGTTTTGGCTTCGAGATTTGGTTGTTCCTTCACGTCGGGAAACTTCAAACGCTTCGTTGATAGCCAATCCGGTTCAACTTCGACCCGAGCTTCTGACCCCTTCTTACTTGTATGTTTAAGGACTATTTGCTTCTGTATATTTGGAGTTTTGTTGCTTGGAGGTTCAATAAGAGAAGAAAGGATGAGTTTTTTGTTATTTCGGGGTGATTTCGGCAGTGTTTCGGTATTGATTTGAGGCTTGGAAGTGTAAAAACGTGGGGAGAAGGCTTGTGGCTGTTTTTCTGACTTTGGTAGTGTTCTCCTCTACCCTATGTCATTTTTGGAAGGTCCTTGTATAGAAAGAGCAAGGCCATGTTGATAGAACAAGATTTTTATTTAAAACCCTGATTTTGTGCTCTAAGGGAATCTGATTTTTTAAAATATGTTACAGGTGATAGAAATTCGGAAATTTTAACCAAAGATAAAAGACGCTTTTTAGGAATGTTGAGAGTTCAAATCAGGTTATTTCGATAAATAACCGATTAGATACAAATCTCACAATCTGGAATCTCCCATAATTCATAACTTATTGTTGGTAAGTTGAAATAACGAAATTCCAACGGCATAAGTCTCTAAATATCATCCTCTATCTTGTATTAAAATTTCATGGCATTTTGATTTGATTTCGTTATTTTCCAAAGGAGAGGGAAAATTGCAAAAATGATTGAATTTCTCTTTTAAATTTTGGGCTAAGGTTCAACATAAGATAATTTCAGGTTTATGACCGTATGTAGTCATGCTAACCATGTGAAAATTTTATTTTAATTTTTGAAACCTTTTTTATTTCTATTTTGAGGCTATATCATATGTTAATTATTAAAGCAATTAGCTTATAATATGAATTAAAAGCTAAATTTCCAGAATAAATATTATCAGAAAATCATGAAACACCTTTCATAATGACTATGATATTGGAAGTGTTTGGATATGATGAACAAGTCATATGAAAATAGAAAATCCGATAATGTCCTTGGAAAATCCTGAATCGGTGCTTTTTGACCCCTTTTGCCCTTTGTAACACGTATGCCTTAGAGACTATTCGGGGGTTAAAATTTTTGGTATAATACCGGGAGTTCTTTATTATTTTCTGCTGCGATTTCTATTATGTTGGGCGTCGTTAATTACTGTTAAATGTGAAATTAGTGATTGGGGTGTTACACCCAGGAGCCACATTCCCAAATCATTCCGGCTCAAGTGCCATATGCCCAAACCCATTCGGGCCCACGTGCCACATCCTCAAACACTTTTTGGCCCAAGCGCCACATTTTCAAACACTTTCTGGCCCAAGTGCCACATTCTCTAACATTCGGGCCCAAGCGTCACATCTTCACAACATTCAGGCCCAGTGCCACAATCTCATAACACATTCCAGCCTAGTGCCGCATTCTCATAACATTCCGGCCCAGTGTCAACCCACTTATGAGTCATTCTGGCCCATGTGCCTCACTTTCAATTCATCCAGGCCCTAGTGCTATCCATATCCATGACACAATCCAGGCCTGAATGCCTATCCATATTCATGAAACTACTTCAGCCCATGCACCTCACTCTCAGTTTGAAAAAGATTCAGGCCCAAGTGCCTCATGTGTCATCCATAGGCATTCCTAGTTCAGAATTTTCACAGAGACTACTTAGAGTCCAAGAATAAGACGTTCACTTAGCACATCTTAGCGAGGTCCCAACAGTCAAGAGCTCGAATCTTCAACATGCTAGCATCAGACGATTCGGTAGAGATCGAATTCAATAGAAATCTTAGGGTTCACATGCATTCTACTACATAACTTGCTAAAACATTCATCTTTCAAATTCATCGCTCATAGTTTTCAAAGAAGGATTGTTTTCAAACCACTAATAAGAAGCATCGATTTTGTTAAATCATATTCTTCCCCATGTTCACAAATGAATGACTTTCTCAAGTCTAAATGGTGAAAAAAAAGATTTTGTTTCACACAAGTTTCTTTTAAGAAAATGGTTCATGAAGTAATCATTTCCCGACAATGGAATGCAAAGACCTGTATTTTGTTTCAAAATATTTGAACATTCCTTGCCAAACACCACAACTCACCCCAAAACGTTCAAAAGAACCCACAAAGCGGTTCAAGTGAACACTTGTTAAAATTGTTGTCATAAACCCCAAATTAATACTACGGGCAATCTGAGTTTAGGTTCGTCATCTTTCATCTTTCGTAAACGTATGAACAAGTCTCTGAGTGAAAATTTCGCGAGAGTGTCTTGAGCGGAAAAACCATGAGTAAATGAGCGTGCCATTTTTACACGACTCCAGTGAGACCACATTCAAAGGTGAGGTAAACGACATAACTCCGATCGAAGGAGATAATTTATAGATTTATGCTTAGACCTGTGAAAAGTAACAAAGAACGGATACACAACTATCAGGAATGATGAAGCACCTAGGTACAAGACCACATAGCCAAAAGCTTGTGAACCCTGACATAAACTCTAGGCATCCCCGCTGAGCCTTTCACATATCCCTTTTGAATATTATAAAGCTCCACGAAACAAGCCAGCTCGTGATGAATAACCGACCCGATGAGTAAAGGAAGCGAGGAGCCCGACTCTTAAATAACGTTTTCATCAGTCCAAAGAAGCAATGCCGCTGTCAGCATAACGAAACGATCCGCAAATGGTCCCACAGTGACACGGGATCCAAAGAGCTCGCATCAAAACAGCTCTTAAAGCTCAAAACCGGGAGACACAAGAACCCCGAAGGAAAAGTCAAAAGAGGATAAAACAAAGAGGCCAATCCGAAGTGCCTCGAAGAAATCCAAGTGACAAAAGAAGAGAAATGGTGCAAAGGACGACTTCAAGAGTACTAGGTCTAAAGCTCCAAAACAATGTCAAAGCAGCCAGACGACTTCAAGACAAGGAAGGCAAATCCGAGGGAAGACGCAAATTGCAGCTTTGGTCACCCCTACATGCTCCACATACCTCAAAATCCATCCATAATCCTGTTGCCTTTCATCACACCCCATGGCCACAATATAAGCTTTAAAGACTTCCGACTTGGTTGTTGTGTGTCCAATCACGTGAAATAATAGATCAAATGCGTAAATCCAACAAATGTCAAATTCAATGGTCCATAAGTTTTGACCGTAACCAAGAAACAAGTGCCAACACCAAACTTGTCGAGTGTAGGTTAGGAAGCACCACATCATAACATAATCCTTGACCTTGTGAGGATAGGACTTGTTCGCACATTTAATAAAAGAAAATACTGGGGGCAATTATTGGTTCCAACAATTGCCATGACAACACCAACCAAAATTTGGTGCTTAAGCACCACAACCACACAAACGCCACTTCACCACACATGCCCACATAAGCCTTTACCTTCACATCATACACCATAAAGGCCCACATAAGCCTTTACCTTCACATCACCACTACATAGGCCCACATAAGCCCTTACATTCACATCATATACCACAGGCACATATAAGCCCTGATCACCATTCAAAACACCACACCCCACCGGTGGCATGTCATCTCCTAGGAGACAAATTACAAGTCTGAAATCTTTAGTCAGGAAATGATCATTTCACTTTCCTTTTTCAATAGATTTTTTCTCAAGTATTGCCATGCGTGGCACCTTTTTCAACAGTTTCTTGATTTGGACAAGTTTCCAACAAACACCTTGATTGCATTTTCAACTTATGCATACACCTCATCATTACCATGTTTGGCACTTAACAATCGATCTTCATCATTTGCAATCCTTGCACCTCATCATAGCCACGGTCAGCACATTTTCTAGCAAATTTTTTTAGACAATTTTCAATCATCATCATTGCCACGTTTGGCACATTTTCACCAACTTCTTGCTTTGGACAATTTTCAAGCCACGTTTGGCACATTTTCCAGCAATTTTGTTGTTTTGGATAATTTTTATTCTTCATCACAACCATGTTTGGCACATTGTCCAATAATTTCTTGCTTTGAACAAGTTTTGATCCTTACTAGCACTATGATCATAGTCACGTTTGGCTTTTTCACCATCGGTTTTCCATCGCAATCATTTGCATGAAATCATTATCATTGCGTCTTTCTATACGAGACCCCTGATCATAAACCCGAAGATACAGGTTCTTCAGAGATAAAGATTCTCAGTCGAAGATTCAGATTCTTTAGAGATACAGATTCTTGGTCGAAGATACAGATTTTTCAGAGTTACAGATTCCCACCCAAAGATACAGATTCTTTAGAGATACAGATTCTCAACCGGAGATACAGATTCTCACCCCGAAGATACAGATTCTTACCTCGAAGATACAGATTCTTTAGAGATATATATTCTTAACTGAAGATACAGATTCTTCAGAGATATAGATTCTCACCCGAGTAGCAGAACTCACCCAAGTAGCAGAACTCACCAGAGTAGTAGAACTCACCCGAATAGCAGAACTCACCCGAGTAGAAGAACTCAATCCCTTAGGCTCATCATACAACCTACCCTACATCCATTCACTTTAGGCACCCAAAAAACCTAGCATTTCATTGACTTTAGGCACACATAAGCCCTACCACTCATATTGCATCTATCAAATACACCACATCAATCCCATTGCATATCACACTCACTTTGGGTTCCCGACACCTTCATGCTCAGTGTAGTCTATCCATTTTAGGTTCCCGACACCTTCATGCTCGGCGTAGTCTATCCATTTTAGGTTCTCGACACCTTCATGCTCGGTGTAGTCCATCCATTTTACGTTCCTGACACCTTCATGCTTGGCATAGTTTATCCATTTTAGGTTCCCGACACCTGCACGCTCAGCGTAGTTTATCCATTTCATTCCCCGACACCTTAGATGCTCGGTCTAGTTTATTCACTCTTTGTTCAGTCCACTTTTCACATTTTAGGTAGTTGGCACCTTATAGTAGACCAACACATTTAGCTTTTTCTTTTAGGTGGTTGGCACCTCATAATAGCCCAGCACATCTAGACTTCTCTTTTAGGTAGCTAGCGCCTCAGAATAGCTTAACACAATCAACAGACTTTCAGCGGAAATCTAAGATAGGGAGTTCATTCCTTAGGATCGGGAAAATGTTTTGGGTGTCACTCAAGCATCAACTAGCCTTTTCATTTCCATTACAAAGCCTAGTTGACGGGGGGCAATCTGTTATACCCAAAATTTTGTCCCTCGGAAAGGGCACAAGCGCACAAATGCGAAGACAAGGGCAAAACGGTCAAAATGCACCAAGACAGGATTTTCCAAGGATATTCTCGGGACTTTCTATTTTCACATGAATTGTTCACCATCTCTAAATACCATATTCATTATGAAAGGCATCTCCTAATTTCCTAGATGATATTTATTTAGGAAATTTAGCTTTTAATTCATAATATAAGCTAACTAACACATGGAATAGCCTCAAAATAGAAATAAAAAGGTTTCCAAATATTAAAATAAAATTTTCACATGGTTATAATGACTACGTACAGTCATAAACCTGAAAATATTTTATTTGGAACCACAGCCCAAAATTTAAAAGAGAAATTCAAACATTCATATAACTTTCCCTATCCTTTGGAAAATACCCAAATCAATTCCAAATGTCATGAAATCTTAACACGAGATGGAGGACTATTGTTAGAGATTAACCCCATTGGAATTTTGTAATTTTGAATGTCCAACAATAAGTTATGAATTATGGGAGGTTCCAGATTTTAACATTTTTATCTAATCGGTTATTTATGTAAATAACCTGATTCTAACTCTTAAAATTCCTAAAAATTTTATTTTATCCTTGGTTGAACTATCATAATTTTTTGTCAACCTGTAGTATATTTTTAAAAAAATCCGATTCTCTTAGAGTATAAATCAGGGTTTTAGATAAAAAAAATTTATTCTATCAATGTGGCCTTGCTTTTTCTATAAAAGGACCTCCTCAAAAACGACCTAGGGCAGAGGAGAAAATTCCTAAAGTCATAAAAAATAGCCGTAAACCTTCTCCCCATGATTTTGCACTCCCAAGCCTCAAATTAATACCGAAACTCTACTGAAATCACCTAGAAATCACTGAAAACACAATCTTTCTTTCCCCATCAAACTTCTGAACACCAAACCACCACAAATATAGAAGAAAAACATCCTTAGCAACACAAGAAAGAAGGGTCCAAAAGCTCGGGTCGAAGTTGAACCGGATTGGCCACCAACAAAGCTTTCGGAGATTCCCGACGTGTAGGAACAACAAATGTTCGAAACCAAAACAGGTTAGAAACCAAACTTTCTAGATCCCCAGATCTCAATACACTTTTCATTAAAATTTCCAATCAAATTGTTTGCCAAGTTTTGTCAATAATTTGAAGCCGAATTGAAAATATTTGATTTCTAACGTGTTAAGAATCATTCAGGCTTCTCATTCATAAAATTTGAGCCAAAAACACCACCAGGAACCGCCTCAAGGCCGTCATCCGAGGGCGGTCCGCACCCACGGACGCCATGTCCAGGGTCCCGGACGCCCTGTCCGTCACGGACGCTCTCGGATGGTGGCGGGATTTCAAAATTTTCAAAAATTAGGGTTTTATAAAACATGTCCGGGCCCACGGACGCCCTGTCCGTGGCCCTGGACTTTTCAAAATTGTTTTTTCTGCTTAATTCCACTTTTATTTTCACCGGTTAACTAGGGTCCATGGGTTCGGACATTAGGTCCATGGCCACAGACGGAAACAAAATTTGACCTAATTCTGCCTCCAAAACCCAAGTTTAGGTAATTTCAATTTCCACTTTAATTTTTGTCAAAAAAATGATAAAAAATAAAAGAAATCAGAAGTTTGTGCACTTAGGTTAAAATAACTCGGAATAAAACGTAAATAAACTAAGTAGAGAAAAAACGACTTCGAAGGGTAGTGAAAGTAATTTGAACCCCGAAAAAGTTGAATACCAAGCCCTGGAACCCAAACTTTCCTTTCCTAATTTACCCTAGGCCAAAATTAGGTGGCGACTCTAATTAGGTTCCAGTTAGCTAACTTAGGACTTAGTAATTAAGTGTTTATGACATAGTTATTAAGCTTAGGTTATAAGTGGACCTAGAACCCGATCAGATCTTAATCAACCCGAATCAACATAGGATAGTGGTTGAAAAATCGAGGCTCACAGATATAACAAGTAATGCTAAGGATTGAATCTCTAACTGTTTCATATGTTTACATCCACAAGTCACGCTCTTCATTATGGCGCGGGTAATGGGCCCGTACTTGCCTGCCCCACACCCCGATGGTTGGCTACACTAGTGGAAAAAATGTTTTTAATGACGGTTATTTTGCCTATATACCACGGTTAGAAACCGTGGTTTATACTGGCGTCGCATATATCTAAAACCTATATACCACGGTTCAAAAACCGTCGTTTAGAAGGGAATTTATACCACAGTTCCTTTGGACCGTCGTTTAAGACCCTTTTTTCCCGTGAGATCATTGACTTTATACCACGGTTAAAAGCCCAAACTGTGGTGTAAAGTGAGTATTAATGACGGTTATTGTGTAGAGCCATGGTATTTAGTTTATAAAATGAACTAATAAACCACGGTTATTCGTAAAACCGTGGTTTATAGTTTTTTTTTCCAAAAATCACCGGCGATTTTAGCGCCGCCTTCAACTAATTCAACAGAGCTCAAACACTGCAGAATGCAGAACATGTATGTTGTATTCCTTGTTCGTCGGTGGGTTACACATATGTTGTATCCCTTATAAATGAGTGAATGTGGTATTCCTTGTTCGTCGGTGGGTTACAAAATTACTGTGTTCGTCGGTGGGCTACAAAATTACCGTCTGTTCGCCGATTAGGGTTGCAAAAATTACAATGAAGATGAAGAAGAGCATGTGTTCCTTGTTTGCAAATATTACCGTGAAGAAGAGGCGCAGAGCATTTGTTACTTGTTCACAAAAATTACCGTCAAGAAGAGGCGCAGAGCATGAAGAGGAGGCGCATGTGTTCCTTGTTTTCCAGTTCGCCGGTTGGTTGCAAAGTTGAAGAAGAAAAGGCGCAGAGCATGAAGAAGAGGAGCATTTGTTCCATGTTCGCCGGTGGGTTGCAAAAAAAAATGCAAAGTTGAAGAGAAGAAGAGTTGAGAGCATGTTCGATTTGTTCGACAGTGTTGGTTGTAAAACAGTGAGAGCAATATATCTAATAGGAGAAGGAGAAAGAGCCGCGTTAATTTTCGCTGAAAATTTGAATTCCCGCTTAGACTATATACCACGGTTCTACCAAGAAACCGTCATTTAAAGTTTTTTTACCATGACTAAAAATGACGGTTGTCACAAAACCGTGGTATATAATGCAAGGGGTCAAAGTATATACGACGGTTCGACCTATAACCGTGGTATATAATAAAATGTGTCAAACTATATGTGACGGTTCCGTCAGAACCGTGTTATATAATAAAACACGTAAAGCTATATACGACGGTTCTGCGTGGAACTGTGGTATAAAATCTCCCACTGACGCTTTCTGTGATGGTTATGATCATAACCGTGGTATAAAGTTTTTAAATGACGGTTACGAGTATAACCGTGGTTTAAAGTGCGTCATTTAAAATGTTTTTTCTACTAGTGCTAGCGTAGATGTCTCATGACGACATGTCCTCATCATTGATTTGTTCAGATGATGGGACGAGTCCAGCATTTCATAGTCATACAGTAGTCGTAAAGGTCTGGCACATCTACCAGGTTTAATACAACTAGGTGGGGAGGGGGGAGGGTGGTAGACATATAGGTGGTGGCAGGCTAGGGGGTATTTATGCCACTGATACAACATACTGGTAGATAATCAGTTGTCTGTTTGCACACTGTAATTAACTTTGTTTGATTAAGTTGAAACTGTTAACTTTGTTTTGTTATGTTGTAACTGTTGAGACTTGTTTTATTTAACTCAACTTATTGTTAACTTTTATTTAACCTTTTAAATTGATCCCTTATGTTTTGCTTTATTTTAATCCTTGATACTATTTAGCCGAGATTAAGAATCACGTAACTCTATGAACTAAACAAAAATCAGAATCTGCCTTTACAAAGGATGGCTCATGTGCAGGAATGTATCATTTACAAGGCAAACAAACCTCTGTGACCTATATACTTGTATAAACACGTGTGCATCCTAAGAATCTATTATATTCCAAGAAAACTAACTAAAATAAGAAATACTTCATACAAATCTATGTGCACATGATGGATACTTCGACCTCTACGCTACGATCCGCTCAAGGTAGAGCTGATTCCAGCTTCAACTGAGGAATCTATAATTCTCGTTCATGTTAAATGAAGGGGAGGTATAGATGCATCATTGGGCACATCAACTCGTATGAAATGATTACCCACATGACACATCTAAACACCATGTACGGACGACCCCATCCATTGTTATCTCTAAATAGTAGGCATGTGAAACTATTGCCAAGCATAGCATCAATATATACAATAACAAGGTTGTATCTATGCATATGACTGGAATAATTGTGGTGTAAAACAAATTGTTCTCCGACATAAATCCATCCTATGTCCATAAGATCGAGTTTGCCTCTTTCCAAACATCAGAGAGACCACATAGCCTCTCTGCCCACCCAATCTCACTCTATAAAAGAGTCAACTCCTCGTATATGGAGGCACATACTTCTTTTCGTTCATCCTCAAAGTGATGCCACTAATCTGCAATCACTCTCAAACAACAGTTGCCATCACTCGACATGTTCTTGTAACATGTAAATTGCTCGTGAACGGTGGTATGAAACAGATGAAAAAATGGGAATCCACCCTTCATATCATGCCAAGGTTCCAAGACTGACTTCTTCGGTGGAGCTGACTTCTCTAGTGGAACTAACATCTTTGGTGGAGTAGAATTCTCCGGTGGAGTAGACTTTTCATCAGCACCGAATTTCCTCGATTTAGCCTTTTTCTTCATGCACTCATGCGTTGATTTGAACTGACAACGATGATTTAGAATAATTAAGAAAACAATATAAATATTATTAACGTGTGAATAAAAGATTATACAAATGTTAACCTCCATGTGGATGAACTATATTTCCTTGATTGCCCACGTGGAACTTGAACATGTGGCTCATTAAGATCAAACGATGAACCAGGGTGAATCACTGACTGCTTGAGCCTAACACAACACTGGAGAATCATAGGGTCATCTTGACGAACTTCATCAGTTAATGCCTTCCATGATGCTTTGTTCTCGTCATGTAGTGTTAGGATTTGTTCCTTCAATGGCTTCCCCCCATCTAACTCCACTGTCTTCCACATGTCGTGAATGCCTTCCATGACGCTTTGTTCTCGTCATGTTGTGTTAGGATTTGTTCCTTCAATGGCTTCCCCACATCCAACTCCACTGTCTTCCACATGTCGTGAATGACAACGAGTGTATTTTGTTATTCCTGTCCATCACTTTGTATAAAAGTGTGTACAAGGAAGCAAGGGCGGAACCAGAATTCCGAACATGGGGGGGGGGGGGGGGGCAAAGATTTTTTTTCGTAAGATATAGTGTACATTTGATTATATATTGAACATTCAATATCGTGTGTTATAATATCGACAACAAATAAACAACACATAATATGTATCTACTATATGACAAACCTTTAAACAAAAGATATCTAAGAAAAAATTTCTTATTCCTAACGAAAATAATTCTTACCACATAATAAAAAAAACCAAGTATATAGCTAAAAGTTGGCATAGTAATCTTTTATCTATCTTGATGCACCTGCAAATTGAGTTTTTGTATATATAAGACAATATAGATGTAGAGATATGTACAAATCAAAGGTAAATTGACAAGTAAACGAATCAAAAAAATGTACCTTATGAATTGTGAACGTCTTTCTTTCATGAAGCTGAAGTCATCTATTATTTTATCAATAGAAAATGTCTCAACAATCTCCCTTTAAATATTAACAATCAAGTAGCTCCGTAGAAACTCATCTGACATACTACTACGAAGTCTAGTCTTCACAATTTTCATTGCTGAAAAGGCTCGTTCACTTGTTGCAGTTGAAACAGGAAGAGTTAGGACAAGATAGAGTGATGTATCAATTAAAGGATATATTTTCGACTGTCCAGTTTCATACAATCCCTTACACAAGTCGGAAATTTAACTTGCATTCTTCAAGTCTTTGTGGCTAAGAACATCTACCTCATAGTGTTCCAACTCCTGTCTTAGATGAATTCTTTCTTTTGCAGTGAAATCAGAAGTGTAAAACTTTGTTGCCAATGTACATATGTCATTAGCATCAAAAGACTTGTATGCATTTCTTGGGTCCAATGCAACACTCAAAGATAAAAGTTCTAGGACATTTTCATTAAACCTAGAGTTCAGTTCTTGCAACTAACAGTCAGCAGTGGCAATAAACACATCAACTCAATAATAATGCTCAATAGTTACATTGTCTTTCTTATGACGAGAGCGGATGATATCAGTATAAGTTCCATTCATATCAGGGACTGGAATGACATGACTCCCATAAAAGGTAACCACGTCTGCTAACAATGCTTGCCACTTTTCTTCCCTTAATTTATGAATCAATATCTTCGTAGTAGAAATAAGAGTCAAAGCATTCCCAATATCTTGTGACTTCAATTGAAGAGCTTGACGAAGCATGTCAGTTATCTTCATAATTTCTCTAATCACATGCATTGCAATCACAAAATCTGAAATACCCCAAATCTAAATAATATTATTAAATCATTATTTATTGGAATATAATCCAAATATAAATCATTTCACGTACGCATACAAACCCATGCATGAGAACGTTACGTAAAAACAGTCGTTTCTCCACAAACGCTAAAACGCCTTAGAAGCATATGGTCAAACATGACCTTGTATGACCCTCTAATATTCAAACCAAATGGTCATACAATTATTATATGAATATACAAATATATTCCCTAAGCTAAATTCAGTCAAAAACGCAAAACGCTCGGGAGTGCTCACACCGCTCCTTAAAGCACGAAAAGTCCGGAGGAGTGCCGAGGTGGCACGAACTCCTATAAAATTAATTCCTTGAGTTCCTAACATCATTATTAACCATTATAAAGAGAACCCACGAAGTGGTTTCTCAAAATTCAGCAAAAACCACAGGAGGATTTCTTAGCGCTCCTTTTTGCCCGGGTGTTCCGATGGCCCGTAAATTATGTCATGGGTTGATGTAACCCCATATAACCCAATGTAACATCTTAGTATATGTATTTACTATAATAAGTGTTTACAAACACTTGGAACTCATAAAAAAATTTGTTTCCCAAAATTTCCTTAGAGCACAAAAACACACCTTCGGGTGTCACGAAAACGCGTTTTACGCAATTGCCTTGTAGTTTTTGACATGCCACGAATTGGTAATCTTAAATATGGTTAAAATGACCTTCTAAATCAGTTGGTGTGACTAGTCAACAAGGCTCTCTATAGGGGCCGAATTTTAGAGCAAAAACTAGTATAAAATTTGCCTTTAAAGTTTTAAAAGGTTTAATACATGGTGACTCACCTTCCCATGTGTTGTATTACTTAATGTCAAAGTATGTAGGTCTCATATGACCAGCAAGCTGTCGAAATTAGGCCATGGAATAAGGCCATGTGAGCTAGAACAAAAACAAATGAGAAAAAGCAAAAAGTAGATCTAGAATTCACTTTTCTAGATTCCTTCTTTTCCATGTGACCTAACATGCTTGTCCTTGGCTCTTCAATGTCAATTAAGACACCCCATTTGACCCTTGAATTCGTGACTCTACAAGGGAGGAAGAAGACAAGCCTAACTTAGAAAAATCAAAAGAATAACTTACCTAAATTACCTTGTCTTCTAGCTCACAATCATTTTCTTTCCAACTCTTGCCTTGTCACACACCACATGCACGAAATTATGCAGAGAACATGGGCATTTATTGAGCCAATAAACCATGTAATAAACTAAGGAAAAGTAAAGTCATTTGACATTAAAAATTGACAAAGCAAAAATCAAATTCCAAATGCATTTTCTTACCTTATACAATTCGTGAGTCTCATTCTTCTCCTTGCCCTCTTCATCCACGAATTGGTAAGCTACCTAGCTCTCTCTTCTTGCTTCATCTTCTTCCTTTGAAGCTCTTAAGTCCATTAATGGAGTTTTAACTTCTATCTTCATCTTTAAGGTAATTTCCTAGCATTTCTTGTCAAACCTTGAAGCAAAACTCTTCCTAGCAACAACAAGAGTTCGGCATCACTTAGTTCACCAAGGAGGTTGTTCAAACCAACATTAATCCAAGGAGCATCTCAAGGTTATCTTAAGGTAGTTTTAATGCTTGAAAATCCTTAAAGCACATTTTTATGTGTAACCAAGTTCTACTCCTTCTAAGGTTCTTTTCTTCTTCATTTTGATGAAGGAAAATTTGTTCTTCATCCACCTTAGGAGTGCCGAATTCATAAGGAGAAAAGTCTAAGGTAAATCCTTGTAAAACTACTTACAAATCTACTTAAGATCTTTATTCAAGATCTAACTCCTAAAACTCCTACACCACTTGCATATAACCGAAGTGGAGCATCAAAATTTCCTTGGAGAAAGCTTGGAGATTCAAGAGGAGTTCAAGCACTTAACCACCTTTGTTAAGAATAGTTTACTAAGTAAATCTTTATGTTATAAGCTTTGTTAAGCTTCTAAAATTATACAAAAATTATGTACCTCCTAGTTTATTAAGACCGAAACTATATGTATTATAGCCAAAATACAATCTATAACTTATATATAAAATATTTACCTTAAGACACATTTTGTGTCACAAAATTTAGTTATGTCACTATTAATTCAAGCCGAATTATCAAGGGCAAAAATGCTTATTTTTGAGCTAAGAATCTATATAAGACATTACAATATTTTTACATGAGTTATATAACTCCTATGAATTTATGTATAATTATTATACATATAAGTCCACTTTATATACTATATGGTCACCAAATAAATTGGCCGAATGTACTAATTGATAAATAGGTATTAATGACCTACTTAGGTATATAAACTTATACACAAAGTTTGGTGAGCTAAAAATAATTTCATTAGTGCTTAAATGGCTAATTAATTAAGTTTAAGTGGCTTAAATGTAATTTTTACAAAATTTAGTGTATATATTGTGAAAGCCGAGAGCTAAAGGGGATTTGTTGAATTATAATATATATAAGGTTGGAATTAAGTTTCTGAATTTTAGATAATTTAAACAAGTGTTAAAATAACATTTTATAATTTTGGGCTATTATGTAATTTCCGTTGTTATGAAAGTTTGAACATAAAGGGGCGAATTCATAATTAAGAGATTTATTAGGCTCACCTTTGATTTTGAGGACTATATATTTGACTTTAGTTTATAAGTCATTAAGAAGTATTAAAGTTTTGGGTGAAAATGTAATTAATGGAGAGTTCAAGACCAAAGCCGAATTACTTGTGGGTTAGTTTGGTAATTTAGAATTTTATACTATATATTCGGCATTATGGAGAATTAAATTAAACTATAGTTTATAAGGCATTATGCAAAGTTTATAAGGTTTTGTGGTTAAATTGTAATTAATGGGAAATAAATATTATTGCCGAGAATTTAAGGGGCTAAGTTGTTATTTTTGAAAGTTATATACTTAAAAGCTATATACTAAAATATTAGTGTGACTATGTAATTTAGCTAAATAAGAAGTTAAACTCTATAATAATGAGATTAGAATTTAAATATAAAGTTCATGAATTAATGTGGTTGTTTTGTAAATAACTGAAATAAGGGTAAGAATTTAGATTTAAATAAATATAGTCCATATGGATATTTTGAGGAATTAGAAGAATTTTAATTAAAGGAATTATGGAATTAGAACTATGGCTTATATAGTTATCCGGCCGTTAAAGGAAAACAATCATATTATTTGACTAAAAGGAGAATAATGGATTATAAGAATATTTCATTGTCAGACATTTAAATATAGTTTGAAAATTATATTGTTCTGTCCCTTAGACAATTACGTAACCAAATATAGTGCATGAAAATATGAATACATATATGTACATTAAAGGATTTATAAATAAATCAAAAAGGAATAACAAATAAGATTACATTAAATCATGAGGTAATTAAAGAAATAAACCTCACATGAAATAACAAATACGAGATTTGTTAAAAGATCCAATAGAATTATTATATAAGGGTAACATAAATTAACCCTCTCAGTTAATCCTATTCTAGGACTTTGTTTGACCAGACGTTGACCAGGGTATAATCAACTGCAACCTACGGTGAACGGTATGGGATTCTTGCAACCTGTTTTCTACCGGATTACACCGGCTTGTGTGCTATCTGTTGTTTGAATAACGACCAAGATAATTAGTGTAAAATGTTGTTTACTCTTGTGCGCTGTTGTATTATTTTATGTGCGTGAATGATGCTGACTACTACGTGTATGTCCCACGCATACAAACACTACTATACCAGTGGATTAAATACCTGCGCTTCAGTATACCGAGGACTTGTACTCAAGTCTCTCACTAACTTCACTTTATAACAAACGTCATTATCCTAAACGTGATAATTGACAATACACATTGTGTTCTTGTTTAACGTCTTTATATGACACTTAACAATCTATACTACGAGAACGAGGAGCCCAGTTGGATCTGGCCATGCATGCTACAGGAGCTGTACCTGTCTCAGGTCGTCTCCTATCTACGTCGCGACGGAACTTTCAGTTGGGAGGAAGACTCTATTCCTTCCGGGTTTCTAATGCCCTTCAGTTTGAGGAAGACTTCATTCCTCTAGTGGGATTCTATTTCCCACGCCTCTCAGTTCAGGGTTTAACTACGTTATCTCCTGGGGTTTTTATACCCAACCTTTCAATCTTAACGAGGTCACTATACCTCCACTATTTAAGATATTCAGTTATACCTGTCAGTCCCATTGTGTGGACCGACTATCATTAAAGAATTTCAGTTCAGCTAACACGACCTTCTGTGTCTTGTTCTATGTGACATTATTGTCCTTGTATGGATACTTGTTATTATCCTAGATGCTTGTTTACAGCTTTATAAAAATGAACTGCATGTGTTCGACAAAGTAGTTGGTGTGGCCCGGTAGACGATGGGCTGCACGTTTTCCATACCAGCATTGTTTGCTGAGCCCCTTTGGGGGCACCCCCATTTTTCAGGTACCTGAAGTTGAGAAGATTACCACACCGAGTGTAGGTGGGGTAGATTCAAGCTATGGGAGTCTTCTTCTAGACATTTTTTTACTTAAGTATTTTACATTAGAGTTTGATTCCTAGTATCTCGGATTGTATTCGTATTCAGACCGTGACTTTTGGAGATTGTATTTGGACTTAGCCTTGTTGGTCACAAGGGTGGCCAACGGCATTGTAATACCGCCCGTTGTTGTATTTATTTCCGCTGCAGTTGTATTTTATTTGGGAGTGATCGCCGTTCAGTTTATTGGATTTCGGGTTGGGGTGTTACAAAAAGTGGTATCAGAGCGTAGTTACGCTCTGGATACAAGGATACACCGAGATTAGGATATCTAAGACTTAGGTTAAGGGTTGAGTATAGTATTGAAAGGAGTTTAAGTTAGTTTTACTTAGACTACTATCCAAGACCAAGATTTTGACCACAGTGCCTAATATACCTCAACATCCTGCAGATGTCAGGAAGAGGAGGACGACGTGGACAGGCTGATGAGGAGCCAAACATCAGGCTGGCAGACATTGCTACCTTAATCGCTCAGGCATTTGCACAGGCGGGGGTTGCACAGCAGCAGCACTACACCTCCACCACCACCACCCAGGAGAGAGACTGGGTGAAGAGTTTGGCTGATCTGAGGCCGACTGCATTCAAGGGGCAGACTGACCCTGCTCACTTAGAGACCTACATCATGGAGATGGAGACAGCGTTCGAGACGCTTGCAGTCCCAGCTAGGGAAAAAGTAAGACTTGCTGCCTTTTATCTGAAGGATGCAGCTAGAGATTGGTGGAACATGGTGAAAGCCGACCACCTGGATGACCCAGCTTTTACTTGGGGACATTATACTGCACTACTTAGGGGCAAATACTACCCGGCCCACACCAGGATGGTGAAGACCAGGGAGTTTGACGCCCTGGAGCAGACGGGAAAGATGACCGTTGATGAGTACTATGCGAAGTTCACTTCGCTACTCCGACTATTACCCGGTATAGGATACTCGGACCAGGTGTTGGTCGACCGGTTCTACGGGGGACTGAGCCCTCGACTTCAGTTTGGGATGGGACCAATCATCCCTACCAGTTTGCAGGTAAAACCGGAGAAACATAAACCAGTTAAAATTTTATTACCTACTATACCCCGTCATGGGAGATTGGAGATTAATACCTTGAGATTTCAGGAATGCTATCATGCTGCCTCCGTGGTGGAGATCACTTGTAAGAGAAGGGATGCTTTGAGCTCCCAAAAGAGGAAGGACGGACCTGGTGGCGAAGATGCCAAGCAGGGGAACTCCAAAAGGAACAAACCCTATCAGAAAGGACAGGGTCCTATCAAGGGAAGGGGAACCAAACTACTGGGAACCCCCAGTCAGGAACCCACGGAGCAGCAACTTCACAGAAAACCTACCCATCTAAGGGTAGGCACTCTAATCAGACAGTTAGATTTGAAACTTTTGTGATTACTTCAGTACCGTTGGATGTATAATTAATCTTGATTGTATTAGGTTCTGGACATGGCTCAAACACGGGCCAGAAGTATGTCCGCCGTTTCAACTGTAACAGTGCGGAAAGGATCACCCCGGCGTAGACTGCCAAGGGGAGAAAGTCATGTGCCGCTACTGTCAGATACTCGGGCATCGTGCCTTCGAGTGTATCCGAAACCCGGAGAGCAGGAACTACCGCCCGGGAGCAAAGCCAAACACAGGCCAAAAGAATGGAGCTAGCGATACTCGCCCTCCACCAACAAACCAGGCTCAGGGGTATAAGGGCAAAGGCCCAGCATCGGGACCCGCCCTACATGTCATGGACCGCTCAGATGAGGCTGGTCCTTCTACCAACCCAGGTATTTCTAAACCATGTGAACCTGTTATTGAGCAATGGATGATGTGAATGAGTGCTTGCATGCCTTGATTGCCTAATTGAGTAGGAAAGAATTAGTAAGACTCACTAGTAAAATTTAAACCACGTAGGAAGCTATAAGATATGCTTTCCTATCCCCTCACCGCCCTCCCTGGAGAAAACATTATCAAAGTACAAGAACCAGGGAACGAACAATGTAAGGTTATCCAACCAGGTTTGATACTACTCAAAGGATACCTAACACCGGAGACACAAATTGCAATCATTAGAAAATGTCAGAATTGGGAGCAGGACCAGGAGGGTTCTACACTCCAGAATTTCCAGGAGGATCAAAGATGAAGCTGAAAATGATGTGCTTAGGAAAGGATTGGAATCCTTACTCAAAACCTACCAGATACAAGAAATGGAGATGGAGCACAAGTACCAAAAATCCCAGAAGAATTTTTACAATTGTGGAACAAGCAGTTAATACAGCTCAAGCTAGAAGAAGATCCAGTTCCCAATTAAGGGCTGATCTATGTATCATCAACTTCTATGAAGAAGGAGGCCGTTTAGGACTACACCAGGACAATGATGAAACAAAAGGGTCCCTTGAACAGGGATACCAGTATTATCTTTGTCTATTGGAGATGACGCAGAGTTCCTTTATGGCGAGCAGAAGCGTGTGGACCTTGCAAAGAAAATCATATTGAGATCAGGAGATGTTTTAGTAATGGGTGGAAAGTCAAGGTTGTTATACCATGGAATTAAGAGGATCAAACTAAACACGCACCTTCGACAGTGATAAACACCACTCACATGAAACCAGGAAGATTAAGTTTGACTTTTAGAAAGTACTAGTATTGTAATTGTTTGGACATCTGAAAGGAGATCACCTCATCAATGAAGCATTATTGTTATGAAAGTGAATGTCTTTAGACCCCATCATATATCAAAGTACTTACTCAGATTCTGTTATTAGGTTGTGCTAAGGAGACGGAAGGTGCCTTAAGTATACTTACTGAGGAGGAGGCCAGCAAGGGCGGCGCGATCCTCGCTGGTACCTTTCCGGTTAATGGAGTGGATGCATTAGTACTGTTCGACTCCGGAGCCTCACATACTTTCGTTTCGCCTTCGCTTGCGGGGAAGTTGGGGCTAGACGCTGTAGAGTTACCTGATTTTAAGGTGGCACTCCCGTCTAAGGAGAAGATCAGTTGCACTCGTCTTTATAGAGGAGCCACTATCCGCATTAAGGAGGAGGAATTTCCTATAGACCTTATTGAGTTCAAAGGTCTAGGATTCGATGTTATAGCCGGGATGGACTGGCTGGGGCGGCACAGAGGCCGCATTCTTTGTGCAGAGCGCAGACTGTTACTTAAGAGCCCATCAGGAGTGACAGTATCTTACCGTCAGAGCCCTAGAGCACCGTCTATAAAAGTTATATCTGCTATGTCCATGTACAAGCACGTCAGGAAGCAGAAGGAAGTATACTTATGCTATGTTCAGGATGTAGAGCACGACCCTGACTTTGATCCAGCTATGCCAGTGGTGTCGGAATTTCCAGATATTTTTCCAAAGGAACTTCCAGGCTTACCGCCATCCAGAGAGGTAGAGTTCTCCATCGAATTACTACCAGGTACCGGTCCCATAGCTAAGGCACCGTACCGTATGGCACCAGCAGAGATGGCTGAGCTGAAGGAGCAGCTGAAAGATTTATTGGACAAGGGATACATACGACCTAGCGTATCTCCTTGGGGAGCACCAGTCCTATTTGTGAAGAAGAAGGATGGAAGCCTTCGTTTATGTATTGATTACAGAGAGCTTAATGCAGTATCGGTGAAGAACAAATATCCACTACCACGGATTGACGATTTATTTGATCAGCTGAGAGGAGCAAAAGTGTTTTCGAAGATCGATTTGAGATCAGGCTACCATCAGATACCCATCAGGGAGCAAGACATAGAAAAGACAGCATTCAGAACACGGTATGGCCACTATGAGTTTACAGTTATGCCTTTTGGCTTGTCAAATGCACCTGCAGTCTTCATGGATTTGATGAACAGATTATTCAGAGAGCAGTTGGATAAGACCGTGGTTGTTTTCATCGATGACATCCTATTTATCAAAGTCTAAAAGGACAGAGTCACTCCGACATGTACTTGAGATCCTAAGGGAGAACCAGCTTTATGCTAAGTTCTCCAAATGTGAGTTTTGGTTAGACAGAGTTTCCTTTTAGGACATGTTATCTCTGATGCTGGGATCGCAGTGGATCCAGCAAAGATAGAAGCAGTTCGCACTTGGCCTAGGCCAAAGACAGTTACGGACATCAGGAGTTTCCTTGGTTTAGCAGGATACTACAGAAGGTTTGTCAGAGACTTCTCCAAAATAGCCAAACCTATGACCAGCTTAATGAAGAAGGACGCACCTTTCACATGGACTACTGAATGTGAGACCTCATTCGAGCTTTTGAAGAATGCTTTGACATCAGCACCAGTTTTGACTATACCTGAAGGCACAGAGGGTTATGAAGTTTACTGTGATGCATCAGGCAGGGGATTAGGGTGTGTACTCATGCAGAATGGGAAGGTAGTCGCCTACGCTTCCCGACAGTTGAAGAAACATGAGGAAAACTATCCCACACATGACTTAGAGCTTGGAGCTATTGTTTTTGCATTGAAGATCTGGCGCCACTACCTGTATGGTGTCCAGATGACCGTATATTCGGATCACAAGAGTTTGAAGTATGTATTCACCCAGAAGGAGTTAAACATGAGACAAAGAAGATGGGTTGAATTCTTAAGGACTATGACATTGATTTGCAGTACAAAGAAGGGAAAGCTAATGTTGTAGCAGACGCACTGAGTCGACGAGCACATTCTCTAAATGCCATTGTGGCTAGCTCGAGTCTTATGGACGACATACGGAGCAGAGTGATCAGCGAATGATGGAGATCAGTCAGAAGTTGTCTGACGGTACATTTGAGGGTGGAAAATATGAGTTCCAGCTACATGATGATGGACTCATCAGATTAAAGGGAAGATTGTGTATACCCAGAGACAGCACAGATATTAAGGAGCATATTCTTCGAGAGTCCCACACTTCTTCCACATCTGTCCATCCAGGAGCTTCTAAGATGTACAAAGATCTAAAGAGGTATTTCTGGTGGAGTGGTATGAAGGGCGACGTGACAGAATATGTGATTCGATGTCTCACTTGTCAGAAAGTGAAATTCGAACATAGACGACCAGGAGGTATGGTACAGTCTATGCCAGTTCCAGAGTGGAAGTTTTATGATATCTCCATGGACTTCGTGGTGGGACTACCACCTACGAGAGGAGGCCTTAATATGATTTGGGTTGTTGTTGATCGACTGACTAAGGTTGCTAGGTTTATTCCGATGAAAGACACTTGGAAAGTGCCAAAGTTGGCAGAACTATTTGAGCAGGAGATTATCAGACATCATGGAGTACCTAAGACTATTGTTTCAGATCGAGACACTAGATTTCTCTCACGATACTGGCGAGCTACTCGCGAGGCACTTGGCACTGAGTTGAAGCTTAGCACAGCATTTCATCCTCAGACAGATCAGTCAGAGAGGACTATTCAGACCTTAGAGGACATGCTACGAGCATGTGCCTTGGATTTCCAGGGCAGCTGGATAGATAGACTACATCTCATCGAGTTTGCATACAATAACAGCTATCACGCCTCTATACAGATGTCACCTTTCCAAGCCTTATATGGCAGACCATGTCGCACACCATTGTGCTGGGACGAGTCTAGTGAGACCGTCATCATTGGGCCTGAGTACTTAGAGCAAGTCCAGGCAGAAGTACAACAAATCCAAAGTAACATGAAAGCAGCACAAGACAGACAGAAATCATATGCTGATGAAAGGCGACGAGACCTTGAGTTCGCAGTTGGCGACCAGGTATTTCTACGAGTATCACCCATGAAGGGTGTATTCAGATTTGGGCAAAAGGGCAAGCTAAGCCCGAAATTTGTAGGACCCTACGCTATCATAGAGCGGGTGGGCCTTGTGGCATATCGACTTGATTTGCCAGCAAGTTGGGCAAAGTCACAATGTTTTTCAGTGTCTCAGCTTAAGAAATACATGCCTCATCCTTCTCATGTTCTACAACCAGAGACACTCTCATTAGAACCAACAATGCGGTATGTGGAAACACCGCAACGAATCTTAGACAGAAGACACGAGATACTCGAAACAAATCTGTGAGCCTAGTAAGGTTCTTTGGTCGAACCACGATGTGGAAGAGGCCACATGGGAACTAGAAGCTGATATGCGAGCGAAGTTTCCCTCACTATTTACCGATTAGACACTTTAGTCTAGGGTACTGGGCGTACCCCTCTTTTTTGGGGGGTAGAGCCTTTTTCGTTTGTGAATTTAGTATGCATTTTGTTGCACTTTCGTGCATTTCAGTGACACTTTGTCTTGTATGTGTTCTTGTGTAACACTGTTCAGTATATTTCAGTGACACTTTGTCTTGTATGTGTTCTTGAGTAACACTGTATCGAATGTACTTTGTACTTCTACTGCTTGGTTGTACTTAGTTACACTACAATAAAGTTTTGTGCACTACGCTGCACTATTAGATATGAAAAGTGACTGTGTTATTACATACACTATATTGTTCCAAAGTATTCCTGTTGTGTTTGATGTACACTGTGAACTTAGGAATATAGAGACTTGGGACTTGATCCCTAAAAACTAGATTGAGTTGTGGATACTTAGTGGAACTTGATTCCCCACAACCTTATAATTTAGAATGAGACTTCGGGGCGAAGTCCTTTTTTAAGGGGGGTAGATTGAAATACCCCAAATCTAAATAATATTATTAAATCATTATTTATTGGAATATAATCCAAATATAAATCATTTCACGTACGCATGCAAACCCATGCATGAGAACGTTACGTAAAAACAGTCGTTTCTCCATAAACGCTAAAACGCCTTAGAAGCATATGGTCAAACATGACCTTGTATGACCCTCTAATATTCAAACCAAATGGTCATACAATTATATGAATATACAAATATATTCCCTAAGCTAAATTCAGTCAAAAACGCAAAACGCTCGGGAGTGCTCACGCCCGCTCCTTAAAGCACGAAAAGTCCGGAGGAGTGCCGAGGTGGCACGAACTCCTATAAAATTAATTCCTTGAGTTCCTAACATCATTATTAACCATTATAAAGAGAACCCACGAAGTGGTTTCTCAAAATTCAGCAAAAACCACAGGAGGATTTCTTAGCGCTCCTTTTTGCCCGGGTGTGTCCGATGGCCCGTAAATTATGTCATGGGTTGATGTAACCCCATATAACCAAATGTAACATCTTAGTATATGTTTATTTACTATAATAAGTGTTTAAAAACACTTGGAACTCATAAAAATAATTTGTTTCCCAAAATTTCCTTAGAGCACAAAAACACACCTTCGGGTGTCACGAAAACGTGTTTTACGCAATTGCCTTGTAGTTTTTGACATGCCACGAATTGGTAATCTTAAATATGGTTAAAATGACCTTCTAAATCAGTTGGTGTGACTAGTCAACAAGGCTCTCTATAGGGGCCGAATTTTAGAGCAAAAACTAGTATAAAATTTCCTTTAAAGTTTATAAAAGGTTTAATACATGGTGACTCACCTTCCCATGTGTTGTATTACTTAATGTCAAAGTATGTAGGTCTCATATGACCAGCAAGCTGTCGAAATTAGGCCATGGAATAAGGCCATGTGAGCTAGAACAAAAACAAATGAGAAAAAGCAAAAAGTAGATCTAGAATTCACTTTTCTAGATTCCTTCTTTTCCATGTGACCTAACATGCTTGTCCTTGGCTCTTCAATGTCAATTAAGACACCCCATTTGACCCTTGAATTCGTGACTCTACAAGGGAGGAAGAAGACAAGCCTAACTTAGAAAAATCAAAAGAATAACTTACCTAAATTACCTTGTCTTCTAGCTCACAATCATTTTCTTTCCAACTCTTGCCTTGTCACACACCACATGCACGAAATTATGCAGAGAACATGGGCATTTATTGAGCCAATAAACCATGTAATAAACTAAGGAAAAGTAAAGTCATTTGACATTAAAAATTGACAAAGCAAAAATCAAATTCCAAATGCATTTTCTTACCTTATACAATTCGTGAGTCTCATTCTTCTCCTTGCCCTCTTCATCCACGAATTGGTAAGCTACCTAGCTCTCTCTTCTTGCTTCATCTTCTTCCTTTGAAGCTCTTAAGTCCATTAATGGAGTTTTAACTTCTATCTTCATCTTTAAGGTAATTTCCTAGCATTTCTTGTCAAACCTTGAAGCAAAACTCTTCCTAGCATAACAACAAGTTCGGCATCACTTAGTTCACCGGAGGTTGTTCAAACCAACATTAATCCAAGGAGCATCTCAAGGTTATCTTAAGGTAGTTTTAATGCTTGAAAATCCTTAAAGCACATTTTTATGTGTAACCAAGTTCTACTCTTCTAAGGTTCTTTTCTTCTTCATTTTGATGAAGGAAAATTTGTTCTTCATCCACCTTAGGAGTGCCGAATTCATAAGGAGAAAAGTCTAAGGTAAATCCTTGTAAAACTACTTACAAATCTACTTAAGATCTTTATTCAAGATCTAACTCCTAAAACTCCTACACCACTTGCATATAACCGAAGTGGAGCATCAAAATTTCCTTGGAGAAAGCTTGGAGATTCAAGAGGAGTTCAAGCACTTAACCACCTTTGTTAAGAAGTAAGTTTACTAAGTAAATCTTTATGTTATAAGCTTTGTTAAGCTTCTAAAAATTATACAAAAATTATGTACATCTCCTAGGTTTATTAAGACCGAAACTATATGGTATTATATGCCAAAAATACAATCTATAACTTATATAGAAAATATTTACCTTAAGACACATTTTTGTGTCACAAAATTTAGTTATGTCACATATTAATTCAAGCCGAATTATCAAGGGCAAAAATGCTTATTTTTGAGCTAAGAATTTATATAAGACATTACAATAATTTTTACATGAGTTATATAACTCCTATGAATTTATGTATAATTATTATGACATATAAGTCCACTTTTATATACTATATGGTCACCAAATAAATATGGCCGAATGTACTAATTGATAAATAGGTATTAATGACCTACTTAGGTATATAAACTTATATCACAAAGTTTGGTGAGCTAAAAATATTTCATTAGTGCTTAAATGGCTAATTAATTAAGTTAAGTGGCTTAAATGTAATTTTTACAAAATTTAGTGTATATATTGTGAAAGCCGAGAGCTAAAGGGGTATTTGGTGAAATTATAATATAATATAAGGTTAGGAATTAAGTTTATGAATTTTAGATAATTTAAACAAGTGTTAAAATAACATTTTATTAAGTTTTGGGCTATTATGTAATTTATAAAAGTTGTTATGAAAGTTTAGAACATAAAAAGGGGCGAATTCATAATTAAGAGATTTATTAGGCTCACCTTTGAAATTTTGAGGAATTATATATTTAGACTTTAGTTTATAAGTCATTAAGAAGTTATTATAAAGTTTTGGGGTGAAAATGTAATTAATGGAGAGTTCAAGACCAAAGCCGAATTACTTGGGGTTAGTTTGGTAATTTAAGAATTTATATATATATATTCGGCATTTATGGAGAATTAAAATTAAAACTATAGTTTATAAGGCATTATGCAAAGTTTATAAGGTTTTGTGGTTAAATTGTAATTATGGGAAATAAATATTATTGCCGAGAATTTAAGGGGCTAAGTTGTTATTTTTTTGAAAGTTATAGTACTTAAAAGCTATATACTAAAATATTAGTGTAACTATGTAATTTAGCTAAATAAGAAGTTAAAACTCTATAATATAATGAGATTAGAATTTAAATATAAAGTTCATGAATTAATGTGGTTGTTTTGTAAATAACCGAAAATAAGGGTAAGAATTTAGATTTAAATAAATATAAGTCCCATATGGATATTTTGAGGAATTAGAAGAAAGAATTTTAATTAAAGGAATTATGGAATTAGAACTATGGCTTATATAGTTATAAGGAAGTTAAAGGAAAACAATAAATATTATTATGACTAAAAGGAGAATAATGAGATTATAAGAATATTATGTCATTGTAAGACATTTAAATATAGTTAAGAAAATTATAAGTTGTTATGTCCCTTAGACAATTAAAGTAAACAACAAATATAGTGCATGAATATATGAATACATATATGTACATTAAAGGATTTATAAATAAATCAAAAGGAATAACAAATAAGATATACATTAAATCATGAGGTAATTGAAAGAAATAAACCTCACATGAAATAACAAATACGAGATTTGTTAAAAGATCCAATAGAATTATTATATAAGGGTAACAAAATTAACCCTCTCAGTTAATCCTATTCTAGGACTTTGTTTGATCAGACGTTGACCAGGGTATAATCAACTGCAACCTACGGTGAACGGTATGGGATTCTTGCAACCTGTTTTCTACCGGATTACACCGGCTTGTGTGCTATTTGTTGTTTGAATTAACGACCAAGATAATTAATGTAAATGTTGTTTACTCTTGTGCGCTGTTGTTTATTTTATGTGCGTGAATGATGCTGACTACTACGTGTATGTCCCACGCATACAAACACTACTACCAGTGGATTAAATACCTGCGCTTCAGTATACCGAGGACTTGTACTCAAGTCTCTCACTAACTTCACTTTATAACAAATGTCATTATCCTAAACGTGATAATTGACAATACACATTGTGTTCTTATTTAACGTCTTTATATGACACTTAACAACTCTATACTACGAGAACGAGGAGCCCAGTTGGATCTGGCCATGCATGCTACAAGAGCTGTACCTGTCTCAGGTCGTCTCCTATCTACGTCGCGACGGAACTTTCAGTTGGGAGGAAGACTCTATTCCTTCCGGGTTTCTAATGCCCTTCAGTTTGAGGAAGACTTCATTCCTCTAGTGGGATTCTATTTCCCACGCTTCTCAGTTCAGGGTTTAACTACGTTATCTCCTGGGGTTTTTATACCCAACCTTTCAATCTTAACGAGGTCACTATACCTCCACTATTTAAGATACTCAGTTATACCTGTCAGTCCCATTGTGTGGACCGACTATCATTAAAGAATCTCAGTTCAGCTAACACGACCTTCTGTGTCTTGTTCTATGTGACATTATTGTCCTTGTATGGATACTTGTTATTATCCTACTATGTTTGTTTACAGCTTTATAAAAATGAACTGCATGTATTCGACAAAGTAGTTGGTGTGGCCCGGTAGACGATGGGCTGCACGTTTTCCATACCAGCATTGTTTGCTGAGCCCCTTTGGGGGCACCCCCATTTTTCAGGTACCTGAAGTTGAGAAGATTACCACACCGAGTGTAGGTGGGGTAGATTCAAGCTATGGGAGTCTTCTTCTAGACATTTCTTTTATTTAAGTATTTTACATTTGAGTTTGATTCCTAGTATCTCGGATTGTATTCGTATTCAGACCGTGACTTTTGGAGATTGTATTTGGAGTTAGCCTTGTTGGTCACAAGGGTGGCCAACGGCATTGTAATACCGCCCGGTTGTTGTATTTATTTCCGCTGCAGTTGTATTTTATTTGGGAGTGATCGCCGTTCAGTTTATTGGATTTCGGGTTGGGGTGTTACATTCTTACTGCTCGTGCATTGAATATTAGCTTCTTGATTTGATCGTCGGTCATGTTGTTGACTGATATGTCTTGTCCTTGAGCATCTTGTAAGATGTATTCACCATGTGATACTACCCTCCATATCCTTGAATCATCAAACTTGATATGGAACTCCATCTTGTTCTTCCAATGAGTGTAGTTGTCTCCATTGAAAAGTGGTGGTCAATTTGGTGCAGAACCTTCTTCTAACGCTAGTAGATTTGAATGAGACATTTTGATCCTCTTCCAAAGCAGTTAGCTTTCTAGAAAAGACCTGCTCGGATACCAATTGAAACTGGCTAGTGCTCCTGATACGTCCTCGACCGATCGTGGATGCCTCTTTATTCTATGTGAATTACTTGATATTTTTGGATAGTACTTGATAAACTCAAACTGGAAACTCCTTTTTGATTGAGAATTTACACACAAAAATTCACTCAATCTCCCTCCGCCCTATCTACGAACTTCCGGACAGTTTAGGACTTTATCCCTAAGTTCTCTACCCTCTTCTAACAGCAGGCCTATGGGTCCCCAACTATTCCCTGACTAATCAGTCTACCAAATACACACAATATTAACTCACAGACCTAGTCCTACCTAGCTCACCAACTTCCTATTACTTACACACACTCAGTCTGATTTACACTTGCTCTAACTATCTCTCTTCTTTTTGTATGACCAAGGTGTTTTGCATAAGACGTTATACATCGTATTTATACATGCTTGTTTAGACTTGTAACAAACGACCCATGATCTCCTAGACTCTAGGATTCGTTTGCTTCTTTATCCTCAGTAGAATAGCCAAGCTCAAATATAGGCTGATCTTCAACTTGCTCTGGAACCATCAGGACATATGTTGCTCTGTGGTTGGAGACATTGGAGGTGTGTACTCAGGTGGTCGGTCACCACTTGCACTCTCCACTTGCCTGATCTTATTTTCCTCATTAATGCTCATTAATGCTTTCCCAGGCTTTATTTAATGTTGTGTAATGATTGCCTCTTAATAGCTCTGGCCTTGTCTCGTTGTCTTGCTCATTAATGAGCAAGACTTTTGTCGTGAGCTAGTTGCTTGTGTGGATGCATGAGTGTGCATGAGTTTGTCGGCACACTTGATGTCTTTTCTCCTTCTACCGCGTATGATGCATGAGAGATATGGTTGTGTAATATTTGACTTCTCGTGTGTACTAGAAGTGCATCGGAGCTCTCCCAAACAGGTGCCCGACTGGATGGGGACATGTCATGAACGGAGTGAGCTTGCAGCCTTGCGTGCTAAGCCACTCCTCTATCTGTTTATCTGATTTATAAGCTCAACGAACATATTAGATAAACAACACAGGTTTGCTATCATAAAAATTAAAGGATCTTGACTTAACACACTGCCAATAGGTCAACACCATAGTCATCTCTCAACCACCCAAAATTGTTAAAACTACCAAACGCATGATTACACTTGGAGTCTGAGGACTCACCAGCAACTTCGGAAACGCCTTTGGTTTCGACTTTTGTCAGCGACGATAAGGCAAGAACCTACGACAAACACTTTGCTGGGTCAATCCTTGGTTGTAACCATTAAGACAAACATTTGTTGACCATGTAGAACCTTAACACGATTCTCATCCATAAATGGACCGAAAGGCTAAAATTGACCGGCATGTCTAAAGGTTTATCAAGCAACTCTAGCAACGTCCAACAATGTTCTTTAGGGTTTGTTTGCCCTCAAAACACTCGTCATTGATCAAGTGACTTGTAAATTGGGAAGGCCTTGTCAGTCACATGGGTGACTGATGGCGGTAACACCGGTTATTGTATTGTTAATTCTACTGCAGTTTATTGGACGTTGGTACAGTTGATTAGATGTTAACACGTTTAGATTATCAGTTGAGGTGTTACACATAGATTCTTCCAATGGTGGACACCAGTTATGGTAGATCGGTATGATCCTCGCATAACTTCCGAAGTTGTGATAGCTTTACACACAACTCCTACACAATAATTCTCCATCACAAGAATTGTTCTTTATCATAGTCCGTCTAAAAAAATAGTCATATATATGCCCCACTATCCATTTCCTTTATCCTTTTCATGGCTTTTTTTGAAACTAAAATCGGAAAACGCATTTGTTGCAGACTATAATGTTTGGTCCACTATCCATTTTCTTTACAATACCGATTTACCATAACCGGTTCCAACCATTGGAAGAATCCATGGCTCTAGCAATTGTAGTAAGTCCATCCCGCAGATTTCTGGTTGCGTGAGACATTAAGAGCAACATGAACTCTACACTTGCAATGTATTGTTTGAAATTTTCATCGATGGTGATTGTGTAATTGGGGGATACATCACCAATGTGCTATGTTGAGTAGAGCTAATAAATGGTCATTGTATAAGCTGATAATCTTATAGCACAAAAAAGCATATGAATGCATAACTAATCGTTAGAAGCATAAAATAGCTTTTTTTTCTATAGGTGTTTTTTATGAACTTTGCCAAAATGACATTTCATGATTTTTTTTTTTTCACTTGAAGTCCAAATGTAACCCTTGAACAATAACCCAGTCATTTGAGGGTTAAATGACCATTTTTTGACCATTTAGCAGAAATTAACATACGTCAACATGAAGTGACATTTCATGCATTTTTGCAAAAATATAGTAACATTTTATGTCTTTATTTATTTAGTGGTATTTCATGATTTTTCCCTTACTTTTTTTTTCTGGTCAATAGTTAGTGACATTATATAACTTGTTTTTTCTTGTATTTTATGAATTATCAAAAAAATATAGTAACATAAAGAAAAATAAAGGTTCATGCCAGCTAATTAGAATTAAAAAAATCAACCATTTTCCAAAGCTGTATAGCAGAGCTTGAACAACATAACTCAACCGCACAGTTCTATTTAGAGAACAAAAAAGAAAAAAAGAGAGGAAACAAGCAGATATATCCAAGGTAATGATGATTGGCCATTAGCAACGCAATGATTGTACACTTTCCGAGATGATCAATGCAGAGCATCAGACCGATACAAAGCATACATACGGCCACAATACTCACGCGAGCCATCCTAATATAAGAAAAATGGTAGTCCAAGACCATGTATGTCGCCAGTCAACCCAGCTACCATGGTTTGAGATCACCCACAGGACCAGCAGTCCAGTTAAGGATCTTCTGCCCTGATCTCAAGTACACACTCCTATCATGCGGTAACTTACGGGCAAGACCGTTGAGAATTTGATGAAAAGCGTCACCAGGTTGAACTGGTTGAGGAAACAACATTGCTTGCTTCATGGATGGGTTTGCTAACAGTCTCTGCTTCCTGAGTATAACCTCTGGCGGAATTGAAGTCAGAATGGTATCTAAATCAGGAACATCCTTCTCCTCAACAAAAACCCCAATGTCTTCCCATGGAATTGCATCCGCAAACGGCAGCACAATTTCATCTGCTATAATCACAGGAATGCACCCAAATATGACTGCCTCTACCAACCGAGGGCTCCACGGAGCCCACCCAAGTGGGCACAAACAAAACACAGCCCGCTGCATGTCTTCGTAATAAGTTGTTGGGTGCTCAGTTGAGATGTCAAAAAGCGGATTATCTTTGAAGTTCTCCCACACAGCAGCACGAGCACCCCTGTTAAGTGAGTTTCAAAACATTAATTATAATCTTAAACTAAGAAAATATAGACTACTAAAACTATATCTTATCTAACACAAGAATACATCAACAAGTGGAAGAGATAAAAAAGAGTATAATTTATCTAAATTTTATTACCTTGCATAGTAACCACCTTCAGGGTCATTCCCTACATCGTAAAACAGCCCTCGGAAGTATACAAAGATAGAGCGAGGAATGTCTGGTGGTATTAAGTGGGACTGCATCTTTTGAGGGGGAGCATACGGAGGAATTGTTATGGATCCTTCCTTTAAGCACACATGATTTTTTTGCCCAAAAGTCTGCACCAAAGAGGCACGCTGGAGCAAGGGAAGGATTCCTCTCTCTATTGCTTTCTCTTCCTTGTATATTTTGAATGGCGTAATGGTCAAAGACTTGGTAAGAATATGTAAACATAAAGTTGATGAAAAATAATTACTTTGGATGAACCATTTGTTTTCTTACTTGGTAATGAAAACAGGCCCCAAAATCATGAGGTACCACAAAAAAATGATCTGCTCCTTCAGTGCGGTTCCAATACGGCCAATTCGAAGAAATTAGTTGTATTGCACTTCTCATCATTCTAGGCGACTTGAAAGGCAAAGGAAGCCCATTTGGTGTCAAATCACAAGTTGTGTACACTGGTGTATAGAACCAATCCGCTTCCTCAGGATTTAAAGTTCGAACTGGACTTGATAACAGAAACCTGTGCATGTATATCTCTGCCGCAAACATGTGAGTAAGACATCTCGGATCTTTCTGTAATATCTTTCTGTTGTATTTGCTTGGAAGCTCATACACAAAAACCTTTAACCTTCCAACAGGATTATCTTCAAGCACATCACCAGCACTTCCTGAAATAGGGGACACAAACACCTATTACTCCATAGTAGATGTAACCTGAAGGAAACTCTATTCACAGTCCAAGGCAAACAGATCATAAGGATATTATCTCGCATCTTCTCATCTGGATAAAACAGAAAGGGAATGACAACTACCTAATTTCTAACAAAGTAACAGCGCATCAACTATTCGTTTTGGTTGAACTGGTTCTTTCTAGTTCACTTCTCGCCCTAAATTTGATCAAACCAAGCTGAAGAGTCGGCAGCATGTTCAAGATTCCCCATTATTCTTTCCCTAGATATAGTTAGAAACTCAGTTGTCAGAAGCTCAAGTACCCTTCCTTCACCCACTCTTATAAACAGCGAACAATCACCTGCGAATTTGCCTCTATTTCACAAAGATCCAGATGTTACCCTGCAAAAGCTAAGCTGAGCAGAAACATCTGTGCAAATGAAATTGCAGAAGCTCAAAGTATCTTCATCTGGCTAATAAAATTACGAAAAAAATATTGATTACAGAAAATAGCTCTATGATAACAGGGAGTTGGAGGGGCTAAAGAAAAAACGTTTAAAGAAAAGATCGATTGAAAGAGTGGATAGTGAACTATCAACATTATTTCAAACGCTACTGATAGGTGATATTCGTAGTTCCAAGAATCTCCTCAAGAAATGACCTAAGCTTCGATTTTATAGTCAAATCCTAGCATTTCAAGCACGGATATAGCAATCTACAAAGTTAAACGAGAGATCTACATAAATACTCCGCTTTAGGAAATGAAACCATAATAGAAACCAGAACGCAAGACGTAGAAGAAGAAACCTGAAATCCGCTCAGTCTGATATGGCTGCGCAAGTTGCTCGGCGTCGATCAAAGAAGCCAAAACAGCGATTAGCACAGCCGACCACCACGAACAACCAACCACCATGTTCGATAAAACTTGAATGACAAACAGGAACGGAACAAATCAGGAGCAGAAATAATGCTAATTGGAAGAAACTGGATTTCAATCGAATAGTTCGGAATGCTGCGTTAATCCAAGCTGATTGATTAAGAATAGTAAGCTTTCTCCTTCCCTTCAGGCTAATCACCCATCCCGCCTCCGTCGAAGGCCAGTCAACTCCATCTTCAGCTGGGAAATCGACCTTTAACCTGACACTCTTGCTTTCTTTCCGCCTCCCGGTTTTTTTAGTCTTCCGCGCGGCCCTCAATTTTTATTTCTAATGTCGACATAGAATGTTGTTTGCACAAGAAACAAATTGAAAAATTGTACTCCCTCCGTTCAACAATAACTGTCATTTTAGAAACTTGCACACTTATTAAGAAAAGTAGGACAATGACGCATGTGCCCCTACTTTTTACTTTTCCATTTAGATAATAATTACTTTTATATTGAATAGTAGGGGTAAAAGTGGAAAGAAGTGTGTCAAAAAGCTAGAATGACAGATATTTTTGAACAAGAATCACATCCTAAAACGACAGATATTAATGAACGGAGGGAGTAACAAATAATCATAAAGCATCGACTTACACTTACAACGTTAATGTCAATTAAATTTATTTTATGACATGTTTTATTAAGAGAAATTAAATTCCTTCTAAAACAAATAATTCCATATTTGTATGTTGGTATCAAATGGAATTGGTTTATACTTTTTTTTATTCTTTTTGTTTGGCCTTTAAGTACTTTGAGTTTAAATTTATTTTATGCAAAATAACATTACCCATTTATGAAATTTTTATATTTTACAATATATTTTCTTATGTTTAAATATATCATTGTTTATTTATGAGTGTAACAAATATTTACTCTTGTCATTGACAAGTGATCCTAAAATGGTGATTTAAACCCATTTATTCCCCATTTTATGGTATGAACTCATTATTATGACCATTAAATTCTTCCAATTTACTAAATCTACCATTGTTCATAATTTATCTATATTTTAGCTGAAAAGGTGAAAAATCAAGGCCATCAGACTTAAATCTAGAGCAAGAAATGAACTGGCCTCATAGCCAACTTACAGTCGACCTCAGTTGCAGCTCGGTCAAGTTCAGAAAGCATGAAAGGGTTCCCCCCTCAGTATCGAGATGTGCGCCAATGTAACTAACTCTCACACCACTAAGGACAACCGATGGACAATCTAAATCGGTTAACCATAAATCACCGTCATCGCAGCAAGCCAAGTGGAGTGCTACAATTGCCTACCATATTGACTTTTCAAGAAGCTTTCGAAGCTTTATACGCTCAGAAAATGTGCTAGATTCTGGTTGGCGAAAAGTTGGTGTGAGCCCAGATTTTTGAACCTTATCCTATATTGATCAAGTTGATTGTGATCCATTCAGGTTCTTGGTCCACTTATAACCTAAGCTTAATAACTATGTTATATAATAATCATTAAACTAGGGTTAAGCCCACTGAAACCTATTAAGATTCACCACCTAATTCTAACCTACGATTAACTAGGGAAGGTAACAGTTCAGGTTCAGGGGCTTGTTATATAACTTTTCTAGGTTCAAAGTACTTTCACTACCCTTTTAAGTTATTTTTCTTTTACATATGTCATAATTGATTCAATGCCTTTTATGTAGAATGATTAAGCCTTTATGAATGATTATGGATGAGTAATCCTTAATGAATAATTGTGGATGGTTAATTCTTGATGAGTGATTGTTGATTAATAATTATGGATGGTTAATCATTGATAAGTGATTGTGGATGAGTATTCCTTAATGAATGACTATGGATGGGTAACCCTTTATGAATGTTTGTGGATGATTAATCCTTGATTAATAATGTAAAAGGGAGACGGCCCCTAGATATCCAATTATGAATTATGTAACACCCCTCTCTGTAACCTCGTATTAATTAACAATCGTAGCATAATTAAAAAATGTGTTGCAGCAGAAAATAAAGTACAATTGTCCTCACTCGGGTGCTACACGTCATGACTCACCCATGTGAGTAAAGAAGCGACTACTTACCACAATGACTAAACATATAACCACTGTGATGATTCGAGATTATCCACTACCGTCATATACATAACTGAATCTGAAATCCGAATACAAAGACAGGTGAGCATCTAAACCATCCTCATTATTTATAACCTTCGTATATAATACAGACCAAAGTCCAAGAAGTGCGATAATCTAAAAAAAACGTTGACTACCCAAAAGTCCTGTACTCCAGCTTCACAACTCGATCATGTCCCTATAATGGGTTACTGTATAGGCTCAGCAAAACTCTGAATATGGTAGAATATGATCCTAGACCCTTTAGGTTTGTAACACCCCTACCGCTAATACTGTCATTACCGTCCAATCTCCTTACACATCCATACTCACGCAGCGGATTCATACTTACACAACGGCGGGTGATACAATGCTGTTAGCCACCCACGTGACTAACAAGGCTACTACATACAGCATCAGTCTAATGGACCGGAATATCCAAGTGCTACACAAATACATTCCTTACTACAATTACAACCGAGTACTACAACTTCCCATTCAACACAATACTCCATTACAGTACCATACAATACAATATACATACCGAGTTTACTAAGTTCCAGATACAAATACAATACTTCTTCCAAGTTCTTACATACTCATTAAGAGTCTACATCTACCCATACCTCACAACTACATACTTTCTAAGTACAAGGTATACCCCTTGGTACACTTCTAAAACAAGGCTACAAGCCTTATACAATTTACTACTACCTACGTTTCACCCCTAGCTATCCAAACTTAGCTGTCGGTCTCTTGCGGTGGTCATGTCCTCTTTGGGTACCTGCACACTAAAAATGTTGCCCCTAGAGGCTCAGCTTTCGCTGCATATGACTTCCGCATACCCCGCGTACTAGCGAGGGTACGCCGACCACTTGGTCGAATACATGCAATTCATTTTACAAGTACATACATACATACATGCTTCATACATCATACTACGATACTACACAAGGTATACATACACACGCACGGTACAATACACACAAGGAAGACAATACAAGTCAACCAATACTTACTTACCTTCTTCCGAAATACACATACACAATGCATACACAATACTTACTCAATACACGATACTTGTTAGCTCCATTTGTCCACCCGGGTTAATTGGGTGGAGATTACTCTTTTACTCGGGGTCAATGACTCACACCAGCCAAGACCATTACTCATACAATACTTTACTTTACTTACTACATACTCAAGTCAAGTCGTCGGGACCTCCGGCCCGGAGACTACTCTATCCCACCACCGGGATTTACTTGGTTCAGTAATCCAAGATGCTACCCATTTAAGGGGTTTGGGCCGTGGACCAACTTAAGAACCAGGAATCGGATCCAACCACTTGTGTCTCCTCATCCTCACGCGTGGCCGAAACTATATCGGACTTCTACTCATTCCAATTTACTCAATACTTACGTTAGGAGTTAGGTAGTTAGGAATTAGTAAAAGTCACACATCCAAGCCACACAATAATTCAATACTCCCATACACATACATACAAGATATAGTACATTACACAACTACACTGCAAGGTACATACACACCTCATCATCATCCATTCATTTCATGAATTATACAAACTAGTGTTCAAGACAATATATATCAAGAACAACCTAAAACAAGCACAAGTAAGTGCAATATAGTCTGATTTATGCATTTATCTTATTTAGGTGATCAAATAAGCACATAAATCGGGGTAACCAGGTTAGGATACAGAGCATGAAGAAATCATACCTTTCACCGGGATTTACTTAGCCGGGTGTCCTCACGTTCCTTTGGTTCACTCTTGTTCCTCGAGTCTTATTCTCGAACCAATGACTACATGCCAAATGGTTCAATTAATACTAAGCATTACATTGCATACATAATTTCTACTTCCGTACTTACCCCGTTATCCCATTATTTCGGTTTAACTTAATGTTCTTATACTCACTACTTTCTTAACTCGTTTTCTTACTCATATGTGTACTTCCTTACCATTTCATTCTATTAATGATGTTCTACTACTTATACATATACATATGTGTATAGGCATATATATATACACACATATGATAACTTTAATCATAATTTTTTTTTTACTCGACCGACCTTACCCAGGGTCGGACCCAAGGTCGGTCGAAGTCAGTAAGTTAATACGCTGGAAAAATTCAGGCCCGACCGACCTTGCAAGTCCGGTCCCAAGGTCGGTCCATTCCAGTGGGTTACACAACGGGAAAATTTTAGGCCGACCGACCTTACAAGTCCGGTCCCAAGGTCGGTCCATTCCAGTAGGTTACATTACGGGAAAATTTTAGGCCGACCGACCTTGCAAGTCCGATCCCCAAGGTCGGTCCATTCCAGTAGACTTCCCGTCTTTGTATTTTAAGGCTCGTCCGACCTTGCAAGTTCGGTCCCAAGGTCGGTCCGGCCCAATACTTCAGTTTTAAAAATCTGTTTTTAGTTCTTTCTTTACCCATTGTTTCCCCCAATCTTTCTACATGTAATCCCACATGTTTTAGCACTACTTAGACCCTCAAGATTGCCTTAGTTCATCCACCAACTCCCTTATTCATTTCCAAATCCACTTACACAATTTTCCTTCACTACATTTCAGCAATTATGCCAACTTTTTTCCTCAAATGCTACAGATTTTTAAACTCAATTCTACCATCCAATACTTCCTCAACTAATGCCACTCCTAGCATTCTAAGTACATCATCTCACCATGTCAATTCATTTCCAAGCAATTACACTATCTATACCCAAGTCCAACACCCATTTTGCTAAACCTTGCACACTAGTTCCCCTAGTTTCTCCAATACATTCCAACACCACTTGCTACAGATTTTATATCCTTTCATTCTCTTACCACAACTACTACTCCATAGTTACTAAACATCTCTACTAACTCCAATACACATCTTGGTTCTCCCATTCACCAAGTCATCCAATAATGCACAATTCCTACCAAAATTTTGCCATAGTTCACCTACAATTCTCACTTATCCACACATATCCATTATCATCAAAATCATTCCTATTCTAGCCACACCCATACAAGGGTCCTACCAGCAATCAAAAAAATCTCAATACATCAATACTTCCTCAAACAACAATACTAATACTCATACACATTACATTTGGCTCCAAGGCCTACAATTCACATACTTGCTCACAAATTCTCAAACTTCCACAACTACAATACTAATACAATATTTTGGGTTCTTTAATTTGTTTTACCCATTCCCATTACTCTAATGCATTTAAAATTTAGCATTTAGAAGGAGCTCTTACCTTAAGCCCTTAATTTCCTTCTTTCTTTTCCAATTCTCCTCTTCCTCTCTTTCTTGCACAAATCGGCTATATGGGGAATGGAGTTGCCAAACTCCATTCCCATCACCCAAAGCACACAAAACAAGTATAATTAACATACTAACCCTTAAATTAATGCTAGTTCATAGGGATGTTTAGAACACTAATTTTAGGGTTTACCTTTGGAGTGTTTTAGGAGGGGTTTTAGCCCTTGGTTCAAGAAGGTGATTCCACCACCATTGTAAAGTTGAATTGGTGCTCAAAAGAGAGAGAAAAATAGATCATTACAAGAGGGGTAAAAATCGAATACAAAGGAAGGTGGAGAAAACAAGAGTTTTTCATGTAGATTTTTACCTTGATGGAGAGAGGAGACTCCAAGCTACCCATTGGTGCTATTTTCTCTTTGAAGGGGGAAACCCCATGGAGATGAACTTCCTCATTTTTGGATTTTGAAAAGAGAGAAGTGTAGAGGATGATGAGGGGAGTAAGAATATGTAATTATTTTTACATTTGGAGCTCACATGGAGGTAGAGCATGGAGAAGAAGAGAGGTTGCCATTGTTGTTGTTGAGAGCTTCAAAAATCGCCAGCCACAAGGGGAGAAGGAGAGAGAATCGGCTGGGGAAGAAGAGAATGGGAGAGAGAAGAGAGAAATGAGTGAGTGAGGAGAGAGAGAAGGGATAAAGTACTTTTTATTTTATCTTTTCTTGCTTTTGACTTTCCTTATTTAATTAGCTAGTTACATGTGTGTGAGGGACTTATTAAGCTATTAAAACCGGCCCCCTTACAGTATTACTAGTTGGAGCGTTTTTCATCTTTTACAGAAAACGCTCGTTATTTTACCCGGTTTTGGTACTATTCACTAACCGGGCCCGTTTTCCGGAATTTTCTCGTTTATTTAATTTTATTGGTTATTTAGCTTCCATTAATGCTTAATTATTGTTATTTAATGATTTATAATTTTTACGGGTTCATTTGACCTCTTAAAATCACGTTTTCGGGTTTTCTCGAAAAACGTGCGCTAAAGCTCTATTAGCGTTTTAATACCTTATTTGGATCCGTTTTCTTTAGGAGTTGTTCCCATATATTATTTAGGCCTTATTAAGCCTTTATAATCCATATAATACGCTAACCGAGATACCTCTTATGGTTATTTAACGCTTATTTAGCGTTTTTCACTTTTTAAGCGTTTATTTATCTCTTTTGGATTTATTTTTCCTTACCAAAATTACTTAGGCATTATTAGGCCCTTAAATACGTATTAGAATAATCTTAATCACTATATTTAAGTTCGGGGTATTTCAATCTACCCCCCTTAAGAACTTTGTCCTCAAAGTTGTTCGAGGTTATAGGATTACTACACTTACTCATTTATACTTGTCTAATACTAAAGCCATACATTCTTCCTCCTTTCAATTTCCGAAATCCGTCACTCAAGGTTTCTACTTCCCATACCATACAAATGTACCCTCATTACTCCAATCCGCATTACATCCAACCATCTGGTTCCACATTACAAGGTTTATACATACATACAGTGCAAAGCTATCCCCAAAGCAATGCAATACACATTACAATCCCGCAGGCACTCAGGTCATCTAGACACAGGACTCCTCTACATCCCGCTGCCCTTGGAATAATACAATATGCTATACTACCATCTTCTTCCGGCATATGCTTCTAACAAATCCTCATTCTCCATCTAAGGGAAAATCCTTTCACAACTACTAATTAGAAAATTTTATAAAACACACAACTCCAAAATCCAGTTTATCTTCATTACCTCTATCCTATGTGTGATTCTTGTGACCACTTGAGGGGAGCTTCAAGAATCATTCGACCCTGATGTGATCATCATCAGTGTGAACTATCTTTCCACCCTAATTTGTGTTCGGTTTCCCTCGATCTGATCAGGATCAAGTTCGACTTCCCACGACAGTTTCAAACAACCAAATAATTCAATTATTTCCATTTTCTATCTTTTTTTACTCTTCCTAATCCTAATTATAATTTCATACAACTCCAAGGGATGGAATTCTGTCCATCAATCATTCTCACTCTACTTCCAAATACTTTACTTCGAGATTCAATGCCTAAGTGCTCCTTTCGTCAACCTTCGCTACTTTCATCCATTACTCTCCATCATCTCCAGTAAAAGACATCTCTTCACCATGAGGCCCCTTTTCACCAAAAGACACTTCTTCATCAAAAGACACCTCTTCATTAAAAGACACATTTTCACCAAGAGACACCTCTTCATAAAAAGACACCTCTTCATCAAAAGACACCTTTTCACCAAAAGACTCCTTTTCACCAAGAGACTCCTTTTCACCAAGAGACACCTTTTCATCAAAAGACACCTCTTCATCAAAAGACACCTTTTCACCAAAAGGCACCTCTTCGCTGCTCTATACTCATGTCGTGAATGGGCCATCCGGCATCATGCCAGACAAAACTTCATCCTTTGATTAGAGATTTATTCCTAACATAAAAAAACATACCAAAAATAAGTCTGAACTAATAAAATAAACTTTATATAAGATATTATAAATACTAGCTATTTTATCCTTATTTTAACTAATATTCATACAATTATAGCTTCTAAAATAAGATAGTTTTGAGGCTTATCAACGCCCTACACTTACCTTTTGCTAGTCCTTGAGCAAAACTTAATCAGAAAAGAATAACTTCTTGTGCACAAAACAGATACCCTTAATAATGACAACTAGATAAGTCTTTTCCAACTACCTGACTCTAATTAACAAGCATCACTTAATCCCTCTTTTTTTTGTCAAAGACATACTAATGGGTATAAAATAAAACATTCAATTTCAAAAACGATCAAAAACTCTTAGGCTATTTTATATTAGGGATTTGTAATCTCTCTTTTTTCCGGTTTCCATAATTCAGCCCTATTTTTCAAGGGTTTCTAAATATGGCCAAGACTCTCATCAATGGTTTCCATGATTTTCAAGGGTTTCTAAACCTGACCATGATTTTATTTAAGAACAGGGAATTTAGGAATAAAACAAAAGGAAAAACTCTCGAGTGTTTCTTTATTCTGAGGAAATTTTTGCAATCTCATAGAATAATGCTTCATATTTTTTCAAAACTCTTTCTTTTTTTCCTTTCTCTTTTGTTCTTTTTTCTCTTTCTTTTTTATATATACAATCCCTATTTAAGATTTTCACCCAAAAGAATTTTCACCATTTCGAAAAGGAAAATAAAATATTACCTAGAAGTAAGTTAGAGATAAAATAAGAGTAAGGTCATATACTTATATGCAAATAAATAAAGAGAGTCGTGAAGTTAAAATAGAAATCTAAAAGTCATTAGAAAGCTTACCTCTTAAGAGAAAAATCCCCTATCCTTCCCTAATCTCACTTTATCAAGGAACATGCAAAAAGCTTAGTAGAAAGTCAATAAATTTCAAACTTATTGTCATTTAAACATAATAATAATTATTTATATACTTATATATCCATATATATAGTTTTTTTAATTAATTAACTAATTTTAAAGGGAAAGGTTCCCTTGCCCTACACTTGAGAAGAACACTATCCTCAGTGTGCAAGGCAAAAAGAATGAAATTGACAAAGAAAATAAAGAAATGATAAAGGAACAAGAAAGAAAATACTCCTCTGATACGAAGAGGACCGGAGGCGTGAGGCCCTACACTTGGCCTTTGGCTACGTGGCGAGATGATCAGAACTCTTAGAGGCAATGGTGATGGACTTCGCATGCTCCCTTGGATTAAGTTGGGTTTAGGACGGTAGTTGATCGGGTGGTCTCGGTTGAGCAAGAAGTTGCTGTATTTGCGACTGTAACAACTTGTGGTCCTTGCGAAGGGCTGAGATCTCTTCTTGAGCATCTCGAGATTTGTTCATCAGCGCCGTCATCATGTCGCACAACTCTACCATCTCGGCTTCTGAATTAGATGGGGGTTGGGAAGGTCGATTGGAAGGAACTCCGTGAAATACCCCTAACCTTAAAAACTTAATTAAATGATCTATTAATGATCTAAGATGGTTAATAAACATCTAAATACCATTGGGGAACAATCTAAAAAGATCTCAACAAGGCAAAACATGCTTTAAGATCGGTAAAGCCAAAAATGTGCTTTAAGACACCATAAAGATTGTATGACCTCAAATAGGATCCAAAGTGGATTCCTAAGTATTATAATGAAGTAAGGAACACAAAAAAACTATTCTCAAAGAAAACTAAGCTCAGAAACACCCTGTGACACAAAATGTGCACTAAAACACCTTAAAGCACGTTTTTGTGTATGAACTCAAAGATAATGACTTTTTGTCATTTTAAAGACTGGAGTATATCATTTAAATCATTAATTTGACATGATAGACTATATTTTAAAGTCTAAATCAAAGTTTGAAAAAAAAATAAAAAAAATGACATTTATTTGTGAATAGTAACCCAAATAGTGCATTTTTAAGTAAATTGACCAAGTTTGGTCAATGGTCAATTAATTGACCACTCTTATCCATTGGCTGTCGGCAGGCAAGGAGGTGGGAGGACAGCACACACAGCATTAGTGCTAAATATCTACTTAAAGTGATGATCCACCATTTTACTATTCCTTTTTTTTACATTTTAACCATTTAAACACCTTTCCTCTCATTCTCTTGCCTCTTATCCCATTCCTGCCAAGCCCTTAGCTCTTCCAAACTCTCTCAAGCTGTGTTCTTGAGTAAGGAAGACAATTCAATCTCTTAAGCACCTAAGGTAATGGTTTAAGGCTTATTTTAGCTCTTTTTCTTCATCTCTTCATTACCTACACTTGGAGCTCATGATCTATCACTTTCCATGGCTCATTCTCAGTTTTTTAAGGTTATAACAAACACCAATCTCGGCTGAAGCAAGTCTAGGGACCAAGGTTGTTCAAATCTACATTATAAGGTAAAAACATACCTTAAGCTTCTCTAGTCTTCATGCGGTTTTCTTCTTCTGATTTTTGTGAGTTTATACACTCATAATCTTCATATTTATATGTTCAATCAGTTGGCTAACCATTTGGAGCAAGGGTGGCCGAAATTCAAAGGAAATACCCTTCTTTAAGGCATTTTGCCAAGGTAAAACCTATTACCATGGCAGCTTGTTGTTTTCTAGCTATTTCCTATGTTGATATGGTGAATTTAACACCATTTGGTGTGTTGTATTCAGGCCGAAATCCTTTGGAAGTTCCCTTGCATTTTTAAGGTGATTTTTGCCTTAAATCTTACATTAATTGTTCTTTATGGTTAAGCTCAAGATTGGAGTGTAACCATATCTTATTTTGGTGTATTAAACATGTCTAAATGATGTAGTGAATTTTCCTTCAAGCTTCCGAGTTCATACAAGGAATAAACCAAGGTATAAACACCTTAAACTTATGATTTTATGATTTCTTAGCATATATAATATATGTGCCGAGAGTGAAGTTAATTATATGGGTTATTTTAACCTAAGAATGGAAAAAATGACTAAGATAAATTAAGCTAGTCATTTAAGTGATTTAATTAACATAATGGTCAAATTATGACATTATGTGGAAAAATAAATAAACTATAGTGAGGCCGTGAGTTTATTGTATAAATTGAGCTATTTATGTGTAATTTTATGTTATAAAGCAAAGTTGTAATAAGGCCATGTCATTAGGCCATTTTAATTTAAGTTTAAAGCTTATTTAGTTTAATTTATGCTTATATAGTTAAGTTTGGGATCAAATGGTAATTACTAGTGAAATATGAAGCCGTGGGCTTATTTTAGAAGAGTTTAGGGTTTTTAAATGAATTTAATAAAAATTATAACATTTTATAAAGTTTTGGGTCAAAATTGTAAAAATAGAAAACTATTGGGTATAATTAGTAATTACCAAAAGTTTGGTCCCCATTTGGCATTAGAAGTCAAAGTTGACTATATAGGAGACTTTGACCAAGTATGGAGAATTTAAAGAATTAAAATACTACCTTATATTAAGATAGTTATTAAATTTTAAAGATTTATAAGAAATGGGGTTATATGGTGATTTCTGAAAACTTGGGGTACTAAATAGAATTTATAACATACCTTGGGTTATTAGGAATTTTTAGAAGTTTATTTGGTTAAATTTGGAGTTTATATGAATTATATAAGTATAATATATGATATTTCATAACATTTGTTACAAATGGGTAACATATGGGCAAAACCGAGATTTATAGAAAGTATAAGGTTAGAAATGATATTTATAACCTTTTGGTATAGTTTGGGAATTTTTGGAGTTATATATAAGATTTTACAAAGATATATGTATAATATATAGTTTTAATGACATTAGAAAACTATGTATTATAAATTGGGTTAGATTTGTGATTTATGGAAGTTTAGTGGTTTATAGTGAAAGCCGAAAATATAAAGGGCTGTTTGGTAATATATAACAATTGGTAACTATAGGTTATAATTGTTTTAATGACATAAATGTCATAATATATGTTATATAACTATAATATAACATTATATTAATAATGTGGTGGATTTTGTAAATATTTAAGAAACTAAGTGTTGTTCGGAAATATGGGCATTTTTAAATAAAATTTATAAAATGGTTTCAAATGTTATTAAGGGTATAACATTTATAATATAAGAGGTATTCATTAAAAAGAATGAATATATATTACAAGACTTACCATATAATAAATAGTCCCAATATACATAAATATATATATATAAATAAATATATCTTTTGGGGTGTAAAATATAATATGGTTTAATAACTATATATTGTGGTAATTAAAATGATAAATGATAAAGAGAAAAGATTTACAAACATTAGATATGGAAATTCTAAATGTTAGGAGTGTACATGAAATAATAAGGATTTATATATAATCCAAAGTATCTTTACATAAGAATTATACTCCATTAAACTTGGAAAAACAAACCTTAGGGAAATAAATACTAAGGTGGAATGTATAATATATGACAAGAATTATACATACAATATAGAAACAAACTATATGATACACAAGGGTATATTAAGTTACATGCGATAACAAGTTCAACGTTAAGTATATTAATATACAAGACAAGACTATGCATGTAATATAACGTTTTTCCAAATCTCGAGTTAAGCCGAAAACCCGACAAACGTTGACAGTTTATAACGGGGGGATTAACCGGGAGGTATTAGTGACGGTACGGGGTACCGTAGAGTTATGTTGTTATACGAGGTTCTAATCAGTAGCGTTATGTATTATTTAGACTGTTAGAGACGACACGAGGAGCATTCGGATTTAGCTGATTCATACTCCACCGTTATACAGTCAGGGTGAACGGTATGTTGTTACGTGTCTTTGATTGTCTCTGAGGGCTTCCTCAGTTCAGACTTCTGTGTGATCTGTGATAAGATTGTTTGTCTGAATGTGTGATTAAATATGCATGAACTGTATATTTATAGCTGCTTATTATATACTGTTGTTGCGTTAACAGTATCGGTTTGTATATATGAACTTATATATAAAACGAACTAGCGGCTAATGTGCTATATTATATGCAATATAAGGATCGTCAGTAAAACGTTGTAGCACTAGGATAATAAGGTATACATATTATCCCAGACTTTAATACGGAGCACTGGCCTTTCTAAACGCCGCTCTCGTATCTATTACTGGATCCCGAGTTTACAGACTCTGGATTGGACTATTGACCTTAGTCCGCTGTGTTAGAAAAAAATTGGTAATGCGATGCGATGGTATAATTAATTAAATATAACAAAGCCAAGAGGATGTGGCTCTTGGTCCGCGCTGTGATCACAAAAACGATACTAGGATGTCCGCGTACGGGTCCGCAAGTATCAAGAAAATTTCCCGTGAGCTAGGATGGCTCGTTGGTCGGAGACTCTACCGCTGGAGTGGCTACTGCCGTGGGTGACCCGCCATAGTATATGGGTAATTTAGTGACTCGTCGTTTTAACGAGGCGTTGTCACTAGGTATAACTGAACATTTATTACAGTTGAGACTTGTACAGTGGCGAACAATATTGGTTTCTATACCAAGGACGGGAGATGATACTTGTTTATTATTCTCGTTGTTTCGCCTTGTTGTTCACTGGTTATACTGTGTGGTTTATATATTGTGTGGTAATGGTTGTGTTATTGTATGAATATTACTGTTAAATGTTTTCACAGTTTAAATATTAAAACGGTATTGCATGTAACGAATCTCATGCTCTCGACCAATTAATTGAGAGGTTTGAGGAGGCATGACGGGGCATGTGATAACATACTCAGCAGGGGCTGATTCCATACCACAAACCACTTTTATTTTAGGTGATTAGCTGGTGGTTCGACGCGAGGCGCGACTGTTGTGATTTATTGTTGGTTAAGACTTGTAACGGTATGAGACTACTGTTGATCTTGGACTCGGGTTGTGTAAACCGAGGTGTATTTTGGTTAGACGCTCACGAGTACGGTTTGTAATAACGGTTGTTGTTGGACTTGTTTTTAGAATGTTTAGGCACTACTATCTATCTCTTGTGGTCACTGCGGGAATACGTTTCGTAAGTTGATTATCATGTAACTCGTTATCACCCGTATGGGCAAGTGATAACAGTGACACCATTAGAACGATAGTCTGTTATTTACCGCTGCGAATTATTTGCTAGGTACGACATTTATTCTATAATTAGGAGCCGGATTTAGTAGGGGTGTTACACTCCGCCATAAGCAGTTTGCGAGAATTGCCTCGGACCTCCTTGATAACCGCCATGATTCTGGAAATTTTGAGGGGGTTGGGCACCACTTTGCCAAGACTGCCTAAACCCTTGGTTGTTGCTCACATAATTCACTTCCTTAAATGCCTTTACTTCTAGTAATTCAGGGCATTGCTGAGTGTGTGGTCTTTCATTAACCACATTTGCTTGTTGGGGAAGGGAATTCATTGCCAACTGTTCCACAACTTTCTGCAGGGCACTTACCTTCGTCGACTGTTGAGCGTTTCTCTCCAACAACTGCTCATAACTCTTCATTAATTTATCAAATTTGTTATCACTCTCCCCGATATGGTACAAGCTTGGGGTACCACCTCTTGATCCACCGGTGGCCCATTCTCTAATTTCTTCATAAAGGGATTCAATCCCACTCAGAAATTGTTCTCCTGGTTTCTTCAGGACATCTGCACCGTGGGAGGATAGCACCATGGTTTTACACTGGTTTACCAATCCCTTATAGAACAACTGGGAAAGTTGCTCCTTGGTGTGGCCATGGTGAGGACATGTCAGAAGCAACCCTTTGAACCAATCCCAAGTCTCACAGATGCTCTCCGATCCTGGTTGTTTGAAATTGTAAATCTCGACGATCATCTCTAGAGTTCGACTTGGTGGTAGGAATTTGTCTTAGAATTTGGTTGCCATGTCATCCCACATGGAAATGGTACTTGGAGTTAGACTGTGGTACCATTTGCTTGCAATCCCAATGAGGCTATGAGGGAAAAGGGAGACTCATGCATATTGCAGGACAACGTCTGTTGCGGTTAGGCTGTTGACGTGCTGCAGAAACTTGGTTACGTGTAGGAAGGCTTCGTCTGGGTTCGAACCATCAAACATGCCCAACTCTTTTACACAACGAATCTGATGATATGGCTTCAATTTTTTTCAATTATCGTACTCGGCTTGTGAAAGGAGAGGGAGGTTGATAGCGGGTTTTCGGCCTTGGCTGGATGGCCGGTTGATGTTGCGGACGGTAGGAGTTGTCATATCGTCAACAATATTGGATTCTTTGTTTTGTTGGTTCATTCTTTGGTGTATAGAACGAAGAAGGGTCCTCTCGATCTTGGGATCGTAGTCGGCTAAATCTCCAGAAAGATTATGTGATCAAAGGAGCATTCACTTTTAGAGGAGTGAGATTTAATATCTAGATAAATTTAGGAATCAAAACAAGTCATTATAATACTTTTACAAAGAATAAAAACATATATAAACTCACAATAAAGTTTATGACTATACCGGATGACGTGTCGGATGTACGAATCCCGACATCGGACTTCCTCCAAATGTGCCGGATAGCCATACCCGGCATCACACACGGCATATATAAATGATTTTAAAAAAAGAATGAACAAAACAATGAATAAAGAATAGGCCAATCACCAATTTTAGGACTTAGACTAATTCCAAGTCGCCGGCAACGGCACCATTTTGCTAACAGAATTTTTAGTAGGGAAAAGAATATACAAAATGAAATAAAAGAATCCTACTAAAATCTAATACGGGTAGCAAAAATCCCGGTTGGATTAAAGTGTAAGTAAATTACGACCAAGAGTATCGAACTCAAGGGACTGAATAGAAAACAAGTCCTAATCCTTAGAAATTGTCTATTCTAATAAAAGAGAGGGAAAAATGAATAATAATTCAAACTAGAGTAACTAACTAATAATCTAACTAAATGGATTATGTAAAATGAATTATCCTGGGTTCGGGATTACAATCAACCTAAATACCAATATGATCACAAAATTTAATCAACAAGGCTCGAATTAACCAAACAAATGGTCGCGCTGGATATCATGCCGGATACGAAACGCACGACACATTCAAAGATGTTAAATGTGCTAGACGCCAGCCACCCGGGAGTAAACTCGGCTGGATCAAATTGTCAATAGTATTTCCAGTTTCGGGCCTAACAACAGGAAACTCACCATCTATTATTGAATCGAGCATATATCATGCCGCGAAACTAACAAGATAGTGGGGGAACATGGATTAGTTCTTAATCTTAAATGCTAACTCCTAAATCATAGAAGATAACAATAAGACCATTAAGATTTCCTAACCCATTCTACCCTTGGCTTGTCTTCCTTAAGTAGAATTTGCAAAAAGAGAATAAGTGGCCTACATTATTCACTTGCCTAAAGAACCAAATCTTAATGAATGCTTGAAATTATATTGAAATGATCATATTGTTTACAAAGAAGAATTAATCCCTAACCAAGAACAACAAGGATTCCTACTTATCCATCCATACAAATAAAAGAAGAAATACAAAGAGGATAAGGGAATTTGACATAGCCTTAACCCGACAGAAATCTTCTTCTCTTTTAGGATGGATGCGCAGAACCTCCTTGGTAGAAGTGACACCAACAATGGGATGGATGCGGAATACGGAGTATGAGTGGAGTGTATGTATGTTGAAATGTAGTGTTGGAGAATGATCACATGGGCATTTATAGGTGTTGGAAGTGATTCTATGGAAAGATATATCTTAAATGATGTGTTTCCATAAAGACACACCTCCAAGACATGTCTTTACCAAAATGATACCTTTTACCCTAGTTGTATTGGTATGAAAGACACATCACCAAATGATGTCTGTCTATAGTGTCTTCCCATCCAAAAGACATCTTTCCAACTAAAAGACATCTCTTCACCATGAGGCACCTTTTCACTAAAAGACACATCTTCATCAAAAGACACCTCTTCATCAAAAGACACCTTTTCACCAAGAGACACCTCTTCATCAAAAGACACCTCTTCATCAAAAGACACATTTTCACCAAAAGACACCTTTTCACGAAGAGACACCTCTTCATCAAAAGATGTCTCTTCATCAAAAGACACCTTTTCACCAAAAGGCACCTCTTCGTTGCTCTATACTCATGCCGTGAATGGGCCATCCGGCATCATGCCCGACAAAACTTTATCCTTTGATTAGAGATTTATTCCTAACATAAAAAACATACCAAACATAAGTCTGAACTAATAAAATAAACATTATATAAGATAATTTAAATACTAGCTATTTTATCCTTATTTTAACTAATATTCTTAAAATTATAGCTTCTAAAATATGATAAGTCTGAGGTTTATCATTAATCCACGATGATTCTTACATACAAGCTCCAAAAAATACATCAATACTATCTAAACGTCAAATTCAATCGTCCAAACTTTAAATGTGTAACATTGACTAAGGTCGGTGGGGCAGTGTTCAGCTGAATGCCCTTAATCCCATGGTATACTAGTCTCGACTTTCCACCAAATACCAACACATGTCCAAACTTCAGAACAATCTTGCTCGCTTTGTCCATCCTCTTCTGGTCATCATAGAGGAACTCCGCGTCATCACCAATGGAGAATGATACAACCGGTACTCCCTTGGTGATTGACTCGGGTGTCTCGTCATGGTCCTGGTGCAACCCAAGTCTTCCTCCTTTCTCATAGATGTTCACAATACAAATATCGGCTTCTATGTCTGGTATGGGGTATGCTTCAAAGTGTTGTTCAATCTTGACCGCTTCCGTCACTAAGGTTTGAAAAGTATCGGGTATCCTAGGCACTCTTGCTCCATCTATTTTTTTCACATCCAGATATGTCCTAGTCTGTGGATCCCAATCCTTACCCATACACATCATATACAATTTAAGCTTCGACCCGCTCTCATATCCCAAAATATAAAATCCTTCTAAACCCGTCCCCAAGGTTCTACACTCATTTACAATGGCTATTTGTTCATTTAGGGTTAAGTATTACTTGAGCAGGATCATGCCAGGTTAAAGCAATTGGCACTCTCCGTCTGGATATTCCCGTCCGTCGCTTAAAGGTTTAGGTGATCTCGGTCTCGTAGGTATGGGGTAATAGATATCAAAGTGTCCTATTAAGTGAAAGGTTTCCTAAGTCGGGTTTCTCTAAGATCAAATTCTCTACTAATTGCATTTAACATACAAGGTTCATGGTTTGAAAGCTGTAAACACACAATCATGCTACATGCTCTTGGTTTAGGTCTTAGGCTTACCGGTATCACGCTGAGCGCTAGTCTCAGCGCCTGAAGCTCTTGCTGAATAGATGGTGTTCTGACCCGTGGCAACCTCCTTGTCCTTCTGACGTGTGGATGAGGATGGCTATCCCATCAGACCCCTGGTGTAGGTAGTAGGATGTGGCACCTGACCACCTCGTGGTCTGCCTGACTCATTAGTTAGGGCTTTCGGTGCGCCTCTGGGCCCCTTATACATCAGGCTCTTAGGGTTGGAGTAGCACTCGTATTCTCTGTGGCCCTTCCCGCTTGCAGTATTGTTAAGTCAAGGACCTTTAGTTTTGATGATAGCAAACCTGTGGTGTTTATCTAACATGTTTGTAAAGCTTATCATTCAGATAAACAAGTGAATAAGTGCCTTAGCATGCAAGGTTACAAGCGCACTTAAGTCATGAGTGGCTTAGCACGCAAGGTTGCAAGAGCACTCAGCCTACGACATGTGCCCAACGAGTCGGGCACCTGTCTGTGAGAGCTTCGGAGAACTTCTAGTAACATACAAGTAGTCAAGAACCATACTATCACATATTTCATACATCAGACATCAAACAAGAACGGAAATGTATTAGCAACGTCGACAAACTCACTTAAATGTGTCACACTCACACAAGCAACTAGCTCACGACAAAAGGAGTAGCTCATTAATGTGCGAGATAACAAGATAAGCAAAAACTATTAATGAACATCATTACATAGCTGTAATAAATTCAGAAGAGAGCATTTATGAGCGTTAATTAACCAGACAAGGTCAGACAAGTTGAAGTGTGCTAGTGGTGACCGACCACTTGGGAGACGCGCCACCAACTTGCCAAATCACCAAGCAACACGTGTGTTGATAGCTTCAGATCAAGTTGGAAGATAATCTACAGTAGAGTGCGGCTATTATAAGAGGAAAATAAGAAGTAATCTACTTCTAGAGTCTACAGATTCATAGGACGTTAGTTACCCCCTAACTAACGTGTATATAAATGAGCATTTATGTGTTATGTAATTTAAGCTTACGAGATAGAAAAGAAGAGATACAATATGAGCAATTGTGAGTCAGACTAGAGTGTGTGTAAGTGCTAGAGAGTTGGTGAGCTAGTGAGGACTGGGTTAGAGTCTCAATACATTGGGTATTTGATAAACCGACAGGTCGGGGAACGGTCGGTGAACCATAGGCTAATAGTCAGGTGAGGGTTAAGGACTTTAGAGGTAAAGTCGAAACTATCTTGGGGGTCCGTGTGTGGGGCGAGGGAGATTGAGTGAATTCATGTGTATAAATTCTCAATTGAAATGGAGTTTCCAGTTTAAGTTTATCTCGTGTCTTTCCCTAAACTATCAAAGTTTATTTGAGTCAACGATACGTCCACAACCGGTTGGGGACGCATCAGGAGCGCCAGCCAGTTTCAAGTAGCAGCACTCCACCTTCTTGCCTAAGCAGTCGATGCCAGGATGGTCCTTCCCACAGCGCTTGCAGAAGAAATGGCGCTGGGGTGGCTTAGTGCCTATTGTTATACAACTCTTGTTAGTAATGGAATGGTATTTAATTGAAATTACTTGCTAAAATAAAAGGTGGGTATTCTTACCCTTGGGTGGTGCAGACCTAAGCGGCTGGGCGTCGATAGCGGGACCGGTCAAGTGAGAAGTCTGCTCCTTCGCCTTCTGACTCTAGTAATCTTGCTGCCCTTTCTTCTTGCCGAAGAATTTCCTGTTGAAGGTTTAGGGTTAGTAATCACTTCAAGCATTAAGCAGTAAGTAAGCAAACATAATTCATATTTTAGGAGGTTTCTTACTTTCCCCGCTTGCTGCTGCCGCTAGAAGCCGCTCCCTCATCCTCGCCCGCAGGGTTCTTCCTCTTCTTCCCCTGGGCCTCATCCCGAATCTGAAGCATCAGCTCTGTCATCGACGCAGCTTCGTAGCACTCCTGTAATTTCTTGGTGAGTTCCGTATTGGTAAGGTAGTTCTCAGTAGATAAAAGAGATTTAGGTATTTATTTACCTGGATGGTGGTGAAGCGTATAGCTCCCATGAAACCCTGGATGCAGAACTGTAAACCCGCTCTAAACTTCTTGATCTTCACCGTATCTGAGTAGTCAACTCCCGGGATGAAGTCCAGTAGACTGATGAACCAAGCGTAGTACTCGTCCACCGTCTGACTCCCCTGCGTCAAAGTCTTGAACTCCTGATGCTTCCTCTACTTCAGGTGCTAGGGGTAGTACTTGTCTCGAAGCATCTGCACGAATGCTGTCCAGTCGAAACCCAGTGCTGCTCGATGGTGGTTCTCGACCAACCGCCACAAAATATCTACAGCGTCCTTCAGGTGGAAAGTTGCGATGTCAACCTTCTGATCCTCAGGAACCCGTATAGCTCGAAACGCCTTCTAGTGCTCCACGATGAACCTCTCCAATGAAGCGGGGTCCGGCTCCCCCGAGTATGTCGGTACTCGTGCATCAGCTACGCTCTTCATCCAATTGGTCTCTCTGGGCTGTGGTGGGTGGGGTATGGCTCCCGCAAACTGAGTCCCCACCTGCGCGGCGAAGGCAGCCATGGCCGCTACCAAGCCCGGTATCTCTGGAATGTCCTTTAGGGTCTCACCACCATGCCCTTTGCCGGCCTCATGGCCTCTACCACTCCTCGACATCTATAAGATATTAAGTTATCATTACTACTCGGTACTATGCCATAATTTCATTCACGTTCACAAATGTGCCAGTAAGGCTGATTTCCTAACGTTAAAGGTATTCCTAAGACTTCTCTAAGTCACGGATCTTCAAAGACATTCCCGTATTCACAAAATTCCTATGCTCACTGTTCTTGACTCAGTATCTTGTCATCAGAGCTGTACTCCGCTCTGATACCACTTTTTGTAACACCCCTAATCCTAATCTCGTATTATCGTAAGTCTTAGCATAATTAAAGACATAATTCGCAGCGGAAATTTAAACTAACTATCGCATTGGTGTTACATGCCGTCACTCACCCTTGTGAGTAACTAGGCAACCTTATACCGTCAAACTAAACATAATACATATAGCCGTTGTGACGACCAGATATTGACCATCCATAAATTACAATACCGTTCTAAATCTGAACAAGTGAGCTACTAATCCAAAATACATCCGAATCTCCATAACATAATGCATATAAAGTCTAAAAGTGTGATATCCCAAAATACGCTAACTACTCAGCGTCCAACACTCCGGCTTCACGGCCCAATCAACAACCAGTAATGTGTTGGCCCAAGCGGGCTCAACTAACTATGATGGTATGCTAAAGTGTAATCTTAGAATCAATCGGATCCCTTAGGTCATTTAGCCATCTTAACATGCGGTTCATTTCATGCTTTTCCAATTTACAATAACAATAAGTAGCTGCAAATGCTTAAATAAACACACAGTAGATCATCCAGTAAAATCACCACATAATCAACCAATGGATCAATAAGAATACCAAACGAGACACGTGTTTTAACTAACTGTTCTCGTTACTCGGCCTTAAGGCCCGTTATTCCTTTAACCAACCACTTAACCAATCAATTAATTTCAAGTTAGGACAAGCCTTAATAAATTGTTAGTGTTTGAAAACACTGGACGGTAGTCCTTGGGAACCAATAAATGGAACCATTTGCCAGCCGACCCTTTGGTCCTGGACTTATCTCATTTGCCTTTGAACATATCCAATTCGGCCGAAACCTACACCAATAGTAGTGCCCTCTATCATCATCGAATGTGGGGTATGGATTTCCTTGAGTGACTCTTGATAGTAGTCCCTCGTAGTGATCACACTGGATTTTCTCCTCCAAACCATCATGTAACTAAGTTCTTTTAACCATTAACCTAAGATCAAATCTCTAGGCTTAAGACTACATCACTTGACTGCCAATTAGGTTCTCGTGATACCTAAAAGTCATCTAAGTCATATCAAGTTTAGATATGTAAACTTCTAGTCTAAAAAACGTTCGCGTACAATAAAACGCAATGGTGTCGAGTAATGCAATTTACATGCTCACCTGCATAAATCATAGATTTCACTCTTAACAGGTAAATACACAACGTCTGGACCCAAGAAAACCCTCAGGACGTTCAGACCACACAATTAACATACTGTTCACCGAAGTAATTGCTAGCGTGATGATTCACGCTCCCCAGTTATCCGTCGAAGTACTGGTTTACATACATGCATATACCGAATCGCATTAATATGACTAGCACTGGCTAATACTATATATTAACACAGAGCTAATACCCCCGGTACCCTAACCCCGTATGTTAATTAATTTCTGCCGGTTATTAAACAGTGATTCGAGGTTGTGTAAACAGTTTGGTATTTTATGTAGTAGCATACACGTGATAATGAATATCCACTTATAATATAACTCTAACTCATTGATTATTATTTAATAATCGTTTCCACTCATTCCATATATTTAGATAAATCGAAGTGAATTATAATTCCAACTTATAATGATGATGTTCGATCATTTTATGTGAGTTATATTAACTTGCAACGTTTTAATATTTACTTACTAAGATTATAATCTTAGTTGTATATATTGTTACATGTAATATCATAACACATTATGTTATTTCTTTTAACTTTATAGGGTTCCCAACCTTATATTATGATCCTTGTCTCCATACCATCCTACATGAATTATAAAACTCATTTATATAATAACTCTCTTTTGTTATTTCATGTGTAAGACTTCATAATTCTGTTTATGTTATTTATTCACAAATCTTTTATTAAGGATTTACCTTAATACTATACAATGTATTTTATTCATTATAATGTTGCTTATATCATAAGGTTTCTAACCATATTTTATACTTCCCAAATCTTTAATTTAGTCTCATCATTTTATGTGATTGTTTATAAGGTATAATTAATATTATTTAACCCTCTTACAACATACTATCTCATACCTTAATACTATGTCACACTATTTCATTTCCAACCTTATATTATAAATCTATAATATTCTTTTCTAAATTGTCCAGCACCTCTCTAATTTCAGAAACCTCATTTCCTACCCATTAACTTTTTGATTAATTACTAAACCACCACAAATATTATATTTGTTACACTTTTAACCTTATTTAATTTATAACCCAAAGTTTTATCCAATTTTGTTCATTCCTAAACAGATCCCCAGCTATTCGGTTTTTACATTAGTATCCCACAACTTTTATTAATTACATTGTAACCCACTTTTAGTTCATAACTTACAATTTAATACTTATAACTTTATATTATACATATTAATTTATTTAATTCTAAAATCAATCCAACAATTATTCTAAATCCATAACAGACCCCTAAGGTCTTTTATTCTCGGTTTTAACCCCATTGTGTTAATTACATATTAACCTCATAAGTTTTATAATTGTTACAATTTAACCTTAAAACTATATATTATATTCCTTAATTTATTAAATCACAAAATCATCCCAAAATTCATACAAATTCCAAACAGACCCCTACAGGTCATTTAAATTACATTCCAATACCCTATTTTCGGAAATTACATAAAACCCCCAAGTAGTTTTATAAATTTCATTTTTAACCTAATACTTTATTAAATCACCAAATTAATTACTCCTTTTATTTTATTTTGGTCAAACCTCATTATTGGTCAAGGTTGACAACCAGATTACTCCCTTGACCATAATTCATACAAATTAAGAATTTACCCCCCCCCCCCCTTTATTATTAATTTACATTTAGACACTTTAACTTATAAAATTCATTTTTAATATTCCAATCAGCCAAGCAGCCCCGATTTTGGCTTTTCTACAGTTTTAACACTTCATATTTTACTTAATTACAATTTAACCACATTAATGAATCTTTTATTCATTTTAATACTTATAAGGTTTATAATTCCTTAAAAATTATATTATCAACTTTATAAATTATTGCTTAGCACCTATATTCACCAATATTTATATGTATGTTCCTATGTACTTATTTTTACTAAAATTATTGTTTGTACCCAGATTTTTATATAATTCATATTAACACCTCTAAAACTTTATATCTTGTCAGTTAAACTCCTTAAAACTTAACTAATCATTCCAAACCTTATAACATAAGTTTATATACATATTTAGGTCATTAAGGGCCCCTAGTTACAGAATATTCTCAACTAAGTACAGTTTATTCCCTAAACTTTATAAAAATTGCATTTTAACCACATAACTTACTAAACTTGCTACTTAAGTGTTTAAACCTTATTTCCATCTATCCAAAATTTAAAATATAATATTATAAACATAACTGGTCATTATAAGACATTTAACATATAAAGTTTTTGGCCATAAACAATACTAACCCATAGTTTACAAAAATTACATTGTAGTCCCCTTTTACATATTCCTTTGTACATATTAATATTCCAACTCATCTTAATGTCATAACTTTGTCTTAAAAACAATATTAGCTCAAAATAAAACATATTACATAGTAGGCTCTCGGCCTTAATTTATACAACCCAAAAACTTACCAAAATGACATTGAATTCTAGTTTAAGGAGTTTTACCTCTTAATATTTTTCCAAGGAGCTTTGTAGCTTGAACTCTTTTATTTTATGCCTTAAATATTCAGAAGGGGTTCACTTAATTTTTCTGTACAGTTTTAAGGCTTAATGAAGCTTTAACCACTAAAAATTAGCTTAAGAGTTTACCTTCTCAAAGTGGATTTTTCCAGTTGTTTCCTCCTTGGTTGAGCTTAGTTTTGGAAGGCTCAATGGCTCAAGATTTCGGCCATGACACTAGGGAAAATTTTCAAGGATTAAAACCTCTTTTATACTCCTTAAACAAGGGTAGAAATCTTAAAGCACAAAAACATTACCTTAGGTGAAACTAGTAGTGCTTTCAGCCTATTTGGAGTTTGGTGCTGTCAAGGGCTGCTCCATGGAAAGAATGAAGGAAATGGAGTCAAAGAGATGTGGTATTTTCAGTCAAAACAAGACATGTGAAGGGATGAGAGCTTAGAGCACATTTTACATTTGGTTTGTGTTGAACTTGTTCCCTCTTTTTCCAGCCTGTTTTCCGGTTTCCCACAGCCCTTAATGGAGCTTATTTTCATCCTCAATGAATGAATATGGATGAAGCTTGATCATAGAAGAAGAAATGAATATATTTGGAGTTAAAATGAGCTAAAAACACTTAACTCTTCAATAGAGCTCAAAAGTAGAAAAAGAAGGGAGAAGGGCTGCTTACCTATGGCTGGAACAAGATTAGTAAGGGCTGGATTAGTTGGTGCCTGCAGGAAAGAGAGGAGAATAAGGGTTGGTGTGTTATGTAGAGTAGGATTTTCCTTTAATGCATTTGTTTATTCCAAGCAAGTACAACTTCCTTCTCTTTCCTCCTTTCTTTATTCTTCTTTTTCCTTTCCTCCTTATCTTCTATGGCTGAATAAGGAAATGAGAAAGGGATGTGCAGAGTGTTAATTCTGAGTGGTGAAAATGGTGTAAAATTAAAAGAAAGGAAATTAAAAACTCAAATTATAAACGTCGGGCTGCAAACAATTCCCGGTCGTAGTAGTATAACGAGTGTCGAATCCACAGGGAGATTGTTCAATTTACCCTAGTCTTGGTAGTTACTTAAAAACTGTAAAAAGGGGTTTAGCCGGAGGCAAGCTTGATTTGTTGTTAAATTAATACAGAAATAATAAAAACAGTTAAAAAGGTGAATTAAGTGATGTGGATGGAAAAATGTATCCTAGGATAGCGGGGGAATTTCCTAAATTACTTAAACATATTTATAACCATGTTTCAATTATTTATTGCCTATTAGAGTTAATAATTGTCAGTTACGAACTCTTAATAAAAGCCTTAATATTTTCCTGCTCAGTCCGGAGTGTAAATATCAAGATTAATTCCTTTGTGGTACCTAGACTATCTCAAAATCATATGTTGATAGTTACCAAATAAATGCAGTCGTTTGTCGCGCAAAGCATTTAGCAATATTAGTTAAAAGGAATTAAAACAAGTTAAATGAGAGAAACAGGTGATAAATATTAATTACGTAATATTAGAAATCAAACCCCCATCCTAGGATACAGAAGAAAATTACTCAGACATTAACGGAGTTAAGAAGATTACACAGATAGATTTTGACATTAATTCAGAGGAAGAACTGGTCTGTTCTCCTCTCACTGCTGCTCTTCTATTTCTTTGTTACTGCGTGAGTGTGGAATGATGTGGTGATACGGGAGGAAATATAAGTGGAAGCGAATGGTTTCTTCAGACTCCCGTCGTGCGTGGTCTTCGTTGCAGTATTGGTGTTGGGTTTATATAGAGAATTGGAAGAGGCATCCGTACGTAAAAATTGATTGAGTATTGATTGCTCTCATTGATTGTAGAGGGGACAGAGAGCTGTACGCGTGAGAGATTTATGGTAGGCGATGCTGGAGTAGATAGATAAGGCGGTTGCAGACGACGGCGCGAAGAAGAACTGAAGAACTGGTCGCGACTTGAATTAATCGCGCCTGAAGAACCGCCCGGTATTAGGCGGTCTCCTCTGTTGTGTCCGCCAATGAACCAGGCGGTAGCCTGTGTCTCGTCCGCCTGATAAGGAGGCGGTAGCCTCTCTTCTTTTCCGCCTGAAAGAAGGCGGTAGTATATGCCACGTCCGCCCATTATTAGGCGGTACTCTCTTGTGTGTCCGCCAGGCGGTTGCGCCTCTCTAGACCGCCAGATACGAGGCGGTACTCTCTTGTTCAACCGCGAGGCGGTTGCGCCTCTCTAGACCGCCAGATACGAGGCGGTTGCCTCAGCCTCGTCCGCCCGGCGGTTGCTCGTGTGACGTGCCGTGTGACGTCCGCCACTTAGGGGGCGGTTGCACCAGTCCACCGCGTGCCTCTCGCGTGCCTCTGTTTGACTGGCTCTACATTCTTCGTTATAAGTCCGTTTTCTGAGCCGTTTGCGTCTATGTGTTCGGTCTTTTATACTTTACTCCCAGCTTGGTTTTCCTCATGTTTGAACAATAAATTTGTGAGATAAACAATAAAACATAAACTAGAGGAAAATTAACCGAAGTGGAGAAATGAGCAAGAAAAGTGCTAATATTATATAAAATACACCTATAAATCATGCTCATTTGGACACTTATCACACCCCCACACTTATCTTTTTGCTTGTCCTCAAGCAAAACTACGTACCCTAAGTAGGGAATGCTCAATATTAACAAATATTATTATGAAGGGTAGGATAAAAAACTCAATAGTACATGATCTTAAACTTTTTAGAGGAGTGTGATCCATCACCTACTGGTGGCATAGGTGTACTCAGGGCAAAAATAAAAATGAGAGTTTCGGGGTATGATTCGGAGTACTACAATGCTTCTTGATTTAAGGTGACTTTGAGAACTTTTACCATGGCCAACTTCTCTCAAGAATGGGCATTGAGGAGAAAACAAAAGGAAAAATAGAATTAGCATTTGTTTCACTTTTGCATAAGAGATGAGAAGATAATATGTAGGCATTAAGCCTTCGTATTTAAGAACACTCAACTCTCTTGTTGGTTACCAATGGTGTCTCACAAGTCCCTTATTTATTTTATTTTTTCCTTTTTGACAGAGAAGCACCCCTTAGCAATCCCTAAGAAAGAAGACAGAAAGAACCCCTGAGTAATAAAAATCCAACCATTTCAGATCATTTGGTCACACCGCAAAATGCTCCTCAAAAGTAATCAAAATTTTAAAATTTGTACCATTTATCCCACAATTCATAACAGAATTTATTCCTAAAGAGAACAACCCACATATAAAGGGTCCACAATATTGAATTTGAACAAACGCAAGATAAGCAGAGAGATTAAGCATTTAAGCATAAAATGTCACCGAAAAGGGCACACTCCCCCACACTTAATTTGAACAATGTCCTCATTGTTCACCAGAAAAACAAGGGAAAACCTCAGAAGGCCTTTTCGGTAAGTAGATAAAATAGAGAGAACACATTGGTCACAAATATTCATTTAAGCATATAAACTCTCCTCTGCATATTTATTTAAATAAAAGCAAGTTTAAAGAAAATAGTACTCCCCTGATTTTATTTTTTGCTAGCGTGTTTTGGACTTCCCCCACACTTGAGCTTCAGCCTCAAGTAGCGTAGCTTGGTTGCGGTGTAGACATGAAATTGCACCTGCATAAAACACTAGAAGCAACCATACTATAAACGGGGTTAAAAGTTAGCAAAAATAAATTTTAAAGGGAACCTGATAATTAAAACAGCATAAAAGCATATAAAAGATAAGTTCATCCGGGTTGCCTCCCGGAAAGCTGCCCTTCTTTAACGTCTTTAGCTAGACGCTTTTTCGTTAGATCGATCCTGGGGGGTGGTTATGAGGAGGAGATCCAAAGCATGACTCGATGGTTTTTTTGAGAGTCCACCTGGATGCATGTTTTCTTTTCTTATCCCGCTCTTCGTCCGGGATTGGTGGTGGTATCTCTGTGATAGACATGCCGTCTGGAAGGGTGATAAACAGAAGTGGGGATGATGGTGATTGAGTATCCCTCACAAACTTGAGATCTTTGGATTTGCTATCTGGAGATCTTCCTGATGCAAACTCCAGCTTTTCGTTGTAAGCTTGGAGGGTGATTTTCCCCTGGGCTACCCAAATGTGCACATCGGCTGTGGCAAGGAATGGTCGTCCAAGGATGAGAGGTGTAGTGGAGTTCTCTTCGATGTCTAGAATGACAAAATCACATGGGAAGTATAAGTGCTCCACTTTAATAATAACATCCTCTACCACTCCGCTTGGGTATGTTACCGAACCATCTGCCAGTTGCAGGGTCATCTTAGTCTTTTTCATCTCTCCAATTCCCAGCTTTTTGAAAGTGGAGAGGGGCATCAAATTGATGGAGGCACCCAGATCGCATAGGGAGTATGGAAACGAGGTGCTACCAATTGTGACTGGAATAGTGAAGCTGCCCGGATCATTGCATTTTGATGGTAGTGGTTTTTGTAGAGTAGCTGAGCAAGCTACATTGAGAGGTACCGTACCGACTTCGGCCAGTTTAGTTTTGTTGGATATGAGGTGTTTGAGGAATTTGGCATAGTTTGGCATTTTGGCAATGAGGTCTACAAACTGTATGTTGACGTTTAGTTGCTTTAGCATTGCTAGAAACTTACCATATTCATTATCCAATTTCTGCTTCTGGAGTCGGTGAGGAAATGGTATAGGCGGTTCTTGTGAAGGAGGTTCTGAAGCTGGTGGAATAGTGAGGACGCTTGGAGATGTCTTTTCTGCTGGGAACTCAGCTTTTTCTTCACTATCCTCTTTGGATTCTTCTGATTGTTGCGGGATGGGAATCTCGTCGGTTTTCTTACCGCTTCTCAAGGTTATCGCCTTAACCTCTTCTTCTTCTTCGAAGTCGAGCTTTCTTTTCATAACCAGCACCAAGTCAAGGTAGGTATTCTCAGATTGAATACGATTTTTATAGACTTTGGCGGTGCTTTCCAATTCAGCTACATTCCTTTTGGAAGTCTCAATTGCTACAACCCACTCTTGGAGGGAAGGGTGTAGTTCTGGAACTTTAGCTGTTGTAGCCACCTCCGTCTTTTCTTCATCGTGCTCCTTCACATAGATGCACTTGGCTTGCTCTCTTGGATTTGGTTCATTTTGGCTGGGGAGAGCCCCTGGCGGTCTTCGAGCAAGATGTTCTGCAAGTTGATTGAATTTTCCTTCGATTTTCTGGTTGAAGGTTTCTTGTGCAGAGAGCTGGTTCTGAGTTATGGACATGAAACCCTTCATCATCTCTTTGAGTTCTGCGTTCGGATCAGAAGAGGATGAAGATGGTTGTTGTTGTTGTTGTTGTTGGCTGAAACCTGGAGGGGGACCTTGTGCTCTATAACCCATATTAGAGTTTGGTTGGGGTCGGTTCCCCTGATAGGTGTTGGAATTGTTGTTCTGCCCTCCTTGGTTTTGATCATTATTTTTCCATGAGAAATTCGGGTGATTTCTCCATGGATAATTGTTGTTGAAGTTGTTGTTGTTATAGGAGTTACCGGGACGGTTTCCTATGAAGTTTGCATCCTCGTACTGTCCTTTACCTTCACACTGATGTGTTTCATGAGGACCAGCGCATATGACACATCGTTCTGTAGGTGGAACTGGTGGTGAACTTGCAGGCGGGGAAGCTATTGTCTTTACGATTTCGTTTTGTGATGTTGTTAGCTTTTCCACCATCTTTGCAAGGGACGAGATCTGAGCTGATAAATGATCTGTAGGCTCAACATGGAGTAGGCCTGCTGCTCGTGGCGTTCGTCCTTTGGATCGCGTCCACTGTCTTGTATTGCTCGTCATGGTTTCGAGAAGGTCCATTCCTTCTTTAGGAGATTTCATCATGAAACTTCCTCCTGCAGAGGAATTGACGAGTAGTCGGTTCCCATCATCCAGACCGTTGAAGAATGACAGGCAGAGGGATTGATCGTCAAGACCATGGTGGGAACACTTCATTAGCATATCTTTGAATCTGTCCCACGCGTCGTACAACGTTTCTCCCGGCTCCTGACAGAAAGTATTGATTTCACCGATCAATTGCCTCGTTCTACTGGTTGGGTAGTATTTGGCAAGGAATTTTTGGGCCATTTGAAGCCATGTGGTGATTGATCGGGAGGGAAGGCTTCGGTACCACCGGTTTGCTGAATCCGATAACGAGTGAGGAAATAGTTGTAGACGGATTCTTTCTTTGACGTTGCCGGTTTGACTAAAGGAATTGCAGAAGTCTAGGAAGAGACTCAGATGATTTGGGGCTTCATCTGGGTTCGCTCCACTAAACTTGCCTAGATCCCGGACGGCGGTGATGTAGTGGGTTTTGAAAACCCAACGTCCGGCTTCTTCTGGTGTTAGTTCGGGGAGAACTATGGCTGATGCTCTTCCTTCGGTGTTAGGTTGGTGATAATCAGATAGGGCACGGTGTTCTGGTTGAATTGCATGGTCTATTTCATTTATAACTTCGTTATTGGCCATGGCTTGGTTTCTCAGGTTTCTCTGTGCTTGTAATAAAGTACGCTCGGGCTCGGGGCTCGGACTGATTGGTGGAGAGCCTCGGGTTCGAGTGTTTGGCATGCACAGAAGATAACTTGTGGTTTTGTCAGAAGCTGCAAAATTAGTTAGTAAATAAAATAAGAAAGACAGAAATATTGGTTAGGCTGATAAACGTTAGGGGTTAGTATACAGAAATTATAAGTTAGTAGTTAGTATACAATGGAAAGAAATGTTAGGGACAATGGAAATGAAATGTTAAGGACAATGGAAAGAAAGGACTATCTCTCAACCCTTACCTTAAAGATTAGATTCCTAACTCGGTGTATCCTTGTATCCAGCGTAACTACGCTCTGATACCATTTTTGTAATACCCCAACCCGAAATCCAATAAACTGAACGGTGATCACTCCCAAATAAAATACAACTGCAGCGGAAATAAATACAACAACCGGGCGGTATTACAATGCCGTTGGCCACCCTTGTGACCAACAAGGCTAAGTCCAAATACAATCCTCAAATGTCACGGTCTGGAATACAGATACAACCCGAGATACTAGGAATCGAACTCAAAGTAAAATACTGAAATAAAACAATTACTAATAGTAACTCCCAAAGCTTGGTCTACCCCACCTACACTCAGTGTAGTGAACTTCTCAATCTTCAGGTACCTGAAAAATGGGGGTGCCCCCAAAGGGGCTCAGCAAACAATGCTGGTATGGAAACGTGCAGCCCATCGTCTACGGGCCACACCAACTACTTTGTCGAATACATGCAGTTCATTTTTATAAAGCTGTAAACAAGCATAGGCTGATAATAACAAGTATCCATACAAGGACAATAATGTCACATAGAACAAGACACAGAAGGTCGAGTTAGCTGAACTGAAATTCTTACTGATAGTCGGTCCACACAATGGGACTGACAGTTATAACTGAATATCTGAAATAGTGGAGGTATAGTGACCTCGTTATAAAGAAAGGTTGGGTATAAAAACCCCAGGAGATGACGTAGTCAAACCCTGAACTGAATGGCGTGGGAAATAAGAACCCACTAGAGGAATAAATCTTCCTCGAACTGAAGGCATTTGAATCCCGGAAGGAATAAAGTCTTCCTCCCAACTGAATGTTCCGTCGCGACGTAGTAGGAGACGACCTGAGACAGGTACAACTCCCGTAGCATGCATGGCCAGATCCAACTGGGCTCCTCAATCTCAAAGTATATAATTGTTAAGTGTCATATAAAGACGTTAAACAAGAACACAATGTGTATTGTCAATTATCACGTTTAGGATAATGACGTATGTTATAAAGTGAAGTTAGTGAGAGACTTGAGTACAAGTCCTCGGTATACTGAAACACAGGTATTTAATCCACTGGTATAGTAGTGTTTGTATGCGTGGGACATACACGTTGTAGTCAGCAACAATCACGCACATAAAATAATACCACAGTGTGCAAGAGTAAAACAACAGTTTACATTAATTATCTTGGTCGTTATTTCAAACAACAGATAGCACACAAGCCAGTGTAATCCGTTAGAAAACAGGTTGCAAGAATCCCATACCGTTCACCGTAGACTGTACTGTTTAATTCCCGGTCAACGTCTGGTCAAACAAAGTCCTAGAACAGGATTAACTGAGAGGGTTAATTTATGTTACCCTTATATAATGATTCTATTGAATCTTTTAACAAATCTTGTATTTGTTATTTCATGTGAGGTTTATTTCTTTTAATTACCTCATGATTTTATGTATAACTTATTTGTTATTCCTTTTGATTATTTATAAATCCTTTAATGTACATAAATGTGTTTATTTATTCATGTACTATATTTGTTGTTTATTTTAATTGTCTAGTTGACATAACAACCTATAATTTTCTTAACAATATTTAAATGTCTTACAATGACATAAAAAATCTTATAGTTTTCATTATTCCTCCTTTAACCAAAAGTAATAATCATTGGTTACCCTTAAATTCCTTATAACTACATAAGTCATAGTTTAAACTTCATAACTCCTTTAATCAAAATTCTTTCTTTCTAATTCCTCAAAAATCCATGTAGGACCTATATTATTTTAATCTAAATTCTTACCCTTGTATTCGGTTATTTACAAAACAACCACATAAAATCATAAACCTTATATTAAATTCTAATCTCATTATATATAGAGTTTTAATTTCTTATTAGCTAAATTACAAAGCCACCCCTAATATTTTGGTATATAGCTTTTAAATACTATAACTCTCAAAAATTACAACTTAGCCCCTTAAATTTCGGCCAACATATATTTATCCTTATAATTACAATCTAACCACCAAATCTTATAACTTTTACATAACGACATGTAAACTATAGTTTTAATTTTTAATTCTCCATAAATGCCGAATATATATAAATTCTTAAATTACCAAACTACCAACCCCCAAAACAATTCGGCTTTGTCATTGAACTTTCCATTAATTACATTTTCACCCCAAAACTTAATAATAGATATTTAATAACTTATAAACTATAGTTTAAGTATTTAATTCTTCTAAAATTCAAAAGCGCACCTAATATCTCCTTAATTATGAATTCGCCCCATTTATATTCTAAACTTTCATAACAACTTTTATAAATTACATAATAGCCTAAAACTTTTATAAAAGTTATTTTCAAGCTTGTTTAAATTATCTAAAATTCTTAAACTTAATTCCTAACCTTATATTATATTATAATTACACCAACAGCCCCTTAGCTCACGGTTTTTATATCAAGCACACTAAACTTTGTAAAAATTACATTTAATCCACATAACTTAATTAATTAGTCATTTGGACACTAATAGAATATTTTTAACTCACCAAACTTTATGATATAAATTTATATACCTAAGTAGCTCATTAAAACTTATTTATCAAGTAGAACATTCGGCCATAATTTAAATGAGACCTTATGTTATATAAAAGTGGATTTATATGTCTAAGTAATTATAATAAATTCATAGGAGTCATATAACTCATGTATAAATTATTGTAATGTCTTATATAAATTCTTAGCTCAAAATGGAGTACTTTTGCTCTGAACTTTCGGCCTTAATTTATATGTAACATAAATAAACTTTGTGACACAAAATGTGTCTTAAGGTAAATATTTTCCTTATATGTTATAGGTTATATTTTTGGAATATAAAACCATATATCTTCGGTATATTTAACCTAAGGGGTGTACATAATTTTTGTACAATTTTTAGAAGCTTAACAAAGCTTATAATATAAGGATTTACTTAGTAAACTTACTTCTTAACAAAGGTGGTTAAGTGCTTGAACTTCTTCTTGAATCTCCAAGCTTTCTCCAAGGTAATTTTGTTGCTCCTTTTCGGTTTTATGCAAGAGATGAAGGATGTTTAGGAGTTAGATCTCCAACAAAGATCTTAAGTAGATTTGAAAGTAGTTTTACAAGACTTTACCTTAGAACTTTCTCTTATAATTTCGCTCACCCAAAGGTATAGAAGAGCAAGTTTTCCTTCATCAAAAGAAGAAGAAAAAGAGACTTAGAAGAAGTAGAACTGGTTACACATAAAAATGTGCTTTAAGGATTTTCAAGCTTGAAATCTACCTTAAGATAACTTGAGATGCTCCTTGATTTAGTGTTGGTTTGGACAACCTCCTTGGAGAACTTATTGATGCCGAACACACTTTGTTATGCTAGGAAGAGTTTGCTTCAAGTCTTGCCAAGAAATGCTAGGAATTTACCTTAAGGATGAAGATAGAAGTTAAATCTCCATTAATGGACTTAAGAGCTTCAAAGGAAGAAGATGAAGCTAGAAGAGAGAGGAGGGAGCCTTACCAATTCGTTGATGAAGAGTGCAAGGAGGGAAATGTGACTAAACTTACGTATAAGGTAAGAATTGCACTTTGGAATTGATTTTTGTTTTGTCAATTTTAATGTCCATTTGACTATACTTTTCCTTAGTTTATTACATGAGTTATTGGCTCAATAAATGCCTCCTTTTCCAGCTTGAAAACCGGCCATATGGTGTGTGACAAGGCAAGAGAATGTGGAAGGAATAATGTGAACTAGAAGACAAGGAAATTTAGGTAAGGTATCTTCTTTTGATTTTTCTAAGTTTGTGTTGTCTTCTTCCTCATGTAGAGTCACGAATTCAAGGCTTGAATGGAGCTCAAAAACCGGCCATGAAGAGCCAGGAAGAAACATGGAAGTTCACATGTGGAAGAAGGAATCAAATAAAGTAGATCTTAGATCTACTTTTTACTTTTCATATTTGTTTTGTTCTAGCTCACATGGCCTTATTCCATGGCCTAATTTCGACAGCTTGCTGGTCAAATGAGACCTACATACTTAGACATTAAGTAATATAACACATGGGAAGGTGAGTCACCATGTTCTATGCTTTTTATAAACTTTTAATGCAATTTTATACTAGTTTTTGCCCTTAAAATCGGCCCCTATAGAGAGCCTTGTTGACTAGTCACACCAACTGATTTAGAAGGTCATTTTAACCCTTTTAAGATTACCAATTCGTGGCATGTCAAAAACTACAAGGTAATTGCGTAAAACGCATTTTCGTGACACCCGAAGGTGTGTTTTTGTGCTCTAAGGAAATTTTGGGAAACCAATTGTTCTTATGAGTTCCAAGTGTTTGTAAACACTTATTATAGTAAACAAACATATAAGATGTTACATTGAGTTATATGGGGTATATCAACCCGTGACATAATTACGGGCCATCGGGACACTCCCGGGCCAAAAAGGAGCGCTAAGAAATCCTCCTTTGGTTTTTGCTGAATTTTGAGAAACCACTTCGTGGGTTCTCTTTAGAATGATAAATAATGATGTTAGGAACTCTAGGAATTAATTTTATAGGAGTCCGTGCCACCTCGGCACTCCTCCGGACTTTTCGTGCTTTAAGGAGCGGGTGTGAGCACTCCCGAGCATTTTGCGTATTTGACTGAATATAGCTTAGGGAATATATTTGTATATTCATATAATAATTGTATGACCATTTAGTTTGAATATTAGAGGGTCATACAAGGTCATGTTTGACCATATGCTTCTAAGGCGTTTTAACGTTTATGGTGGAACGACTGTTTTTACGTAACGTTTTTATGCATGGGTTTGCATGCGTACGTGAACTGATTTATGTTTGGATTATATTCCAATAAATAATGATTTAATAATATCATTTAGATTTGGGGTATTTCATGAGGGATTACATTTGCACCTGAAAATACTAACTCATTAAATCATAATAGAGCTTTCTCCAGATTTACGCCTTAATTAACCTGTCTATTTATCACCTGGTCTGATCAAAATAGACTTAGTAGAGCAATTTAATAAACTCATGACATTTATTAAAAAGATGTGAGAAAACCTTTAATCGTAACAAACTTTATTAAAACTAAAACCAGTAAAACATATTGCAAGATAAATACAGATACATAATAATTATTCCCAGAGTATACGTACTCTAGCCTAACATATTAAATAGTTTGGTCTTCTATTTAAATACGTGAGACTAGAGGTGAGATTAATGAGATGAAAAGAAAACAAATGGAGAAGCGGGAGATTAGGAATGAAATGAACGAGTGAGTGAAAGTGTAGTGGTACGAAGATGGAATGATGGTGTGAATTGGAACTCCAGAGGAACCACGGACAGAACCTCTGGAAGGACACTGGATAAGGAGGAATGAAGCTCGTATTTATAGAGGAAGAAGAACAGAGCAGCAGCTCATTAGCTCACTGATTGAGCTCGTTGATTGCAGCTCCCCATTGATTGCAGCTCCCCATTGATTGCAGCTATTGATTGCGCAGGGGACAGGCCTGAAACGCGTGCGTGATTTCTGGTAGGCGCGGTCTCAAGTTGCAGAGCGAGTTGGCGTAGAAGATAACCCGTTGATTTCGTACACATTTACACGTGTCCGCTAGATAAGTGGCGGTCTCCTCTATCTTGTCCGCCTGTTTATCAAGCGGTACACTCTATCACGTCCGCCTCGCGGTCTCCTCTGTCTTGACCGCCCCTTATTGGGCGGTTGCCTCTGTATTGTCCGCCCCTTATTGGGCGGTACTCTCTATTCCCGTCCTCACAATATGAGGCGGTTGCCTCCATTCGGAGTGGTCCGCCCCTTATTGGGCGGTTGCATGCAATTCATGCATGCACGATTCTTCCTCACGTGACCATCTTTAATCCCTTATAAACATATGTATGTTTTAGGTATTTTTCCTACAATTTAACACAAAATACATCAGTAATTATAACAACATATTTATAGGAAAAACCCTAGATAAGTGAGAACATTACTAAAAATGCTACAATTAATAAGGTGATTAAACCCTAAAAGTCTATATGTTTTGCACTTATCAAACTTCCTCACACTTGACTTTTGCTTGTCCTCAAGCAAATAAGGAATATAATTATCTCTAAGCCATAATAATAAAACAAGATTAAATAAGTGAGAAGGGAATTTAGACAAAGTGACAATTGAAAGAATAATTCTGCTCTTAGAAGTAGGTTTTTATAAACAGTGAAGAGGAACAATTAAATAAAAAGCATAGAAAAACTAGACTGCAGAAAACAAGTTAGATTAACCTGGGATTTCCAACCAATTTCATTCTCTAACCCGAGATGACAAGGGATGTGAAGTAATGCCTTATTCCGCAATACCTTTCAACACCACGTACTCATGTTCATAAATATAATTGCAATTTATTATTTACATTTTCTCTTTTTTTTTTGAATGTGCATATTGTATATACAAAGCACATATTATTTTTATAAAATTTTTTTGAATTGCATTTTTTTTTCTGTACCCCAGACTTTTCTCTCTATCCTTGTAGCGGTGTTGGGTCTTCTATCCCAGATCACGAGACCTTAGGTAGATAGGTGTTAAAGCACCCCAAAGAACTTATAACCGGATAGACGAGGCCTGTTTTGGTTAGAAAAAATTCATAAACACGGAGTACCTTGTCTTTATCCTTTCCTTTCCTTGACTTTCCACATATTTCCATAATCCCAAGCTAAACTAAATTGATTTTAACAATTAGCAGATCTATCATTTTTCGAGTGAAAATAGAGTATTTTTGAAGGAAAAGAATTTTATACAAACTCCTTTAAATAAAACTATCTTTCAGTTGTCACTTGACATAATTTCAGACACTTCTACAATTATTTTATCTCATTTTTCATATTTTTTTATTTATTTAGGCAGTTTAGAGTAGCAATAAGTGAGTGTGGCATTAACGAACAACTGTCATATTTTCAGGGAAAGGTTTCTCCTTCCTCACACTTAAGAGGAGCAATGTCCTCATTGATCAAAATTAAAATCAAGGAAAAGGACCTTTCAAAATTTGACAGACTCATAAAGGATTAAATATAGGTTGAACATTAATAAAATAAAGGAGGAATTGAAACTCCCCTTGTATCGTAGATTGAGGAAGGTATCCTTCCTCACACTTAAGCTTTAGTAGGGGTGAGACGTTCCTCACACTTGAGTTCGCGCAAGTGTTCAACCGAAGGTATCGAAATTTCAAAGCAACCGAGGTTGCTTTCCAAAGGCGAGTTCAGCTATATGTTGGATATAGAATTTATTCTGAGAAGAAAATCATATATAGCCAGCAGAACTCAAATTGAACCAAAAGAAAATCATTAAATGAAAAACATAAATAAAAATTCATAAAATAAAAACATAAAGTAAACCACACTGTTACCTTCCTGAATATATCAAATGTTAGCACAAGGTTTAAACAGTAATAGTCTACAAAAAGTCAGAGAAATATAAAATGAAATAAAATAACAAGAAAATAAAATCACTGTCGTGGTGGTGGAGGCTGTGCAGATCCCTGGCCTGTCTGAGCGAGGAGAAGGTGCAGAAGAAGATGCACCGGGACAGTTGCCACCACGAACACGAAGCATACTAATATATTTTTAAGTTAAAAGCAAACAAACATTAACAGGATAACAATTTAATATTAAATATTTAAACAGATAGACAACAACATAAAAATTAATGAACAAACAGCAACATAAAAATTAATATCAAACAGACTATTAATATAAACAACTTTGCAAATTAGCAAAAATAGAAACAAGTAAACAAATAATATAAAATATAAACAGATTAATTATACAACATAAATTCTGTCGAAAATTCGACAGAACTTCCCCTTAAATTCTACGATTCTCCACAATTAATTCAGTCACACGCAAGGTATTTTAATACCGTTATCAGCATAAATCCACATATAACAACCTATAATCATAAATTCATTCGTTTAATAAAACAAGGCATAATACAATTGGAGAATGCTATTTGAACATAGCAAGTCTCGTATCTACATTTACCTAAATTTGAAATTCATCCAAAACGACAAATTTAAGTAAAATCAGTGTAGATTTAACCTTGTGTATGTATATTATGATTTATAGAAGAAGAATCTGAGACAAAAATCGCATATTAAGCTCGAATTTTCGAACGGGTCGACCTAGGGTTCGAAAGTTCAGTCCTTAATTTCTCCTAGTGTAGTTCATTATTTGTGGATTTGAAACTATAGAAACGTTAAGAATTGAAAAACAAAGATTTCGGTACTAACCTTGCGTAATTGGTGGATAATTGAGGAAGTTGTGTTGAATTGAAGAGGAGGGGAGTTGCGCGGCTTGTTCGTTCTCCTCTGTACCGGTTCGCTCGAGTTCGAAATGAAATTGGGGAAGAACAGAGTGAATGAAACGCGGCGCTTCGGATCTTTTTTTTTTTGTATATCGAGTCGCGTCCGCTCGGGCGTCCGCGCGGAATCGAGGCGGAAGAGTGTGGAGTCCGCAAGGCGGACAGGAGTGTGGAGTCCGCCAGTTATTAGGCGGTTAGGAGTGTGGAGTCCGCTTGCAAACGGGGCGGTTGTCCACGCGGACAGCCCCCTGTTACATTTTTTTTTTGATTTTGGTTATACGAACAAACAACAACAAAAATGAAGAAATAAAATAATGGGTTAGTAATAAAATGACAAAAATTATAAGTTAGAAGTTAATTTACAGAAAATTAAATGTTAGTAATTAGTTGACAGAATATTAACGTTAGTAGTTAATTTACAAGAATTAAATGTTAGGGACAATGGAAATAAAATGTTAAGGACAATGGAATATTAAATGTTAGTATACACAAAATTAAAATGTTAGCAGTTAGAAGTTAGAATTAGATGTTAGGAGTTAGATGTCCGAAGTTAGATGGCCAAAGTCAGGTGTCCAATGTCATATGTCCAATTAATATTAACAGATTATTAGATAATTAATATTAACAGAAATATAGTAGATAAATATTAACAACAAACAAAATATTATAGACAAAATATTAACAGAAATAAGAGAACAAAATATTATAATTAAACAGGTGAATAATCCGGGCTTAGGAACTAGAATAAATCTAGTCCCCGGCAACGGCGCCATTTTGCAGACGTTATAATCTGAGTGGTTTAAGTGGTGTAATTAAAATTAAAAGAAAAGAAATTAAAACCCAAAAATAAACGTCGGGCTGCAAACAAATCCCGGTCGCAGTAGTATAGTGAAATGTAAGCGACCGGATATCGAACCACGGGACTAATGTACATATTAAAGTACCTAAGCGTGTCACAGGAGGGGGGATTAATTGACTTGTTTTTATAAAAAAAAGGAGAAATAGAATAAACTGAATTAACAGCTAAACTAAACGGGACTCTGGTTCAGATTATAATTATCTGCTCTTTCATGCTAGGTCTACTGGTTTAACTATAATTGTTTGGCAAGATTCCTATAATTATCTTAAGGACTAAGTCATAGCCTCATAAGAACTCGTTCACCTGTAATGCAAGGTTCTAATCAAGGTTCAGCAAAAGCCTGCGAACGGCAGAGGAGTGTTGAGGGATTACATTTGAACCTGAAAATACTAACTCATTAAATCATAATAGAGCTTTCTCCAGATTTACGCCTTAATTAACCTGTCTATTTATCACCTGGTCTGATCAAAATAGACTTAGTAGAGCAATTTAATAAACTCATGACATTTATTAAAAAGATGTGAGAAAACCTTTAATCGTAACAAACTTTATTAAAACTAAAACCAGTAAAACATATTGCAAGATAAATACAGATACATAATAATTATTCCCAGAGTATACGTACTCTAGCCTAACATATTAAATAGTTTGGTCTTCTATTTAAATACGTGAGACTAGAGGTGAGATTAATGAGATGAAAAGAAAACAAATGGAGAAGCGGGAGATTAGGAATGAAATGAACGAGTGAGTGAAAGTGTAGTGGTACGAAGATGGAATGATGGTGAATTGGAACTCCAGAGGAACCACGGACAGAACCTCTGGAAGGACACTGAATAAGGAGGAATGAAGCTCGTATTTATAGAGGAAGAAGAACAGAGCAGCAGCTCATTAGCTCACTGATTGAGCTCGTTGATTGCAGCTCCCCATTGATTGCAGCTATTGATTGCGCAGGGGACAGGCCTGAAACGCGTGCGTGATTTCTGGTAGGCGCGGTCTCAAGTTGCAGAGCGAGTTGGCGTAGAAGACACTGGTGGAAAAAAAGTCTTATAACACAGGGCTTTATACCACGGCTACGACGTAAGCGTGTTATATAATATTATATAACACGGCTATCGTGCTCATATAACACGGCTAAGAAATAGCCGTGTTATAAGATCCTCCGTCCACAATCCCGCGAAAAATAAACAATAAAACGTCATCGTTTTGCTTTGTCTTATAACACGGCTACTGTAAGCCGTGTTATAAGATTAGAGAATTTGGCGCTACAAAATCCCGCCAAACAAAAAACAAAAAATAATTATATCTTATAACACGGCTATGCATCAGCCGTGTTATAAAGCCCTATTTTATACCACGGCTAGGCATCAGCCGTGTTATAAAACCCGATTTTATACCACGGCTATATAGGTAGCCGTGTTATAAGATCAAAAAATTAAATATTTTCGGCGCTGAAAAATCGCGCTTAAAGAAAAAAACAAAATTTTTTGAGTCTTATAACACGGCTAAGCATTCAGCCGTGTTATAAAGTCCATAATTTATGGCGCTGAAAAATCCCGCTTAAAAAATACAAATTTTTATATCTTATAACACGGCTATATAGGTAGCCGTGTTATAAGATCTGTTGAAACATCGGGTATTATAACACGGCTAAGGACAGCCGTGTTATAAGATAGCTAGACTTTATAACACGGCTCGTGTAACCGTGTTATAAGATCAATATAAACGACATAGTTTTAGTTGTCTCAGAAAAATTCGGACTTTATAACACGACTGTAAAGAGCCGTGTTATAAGATCAGCAAATGCAAGACTTTATACCACGTCAAAAATGGGGCGTGTTATAAGGTCAGCTGAAACTACATATCCCGATAAAAGGAAACTACTGCGCCTCCTTCCCCTTCCTTACTCCCTCGCTGTTTCGATCATTCCCGCTCTCGAAAAAACCCTGCGGCACCGCTCTCCTTCAGTTCTTCGACCACCACCACCTTCCTCGAGAGCTTTTCGACGGCCACCACCATCATTTCACCTTCAGCTCTTCGACCGCCACCAACCTCGTCTCGAATTTATCTCTTCGCCCGCCACCACCATCTTCTTGTATTCAGCGAATCCGACCGCTACCACCTTCGTGCGAATGCTGCAGCTCCATAACCTACATGATGTCTTCCGACTACAATCTGGGATTTCTAATCTTTCCTTCATTTTTCTCTATTTCCAAATCCTAACTTACGTTCCTTTGCACTTTCAGGAATATCTTTGTTCTCTGCGAATTAACTTACTGCTGGGAACGCGAGAGACTCCATCTCATTATTATACTGAAACGATGGTAAGACCTAGTTTCATTTGCTTGCTAGTTGGAAACTCGACTTCCATTTTCTATTCGCCTAATTTTTCCTCAACCCTAACTTGCGTTCTTAGAGATATCAGAAAAAAAGCTGTAGCCTTTAATGTCTTGCAAATCTTTTGTGGATGCTCAGAGAAAATTCATCTCACTTATCTACTAGAAACGCAACGGGTGAGACCTGTTTTCATTTTCTTGCTAAGTTGAGATTATAACTAGCTTGGTATATTTTGTATCTTCTGAAATTACCGATTACCGTGATTGCCTCTTAATTTGTGTTCTGCATTTTGGTTTCAGATTATGGTTATTGTTAGATTACCGTGGCTACCATCGATTTTGTGCTGCTGTTTTAGCTATAGTTAGGACTTGACCAAGTGTAAATTACGAGATGTTTTTTATTCTGATTTTGCTGCTATTGTGAGGATACAGCTTCGGGGTCTTTATTATGGTGCTTTGCAATCGTTTTTTCTGTTGCTTAATGGTAGTAGTGATTTTGTTGTTGCTTAATCATTTTTCTACTGATTTTCTGCTGTTGTAAGGATTGCTGCAGTTATGAGGATTGCAAGATGTTTTTCAGCTGCTAAATGGTAGTAGTGATTCTAATTCATGCTGAGTTAAAGACAGTACCACAGAAGATAAATAATAAGCACACTTACCGACCATGAAAAATTGCACACCAGAACCAGTCAGAAGTGAAGATGATGTTGTGAAAACATTGGTTTCTCACACAACCACTATTCTGACAGGGATCAATACATGTCCTGTGGACGGGGTAAACATATCATGACAATTGCATTTTAGGAATTGTCTCTGTTTATTATCTTTTTACCTCTTAGTTGGGGATGTTAGAAATATTATTATGAAGATTGATTGATTGATCACAAAAGGAACAGAGCCTATCATCATTTTCTTTCATTTTTTGTTTCATTGCCCTATTTATGTAAAAGTTTTGGCTTTCTTGTGTGATCTGTTTAGTATTGTAAATGTTTGAATATTCATTTTCCTCTCAGTTCTATTTACTCTGGGGTAAAATGGAAGTACTTTTTCTTTTTTTACCATCTCTTATTTGGTCTCTTCTGGTGCAAAAAAGCTGATATATTTTGTTTCTTCTCTAACTACCTAGCTTTTTTTTTGCTTTTTTCATGAATAAAGCCTGGTTTTTGCTTATTGCGTCTTTGGGGCGTGCATGGTAGTACACAACTGTTGTAGCAGGAGTGAAGTTGTGGAGTTGTAGTGAGTAGTAGTAGTAGTACACTACTGTTGTGCTGTCTGCTAGAATCGAAAAAGGATAAAAAAAGGTATGCAAGAGTATAAAGATAGAATTTCTCAGAGTTAGAAGATAAGATCAAAATTTATTATTATTAAAAATATAGTTTGTTACTCTAGTTACAAATGGTATTAATAGATTACACTTGGGAAAATCTCATAAAACTTCAATGATGTTCTGCAAAATTGTGGTGCACCATCCTACAATTACTATGAAGTAAGGCTGCATAAAATGAAACCAAATAAATGTGATCGATATTGAAGACTCACTTTTAAAGTTTTTGCTATTTTCTATGTTGAATTGAAGTATACATTGTATGAATTGTCAACCATAGGTGCAAAAAAAAGGGTTTTATTGTGCTTTTGATGCACCCTTTTTGTCATAGTTGTGTTTTTTCTATCAAACCTAAGTGGATTTGTATTATGTTTTTTCTTTTGCATGAAGCATATGTTAACCGGATGATTAGGAGTGACTACATATGATATTTTGGAAAACATATGTTATTCCATATCTGAATCATGTCCAACCTAATTAATTGAGACATATCAGCCCCAAAGCTGGTTCTCTGCACAAATCAGAAAAGGATTGAAGTGATCACTTATCTTTTTCTTTGTTTATTACCTGTTTATTATCTGCTCTTCTCCTCTTTTTTTCTTGTTCACCACTTCAATTACCATCTAAATGCAATTTACTTATACATCGGCTCATAATCTGTTCAGATCAAAGCTATTAGAAATGAGACAGATATGAGTAGATAAGCCCCAAAATTGTTCAGATTGTTTCTCTTCGGTGTTTGCTAAGGAAGAGCGGAGTTGTAGCGTCTACAAAATCAGACTGCCCCGGGAGGAAACCAACGGTAAGAGTTCTGTTATCATGGCGCACTGAAACATCAAAACTGCACTTTCTCCCTTTTGTATCTTTTTTTTTGTTATGGCAGCCATCTCTAAGGGTTGTAGGCTCACTTTGAGGTATTTAACCAACGGTAAGAGTTCTGTTATCATGGCACAGTGAATACAGTTTGAGATCACTTTGTGTCATCTCTAACCGGGTTTGTAAGCTTTCCTTATTTCTCTGGAAATTCCTAGTTCATTAATTTGTTTCCAAATGGTGGGGGTGTTACAACATACCTGGTCAGCCACTGCAATAGAAACAAGTTGGAATTGAAGAAGAAAGCTCTAAAATTAAACTCTAACTGTATGTCTTCAGACACTTCTCTTGTAAGAATAAATGTCTGCTTCTACTACTCAATTTATTAATCTACTTTGTCTGCATTAAAGTAGTTTTTTCATTGAATTAAACTGCTATTACAATGCATTAATTGAACAAAAACTGAGCAATCTATAATCTGCTATAGTGCTTATTACTGTACTCTTACAGCACTACTGTTTTGATCAAATTACAAGCATATTTGCAACAGTCTTATAGATTGGTTTTTGTGGTCATTTTTTTCCCTTTTTTTGCACTTCAAAAGTGAATTGCTCTCCTGCTCTACACTGCTATTGCATGATCACTTTGAAATGAGCAATAAACTGATTTTCTCGCTGAAATTAAGTGAATATAATTTTGCTGGATGTTGTTTCAATACTCTCTAAGAAGTTTGTGGTCAGCTTCGAAGTTGTTTCTGTACTTCATTAGTGAAGTGTTATGTTGCTTTAGACTTCCCATTTTTCCAGCTGTAAAGTCATGTTAAGAACTAAATAATGCTTTCTTATAACCTCTGCTCACTGCTGTTCACGTTAGTGTTAAATGGTCAGCTTTTTACTCTTTAAATGCCAATATCTGTACAGTTGAATATGCAGTTGTTGTACATATTTTGAAAGCATAATGCTTCAGGTTATGGTCAAATTTCCGTGCTAATTAGTGAAGAGTTGATCATTCTTGTTCATTCTTTAATGGACTTTGGTTCTAGTTAGAAATGGTTGTATAATTCACTGATTATTCAATTTCTAGTACGGCTCATTGTCAGTGTGTTTAATGAAATTATCAGCTTGTAATCATTTTTTTCTAACCACATCTTCAAATAGAAGGAATAAGTTATTTCGTGCTTGTTATCTGTAATGCATGTTTCAAAAAACCATGAAGAGAATACTTTGGTGCAATTTTTTTTTTTTGTAGACTACTGTAAAACTTAAGTAAACATGAAATGCACTATCAATACTTGTTTTGGACTATAAATTGCAACCTGTTACACTGTTATGAATGACATATATTTTTTGAGTGTAAATGGTTTGTTTAACTGGTCTAAACTTAACTGTTTTTTGCACTTCTAAGAAGTGTTTTTTTCTGGTTGAAGCTTTTGACTATTTTTCCAGCTCAATTGTCGTGGTTATGACAATCTGAAATAGCTCATAAACTGCATTTTCTCATCTATGCTTCTGAATAGCTGCTACTACTGTTTCGTTAATCTAGATACAATAGTTCTTTTGTGCAACGTTGATAAAAGCTTTCAATTGCTTCTGTAATGTCTTTTATACTGCTGCTACAGATTTGATAATTAATAGCGAATTTAAATTCACTTTTGTTTACATAGTTTTAGCAGTTTAGCCTTACTATATGTTGGTACTGTTAATGATCCAAATTATGTTAGACAATCGTCAAATGAGATAAATGTCACTACTGCTGTTACAAAACTGCTCAAACTCTTGCACCATGCTGTTTTTACAACATAGTCAGTTTAGATTTTTTGTTCTTGCTTCTAATCTGTTTCAAAATGCTTTATAATGCTGCTGATATTGTTGTACAAACTGGACACTAGACATGAGGATAACAATTCAAGGGTTGTGAAGACATTGACTTGAATTCCTTGACTGTCAAGGGAAATAGAAGAACGCTGTTTGTGGCTTACATCTGCTCCTAATCCAGCCACTGTAAGTTTCTTCTTGATGATGTTCTCTTGTGTGTGCCTGCTGGCCGATAACTCAATTTAAACATTGACGGAGATACTTTGAAGATTTCACTTTTATGTCTGCGTCAAGGTCAGACCTGGGGAAGTGCTGGAGCAAGCTTGCTTATGGTACATAATACTTCAAAGAAACTACCTGTCTAATTGTCGAAAGGATAGGCCTCGTGCTGTTTTGGTTTTCATGACAGCTTAGGAGGATATAAGTTCATTGTGGGATCGATCAACTTTAGGCTCACCTTCTTTAACATTTGTTGATCTATTTTTATATTTTTGAATTTGTATATACAAGTGTAATTTTTTATATAACATTTAATATCAATGTTGAAACTAATTACATTGATAATGTATGTTGGTTTATGTGGAACTAAGAAGGCATTTGGCCTTATGTGAAAATGATAAGGCTTGTACTTGCCTTTGAGTGAAATTAAAGCTTGGTGCTTTGTGTTGAAATAAGCCTTATTGTCTTTATTTTTTTTCTTTTGAATAAGGCTTATTGCCTTGTGTTGAATTATAAGGTATTTGACTTTGTGAACATTTAGTTGTTGTGATATGACTTTTGATGTCATAAGTGAATATTATACAGGAGTTGATCTGTCAAATATGTTATACAAGAAAAATAGCAAAAACACAAAAATTTATATAAAAAACTGCAACTTTATACCACGGCTATGCATTAGGCGTGTTATAAAGTGTTGTCAAGGGCATTTATAACACGGCTGCTTTCATAGCCGTGGTATAAAACCCCTTGTTTTTGGCGGGTTCAAGCAACTTTATAACACGGCTACGGTCACAGCCGTGTTATAAAACTCCTTGATTTTGGCGGGGATTAAGTGACTTTATAACACGGTGACATCACAGCCGTGGTATATAGCTAGTTTTATAACACGGCTACGACTACAGCCGTAGTATATAGCTAGTTTTATAACACGCCTAACAGCCGTGTTATAAAGTCCAAATTATATATGACGGCCGCATATAACACGGCCTTTAGCCGTGTTATAAAGCCCTTTTTTAGCCGTGTTATAAAACATTTTTTCCACTAGTGAGATAACCCGTTGATTTCGTACACATTTACACGTGTCCGCTAGATAAGTGGCGGTCTCCTCTATCTTGTCCGCCTGTTTATCAAGCGGTACACTCTATCACGTCCGCCTCGCGGTCTCCTCTGTCTTGACCGCCCCTTATTGGGCGGTTGCCTCTGTATTGTCCGCCCCTTATTGGGCGGTACTCTCTATTCCTCCTCCTCAATATGAGGCGGTTGCCTCCATCAGAGTGGTCCGCCCCTTATTGGGCGGTTGCATGCAATTCATGCATGCACGATTCTTCCTCACGTGACCATCTTTAATCCCTTATAAACATATGTATGTTTTAGGTATTTTTCCTACAATTTAACACATAAAATACATCAGTAATTATAACAACATTTTATAGGAAAAACCCTAGATAAGTGAGAAACATTACTAAAATGCTACAATTAATAAGGTGAAATACCCTGACCTTAAAATAGGCAATTAAATTATCCTAATATTAATTAGAGCCTAATAATGCCTAAATAATATTGGTAAGGAAAAATAAATCCAAAAGAAATGAAGAAATGCTTAAAAAGCGAAAAACGCTAAATAGCGTTAAATAACCATAGGAGGTATGAGACCTCGGTTAGCGTATTATAAGGATTCTAAAGGCTTAATTAAGTCTAAATAAATAAGAGGGAACAAATCCCGAAGAAAACGGATCCTTAGAATGGATTAAAATCACTAATGATCATTAAAGCGCGTTTTTCGAGGTAACCGGGAAAACGTGTCTTTAAGCGGGTCAAATAGACTCGTAACAATTTTGGTCAACTAATATCATTAATAAATATTAGTGAAGCTTTAGGACCAATAAAATCAATAAAACGAGAGTTTAGTAAAAACTGTCAAAAACGGGAAGTTGTGGGGTAGAAGTATAAATAACACAAACTTATGTGTCCAATATTGTAAATAAATTTCAAAACCCCATGCTCTCTCTGTGTGTGTCCCGATTTTGCTTCCCCCTCTCACACACACTCACTTACTCACTTTTATACACAAACACAAACAACTAAAAGTAATAAAGTAACTCCCTCACTCACATACTCTCTCTCTTCTATCTCATTTCCCCTCACTCACGTGGAACCCCCATCCCTCACTCTCTCATTTCTTCTTCTCCTTCTTCCCAGCGACAGCCATGGAGGAGAACAAACCCACACAAAACCTCTCTTCTCTCCTCTTGCTACTCCATCAAACCTCCTCCAAAAATTGTAAAAATTACATCATTGAAATCCTCTCCTCAGGCAACATTTCTATCTTTTCAAAATCGAAAACAACAACTTTCGTTTCCATGGGTATGTCCCATTTGGAGTTTCAAGACCACCATTAGAAGGCCCTCTTCTCCTTGTTCTTTTGAGGTAAAATATTCTCAAAACTCCATTGTTTTCCTAGCCTTAAGGGCAAAACGAATTTTAGACTAAACCCTTGTTTGGTCTCTTGTGTTCTAGCCGATTTTGGCTTGTCGAAGGGTTGGAAACCTTGTTCTTGAACCACTCCAAGCTTCATTTGAACCCTTGTAAGGTAATAAATTTTCTAAACCCTAAAACCTATATTAGAACTTACATAATGGTTAGGGTTAGTTTTAGTATTAAAATGGTGTATTGAAATGTATGTGAATGGGTGTAGTGTAAGAATTGGTTCACAAACCGGTGAGAAAGAAGAAGAAGGGAAGGAAAAGAAAGAGAAGCTTGTGAAATAACAAGGTAAATATACATGTTCTTGTATATCTTGGTAAAGGAGTATGTAACAGATTTTTAGAAGTAAAAACATGCATTGTAAAGTGTAATGCGTTTAGTATAATGTGTAAGAGTAAAGCATTGGGAAGCCTTAAAAGACATTTTAAAACTGCAAAACAGATTGGGAATTGAGTGTTTAAGTGCAGGAATTTTAAGTGATTGTTTAGTGTTGGTAATGTATGGGAGCTTGTATATTGATGTCTATTGCAACAGGTGGAATAAGCATTGCAATGTGAATTAGAATGTGTGGTGAGAGTGTAAAATTATAGGGGAGGTTATGGCAAATTTACCTAGGAATGGAACACTTAGTGTGTTAGAAACTAGGTGACTAAGGTGTGTATGTGTAACAGATTTTGATTAAGGAAAATAGGGTAAGTTGAGATGAGATAAATGTATTCTAAATGCATTAGGAATGTTAGAAATGTCGATAGAAGAGGGAGATATAGAAGAGGAGTGTAAATGACAAAATCTAGCAAAAGTATTTAAGTGCATTGTGGAAACTAGGAGGAATGAGTGTACAAGATTTGGTGAAATGGAGAGTTGGACTTGGGTATAGATATTGTAGTTGCTTGGAAATGAATTGGAATGGTAAGATGGCATTAGGAGAGGGAACTATGCATGGAGGAAATAAGAACCCAAAATCTGTAGCAAAAACTACTTGGAGAAACTATTGCAAGTGTTGAAAGGAAGTAAGGAATTGTGTAAGTTGTTTGATGGATTTAGTAATGGATTTGGTGAATGAACTAAGGAGTATTAGGAGGTTTAATTAGTGCATAATGTGGGATTAGTGTAGGAACAATGGGGAAGTAGGGTGAAAGAGAGACCGAAAACAGAAATTAAAATGCAAATACTGGGCCGGACCGGAACTTGCGACCGGACTTGCAAGTTCGGTCGAGCCCAGATTTACAAAGACGGGAGCTTCTGGAATCGACCGGACTTGCGACCGGACTTGCAAGTTCGGTCGGACCAGAAATTTTCCCGTCTGAACTACTGGAATCGACCGGACTTGCGACCGGACTGCAAGTTCGGTCGGCCAGAAATTTCCCCCGTCTGTAACCTACTGGAATCGACCGAACTTGCGACCGGACTTGCAAGTTCGGTCGGCCCAGAAAAATTTCCCGAGGATAGCTACTGGAATCGACCGAACTTGCGACCGGACTTGCAAGTTCGGTCGGGCCAGAAATTTCCGGTATAGATAGCTACTGGAATGGACCGGACTTGCAAGGTCGGTCGCAAGTCCGGTCCTGACAAAAAAAAAATATTTTAAATAAGAGATATATATATATATATATATGTATATTATATGTAATGTATGTATCCACATATACATGTACATGTAAGAAGTAAACCTAAGTTAAGTAAGAAAGTAAACTTAAGGTAAAGAAAGTAAATAAGTAATGTGTAAGTATAAGAAGTGTGAGGACATAGTAAGTACGAATTAAGTAATAATAGTTAGATTAATCATTTGAATGTATGTATATCATAGGATTTGAATTGTGAATACCGGAGGAACGTTGGGATACAAGTACAACGGTGAAAGGTATGATTTCTTCATGCCCTGTATCCTAATCTGGTTACCCCGATTTGTGTGCTTACTTGATCACCTAATAAGATAAATGCACGAACCGGATTATATTGCACTTACTGTGCTTGTTATATTGTTCTTGGTATATTTCTCTTGAACAATAGTTTGTATAATTCATGAAATGTATGGAGATGATATGGTGTAAATGAATCTTGTATTGTACTTCTGTATTGTATTATATTTCGTATGAATGTATATTGGGCCTGTATTTGTAATTGTGGCTTGAATGTTGACTTGTGCTAATTCCTAACTATCTAACTCCTAACTTAAGTGAGTAAATTGGAATGAGTACAAGTCCGATATAGCTTCGGCCACGCGTGAGGATGAGGTGACACAAGAGGTTGGATCCGATTCCTGGTTCGTAAGCTGGTCCACGGCCCAAATCCCTTAAGTGGGTAGCATCCTGGATTAGTGAACCAAGTAAATCCCGGAGGTGGGACGGAGTAGTCCCCAGGGCCGGAGGTCCCGACGACTTAACTTGAGTAAGAGTAAGAGTAAGTAAGTAAGTATGAGTATGAGAATGAGTAAGTATGTGTATGGAGTAAATGAGTAAAAGAGTAATCTCCACCCGATTAACCCGGGTGGACCAATATGGGCTAACAAGTTATTGGATTGTGTATGAATTGCGTATGTATTGTATATTGTATTGGGTATCTCGGAATTCAGAAAGGTAAGTATGTATCGTTGGGCTATGTGGATTACTATGTATGAACTGAAGTGTATGCATGAAGTGTATGTATTCTTGCGTAGAGTATCGTAGTATCTGTATGAAAGCATGTATGCATGTATGTATGAATAAAATGAACCGCATGTATTCGACCAAGTGGTCGGCGTACCCTCACTAGTACGCGGGGTATGCGGTTATCATGCTCGGCGAAAGCTGACCCCTTCGGGGGACATTTTTTAGTGTGCAGGTACCCGAAACGAATATGGTCAAGGAAGAGACCGGAGGCACCTCCTGAATTTGGAAGTAAGTAGCGTGTGAGGAACGGGTAGCAAGTAGTCTCTTAGCGAGTATGTATGAACTTAAAGAGATATACTTGTATAGGATCTAGTAAACTCGGTATGTAGATTATATTGTATTGTACTTGGAGTATTGTATTGAATGGAGATTGTAGCAGTATGGGTAAAGAAGGTGTATTGTAGATTGTCGTAGTACTCGGGATTCCGGTCCATCAGACCGATGCTGTATGTAGAATCAGTAGCCTTGTTAGTCACGTGGGTGACTAACGGCATTGTATCACCCATTGTATGTAAGTATATATCCGCTGCGAGTATCTGATGAGTAAGGAGATTGGACGTTAATGACTGTATTAATAGTAGGGGTGTTACAAAAAGTGGTATCAGAGCGAAGTATCGCTCTGATGACTGGAAATACCGAGCTTAGGAATACCGAGTTAGGAATTAGAAGCTTAGGGCTAAGGGCTGAGTGTTAGCATTAGAGATGTGCTAGTTAGGAATCCCCGGTGAGTACCGGATACCTACAATACCAGTCCCGCCCGCCGCGAACCCCATTGTATAACTTGGGAAAGGACGCCAGAGAGAAGGAAAGTCCTCTCATACTCGGGGAAACCCGATCTGGCAGTTGTGAAGCAATCACACTGTAAACAAGAACCGACATATAGTAAATTCCAGGGATTGGAAGCCCGGAGATGGATCCCGGTTGAACAGCAATACCCGCACTTATAGCGGTAGGAACACTCCAACCACGAGGAGGCTACAACTTACAACAGCATGGGGCGACGTGCTTAGCAGTCGCGAACCTAGCTAGTCACCAACAGCAGGAGAAGCACTAACCGTGCAACGAATGGAAAAAGGAGTAATGGAACCCGAGACACAAGTCTACGGGATAGTATACTTGAATAATACCACCAACGGTATGCCAGCTGACTAAGGACATAGTCAGGAACGGTTAACTCCAAAAACCACAACGCCAATGAGGTTACAATACCTGGCCAGCATAGCTTACACAGCTACAAGAACATCTACGGGATATAATCCGATAGGACTACAGAGTAGTGCCTAAACAAGGTAGGCTCAGTAAACCCATAAATGTGTGGGAACGAGCCACAAGGGACGACATTAAACCAAATAGAATGGGAGTCTCCAAGGATTGGAGAAACATCCCGATTATCAACAATCACGTCAAGATCATTGAGAAGCTACCTAAAGGATCGAGTATACCAACTATAGGTCAATGAGATCAAGGGAAGAGTCGACAGGACTATCAATACTAATGGAAACCATACCGTGATCGGTATAGGATTACCCAAAAACCACCAGTACCACGCACTTGCCACGGCAAGTGCAGTAAGGACAGAAGTACGTAAAGAACTCTAACACACCACAGGTACATAGTAATGTACCGTGACTACAATGAAACAACTATGGGATCACAAATCTTGAAATTGAAAGAATGGAACCTTGTAAGGCCTAACGGCCCGACCACTGTATTTAGAACATACCAGTCAGCGAGAGGCTAGACTTGGTCAAGACCTCAAACGTGGCTATGCCATGAGAGACTTCTTTTAACACCGAACCACTGTTTTAAAACCCAAAATTTTCTTTTCAAAACCTCAAACCTCTTTTAAAAACCTTGGATTTTAAAACCGAACCAACATGATTATGGTGAGTATCATAGATTGATACAAGAGGAGTTGACAATAGAATACTTCACCTAGGCGTGTGACGACGCTACGAGTGTACCCGTTACGGGATGTGGGACAACCGCACTCCGAAGGAGCTTGCGGGCCCGACATATAGTTGGGTAAGTGGCAACGTATCAACATGGTACCCCACGTATGTGCACGTGTAGTGTACGACACACGGGAAGTAGTCAGCTCCGTTCTACGGACCATCAGTGAGTTCAAACCAGAACAACTGGACACCTCAGACAATTCAGCATAAAGGAACTCAGAAGACCCATCTGAAGATAAGGAGTAAGAACTAGGAAGTGCAAAAGGCACAGACTAAACAGTATAGACATTGGATATGTCTCAAATAATCTAAGCAATTACCTGACAGCTGGATGGAATGCCCAGCCTAAACACATGAAGGCGAATGCCTAATGTGAACCTAACAATGCTCAACAAACGGGACAGAACTCCCAAGAGCAACCCCAAGATTACCACAAGTACACTCCATCATTGAAGGGGATATCAAACCTAGTCCTAAGCACTAGGAGCAAGTGTAAACAGTCTACCCAAGAACGGGAGACGTTACAACCCAAAAGGGGACGACTCAGCTACAATACCATAAGACGGTATAGAGGACGACACACGTTATAAACATTAGCCGGATGTAACGGCACAGCCACCAACACCCAGGAGCGATCCTTGAAGGGTGTCTGCGTTAATAACAGTCGAGCAACCGTAACGACATGAGCACGGGAGCTAAAACGAACACTCGGTTAGGACACCGAAGGGATTTCACTTTACAGGAAATGCCCTAAAATACTGAGAGGCACCTATTAACACCTGATTGCATAAAGGGTCTCCTATGAACGGAAGCGTGATGCCACGACTTACCATGGAGCCCAATAATACCTCCAACCTATGACGGTATACGTGGAGTGGAAACATGTATAAGCCGCTTGCAAAGAGCATAGCTTGCAGCAATACGGCTCAGAAGTCGTAAACCAATACGTTATATAAACTTAAACGGTTGCAAAACCGGCACCAATTGTTAACAAGACCTACAAGAGATATTGCCTCATACGACAAGAAATCAACAACTGGACCATAAATCCAACCCAACATCCTGAGTGGCTTGTAGTAATGGCCACCTCAGTGTCACTGTCACTAGAGCACCAGTCTAGTATACAGTTGACGGAGTTAAATACCCCTCATGCCTTCTGTAGCAATTGTACACAGAGGCATAAGAATCATGATAATGCCAACAATGGCCTAGTCCACACTTGGACACTACGAGAACCCAAGGGAAAGTACCCCTCGTTAACCGAAGACCACCAAGGTGGTGAAGATGTGAATCCTTAGAAAGGTTTCCATCTATTATAACAGTAAAGCCTACGCATATAGATATTGCCAAGAGGCGATGGAATCAGGAAATGAGATTTCCAAACCATTACGACTTAAGGGAGTAAGTATACTCCTCATGCACCCAAGCATGTGGTGAACCATTACATAAATACTCACATGGTAAACCTTGTCATGAGACCTATGAGTGGCAACAACCTCTCAACCAGAACTTCATTTACCAATGATAGAACGGGACCAGGAAACCCTTGGAGTTTCACGGGATGTCCTGGTAAAATACATACAAGCAAAACTACACAGCCAGAGCCTAAACCAATGCTCAGCACCGAAAGGCAATAATTAACAAAGCAGTTAATGTGAACGCACACTGAACACCATGAATGATTAACGCTCAAGAGAGCTTATGACCCGATGAGTTATCTCATCCTTGGTCAACCAAGATACTTGGTGAATTGTATCACAATAATGAAAATGATGTGAGGTAAGCCAACCTACACATGAAACCTAACTGAAATAAAACATCCCCACTATGGGAAGATAGTAGTAGTGCGGTATGCTACGACAACCGTCATACACACGAACATGGGAAACCCCAGGGTATTCATACCATAAGGGAATGGTGCCAATGACAATGGCAATGAGTAAAGAGAAACTATCACAGTAACGGAAACAGTAAAAACAATGTTGTATAATGAGTAAGAATACGGTGCGCAACAAGCGACCAATATGAGGAAGTAACAGATAATGACACGGAGTATAAGTACGAAATAACAGGCAGAAATATTCTTTCCCATCACATAAGTGACTTACTGTCAAGCGTTTACGCCTCTGCACTCTGTATGACTGAGTGTTTTGGTATTGCACTTGTGCAGCTAATGATCTAATGGGATGGCTAGGGATATGGAGAATGTAAACCGTAGTAAATCCTCCTTTTCACCAACAAACATGGCATGAGCCAGCTAAGGAAGCTTGGCAACAAACCGTGTGGCCTAAGGCCAAAGAAGCACGAAGAGTGTAAACACACTAACAATCATAAGATGTGAATTCCACTGGAATAAAAGGTGAAAGGAACTTAAGAAAGTCATTAGGACCGACGCATATTAAGGCAAGGTCATACAAGTAAAGACACTTGTACTGAACCAGAAGAACTGGTAGATTCAGAAACTATGACACCAGAGGAAGCACTACAACTAAGTAGTGACTTAACCTCGCCCGACAATAAGTCGGAGGAACTTAATGAAAATCGTGGAAGCACGAATAGCATGTGCAGTAGACTACCAGAGAGCTGGTTACAATCTAAAACTAATTATAGTTCAAACACGGTAAAAGAATACCGCGATTGTTTAGTAAACCTTATTCCTATAATGACGGATAAAAAGGTGATGTATAGCACATTAAGGATAACACGAAGGGTAAGTAACCCGAGTTATCAGGGTCGCGCAGCAGAAGCTAGTGGGCCCTAGCTAGGAGACAAGATACCTAGTAAGTATAATAGAATGGCTATTAATGCCTTGAAGCCTAATAGGCTGGAACCAAATTAATTATGAGTTAAATAAACTCATATAGGAATCCTTGGTGCAAAGACTAAACCGTTGGTATGGTTAAGACCCTTTGACCGGAGCATATTCTATAGTATACCGTAGTGAAGCTAAACGCTTCAGTTTGCCCAAATTGATTAAACCAATGTTTAATAATAACATATGGTAGATTACGTGGGCGTAATCCCTTTTAAGGGGGGTAGAGCGAAAACCGCTTAATGCAAGTTTTATAAATAAAACACATAAAACTATAATGTGCATAGCACAAATGAGAAATTATTCGATGAGTGGTACCTACGTTATATAAACATACGTATTCATTCATATTGAATTGTGGTAACTAAGCATTAGACATGCAAATACCATAGGGTGAATGTACCCATCTTGTAACACCAGTGTAAGAGTATTGGTAAAGAAAAGTAATGAGTAGTGGACGGAGCTCCACAAGTATTGTAACCATTGAAGAAGTAGTACGAAATGAATGAGGATAGTAGATGAATGAAGTTTATGAGTAGTGGGATCGTAAGTAAAATATTGAAACAATTGAACAACTAAATCTTAGAATGAGTATTCCTAGTTAGAATATAGGATATGATGGTGAGTAATGGATGAAGTAGTGAAGGTTGATGAAATGAGCATTAGGATGAACCATGGAGTAAAGCATTTGGGAAGTAGAGTGAGGATGATTGATGGACTGATTCCATCCTTGGAGATGTATGAATGACTAGACTAGAGATAAAAGATAGAAATGAAAACAATTAAATTATTTGTTGTTGAATCTGATGTGGGAAGTCGAACTTGATCCTGATCAGATCAAGGGAAACCGAACACAAATTGGGGTGGAAAGATAGTTCAACACTGATGCTGATCACATCAGGGTCGAATGATTCTTGAAGCTCCCCTTAAGTGGTCACAAGAATCACTTAGGATAGAAGTAATGAATATAAATTGGAATTTGGAGTCGTTGTTTTAGAAAATTAATTGGTAGTGTGAAGAATTCCCTTAGTATGGAGAATGAGGATCTACTAGAAATAGGTACCGGAGAAGATAGTAAGGTAGCATGTGGTATTATTCCAAGGGCAGCGGGACATAGAGGAGTCCCGTGTCGAGATGACCTGAATGCCTGCGGAATTGTATTGTATTGCATTGCTTTGGGAATAGCTTTGCATTGTATGTATGTATAAGGGTTGTAATGAGGAACCGGACGGTTGATAGTAATATGGATGGGAGTAAGTATTGTACATAGGTATGACAGGGAAAGGAGAAACCTTGAGTAATGGATTTAGGAATTAGTAAGGAAGAAGCATGTATGACCGCGGTATTAGACACGTAAGAATGAGTAAGCAGTGTAAACCCATAACCTCGAACAACTTTGAGGACAAAGTTCTTAAGGGGGGTAGATTGAAATACCCCGACCTTAAATATGGCAATTAAATTATCCTAATATGTAATTAAGAGCCTAATAATGCTAAATAATATTGGTAAGGAAAAATAAATCCAAAAGAAATGAAGAAATGCTTAAAAAGCGAAAAACGCTAAATAAGCGTTAAATAACCATAGGAGGTATGAGACCTCGGTTAGCGTATTATAAGGATTCTAAAGGCTTAATTAAGTCTAAATAAATAGGGAACAAATCCCGAAGAAAACGGATCCTTAAAATGGATTAAAATCACTAACGAACCTTAAAGCGCGTTTTTCGAGGTAACCGGGAAAACGTGTCTTTAAGCGGGTCAAATAGACTCGTAACAATTTTGGTCAACTAAATAATCATTAATAATATTAGTGAAGCTTAGGACCAATAAAATCAAAAACGAGATTAGTAAAAACTGTCAAAAACGGGAAGTTGTGGGGTAGAATATAAATAACACAAACTTATGTGTCCAATATTGTAAATAAATTTCAAAACCCCCATGCTCTCTCTGTGTGTGTCCGATTTTGCTTCCCCCTCTCACCACACTCACTTACTCACTTTTATCACAAAACAACAAAACAACTAAAAGTAATAAAGTAACTCCCTCACTCACATACTCTCTCTCTTCTATCTCATTTCCCTCACTCACGTGGAACCCCCACCCTCACTCTCTCTTTCTTCTTCTCTCTTCTCTCCCCAGCGACAGCCATGGAGGAATGAACAAACCCACACAAAACCTCTCTTCTCTCCTTTGTACTCCATCAAACTCTCCAAAAATTGTAAAAATTACATCATTGAATCCTCTCCTCAAGAGCAACATTTCTATCTTTCCAAAATCGAAAACAACAACTTTCGTTTTCATGGGTATGTCCCATTTGGAGTTTCAAGACCACCATTAGAAGGCCCTCCTTCTCCTTGTTCTTTTGAGGTAAAAATATTCTCAAAACTCCATTGTTTTCCTAGCCTTAAGGGCAAAACGAATTTTAGACTAAACCCTTGTTTGGTCTCTTGTGTTCTAGCCGATTTTGGCTTGTTGAAGGAGTTGGAAATCCTTGTTCTTGAACCACTCCAAGCTTCATTTGCACCTTGGAAGGTAATAAATTCTAAACCCTAAAACCTATATTAGAACTTACTAAGGGTTAGGGTTAGTTTAGTATTAAATGGTGTATTGAAATGTATATGTAATGGGTGTAGTGTAAGAATTGGTTCACAAACCGGTGAGAAAGAAGAAAAAAGGAAGGAGAAAGAAAAAGAAGCTTGTGAAATAACAAGGTAAATATACTTGTTCTTGTATATCTTGGTAAATGAGTATGTAACAGATTTTTAGAAGTAAAATGATTGTAAAGTGTAATGCGTTAGTAGTATAATGTGTAAGAGAGTATAAGTATTGAAGCCTTAAAAAGACATTTTAAAACTGTCAAAACAGATTGGGAATTGAGTGTTTAAGTGCAGGAATTTTAAGTGATTGTTTAGTGTTGGTAATGTATGGGAGCTTGTATATTGATGTCTATTGCAACAGGTGGAATAAGCATTGCAATGTGAATTAGAATGTGTGGTGAGAGTGTAAAATTATAGGGGAGGTTATGGCAAAATTTACCTAGGAATGGAACACTTAGTGTGTTAGAAACTAGGTGATTAAGGTGTGTATGTGTAACAGATTTTGATTAAGGAAAATAGAGGGTAAGTTGAGAGAGATGGGTAATGTATTCTAAATGCATTAGGAATGTTAGAAATGTCGATAGAAGAGGGAGATATAGAAGAGGAGTGTAAATGACAAAATCTGTAGCGAAAAGTATTTAAGTGCATTGTGGAAACTAGGAGGAATGAGTGTACAAGATTTGGTGAAATGGAGAGTTGGACTTGGGTATAGATATTGTAGTTGCTTGGAAATGAATTGGAATGGTAAGATGGCATTAGGAGAGGGAACTATGCATGGAGGAAATAAGAACCCAAAATCTGTAGCAAAAACTACTTGGAGAAACTATTGCAAGTGTTGAAAGGAAGTAAGGAATTGTGTAAGTTGTTTGATGGATTTAGTAATGGATTTGGTGAATGAACTAAGGAGTATTAGGAGGTTTAATTAGTGCAATAACATGTGGGATTAAGTGTAGGAACAATGGGGAAGTAGTGGGTAAAGAGAGACTGAAAACAGAAATTAAAATGCAAATACTGGGCCGGACCGAACTTGCGACCGGACTTGCAAGTTCGGTCGAGCCCAGATTTACAAAGACGGGTGAGCTACTGGAATCGACCGGACTTGCGACCGGACTTGCAAGTTCGGTCGGACCAGAAATTTTCCCCGTCTGTAACCTACTGGAATCGACCGGACTTGCGACCGGACATGCAAGTTCGGTCGGCCAGAAAAATTTCCCGTGTAAGCTACTGGAATCGACCGGACTTGCGACCGGACATGCAAGTTCGGTCGGTCCAGAAAAATTTCCCGAGGATAGCTACTGGAATCGACCGAACTTGCGACCGGACTTGCAAGTTCGGTCGGGCCAGAAATTTCGGTACTGGTAGCTACTGGAATGGACCGGACTTGCAAGGTCGGTCGCAAGTCCGGTCCTGACAAAAAAAAAAAAAAAAATGATTATATAATATATATATATATATATATATGTATATATATGTATTATGTATATCCACATATATGTACATGTAAGAAAGTAAACCTAAGTTAAGTAAGAAAGTAAAACTTAAGGTAAAGAAAAGTAAATAAGTAATGTGTAAGTATAAGAAGTGTGAGGACATAGTAAGTACGAATTAAGTAAAATAGTTAGATTAATCATTTGAATGTATGTATATCATAGGATTTGAATTGTGAATACCGGAGGAACGTTGGGATACAAGTACAACGGTGAAAGGTATGATTTCTTCATGCCCTGTATCCTAATCTGGTTACCCCGATTTGTGTGCTTATTGACACCTAATAAGATAAATGCACGAACCGGATTTATTGCACTTACTGTGCTTGTTTATTTGTTCTTGGTATATTTCTCTTGAACAATAGTTTGTATAATTCATGAAATGTATGGAGATGATATGGTGTAAATGAATCTTGTATTGTACTTGTATTGTATTATATTTCGTATGAATGTATATTGGGCTTGTATTTGTAATGTGGCTTGAATGTTGACTTGTGCTAATTCCTAACTATCTAACTCCTAACTTAAGTGAGTAAATTGGAATGAGTACAAGTCCGATATAGCTTCGGCCACGCGTGAGGATGAGGTGACACAAGAGGTTGGATCCGATTCCTGGTTCGTAAGCTGGTCCACGGCCCAAATCCCTTAAGTGGGTAGCATCCTGGATTAGTGAACCAAGTAAATCCCGGAGGTGGGACGGAGTAGTCCCCAGGGCCGGAGGTCCCGACGACTTAACTTGAGTAAGAGCAAGAGTAAGTAAGTAATACGAGTATGAGAATGAGTAAGTATGTGTATGTATGGAGTAAATGAGTAAAAGAGTAATCTCCACCCGATTAACCCGGGTGGACCAATATGGGCTAACAAGTTATTGGATTGTGTATGAATTGCGTATGTATTGTATATTGATTGGTATCTCGGAATCCAGAAAGGTAAGTATGTATCGTTGAGCTATGTGGATTACTATGTATGAACTGAAGTGTATGCATGGAAGTGTATGTAGCTTGCGTAGAGTATCGTAGTATCTGTATGAAAGCATGTATGCATGTATGTATGAATAAAATGAACCGCATGTATTCGACCAAGTGGTCGGCGTACCCTCACTAGTACGCGGGGTATGCGGTTATCATGCTCGGCGAAAGCTGACCCCTTCGGGGGACATTTTTTAGTGTGCAGGTACCCGAAACGATTATGGTCAAGGAAGAGACCGGAGGCACCTCCTGACATTTGGAAGTAAGTAGCGTGTGAGGAACGGGTAGCAAGTAGTCTCTTAGCGAGTATGTATGAACCTTAAGAGATAATACATTGTATGAGGATCTTAGTAAACTCGGTATGTAGATTATATTGTATTGTACTTGGAGTATTGCATTGAATGGAGATTGTAGCAGTATGTGGTAAACGAAGGTGTATTGTAGATTCGTAGTACTCGGGATTCCGGTCCATCAGACCGATGCTTGTATGTAGAATCAGTAGCCTGTTAGTCACGTGGGTGACTAACGGCATTGTATCACCCATTGTATGTAAGTATATATATCCGCTGCGAGCATCTGATTAGTAAGGAGATTGGACGTTAATGATTGTATTAATAGTAGGGGTGTTACAAAGGTGATTAAACCCTAAAAAGTCTATATGTTTTGCACTTATCACTGAACAAAACTGACTAATAGAAATTAGATTTTTGTTCAAATCCAGTGTATGATAGATGGTAGATAATGAAAAACAACAGAAAGATAGGAAAGTGAACTAGTCTTGGTGGGATATATATATATAGAGAGAGAGGAACCATCTCCCAAACTAACAGTGTCACTACTTGGATCCTCAGGCAGCTACTCAGAGGCAGTAAACCTTCCAGTAGAATTAGCAGCAAAGGTAGGAGGAGGATTAGTCTGATAGGCTTGATTAAAATGGTGGTAGCAGACAGCTACCACATGTCCCTTTTTCTTCCAAATCTGACAAGTAGTTCTACTGTCATGTTGTCCATTAAAATAAGTGGATCCGCTCCCATTGTTTCCACCATTTCCTCTTCCAGAATTTCCATCTCGACCAGAATTATTTCTGTTCGTGTCTATGTTTCCACTAGAAACCTTTGTGGCATTTAGACAAACAAGTTTTTTGATTCTGCTAACATTCTGCTGCAATATATCTTCAAAGATAAGGAGATAATTATAGATCTGTTGAGGGGAACAAACATCAGATCTAGTAATGATGTTAGTAACAACTGTGTCATACTCCTTAGGAAGTCCTCTCATAATGTAATATTGAAATTCTTGATTAGAAACTGTATGTCCTGTCACATCCAGAGCTAAAGATAAATGCCTAGCTCTATTAAAATAAGTTGTTATATCCTCATCAGCTTTCTTAGATAAACTCGCAACTTTTAGATGCAATTGTCCTAAGTGTGCGCTGTTTGAGCAGCAAAATTTTCATGTAATTCTTGCCAGACAGAAGCAGGAGTGTCTAGATCCATGACTTACCAACAATAGAAGGTGACAAGGACAGAAACAGAATAGTAACCAGGAGTTTATCCTGTTGGATCAACTTAGCATAATCTAGATTTGGACTCCCGTTTATAGTAGGCGTGGGACAAGGATGAGATCCATCTAAAATTTGTATAAGTCATTACCTTTGAGAAATGGAAGAAGCATGCCTTTCCAAAGGTTAAAATTATCATGAGTGAGTTTGACCAGATTCGCTACTGCTGAGAGTATTGACTGTGTGCTTGGTTGATGAACTTGTGTAGTTGATGAAGACGAATGAAGCACGGGAGTGCCATCATCAGCTCGACCAGTAGGTCCAGTTCTAGAGGTAGTACTCATGATCGATGAACAACGAAGAAGAGAAAAACAGATCGAAGAGGAGAAAATCGAAGAGAATAATGAAGTGGATCGATAGAGAATCGCCTCAACTGGTGATTATGAAAGCTTTGATACCTTGTGAATAAATATATGTAATAGATCATTATGTTATTCATCCATGTAGGGTATTGTGTAGTGGCAATGTTTATATATTAACAAACACGGGACTAAGTACATAGACAAACTTAGGATAATGGACTGAACTCTAGAACAAGATATGGGCCTAACTAATGGGCCTGATTATTACAGTCTACTTACTCATCATTAACTAACTCAAACCATTGTTTGTTCGAAAATACGTGATCTAATCAAAAGGAGATCTTGAATTCCCTCCAATGGTAAACTGTTACCTACTCCGTCTGGGTGGCTTTCGCATCATTAGAAGTTGAAGCTCTTCTCTTAATTTTAAAATTTAGGGTAGTCTTATTCATATGATGATCACATTTGATAAATGAAATGGTTTCTTTTAACCGGATCTTCACTGCCAATTTCCTTTCTTTGAAAAGCAACAAGATCCATCCGAAGAATGTGGTCTGACGAAAATATTCACTAAACCCATACTAAAAAAGCCCACCAAATAAGCCCATCAAGATTTCCCATAAATTCAGCTATAAATGGAGTAGGACAGTTATTTAGAAACTAGTTAGGGGTGTTTGTTTGGAGTAATCAGACTAGGGGTGGCAAAACGGGTTCACGGGTCGTGTTAGGCCAAACCCAAACCCGACCTGTTTATTAAACGGGTTGATCCGACCCAACCCGTTTAATTAATCGTGTCAAAATATGAAACCCAAACCCAACCCGTTTATTTAACGGGTTGACCGGGTTATCAAACAGGTTGACCCGTCTGACCCAATCAACTAATTATCTCCAAATTTGGAAACTCAAATCCTCATATATTTAACTCAAACCTAACATGTTTAGTTATATAAAAGAAAATAGTTTGATTAATTAACATTAGATTTGTCATTCTATGATATTATTAACTTTCACTTAATTAAATAATTGATTTTAATATTTATATATCTTATTTATATTAAAATTTGATAATAAAAAATGAATAATCTATAATTTATAATATATATTTATTTAATATTAATTACATAAACGGGCTAGGGGTTACATATCTTAAACCAAACCCGACACAGTTATTAAACGAGTCGTGTTCGGGTTGACCCGTTTATTTTATCGTGTCAAATTTTAAAACCCAAACCCTCTAACTTCGTGTCGGGTTCGTGTTGGTCAAATGGGTCCTGTTGAAATTGACACTCCTAAATCAGACTATTTGTGAAGCTAGTTTTTCCTATTTTCAGAAAAAAGATATGGGATTAGCCTAAAACCTCTATCTTGGTTCCCCTACTAGGGAATGAGATTCCCCTTCCCAATACACATTGATCGAAGACATATGACCATTGATTGATAACTAATGATTATTGACCGGTGACAAGTGAATGTAGACCGGTAATTGATGATCGTTGACTGTCAGTCAGCAGCCGTTGACCATTAACTAGTGTCCATTGACCGGTTATTTATTATATTTTCCTCAGCTCAAACTAACAACAAAAAAATCAAAGAGAATTTTTTTGTGTTTCTCTTCATTCTCTCCCCGCTTGAAACAAACCCCCTAGTTACTTCCTCTTTTTTTGATGTTTTATACATGTAAAAGGGAAGTAGAACTGTATGTTTTGTATTTGATTCTGAATGCCTTGAAGTACAACGATATATACACAAGAAAATCAGAAAGAGAGCTAACTATTAGGAGAAAGAGAAACTATTAGGAGGAAAAAATATGAAACAGATTTAACAACTTACGACTAATTAATATGATAAAATTCCAGTCGTCCTCATTTATAGGAATGAAAGAAATGACTTTATTACCCCCGTCAAGTTCAAGGGTGGACGACTTGAAGCTTGTGACGAAGAGTAAGAAGACGATCTTTACCCAGAGGTTTGGTAAATATGTCAGCAATTTGATCAACGGAGGACACGTGAGCAATACGAAGAGTTCCAGATTCATCTTGTTCTCGAACAAAGTGAAAATCGAGAGCAATGTGTTTGGACCTGGTGCTGATTATGGGATTTTTGCTCATAAAAATAGCTCCTACGTTATCGCACAGGATCATTGGAGGACAGGAGAGAGATAATGAGAGATCTGATAATAGGTGTCGTAGCCAAGAAAGTTCAGCAGCAGTATAGGCTAGTGAACGATATTCAGCTTCAGTGCTCGAGCGAGCAACTACTTTTTGTTTTCTGGAAGTCCAACTGATAAGGTTTGGACCATGATAAATGGCATACCTTTATTGTGAACGGCTGTCATCAGGGTCGGAGAGCCATCCAGCATTTGAATAAGCTAATAAAGAGGTCGCGGATGTCGGCGTAAAGTGAAGATAATGATGTTGAGTGCCATTGAGGTAGCGAAGAATACGTTTGACGGCACGCCAATGATGTTCAGTGGGAGAATGCATGAATTGACACACACGATTAACAGCATAGGTGATGTCAGGTCGGGTTATGGTGCATACTGTAAGCTACCAACTGTTTGTCGATATAGAGTTGGGTTGTGGAATGGATCACCTTGGGAAGTTAGTTTGGCATGCGGATCAGCAGGTGTAGAGATCGGTGTGGAGGTTGTCATTTGTGTGCGTTCCAGAATGTCAATAATGTAGCTTTGTTGAAATAATTGAATACCCTGGGAGGTTCTTGATATATGCAAGCCGAGAAAGAAGTGTAAATCGCCCATATCTTTGAGAGCAAAAACTCGATGAAGGCTGGAGATGAAGCATTGAATAACCTTGGGGTTTGTTCCTGTAATGATCAGATCATCGACATAGACAAGAATATAGATAGTGGCAGTGGATGAGTTGTGAACAAAGAGAGATGTGTCAGAATGACATGCTCGAAATCCATGGTTAACGAGGCATGTTTTGAGTTTTGTGAACCAGGAGCGTGGAGCTTGGCGAAGTCCATAAAGTGCTTTGTGCAAGCGGCAGACATGTGTAGGATTTGTTGGATCTTCAAAGCCCTTGGGTTGACGCATATAAACTTCTTCCATCAAATCACCATTGAGAAAGGCGTTATTAATGTCGAGCTGGCGAATTGGCCAATTACAGGATAGAGCCAATGAGAGAACAAGATGAATTTTCGTGGGCTTAATGACCGGACTGAAGGTCCCAAAGAAGTCTGTGCCTTTTGTTTGACTGAATCCTTGGGCTACCAGTCGCGCTTTGTGTCATTCAATGGAGCCATCTGCATTGTGTTTTAACCTGAAAATCCACTTACAACCCACGAGATTAATGTTAGGAGGGCATGGAACAAGAGACCATGTTTTATTTCCGACAAGAGCATTATATTCTGCTTGCATCGCTTCTTGCCATTGTGGGTGTTTGATTGCTTGTGCATAAGTGTGGGGCTCAAGAGGTGGTGATGATGTGGTGGCAGTGAGGAGTTTTGGTGTGAGGGAATTGGTGCGGGCTCTGGTGTGCATAGGATGATGAGAGGATGAAGCAGGACGGGCATGGCTAGGATATTGTTGTTTGGCTGCAGAGCTATGTGTTGGTGAGTAGAGGATGCGGTGATCTGGTGAGGAGAAGATGAAGCTATGGGAATGCCGGAAGAAGGTGGAGGAGATGCAGATGATGTGGTAGTATTAGAGCTAGAGGTAGAAGGTGACGAGGATGAGCAGGGAGGAGATGGGGTGGTATGTGTGGAGGGTTATGTGGCTGAGCAGCATGGCCTAAGAGATTTGTGGAGATGGGGAGTGGTGGTGGGGTAGAGGGTGATGGCGTGGGAGAGATAGAAGAAAAAGGAAAGGAGTCTTCATTAAAGACGACATGTCGTGAGATGTAGATGTGTTGTGTTGGTATATGATAACATATGTAACCCTTGTGAGAAGAGCTGTACCCGATGAAGACACATGAGAGGGAGCGGAAGTCAATTTTGTGGCTATTATATGGCCTAAGGAAGGGATAACAAAGACACCCAAAGGTTTTCAGGAAACCATAATCAGGAGGTGTATGGTATAATATTTGATATGGTGAGTGGTAATGCAGAGTAGGTGTGATAGTTCGATTGTGCAAGTAGGTGGCTGTTTTGAAAGCGTGTTCCCAAAATTTTTGTGGCATAGATGAGTGGGCTAAAAGAGTTAATCCTTTTTCCACAATAATACGATTTCGACGTTCAACAACCCCATTTTGTTCTTGGGTATATGGACAAGACACACGATGTTGTATGCCATGAGATCGTAGAAATGTGGATAGATTGCGATATTCACCCCCCCCAGTCGGATTGTAGACTTTTGATGTCTGTGGTGAATTGTGTGTGTATCATTTTACGAAACTGTAAAAAGACGGAGAACACTTGGGACTTGTAGGTTAAGAAGTAGATCCAAACAAACTTGGTGCAATCATCAACAAACAAAAGAAAATAACGATTTCCATTGATTGAAGAAACAGGAGCAGGGCCCCATACATCTGAGTATATCAAATCAAACAGTTTAGTAGATGCTACATGAGTGGAAGGAAGGGGAAAGCGATGACTCTTTCCAAGTTGACAGGAGTCACAAACGGTGGGAAATTTATTCGAAGAAAGTGGGAGTTGAAACCGCGAAACAAGTGTCCGCAACAATGATTCATTTGGATGAGCCAATCGCTGATGCCAGCGATGAAGGGAAGTGCGCAAACCGGTAAGCGCCATTGTGTTGGATGTGGAGATGGACGGTGAGAGCTGGTACAATCCATTATGAATGGTTCCATGGAGAAGGATTTTTCCCTGAAAGTTCTTAACAAAGCAATGATTAGGCCAGAATTCAATAAAGACTTGGTTGTCATCTGTTAACTTGGAAACCTCAGGAGGTTTTTAGTAAGGTGTGGGACGACAAGAATATTTTACAGACTGAGGGGAGGTAGGGAAGAATTACCGACATGAGTAATAGGTAAGAGATTACCATTGCCAACTTGTAATTTGTCTTCACAGTGGTAGTCGTCAGCAAGATTGAGTTTGTGCAAGTCTGGTGTTACATGATCTGTGGCGCCGGTGTCAAGATACCAGGATGGATCAACGACGGTGGAAGAGGTGCTATGCTGGGTTAAGTGTGCCTGATGAGAATTATTACGTGGTCGGGGGTTGCGGGACGGATAATCCGTCTGATTTCCCACGCTGCCAGCAGTCAATAGCTACATGACCCGGTTTCACAAAGTTGACAATGAGGGCGGGGACGACGTGAATCACCTGAAGAACGAGGCGGATTAGGACCATGATGTGGGACCGGTGGTTGTTGTTGTTGTTACGACGGGATTGTGTGTGTGGCTACGACGATTAATCTGAAGTGCCGCAGGGGGAGTGGGAAGGACAGATGCAGGAGTGTAGTAAGTTGAGCAGCATGTTCTTGTTCTAGGCGAGCTTCTTCTTGAAGAAGCATGCCAACTAGTGCATCAATAGAGGTGTCTTCATTCTTGACCATCAAGGCAGCTGTGAAGGGACCGTAGGAGGCATCGAGACCATGAATAATATGGCCAATAAGGTCCTCATCAGAGATCAGATGGAGGTTTTCGGCTAACGCATCAGCAATAGATCGCTTGCGTTCAATATTTCAAGCATGGAAAGAGAGCCTTTCCGAAGAGACTGCAATTGAAGCTTCATTGACATACGATGTGCACGTGTCTGAGACTGAAAAGTGTTTTCAAGAGCAGACCAGGCAGCCTTGGATGATGTAGCATGTGCCACTGTGGCAAGGGCACGTTCAGAAAGAGTCGATTTGAGCCAAAGAAGAACAAAACGGTCGCTTTTCTTCCAGGCTACATAATCGGGATTTGATTCAATTGTAACAACTCCTTTATCATCAGCGAGGGAGCGTGTTTCTGGGGGTGGCTGAGGTTTCAAAATATGGGATTCAAGATCAAATGTTTCGAGAGCAGAAACAATGGTGGTGCGCCAGAGTGAGTAGTTGTCTTTATCAAGTTTGATGCTAATGGATGGAATTTGGAAATTGAGGTTGGCAGAGGAAGTGGTGGCAAGAGCCAGAAGGTTGGGCGTGCTATTTGCCATAAGATAGGAAAGGGGCGTGAAAGTGAGATAGAGACGAGAATGTGCGATCGGAAAGGTCAATAGGGTATACTTGAATTTTGCTACGAACGGGATGACGCAGAACGCTGGAACTATAGCTCGATCTCCAATTAGATGGCAGAGAAGGAGCTGTAAATAAGGGAAATCTGCTACGGACTCAAAGCAGCACTCGGTGCTGTTATGCGTTTGAACGGTGGAACAGTGGCGATGATTGTTAAATGAACATCGACTGAACTGAAGATGGTCAAGGCTGTCACGGCTAGGCCTGTCAAACGGATTATCCGTTCGGGTTTTGGGTCATATCTTTCGGGCCAATACCCGTTCGGGTCATTAAACTTTCGGTCATTTCGGGTTTCGGGTCATTCGGGTTCGGGTCATTTCGGGTTCGGGTTGTAATAGTGTGAGATAGAATCGGGTTTCGGTTATTTCGGGTCATAGTTAATATTTTTTGAAAAAATTATATATAAATATATACCTAATTTTCTATAAGAATATACTACATATAGATTACAGAACTTTCAATACAATGCCTATTCTGAATTTTATTCGGATATACTAAGTTTGAATCATGTTTATTGTCATATTTATTAGGGTCATTCAAGTTTGGGACAATTTATGATCACTATTATTTCATGTTATTCGAGTTTGGCTAATTTTTAATTACTATTATTCGGGTCATTTCGGGTTCGGGTCGATTTCGGGTTATAAATTTTTAGGTCATTTCGGGTTCGGGTCATTTCGGGTTTTACCAAATCGGGTTTCAGGTTTATTATATTTAAATATTTTTGGGTTTTGATCGGGTTTCGGGTTCGGATAAAACGGACGGGTTTTCGGGTTGGGTCAAATTTTGACAACTCTAGTCACGGCGCTCAGTGGAGATTTTTTTTTTTTTGGAGTGGTATGACGAGGTGAGGGATTGTATCTCCCAATGACGTGTTGATTGACTTAGAGGAAAAGAACAGCTCAAAGCTGAAGAAGAAGCGAGCCCAGGACTGTGAGAGGCTGAAAAAAAAAATTATGGGCTCTGGAGACCATGTAAAAGGGAAGTAGAACTGTATGTTTTGTATTTGATGTCTGAATGCCTTGAAGTACAATGATATATATACACAAGAAAATAACAGAAAGAGAGCTAACTATTAGGAGAAAGAGAAAACTATTAGGAGGAAAAATATGAAACAAATTTAACAACTACGGCTAATTACATATGATAAAATTCCAGTCCTCCTCATTTATTGGAACTGAAAGAAATGACTGTTATTAATACATAGCATATATGTTCACTTCAACGACTCTTTGTCAAAGATTTGAAAAAAATTTCCAGAGATGGACTACGAATATTCAGATTTGAAGTTCACCCGTCTTTGACCCGTTAGACCTCGATTTAAGGATGTAGATCAATTAGGTGACGTAAACATTGAACAAGCGTTCAATAATATGTGAACCAGTCGGTAGATGTTGAATATTTTGTCAGAATTATTGAAAACTAAAATAAAATTGGACCATTAATAATCACTTCTCTTGGTTCACACACCAACTCAGAGATGCAAGGCGACAACACAAGCATCCTTAGATGCTTCCGGGTGCCTTTCGTAAAACCACGTTCATATGATCTTAATTTTAAACAAATAGGATAACCGTCGTTATATTAATTTAAGGAATCAATCTGCGGAGGACCTGCAGTTGATATGCTTAGTCATAGATCTCGATGATATTAATTAAAATATGTCTATTGCTTGAACAGCTTCTAGGAAAACACTATTCAGTACATAAACATGGGGCAATCAAATTTTCTTGATTGATGTGGTGATTTCAAATGAAATAATAACGAAACCCATGAGAGGACAGGTGGGAGAACTAGAAGTCTTTGTTGTCTTTTTTATATCCTGAAAGAGATCAAAGACTCCAACTTAAGGCTAAAGGAAATAGTTAGTTAATGCAAAAGTGGAAAGACGATGAGCTCAAAGAAACCAAGACGATTGCGCCATGGGCATCTCTTATCCTAATCTTCTTCGTTCTCCTCATTATCTTAGTATGGGCACCCTTCGATGGACAAAGTTCATGTAAGTCAAGTCTTTGTAGAAAATAATGGAGGAAATAAAGACTTTGAAGGATGAGCCGTTTGTTTGTTTGTTAGTACAGTACTCATAATATATTTATATCAGAGATTGTTTTTTCTTACTTTGTGTTTTCATTATGCACAAGATGGTGTTTTTGATTTCTTACACTTGGGAACTGTGTTTGTCGAAAGATGATCATCATCGTCAATGGGTTGCTCTTTGTCTGAATACAGAAGAGGCTTAATCTGGCATGTTCATTTATGATACTAAGAATTAAAAGCTTGAAGCTAATTCATGATCCTTGCTTCTGTGCAACAGCGAAGCTCCAAACTGGCACCTACAGAACCAGTTTTATACCCAGCGTGAAGGAGATCGTAAGGGAAGAAGATGATGAAACAATGGAGTCCCGTATGAAAAGACTCATTTTAGGTAAACCAATCTTATGCTTTTCTTTTGTATGAAGAAACCAATTAAAGCAGCCCTTGATTTTCCTCTCCCTGATATATATTATCCGGCAAACTTGGAAATAGATGTGACAGTTAACTTCGATCACATAATTAACAGGCCACCACATGGCCCAGTTCCAAGCTTCTGGGTTCTCCTGCCAAACGGAGCAACGTAGCGAACAGTGCATCACAAGCAATCAAGTACGGATTCAAAACAACGGCAATGAGATTACCATTTATGTACCATCTTCTGAGTCAAGAACTGAGATTACGATCAAGCCTTATGCTCTAAGGGACCATGCCTCTGCTATGCAGATGGTCAGCCCATTACAGATTCTAGCGGGCAATCTTAACGATACGGTCTTGCCCACTTGCCAATATAACCACACCGTTCCAGCTGTGGTGTTTTCTTCAGGTGGGTACTCAACCAATATGTTCCATGAACTTGACGAAATCCTCATTCCATTGTTCCTCACAAGTCAACACTTTAAATCTGACCTCCAATTCTTCGTCACCGATTACAAGCATAGAGTGATCCAAAAGTACCATCGGTTCCTTAGTCGACTCTCAAAATTCGAGCCTATAGATTCATCGAAAAATGTAACGTCAACCCATTGCTTCCCTGGTGCTATCATAGGGCTAAACTTCCATGGAAATGTAGTAGTTAACTCCTCTGACGTCCCGACTGGATACACAATGGCAGACTTCAGACGTTATCTATACAAGTCATACCACCTAAAGACTTCCAACTTGGAGATGAAACCTGTAATTAGGGGAAAAAAACCTCTTCTGGTTCTCATAACTCGATCAAGATCAAGAGTCTTATTAAACCAGAACCGGATAGTTAGATTAATGCAAGATTTGGGCTTCCGCGTCCATGTCGCTCTAGAGAACGAGTTATCAGATCTCGAACATTTATCCCGTGTGTTAAGTATGTGTAGCGTACTGGTGGGTGTTCATGGAGCTGGCTTATCAAACGCAGTGTTTTTACCCCAGGGAGCTGTATTGCTTCAAGTGGTTCCGCTAGGACTAAAGTGGCCGGGTGTATATACCTATGGCGACCCGGCAATCAGGATGGGAGTGAAGCACGTGGAGTACTTGATAGAGCCCAAGGAGAGCTCATTATATGAAGTTTATGGTCCAGATGATCCAGTGATTGTTGATCCCGTGTCTATATTTGCTAAAGGGTATCTGGTCGGTAGGGCGGTGTATATCGAAGGACAGAATGTAACAGTTGATTTGAATAGGTTTAGGGAGACACTCATTGAAGTTCTTAATGTTGTTAGATCGTCAGAGAAAAATTCAACTCGGCTCCTAGATCAGAATTGATGGCTCCGATAGTTCTTTTTTCTCTTTTTTTGACTTTTATATTCAAGGCATTTTGTTTCTAACCCACTCTTTTAAGGGTTCTAGATGCCTAACCTGTAAGAATCACAAATTGTTATTAAGTGTAATAGAGTATATGATAATGACATTAAGTTGCGACTGATCGTGTCAGATAAAGACTTAGTAAAGCATTTAGGCAGTCAATATATTGACGGACACGACGTTTGAGATACTAAGCTGTCACTTAGCATGATATTGTTTAATCGTCTGTTATATTATCAGATTAATTGATTAAAATCTTAGCCTTTACAAGGAAAGTATGGACGGGCATTCAAAATCAAGTTGTTATTTTTTTTAAACCATTCATACTAAGGTAGAGTTACATTTACAAATCACAAACCACACACCCCGCATCTCAAGGGCATGACGAAAGGCAAACTACCAGGAGCAATCTGAGCCCAATGGACTCGTACCATAAGGGAATGCCAATAATCACGTGGACGTAGTGACATAACCCACTTCAAGAAAACATCACATATTGCAAGAGTGCTAAAAATCTACATTAATTACCACATAATCGCATAAATAGACCAAATAACTTGACAAAGCATTAAGAATTCTAAACATAATATATAAACGTGGGTAAATACCATATACTCCTGCTTTGCAAAGTCTTTTGGTGAAGCGGTACACTATAGGGCTTCACCAAATGGGAAAATTTCCGGTCAAAGAGTGTTAGACCAACTTATTTATCCATCTGGTACGTTTGGCACCATAATTCCTGTGTAGATGTGTTTTTTAAATTTTTTCTGTTAAGGTAGCTGAAATACCCCAAACCTTAATATATTGATGAACTATCTAATTATATTATACTAAGGCTATAACATGCCTTAGAAACATTAGAAAAGAGTTAAACAACAATTTACACAAAAAAAAACATACCTTAAGCGTTTAAACCGAAAACGCACCTTAGAGCACGAAAATGTGCTTTAAGGAAAAATGTGCTTTAAGCATGTATACATGGAACTAAAAGGCTAATGAGCCTAAATACCAATAAGGAATAAGGGCACAACAATAAAATGGTCATAGGAACCATTACGTGTACACACAAATTAAGTATACAAGTCCACACAAAAACCGGTACAAAACTGACGAAAGTCAAGGAGAAACCACTAAACGACTTGGTTTAAATTGGAATGAGCAACATGCTATTTCACAAACAAAGTATCTAAAGGTTGTAAATGTACTAAGAACACATTTAAACTAGCCAAAACAAATTGCATAATCAATGTGAACCCGGAAGCACATAAAATGTGTTTCAAGGCATTTTTGGCTATGTAACATGCCTAACACACGGTATAAGTCATTATGAACGAGTTTAATACATAAAATGTTACATAAATACAAGGAAAACAAAAAAATCAGATCAAATAAGGCATAGGGCTGCCGACATGGGATGACTCACCAAGGTTCCAAATGCTTTTAAATTCACTATTTCAACAACTAAGACTTTCTTTAATTGCCAAAGCATCTTGTCCCCTTAGTGAATCATTAATCAGACTCTTACCTGTCATATGAGAGCTCCCAAGGTCGTAGCTCCTCCTCTCTTTGAAGAAACAACACAAAACAATTCCAATGTTCTTAGTTTTGAGCCTTAAGAACACCTTGCCTTGTAGAAATCATACCTTTCTCGTCTTAACTCCAAATCACAAGCTTGATAGCTCGTTGGAATCCTCTTTTCAAGAGCTTTACAACCATAGCTCATGAGCCCCCAGATTCTCAGGAAAAACCACGAAGAAGTGCCTTTGATTCTTGAGGTAAAACATTGCCTTCATGAAAACTTCTTGTTCTTTGGTTTTTGTTACAGCCGATTGGCATGGGATACTAACCCATCTTATTCTTCATCTTATTGTATAATTTTGGGGACAATTCATTTAGCAAATTGCTGGCAAAATTTCTAAGGAATTCAAGCTTAGATATTAAGCTAAAAGTTTAATATACAAGGTGAATCCTACAACTACCTATTTCATGGTTCTAAATGTTGATCTATATATGATCTAGCCTATTGTATACCTTGTTTATTATTGCCAAATTTATTAGGTGTTAGATTTAATTTTTGGCACCTAAAATGTTAATATTTTATAAATCTAAAATTAGATTTATAACCCTTATGATATAAACTTTCATATAAGCTACCATAATATATGAGAAAAGTTCATATACTATAATTTAAGGGGTGGCCGAAAATTAAGAGAACTTATGTGAGTTAGGAAAATTATATAACTAAGTTAAATTAAAGGAATTAGTATATTTAAGAGTAATATGTAAAATTTGAGAAGTTTTAGCTATATATTATAATTGCCGAAAATATATATGACTTATTATGAAATTTATGAAGTTTAGGTGATGGGAAAATAATTGTAGAATTAAGTTTACAATTTATAAAGAGTTTATAAGTATTACTAGAATTTATAAGGTTTTTGGTATATTTAAAGTTAATAAAAGATAGTATATGTATACTACAACTTTAGATAATTAAATCTGGTTTTAGAGATGTTTAAAATGATTTTTGAGGTTCAAAAATCTGTAGGAAAATTAGTTACGAAAATTAGAAATTAATTAGAGTTAAATTGGTTAATAAATGAGTTAGGATAAAAGAAAAGACCATAAGGGTAAAATGGTAATTTCCCTGGTCAAACGTGGTCAAACTTGGTCAATGACAGTTTGTAAAATGTTTAGAGGAGCTAGAATAAAATTTGTAGCAAAAGATTAGATATTAAAAGGATAAGGAATAAAAAGTTAAGTTAAGTTAACTTTAGGGGTAATATTGTAAATTATGGAAAGTTAGGGGGTTTGACCATAAAAGACTGGTCAAACTTGGGTATATTTTGGTAATTGACCAAAAGTAGAAAAGAAATTAGTTAAATAAGACTTTGGAAGAAATTAGAAATAAAAATAACAAGTTTAGAACTTATTATGAATAAAATAGAGATTAAGGGAAAACTATGGGTAAGTAATGTAAATAACACATTTTTATGTGTTTAGAAGGTTAAGGAAATTAAATAAAGAATTTAGAAACAAGTTGTAAAAGAAACAGAGTTAAGACGGGGTTAAACGAGACCCGTATATAACTTAAGGTATACGAGGGGTATACCCGTAATTTGATAAGTATAGGAGAAATCAATACTTAAGGTATTTCTAATGAAAGTACAAGTTATATTAGAAAATAAATAAATATGTATGATACGGAGTATCATACGGATGTATACGAAAAATTTTAGTGTACATGAATAGTACTCGTATACGTGAATAGTATACGTATACATGAATAGTAAATACGTATACATGAATAGTAAATACGTATACATGAATAGTAAGTACGTATACATGAATAGTATACGTATACATGAATAGTAACTATGTATATAAGAATAGTCAAATACGAGACGTATATATGAATAGTAAAATACGTATACGTGAATAGTAAAATACGTATACGTGAATAGTAGAATACGTATACGTGAATAGTAAAATACGGTGAAGAGTGAAAATACGAAAATTAAGTTATTTAACCACGTCGTCCTAATGAACTATAGGAGCAGAGTAAGGTGACCGGAATAGTCGAGACGTCACCCAGGAGTGGACAAACGTCGATAGGCTAAGGTATGGGATTCTTGTAGCTTGTTTGCTAACGAGGTCTACCTCGGTTTGTGTGCTATGTGTTATTGTGATACGACCAAACAGGATTGAGCGTGAAACCGATTTACTGTATTGTTATTGTGTGTCCATTGCACACTAACACGACTTGATTCAGAGCTTGTTCATTAACTATGTTTAGTAACAATTGTACAAGGTTATAAATACTCCAAGTTGTTAGTAGGTTAATACCGAGAGAGGTTTAACTACCCAATTGTCAATGAGACTTCAACTAACTGGAACTTGTGAGGAGAGGAATCCGGGACTGACTCCGGTCATGCATGTTTAGGTTAGGAGGTCGGCATCTATATCAGATCTGTCTTCCGCAAATGGCTCGTTTACGACTTGTCGCCTAGGGTCGACAAACAGACCCGACCAGCTCGAGTGAACAGTTCGAGGTGGGAGGCAAATTCAGGAGGCGCGGGAGGGTCAAGCCTACACCCCTCATAACTTAAGAATTAATGTTTATTAAACCAATGGAGCTAATAACTCATTGGCTAGGTTACTTTGACCCGACAAAAATAAACAATTCAGTTAGGGAACAACCAGTTCTACTAGGAGAATGGTTGACACTTATAAGGTATGGTCAAACACGAGAACTAAACAATTCTCAGGCCTCAGGAGTTAGGAATCTAACGTACTCATTAATGGGCGTCCATTACGACGTTCGATTTATTTGAGCTGTGAATGTTTCACATGGGTGTGTTGTTTGTTTATCGTACTTCTTATTATTATTTTGTATGAATAATCAACTGCATATATACGACAAAGTAGTCGTGTGTAGCCCTGTTAGCTTGTGGGCTGCACGTTTTCTGTACCAGCCATGTGCTGAGCCCCTTGGGGCCTGTGATTTAAACTTTGCAGGTAGGTGCCAGACGAGGACCCAGCCTGAGAGTAGGAGTGGGTAGAGCACTAAGGATTTAATTTGCTTTACGAAGTGTGCCTGTACACTCGTTTCATAGACTGTGGTAGTAAGTTGTAATAATAGGAGAGATACTTCGAACTCGGTATTGTATTTTGTTTTAAGACTTTGTACGCACTTACGTTCGGTGCACTCGGGTCCGTCAGACCGTAGCTTGAGACTGGAATAAGCCTAGTTAGTCACGTGGGTGACTAACGGCGGTAACACCACTTTTAGTATTTTCTTCCGTGTGTTGTAATATTGTTGCAGGTTTGTTATGTGATGGTTCAGGTTTAGCAGTTGGGGTGTTACAAAAAGTGGTATCAGAGCGTAGTTACGCTCTGATGACTAGAGTTACCGAACTATAGTAGTTACTGAGTTAGAGGAATAGTCATGGGTTTGGGTGTGAGATAGTAGTGTGAGCTGAGTCAGATAACCACTAATAAGAGTGGAGTATCTTACTGTTTAGAGGATGTTATAAACGCTTGAACCAAAGCCTTTGTAATCACGAGCTTACTGTGCATTTATACTTATTCAGATGTCAGGAAGAAGAGGACGAGGCCGAGGCCGTGGCGAAGAAGGAGTTGAGGCTGCTGAGATCCCGGGTGGATAGACGATAGCTGAGATCGTTGTTGCCGCCTTGGGGCACATGGGCTATCAGCCCGTTACGGGACCGCCCGCTCCACCACCACAGCCCCGGGAGCCAAACTGGGTGAAGAGTCTCGCTGACCTTCGACCCCCACCGTTTAGAGGGGAGACAGACCCCACCAAACTTGAGGCGTACATCTCAGAGCTGGAGACCGCCTTCGAGACCCTTGATATACCTGCGGGAGCCAAGGTAAGGCTTGCTGCGTTCTACCTGAAGGATGCGGCGGGCGATTGGTGGAAGCTAGTTAGGGCCGATCATGTGGCCAACCCCAACTTCGGCTGGGAGCAGTACGCGGCCTTGCTGAGAGCCAAGTACTACCCCCCATGTCCAGACTAAGAAGCGTTTAGAGTTGGACGCGCTGAAGCAGACTGACAAGATGACGGTGGACGACTACTACTCTCAGTTCACCGCTCTTATCCGTCTTCTACCAGGATTGGGATATTCAGACCAGATTCTGGTCGACCGCTTTTATGGCGGGCTGAGTCACCGACTACGCTATGCATGGGCCCGGCAAGCTACACTACCTTGCAGGTAAAGAAAGTTGATATTAGTTGAAATGAATGAACGTTATATGAGAATGAATGTGAGACTGATATTTTTAAGAGCAGAGTGCTATCATGCCGCTGCTAAAGTTAAAATCACTGTCCAGCTGAGGGACGAAGATCAGGCACTGAAGAGAAAAGTTGCTGGTAATAGCTCTGACAATCAGGGGCAGGGAGGACAGAAGAAAGGTAAGTACCAGCCCCCACCCCAGAAAGGCTCAAAGGGTAACCAACCTAAGGCTACTGAAGAGCCACTAAAGCAAACCTATGGCGTAGCAGTGAAACCTTTGCGCTCGCCTGCACCAAAGGGTAACAAGTAACTCCTTAAATTGAGTTAGCGGTCAGAAATGAACCTTGAAATTCAATTACTAATGTTGTAAGCAAACAGGTACTGAGACCGGTAAGGGGACCGGCGGGGGATATAAGCGCCGCTACAATTGTCGTAGGTGCAACCAAGACCACCCTGGAGTTGATTGTGAAGGCAATAAGGTGGAGTGCAATTTCTGTGGTGTGTTCGGACATCGAGCTTTCGAATGTTTCAGAAACCCCGAGAGTAAAGCCTATAGGCCTGGGTGGAAGGCCAAGGGCAAGGGCGTGGCCGCTCCGAATCCTGGAACCGATGGTCCAAAGGCGACACAGCCAGCTGCTAACAGGGGACCCCGGGTTGTCCAGCGACCAGGGCCGCCTGCACTACATATGGTGGACGGGAAGACGAGGCTGAACCCTCATCGAATGCTTATCGCATTTCATGCATGAATCAGTGACTATATGTTTTAAGTGAGTTTCTAGTTAGTTAATTAGAACTCATGTAAGATAAATTATTACCACCTTAGGTAACTTCAACATTTGTTATCCAATACCTTCAACACCTAGCCTAGAAGAGACCGACCTAAAGATTCATGAATTCACAAGGGACATGTCAGGTCCCTCCTGCATCGGATCTTATTAAAGTATACCTTCACCAAAGACACAAATCGCCATCATCAGAAGATGTAGCCAGCTAGGAGTGGGACCAGGAGGTTTCTATACACCGGAATACCTTGGAGGATCGAGAATGAAGCTAAGAATGATGTGCTTGGGTAAGAACTGGAACCCTTGCACCAACACTTACCAAAAGACTAGAGCAGTGGACGGAACAACACTACCAGATATACCTGAGGAGTATCATACGGTTAATACACAAGCCGTAGGGATTACACAACAACTTGAGGCAGAACCAATCCCGAACCTTGAAGCAGACCTCTGCATTATCAACTTCTACGAAAAGGAGGGACGACTTGGACTACACCAAGATAAGGACGAGACAACGGAGTCTCTTAACCGAGGGATACCCGTAGTGTCTTGGTCCATTGGAGACGATGCCGAATTCCTATATGGCAAGCAGAAGCACGTAGACCTTGCCCAGAAAGTGGTACTTAAGTCAAGAGATATTCTAATCATGGTTGGAAAATCGAGAATGCTGTATCACGGTATCAAGAGGATTAAGTTGAATACGGCACCATTGACAGTAACCAATGCCACACACATGAGACCTGGACGCCTGAACTTAACCTTTAGGAAGTACTAGCCATGTAATACCTGAATATTGTAATAGAAAACTCATAATGTAAAAGGATGGTTTAAATAATATCAGTGCTGATTACTCGTTTTTCAACTCGTATTACACCATCAGTACTTATGATCCTTATGAAATACATAGGTTGTGGATTCAGTTCGGAAGGTGCGTTAAGCTTACTCACAGAGGCACAGGCCGATGAGAGCGGCACTATCCTCACGGGTACCTTACCTTTCCGATCAATGGCGTTGATGCATCAGTACTATTCGACTCAAGGGCCTCGCATACCTTCGTCTCATCATCATTTGCAAGGAGGTTGGGGCTAGACACTGACGAGCTGCCAGACTTTACAGTTATGCTCCCGTCTAAGGAGAAGGTTCGATGCACTCGCTACTACCGAGCAGCCACTATCCGAATTAGAGGAGAAGATTTTCCTGTCACCTTGATTGAGTTCAGAGATTTAGGGTTTGATGTTATATTCGGGATGAACTGGTTGGAGCGGCACAAGGGTCGTATCCTCTGCGTCGAGCACCGACTGCTACTCAAGAGTCCATCTGGGGTTACTATATCATACCGCCAAAGACCCAGAGAGCCTTCAACCAAGATCATCACCGCTATGGCCATGTATCGAGAGCTGAGGAAGAAGGAAGAAGTGTACCTCTGCTATGTTCAGGATATAGAGATAGATCCAGAGTTTGACCCTAAAGTACCAGTGGTGTCGGACTTTCCCGACCTCTTTCCAAGGGAACTACCCGGCACGCATGGCTCCAGCTGAGATGAATGAATTGAAAGAACAGCTGAGAGACCTGCTCGACAATGGGTTTGTGCAGCCTAGTGTATCACCATAGGGAGCGCCAGTACTCTTCGTGAAGAAGAAGGATGGTAGTCTCCGCCTCTGCATCGACTACAGGGAGTTGAATACTGTTACAATAAAGAACAAGTGCCCGCTACCACGCATAGATGATTTGTTTGATCAGTTGAAAGGGGCATCTGTGTTCTCCAAGCTTGACCTCAGATCAGGGTATCATCAGATTCCTGTTAGAGAGAAAGATATTGACAAGACGGCATTCCGGACGAGATATGACCACTACGAGTTTACAGTGATGCCGTTTGGTTTGTCGAACACACCGGCGATATTTATGGATTTGATGAACCGTTTGTTCAGGGAACAGTTGGACAGGTCAGTTGTGGTCTTCATCGATGATATACTCATATATTCAGGGTCGAGAGGTGAACATGAAAATCACTTGAGACAAGTTTTAGAGATACTAAGGGAGAACCAGCTTTATGCTAAGTTCTCCAAGTGCGAGTTTTGGCTTGACCAGGTCTCTTTCCTTGGTCATGTCATCTCAGATGCTGGGATCTCAGTGGATCCAGCAAAGATTGACGTCGTGCGCACCTGGCCAAGGCTGAAGTCAGTTACCGACATCAGGAGTTTCCTCGGCTTGGCAGGTTATTACAGGAGATTTGTTAAGGACTTTTCTAAGGTCAGCAAGCCAATGACCAGTTTGATGAAGAAGGATGCACCATTTATATGGATAGATGACTGTGAGAGTTCATTTCAGAGCTTGAAGGACTCATTGACTTCTGCACCTGTTCTGACTATCCCAGACGGTACAGAGGGATTTGAGGTATATTGTGACGCATCAGGCAGGGGATTGGGTTGTGTACTCATGCAGCATGGCAAGGTAGTTGCTTATGCCTCACGCCAGCTGAAGAAACATGAGGAAAACTACCCCATGCACGATCTTGAGTTGGGAGCTGTAGTCTTCGCCTTGAAGATATGGCGCCATTACTTATACGGAGTTAGTTTGACCGTCTACACCGACCATAAAAGCTTGAAGTACATATTTACTCAGAAGGAGTTGAATATGAGACAGAGAAGATGGTTAGAGTTCCTGAAGGACTACGACATTGACCTCCAGTACAAAGAAGGGAAGGCCAATGTTGTAGTTGATGCTCTGAGTCGACAAGCACACTCGCTTCATGCTATGGTTGCTAGTTCTAGCTTGATTGACGAGGTGCGAGAGGCTCAGCAGAGCGATTCATATATGATGGAGATCAGGCAGAAGTTGATAGAGGGTACATTCGAGAGCCAGAAATACGACTTCGAGTTACATGATGATCTGATCAGATTGAAGGGCCGATTATGCATTCCTCGCAGCACTGAGCTAAGGAGCGCATTCTACGAGAGTCACACTGTTCTTCTGTTTCTATCCATCCGGGAGCTTCGAAAATGTATAAAGACATGAAGTGTTACTTCTGGTGGACTGGGATGAAGAGTGACGTTACTGAGTTTGTAGTGAGGTGCCTAACTTGCCAGAAGGTAAAGTTCGAGCACAGGCGGCCTGTAGCCATGGTTCAATCAATGCTAGTTCTAGAGTGGAAGTTTCATGATATCTCCATGGATTTCGTGGTTGGACTCCCACCTACCAGGGGAGGTCTGAACATGATATGGGTTGTAGTTGATCGCCTGACCAAGGTAGCCCGATTCATACCGATGAAGGACACTTGGAAGGTAACGAAGCTTGTTGAACTGTTCGATAAGGAGATCATGAGACACCACGGAACACCAAAGACCATAGTATCTGACAGAGACACCAGATTCCTTTCGAGATACTGGAAAACTACACGGGAAGCGCTGGGTACAGAATTGAAGTTAAGTACCGCGTTCCACCCTCAGACAGATGGTCAGACTGAGCGTACGATTCAGACACTTGAGGACATGTTACGAGCATGTGCCTTGGACTTCCAGAGTAGTTGGATCGATAAGTTGCATCTGATCGAATTCTCATACAACAATAGCTATCATGCTACGATCAAGATGGCACCTTTCTAAGCATTGTACGGCAGACCATGTCGCACACCACTATGTTGGGATGAGTCAAGTGAAGCGGTTATTATAGGACCGGAGTACCTAGAGCAAGTTCAGGCTGAGGTTCAGCAGATCCGAGAGAATATGAAGGCAGCCCAGGATAGACAGAAGTTGTATGCTGATGCGCGACGACAAGACTTAGAGTTCTCTGTGAACGACCAGGTGTTTCTGCGGGTTTCACCGATGAAGGGAATATTAGATTTGGATAAAAGGGCAAGTTGAGCCCAAAGTTTGTAGGTCCATATACCATTACGGAGCGGGTGGGCCCAGTTGCTTACAGGTTAAACCTACCTGGTGAGCTGGGTAAAGTGCATGATGTTTTCCACGTCTCACAGCTTAAGAAATACATGCACCACTCCTCCCATGTTTTGTAGGCTGAACAGCTAACCATAGAGCCAGCCATGAGATCAGTAAAGACCCCTCAGAGGATTCTGGATACGAAGACTAGGGACACTCGCCACAAGTCAGTGAGACTGGTGAAGGTTCTCTGGTCCAACCAGGACGTCGAGGAGGCTACTTGGGAGTTAGAGGATAAGATGCGGGCGAAGTACCCTTCGCTCTTTATAGACTAGATTTCTTGTAAGGGTACGGGGCGTACCCTTTTAAGGGGGGTAGAGCCTCTTTGCTTTTGAGTTTGTAAGCAAACAATCACATAGTGTTGATTGTTTTTTGTTGCTTACTTAGTGTTAAGTATGTATCATACTTTATGACAGACCTTATGAGTCTGAACCTTAATAAATGTGGCAGACATTATGAGTCAGAAAGCGTATATACTGTTGTGTGATCTATGTGATTTTGTATGTGAAGTTACCTGTGTATTCTAAGAGATATTAGATGCATAGGAACTTTGGGGACAAAGTTCTTTTAAGGGGGTATATTGAAATACCTCAAACCTTAATATATTGATGAACTATCTAATTATATTATACTAAGGCTATAACATGCCTTAGAAACATTAGAAAAGAGTTAAACAACAATGTACACAAAAAAAACATACCTTAAGCGTTTAAACCGAAAACGCACCTTAGAGCACGAAAATGTGCTTTAAGGAAAATTGTGCTTTAAGCATGTATACATGGAACTAAAAGGATAATGAGCCTAAATACCAATAAGGAATAAGGTGACAACAATAAAATGGTCATAGGAACCATTACGTGTACACACAAATTAAGTATACAAGTCCACACAAAAACCGGTACTAAACTAACGAAAGTCAAGGAGAAACCACTAAATGACTTGGTTTAAATTGGAATGAGCAACATGCTATTTCACAAACAAAGTATCTAAAGGTTGTAAATGTACTAATAACACATTTAAACTAGCCAAAACAAATTGCATAATCATTGTGAACCCGGAAGCACATAAAATGTATTTTAAGGCATTTTTGGCTATGTAACATGCCTAACACATGGTATAAGTAATTATAAACGAGTTTAATACATAAAATATACATAAATACAAGGAAAAACAAAAAAAATCAGATCAAATAAGGCATAGGGCTGCCGACATGGGGATGACTCACCAAGGTTCCAAAATGCTTTTAAATTCACTATTTCAACTACTAAGACTTTCTTTAATTGCCAAATCATCTTGTCCCCTTAGTGAATCATTAATCAGACTCTTACCTGTCATATGAGAGCTCCCAAGGTCGTAGCTCCTCCTCTCTTTGAAGAAACAACACAAAACAATTCCAATGTTCATAGTTTTGAGCCTTAAAGAACACCTTGCCTTGTAGAAATCATACCTTTCTCGTCTTAACTCAAAATCACAAGCTTGATAGCTCATTGGAATCCTCTTTTCAAGAGCTTTACAACCATAGCTCATGGGCCCCCAGATTCTCAGGAAAAACCACGAAGAAGTGCCTTTGATTCTTGAGGTAAAACATTGCCTTCTTGAAAACTTCTTGTTCTTTGGTTTTTGTTACAGCCGATTGGCATGGGATAATAGCCCATCTTATTCTTCATCTTATTGTATAATTTTGGGGACAATTCATTTAGCAAATTGCTGGCAAAATTTCTAAGGAATTCAAGCTTAGATATTAAGCTAAAAGTTTAATATACAAGGTGAATCCTACAACTACCTATTTCATGGTTCTAAATGTTGATCTATATATGATCTAACCTATTGTATACCTTGTTTATTATTGCCGAATTTATTAGGTGTTAGATTTAATTTTTGGCACCTAAAATATAAATATTTTGTAAATCTAAAATTAGATTTATAACCCTTATGATATAAACTTTCATATAAGTATCATAATATATGAGAAAATTTCATATAATATAATTTAAGGGGTGGCCGAAAATTAAGAGAACTTATGTGAGTTAGGAAAATTATATAACTAAGTTAAATTAAAGGAATTAGTATATTTAAGAGTAATATGTAAAATTTGAGAAGTTTTAGCTATATATTATAATTGCTGAAAATATATATGAGTTATTATGAAATTTATGAAGTTTAGGTGATGGGAAAATAATTGTAGAATTAAGTTTACAATTTATAAAGAGTTTATAAGTATTACTAGAATTTATAAGGTTTTTGGTATATTTAAAGTTAATAAAAGATAGTATATGTATACTACAACTTTAGATAATTAAATCTGGTGATTTAGAGATGTTTAAAATGATTTTGGAGGTTCAAAAATCTGTACGAAAATTAGTTACGAAAATTAGAAATTAATTAGAGTTAAATTGGTTAATAAATGAGTTAGGATAAAAGAAAAGACCGCAAGGGTAAAATGGTAATTTCCCTGGTCAAACATGGTCAAACGTGGTCAAACTTGGTCAATGACAGTTTGTAAAATGTTTAGAGGAGCTAGAATAAAATTTGTAGCAAAAGATTAGATATTAAAAGGATAAAGGAATAAAAAATTAAGTTAACTTAACTTTAGGGGTAATATTGTAAATTATGGAAAGTTAGGGGGTTTGACCATAAAAGACTGGTCAAACTTAGGTATATTTGGTAATTGACCAAAAGTAGAAAAGAAATTAGTTAAATAAGACTTTGGAAGAAAATTAAAATAAAAATAACAAGTTTAGAACTTATTATGAATAAAATAGAGATTAAGGGAAAACTATGTAAGTAATGTAAATAACACATTTTTATGTGTTTAGAAGGTTAAGGAAATTAAATAAAGAATTTAGAAACAAGTTGTAAAAGAAACAGAGTTAAGACGAGGTTAAACGAGACCCGTATATAACTTAAGGTATACGAGGGGTATACCCGTAATTTGATAAGTATAGGAGAAATCAATAGTTAAGGTATTTCTAATGAAAGTACAAGTTATATTAGAAAAAGAAATAAATACGTATGACACGGAGTATCATACGGACGTATACGAAAAATTTTAGTGTACATGAATAGTACTCGTATACGTGAATAGTATACGTATACATGAATAGTAAATACGTATACATGAATAGTAACTACGTATATATGAATAGTAAATACTTATACATGAATAGTAACTACGTATATAAGAATAGTCAAATACGAGACGTATACGTGAATAGTAAAATACGTATATGTGAATAGTAAAATACGGTGAATAGTGAAAATACAAAAATTAAGTTATTTAACCACGCCGTCCTAATGAACTATAGGAGTAGAGTAAGGTGACCGGAATAGTCCGAGAACGTCACCCGGATGGACAACGTCAATAGGCTAAGGTATGGGATTCTTGTAGCTTGTTTTCTAACGAGGTATACCTCGGTTTGTGTGCTATGTGTTTTTGATACGACCAAACAGGATTAAGTGTGAAACCGATTTACTGTATTGTTATTGTGTGTCCATTGCACACTAACACGACTTGATTCAGAGCTTGTTCATTAACTATGTTTAGTAACAATTGTACAAGGCTATAAATACTCCAAGTTGTTAGTAGGTTAATACCGAGAGAGGTTTAACTAACCAATCGTCAATGAGACTTCAACTAACTAGAACTTGTGAGGAGAGGAATCCGGGACTGACTCCGGTCATGCATGTTTAGGTTAGGAGGTCGGCATCTGTATCAGATCTGTCTTCCGCACATGGCTCGTCTACGACTTGTCGCCTAGGGTCGACAAAGAGACCCGACTAGCTCGAGTGAACAGTTCGAGGTGGGAGGCAAATTCAGGAGGTGCGGGAGGGTCAAGCCTACACCCCTCATAACTTAAGAATTAATGTTTATTAAACCAATGGAGCTAATAACTCATTGGCTAGGGTTACTTTGACCCGACAAAAATATACAATTCAGTTAGGGAACAACCAGTTCTACTAGGAGAATGGTTGACACTTATAAGGTATGGTCAAACACGAGAACTAAACAATTCTCAGGCCTCAGAAGTTAGGAATCTAACTTACTCATTAATGGGCGTCCATTACGAAGTTCGATTTATTTGAGCTGTTTATGTTTCACATGGGTGTGTTGTTTGTTTATCGTACTTCTTATTATTATTTTGTATGAATAATCAACTGCATATATACGACAAAGTAGTCGTGTGTAGCCCTGTTAGCTTGTGGGCTGCACGTTTTCTGTACCAGCCATGTGCTGAGCCCCTTGGGGCCTGTGATTTAAACTTTGCAGGTAGGTGCCAGACGAGGACTCAGCCTGAGAGTAGGAGTGGGTAGAGCACTAAGGGTTTAATTTGCTTTATGAAATGTGTCTGTGCACTCGTTTCATAAACTGTGGTAGTAAGTTGTAATAATAGGAGAGATACTTCGAACTCGGTATTGTATTTTGTTTTAAGACTTTGTACGCACTTACGTTCGGTACACTCGGGTCCGTCAGACCGTAGCTTGAGACTGGAATAAGCCTAGTTAGTCACGTGGGTGACTAACGGCGGTAACACCAACTTTTAGTATTTTCTTCCGCTGTGTTGAAATATTGTTGCAGGTTTGTTATGTGATGGTTCAGGTTTAGCAGTTGGGGTGTTACAGTAGCGCACAACAGATGTGAGCTAGCTAGAAGATGACTATCTACTATGCACCTCCTTTACAACAGAAACATGAGTCGTTGACTCATCTGCAAAGAAGGCGCATAGCGCAGACTCGCCTTCATCTAGGCGCATATTGCCTATACGCCTCCTTTGTGGATGAGCCACCAGCCCCTCACCCAACCACTCAACTACGCACACACCTTATTTTTTTCTCTCACTCACACACCCTCTCTCTCAATTCCTTCCCACACAAAGCGCACAAGCCTTCCTCTCCTCCCTCTCAATTTCCCTTCCTCCTCTCCTCTCAATCCTTTCTGCCCCAATTCCTTTTCCCCTCTCTCCATCCCCTTCCGCCCTAGTTCCCACTTGAGCCGCTGCCCCAATTCCTCTCCGCCCCCACTCACACACTAGCGTCGCCCCACTCTAGCCAAAACAGAAATTTACAGCATTGGTCTAGTTTCTTAAAATCGCAATGGATGCTGGGCTATTTAATGATTTCGACTTGCAAGGGCCAGCAGAGGAACAACCGTTTTGTTTGTAAACCATGCACATATCTGCCGTTTACGCATCTACGGACGAGGTTAGTGATTTTCTTTATTTTATTTGTAAATTAGGTACCGAATATATAGGTATAAAATTAGGATTTCTTTTCATGTGTTATTGGTGGATTGACTTAATTATATGTAGGGTTAGTTTGATGAATGTATATAAAATAATATTTGGATAAATTTATAATTATAATAAGATTTATTATTTTTGTAGCTAATTTAATTATTGTTTCAATAATTAGGGTTACCTAAATTTAATGTAAGTAATAACTGATAGTTTATGTCGAATAGTTTATTATAACTAGTTTGAGTAATGCATTACAGTTCCTATGATAAGAGATTTTATTAATATATTGAAACTTAGGTTTATAGTCTATTTTATTAGTTTTTTTATTTTAATTGGCATTTTGATTAATTGTGATTCAATAAAACTAGTTTATTACAATTAATTTGAGTAATGAATTATAGTTCTCACCACTAAATGTTTCTATTATTAATTTGTTCAAATTAAATGAATTGAACTTATATTTATAATTATGGACATATTTAGTCTATTCGTACCCAAAGAGTTCGGTTTAACAAATAGCATTTAACTTAAAATAAAGTAATTAACTTATAATTCATGTCGAATAGTTAATTCCAATATGTTTTGAGTAATGTATTATTATTCGTGTGAGCAAATTATTTAATCATGGTTAGTTAAAGTGTATTTACTTAAATCAATCTACAATAACTCGGAAGATATTTTTTGTAGATCTAATTAGGTATTTATTTTCATCTCTTTAAAGTTTTGAATGTAAATGAATTGAGCTACTTTGTTTTGATTATAATTGATTATTAATTTAATGGGCAGTTTACATTCGAGTACAATCATGTGCTATTAATTCTCAATATTAATTGTTGTTGTGTAACTAGTGTTTGGATTGATAATAATTATTTAGATGTAGTTGCAGTATCTCATAAGTATACTTAAATGTTGTTTAATATTGTTCAGCGGTAACCGTATAGAAATCGTACATTGAAAACTCGCTCAAACTGGAAGGCACGGGCGCCTCAACCATCAATAGCATCATACTTTATGAGAGTTGGTTTATATAAAACTTGTAGTTTGGGACATACTAGTAGTCGAGGAGTGATTAGTGCATTAATAGAGAGGTGGCGTCTAGAGACGCACAACACGACCTCTTATAATTGCAAATTTTGTTGACTTTAAGTATTTTAAATTTCTAGTTGATTGTAGCCTAGATTGCGGAGATGAGAAGTTCGTTACAACGTCCATTGTCGTCTAAAAAATGATGTTTCCTCACCCAGTGCCATTTTGGGGCCAGATGGTAATTACAAACAACGAAGACATGCGTATTATGGTTGAAAACTACATATCTAACAGACAACACATGGGTAAGATTGAAAAACTGGTAGAATATGAACCACATGTTGAAAGTTAATCGTGGTTGATGAATGATGACACATTAGTGACGGTTAAATGTATGTTTACCTATTTCATTTACTCTACAATGTTGCTCTTGCTTAGTCAGGTTGTGCCTTAAGCAAGCACCCAAAAATATAATAAAATGTCTTCATGTAGCAGTATAGTGCTGCATGATTATTTATATGATCTAACTAAGACCGCAATTATAACACCAACAAAGTACCATTAAACATACCAAATTTTAATAAAATATCATAATTCCATTACATTTGTTTGGGTGCTTGCTAAAGGCATGACCTGTCTTAGCAGGAGCAGTTGGTAAACAAAAAAGATTAACAAAACATACTAACTTAATCATAATGGCATTTGGGCAATTTCTCCTAATATGTCTCTGTTGTCGACACAACCCGCACGTTTGGCTCTCACGTTCATACGCCTCATCTATCTCGTTTGGAATACGTGAAAATGTCGGACGACCTCTAATTGTACGCATCATATTTGGGTATGGACTCACGGTGAGGCCAACATATAAAGGCCAATTCCCTTGGTTCCCTAATGGAACAAATTTTTTCTTCTGGTATGCCTGTATCATGGTATCAAGTCTGTACACATCATGAACATAATTCTTTCAATCAAGTGTGGTGCTGAAACAAACCACCATAACATGTGAATACGGCTATTTAAAAGCCCCACTCCATCCTCACATTCACTACTCTTTTGTTGATTCAGATGATGAATTTACCTTTGTCACGCCTTAAGGTGGCATCACCATTGTCAACCACTCGAAAACCAAATCTAGCGAATCAATGAAAACCACAAAGTGATAGTTCGCTAAGATTTGGTTCTCATTCACCCTTTCCAGAAGTTGCCTTGTAAAAATCAACCTGTTATTCCTCCGTGCAGTATACGTTTCCAAGTTATCTCAGAAATAATCAATTAACTTATACAGTGTACTCTCCACAATTGCTGTCATGGCAGCAAACGAACCATCTTCAACACATGATTCATGCACCCAACCAAATTAGTGGTAGTATGACCCCACCTTCTACCGTCATAAGCACGAGACCATTTCTCCACCGGGAGATCATTGAAGAAGGCAAAAATTGAGGGATGAAGAGATATTAAATGATTCAACCGTGCATCCACAATATCCTTCCTGAACGTGTAACCTAATAATACACAAAACAAAATATAAGAGTCATAAACAACTACTAACTTACAAGAAAAAAGTGTGTGTTTAGAAATAAACAGAAGAATGATACAAGTAATTACCGGTGTTTATCAAATACTTCTTCCATTCCTTGTTTCCATATCTGGTTTGAAAGTTCGTAGCTATATGATGAAGACACAAGAAGTGTTGTGCGTATGGTGGTAGCCAGTATTGATCCTCGCTCATAATTTATAGTATTGCTCCAACATTGTCAGGAATTACAGTGACATCACAACGTGGCCCGATAATTTTGTTGTTACCATCTTGCGCAACAATGACTAATAACTTACCCTTGTACTTCCCGTAAAGGTGAGTATCATCTATTGCGAATAGGAGTTTCATGTACTTGAAAGCAGTTATGTATGGCCCAATTGGCCAAGAAACAACGTTTAATTTGTTTAATTGGTATGGATTGCATCTCATTCTCAAACACAACATTAGTCTCCAAATCCACAAACGAAGTAGGCATGTAATGTCTTATGGTTAAGATGAACCTGGGTAATTCAGCATATGACTACACCTAATCCCCGTAAACTCTTCTTATGACTTCAGCACGGCCCAACCAAGCTTTTTTGTAGTTGATTTTCCTTCAATACTCTTGACGAATTAATTGAATAACCATCTTCACTAATAGTGTTGGATTCTCTTTCACTCGCGGAATCATCGCTTCAGTAATGAAATGGTAGGTTATGAACCGATCATTATTCTCGTTTAAGGTAGAAGCACACGAGTGAGGAGTGAACTTGTGTATTCATCACTCAAATGCATCCTTCAAGAGAGAAGCTCAAAAATAGGACTTGCATCCTTCCCCTTGTCGACACTTAAGTATTTAACGCATACACTTTTCTGGTGTTTTCTTATGGTAGAAAATCAACATTCTTTTTCAAGTGATAATCTTTTACAGCCATAACGAGAACATTTTTATTCGTAAACTTTTGACCTCTGACAAACTCCTTCCCTGTCCTCCAATGGGGTATACCATGTCGGTTGACGTCTGAGGGCATTTTGCTTATGGCTTGTAGGTCTACCTGCGTTGAGAATGAAGCAAAAGGCGTGTATGGTGTTGAAGGACCGGCTGGTGTCGAAGGACCGGCTTCGTCATCAACATCATCACCATCAGGGAAGTCTTCTGACTCTATCTCAGGATAATCTTCCGAACTTTGTTCATCAACACCCAAATGAATGGGGTTAGATGAATTTTCAATCATAATTTTGCTCGGTAGAAGTTGTGCCGGCAGGCTCGAAGTTCACTTGTACAGCCAGATTCTTCAGGATATATGTATTCTGTAAGAAGTTTGATATCATCATCCTAACACGAGCATCATTGTTGACTTGAAGAGGAAGAAATGAAGGGAATGGGTATTTGCCCTCGAGCTTCCGATAAATGAGGGAGGTAATTATGTATTCTCCTCCTAACTCTTAATCGAATTGGTTTTTCACATGATTAATGAAAGATTTAAATGTGGTGAATTCGGAAATGTGTGTGAATATAAACCTAGACAAGGGGGAATATAAAAATATACTCCATGAGTTTCGTAGTTGAGATCTACATGAAGAAATAGAGTACAAGGGATTTCTATTACAAACAGTTTGTACTAAATGGATAACAAGGAGGAGAAGAAATAACAATTTGAGTTTGGGTTGGAGAAGAAGAGTAGCAAATCCAATTGAGTAAGAAGATGTATATATATTGAATCTGGTGAGAAAAAATAATTGTTAATAGCCGTTAAGAGAGTGTATAAGGGGAATTAGCGTCGGTGGCTCATCCGCAAAGGAGGCGCATATGCAATTTGTGCCTGCAATGAGGTGAGTCTACACTATGCGCCTTCTTTGCAAATAAGCCAACGACTCTTTTTCTATTGTAAAGGAGGTGCATAATAGATAGTCGGCTCCTAGCTGGCTCACATATGTTGTGCGCTTCCGTCACCAAAAAGTAAACAACACACCTACACCAAAATTATGGTGGCATACTCACCCGATGAGTAAATGACTAGGTCAAACACTTTTTGACAAGATATTTTCCTCACCAAATGCATATGCACAAAAACAAAATTAATTCTAGCATCTACATGCATCATCCTCCATATGGCATCGTTTTGCATGTTGGGTTTGATAACATTAGGGAGCAATTCCAAGTGGTACTCTTTGATGATGAAGCTAGGATCAGCACTTCAGAGGAGAGAGACAACCAATTTGTTGACGGCAGTCTTTTAAAGTGAATAATCAATTTTGAGTACTGGAAGTGCAAAGATCCTAAGCAAAATAGAGTAGAAGGGGAAAAGGATTAACTCCATCACCGTTTTTCTTCCCAGGTGACCCTTGCATCCCAAGTAATTATCGGTGACACGAGGAGAGCAGAACTTCGAGAGAAAGTCGTGTCGACTGGATTGAAGGGTGATTGGGCATCCTTAGTTTCAAAATTGTGTTTACCTACAAAACAAAGACCTTCCCAAACAACCAATCACCAGATCGAGGAGCACATGTAAGCGATTCCTAGAGACATACTTCCAAAACTTAGTTGGAAATTGCATAAAATTATCATGATTATCTGCTAGCCATGACAACAAGGAAATTAGGAGTTCAACATAACATATCCCTCGGAAGAGAAGAGAGCTTTCAAATGATTTTTATCATCAAACAAGAACTAGGGAACAGACATAAAGGTAGTCTCCCTAGAGGGAGGCTGGCCAAGACATTGTATTTTAAGGACAAGGAAAGGTGAAACTATAAGGGAGCAAAAGGGAAGGACTAGGGGTAAAAATAAAGATAAGAACCATTTGAAAAAGGACCCCTGCCCCACCTAATGGCGAACCTATGATTTTAGAGCATCGACGCCAAAATATAAAACTTTAGATCTTTAAGTAGCAATACTGTCATATATATATCATTGTGCTAGTTAAATAAAGTAATACAATGACATAGGATAATATAAAGCTATAATTTATACAATAAATTAAGCAAATTTCTATGACTTTTCATGTATTGAAACCTATGAATACAAACATCGTTGTTATCAGTAGACTTCAAATGAATCAATTGAACTAATACAGTTTACGTGAAGATGAAATTTGGTATTAAAATCCACTCCTAGATTAGTTGTATATGTATTTAAGAGGTGTGATGAGATCACTTGTGATTCATGAGGTTCAATCAATGTCGATGTAAAGAAGTACAACACATAATGTTGTTGTGACTAGTAGTGTAAATTTAATGTCATCGTGTTGCACAATGAGGGGTAAAAATAAAAGAAAACATTGATATTTTTGCCTAATGAGTTGTGTGAAGTTGAATGTGGTTGTAACCAAGAAGAGAAGTGAAAGTTTGAGGGGAAAAGATTAAGATAAGGTATGGTAATCACTTATGTCAAAGTGAGTTTCTTTTAATGAAAACATAATACATTATTATAATCACTCACTCTGCATATAACTCTGGAATCCATGTCTTACGGCCTTCATTTTGCAGGCCCATCATAGATTTATAGTATATAAAAAGCTTATAATATTGTTGATCTACCAAAGAGTTTCAAACCATATAATCATCCTAAGTTGTATTACGTAAATAGACAAAAACTTATGAACATTTTGAATTTCATGTGTATCATTTGACACAATCTAGTCTATGGTAGGTCTGTCCCTGAACCCACCTACTCAAGAGAAGCTTGGATGAACTAAACTAAATGCATAATAAGATTGGGGAACAAAGGGAAAGAAGAAAAGACAACTAGGAGAAGGCAAAACAGCAATGGTGATCATCAACATGCAGGTTACACGATCAAGCTATGGCAAGAAGATGGTAGGGCAAACGGAAAGCGAAATAGAAAGGGCTAAAGGCAAGAAAGCAAGAGCTCCTATCAAAGGAAGAAAAAGGAGAACAAAATCAAGTTGTTATTATGCCTATATAATAATTTTTTTCTTCATAATAACTAGTTTTTTTATCTCATTCTAAGACTTTTTGAAAAAATATACCTAATAAAAACAATATTTACATTCACTGCTTAAAATTTATGGGGTAAGCATGATTTCTACACTATGAAAAGATCTTTAATAATTGCAAGCAGTGATGTGTAGAACACATTCACATGATCAAGATCAATAAAAATCACAACACTTATCACCTTTGAGCTATCATCTTCCTTATTTGAGCTTCTCCCCCAATATATCTCTAGTTTGTTTCCTCCTCAAATTTGCAGCCTCTGTTGGTGGCTCTGCCATGCCGTTGGACTCTTTGTTTGGTGTTTTTAGCTCCCATCAAGAGATGCTTCCTCTCCCCTATTTTTTTCTACCATGTGGATCTCACACCTCTGGCCTATGGTTGTCCCTCTCCTTTGATGTCTAATTTGGCAATTTCTTTCCTACATCATAATGTTACTATAGATGGCTACATCTATTTTACTTTTCTCTATAAAATTTATACAATTAGTGTATAAAAATTATACGGATGTACATATAGGTATACATTGAATTATGATATTACTAAAATTGTATTAGATATACATACTGATTTCTTATACTGTACGGTAAACTTACAACATTAGTACTTTTACTGTGTATAAATTGTATCACTACATAAGTAGCCAAAATGGTTATATATGTTTGTATCTAAGAGGGCTTGTTCTAATTTGTCGTTGGAATTCTCATCTTCCTCGCAAATAAAGAACATCAATACTTCATATCCCATGTTCGTTTATTTTCAACAAAGATTAATTTATTTTTATTTGTTTTTGGGAAATGGTAATGATATATATATATATATATAAGTAGAGTCTATACAAAAATTGATACGTAGGTGGACCTAGAAACCAGATACCTTAAGATCTACATTAGAGCCTAGAGAGGTGGGAGGGAGCCACCTAGTTAGATACAAGATACAAAATCCAAAAGGGTGGCAAAGATCCAACCAATGATAGTACCCATAAAACTAAGAGAGGGCAGACATAGATACAAAAGTCCCTAAAACTAAGAGCTCAGGGCCCGATCAAGCCAATCAAAATCACGGGGAGAGGGGGTTGGCAATCCCCATCTTTGTCTAGAGAATCGCTTTAGTTGCACCCTTGATGTCTCCTACTATAAGAGAGGGGTTTCTCATTTGGTTTGTCATGGAGCGCTTGCACCGCTCTATCCAAATGTAGTAAACCACATTAGAAATGACAGCCCTTCTGACATGTCTATAGGTCTCTTGCTACTGTAGTAGCGGGACATCAAGGAAATGTAGCTTCAAAGACTCGACCTATTAATGAGGATCTCTGGCCAATCACACATCGTCCGCCAAATCTTACGTGATACCCTACAAAAAAATATAGGTGGGCACTAGTCTTTACAGCATGCTCACAGAGCCAACATCGGTTAGCTATACAAATACTTCAGGTTTGAATCTTATCACAAGTTTTGAGTCTATCTTTAAGCGTGATCCACAAATAAATTTAGCTCTATGAATCACTTAGTTCCTCAAGCATGTTTTAAGAATGGAAGGGGAAGGGGCAGGAAGCATTAGTGTAAAAAGCACTAACTCGAGGGCATGAAGAATATGAGAGAAGAAGATATATAGCATCAAAAGTATCCACCAATCTCTAGTGTGGATGATAGATTTCCAAGCCCACGGGTTATCCTCTTTGAGGATAGTGTCCCAAATATTATGGCTTCCCAAGTACACACAATGAATCCATTGGATCCACAGTATCTCAGATTTGTTGACTATAGTCAAAATAGTCATTAGCATAAATCACATATCCATTTATGGATATCCTTCAATCTGAGGCCCCTCTAACATCTTGTTTGTGCATATAGCGCTTCAAGCCACCGGAGCAGTGGGGCTACTATCAGCATCCCCAATCCAAAGAAAGAAGTGAAAGTGCTTAATAGTTGATAAGCGTGAAATTTATATATCTTTAAGAGTAATTTTACTTCTAAATTTTATGATGATTCGGGTTAAATTTCACTTATATCTAGTATTTTTCTTGTGATTCTTGTTTATTGAGAACTGATGCGTATTAATGTGTTAAAAGCAGAAAAAGTATTGGAAACGCAGATTTTAGATCTCAAAGAGCGCAACGATACAAACAGGGAGCGAATCGGAGCAAGAACAAAGAATTTAGAGCATGTTGAAGTTTTATCCGGACTTACGTCCAGACTAGTAAGGTCGGACACAGCATGTTGCATAGGAAGTCACGTCCGGACCTACTTCCAGACCAAATGAGCCAGACACGAGTCGATAAGTAATATGTTAGAGCCACACACGTCTGAACCGGGTTACAAGATAGGAAATGCAGCGTCCGAACTTCCGTCCGAACAAAGGAAGCCCGGACGCCTCACAAAAACCTCTCACCCGGACGTCGTTAGGCGGACGTCTTCAAAGGTGTCCGACCCTGTTAGTTGGACGCAAGTCCGGACGTAACAAGTAGGTCAGTTCTTCGAAATGATGCTGTGAGCCTCGATTTTAAACCCCTATCCTATGTTGATTAAAGTTGATTAGGATCTAATCGGGTTTTAGGTCCACTTATAGCCTAAGATTAATAACTATGTCATATAACAATAATTATTAAAACCTAAGCTAGCTCACTGGAACCTATTATGAGTCGCCACCTAATTTTCCTAGATCAAATTAGGAAAGGAGTTCGGGTTCGGGGGCTTGATAATCGACTTAATTAGGGTTCAATTACTTTCATTACCCTTCCTAGGTCGTTTTTCCTCTACTAGTTTATTTACGGCTTATTGAGTCGTTTTTTAACCTAAGTGCGCGAGCTTCTGTTTTTTTTTGTTTTTAGCATTTTTTGACAGAGAATTAAAGTGAAATTAAAAGCTACCTAAACTAGGGTTCGGAGGCAGAATTAGGTCAAATTTTGCTTACGTCCGTAGCCACGGACCAACGTCCGAGACCACGGACCCCAGTTAACCTAAACATACAGAAAAGTCAAAATTAAAGGAAAACAAAAATTTGCAAAGTCCGGGGCCACGGACAGGATGTCCGTGGGCCCGGACATTATTAGAAAAACCTAAATTTTGAATTTTTAAAATCCCGCCGCCGTCCGTGGGTGTCCGCGCTTACGGACAGGGAGTCCGGGACCCCGGACACGACGTCCGTGGGTGCGGACAGCCCTCGGACGGCGGCTTTGAGGCTGTTCCCGAAGGTGTTTTCGGCTCAAATTTTATGGGTGCGTAGCCTGAAAGATGTACAATACGTAGTGGTCGAAAGTTCTCAATTTGAATTCGAATTATGCACGAAACTTGGTAAACAAGTTATTGGACAGAAGCTTGAATAAACAGCAATACAGAAGCGTACGAAGGTTAGTTTGAGCCCAAATTTTGAGGCAAGACAGATAATACCGTGGTGAATCAGGAAGTGGAGTTTCTACCTGTTTTACCTTCGGATTCACAACGTTTCTTCACACCGGGATTCGTCGAGTGCTCCGTTGATGGCAGACCCGAGAGGATTTCGACCCAAGCTTCTGGTTGTTGGTTGTTCTTGCTGTTCTTCTTCACGTTTTAGAGGTGTTTTTTTGAGGTTTATATTGGTGCTTTGGGGATTGGAAAACGTGTGTTAGATGGTGATTTCGGGGGATTTTCAGTATGATTTGGGTGGCCGGGTGTTGGAAAACGTGAGAGAGAGAGAGGAGGCCGTGTTTTCTGACTCTCTAGGGTTCTTCAGTATGTGAGGTTCTCCTTTTATCCAAAAACCTATCCCCTTATATAGACTTTCTTAAAGATAAAGAGAATCTAGTAAAAGTAAGATTTTTCGATATTTTAACTAAGTAACTTCCCAAAGGAATTTTTGCTATGAAATTTTAACCACATGTCAGAATGGTATTTATGAATTTTCTGAGGTGGAAACGAATTTTTTAAATGCTGGAGCATTTTTAAATTGAATTTCTCGTCAGATTCAGTCAGAAATTGCTAGAAAATTATTGGAAATTCGAAAAATCAAATTCCAACGCCATTATGCTTAAAATGTCATCCTCTATCATGGGTTAAAATCAAAGCATTTCAAGCTGATTTGGGCACCCTTTAGGGAGAGAAAGCCTATAGGAGAACTCAGAAGCCTTAAAAATTACGAAAACGCCCCTGACAATGACGAAACTGCTCCTCAGGCCCTGGAACCCCCGATCGGGGCCGGAGTCTCTTACTGTTTGATGGAGATGGCTCTCACAACCTCGTAGACCTTAACCAGGGGGTCAAAATTTTGGGTATAACAGATTGCCCCCCGTCAACTGGACTTGTAACGAATGTGAAAAGTCTGGTTGATGCTTGAGTGGTGCCCCAAAATTTTGTACTCCACAGAATCCTCCACGTTGTGTGAAACCGGGTTAACGATGCCCAGCAATTCGGAGGCGCTGACTTCCTAAGCTACAAAGCATTGTCCGAGCTTTTCTAAGGCGCTGACTACCTGAAGGTTAATGAGGTAATGTCAGACTATTCTAAGGTGCCGACTACCTATAAGGATGATACGATGTCAAGCTATTCTAAGGCGTTGACTACCTAAAATGACGATATGCTGTCGAGCTATTCTAAGGCGCTGACTACCTAAAGTGATGAAAATGTGTCGAGCTATTCTAAGGCGTGACTACCTGAAATGATGATATGTCGAGCTATTCTAAGGCTGACTACCTAAAGTGATGAAAATGATGTCAAGCTATTCTAAGGCGTTGACTACCTGAAATGATGATATGCTGTCGAGCTATTCTAAGGCGCTGACTACCTAAAGTGATGAAAATGATGTCAAGCTATTCTAAGGCGTTGACTACCTGATGATGATATGTGTCGAGCTATTCTAAGGCGCTGACTACCTAAAGTGATGAAAATGATGTCAAGCTATTCTAAGGCGTTGACTGCCTAGAGTGAAAACTGGATGCAAATGCAAGAATGCTGAAATGCTAATGATGCAAATGATGCTGATGCTGATGATGCTGATGATGCTGATGCTGATGATGCTGATGATGCTCGGATGCTTCTGGGGGACCGAAACCCGTGCCGATGCTCCTGGCTGGACCCAATGTGGACTTATTGCCATCGCCCCCCAAGCCGGTGTGCAGGGATAACTCCTGGTAAAAACCCTGGGGACTTATTGCCTTTGCCCACCATTCGTTGATCCCAAAAATAAGTTGACATCGCAAAAGGAGGATTTATTGCCATCACCTCGCCAACTTTCTGTCGCCAGGTCTTGTGACGCGCCTGGGTAATGCAGCTAGGTCTTATGACGAGCCCATATGAATGGATGAATGCAATGTGTTTAATGAGAGTGGGTAAGCTAAAAGGTAATGCTAGGTCTTACTACGAGCCTAAGGGAATGCAACTAGGTCTTATGACGAGCCTAAAGGGAGGTTCTAGGTCTTATGACGAGCCTAAAGGTTGGATCTAGGTCTTATGACGAGCCTAAAGGAGGTTCTAGGTCTTATGACGAGCCTAAGGGAATGCAACTAGGTCTTATGACGAGCCTAAAGGATGGTTCTAGGTCTTATGACGAGCCTAAGGAATGCAACTACTAGGTCTTATGACGAGCCTAAGGAATGCTAGGTCTTATGACGAGCCTAAGGAATGCAACTAGGTCTTATGACGAGCCTAAAGGTGGATCTAAGTGAAAGTGAGCCGAGTGTATGGTGGGTCCAAAAGGATGTAGAAGGATTAGGGTTTATGTCGAACCTAGAGAAGGTAGGGCTCAAGATGGGCCTGAGTGTGAAGGTAAGGCTCAAGGCGGGCCTGCGGGTGTTTGAGTGTGAAGGTAGGGCTTAGGACGGGCCTGCGATGTTGAGTGTGAAGGTAGGGCTTAGGACGGGCCTGGGATGTTTGAGTGTGGAGGTAGGGCTTAGGACGGGCCTGTGGATTTGATGTGGAGGTAGGGCTTAGGACGGGCCTGTGTGATATGAGAGGGTTTGACCCTTTGGGTTTTGGATTTTTGGGACTCAATCGTGTCTTGTTGCAATTGTTGGGACCAACAATTGCCCCCAGTATTTTTCCTTAAGGCAATCCGAGTTTTTTAGGATTTTATGGCATCGATCGGAACGATCGATTGCCCCCAGTATTTTCTTTGATTAACTGCACAAAACAAGTCTCACTCTCACAAGGTCAGGGTTTATCTTGATGTGGTGCTTTCTATCTACACTCAAAGTATTTGATGCTTGCGCTCGTACTCTCCTTTTGGGTCAAGACATCTCAACCATTGAATTTGACATTTGTTCGATTTACGCGTTCAACCTGTTACTTTCACGTGATTGGATACACAACTACTAAGTCGGAAGTCTTTTGAGCTTATAACATGGCTATAGGGTAATGAAAGACAATGGGACGATGGAGGAATGTTTAGGATATGTGGAGCTATAAGGGTGACCAAAGCTGCAACTTGCACCTTCTCTCGGACTTGCTTTCTTTGTCCTGAAGTCGTTCTGGCTACTTCGTGATGACTTCGCTTGGAACTCTGGATTTTTGAATTGTTCCTTGCATCCTTTCTCCTTCTTCCAATTTTGGGTTTCTTCAAGGCTTTTCAGGTTTGCCTTTCTTTGGATTTCTTTCCTTCGGGGTTCTTGTGTTTCCCGGTTTTGAACTTGAGAGCTGTTTTTGATGTTAGCTCATTTGGATCCTGTGTCACTTTGGGACCATTTGCGGATCGCTCGTCATGCTGGTAGCGGTTTGCTTCTTTGACTTGTGAAGTTGTTGTTCAAAAGTCGGGCTCCTTGCTTCCTTTGGTCACCGGGTCGGTTATTCATCATTGGCGGGCTTGTTTGTGGAGCCTATATGTTGTAAAAGAGGTCATATATGAAAAGCTCAGCGGGGGTGCCTAGGGTTTAATGTCAGGGTTCACAGCTTTTGGCTGTGTGGTGCTGTTTCCTAGGTGCTTCGTCATCCCTAATAGTTGTGTATCCTTCTTTGTTACTTTTCACAGGTTTAAGCGTAAATTTACAAATTATCTCCTTCGGTCGGAGTCATGCCGTTCCTCACCTTTGAATGTGACCTCTCTGGAGCCGTGTAAAATGACACGCTCTTTCGCTCTTGGTTTTACCGCTCAAGGCACTCTCGCGAAACGTTCACTCAGAGACTTGTTTGCGCATTTAAACAAAGAAATAAACATTATCGCTTTAACTCAGATTGCCCCCAGTATGTTGCGGGGTTTTTTCTTGACAACCTTAGAATGCCCAAGTTATTTGTGGAGGGTGACGCATGTGTGGTGATGGTGGTGAGTAGTGATGGGGATTGTTAAGTGATTTATTTTTCCTGTTTCAAAAACCTCTTCCAGTTTAGACTTTGGTGAAGTGACGGAGAGATAAAGTGATAGGACACATGGGTGAAATGACTTGTTTTTACCTTGTTTTGACGGCAAAGACGCATAACTAACTTGTGATAGTGGACAACGATTTCCTATATGCAAGAGTTTTCTCGGATAACATGAAATAAAACATGCAACAAGTGTCAAGGCACAAAGTCACCAAAAGAAAAACTCATGTCTGACAATACAAACGAAAAAGGACATGAAACATCTAGAGAAAATTCAAAGTCCTAAAACTACTGCTCTGGAGGAGGTGGACGTGGGAAGACTGAATACATGTGAGCCATGAAAGCATCCATGCGACCCTCCATGCGCACCTGCCTACGCTCCATGCGACCCTGGGTGATGTGGAGAGACTGGATATCCCTCTGCAAGCTCTCAAGTGTGGCTGGCTGTGGTGGCGGAGCGGGTAAGGCGTAGTATGAGGAAAGTGGTACAGGGTACTCAGTACCCATGTAACTCGGTCCCTCACCCTGGTAGGTGTGTCCTCCTGACGGGTCCTCGTGGTGTGGGATGTCCTCAGGCTCTGGTGCCTGCTGCCTCTGCCTGGGCCGGACTGGTCTCTGAGAGAAGACTCTGGCCTGCTGCGGGAAAGCCCAACCCTGATCGGCTGAGTAGCCAAGGGACCTCAGCATCTCCATGGTGTAGGTGGGATACAAAGGCTCCCAATCATCATTCCCCATCGGGACCCGCGCGCACTCGCATAGCCACTGAATGAAACTCGGGTAAACCAAAGCGTGGCGACCAGCCCGGGCTGCTATCATCAGGTGGTCTCTCATCAGGACAGACAGCGGGATCAAGCCCTCCTCTGAGTCGGGTGGATGCTGAATGTACTCATGAGGAAGCAGTAGCGAGCGGAGACGTCGTTACGCGCTTTCGGTAGCACATTACGAGACAGGACCTCCAATAACACCCTATCAAGAGCGGTAGGTAAAGCGGAGGGGAGGATCACCTGCTTCCTTGGCTGATCCCTCGTAGAAGAACGAACGCGCTCTGATAGAGTCGAGTGCTGCAGATAGAACTGGCGTGCCTCGCTCTCCAAGGCCGCCATCGTCTCTAGCCCCCTGTGCTCAGGGTCACTAGGATGCAGGCCGTAAAAATGCACAAAATCATCTAGGCCCACAGTAATGGGCCGACCACGTACATAGGATACCACAGCCCCAGTATCGTCCTGGTCCAAGTTAGCATAGAACTCTATGACTAACTCCCTAACGTAACTCTTCGGGCAAGTAAGCAACCCCCCAGTCAAGGTGCTGAAACAGGTGATCGAGGTCGAAAGTGGCGATCACGTCATCGCCGAAGAGACGCTCCTGCTGGATGGAAATATCCTGATTCTCATAGAACCAGCGCTCCTGCTGAGCTCCTCTGAAACGGGTATGGTCATAGGTAGGGGATGTCTCTCTGCGGCGCCTGCGACGTGGCTGAGAGCCTGATGCCCCAGCCCCAACTACCCCACGGGAACTCCTACGACCCTCCATGGTATGCCTGTGGATTCAACGAGACAAAAGACATATAATTCTGCAGGAATTTTGACAGAGTCTCCCCTAAATTTTCACGAATCCCGTGCTTTCAAATGCACTCCACACCATATAATCAGTCCTAGGATCTACCACGTATGCAAATTTTAAACATTCCACAAGCAAAAAACGCGAGAAACCACATTTCACACTAAAACACACTAAACTAGAACGGACGACTTTTGACAGTTATAAGCAATTTTATCCTTCCAAACAAACTTTTCACGTCTTAAAATGCCCTTCTAAAGCTAGTTGGCCATTTTAAACATAAAAAACCAAACTTCGAAAATTTGACCCGAGAACCACCATTGTCGTCTTCTTCCTAGCTCCAAATTTCGTTTTTCTTCGTTTCTTCACCAAAATGGACAAATGAGTAGTCAAAATGTAGAGAAAACTTACCCAAATACAATGGTGGAAGAGTATTTTGGATTGAGGGTCGAGAAAGTGTCGAAAATGGCCAAAAACAACTCGCCCCGGACCTAGCTCGGACGCAACTTTCAGCCTCCGTAAGTGCTCGAAATGGAGAGATCTTGGTATGGAAATGCCTAGAATTGAAAGAGGGATGTTTTGTGAGCAAAATGGCGGTGGAATGGAGTGATTTGGCCAAGAAATGAGTGAGATATGGAGGAGAGAAGTTAGGGTTTTGGAAATGGAGGTTGCTGGAATGAAAATGGCGAATTTGGGACGAATTCCCGATTTGAATCGGCTGGGGGAAGTCACTAAGTGGAACGGCGTCGTTTGGAGGTCAAACGGGCGCGTCTGAGTCAACGTCCGGGGCCACGGACGGCGCGTCCGGGGTCACGGACGCCCCTTTTGTTTTTCCTTTTCACCGAAAATTGATTGATTAAACTAAAAGAGGACTAACAAAACAAAATATTCTCTTTATTCATCTCGAAGTTAGAAGAAGTACACATTATAGAGTTCTAAGAAAACAGGAAATGCCTAGGATTAAGTGTCTAGAACGCAAGTTTCCTCTTGACAACTCTTGGCTCGGTCAACCCCCCTTTCTTCGTTTGAATGCATCCACCTCCTCCTTTCGACCGTATAGCCATTTCCGATAGCTTGCTGAGAGCTCCAAGTCTTCAAGTGCTAGGGGCTTCACCACTTGAACTTCCCCTTCGAGTCGATCCATCATGATTGCATAAAGAGCCTCATGATCGTATTCTTTCCTTGGTGCTTCGTATAACAAACCCTTGGGTCGGCTCTGGGCTCGCCCAATCTGACGGCTGGAACGCCACGGGTGGATGACATAAAAGCTCTCAAAACCGGGTAACGAGACCCCTCCATAATAGCCTCCACACATTCGAACTCCTTCAATTTTCCAAGCTGAGACCGTCCATCGAACTTGATGTCCCTGCCGTATGGAGTTCAAAAGGGCCGGCCATCCATCAACCGGCTCCTCGGGGGCTCGCCTTCTAGGGAGATGCTGGATCGTGAACGTTTGGTTATACTCAGGAATCAGCTTGAGCCGCTCGAGAAGCCAGACTTGCAGAAGATAAATGCTCCCTTCGAAGAAGTAAGGGGTATCCTTTGACTTGGGCCATGAATCCAAACTCTGAATAATCTGCGCGACTATCAATGGTCCCAAGGCGAAACCGGCTCGAACCTGTAGAAGCAAAGGGAAAACTTTTCGGTGTATAGCCATGTATGGGGTTCTGAAAAGGTAGATTGCCAACAATGCGAGATCGAGAAAGTTCCTCTTGTGTTCTAAAGAAGTCTCAGGGTAATGAAGTCTGAAAGAGTTTCCACCGGCAATCCTTCGGGCCCTACCATTCCTAGTAACTGGGTCGGACTTAGCCCAAGTAAATAGGAATGGGCCTCGACCGGCGAGGGTGTCAAGTTTGGTACCACCGGGCTAGCTAGGGTATTGGCCCCTAGGAGTGCGTCAAACTCCTCAGGCAGCAAAGTCAGCTCATTATCTCCAAACTTGAAAAGATGTTCAACCGGGTCCCAATGGTTAATAGCCGCTCTCAGGAAATCTTCGTGCAATCGGGTCTGGGATAAATATGCCAGAGTGTGGAGGATAGACAGCTTATTGACCTTCTTTGACCAGTTGAACACATCTTTCATAGTTCTGTCACAGGACTTGTTGAATTCGAAGCAGTGGGCCATGGACCTTTTCCTGTTTTTACCAAGAAAAGAAAACACACACAGGATATCATCAGCACTCAACTTTGTTTATGGGCCACAAACAACTGGGACTTCGAACTGGGTTGGGCCAACTGTGGGGGTAACTCCCTATCCGTTCTAAGTCTGGTTATGGGCCAATCACAAGAGCAAACAAGGTTCCACACAAGTTCAAAATGTCCTCACCTGACGACCTTGATTAATGGGTATGGATCAATCCGGAGAGGTGCTTGGGGCGCGGGCCCAGGTCACCACAAAGGAATAGGGCTTGCACGCTATTCTCTTTGGGCCACCCCACTTTTTCACATCACCTAAAGGTGTGCGTCTACGGTCGGGTCTTTGACTGACCAAACAATGGGCTTGGTAAGGGTACTGCCAGGAAAATGCTTGGGGCTAAAGCCCAGGTATTAAGGGGGTGTGGTTAGACGACACCCTCCTCTTTTCCCCCACTTATTCACATCACCTAAAAGGTGTGAGTCCCTGACAGGGGACCCTCAAACGGGTCCCGGGGTGAAATTGTTGCGTGGACCCTCGCTCTCATATGATGCAAGTAAGGAATTAAAGTGCGCACAGAGTAAACAAACAATGTAATAAAGCCATAAATAAACATTTTCAAGTTAAGCCCTCTTTCTTAAAATTAAACAAGTTAAAATTAAGAGGTTGTCCCCAGCAGAGTCGCCAGTCTGTGAGCCTCGATTTTAAACCCTATCCTATGTTGATGAAGTTGATTAGGATCTGGGTTTTAGGTCCACTTATAGCCTAAGATTAATAACTATGTCATAAACAATAATTATTAAAACCTAAGCTAGCTCACTGGAACCTATTATGAGTCGCCACCTAATTTTAACCTAGATCAAATTAGGAAAGGAGAGTTCGGGTTCGGGGGCTTGATATTCGACTTAATTAGGGTTCAATTACTTTCATTACCCTTCCTAGGTCGTTTTTCCTCTACTTAGTTTATTTACGGCTTATTACGAGTCGTTTTAACCTAAGTGCGCGAGCTTCTGTTTTTTTTTGTTTTTAGCATTTTTTGACAGAGAATTAAAGTGAAATTAAAAGCTACCTAAACTAGGGTTTCGGAGGCAGAATTAGGTCAAATTTTGCTTACGTCCGTAGCCACGGACCAAACGTCCGAGACCACGGACCCCAGTTAACCTAAAATACAGAAAAGTCGAAATTAAAGGAAAACAAAAATTTGCAAAGTCCGGGGCCACGGACAGGATGTCCGTGGGCCCGGACATTATTAGAAAAACCTAAATTTTGAATTTTTAAAATCCCGCCGCCGTCCGTGGGTGTCCGTGCTCGGACAGGTCCGGGACCCGGACCACGTCCGAGGTCGGACACCCCGGACGGGCTTTGAGGTGTTCCCGAGGTTTTGAGCTCAAATTTTATGGGTGTGTAGCCTGAAAGATGTACAATACGTTAGTGGTCGAAAGTTCAATTTGAATTCGAATTAAGCACGAAACTTGGTAAACAAGTTATTGACAGAGCTTAATAAACAGCAATACAGAAGCCTACGAAGGTTAGTTTGAGCCCAAATTTTGAGGCAAGACAGATAATACCGTGGTGAATCAGGGAAGTGGAGTTTCTACCTGTTTTACCTTCGGATTCACAACGTTTCTTCACACCGGGATTCGTCGAGTGCTCCGTTGATGGCAGACCCGAGAGGATTTCGACCCAAGCTTCTGGTTGTTGGTTGTTCTTGCTGTTCTTCACGTTTTAGAGGTGTTTTTGTGAGGTTTTGATGATTATTGGTGCTTTGGGGATTGGAAAACGTGTTTAGATGGTGATTTCGGGGGATTTTCAGTATGATTTGGGTGGCCGGGTGTTGGAAAACGTGAGAGAGAGAGAGGAGGCCGTGTTTTCTGACTCTCTAGGGTTCTTCAGTATGTGAGGTTCTGATTTTATCCAAAAACCTATCCCCTTATATAGACTTTCTTAAAGATAAAGAGAATCTAGTAAAAGTAAGATTTTTCGATATTTTAACTAAGTAACTTCCCAAAGGAATTTTGCTATGAAATTTTAACCACATGTCAAGAATGGATATTATGAATTTTCTGAGGTGGAAACGAATTTTTTAAATGCTGGAGCATTTTTAAATTGAATTTCTCGTCAGATTCAGTCAGAAATTGCTAGAAAATTATTGGAAATTCGAAAAATCAAAATTCCAACGCCATTATGCTTAAAATGTCATCCTCTATCATGGGTTAAAATATCAAAGCATTTCGAGCTGATTTGGGCACCCTTTGGAGGAGAGAGAAAGCCTATAGGAGAACTCAGAAGCCTTAAAAATTACGAAAACGCCCCTGACAATGACGAAACTGCTCCTCAGGCCCTGGAACACGCCGATCGGGCCGGAGTCTCTTACTGTTTGATGGAGATGGCTCTCACAACCTCGTAGACCTTAACCAGGGGGTCAAATTTTGGGTATAACAGATGCGCTACATTAAAGATAAAAATATTACTTATTTAATTGATCGAGCACGAACAATAGAGGGGTACACTGCAACCCTAAGCTCGAGACCCACTGTTTCATTGACAGAAAAAATTCAGCGCCGTCTTGCACTACTGTTTGCGATCAACTTCACCCATCTCTACCATCATCATCACCACCCCACCTACACCATCATTCACCTGCTCTCGTTCACAATCATCCACACCACCAAACATCACCACCATACCCCCATACTTCATACACTCGCTCGCACCCGAAGCCTTCATGCCGACCATCTACCATCATCGCATAGGGACAGGAGTGAGGAGAATAGTAGTATTGAGGCAGACAGCCGCTGTGGCCAATAGTTCGACGAGGGGAGAAATCAAAATCGACAAGCAACCAAAAGTTATTAGTAAATCGGAGTTAAATTCTAGAACTTGTTCTTTGTTATTTGTTTTTTCGTTACAAGTTATTCTATGTTAGTTTTAATCATTGTTTCTGTTTCTAGAGTCATGAGTGAGTAGTTTAGTTTGGCTTCCCGGGTTAGGGAAGCGAGTCTTTTTCAAAGCATTATAATTACATAAATTTTTCACTATGATTATAATACTGCAATAGTTTGATTCCTAGTCTTAATTCGCTTGGATTTTTCTGGCCAATTTTCTAGGTGATTATTGTAGTGCTTTAATCGAAATGTGGTGCTGAGATTAAGTTTTAGATATAGGAAGTCATACTGGATTAACGACTAGAAGCATGGTTTGCCTATAGGTTAATCTGTCTCCAATAGGAATTATGTTTAATGCGATTAACTTGAATTCTTGGGCATGGTTTGGGGCTTATTATTCATTAGTTAGGGTTTGTTGTACAGGAACCGTCAACAAACTACTTATAATTCCTGAGTTTATTGCATAAATTAGTGAGAATTGTTATTAATTGAATTCAATGGAATAAACAAGTGGAATAATCCTGGGAGCGCTTTTAATTCATTAGATTTAAACCAATATTTGATCATTTTATTTCATTTATTTTGGAATTTGATTATTATTATAGCTTTTGAATTAGATTAATTAATTCATCCTTAAAATTGATATTTCTGGTTATTTATTTTAGTTTAGTTTTCTCGGTTAGATTAATAATTTGTTAGTTAATTGAACAAGGTCCTAGAGATCGACAACCCACTCATTCACTATAGCCGTAAATGATAGGTAATTGTCTAGGTAGAGATGGTAACATATTTCTGCTACAGTAGTGCTTTTGAAACATTCTTAGGATGAGCACACAGAAATTCCAAAAGCTAACAATGTCATACAAAGTGCTCAGGATGAGGGATAGATGACCTGCAAATGAAAACCTTTTACCACTCCACGAGATGATGGTCTTATGGATGCTATACATCAACGGATTAAAGTCCAGGGCTTTATGCTTCCTGATAAGTGCGAAATATATATACTTTTAGAGTTATAATTCTTCATATTTTGATAACAATTCAAGCCATATTTCTCACATATCATATATTTTTCCTTAGATTTATGTTTTGATGTGAACTGATACATTTTATGTGTCTAATATAGAGAAAAGTGTAGGAAGTGCATAGTTCTTCCCATGAGGATTTCAACGCAACAAACGGGGAACAAAACGGAGCTAAAATGAAGAATTTAGGCCCTGTTGAAGTTGTGTCCGACCTTGCGTCCGATCGTGCAAGGCCGGACAAAGGCTGAGACTGTCCAGAGTTTTGTCCGGACTTGCATGTGTAACACCCCAACTCAATCCAATTGTGGTCTCGCAACTTAACAGCATATATACATACATGTCACAGCGGAATTCTTTACAATCCAGGACCTTGCCACGGTCTGTCTACAGAATATACCGAACATTAGTGCAACAATCTTAAACATTTACATATCCTTCTTACAACCCCCTCACATCCTATACATCTTACTAACTCAAATTGCCATACGAGTGTACATGCACAACTCGTAGGCCACTCTTAACCCTTAACACTTGTATCCTCTTCTTACTCTCGCGACGGCCGCTTCCTGATGTACCTGTGTAGTAAAAACAGCCCCCAAAGGGGGTCAGCACGAATGCTGGTACGATCCCCTCATGGCCCCCAAGCTAACGTGGCTACGACGACTAATTGTCGATAGCATGGAGGTTGATTAGGTGCAACAATAATAGAAGTGCAGTAAACAACAACTCAGATATGAACAATTAAAGTTCACACACAATGAACGACTTAAATGCGTTCCCTTAATTAGAGAGTTAACTATTTAACTCCTTAAGTAATGTTCCCTCTTAATCTTAGTCCGTCCTTATCTCACCTCAATCTTAGTCTTATCTTAATCTTAGAAACAACCATCCTTTAATAAGGAGTGGATGTAGCTTACCTTAATCTTATAATACAAACCATCCTTTAGGAAGGAATGGTTGCAACTCATCTTAACCTCACCTTAATCTTAATCTTAACAATACAAATCATCCTTTAAAAAAGGAATGATTGTAACTTATCTTAATCTTAACTTATTCTCAGAATACAAACCGTTCCTGGAGGGGAATGGTTGTAGCCTAAGTCCAAACATGGGATTTAGGTAATCCCACCGCACCATCTTAATGCCACCTACCCTGGACGGGAATCTAGCGTAGCTGAGCCGGCAACCGGCCCTAGGCTACAAGTCCGAAGACAAGTCCTTAAGCGGAGGGCGGATCTGATTCAGATACTGTCCCCCTTTTTCCTTAGCATGCATGACCGGAGATCGGTCCCGGGTTTCCTCACTCAAGTTCCAGATAGTAGTAATCTCAAAACCCTGTTTGTTGGTTAACCTCTTCCGGTTCCTATCGTCCCTTATTAGGGGCGTTCCTTAGTCTCACTCAATTCCTTACTAAACATTGGTTAGTAAGTTCTCACGGTATGTTGTGTTAGTTTTCAAACATCACAAACAATACAATATATATAATATGTTCCGGTTGCATGCTTTATCTTGTTTAGTGAGCACACAAAACAAATAGCACACAAGCCGAGGGACACCTCGTTAGCAAGCAGGTCACAAGAGAACTGTACCGTTCACCGTTGGCCGTTCGGCTGCTTACTCTCTTTCGGAGTCCAAACTCCCAAGTCCTAAAACATTCATTCAGTTTTAGGTTGTTAATCACTTAACTTAATATGACTTGCTTAACTTGTTTAACTTACTTAATTCCTTAATGATCCCCACCTAACACACCTCTTAAGTCCTACAACTAAATCTTACAAACTTAATCTTAAACTTTCAAGTTTATACTTAACTTAACTTAATCCCTTAAGTTCTTAGGGTCCTAATCATTACCACCCTACCAAAGGTATACCTTATTACCTATTACCATTCTTAGAATTTAAAATTTCTTTTTTTTTTTTTAGGCCCGACCGAACTTCCGACCGACCTTACCTAAGGTCGGTCCATTCCAGAACACTTCTCCGTTTGAAAATTCTACCCCGACCGACCTTGCAAGTCCGGTCCCAAGGTCGGTCCATTCCCGAGAGTTTCCCCCATGGGAAATTAAGCTCGACCGAACTTGCCAAGTCCGGTCCTATGTTCGGTCGATTCCAGTGACTTAACTCCTTCACAAAATACAAGCCCGACCGAACTTGTAAGTCCGGTCCCCAAGTTCGGTCGGTTTCCAGAAACATTTTCCGGTAGTGTAAACTGAGCCCGACCGACCTTGCAAGTCCGGTCCCTAAGGTCGGTCGGCTCCAGAACCTTGTTTCTAAATTCCCATTCAACTTCAAACTTCTCCTCATATATCCTAATATGTTATAACCTCATTTGGGCACCTCAAATACACCTTAAGCCCTCCTTTAAACACATTAAATCATTCACCAAGATCCACCTTAGTCATTATGCATTTTCCTTGTAATAATGCTAACACTTGTAATGTTTTCCTCTAGGTTTCTAGGTGGTGGTTCATACCTAATGTAACCACTATGCCAAATGTTTTCCTCACCACTATAACATCATCTCCCAAGCATCTTTCACCATCGAAAATTCTTTTATGCATTTACTTAAAGTTCCTTCATAAGCTTAAGCTTCCATCCACCAACACCTTATTTCCTTCCTAGTTGTTTACCAACATTTGCCTAAGTTCTAATACTCAATTACATTCTCTTGATTCCTAAATCCTTCAAAGTAATGCCTAAGTCATTATAACTCATTATAACTCTTTATCTCACCCCTTTTTCATCAAGACATCCACTAAAACTTCCTAGTATTTCCTTAGTCATTAAATTCCCTCAGAACATATTTAAATCACCTTACTCATTACACCCTCTCCTTAAACTTATGCACAAGTCTTATATTCCTCATCTCATGATTTTGGTGTGTTCAAAAACACTCGCCATTCCCCTAATTCCTCCTAGACATCTCTAGGTCATTCTAAACCTCAAGAACTCCTTAGTTAACTAATCTCCACTCAAATTCCTCATAATGACTCCTAGTAAATCCTAGGTCATATTAATTCACCACCATCGCCTAAACACTTATTTTCTACTCAAATTTTGCCATAGCACCTCTAGAATCATAGCATGCCCAAACACATTATTTTTCCTCATTTAACCATCTCACACACCTCAAGTTCTTTCTCATCATATCTCTTCACCCAAACCAACTCATTCACAACAAACTCAATATATTGCAATAATCTTAAATTGCATAGCACTAAGGCTCTTAAATGACATGGCTCTTAGGCCCTTAAATGACTTAAACTTAAACACTGAATTTCCCACATATATAAGCTTTCAACCTGCAAATACACTCATCAATCTCATAGTAGTTATAATGCTCTTAAAATCCACCTTAAACTTATATTACTAACTCATTCTCATTAGCTCCTTAATCACAAGTTCATAAGCTTGTTTAAGTTCTTTTTCTTAGGTTATATAACCCAATACACAATGTAAGCTCTAAGCCACATTGGTACTTATCTAAAACTCATTCCTTAATCTTAAACCACCATTAGGTAAGCATTTTCCTTGTTTTCTCAAGCTTATCTTAATCTCCTCCTTAGACCTTCTTCTTGCATAGATCTCGGCCACCACTTAAATTCCCCTTGTCAATGTTCTAATAAATATTCAATGACTCATATGAGTACTAAACAATACACTAACCTCAAGGAATAAAACCTAGGTTAGAAATGTGTTCTAAGACATAAAAGTGGATGATTACCTTTGAAGTCTCAAAATAGACTTGGGCATTGAATGAAATAGGACCTCCACTAGTCCTTGGTGAATAAATCAAGCTAGAACAAGGCATAAAAACATAGCCCATGAGAAGGAATTTTCGGCCATGTACAAGAAATGATGGAAACATGGTTTTTCTTACATTTTCTTTACCTTAAGAGAATGGAGAAGCTAATGAGCTCTTCAAACTTGATTTTCCTCCATCAATGAAGTTTTCTCATGGCACCAAAATGGAGCTTTGAAGGATTTGAAAAGATAGAAAGATAGGTCTTGACCTAACTAAGAATAATATGTGTTTAGTTTTTGATTTGGAGCTAAAATGAGTAAGTTATGGACAAGGCAAGGTGGTGTTGCCATGGGTGCTGCTCCTACGTGAATGAAGGGAGGAAGAAGATGGTGGAACCGTGTGAAGAAGAGAAAATGAAGAGAGAGAAGAAGAAAGGTGGCTAATATAAGATATTTGCTTTAATAAAGCAAATAGTACTCTTTTACTTATCTCTTCTTTTCTTCCTTATTTGACTACTTATGGTGACTCATCCACCCTTAGAAAAACCGGCCCCCTCATTATAAACAAGATATTTATGGTCTTGTTTGACCAACTAATTGACTTAAGTTGATTAAAACTTAAACTAGTCACTATTTGGCACTATTCACTAATCAGTGCACATATTTCTGAAATTTTTGATTTCCCATTGATTTAGACCTCCTAATGTGATACTAATTAGTACACATGTTGATTAAAGAGTAATGATGGACATTTAGCCACTCAAAACTCAATTCTAGGACAATTTCTCAAAAATGTGCTTTAAGACTTCTTAAAGCACATTTTGTGTTTTAACTTGTTTTCAAGCTTGATTTTCTTTGATAATTGATTTAAAATGTCCATTAGAATATTACTAAGGTCTTATCATGATATTTGGGTACTCACCCAAGTCTCTCCAAGCTTAGAGCACGTTTTTGCCCTGATTGCCTTTAAGGCACTTTCTTGTGTTTTCCTTGGTTTAAATTGTCTACCAATCTTTCTAAGGCATATTCTAGCCTTACTAAATCATAATTTGATGTTTGCTTAGCATACTTAGGTTTGGGGTATTTCAATCTACCCCCCTTAAAAGAACTTTGTCCCCAAAGTTCCCATGCATCTTATCTTATTAGAATACATGTCTTACCTCACTCCTTAGATCATATAGATCATACTTATGTATACTTAATCTCATTGGATCATTAGATCCACCATATTCTTATACTTAAATATCACACAACATGCTTAAGCATGTGTAGCACTCAAAATTCCTTTTGTTCCTTTTTGATGATTAAAACATTCACATAACTTCCAACGTATTCTCCCATGTCACCGGTCCGTAGACAATGGCTCATTCGTCCTCGTCACCATGGGCCAGAATACAAAACGCGCTGCTCTCCCCATGTCACCGGTCCGAAGACAAAGGCTCATGCGTCCTCGACTTCATGGGCGAGACTCAGTAAAAAGGTAATCCTTTTTACGAGGTCATGTGAGGAATAATTCCTCTAGTTAAAAATACAATCAACTCCAATTTCATTTTATCTTAAGGCCTCTATCCTTAGTGTGATTTAATTGTGACCACTGGTAGGGAGTTTCAGGAATCATCCTACCCTGATGTGATCAGCATCAGTGTAGAACCATCCTTCCACTCCAATTTGTGTTCGGTTTCCCTTGATCCCTAGAAAATCAAGTTCCACCTCCCACGTCATTTTCAAACATCCAAATAATTCACTCATGTCCACTTTTCTATCTTTTTAGTTCTTCTAATCATAATCAATTCATCTCCAAAGTATGGACTCATTCCATCTAACATTCCCAATTCATCTCTTCTCATACCAACTTCCACTGTCTCATACCACATAGCATTACTATTTCCTAACCCATAATCACATCAAATTGTATCTCATAATGTTATCTTATTCTTATCTCACACATAGTCTCATATCGACTCATACCTCATATATTCCTTATTTCTTAAGTCTCCTTAAACCTCCCTTAATTCTCTTAACTTGTACTCACACCGGAGTTAACAAGATAGGTACTTAATATGTATGGTATTCACATCTTCTGTGTGCAATAACCATGATTTATCTCAAAATGTTTATGTAAAACATATTCTCAAGTTATTTTGTGCTATGCACACCGTAGTTTATGTACTCAGTACACAAACATACGCTAAGCGGTTTTCGCTCTACCCCCCTTAAAATGGATTACGCCCACGTAATCAGCGTTACATCATCTTTGAACATAAGTTCAAGATGTCTAATTCTCACCAAGCATTCTAGCTTCCACGTCATCTATCTTACTTATAATTCGATCAGAAATGACTTAGTCTCTGTATCGAGGATTCTTAACGGTACTTATACCGTTTCCTTAACTTAGTTTGGTCCAATCTCAAAGGTAGTGGTCTGCTAGCTTCCGCTGCGCGACTCTGATAATCTTAGGCTTAACTGCTTTTCTAATCGTTCATAGTATTGTATATCCTTCTGCCTCCTTACAGTTTAGGAATATTGGTCTCTCAATGGACACGTGTTATCTTTATATATACACGGCCTTAATGAGTTGTAACTCGTCTATCTATTCTCCTTGAAGATCTTATGCTCATACTCTTAGTATTTTCTCGAATGTCTAAATTGTTTCTCCCCAACTGACCTTTGGTCTGAGGATGATTCTTAGCCTGAAACTACTGTTTAGTGCATAATGCGCTTTACAGTCTTAATCCCTTACATCTTAAGACATATCCAATGTCTGTACTTAATAATCCGTGCTTTTCGCACTTCATAGTCCTTAATTATCTGTTCTCTGGTTCCTCTGTGTTGCTGGTTCAACTGAATTCTTCTCTTCGGCTGTCTGTGGTAGTGGCTGCTCTTGTGTGATCTTGCCTCGTTGTCCGTGGTACGGAGTCGACTACTTCCCGTGTTCCTTACACCACTCGTTCACAAGCATGGGGTACCTTACTGGTACATTACTACTTACCCAACTAACTCATAAATGAGTGTGTCAGGCCTGCAAGCCCCTGTGGGGTGCAGTCGTCCCACATCTCGTTTTAGTAAACTCATAGTGTCCGTCACACGTTTAGCTATTGCTAATTATGAAGTATTCTGTTGTCGATCTCCTCTTTCATCGTTCCATAATAACATTTATTGTTCTTCTTGAAGTCAATCAAGGGAAATCCAGTTACTGTGTTCTTGGTTTGTATGCTCCAGCTCCTTTCTGTATTTCGTACTGATTCGTCTCTTAATAATTGAGGTCTCTTCCGTAGAGCCTCTTATCTTGTTCCTCTATTTATGCTACTAGGAATGCACTTCCAGTTCCTTAAGAATGGGTTGTGTGCTTCCTGTGTAATCTTACCAAACCAATCCAGACTACTGGCCTCAATGCTCGTTTGTCTACCATCTTATTTTCTTACTTATGCTGGTTGTAACTCATAAATCTAATTGCCTCAGTCTCAATATTTGACGGCTCATACATAATGGTCGCCTACCCGCGCACCATGACTTAATCCACCTTTCTAACTATTGCACTCACGACCACTACTACTGTGGTAGTTGGCTCTTACTATGTTGCCCATTGATGTGCAACCTCTTACTCCTTTATTCTAATGTCTTACCTTATAATCAATCCCTCTTCTTGGTGTAAACACACTGGGAGTTCTCCCATTCCGGTATGTGCGGTTGTCGTACCGTGTTGTAAAATAGTTGTCTCTTGATATGAAGATGTTACTCCAATCTCAATTCGTAGTAGGCTAATTTCTTTCGTTTTCTTTCATCCTTTGTGATGTTATCTACCATGTAGTTTAACTGATTACTGAAGAAGTCATCCACTGAATCACAAGCTCTCTGAGCATTGATTAATTGACGTGCCACAATGTGCAGTCACAATGTTTTATCTCTGACCATTACTAATTCTTACATCCTGGTGTTGGATATGGGGTCTATTTGTGCGACCTTCTATTACTCAAGTGTATCTGGTATGTTCTAATGATCTCAAGGTTCATAGTTTCCATTTTCTAAATAAAGTGTATTTTATCTCTAATATGTGAAAGCCCTTTTAGGGTTCATTCCCATTCATGGCCTCACAACAAGGAGAGGTATCCCCACCCTAAAAGGCATGGTTCGTTCTCCGCTCCTGTCCTTAGCATTATCTCATTGGTACCCTTTCTTGGTAATGTTCTTCCCAATCTAAGTTATAGGTTTGGTAACCGTTCATATCTACAAATCGTAGTCCCTTCGTGGCTTAAACAAGCTCTCTTATAACTTACTGCGCCTCGGGCTCTGATGTGGTTAACATCCTTGGCTCGTAGGCTCTTAATGCTTAATGTCTCAGTTCATTATTTGTACTCTTACTCATCTGCAGGTCATCCCTATAAGATTCTAGTTCTTTGAGCACTATCCACCGTTAGGTTACATACTAAATGTAGTGTCGGGTTTCATGATAAGTTGCTGCATCCTACTTCCTGCTATGGAAGTTGTTCAGGTGATCTGAGGTTACTTAATGTCTTCGACGACGCTGTCATTTTACTAGACTTATGTCCTTTAATAGTCAAGGTTAGGTTCGTATTAGGCGTTTTCCTTACAGTGTCCAAGTTGGATATCATCCTGTCATCTTATACTCCCTCTCAAGCTTCGTTCAACTTCCGTTGACTACGCCACCCGTTGATGACTAACCATACTTGGGTGTTAATGAGTTAGACTAACAGCATTAACTGTTATTCATCAGTTTGATCGGCTCGACTATGCTCGCTCTGTGGGGGTAGTCCTCCGGGCTTTTCTTTTCCAGGGTTGTACGACTTAATCCTTAGTAGGTTATAGCTTACGTTTATTTCTTGTATCCTTGTTTTTCTGGGTTTCCAACATCTTCATTGAAGAATGTTGTTATTGGATCCTTAATGGTCACTCTGGGAGTCTTATCCCTTTTCGTTGTAAGTCGATGCTTCAACAGTCTCAATGGTATCTTATAACATCCCTTGTATATCATTGCTTATATAGTGTTTTTGCTCGCATTTCCGAGCGATCTCTTAGGTTTTCCCCTTGGAGTTCGGATTGTGTTCTTATCGTACTGTCGGTTGTTGTTGTAGTGGTTTATACCGTTGCTAATATTTATACGGTTTAATACTTTGTCCAAGTTCTGCTCCCAGCAGACTGGTGTGTCATCTCATCTCATCATGGTCAGGCCGTCGGGCCTTCCAAGGTCTTATTTTCCTGTTCTTATAGATTTACAATCAGGTATTAATATATGCTACAATTGTAGCGTTCTCTTATTTCGCCTTGATGGCTTTTCGTGTGGCTTAACCGTGGTAGCACTTGCTATGGCAAGTGCGCCATGCAGGATGGGGTACTGGTATAAGGTACATCGGTAGTGACACTTCCTTCTAATTTCCATGTATTTGGTAATCCTCGGGACTCCTTCAATAATCTCTTATTTTGGATAACCGACCATCCGGCAGTTTCCTTGTTGTTTGACAGTACTGTCATTTACCAGGGCGTTCCTCTTTCTGAGGGAACCCCTTAACATTTTCTTATGTCTTAATCCTCCCTCCTGTCTCCACACGTTTTGCTGTGGTTACTAGGCAACGGTTTTCCTTTAGGCACTACATCGTAGCCCTATTTCGGTATACAATTTGCATGTGTTTCCACCGTTGTTCGCGTTGTGTCGGCCAGGTTTGTAACCTTTTTCATTGTATGGGGTTTGGAGTTCCCGTTTCTAACTGGACTTTCCAGTAATCTAAATCCTCATGCTTTGTATTATCCCACTGTTATTCTTACTCGGACCGCTGTCCGGTACTCATGTCTCTTATCATTTCCTTATCTATTGCACGCGTAGTGCTTTCCTTACCATTGATATCGCGGGTTATTTCGACTGCGTAGCATGTCAACCCATGTTGCCGGTAATTACCGTTCCCTTATTGATAGAATTCCATAGGTAGCGCCTGTTTCTCTGTTGCGCTCCATTAAAAAAACTCCAAGTTCTCCATAACTGTTGTACAACAAGTTGTTTCTTGTATTGCTCACTGTTAACTAACTGCCAGATCGGGTTTCTCCGAATAAGAGAAGGCTTTCTTCTCTCTGGCGTTTGTTCCACTTATTCAGGGTTAGGGATGTGGAGGGCGGGCCTAGGTACTATGGATGTCCGCTAAACACCGGGGAGTCCCGACTAACGCACCTCTCACTCTATCTCTGAACCCTTAACCCATAACTCAATCTCAACCTCAATATTCTCCTAAGTTCGATATTTCTTGTCTTCAGAGCGTAACTACGCTCTGATACCACTTTTTGTAACACCCCAACTCAATCCAATTGTGGTCTCGCAACTTAATAGCATATATACATACATGTCACAGCGGAATTCCTTACAATCCAGGACCTTGCCACGGTCTGTCTACAGAATATACCGAACATTAGTGCAACAATCTTAAACATTTACATATCCTTCTTACAACCCTCTCACATCCTATACATCTTACTAACTCAAATTGCCATACGAGTGTACATGCACAACTCGTAGGCCACTCTTAACCCTTAACACTTGTATCCTCTTCTTACTCTCGCGACGGCCGCTTCCTGATGTACCTGTGTAGTAAAACAACCCCCAAAGGGGGTCAGCACGAATGCTGGTACGATCCCCTCATGGCCCCCAAGCTAACGTGGCTACGACGACTAATTGTTGATAGCATGGAGGTTGATTAGGTGCACAACATAATAGAAAGTGCAGTAAACAAACTCAGATATGAACAATTAAAGTTCACACACAATGAACGACTTAAATGCGTTCCCTTAATTAGAGAGTTAACTATTTAACTCCTTAAGTAATGTTCCCTCTTAATCTTAGTCCGTCCTTATCTCACCTCAATCTTAGTCTTATCTTAATCTTAGAAACAACCATCCTTTAATAAGGAGTGGATGTAGCTTACCTTAATCTTAATACAAACCATCCTTTAGGAAGGAATGGTTGCAACTCATCTTAACCTCACCTTAATCTTAATCTTAACAATACAAATCATCCTTTAAAAAAGGAATGATTGTAACTTATCTTAATCTTAACTTATTCTCAGAATACAAACCGTTCCTGGAGGGGAATGGTTGTAGCCTAAGTCCAACCTGGGATTTAGGTGATCCCACCGCACCATCTTAATGCCACCTACCCTGGACGGGAATCCAGCGTAGCTGAGCCGGCAACCGGCCCTAGGCTACAAGTCCGAAGACAAGTCCTTAAGCGGAGGGCGGATCTGATTCAGATACTGTCCCCCTTTTTCCTTAGCATGCATGACCGGAGATCGGTCCCGGGTTTCCTCACTCAAGTTCCAGATAGTAGTAATCTCAAAACCCTGTTTGTTGGTTAACCTCTTCCGGTTCCTATCGTCCCTTATTAGGGGCGTTCCTTAGTCTCACTCAATTCCTTACTAAACATTGGTTAGTAAGTTCTCACGGTATGTTGTGTTAGTTTTCAAACATCACACAACAATACAATATATAATATGTTCCGGTTGCATGCTTTATCTTGTTTAGTGAGCACACAAAACAAATAGCACACAAGCCGAGGGACACCTCGTTAGCAAGCAGGTCACAAGAGAACTGTACCGTTCACCGTTGGCCGTTCGGCTGCTTACTCTCTTCCGGAGTCCAAACTCCCAAGTCCTAAAACATTCATTCAGTTTTAGGTTGTTAATCACTTAACTTAATATGACTTGCTTAACTTGTTTAACTTACTTAATTCCTTAATGATCCCCACCTAACACCTCTTAAGTCTTACAACTAAATCTTACAAACTTAATCTTAAACTTTCAAGTTTATACTTAACTTAACTTAATCCCTTAAGTTCTTAGGGTCCTAATCATTACCACCCTACCAAAGGTATACCTTATTACCTATTACCATTCTTAGAATTTAAAATTTCTTTTTTTTTTTAGGCCCGACCGAACTTCCGACCGACCTTACCTAAGGTCGGTCCATTCCAGAACACTTCTCCGTTTGAAAATTCTACCCCGACCGACCTTGCAAGTCCGGTCCCAAGGTCGGTCCATTCCCGAGAGTTTCCCCCGTGGGAAATTTAATCTCGACCGAACTTGCCAAGTCCGGTCCTATGTTCGGTCGATTCCAGTGACTTAACTCCTTCACAAAATACAAGCCCGACCGAACTTGTAAGTCCGGTCCCCAAGTTCGGTCGGTTCCAGAAACATTTTCCGGTAGTGTAAACTGAGCCCGACCGACCTTGCAAGTCCAGTCCCTAAGGTCGGTCAGCTCCAGAACCTTGTTTCTAAATTCCCATTCAACTCCAAACTTCTCCTCATTATCCTAATATGTTATAACCTCATTTGGGCACCTCAAATACACCTTAAGCCCTCCTTTAAACACATTAAATCATTCACCAAGATCCACCTTAGTCATTATGCATTTTCCTTGTAATAATGCTAACACTTGTAATGTTTTCCTCTAGGTTTCTAGGTGGTGGTTCATACCTAATGTAACCACTATGCCAAATGTTTTCCTCATCACTATAACATCATCTCCCAAGCATCTTTCACCATCGAAAATTCTTTTATGCATTTACTTAAAGTTCCTTCATAAGCTTAAGCTTCCATCCACCAACACCTTATTTCCTTCCTAGTTGTTTACCAACATTTGCCTAAGTTCTAAATACTCAATTACATTCTCTTGATTCCTAAATCCTTCAAAGTAATGCCTAAGTCATTATAACTCATTATAACCCTTTATCTCACCCCTTTTTCATCAAGACATCCACTAAAACTTCCTAGTATTTCCTTAGTCATTAAATTCCCTCAGAACATATTTAAATCACCTTACTCATTACACCCTCTCCTTAAACTTATGCACAAGTCTTATATTCCTCATCTCATGATTTTGGTGTGTTCAAAAACACTCGCCATTCCCCTAATTCCTCCTAGACATCTCTAGGTCATTCTAAACCTCAAGAACTCCTTAGTTAACTAATCTCCACTCAAATTCCTCATAATGACTCCTAGTAAATCCTAGGTCATATTAATTCACCACCATCGCCTAAACACTTATTTTCTACTCAAATTTTGCCATAGCACCTCTAGCATCATAGCATGCCCAAACACATTATTTTTCCTCATTTAACCATCTCACACACCTCAAGTTCTTTCTCATCATATCTCTTCACCCAAACCAACTCATTCACAACAAACTCAATATATTGCAATAATCTTAAATTGCATAGCACTAAGGCTCTTAAATGACATGGCTCTTAGGCCCTTAAATGACTTAAACTTAAACACTGAATTTCCCACATATATAAGCTTTCAACCTGTAAATACACTCATCAATCTCATTGTGACAGCCCAGACAAACAGCCCACATGTGTGATATTGTCCGCTTTGGCACGCAGCCGCACGGATTTGTTCCAGGGGTTTCGCCCCAAAACGCGTCACACAGGGAAGAGTATCCCCACCCTAATAAGGTATGGTTCGTGCTCTCTCCCGATCGATGTGGGAGGTAACACCACGCCGGGTGTTACAACCACCCCTACCACCCCTTAAGGAGCCCAGTGCCCTCACGGGCTCACTGGACCCACACCGACCTGGGTCTGGCTCTGATACCATCTGTGACAGCCCAGACAAACAGCCCACATGTGTGATATTGTCCGCTTTAGCACGCAGGCCGCACGTTTGTTCCTGGGGTTTCGCCCCAAAACGCGTCACACAAGGGAAGAGTATCCCCACCCTAATAAGGTATGGTTCGTGCTCTCTCCCGATCGATGTGGGAGGTAACACCACGCCGGGTGTTACACTCATAGTAGTTATAATGCTCTTAAAATCCCCTTAAACTTATATTACTAACTCATTCTCATTAGCTCCTTAATCACAAGTTCATAAGCTTTTTAAGTTCTTTTTCTTAGGTTATATAACCCAATACACAATGTAAGCTCTAAGCCACATTGGTACTTATCTAAAACTCATTCCTTAATCTTAAACCCCATTAGGTAAGCATTTTACCTTGTTTTCTCAAGCTTATCTTAATCTCCTCCTTAGACCTTCTTCTTGCATAGACTCGGCCACCACTTAAATTCCCCTTGCCAATGTTCTAATCAATATTCAATGACTCATATGAGTACTAACAATACACTAACCTCAAGGAATAAAACCTAGGTTAGAAATGTGTTCTAAGACATAAAAGTGGATGATTACCTTTGAAGTCTCAAAATAGACTTGGGCATTGAATGAAATAGGACCTCCACTAGTCCTTGGTGAATAAATCAAGCTAGAACAAGGCATAAAAACATAGCCCATGAGAAGGAATTTTCGGCCATGTACAAGAAATGATGGAAACATGGTTTTTCTTACATTTTCTTTACCTTAAGAGAATGGAGAAGCTAATGAGCTCTTCAAACTTGATTTTCCTCCATCAATGAAGTTCTCTCATGGCACCAAAATGGAGCTTTGAAGGATTTGAAAAGATAGAAAGATAGGTCTTGACCTAATAAGAATAATATGTGTTTAGTTTTTGATTTGGAGCTAAAATGAGTAAGTTATGGACAAGGCAAGGTGGTGTTGCCATGGGTGCTGCTCCTACGTGAATGAAGGGAGGAAGAAGATGGTGGAACCGTGTGAAGAAGAGAAAATGAAGAGAGAGAAGAAGAAAGGTGGCTAATATAAGATATTTGCTTTAATAAAGCAAATAGTACTCTTTTACTTATCTCTTCTTTTCTTCCTTATTTGACTACTTATGGTGACTCATCCACCCTTAGAAAACCGGCACCCTCATTATAAACAAGATATTTATGGTCTTGTTTGACCAACTAATTGACTTAAGTTGATTAAAACTTAAACTAGTCACTATTTGGCACTATTCACTAATCAGTGCACATATTTCTGAAATTTTTGATTTCCCATTGATTTAGACCTCCTAATGTGATACTAATTAGTACACATGTTTATTAAAGAGTAATGATGGACATTTAGCCACTCAAAACTCAATTCTAAGACAATTTCTCAAAAATGTGCTTTAAGACTTCTTAAAGCACATTTTGTGTTTTAACTTGTTTTCAAGCTTGGTTTTCTTTGATAATTGATTTAAAATGTCCATTAGAATATTACTAAGGTCTTATCATGATATTTGGGTACTCACCCAAGTCTCTCCAAGCTTAGAGCACGTTTTTGCCCTGATTGCCTTTAAGGCACTTTCTTGTGTTTTCCTTGGTTTAAATTGTCTACCAATCTTTCTAAGGCATATTCTAGCCTTACTACATCATAATTTGATGTTTGCTTAGCATACTTAGGTTTGGGGTATTTCAGCATGTATGAACACAAGTCGAGAGAAATCCCACGCGCCGCAAACAGAGGTGTCCGGACATACATGTCCGGACGCGGTGAAGTTTCTAGTCCTCACGCAGTGTTTTATCGAAAATAAAAGATAAAAACTTCCAACAAGCCAATCGCTGCTACTAGTATATACACCAAGTTAGGTGCTCAATTTGGAGATACGACCCACCGCAGGGGGGCTTCACGCCTCAAGCCAGTCTCTTGTCATCACCAACATCACCCGTACCATCTCCTTCACACCACTTCACACCATCACCATCCAACCTGTTTCACATCATCATCATCCATCCGAATTCGTCTAGCTCCACACTCTCCACCATACTCCCAAACCCACCATCAATCCATCACGACATACATCATCATCTTCATCCATACACCACCACTGTCACACCCCATCATCACCTTACCATCACCACTCCCACATATTATTACTATTTCTTATTAATGTCTTTCTCTTTTATTTTTGTTACTTTTATGTTTATTTTTGAGTAGTTAGTTTAGCTCCCCAGATTGGGGTAGCAAACATGATCTTTTTATTTATTTTGTAATTTTTTTACTAATTCAATAATGTAATAGTTTAATTCCAGTTCTTAATGTGCTTTAATTCTCTAGCTAATTATTAAAGCAATATTTGTAGTTTACTAATCAACACGCGAGAGCTGAGATAGATAACAAGACATAGGAATTAAACCTGATTAACGACTAAAAGCGTGATCCTGCCTATAGGTTAATTGGTCTCAAATAGAAACTGTTCTTTATGCGATTAGTTGTGCCCGGATTAGAGCATTAGTCTGTTGCTAGTTCTAGCAACTGGTTTGGATTCGTTAGGCTTAGCCGTTGACGAATTATTTATAATTTCTAAGTTTATTGCAGAATTAGGGAAAAGTTGATTAATAGATTAGAAGTGAAGGTTTACAAAACAATCCGGGGTGCTTCATTTTATTTAGAATATCAATCTTTATTTCTTTATTTAGTTTATTTTTACCGTTTTATCATTTTGTTATTTTATATTAGTTTGTTGAGCCCTTCTTTTTATAAATTAAGTAAATCTTGAAAAAAGTACGTTTCCTATTTTCCTAGTTTAGTTTCTCAATTAGTAAATAAATTGTCAATTAATTGAACGAGGTCCCTGAGATCGACAACCCCCACTCAATTCGCTATCCCGCAAAATGAAAGGTACACTGCCTAGGTAGAAGTATAGTAACACATATTTCTGCTATAAGTTTTTGGCGCCGTTGCCGGGGACCTCTGGCACGGTTAATTGACAGTTTTATTATATTTAATTGAGATTTTACTTTTATTTTTATTTTTATTTTTATTTTCATTTTATTTTATTTAATATTTATTTAGTGTTCCTATTTTACTTAGTTAATTTTGTTTTTATGTTCTCTTTTTATTTTTAGTTCTATTCTACTTTTTCTTTTTTTTCTTTCTTGCTTTTGTAGGCTAATTTCTCATAATGGAAAGCGGTAAGGAGGAGGTGAGAAGATTGTTGATTGAATTGGAATGGACGTGTATGCAATAGGGGATATCCTCTTATCAACAATTGGTCAAGGATTATCAACCACCTCAACAATCCAATCGAGAACTGAAGTGGTGAGAAACTGAACAGGCTAATACGCAGTAGAAAGAGGATCAGTTGAGATATTACTATTTCAATCAGAACAAACAGCAATCTACACAGGGGCCAGATGAATTTCTCTCGAGTCAGGCCGAGCCGCTAGAAGAGATTCCAGTGGTGAGTGGTGACTCCAAGGAGTGAAGATCAATTCGAGCCAGACTTTTGAGGCTACGGGATCTGTTGAAGAGATGGAAAAACTTATCAGGAGTGTATTTTCTGAAGAAGAGGTGGAGCAAATATTTAACAATTTGTGTTCCCCTTCCTCTCCATCCCTAACACAAAAGGAGAACTAGAATTTGAAGATATTTTGTCTACATTTGCCTGCGAGCCAAGAGAAGCGCCAGTTATAATTGAGTTCATAGAAGATGAAGAAATTATAGCTTTTACCGCAATTATCTGCCAGAATGAAGTTTCCATGGAGCCTCACCAACCGGAAGATAATATCTATATTCTTAAACTAAGGAGAAAGCGCCACCCCAACTCATCAACAATTTCAACCTTGCCTCCTGGAGCCTCACTAAAAAGAGGAGGACATTTATGTCCTTGAATTTGAGGAAGAAGAAGCATCATCACCTAGTATTCTGAAAGAACAAAGTTACCGACAATATTTCCTCAAACACCATGTTTTGTGGAGTATTTATTTCCCTATTTTGTTTGGCGATGTAACATTTTGTTTTGATCCAGGTGGTTTAATAACAATTGTTATTTACTTTGTTTTCCTGGAAAGGCCATTGTCCACTTTTATTTTTGACCTAGGATAACAAAGTGGGAGTCTAGCCTAAGACTATAAAGACGGGCATCTTACTGGGAGGCAACCCAGTGGTTAAATTTCATATTTTTATATATTTTTTTAACTAGTTTTATTTTGGTTTCATTTTATTTAATGTTGTTTTGCTGAAATAAAAAGATTTTAAAGCTTATAATTAGGTCTTGTCCAGGCTTCGTCTGGATATCAATATCCGGACATAATGTGATGTGATGGAATTAGGGCAATAGATGGTTTGTCCGGACTTGCGTCCAGACTTGCAAGTCCGGACATCGCGTGAGGAGTGCTTCAGGTAAGTCTGTCCGGACATGCATCCGTACATATACGTCCGGACAACCCGCACGATAGAAGTTGAAGAAAACCCTCGCGAGCCCGGAAATATAATATCGTCATCTTCCTCCGATAGAGTCGTCCCAACACTCAAATACAACCCCCAATTACCTCTCAACTTCAATTCACCATAACTTCTTCATTTCTCAACCAAATCAGCTCATCTTGGTATCAATCTCTTTGTTTTCACTCCTCTACAAGCCTAGCACAAGAAATCCACCAGATACCATCTGCATTAGTCCCGATTTTTCCTAGTACAGTCCGACCCTAAATTTGTGAATTTCAGATTTGTTGGGCTATATCTTGCAGATTTTATTGTTTTTCTTACTTCTACATCCTTAGTCAACTCAAACAAGGATGTTGCGCAAACTCACGGGAAGATCTAAGAAATGTGGGAGAGTGGGGGCCAGCTAAAGTAGGCATGGGCCAAGAGAGTTCAAAAATGATGCAACCAGGCAGTGGTTTGAGAGGGAAGTCGAGATCCTGCCTGAGCGTTCAGTTTCACAGGAGCTAAGACGTCAGCTCGGTTTATCTAAGCTTCTGGACGGTTTTGGTTGGGAAAAGATTTTGGATATAGGTGGTCCTTATTACCCAAGGATGGTACAACTATTTTATGCAAATGCTACCTGTAGTTCCAATGTCATCCGTTCCTTGGTAAGCGGAGAGGAGGTGGAGATCACAGTAGAGTCCTTCGCCCAGTACTTGGAGATCCCTTATCCCGCTCCCGACTCAGTTGAAGATGAGAACCTAGAGCATTCACGGGATGAGTTCCACCGTGCAGCGGAGAACCATTATCTTAGTCTCTACAGTCTGGCTCTGAGGCGTCAAAGAGGGGGTGACCAGTCAAAGCAGGTCATCCCCACTGATCTGTTACCTACCCCTAGGAGCGAGTTCTTCTTGCTCTTATGGCTGCAAATGTCACTCCACGAGATAGCACAGATTTGAATAAGACCGACCACTATCTCCTACAAGCCATCACAAACCCCAACTTCATCGAGGCTGCTTCATTAGTCTACCTGCCACTGATTATGTTTAGTCATCTGCACCTCATCCTTGATCATAAGGACCGTCATAAGCTTGGGTTCCCTGTTCTCCTCAACCGTACATTTTAGTGTTCCATAGATTGTCTCGGAGAGGAGAGTCATCTAGCGAAGTCTCCCTTTGATTCTTCAGCGCTGAAGAAGATGTGGTTTGAGTTCGATGGGGTCCAGTGGAGGAAGAGGACTGATCCGCAACTCCAGAAGCGCTAAAGAGAAGCAGACGAGGGTCCTTCTGCACCAGCTCCTCATCCTACCGCTGATGCTGATTATGACCCCATGGCGATGCAGGCTCCAGCCATGAGCGAGTATATCACCCGAGTGGAGTTTGACGGTTATGTTAATCAGTCTCGGGTATCTTTTAAGCTATTGGAGCAGACCCACCGGGAGCGCTTTGAGGCCCTTGATCAGCGGTACCAGGCGCAGATTCACACTCTTGCGGAGCAGGCTCGCCATTCAAATGAGGATTATGAGTTATTGCTTCGCCAGTTCCAGGAGTGGTAACTTTCTACCCTCGACCACCTCAGTGACCGTTTCTAGCATTTATGTTTTTATTCTATTGTATTTTCTTTTTATTTTTCTAGTTTTATTTCGTAATTTTTAACTCTTTTATTTTCATTTGTTTTTACTTGATTTTAGTTTTATTTTACGGTTTTTATTTCAATTGTGACTCTAAAAACGAGGAAATCTTAATGACTAATGCAATGCTTCACGCATCTTTTCTGATATTTTATGTGTATGACTATTAGATATTTTATTATCACACGGAGCGAGTACGAACTGATAAGATGTCCGGACAGATCCAGAATTGTGTAAATTTTGCTTTTATCCTTTTCTTCAGCATTACTTTGGTTTAAGGTAGTTTTATTTATTGCATTAGTTTCTTTTCTATGATTATTTAGTTTCCTTTTCTCCTTTTAGTTAGAAGTGACAATGGTGGTCGTGCTTTTAATGCAACGCTTTTTAGCGTTTTTGTGGTAGTTCTGAGTGGGTGCATGTGAAATTTTTATTATGGTGTTTAACGTACCCCCAGGGGTGGACACTATCCCCTTGTTCGAGCTTAAGTGTGAGGAAGAGAACCTTCCTCAATCTACGATATCAGGGGAGTTTCAGTTTCCTTTATTTTTAATGTGTGAGTTCAGCCTACGATGATTTATAATGCTTATCTTTATATTAGTCCATTATTGTTCTGAATGAAATCCTTCATGAGTCTGGCATATTTTGAAAGGTTTTTTCTTAATTTTCATTTTTGAACAATGAGGACATTGCTCCTCTTAAGTGTGAGGAAGTAGGTACTTCCCCTTAAAATGTGGCAGTTGCGCTTAAATGTCATACTTGTTTTTTGTTTGTCCTATTGCTTTGAAGGAATTGTTTATTTTGAGTGCCAATAAACATTGAATATTTAGGTGATAATTTTTGTTGAGGTTTTTGAAAACGAGCCCGATGACCACCTCTAGAATCTTTCTACTTTAGGTTGTTTGTATGTATAGTTTTATTCAAATTATATCTGTTTCGCTGAAATTTGGTGGATTAGCTGATTATGAAAATTAGATTAGGCTAGCTTGGGATTTTAGGAATGATGAGAAAGTTTGGTATGAAAAGGTAAGGCAAGGTACTCCGCTGATCTGAATTAAAAATTTCTGAACCAAAACAGGCCTCTTTATTCGGTTATTAAGTCCTAGGGGTGCTTTAACAACTATCTACCTAAGCTCTCAGGATCTGGGATAGCTGGCCCAAAGCCGCTGCATGGATGAAGAGAAAGTCTGAGGGGACGAATTTAATGTGAAAATGAAAAAATAAAGTGTTAGAGAAGAAATATGGAAAGTTGAACATTTATGTCATTCTGCCTATTCTGATCATGAGTATGTGGTGTTGAAAGGTATCGTGGAATAAGGCGTTACTTCACACTCCTTGTCATCCAAAGGTTAGAGGAAGAAATGGTGAAAGATCCCAAGCTAATCTATATTCAGTTTCTATAATCTAACTTCTCCATGCTTTTAACTCTACTCTTTTTCACTGTTTGTGAAAACCTATAGTAGATAGCAGAACTATTCTTTTGATTGTCATTTTGCTCATTTTCCTTTAGCAATTGTTTGTTCCTAAATTTCGATACAACGGTGCTTAAAAGTAGACATATTCTATATTTGCTTGAGGACAAGCAAAAGTTAAGCATGAGGAAGTTTGATAAGTGCGAAATATATATACTTTTAGAGTTATAATTCTTCCTATTTTGATAACAATTCATGCATTATTTCTCACTTATCATATTTTTTCCTTAGATTTATGTTTTGATGTGAACTGATACATTTTATGTGTCTAATGCAGAGAAAGGTCTAGGAAATGCATAGTTCTTCTCATGAGAATTTCAATGCAACAAACGGGGAGCAAACCGAAGCTAAAACAAAGAATTTAGGCCCTGTTGAAGTTGTGTCTGACCTTGCGTCCGACTGTGCAAGGCCGGACAAAGGCTGAGACTGTCCAGAGTTTCTATCCTGACTTGTGTCTGGACTTGCATGTCTGGACACAAGTCGAGAGAAATCCCCCGCGGCGCAAACAGAGGTGTCCGGACATACATGTTCGGACGCGGCGAAGTTTCCAGTCCTCACGCAACATTTTATCTAAAATAAAAGATAAAAACTTCCAAAAAGCCAATCGCTGCTACTAGTATATAAACCAAGTTAGGTGCTCAAATTGGAGATACGGCCCACCACAGGGGGGCTTCACGCCTCAAACCAGTCTCTTGTCATCACCAACATCTCCCGTACCATCTCCTCCACACCACTCCACACCATCACCATCCAACCTGTTTCACATCACCACCATCCATCCGAATTTTTCTAGCTCCACACTCCCCACCATACTCCAAACCCACCATCAATCCATCACGCCATACATCATCATCTCACATCCATACACCACCACCGTACACACCATCATCACCATACCTTCACACTCCCACATATTATTACTATTTCTTTTTAATGTCTTTCTCTTTTAATTTTGTTATTTTTATCTTTATTTTTGAGTAGTTAGTTTAGCTCCCCGGATTGTAGCAAACTGGATCTTTTTATTTATTTTGTAAACTTTTTACTATTTCAATAATGCAATAGTTGAATTCCAATTCTTAATGCGCTTTAATTCTCTAGCTAATTATTAAAGCAATATTTGTAGTAATCTAAACAACACGTGAGAGCTGAGATAGATAACAAGACATAAGAATTAAACCTGATTAATGACTTGAAGCGTGAGGATTCGTTAGACTTAGCCGTTGACGAATTAATTATAGTTTCTGAGTTTATTATAGAATTAGGGAAAAGTTTATTAATATATTAGAAGTGAAGGTTTGCAAAACAATCCGGGGTGCTTCCTTTTATTTAGAATTTCAATCTTTATTTCTTTATTTAGTTTATTTTTACCATTTTTATTATTTTTTTATTTTATATTAGTTTGTTGAGCCCTTCTTTTTATTAAATTAAGTTAAACTTGAACAAAATGACGTTTCTTGTTTTCCTAGTTTAGTTTCTAAGTTAGTAAATAAATTGTCAATTAATTGAACGAGGTCCTTGAGATCGTCAACCCCCACTCAATTCACTATCCCGCAAAACGATAGGTACACTGCCTAGGTAGAAGTATAGTAACACATATACACTTCCCGTCAAATATAGGGACACCCAGATAAGAAAAGGGAAGGGATCCTTTATTATACCCAGTGGAGTGCAGGATCAAGTCCATCTGTGAAGGGATAACCCCCTCTGGGAAATGTCGAATTTGGATGAGTTGAGCTTAAGATCCGAATCCGTGGGTAAGAGATTTAACTTTATTGAGCATGAGAGATATAGACTCTTGATCCCCCTTACAGAACATGAGAGCATCATCAGCAAAAAATATATGAGATAAGCGAAGACTGTTAAGTCAATATCCTTTAGTTTTGATGATAGTAAACCCCTGTTTTATTTATCTATTATGGTTGTTGAGCTTATAATTCAGATAAACACGTAATGGAGTGGCTTACCATGCAAGGTTGCAAGCGCACTCTGTTCATGACATGTGCCCTTCCAGTCGGGCACCTGTCTGGGAGAGCTCCGATAGAACTTCTAGTACATACAAGAAGTCAGATACTACATAACCATATCTTTCATGCATTAGACTTAGTAAAAGGACAAAATACATCAAGTGTGCCGACAAAATCGTGCACACTCATGCATCCACACAAGAAACTAGCTCACGACAAAGTCTTGCTCATTAATGAACAAGATAACAAGACATGGCCAGGGCTATTAAGAGGTAATCTTTATGTAGCATTAAATAAAGCCTAGGAGAGCATTAATGAGCCAATCAAGATCAGGGAAGTGGAGAGTGCAAGTTGTGACTGACCACCTGAGCACACACCTCCAACGTGTCCAACCATAGAGCTACATGTGTTTTGACGGTTCCAAAGCAAGTTGAAGATCAGCCTATATACGAGTGTGCCTATCTTATTGGGATGAAGAGGCAAACGACTCATAGAGTCTAGGAGATTGTTGGCTATTTGTTACACATTCAAACGTACCTGTATAAATACGATGTACAATGTCTTATGTAAATCAACTTGGTCATACATGAAAAAGAGAGATAAGTAGAGCAAGTGTAAATCAGACTGTGTGTGTAAGTACTAGGAAGTTGGTGAGTTAGGTATGACTGGGTTGGTGAATAAATACTGTGTGTATTGGGTAGACTGATCAGTTGGGGAACCGCAGGCCTACTGTCAGAAGAGGGTAGAGGACTTAGGGATAAAGTCCTAAACTGTCCCGGAGTCCATAGGTAGGGCGGAGGGAGATTGAGTGAATTTCTGTGTGTAAATTTTCAATCGAAAAGGGGTTTCTAGTTTGAGTTTATCAAGTACTCTCCAGAAATATCAAGTAGTTTACATAGGATAAAAAGACGTCCATGACTGGTCGAGGACGTATCAGGAGCACTAGCCAGTTTCAATTGGTATTAGATCGAGTCTCTTCTAGAAAGCTAACTGGTTTGGAAGAAGATCAAAATGTCTCATTCAAACCTACTGGCGTCAGAAGAAGGTTCTGCACCAAATCAGTCACCACTTTTCAATGGAGACAACTACACTCACTACAAGAACAAGATGAAGTTCCATATCAAGTCTGATGATCCAAGGATGTGGAGGGTACTATCACGTGGTGAATACGTCTTCCAAGATGCTCAAGGACATGACATATTAGTCGACAACATGACCGATGATCAAATCAAGAAGTTGATATTCAATGCACGAGCAGTAAGAATTCTACATTGTGCATTACTACCTGAGCAGTACTCCAAGGTAGCCTCAGCTAAAACAGCCAAGGAAATCTGGGAAACTCTTGATGTTACCTATGAAGGAAATGACGAGATTAAGAAGATTGCATTGAACTATTGCTTACTCATTCGGAGCTATTCAAGAAGGAAGACGAGGAGAGCATTTCACACCAGGTTCACTAAGCTAATCAATGAAATGCTTGTGCTTGGAAGAACTATCTCAAATGAAGAACAAATTCATAAATTCCTCATATCACTCCCTACGTCCTTTGAGAGCAAAGTCAATGTCATGCAAGAAGTCCATGATCTCTCAAAGATGTCTTTGGCGGACATGCTTGGATCATTAATTGTGTTTGAGCTAAAACTACAACAAAGAAGTTCAGAAAGATCAATAAGAGAGAAAGGAAAAGGCATAGCTCTTCAGGTAGCTGAAAATGAAAAATTTAAGTCAGGAGAAGACAACGATGAGATGGTCCTCTATGCCAAAAGGTATTTTCGAAAATATCTCAAAAATAATATAAGAAGAGGAAAGGAATCCAAGGAATCTGACGAACGCCAAAGGAAGAGAAAAGACAAGAGTTTTGGATGCTCAAAACGTGGGCATCACGTTAAATACTTCCCGTAACGACCTCGAGAGGAAAACAATAGGATCAGGAAACTTGTCAGGAGATCATTCAATAAAAAGCCAAAGAAAGAAGCCTTTGTTGCTGCATGGGGAAACTCAGAACTCAGTGATGATAGTCAAACCATAGATAGCGATCTCTATGGGGATGAAAAGGCTAACCTTTGCCTTAAGGAAGTAGGCTTGATGGCCTAAGACAGGGAAACGTTAGAACCAGGGGAGAAAGAAGAACAAACCAAGGTAAATTACTCTCAACTTAGAAGGGAAGTTCAAAAAGCTGAACTTCTAAGACTCGGAAAGTTTCCCCTTACATTGGTTTATCAAATACAGGCACTACAAAATGAAAACAAGAAGCTCTTAGAAGAAAATAAAATGCTAGAGAGAAACTCAGATAAGGATAAGGTAGTGAAACTCACAAATGCACTCTGTAGACACCAAAAATTCTCACCCGTTTTTTAATTATTTATTTTTAAAACGAAAAAAATAAAAATAAACTTGTTTTTAGAAATAGGACGGTCGTCCCCGTTTTCAATCAAAGGAATTTCTTTTTCCCGACATTTAAACCTCACATTCCGATGGAAAAGGAGCACGAGCTTTTTATTGTAATCCGTTTTAACCTACTTCATTTTGTATACTTATTTGGTTGCTTTTGTTCTAAAATATTTCATTGTTTTGCTATTACCTTGTATTTTTTATGTACTCGATTGATTCATACTTTTTTTATTTAGTACTATTATTTATTATTTCCTTTTGATTTTCTCATTGTTTTATCGTCGCTATTTTTCATTTATTTTATGTGTTTTATCTCCATTACGAGGCATTATTTTTATTATTTCATGTACATATGCTATTCCGTTTATTTAAATACCTTGTTACACTGTTGAACCTTATTTTTAGTTACATCCCATAACTTCATGCCAACAGATTAATCATCTCGTTTTATTGTATATACTTTCTTTTGGAGTCATTGTGTTTTTGGAAGAGTTATCCAGTCGAAATTATGACTCTTGTATTAATTTTCTCTCGTGTGTATATTGAAATTCGACCTAGTGTAACTGGTCAAGGTGCTTGTCATGCAACCTGTTGGTCGCGGGTTTGATTCCTAGCAAGGACTGGGGTCTTTTCTCATATCCATTTTAGCTCATAGCAGAGCTTTTATGTTTGTTATTGCTGTTGTGTATTGAATCTCATCGTAGCTCGGTTGGTTAAGACGTAGGAGGGAGTGTCTAGAGATCTCGAGTTTGAATCTGGGTAATGGTAGACTTGTTATTCTTTTATTTCTCGTTTGGCATTGGGTCCAAGCATGGCCCAGTATTGGCTGGCCCCTTTTGGTTAGCCCAAAAAAAAGTCAAAAAGTGAGCCCATGACTCAAAAAACCCTAACTAGACATCTGTCTATTATAAAACAAAAAGAACAGTAACAGATAGGGACACGTTTTTTTTTAACCCTGGAACATTCCTTCATTCTCTGCCGGTTGAAATCCAGATAACCACTGTCTGCACTGTTCGACTGCCCCGAGTTCGTCGATCCCCATCATCAACTCCACATCCATACGCCTGAAACCCGCCATCGCCACCACCATCAGACCCACATTAGCCTGAAACGCCCATTATCTTCGCCAAAACCCACACTACCTCGTCCTTCATTCTCCACCCGAAACCGTAGTTTACGCCACTTCTCACTCAAAAACCTGCTTCGATCTTATAGGGTAAGTGGAATAGATCGGTTTCGTTTTCTTTTTTCGGTTTTGTTCCCAACTTTGAGTTCCCCATAAGCTTGCCTTCAATCGCTTTGCTCTTTCGATTATTTCGCTTTGTTGAACCCGAATTCAGAACCTCGAATGCCCATTTTGAGAGTTTCTGATTTCAAAAGGGTTTAGCCTCACTTCTTACTAGGTCCGCTTGTATTTTGATTTTAGTACCTCTGTTTTCGGGTGAATGCTTGGAGTTTTGTTTTAGCGTCGATTTAGACGCATAAGCCGTTGTAGTATTCCTCAGTATTTTGTTTGACTAATCGCACTCATTTACGGCCTGTTATGGACCTCAAAGTCCATGAACACGGCGAAACCCTTGTGAATGAGACAGGGCTCCGAATTTTGTTCAATGTTATTCTTGCAACTTCATCTTTCTATAATTTATTTTATTTTGACTTGGTTCGAGGTGTTCACCTCCGATGTTAGTTCGCAGATTCTGGTGAATGCTATGTTCTGTTGTTTTATCAACTCTCTACCCTTCTGACCAAAACTCTCACATTATATTCTTTGTACGTCAATTTCGTTGCTATCTGACTTTGAGTGAGCATTGATGCTCGGCAGATTCATACTCTCGGCTACTACTGTAATACCACAAACTGGTCTATCTCCAGTCCTGATTTCGTTCATTCCTATACTGTTTGTAATATCACAAACTGGTCCATCTCCAGTTCTGATTTCATTTATTCCTATGCTGTTATAATCTTATTTGTAAACTGGTCCATCTCCAGTCAAGAGCCTTATTTCATCTGTCCTTAACATTACCCTATTGTGATCTATCCCACGATATACCTCTGCTACCACGAGCCACATTAGACGTGGATCCATTTTCCTCTTTCAGATCCTGCTCACATTATATATATTTGTTGAATGATACTCATCTGCTGAGGAGTTTAACCTCACCCCCTGTAGTGGTCTGCAAGGTTAAGGGTTTACATTTCATTCTTCTGTCTAACTGTCATGGACTAACATTTTTGTTTAGTGTCTGGTGTGTTTTTGTACATTTGCAGGAAAGCATGTGTACTCCTCTTTAGTACTGATCCTTGACCCTTATTATCGTCCCTAAATGTTTGAGAATATGACTGCCCAGTTTATATGCTTGCTTTAGATCTGCATGCCTTCTGTTGCTTTTCATTTTGCTTCTCGAAATATATGCCAGTAATTTCCATTCATGTTGATAATGTGGACATCTGTTATTGGTTTGCCTGCTCCTTGAACACAAACCGTTGAGTATAGCTTCTGAAGTTTGTTTTATCCATGCAAGTGTATAAAATTTGACAGAAACCCTAGGGTTTAAGCTTCCACTTCATTTGTCTATAAATCAGTGGTGATTACAAGAGCAACCCTTAATCTGTTACACTATTTTTTTTTCCTCTAGCAAGTTAATTGGTAATCCTGTTCAATAAATGGCAAACAGAAAAGTGATTAGGTTTTAATTTGGCAATTTCATGACAAATCCATGCTCCCCTCTCTGTAAGTTAGCAGATTGATGTTTAATGTTCAGGTTAAGCCACATTTTGTATAGATAAGGTGAGTCCTTCGGTTGAGGCTACATTGGTAGAGTTAGGAAATCTGCTGGTTAGTCTCATAAGGAAGTCTGCACTTAATTTTTATTTGGGTTGGATTTGTTTAATCCTCTATCTTCTTCACTTAAGATGATTGTATTCTACTTGGTTAGAAAAACTCCCTTCTCCTTGAAAGTTTAGTATATAACTGACGTTACAATCTGATATTCTTTTAGATCACTCAACTTTGGTGCTTGGTAAAGAACGTGCAGTAATGATCATCTTTTGGTCTGTTTGCAGATGTTTCTATGCAAGTCTCATGTCCAGTTTTCAATGAGAATGAAATTTATTCTAATTTCAGTTTGCTTTTCTACTAGTTCACTCCTGTTGATTGCTTTATGTTCTACTTGTACATGTTTTATAATACTTCTACAATATTTAATTCTTCCTTGTATTTACTAATCTATTTATTAAGCCCTAGTTATTAGACCTTTGGACCAAACCTTAGGATAGAGGGTGAACCCTAAGATTTAGGTGAGCCATGGTCCCACCTAATAAATTGGATGATCCCTAGACCCAAACCACATCTTACTATAATAATGTGTATTAATAAAAATACTTCCTCAAAAATTCATCATTAGTTTGTTTTATCATTTTCATCCAAATTCCTCAAGACCCGAACCAAACATTAAATTGTCTCTCGAAATTTTGTTACACGACGTTTTGAAATTTGTTTTTGAAAATCACTTTCTTATTTCCTCAAAATCCCAAAACAAGAATCTGAACGTTTTGTTTTTAGTTTGTTTCAGCAATAAAAAAAATCAATCAGAACCAATTTCTTTTTAAAAAAATCAGAATTCAAAGCAAGCCTTTTAGTTTTGGCCCATTTTCATAAATCTAACCCAACTTTCACCCCAAGTCAAACTTAAACCCCAAAGCCCAGAGTCAACCAAACAAAAAAAATCTGAATCAGCCCAAGATTCATCCACAAGTTTATTTTGACCCACCTTTGCTAATCCATTCTGGATCCAGCCCACAGAAAATTGGCCCACAAAAATAAAGACCCAACCAGACCCAAAACCCAATCCGGTCTAAAATTTAGCCCAGGCCCGATTTGACCTGGCTCAAAAGCCCAATTCAACCCGGCCCATTACCCACAGACTCGGCCCTAAACCCACAAAGAACTCAAACCCCAAGGCCCAAACCCACAACAGACAAATCCAAGTCCCAAAATAAAGAGGCTGAAACCCACAAGGCCCCATCCACTTCGGCCCAAAGCCTCAAAAAGGTCCAAGTCCACAAATCAACCATTTAGCCTAGCATTTCAAGTCTAACCAAAATCAAATCCCAAACAAAGCCTAAATCTATGAAGAGCCCAAATCCACAAAAAAGCTCAAACCCACAAAAAATCCAAGCCCTTGAATTTGAAACCCAAAGCCCTCAAAATATAATCCAAGACCATAAACCAACCCAGTTTGACCAACCCAGTTTGACCAACCCAGTTTGACCAACCCTATTTGACCAACCTAGTTTGACCAACCTGAACTTTGACCAAACCTAAGTTTGACACGAAGCTTTGACCAAACCCAAGTTTGACCAGAAATTTTGACTTGACCCCAAACTTTTTTTGACCCGAACTTTGACCAAGTCCCAACTTTGACCAACCTGACTTTTGACCGACCCTACTTCAATCAACTTAAACTTCCACTCGACCCGTTTTCCAATCCTGGCCCAAACCCAATTCAATTCCAATTCCTTTCAATCTAATTCCACTCAATTGAAACCCAATTTCCACTCATCCAATTCACCATCAACTTGTAAATCTCATTCAAAAACCAAAAATCTCCTTTCTCAAATTTCAAACAATCATTTTGTTCAAATTTCACCAAGTTTTCAAAGAAACCATTTTGTGGAAATTTAAGGGAAAAACTATTCTCACATCACAAAAAACTCTTCTCAAAACACAGAAAGTTCTTCTCACATATACAAAAAGTTTTCTTCTGAAACATTTCTCAAAATCAGTGTTTCTTTATCAAGAATTCCGAACAACTTCAAAAGTTTTAAAACTTAGTTTTCAACTCAAATAAATCGTTTTCGGGGAACAAGAAATGTCTGACCCCTTCAAAACATTTCCATCCTGGTTAGAACATCACTTGTAACACCCCATCTTAAGCATATCGTGGTTATCGCAAACTTAACAACTTAATCACCTACGTCGCAGCGGAATAACTAACACCAGAACCTTGCCACGGTCTGAGCAACAGAATATACCGAACTTAATATTTACAGATACTTATCCAAAATATACATACCAACCAAAACACCTACCAACCGAGTTTCTAGTATCTCGAGTAACAACATAATCCTTCACCAGTTAAGTATTAACAGACGGGCGCACAAGCGCGACCCGTGCCCAAAAATAAACACAGCCTAAGTCTAACCGCCTCTACTCTCAGGGTGACTCTTCATGGGACGCTTACCTGCAAAATAAAAACAGCCCCCAAAGGGGGTCAGTAAAATTGCTGGTACTATCCTCTCGTGGCCCCCAAGCTAACGGGGCTACGACGACTAATTGTCGATAGCATGGAGATTGATTAGATACACAATCATAATATGAAGTGCAATAAAACAAAAAAAATCCACAAATGAACAATAATAGTCCAAACACAATACATGGCTTAGAAGCATCCCTTAGGTAAGTGAGTTAGATTTTAACCCCTTAGATCCACATTCCTCTTATTCTCTTATATGCCAACCGTTCTCTTAATAGATTCGGTTGCACAAAGTCCATTGTTCATTTTGGTCGGGTCAAAGGTGACCCTAGCCAACGGCTGAGAACTGCATTGGTTGAATGAACAATAATTCTCAAATTAGTTGGAATTTAGGTATCCCACCACACCATCTTAATGCCTCCTACCTTGGGCTGGAAATCCAATGTAGCTGAGCCGACACTCGACCCTAGGCGACGAGTCTGAAGATAAGTCCTTAAGCGGAGGTCGGATCTGATTCAGATACCGACCCCCTTCCCTTAACATGCATGACCGGAGTCAGTCCCGGATTCCTCACTCCTCTTAAGTTCCAGTTAGTGAAAGTCTTACAATTCATGTGTTAGTTAAACCTTAACGGGTATTAACCAACAGTCACCGAAATATGGTTCCTCTTCCAAATTCAACAAATACTAAGCTTAGTTAGTAGCTAGTCTCAAGTCTCGTAGGTTAGTGTAAAGAAAACACACACACCGAGAGCAATAAAAACCGGTTGCATGCTTTATCTTGTCTTAGTCATAGCACATAAACAGATAGCACGAAAGCCGAGGGACATCTCGTTAGCAAGCAGGTCACAAGAAAGACTGTACCATTCACCGTTGGTTGTCCCGGTTGTTTAATTCTCCTCCGGTTCCAAACTTCCCAATCCTAAAATATTCATCCAACTTAAATTATTAATTACTTACACATTACTTAGCTTATTTAACTTACTTAACCCTCAATGAACCCTACCTAACGCTTATTGTGTTCTTACCACTTAATCTTACAAACTTAACCTTACACATTTAAGTTTATACTTAACTTATTCCCTTAGGTATTTATCTTCTTAGTCATCATTGTTCTCTTAATGGTGTACCATTAATACCACTTAACATCCTTAAAGTTGTTTTTTTTATATTTATGGGCCGACCGACCCTACCCAAGGTCGGTCCATTCAAGAGACATTCTGGTTGAAAAATTTCTACTCGACCGACCTTGCCAAGGTCGGTCCATTCCAGTAACATTTTACCGTCTGAAAATTTTGCCCCGACCGACCTTGGAAGTCCGGTCCCCAAGGTCGGTCCATTCCAGAAACATTTTGTTCTTTGTTTTTCAGTCCGACCGACCTTGTCCATGGTCGGTCCTAAGGTCGGTCCATTCTAGAGAGTTTCCTGCGTGTGTATTTTGAGCCTGACCGACCTTGCCAAGGTCGGTCCTAAGGTAGGTCGGCTCCAGAAACTTATTTCTAAGTGTTAAACTCATCCCAAACTTTACCACAAGTGTTCTAATGTGCTCCAACATCATTTAGGCACTTAAACTCACCTTTAAAACATCCACCAAACTCATTAAAACAACCTCCAAAGATCTTCTTAAACATTTACCCAATCCTTATAAAAACTCCTAACACTTAGCATTTATTTCCTTACATTCCTAACATGTAATTTGCCTAGAACTTCAACTAGCTCAAGTGTTCCCTCTTTAGCAATTTGACCACTTCACAAGCATTACTTTTCTCATCCCCCTTCCATTACCAAAACTTCCTTAGTCATAAAATCTCCTTAGAACATCTTAGACATCATGTTTCTTCCCCAAATTTTGACATGGCTTCCCTAGTATATTACTACACCCAAGCAAATAGGTTTTCACCATTAAACAACTATAAACTCTTAAATCCTTAATATGCAATCTTAGCACACAAATCACACCCAAACTACACTACATCACAATATGGTGCATAAACTTAAATTGTTTGGCACTTAGGCCCTTAAATGCATAAATCTTAAACACTGAATTTCCTCAATATATATAGCCTTTAACGTGCAAATACATACAATGAGGTTCCCATTGCAATATAAATGTTCTTAAAATTCACCTTAACATTGTTTAACTATCTCCTTTCTCATTTGCTCCTTAGTCACAAGTTCTCAATATAATAATGTTTTTCTCCTAAGTTTATAACCCTTTTTCTAAAGTAAACTCTAAGCTAAACTAATCATATAACTAAATCCCATCCCTTAATGCATTAAAACACCTTAAGGTAAGACATTTACCTTGCTCTTTTACAAGCTTCACAACTTTCCTCCTTAGTCTTTTTCCTTGAACAATCTCGGTCACCAACCAAGTTCTCCTTGCCAATGTTCTAATCAATATCCAATGACTCTAATGAGTGCTAAACATTGCACTAATGTAACACCCCTCTTCTTAAACACGTAATAATCTCTCTCGTAGCAATAAATAAAACGTCTTACAGCGGAAGAATAAATAATAACAACAATACTCACTCGGGTGTCACCGGCCATTACTCGCCCATGCGAGCAACGAAGCCAAACTATATCCAACAACCAACATAAACAAACTGCTAACCGCTGTGATAACGAGAATAATTCCTATACATCATACTAAGTCCATAAACAAAAAACATCGACAAGTGAGCGTCTACCCAATCCCGAATATACATAACCTTACCATAATACAATTCACCATCTTCATTGCTATATAAACAAACTCCATGTGCGGTAATTAGAATAAACTCTAACTACCCTGTTCCTGCACTTCGGCTTCGGCAGTAATCAACAACATGCATAATGGTGTAGTATCAGCGATAAACGCTGAGTATGTCAGGCCTGGACCCTAATGGTCACTTAGTCATTTTAACCATCTTATTATTAGATTGGTTTCATGCTTCACCATTTTACAGATATAATCAATACTGTAATATACATGTATAATATACATAATCCTCCATCCAAACATTCATAAACACTCAACCATCCATCCAATTCAACAGTCATAAATTATCATAAACAACAATTGTATATCGAACGTATCGATTAATAATACTGAATAAACGCCGTAGCGAACACCATCCTTTGTTAATTCAATTTGGCCTTTAAGGCCCCATCCATCCAAACCATGTTAATTAAATACAAGTTGGGCGTCAAGTTAGGACAACCCGATAACCTCACCATGGACAGTAGTCCTCCCGTACACACAAAGGTGCTCATTTCGCCAGAGGTCCGGAGGCCCCTGACTATTCTCTTTTGTCTCGTAAGACGTCCATATAAAGGCCGTAGCCACCTGACCCACGATCCAAATAGGGCTCGTTGGGTATAAACCTGGAGCGGAACCCGATCGGGAACCCCTCAGTGATCACAAATGCGCAACCAAGTAGTTCATAAACTACCGGGATTCCTCACCTCAACTCATACCATCTCTCTCATAATGTTTAAGATATCTTAGTCTTATGGAGTATAATTTATTAATTAGCTGCCCAATGGGTCTCACGCATACCTAGAAGTAATCTAGGTCATATTCATGTTTGAGATCCATGCTCTAGAGACCGACAATGTCGTGACTCGTTCCTAAGTGTTTTACTTAGGTTACCATATACTTAATATTAATACTATGGGTATTATATCAAGTAACCGTCATGTTATCACATTAACGTATATGTATGTTTATATAAGTCGATCTATAGTCGACGTAGTGTTAGTCCCGTAGGACGCTCGTGCATAAATAATTAATGCAGTAACACCCATAATCACATACATATATCTAAAACACTTAACACACAAGTGATATCAACCAAATCCGAGCCCAAGGAGTTTCCTTAGGACAACCCGGATCAAACCCCTTTACATACCGTACACCTTAGACCAAGGATGCGCAGTGTAGACCACTAGCTCGTCAAGCGCCTTCGTCTGAAGTATGATCTAAACGGTAATAAAACTATAAGTCAGTCTCCATGACTAACTACACCCGATATTTCCGAATAACAAGTAACCCCGACAGTTCATCCCCGAATTTCTACAGTTATTTGTTACTGGTTTCTCTAAACCAGTCGGCTTTGTTACTAAAACTCGTATGTCAAAATATTTCGACTGTTAAGTTTAACTCATTATATTTCTTTAATCTTATCCACCTTAACTGAGGTATATAACCTATAGTTGCATGTATGCATGCATTATTACATTATCTTGTATTATTTTTCATACTGTATCATTTTCCCACCATCCATTATAACACATTGTATTATATAATCCATTATCTTAGCAAATTATATTTGCATTAAAAAAAACTCATAACTTATAGTTCGTAACTATTTTTTTTGTAATAACCTCCACCATTATATTATATGGTTTCCAACCATAATATATATCCATCCTTATATACATTATTCTCGCATATGTATATATTTACCATATAGGTAAGTTTCATGAGTTATAAAACTCTTATATTATATGTTACATTTTATCATCTTATATTAGATGATTATTCCCATTAGTTGTATTATATTATACAACTTATATTAAGGTTATCATCTAAATATTATGTAACATTCAATGTTGTATATTTACAACTCCTAAGGTTTATTAAATATATACCTTAGCCTATAAATCTTATTTATTTATAGTTTGTCACATTATTTAATGTGAATATCCTTACTTATATTAATTCCATTAAAACCATATAATTGTTATAACATTTATAACATTATAGACCATAGTCTAAAATTCATTTTTTCAACTCTTATAATTCGGTACAGCCCTTTAATTTATTTAAATTCCATTTTTACCACATAACATTATGTAATGTTATACCATTTACTAATATCATATAATATGATATTTTTATTTCCTTTAATTTATAACCTATAGTTTTTATACAAAACTATATAATATTGCCGCATGGGCACCATATCAAAACCTTATTCTTTTTCATATTCCATAGTTTCCTTTATTTACAAAATCATCCCACAATTTATACCATGTTATATATATCATAAAATATAACATTTTAAACTTATAAAAGGGTATAACCTATGGTTATATTTTTGTAAAATTCCGAACAGACCACAATATATTCTATAATTGCCATTTGGCCCAACTTATAACATATAGTTTTATAATATCGTTAAACTATATATTATACATATATCTTATTAAATACTCTTATATTATTCTAAAAATCACCAAATTTCACCAAAGGGTTATAATTACCCTTACTAACCATATACTTTCAGTATTTACTATTCCACCACATCTTTTATTCCAAAGTGTCATAATGACATAATAACTATATATTATACATATATAGTTTATTTTGATTCCAAAATCAACCAAATAAATTCCTAAAAATTCCTAATAGCCCATGGGTGTTTATAATACCATTATACACCCTTTATTTACGGTAATAACATATATACCACATATGTTATAAAATTGTTACAATTAAATACTTATCTTATTATAAAACCTTAAATAAGTTATCTAACTTATTTAATTTGGTCAAAACCTACCATATGGACAAGGTTGACCACCTTAATATTTCCTTGACCATCAATCTCCATATATCACGGTTTAATACCCATATTTTTCATAAATTACCATTTAACCCCAAAACTTTATAAAATCTTATCATTTTTATTTAAACTCATTTAAACCTCTAATTTTCGGCTTTATTATATAGCCACCAAATTTAATTTAATTACACTTTAACCCCTTATAATATGTGGTAATGCATATATACCACCTAAACTTAAATAAAACCTTATAAATACATAAATAAAATGACCTAAAGTACATGACCTTATTACAAACATTAGCTTATAAAATAAATTACACATAAATGCCCAAAAATGCATTAAACTCTCGGCCTTACACACATCTTTTCCTTATTTACCAATTTTCCACATAATGTCTTAAATTTGACAATTATGCTAATTAATTAGTTATAAAATTTACTAAACCATTACTTAATCACCTAAGGTCAAAATAAGACCTTAATTAACCCATTCACTCGCGGCATAAATATATACATATGTATAAACACATATTAATATACCAAGTGAAGGTTTAAGTGATTTATACCTTGTTTTTGTCTAATTTAGGCCTTGTTTGGCCACGGATGTTTGGAGATTAATTTTCCACAGCTTAGTTTACATGTTTTCAAACAGCAATTAAGGCATGATTAGTCTCCAAGCAAGATCTAACCATAAGAAGTGTTTAATGTACATTCTCAAGGTAAATTTTACCTTAGAATAACAAGGCAAACAAAGATGTCTTTGGCCTTTTTTTACAGTACAATAAGAGCATCAAAAGAGCTACTAAAACCAAGCTTTAAACTGGTATAACTCAGATTAGAAGATGGCTAATTTTTACCTTGATTAAAATGCCTAAAATGGTGTTTTTGGCTTGGATCTGGCTATACCTTGAAGCTCTTGATATACCAACTGAATAAGTATCTTAAGAAGAAGATAATAAGGCTAGGAACAAAGTTTCACAACCGGATTTGAAGGGAATCAAAAGATAAGTGCTTAAAGCACATTTTTATACCTTAAGAACAAGATTAGATTTCTCCACCTTCTTCCCTTGTTACAGCTAAGATTCACCCTTCTTTTAACCTCCAAAACAACCTAGAACCATGGATGGAAATGGTTGTTGCTTAGCTCCATGAAAAGAGGAAAGAAATGTGAAAGAATGAACATAAAATGGCTTAATAAGCTTACCTATGTCAATTGTTGTTCTCCTCTGTATTTGGTGTGTTACCCACGGTTTGGAGAAGCAAAAGAGAGGATGAAGATAGGTGGTGTCGGCTGGGAATGAAGCAAATGAGAAGAATAAGCTAGTTTTGCCTTATAAGTTAATTTAATGTTACTTTATGAATAGTAATAGGTGAGTCATTAGATTATCTAGATATTTGTTTAGAGATTGATTAATGGATGGGTATGACAGCTAATGGAGGTCGGCAATGCTGGGTTTGGTCAATGGATGCCATTTGACCATGGTTAAGACTTAGTATTTAAATGTTATTTTTGGGTACTACTCATCCAAAATTACCCATTTTGATTTTATTTTCAAACTTTGATTTAGACTTTATAATATAGTCTATCATGTCAAATTAATGATATAAATAATATACTCTAGTCTTTAAAATGACAAAAAGTCATTATCTTAGAGCTCATACACAAAAATGTGCTTTAAGGTATTTTAGTGCACATTTTGTGTCGCAAGGTGTTTCTGAGCTCCGTTTTCTTTGAGAACAGTTTTGTTGTGTTCCTTACATTATATTTGATCATGGAATCCAATTTTATATCATTTAGAGGTCATTAGACCTTTAAGGTTTTCTTAGAGCACATTTTTGCCCTACTTGACCTTGAAGCATGTAAATGCTTGTTCTTTGTGTTGGAGTGTTGTCCAACAATTGTAATATGTTTAGTTATGTGTTAATATGCTTAGGACAAATTTTTAGGTCCTAAGAAGTTCATTTGGGAATTTATTTACCCTACACAGTCAAAGGGTGCAATATCTTGCTTTGTGTTGACCACTGTTGTTCTCAATTGAATTTTAAGGCATGTTTAGGCCTTAATTAATGTGATTAGATGTTTAATCTATGTTTAATTAGTTTGGGGTATTTCAACTAACCTTAAGGAATAAAACCTAGGTTAAAATGTGTTTTAAGGTATTAAATTGAATGTTTTACCTTGGAGTCTCAAGACAAGCTTGGATATGAATCAAGAAGGACCTCCTCTAGCCCTTGGAGAATAGAAAACAAGCTAGAACAAGGCATAAAAATGAAGCCCCATGAGTAGAAATTTTTGGACATGTGAAGAAGTGATGGAAACCTAATTTTTCTTACATATTATTTACCTTAAGAGAATGAAGAAGCTAATGGACTCCTCAAGCTTATATTTCCTCCTCTAATGGCAGTTTGCCTTGGCACCAAATTGAAGCTCTTGGAGATTTGAAAGGATAGAAAGAAAGAGATTGAGCTAACTAAGAGATATATGTATTTTGTTTTGATTTTGGAGCTAAGATGAGTGTTTGGCAAGCAAGTGAAGATGGAGCTAGCATGGAGTTGTCTTCTACGTGAATGAAGAAGAAAGAGAGCAAGAGAAATCGGTGGGAAGAAGAAAGAATGAAGAAAGGAGGAGAGAGGGAAGTAATAAGGAGATATTTGTTTCTTAAAGGCAAATAGTAACTATCTTACTTTTCCCTCTTATTTTATAAACTAGCTTACTCATGTGGTGAGTCATCCCCTTAGAAAACCGGCCCCCCTTATTTAATTGAGGCTATTCATGGTCTTGTTTGACCATTTAATTAAACTTAGTTGACTAAAGACTAAACTAGGCACTATTTGGTTACTATTCACAAATTAGTGCACATATTTGTGAAATTTTTGATTTCCCATTGATTTAGACTTCCTAATGTGATACTAAGTAGTACACAAGTTTATTAAGGAGTAATCATGGGCATTTAGCCACCTAAAACCCCTTTCTAAGACAATTTTTCAAAAATGTGCTTTAAGAGTCCTTAAAGCACAATTTGTGTTTTAACTTGTTTTTGATCTTGGTTTTCTTTGGTAATTGATTTAGCATGACCATTAGAATGTTACTAAGGTCTAAGAATGATATTTGGGTGCTAACCCAAGTTACTCCAAGCTTAGAGCATATTTTTGCTTAAATTGCTCTTATGGTGTTCCCTTGTGTTTTCTTCGGTTTAAATTGTTTCCTAATGTTTCTAAGGCATTATCTAGCCTTCTTATATCTTCGTTTATCATTTAAACACCATGTCTAGGTATGGGGTATTTCGTCACTTGTCTCCCTTTCCAAAATAAAAATCTGAGGCCTGGCGTTGGGGTCATGACCTCCCTTGTCGTAGTCTGGATCTTTAGGCGGGGCATTAGGGTGAAAAACCTCCCCTAATTGCAGCCTAGATTTTTACGAGGCGAGGTGCTAGGGAAGTAACGACCTTCCTAGTTGCAGCCAGGATTTTATATTCATCTAACTCCCTTCCACTCGATTTCAGTATTGTCGGCTTTTAATGTTTTAAACCGGGAGTTAGAGACGTTATTAGGGTTTGACCGAGAACATCTCATTCATGGTGTTTCTCTCTAAATCCCATTTTTCGACATAAATTCATTGCCCCATCTTTTGAGCCTCGGCGCTTACCATTAATTAAGTGTCGTGTTCGAGGGGGTACATAGGGTAATCCCTCAGGATTATCCGCCCTTTTACAACAAAAATGATTTTTCGGTTTTAAAAACTTTAAGAGAGACAATTCCGAATAAACCAATCCAACCCTTCCATTAGAGCTTCAAGTCACATAAACACTTCTTAATCCTTCTCTGAACAAGCTCCAGGTCACTTAGGACCTCCAATCCCCGAATGCTCCCGAACAACCTTAGCCATCTTAAACTCAAGACATTTCCAAAACCCGAACACCTGCAAACCGAATATCCTCTCCTACACTCAATCATCCTTAAAACCCGAATTCCTCTTCAACACCTTCGACTTTCAAAAACACCTCAAAATCTGACCACTCCAAAAGCTGAACCTCGCAAACCCGGAAGAAACTCCTCAACTTCACCAAATGATCCGAACACCCCTCAACTTCACAAAAATGACCAAAATGCCCATTTCCTCCTTAAAACTTCCAGCATCCTCCTAAGCCCCGCGAGAGCCGAAACAACTATTAACCCCTAGAAAACAATTGAAACCTCTCAACACTCAAACGAACCCCGCTGACCGATATTCCAAGACCAGCCTATTTCTTTAAACCCTTCAAAATCATCTATTCCTCAGTCCACACTCAATCCTATCCTTCGGCTTTAATTGAATATCTCAGAAAAGGTTTTGAAAGAAGGAAATCCTGACAATTGGAGACCGAGGTTTCCTCGGGCACCAATCCAAAGTCGTGGTCGTTGCCACTTCTAAGGGGTGTAACCCAGTGCGAACCCACATAGATTCTCTACAAATGACCAGATGAGCCCTATCCATAGGTAACAATCTCAGAGTGAACCAACGGTTCTTAGAACCCCCCTTTCTTTCCTTCCTAGTATTCTTAGGTTAAACTACGTGGCGACTCTAGTAAATTTCCGCCCTTAGGGCAAAAGTCCGTGTGGAGCCCATCGAGAGTGGGTGCAGTGCACACTTGCACTCCCCTTTGTGCTTTCTGGGAAAGACGGACGATAGAGTAGGTATTTGAGGGATGCCAAGGTAACGGGTTTTGACCCTCCACAGAATGGCATATTTCTAGGATCTCGACTTTTCAGTCAAACCAAATTTAGATAGACTCCCCCTCATACCGAAAAATCACCCTCCACATACTCAAAAGATTACAAACTAACTATAGTGAAATTCTTGCTGTCTATGAGAAAATAAAGCTAGGAAAACAACCTGAAATCGATGAATCATTTGTTGCACTTGATAAGAAAGAAAAAGAACTAGCGTCCATTAAAGAAAGACATGTAAAACTAGAAAATGATGTTAGGACACCCATGTGGAAGAATAAATGACCGGTCGGGCACCCATCAGGAACCTGTCGAAGAGGTATCTGCCACCTATGCAGACAACTCGGTCATCAAGAAGCTAAATGTCATAGGACGAGATTTATGAGGCATTGGAAACTAAAGAAAATCGGACTAATATGGGTAGTCAAGGATGATCATAGAACAATGTCAGTTGGTGGAAATGGGTTCAAACATTCTTGGGACCCTAACCCCATATTACTAACTTGTTACGTGCAGAATCGAGTGGGAAGAGACCCCTGCTGGTACATCGATAGTGGGTGCTCTAAACATATGATAGGAGATAAGTGGAAATTCTTCTCACTCGAACCAGGTAGCCAAGGAACCATTTCCTTTGGCGACAACAAAAAGGGAAAAATCATCGGTGTAGGTAAGGTTGGTTTTACTTCAGATTATGTCACTAATAATGTTAATTTAGTTAATGGTTTAAAATTTAATTTGCTCAGTGTATCTCAAATTTGAGACAAAAGTAAATCAGTCCACTTCTACTCTACACATTGTAGCATAGTAAGTCTGAGTGATGGAAAAGAGTTGTTAAGCGGTAAAAGATGGAAAAATGTATATGTAACCAGTCTGGAGGATATTCACAGTCTAAACTTCCATGCTTGACTACATCAATAGATGACTCCACACTATGGCACAAAAGACTAGGGTATGTCAATATATCCTTGCTAAGAAAACTAGTCAAGAATCAGTTAGTCAGAGGTCTCCCTGAAATTAAGAATTCTGAGACCAATCTTTGTGATGCCTGTGTAAGAAGCAAACAAACTAAAACTTCTTTCAAATCAAAGAACTTGGTGAGCACATCTAAGCCACTCGAACTACTTCATATGGACTTATGTAGACCAATGAGAATCAGAAGTTTTAGAGGAAATTGGTTTGTGTTTGTTATTGTTGATGATTACTCACGATTTGTATGGACAATCTTTATTGCTTCCAAAGACGAACTCTTTAAGAAATTTCAAGCTTTTGAAGGACAAATCCAAGTACAACTCAACCTTAAAATCAAGGCCCTGTAGTCTGATCATGGGTTGGAGTTCAAAAATCAACAATTCATGGAAATGTGTGAACAACATGGAATCAACCACACATATTCAGCACCAAGAACACCTCAGCAAAATGGGGTAGTTAAGCGCAAGAATAGAACATTACAAAAAGTAGCTAGAGCCATGCTACTGGGGAGTAATCTTCCTCAAGTCTTTTGGGTTGAAGCTGTAGCAACTGCATGTTATATTACAAATAGAACGCTCATATGACCAATCCTCAACAAAACACCCTTTGAGCTGATCAAGGGTAGAAAACCAAGCATAAGTCATCTCAGAATCTTTGGTTGTAAGTGTTATGTCCACAATAATGGGAAGCATTCCCTAGGAAAGTTTGATGCCATGAGTGATCTAGCTATATTCCTTGGGTACTCAAAAAGGAAAAGAGCATTCAAAATCTACAACAAAAGGACTTTGAAAGTATAAGAGAGTGTACATGTGGTTTTTGATGATGCTGAAATCCATAAGATCAAAGAACCTAAAGAGGATGAAGCTTTTGGATTTAATCTAGCTAGGCAAGATCACACAGACAATAGCAAAGATGAGTCACCAACTAAGGTATACCTGCTCGATAGGTCAGCGACTGGTCAGCACCGTGACAACGAAGGAAACAATGATGTCAAAGATCCTCTATCACCATCAACCATTAATCAATCTCGAGTCTTGTATAAGGATCACCCATTGGAGAACATCATATCGGATATCTCCAAGGGAATTCAAACCAGAGCACAAACTCGTGATCTTTTGGCCTTCTCCACAACAGTTTCACCCATCGAACCCAAAAATCAAAGAAGCCCTACAAGACTTGGACTAGATTAAGACAATGCAAGAGGAATTGAACCAGTTTAAAAGATGCAAAGTTTGGCATCTTGTGCTCGTCCCACACATCAAGGGGTACTTGGCATAAAGTGGGTCTTTATAATAAACTAAATGAAATGGGAGAAGTCATTAAAAACAAAGCTCGGTTGGTAGCACAAGGATATCGTCAACAAGAAGGATACAAGAAACCTTTGCTCCAGTAGCAAGGATGGAATCTATTCGACTACTGATTACATTTACCGCACATAAAGGAATCAAACTCTTTCAACTTGACATCAAAAATGTATTTCTCAACGGGTATGTCAAGGAAGAAGTGTATGTAGAACCACCTTTAGGTTTTGAAACACAAGAAGGGAAATACATGGTACTCAAGCTTGACAAAGCTCTCTATGGGCTCAAAACAATCTCCAAGGTCATGGTATGATCATCTGTCCTCCTATCTATTGGAAAACAATTTCAGAAGAGGTAAGGTTGATAAGACTCTGTTTGTATACTACAACTAAAGAGATTTCCTAATAGTGCAAGTATATGTTGATGACATAATCTTTGGAGCCTCTGATGAGAAGTATTGCAAGAAATTCGAGGCATTGATGAAAGAGAGTTTGAGATGAGTGATCTAGGAGCGTTGAAGTTCTTTCTAGGACTTCAAGTCAAACAAGATAATGAAGGGACTATCATATCCCAGCAAAAGTACATAAAGGATTTACTAAAGAGATTCGGGATGGAGACATGTAAGCCTTTTGATACACCAATGGTAGTTGGCACAAAGATGGGTATCATGACTAGTGACCAACTGGTCGATCAGCAATCGTACAGAGAAATGATTGGTTCTCTATTATATCTAACTGCTAGTAGACTTGACATTATGTATAGTGTTTGTTTATGTGTCAGGTTTCAAGCAGATCCAAAAGCGAGTCATCTCACCGCTGTGAAGAGAATCCTACGTTATCTCAAAGGATCCATGAATCTTGGACTCTTTTATCTAAAATTCACTAACTGCAACATTATAGGATTTTCAACTGCAGACTATGGTGGCTCCATAACTGATCGAAAAAGCGTGTCAGGAACAACATTCTTTGTTGGAACATGCTTGATCGCATGGGGATCAAAGAAACAACAAAGTGTGACAATCTCAACTGCTGAATCAGAATACATAGTTGCGGTAAGCTGTTGTGCTCAACTTTTGTGGCTTAAACAACAAATTGGTGATTATGGTGCCAAAACAGGTACGCTGCCTATTATGTGTGATAATACTAGTGCTATATCCATCTCCAAAAATCTAGTACATCATTCTCGTACTAAACATATTGATATTAGACATCCTTTTCTTAGAGATTGTTGTGAAAAGGAACTAGTTGGTTTAAATATATTTCAACCGAAAACCAGCTAGCAGACATCTTTACCAAGCCACTGAGTAGAGAAAGGTTTAACTAGATTATTCATGATCTTGGAATGATATTCATTAATCATGATTAGGATATCTTTCAACTCTTATGACCTGTCATCGACAGGTTATCAACAACTCAAGTATGTCGTTCAAAGGTCTCTATATAGTTTAATGCATGAATGATGAATCAAATGGCTACTTGAAACAGATATGTCAGCTACTTCACAAAAGTAAGGTTAGGATAGGAAGGGTGTTACGGATAGAAACATATTACTTTTAACAGATCGATGACTGGCCATCATGATTGATGCCTGTTGTGAATAGTACTATTATGACCTGTCAGCGAGCGGATGGGGAACAGTCGCCAACCGTTACTAGAAATCTATAAAAAGGCGATGAGAGTTTTACTCTTGTCACACAATTGCCCTCAATCTCACTAATATCTGAGCATACAATGTGCTTCTTTTCTATATTACAAATACTCTCGTGAGCTCAATGCGAAAAATCCTCACAGCCTCGCTAGAGAACTCTAGATCGAAAAGTACTAAACTCCAGATAACCCTTAATCGACCATGGCACTTAAAACTGCTAAGCGTTCAAAGACCACCAAGGCTATCATAAGGGACATCAGCCTAGAGAAGATCGTCGACACACTGTCGACAAGTCATGTCATAGCGCCGCCACCTTCTCGCCTATCCAAAAAGAGGAAAATCAACTCACTCTCAGAGTCATGGATGAAGGGAACTACAGGCAGAGGAGGTAAACTATATAAACTCCTACTTACCCAAACTTTATAACCTCATTTACTCGGGAAACCTTAAACCCAAAATACTATCCACCGTTACTCCTTCAGAACCTATGGCACCCGTCGATCAACCCTTAAAATCAACAAAAGTCACCACCAAACAATCGGCTACAAATAAACCCAAAAGCAAAATCTTCACACATGCTTCCACTAGCCGCACGACTCACGCCTTTAAACGCCTCCAAACCAAACAGAAAACACCCAAGCAAGCCCACTTCACACTTGAACCAGCAACTTGCAGGCTTCACTTCATTGACGAAGATGAAGCAACTCTAACTGATCTCGTCTAACCAATCACTCATGAAGTGGAAGAAGAGGAGGTCCAGAGTGACAAGAAGTCACTAAAAGAACACTCAACAGAAGAGGAAGCTCAAGAAAATGATCTGACCGCACCAGACTCCGAGGAAAAAAGAAGAATTTCCCACTCAACCTGCACTACTAGTCGCAGAGCGGTCCCTGACACCTCCCCGATCCAGTCGGGAAGGAGAAAGCGACACAAAATCACTCTCACCAGTCATCTTGACGCTGGAGGAGCGTGAACATATGAAGCAGGCCAAAGGAAAACAATTCATGCCTCGATCACCGCACACTCAATAGCTCGAGGAGCTCTATCAGACAAATTGAGCGTTGCGAAGCCACAACCCCAACAATCGCTCAAGCAATTAAAAAGATTAAGTCAGCTACAGCCAACCATCATCAAAGCTGCAAATGTTGACGATAAGTCTTGTCCCGTCTTACCAAAGACGCTGGATGTGGAGCTGCTTGAATTCCAAGGATGGGTCGACTACTTTCAGGAGCCTACCACCTGCTACACCGAGCTGCTCAAAGAGCACATGAGGCATCTAGGTCCTCTCAAAGTGAAGATGACGAGGACTACATCATCTCAGAAGTCCAAGGAATCCTCATCAACATCACCAATTCTTGGATTTGTAAGACTTTCAATCTAGAGCCCGAAAGGCTAGTCGTTCCCAAGGATACGACATGGAATGACTTGGGATATCAAGGGGAAAGATGGTCAACCTCTTCAACAAGGGGGAAACCATGAAAATCTTTCCAGTAGGTCAAATGTCCATCCCCGATAGAGTCCTTCACAGCATTCTAACCCACAACATCACCCCACGGAACCTCCGAACCCACATTGTCAATGTCAGAGATATGTGGATCATGTACGCTATGAGGATGAAGGAGAAAATAGATCTTCCAGCCATGATTATCCTCACCCTTGACAAAAGCAAATACGTCAACCAAGGATTAGTACACGGGGGAGTGGTCACCGCCGCGTCACTAAAAGAGTTTGGAGCGGATACCGACCGCTTCCACGAGTGCTTTCGGACCGCTCAGGACTGCATATACTCTGAGATGTTGTCAAAGATGGGAATTAACACCCAAGGAGAGAAGCTCACCATCCCTCAAAATCTTACCAAGAGCGAGGACTCACGATCAGAGCCTCGCCCACTTGTCAGGATTTCTGCTCACAAGAGAAAGCGCAGTCTTTCACCAGTCCATGACAAGTCGAGGACCAGTCTGGATACTTCAGCTCTAGACATTCTTTAGTGTGTAAGAGTCACTCTTACAACTGTGTAGGCTGTCTCCGAAGAACCTAGTGTCCAACACATGGTTCAAGGAGCAATAGACTTCATAGATAAACATTTATAGCCTGAGAGTTCTATGTCTCTTCGAGACTCAATGAAGCTTGTGAGAAATTGTAGTTTTAGTTAGATTTTTATGTCTTTCTTTTGTCTTTCTTGCCATTTACTATCTGTTTCAAATCGTCAACTTTTGATATTAGCTGAAATGCAACTGTTACAATTTCTCTTGAATGAAAATCTTGTTTACCAATGAATTTATTGTATTGGCTGCTTCTTTCTTGATTAAAAATTGCAATATGACCAGAGACATTCCCTCAAATCATTCCACTAATCCAACCTCATCACTTGACACTTAAAAAGCCTACTCCATAGACTAAAAAATAACGGCTACTAATTTATTACCCCTCACTGATCAGTCGGTGAACCTATCTTTAAGCGGTCTATAAATTCCTTGATCAATAACTCCAAATCCTTACCACTCACAATCATTCATTCACCTCTCAAATCATGGAACACGAGCCACAAATTTCATCAAGCTTAAATGAGCAAACGGTCTATTCCACCATCCACAAATTCATGTTCACCAAACACCCGAGGAAGTATGTTGCACAAAACTATATACAACCTGATTCAGACTCTTTCACAGTCTGGCTTGTCAATGCAAGTACAACTCAATCCCACACTTGCACCACTCATTGCATAAGCTATTCGTTGAACTCCAATTACTCTGACACCTCCACCACCACCAAATCACCAATCATCAAGGGATTTTCTGAAGGTGAAGTTCATGGTTTAGATGTCTTCACTTTCACCACACCTAACCGCCACTCCATCTAGATTGTCTCTATCATCTTGTGGTCTTTAATCTATGAAATGCCATGGTCTATTCAATAACTTCAATCGTGTAGTTGCTCCTTATTTTTGTTGTATGGCAAAGAGGGAAAAGAAAAGATATGTACTTATGACTTAAGACTGTCATCCTTGTGTTATGTAATCAAATCTTGATGAAAACTCTTTATTAAAGCCCGGTATAAGGTTGTTGTTGTCGTTATGTTATTGTTCATCATTTGATTAGTTTTCTAACCATTAACAAACTCAGAGGGAATCCCCTTAGGGGCAATATTTTCACTTCCATAACTAAACACCAAATGTCAAGTACATATGTCCAAAATTAATTTTATATCGGTTGCCATCATCAAAAAGGGGGAAATTGTTAAGTCAAGATCCTTTAGTTTTGATGATAGCGAGCCCTTATGTTGTTTATCTAATATGTTTATTGAGCTTATAATTCAGATAAACTGGTAAAGGAGTAGCTTAGCACGCAAGGTTGCAAGCGCACTCCGCTCATGACATGTGCCCTTCTAGTCAGGCACCTGTCTGGGAGAGCTCAGATAGAACTTCTAGTACACACAAGAAGTCAAATACTACACAACCATATATCTCATGCATCAGATGTAGTTGAAGGACAAAAGACATCAAGTGTTCCGACAAACTCATGCACACTCATGCATCCACATAAGCAACTAGCTCACGACAAAGTCTTGCTCATTAATGAAGAAGATAACAAGACAAGGCTAGAGCTATTAAGAGGCACTCATTACGCAGCATTAAATAAAGCTTGAGAGAGCATGAATGAGGAAAACAAGATTAGGCAAGTGGAGAGTGCAAGTGGTGACCGACCACCCGAGCACACACCTCCAACGTGTCCAACCATAGAGTGACTCGTGTTTTGATAGTTCCAAAGCAAGTTGAATATCAGCCTATATTCGAGCGTGGCTATCTTGCTGGGATGAAGAAGCAAACGACTCCTAGAGTCTAGGAGATCATAGGCTGTTTGTTACACATCCAAACGTACCTGTATAAATACGATGTACAACGTCTTATGTAAATCAACTTGGTCATACATGAAAAAGAGAGATAACTAGAGCAAGTGTAAATAAGACTGAGTGTGTGTAAGTACTAGGAAGTTGGTGAGCTAGGTAGGCCTGGATTGGTGAATGAATACTGTGTATATTTGAAAGACTCATCAGTTGGGGAACGATTGGGGAACCGTAGGCCTGCTGTCAGGAGAGGGTAGAGGACTTAGAGATAAAGTCTTAAACTGTCCCAGAGTTCGTAGGTAAGGCGAAGGAGATTGACTGAATTTTTGTGTATAAATTCTCAATCGAAAAGGAGTTTCCTACTTGAGTTTATCAAGTACTCCCCTAAAATATCAAGTAGTTCACATAGGATAAAAAGACGTCCACAACCAGTCGAGGGCGTATCAGGAGCAATAGCCGGTTTTAAAGACCCTTATAGAAAGGGTGATAGAGGAAGTTAGAGTTGGTTTGGAGTTTGTCATGCGTGCACGAGAGCATGTCCATGATGAGCTGAAGTTAGTGAAGGGATCACTAATAGCTTTACCCATAAGGAGGGGTGAATGGGTGATGACGAATTCTTTTATTTTTTGGCACAATGAAGATTGGATATGATCCAAGTTAGCTGATGGAATATAAGAATAAAGAGAAGATGATCAATGATGGTCAGGAGATACATCACACACCATGCACCATTGGTTGATGTGCAAAAGTCAAGACACACTAGATTCTACCCTTACCCTCTAGAGCATCACTAGAGTCACCCTCACTCTCTAAACCACCGCTAGAGACCTTACATATAATTTCCAAGTGATAGGAACACTTCAGTGAACACCACACTGATGTGTCTTATAGACTCATGGACCTCTCTACAAAACTCCAGCAACCATACAACAACTCACGCATAATAATGACTCTACTGAATTCTTTTAACCTCCAACTTTAGAATTTATTGTCACATCAATGCACAACTGAGAATTTCTGTCTCACTTTGTATTTAATGACTCTCCTTGTGCCCTATAATAGTAGTCCTCTAATACTGGAATTAAATCTTCACTTGTGCACATGGATGTCATTGGCTGATGAAGATAATCTGATGCAGTCTTGCTCATACCTAGGGAGCTCTTTGCTCAAGGTAGAACATATCTTAGAGGTTTATACTCCCAAGACTGAAAGCAATAACACCTATTGAAAGAGACTTGTGTCTCACTTGGGTCTATGCTCCTCATTAGCTTGTGAAGATGATCTAATTCCGTCTATCTTGGGCCTGGGGATCTCTTGAGACTCATTTCTCTAGACACAACTCTTCCTAGAGAGGTATACTCTCAAGATTGAAAGTGATAGCACTCTGGAAAGTGACTGTAATCATTTTTCCCTTCTCTATCCATTTGTTTTACTAAACGGGTTGATAGAAGCTCTGACCTTTTTAGAGAAGTTGCTCAAATCATCCCATGATTGGAGAAGTCATCTATGGCCAAGAATAATTGAGTATTTCGAAGTCATATATTATTGAGTTTCTTGGTTACTTCAGAGTGTTGTCTACCACGTCTCAATGATGTCCAGCCGACGGCTCAATGATGCGTTCAGTGGCCATGATTTAACTTTGAATGTTTCCCCGATATTCAAAGTTGTATCCACACTACACAAAATATAGTTATTCATTAAAGACCATAGCTATTATCATTAAAACACTTAGGGATCTTAATCCATAAATTCCCTCTTTTTGATGATGACAACTATGTGCAAGATTTTCTTAACTTTAAATGTTTCTTCTAGAGAGTTCCCCCTAAGTTAAGTACCGGTTTTAACTGTATGCGTAACACTTGAAACAATCTGCAGTTACTAAATGTTGACATAAGAAACGTGATTCATAAGATAGGAATTTTAAAGCTTAATTGTTAAATAACTTTTCCCCTTTGGCATCAACAAGAAGGGGGAGTGATCACAAGATTTAAATGGTAGTTGAAGGAAAACATATATCTTAATGATTGATAGATAAATCAAGCAACAATGTTGAGACAGGTTGAACTAACAGATTGATAAAAAAATTTTAAGGGGTTCCTAATGCGGCTAGTTAAGCCTCTAGAAGGCTAGAAAACTCAGGGGATACGGCCTTGCATATCGGAATGGCACCATCAGGAAGTGTTATTGTAGCTGATTCCCTAGTACTGGCTCTAATGGCCTCTAGAGTCAAGAGAATTATAGGAAGTATGGAGTGACTAGTATCAATAGTTCTCCCTTTCTTCTGTGTTGGACCAGCGGCAATCTCATGAACCTCCTTACTGACAGCCTCTTCACTGACAGCCTCCTCGAGTTACATTTTGCGCTTACTAACCAAGCGTTTTTGGCCTTCTTGGATTTCTTAGGTAGCGGTGTCCTATCCTGTAACACCCCTAATCCTAAACCTGTAATAATATCGCAAGTCGTAGCATAACAGAATATAATTCGCAGCGGAAAATAAATCTAACTAACGTTTGGTGTTACACGCCGTCACTCACCCATGTGAGTAACAAGGCAACCTTACTCCATCCAACAACTTCAACTCTCCACCGCCGTGATGAACAGATACTGAGCACTCTTAATATTACAAACCAAATCCAAACTGAGCAACTAAACCAAATACAACAAACTCCATAATACAGTACATAATAAAACTACAAGAGTGCTTTATTAAAAATACATCAAACTACCCAGCGTCCCGCTCTCTGGCTTGTGTCTTCTTCAGTATCCTGAAATGTTTTGCCCATTGAAATGTTTAGTCATCTTGATATTAGATTCATTACATGTTCCAATTTATAACAATAATAATAACAATGACTGTAAAGATTAAATAAACACATAATAGTTTACAACAATGTCACCACACAATCAATAACCAATAATCATTAACACTAAACAAACAAGATACGCATAATAATTAACTGTACTTGTTAGATGGCCACATGGCCCTTATCCTTTAACCATCCTCTTAAACCTTCCAATTAAATTCCACCTCGGGCGTCATGTTAGGACAACCCTTGATAACTTATTAATGGACAGTAGTCCCCTGGGTTCCAAAGGAACCGTTACCAGTTGACCTTATGGCCCTGGATAATTTATTTACCTTGTAGGCGACCAATCAGGTCAAAACCTGTGCACCAACAGTAGTGCCCTCTTCCATCATCGAATGTGGATAATGGATTCCCTTGAGTGACTCTTGATATAGTCCCTCGTAGTGATCACGATGCGCAACCAGAAAGTCGAAACAGTCTGGATTCCTCTCTTTATAAGTTAGCCCTTTAGTCAGTGATACAATATCCCTTCCTTAAGTTAAGACTATAACAGTTGACCATCAGTTAGGTTCTTGTAATACCTAAAGGTCATCTAGTCTTGTTCCAGTTTAAATGTATAAACTTCCAGTCATAAGACGTTCGCGTAAAATAAAACGCAATGGTGTTGAGCAATACAGTATACAAGATAATATACATAAATCACAGATATCGCTCTTAACAATTAAACACACAACGTCTGGACCTTAGGAAAATCCTTAGGACATTCAGACCACACAATTAACATACCGTTCACCGTGAAAATTGCTAGCTTGACAGTTCACGCTTTAGTACTTTCTTCCCGTACGCTGTTATATTTACATGCAATACCGAGTAACGTTAATACAACTATTCATTAAGTATTACAGTATTGTCACTATAGAGCTAATACTCGTGATATACTAACCCCGTATGTTCTTTATTTTTCCCCATTATTTTATAGTGGTTTGAGGTAGTTTAACAGCTCGTTATTTTATGTAGTAACTACATGTGATAATGAATTTCTATTTTATGATATAACTTCATCTCATTAATCATATACTCATAATTTTTTCCACTTATTCTTTATATTATACAATTTGGTTATTTTTATTATAACCACCTTTATTTTATAAACTTTACATTATACTCCATAATATACCATATTACTTAGTTTTAATTCCTTTCTTTATTAAATTACAAAACCAACCTTATAAATTCGGTAATTATATATTAAACACATAACTTTATAAATTACTAAATAACCACCTATTTTTTGGTAATTACAAATTGAACATATTAACTTTCGCAAATTACCATATAGCCACATCTATATTTCAGTTTCCACATATAATTTCCTATATTAACAATTTAACCCCAAAAACTTTATATAAGTTACATATTAATTCATGAACTATAGTTTTAATATTTAATTTTCTAAAATACAGAATTAACCCATATAATTCCACTAATTATGTTTCCGCCCTATATATAATTCGGTTTTACACACCAACTTTTATAAATTATATTTTCACCCCATAACTTTTATAAACTTAATATTTTATGTCATAAATCATTTTAACCCAAAGTTTTTGGCCAACACTTTGACCAAGACTTAATTTCATAATTAATACATTAATATACCCAGAACATTATTAGTAATTCGGTTATACTCAATATTTTCCATAAATTACAAAATAACCCCAAAACTTTGTAAATTGTTATTTTAACACTTAAACACTTGTTTAAATTCACCAAAATTCATAATATTTATTCCTACCTTATATTATATCATAATTGTACCAATACACTCCTTAACTCTCGGCAATGTCATAATATACTCTATACTTTTTCAAAATTTACATTTTAGCCACATAACGTCATAAACTAGCCATTTAAATACTTGTAGCTATTTTTAATATTCCCAAAATTTATAATATAAGCTAATACACTTATATACTTCAAAAATCACCAAATAGAACATTTTATTCTCGGTTGTAACATATATTTATCATATGGTTTTAAAACTTGATTTATATCTTATAATAGGTATATATAAATGTATATAAGCCATATAACACTTCTAAAAATTATGTTAATGACTTAGGATGATTATAAGCTCAAAATTAAGCATTTTATTCCTAGATTTTTCGGCTTGAACATATGTGTATCATAATTAATTTTTTTGTGACACAAATTTATACCTTAAGGTAATAATCTTACCTTGTATGTGATAAATTATTTTCTGGGTGTTATATCATATAGTTTTCGGCCTTAATTAATCTAAGGTTTGTACATAAATTTTACTAAAGTTTGAAGCTTAAATCAACTTAAACTTACTAGATTTAATTATAGAAACTTACTCCTTAAATCAAGATGATTCTTGTACTTGATTTCTTCTTGAATTCCAAGCTCCTCCAATGCTATATTGTTGTAGAATTTTCGGCCTCCATATGTAGGTTTAGGAGATCCATGTGTTAGACTTCTAACAAGAATTAAAAAGTAAGATTTGGAGTAGTTTTACAAGAGTTTACCTTAGGTATTCATCAAGGAATTTTCGGTACACCTTGCGATGATTGTAGATCCAAGTTTCCATCATGAAATGTTGAAGATAACATTGGTTTAGAAGTTCATAATTTTCGGACATTAATTTAGGAACTTGCTAGGATTTTCAAACATGAAAATATACCTTAACTTGATCTTGTTGTTCCTTGTGTTGTTGTTGAATCAAGACAACTCCTTGGAGCACTAATGCTTGGCGAATTCTTGCTAGGATGATTCTTGCTTCAAGACTTAGTAGATTTAGCTAGGAAAATTACATAAAAATGGTGTTAGAACTTAATACACCATTAATGGAGCTTTGAAGCTCTAAAGGAGTAAACTAGATAAGGAAGAAAGAAAAGAGAGGGAAGTGAGGAACTTTCCAATTCGGCAAAGAAGGGCAAGGAGATTGGTAAGGTACCGTATGGTATTAAGAGAATAGGCAAGGCAAGGAAATGAGTGGGAAATAATTGCTATGTCTCATGGCATTATTTTATGTATTGTTTTTTATTCTTTGATTTCAAAATCTGACTCCAAAGTCTTCCAATCAGTCCATGCTTTCGGTTATGTGAAGGAAAATCAATGGGTGATTACTAGTCTAGGATATTAGGAAGTTAGGCAAGGTAATTCTTTAGTATTTCCTAAGCTTAACTATCAATACTAACCTTGTCTTCTTTCTTGTAGGCTTGCAGCAATAGGAGTGCTGTAGGACCTCTTGAATTTGTTTATATTAGACAAGAGAACATGCTAATTTGGTGGTGTCTTCTTTTGACTAAATAGACAGTAATCAAATCTCCACTCCCTTGGTCATTATCGGCAGCATTAGGCTAAGGAATGGGCTGCTTCATTTGTTTATTGTCCTAGTATAATTGTAGATCTACTTTACTTATTTAATCCCTTTACTTTATACAAACTAATATCTTTGTCTTCCTTGTGCAGGCTTATGGTAATGGGAGGCCTCATTTGACTGATATTCCCATGACATATTATCATATGGTATATGAAAGGTGAGTCACCATGTCACTTGACAATTTAAAAGCAAAAATCTAGTCAAAAACATGCTAAGAATCGGCCACTTATGTGCCTATATGGAACTGATTTTTAACTTGGTTCCTGTCACACTATATTGTACTAAGATCATATTGTAACATGTTATAAGTCACAACATTTAATTGGTACATTTATACCAAGGTAAAAGATGAAAGTTTCTAAGGAAAAATGCTGATTTTATAGTACTTTTTGATCATAATTTTGGCCCTGTTTGTGCTATGTGTTTAGCACTGGATTTAATTGATTTAGATGGTAAACTTATCCCCATTTAGGATTCCTAACTCGTGGCTCCTCAAAAACTTCAAGGTAATAGCGTAGAATGCGTTTTTATGACACCCGAAGGTGCGTTTTTGTGCTTTAAGGATATTCTGGAAAATAAATAGTCTCTATGAGTTCCAAGTGTTTATAAACATTTTTTATAGTCAATAATGGTATATTAAGGTGTTACATTGAGTTATATGGGGTTATATCAACTCATGGCACAATTTCCGGGCTACCAGGACACTCCCGGGAAAAATAGGAGCGTTAAGAAATTCCCCCGAGCACTTTGTGTATTTTTGAAATAGTAGCTCTAGAATTCTCGTTATAATGATGAATAATGATGATAGGAACTCTAAGAATGAATTATATAGGAGTTCGTGCCACCTCGGCACCTCTCCGGGGCATTCCCGGGGGTTTATGGGGCCCCCATCGGGAACCTCTGAGCACTTGGTGTTTAACTGAGAATTTAGCGTGAGGACTTCATCTTAAATGTTTAATAACGTGTTATGGTGCATTTGTAATGAAGTGTAATGCTTTCCTTTATCTTATAAAGTATTCCCGGGACTTTCGGGCCTTAAGGGAGGTGTGTGACTCTCCCGGGCATTTTACAATTCTACTCTGTTCTAACTGGGGACTGTAGACACCAAAAATTCTGACCCGTTTTATATTAAAACAATATATATATATATATATACAAAAATAAACATGCTCCTAGAAATAGGGTGGTCGCCCCCGTTTTCAACTAAAGAAATTTTTTTTTCTCCAACATTTAAAATCTCACATTCCTATGGAAGAGGAGCACGAGCCTTTTGTTTATATATTACTTTATTTATTTTATTTTTTTTATTTTTATTTTATTTATTTTATTGTAATCTATTTTTTAAACTACTCCATTTTGCGTACTTACTTTTGTGGCTTTTTGTTTTAAAATATTCGTTGTTTTATTATTACCTTGTATTATTTTATGTACTCGATTGATTCGTACTTTTTATTATTATTTATTATTTCCTTTTGATTTTCTCGTTGTTTTATCATCGTCATTTCCATCATTTTATGTAACTTTTACTACTGTTATTTTATTTGTTTTCATCTCCCCCTTCACGGGCATTATTTTTCATCATTTCATGCACATGTGCTATTCCTTTATTTATGTCTCATTACGTTTTGAATCCTATCTGTATTTCATAATTTCTTGTCACTATATTATTGTTCTCATTTTACAGTATACTTTCCTTTTGAGTTGGTAGCATTTCTAGAATAGTTATCCCAGTCCGGGCTAAAACTCTAGTATTATTTTCTCCCGTGAAGATATTGATTTCTGACTCATCATAGCCGGTTAGCATACTCTCCATATAACCCAATGGTTATGGATTCGATCCCTAGCTAAAGCATTTTTTTATTTTATTTCTCGTTTAGCTTGCAATACAACTTTTGTTTTATGGTCTACTGTTATAAACTGAAATTCGCCACAGCTCAAGTGGTCAAGGTGTGATGGGTATTGCTTGAAAACCTGAGTTCAAAACTAGGGCAGGGCATTACCGGTTGTTTTTTTTTTTGTTTTCTCCTTCCTGCCCAGCTCTTTCATTCTAAAACAACAAAAAGCCCTACAGTATGTATGGGTATTTTCTAGAAAGAGCCGACCAACCCATGCTCTTTATTCCTCTGTCTTCTTCCCCAAGTCGATAGCCACGCCTAGGAATCTCAAAATGGAAAAACACTATAGCATGGGTCTGAATTCTTGAAAGAATCGATCATCCCCCCAAACCCTCTCTCGATGTTCCTCGGTACTTCAAATCTGAAGACAATTGAAGATGGCGAATTGGATTAACAATGGCATCACGCTCTCATCCTTTGAGACTGGCATGCAGAGTTGGAAAACCCAGAAGAAACTCTCGACCTGCTCGCTTAGCGGTCGCCGGAAATCAACCCGACCACCATTCTCCGCCATCCTTAAAAATCCCGAGCCCTCCCTTCTCCATTGGTCTTCTTCACCCACAAAATCCCAACCATGGCATTCCGTTCTCGATCTCACACTCTTTCTTTTCTTTGCTAACCCGCTCGTCCTTCTCCGTCTACGAGGAACCCTAACTTCAATCAACTGCCAACCATCTCTCACCCATTTCTCTCGATCGCCACCAAATCCAAGAAAAAAACCTGCACAATTCGCATTTTACGGTTTTGAGTTGGAGATTTCAAAACTCAAATGCAACACCCGGACTTCGCCTGAATTTGTGACACTCCTCACCGGGCTTAACTGAAGGTTTTCTCAACCTTCTCTACTCGATCCCATTCTTCTCGATTCAGCAACAGAGTAAGCAGCACTTTAGCTTCCGGTTTGGAAATCAGTCTTAAACCTCCATCGACCTCCATCTATTTTCCCCTTCTCCACTTTTCTATTGTTGCATTTATTATAATCTATGATTTTGTCGATTATGTGCAAGCACATGCTAGGTATGGGGTTGAACTCAAATTTCTGAACCAGAAATCGGTTTCGTAGCTCACTCCACCCCGTTCTGTTACTTATGGTTCAAAAAGAATTCCTATTGTGATTTCCTGTCATCTCGCTTTGTTTTGGTACCGGTGCTCTCCGTTTCCTTTCTCATGTTTGACCCATCAAATGAATTCAAAGAGGAATGAGTTCGAAGAGGTATGGCACTGATGTTCTAAAAAAAAGAAATGTTTTATTCTCGGTGGTTATCTCCATTGTACCTTGTCTTGTTCTTTGTCTGTTTGTGTTTTTCACCAAAGGAGGCCCGTTGTTTTGACGATCATATAAACGATGGGATACATCTCTGTATTCACTTCCGCTCGTAAAATCTCTCTGTGGTTTTCTGGACTGTTATGAGCCATTGAAGTCCTCAGGTATGGCTAGAAGTTGAGATGCAGGCTTGGTTTCGCGCGAGTCTGTTTTGCTATTTCGAGATGGCATTTTTCTGGGTGCGTGGGTCTGTTTGTATTGTATCTGGGTTTAGGCTACTCATTCTTCTGTTAAAGTGATCAGTTTATAGCCCTCGATTAATCAATAAAAGAGAAGAGGCTAAACCAAAAGATGGATTGGCAACTTGATGCCTCTTTGTTTAGAATCTCAGTCCTGGTCACATCAAGACAATGGCCTGCTCTTGGGTTGGATACGTTTCCTTTTCCATCTCTGTGAGGATTCGATTTCACTTATGACAGGGATGTTTGTATCCAAGCTGTGTAATTCATTCTTCTATTCAGATGTCCTATCTGATTATTCTGTCTAATTCATCCTGACGAGATCATTTGTTTGGTGTCTTTGAGTTGAACTACAGGAAAACTCACCTGGTTACTTGCGCATAACTATGGATTTTGTTGTTTGTTCCTGTTGATGTCTCATTTCTGAAGAAGGGGTCCACTTGCTATGACCGATGGAGATTTACTGCTCTCTCCACCTCTATTCTTAGTTTGTAAATATTGTCTCGTTTTGATCAAGTGACTGATGCCCCTTTTTATCTGTTTGTTTTGTTCCTGGTGTTGTTCTCTCACAGGGAACCTTGTGCCTCCACCTCTAGTATTTGTACTTTGAACTAATTCATGGCCTCTGTTGTTCTGTGTTGTGTTACGGAAGTATATGTAACTACAATCTGACTTATGCCCTTGCACATTTTGCTATCCTGCGCTTAGTATCCTGTTGTATCTGCTTTGATTATTTTCATTGTCCACGCCCAAAGAGAAATGACAGAAGACGCTAGGTTCAATATATGACTGAAGTGCTATTATCTCCTGGTGTTGAATTCGAACTTGATGACTGTTTATAATCGGTCCTTTAACCTGATAACTTGCCACGGGATTCAAGCCTATTAGTTTACCCTTCAGATTGTAGTTTGCCTATAGTCTCCCAAAAAAAAAACTGTTCGCTTATATGCGTGTGAATTGTACAGTTGAGTTTTTTATTAAAAGGATGATGATCACACAAAGAAAAGAGTATTAGATATTGAATGAGCAGAAATGAAAGATTTGAAATAGCAGTGTGTGGTAGTTCTGTTTGGCATTTTAATTTAGGTTTGATTTCTGTTTGAGTTTGATAACTTTGGACTCCTTGCCCTCTGTTTAAATTTTCTGCCGGTCCCTTAATAGCATTGAGCATGTCTGTTTATCTGATCGGTTGTTATTATCGGTTTTGATTTGCTTAATCATCATGATGTCCACTGCATACTTGCTTTGCTGTAACTTTTACTTCCTTTCCTTGTATTTCGATTACTATTATCTAAGCCATAGTTATTATGTCCTTTAGGACCAAGCCTTAGGATAGAGGGTGAGCCCTTGCCAATGGTGAGCCATGGTCCCACCTAGCAAAGGGTGATCCCTAAACCCAAACCACATCTTATTATAATAACATGTATTAATAAAAGTGTTTCCTCAAAACTCATCCCAATTTGATTCATCATTTCTCCATCATTTTCCAAAGCCCATCGGACCCAAAAATCAAAAGCTCAAAACAACTCAGACAAGGCCCAATTCTCGGCCCGATTCTAAACAAGGCCCAATTTTCCCAAATCTAATTCGGCCCAAACCAACTTGACCCCCAACCAATCTTGGCCCACGCCTAGTCCAAAACCCTTGGCCCAAACCCAAAAACCCACGGCCCAAGCTCAAAGCACACGGCTCAAACCCAAAAGCCCACGACCCAAACCAAAAAACCCACGGCCCAAGTTCAAAGCCAACGGCCCAAATCCAAAAGCCCACGACCTACAATCTAAGCCCAAAGCCCACGGCCCAAGTCCAAAACCCACAGCTCAAGCCCAAGCCTATATTCGGCCCAAGTCTGGCCCAAGACCGAAACCCATAGCCCAAGCCCAATCGGCCCATTACCAAAGCCCAAATCGGCCCACAAGCCCAATCAAGGCCCAAATCGACCCACAAGCCCAATCAAAGCCCAACTTGGCCCAAAACTCCAACCAAGGCCCAATTGGGCCCAAGCCCATTTCAGCCCAAACCCATTTTGGACTCGAAGCCCACTCGATCCACTAGGGCCCAATCCGATCCAAACCTTGCCCAAGGCCCAGCCCGGTCCAACTTTGACCAACTTAAGCTTTGACTTTGACCAAGTCCAGCTTTGACCAACCAAATGTCGACTTTGATCCAAACATTGACTTTGACCCAAAGTGTTGACCTTGACCCAAAGCGTTGACCTTGACCCAACTTTGACCTGGCCCGTTTCCAAGCCCGATTCAATTCAATCCAGTTCAAACTCAATCCCATTCAAACCTAAATACATTTCATCCAATCTGCACTCACTTATAAACTCTTTTCAAAATCCAAAAAACCTAAAAAGAATTTCAAACCATCATTTTACTCAAGTTTTTTTAAAGAAACAATTTTGTGGAATTTTAAAGGAAAAACTCTTCTCACATCACAGAAAACTCTTCTAAAATACAGAAAGTTTTCTCTTAAAACGTTTCTCAAAATCAGTGTTTCTTTACAGAGAATTCCGAACAACTTCAAAAGTTTTCCAACTCAATTTTTTTTAACTCAAATAAACCGTTTTCGGGGAGCAAGAAATGGCTAACCCCTTCAAAACATTTCCTCCATGGTTAGAACATCGCTTGTCTCTCTTCCCAAAATAAAAATCCGAGGCGGGGCACTGGGGTCATAACCTCCCTTGTCGCAGTCTGGATCTCTTTAGGCGGGGCATTAGGGTGACAACCCTCCCCTAATTGCAGCCTAGATTTTTACAAGGCGGGGTGCTAGGGAAGTAACGACCTTCCTAGTTGCAGTCGGGATTTTAGAATCGCCTGAATCCCTTCCGCTCGATTTCAATATTTTTTTAATTTTTAATGTTTTAAAACCCGGGAGTTAGAGACGTTATTAGGGTTCGACCGAGAACATCTCATTCATGGTGTTTCTTTCTGAACCTTATTTTTCGACATAAATTCATTGCCCCATCTTTCGAGCCTCGGCACTTACTATTAATTAAGTGTCGTGTTTGAGGGGGTACATAGGGTAATCCCTCGGGATTATCCGCCCTTTTACAACAAAAATGATTTTCGGTTTTAAAATTTTAAGAGAGACAATTCTGAGTAAACCAATCCGACCCTTCCATTAGAACTCCAAGTCACATAGGATCTCCAATTCCCGAATACTCCCGAACAACTTTAGACATCTTAAACCAGAAACAATCTTCAAAACTCGAACACCTGTAAACCAAATATCCTCTTTCACACTCCATCAACACTTTCGACTTCCTAAAACACCTAAAAAATTTGACCATTCAAAAATCCAAACTTTACAAACACGAAAAAATCCTCAATTCCACCAAAGAATCCGAGCACCTCTCAACTTCACAAAACGTCCAAAATACCCCTAAGCTCAACAAAATGACCAAAAACTCCTTAACCCCAGCAAGTGATCCAAACACCCCTAAACTAAAAAAATGACCAAAATGCCCTTTTGCTCCTCAAAACTTCTAGCATCCTTTTAAACTCGTGAAAGTCAAAACAACCTCAAATCTCTCAACATTCAAACCAATTTCACCGACCAATATTTCAAAACCAGTCTATTTCTCCAAACTCTTGGAAATCATCTGTTCTTCAGTCCACACTCAATCCTAGCCTTTGGCTTTAAATTGAATCTCTCTAATAAGGTTTTGAAAGATGGTAATCCCGACAATTGGAGACCGTGGTTTCCTCGGGCACCAATCCGAAGTCATGGTCGTTGCCACTTCTAAGGGGTGTAACCCAGTGCGAACCCACACAGAATCTTTGGTATGACAAGATAAGTCCTATCCACATGCGACAATCTCAGAGTCAATTAACGGTTCTTAGAACCCTTCTCCTCCTTTCCTAGTTCTTTAGGTCAAACTAGGTGGCGACTCTTGTCAATTTCCGCCCTTAGGGCATAAGTCCGCGTGGGGCCCATGGAGAGCGGGTGTAGTGCACACTCGCACTCCCCATTATGCTTTCTGGGAAAGACGGACGATTTAGTAGGTATTTGAGGGCTGCCATGAATAACGGGTTTTCACCCTCCACAGAATGGCAAATTCCTAGGATCTAGACTTCTTAGTCAAACCATATTTAGATAGACCCCCCCCCCCTCATACCGAAAAATCACCCTTCACAGGGACCTGTGTTTTAAAGGTCATATAATGATCCTTATTTGACTCGGTATGAGTTTTATAGTTCATATACCTTGGTTAGTTTAAGGTCCGGCTTAACGCTCGTTGTTGACCTTAAGGAGTTTTGGTGCGTTTTAACGCCTAAGTGTTTATATATTTTCTCAGGGTCTCATAATCCCCCAAATAATATATATTTCCCATTATTTATTTATTTAGATGTTAGGGGTATTTCATATCCACTCAGTGAAGTTGTGTCTTGTTGAGTAGCTCTAACCCTGCTTTTTTGTATACAACACTTTACTCCGCCACCATTCCTTTTGAGATCCCATTTTTCAATGAACAATTTCGTTCATTAAGGAATAATAGCCATAAGGGTATGATTGACGCACATCTCACTCGCATATCATTTCATTCATGGACTACATCTCTTCCCTCTAAACTGAATTCTTGAAGTTGCATCTTGTATAGTGCTAAAAGGAATTTTGTAGGGGTGAAACTATGTACAAAACGCATAAAATAATAAACTAATCCTACAACTCTACTACGGGTAGCAAATAAAACCCGGTCGGAGTATAGTGTGAATATATTATGACCGAGAGTATCGAACCCAAGGGACTATAGAAAACTAGTCCTAATCTGGTCAAAAGCCTATTCTAAACAGGGGAATGTAAATAACAATCAATCTAAAACTACTAACTAAATAAATTAATTTTCCTTGACTAGGGCCAATTATCAATGTAAGAATTTCATATGATCAAGGATCAAGGGTGGCAAGTCTCAAAAAGGATTTGTTTCCCGCAAAATGAATATGTCGGGTTTCCTGCCGGACCTCCAATACCCGGCATACTCAACACCTTTGAATGGGCCGAACATCTTCCATCCGGCACTACATCCGACATCTTCATTTCGTAAATACCACTTCCAGATTCGGGTCTGATAAAAGGAACTCAATATCCACACATGCATCGTGCATAGCTAATGCCGCGAATACAAACAGAATAATGGGGAAATAAGAGATTAATCCTAAACCTTAGCATTTGTTGCCGACTTTTTAGAACAACAATATTAAAGATCACCAAAATCCTAACCTATTCTACTCTTGCTTTTGAAAGCCTTAAGTAGAACTTAGAGATAAGGAATAAGTAGCTAATTCATTCTACTTGTAAGAAGATTAGAACTCGGGTCAAGAAACTTGAAAATTCTATACATGACCATAAGAGTTTTACAAGGAAATTCATCCCTTACCAACGAACTAACAAGGAATTCTACATCACCATCCACACAATTACAAGAAGAGAATACAAAGGGGGAGAAGGAGATGTTCATAGCCTTAACCCGACAAGGTCTTCTTCTTCTCTTCACGTGAATGGATCTGCAGAACTTCCTTGGACACCAACAATGGAGTGGGGCGGAAATAGAGGCGTGAATGGAGTGTATATGGGTGTTGAAGTGTGTCATTTGATGCAGACTCTCGGCCTATTTATAAGCCTCAATTATGCCTGTTGCCGGGTGTTGTGCCGGATCAGGAGTAGCCGGCACATGTGGAAAACGTGTCAACTGCTCAACGGTCGAAACTGCCAAATCCACACGAAACGATGCATATGTCGGGTAGGACATACCCGGCATCATACCCGGCATCAGCCAAATCACCAAAGGTCAATAACTGCCATCGTTTGGTCAACCGTGGTGACTCTTTACTTATGCCGGATGGAATGTACCCGGCATCATCCGGGAAAGCCTCTTTTCTGTTCCATGCTTGTGCCGTGCAGGATACATCCGGCATTGAGTCCGGCATCAATAGTCTTTCTGCCTAGAGATTCGTTCCTTGCATAGAAAACATATAAAAGATAAGACTGAACAAATAAAACACTTTAATACATAATATAGCTTAAATAACTTCTATATAACCTTATTTAGATTAATATAACCCTAAATCTAGTGCATAAAATATGATAAGTCTGCGGCTTATCAAGGCCCTACACTTACCTTTTGCTAGTCCTCGAGCAAAATTAGATTAGAAAGGAGTAATTACTTATGCACAAAACAGATAAACTCTAGAATGACAATTAGATAAATATTCCCAACTATCCTACTCTATTTCATAAGTATCACTTAATCTTCCGTATCCATCAAAACATACTAATGGGTATAAAAATAAAGAATTTCCAAAACCGATCAAAAACCTTTGGGCTATTTTGCATAAGGGATTTGTATTATCTCCTTTTTCCGGTTTCCATCATTCAGCTCTATTTTTTCAAGAGTTTCTGAATGTGGCCAAGACTCTCATCGATGGTTTTTAATGGTTCAGCCCTATTTTGCAAGGGTTTCTGAATCAACCATGATTTTTTTGCATTGAAGAACAGGGAATTTAGGAGAAAAATAAAAGGAAAAACTCTCGTTTCTTGCTTTTATTCTGAGGCACCTTTTTTAACCTCATGGAATATAATGCTTTTCCTTTGGAAGAAGATTTTTGTTTTTTTTCTTTGTCTTCTTCTTCTTTTTTTCACTAAAACCCTTTTTAAGATTTTCACCCAAAAGACTTTTCACAGTTTCGAAAAAGGAAAGAAAATACTACCCAGAAGTACATAAAAAATTAGGAGAAAGATCATGTACTCATGTTAATAAAGAGAATCAAAAAGTTAAAAACAGGAATCTACGAGTCATTAGAGAGCTTACCTCTTGAGAGAACAATCATTTATTCATTCCTAATCTCATCTCAATCAAAAACATGCAAAAAGTTTTAGTAAAACATTGAATAAACTCACAACTTATGCATATTATTTATAAAAAAAACTTATTTTTAAATTTTTAAATTTTTTAAGGGGGGTCCCTGCCCTACACTTGGCAAGAACACTGTCCCTAGTGTTCAAAATAAGAAAGAAAAATTGCAAAAACGTTTTTTTAATGAACTTAAAAAAACAACTTAATATGAACTAAATAAAAAGAAGACAGCTAAAAAGAAACAAAATCATTCAAAGAAATAAAATAAAGATAGAGGGACTCCCCAGTGGTGAGAATTGCATGAAGAGGAACCACCCTATACTTAACCTTTTAGGCTACTTGGCATCATCTGAGATCCCTGATAGGATAGTGATCGAATTCGCATGCTCCCTTGGATTGGTTTGCGTTTGGGATGGGAGTTGACCTTGTTGTCGGAGTTGTGCCAGAAGTTGCTGCAACTACAACTGCAACGTTTTGTGCTCCTTGCGAATGGTCGAGATCTCGTTGTGAGCATCTTGGGATTTGTTCATCAGGGTCGACATCATGTCTCGCAATTCAGCCATCTCAGCCTCTGATGAAGATGCAGGGTGGGATGGTCGGTATTGTCTCGGACCTCCCTGGTAGTCGGCTTGACTCTGGAAGTAGTGAGGGGGTTGGTTCCCCTGTTGCCATGGCTGCCTGTACCCTTGATTGCTCACATAGTTGGCTTCCTCAGTATTCTGAAAGTCTGGCATGTCAGGGCCCTAAGCGGGTGGTCGTGCACTAACCATGTTCGCTTGCTGAGGAAGGTTGTTCATTGCTAATTGCTCCACCACCTTCTGTAGAGCGCTAACCTTCGTGGGCGTTTGAGCATTGCTCTCCATCAACTGTTCATGACTTTGCATCAATTTTTCAAATTTGGCATCTCCCTCGCCCACTTGATACAAACCAGCTGTACCACCCCTGGTTCCACCTGTGGCCCAATCTCTGATCTCTTCGCAAAGAGATTCAATTCCGCTGAGTAATTGATCCCCAGGCTTCTACAGTATGTCTGCACCAAGGGAGGATAGGATCATTGTCTTGCATTGGTTGACCAATCCTTTGTAGAACAACTGAGATAGTTGTTCCTTGGTGAGGCCGTGGTGCGGACATGTGCGCAGCAACCACTTGAATTTGTCCCAAGTCTCACAGATGTTCTCCGAGCCAGGTTGTCTGAAGTTGCATATCTCGGCGATCATCTCCAGGGTGTGACTTGGAGGCATGAACTTGTCATAGAACTTGGTTGCCATGTCCTCCCAAGTGGAAATAGTACTGGGGGTTAGACTATGGTACCACTTACTGGCATTTCCCGTAACTCTATGGGGAAAGAGGGAAAGTCTGGTGTATTGGAGGACATTATTCGAGGAGGTTAGGCTGTTTGTATGTTGTAGACATTTGGTGATGTGGAGCAAGGCATCGTCCGGGTTCGACCCGTCAAACATACCCAACTCCTTGATGCATCTGATCTGATGATATGGCTTAAGTTTTTGCCACTCATCATATTCGTTTTGTGCAAGGAGGGGGAGGTCAATTGCTGGCTTTTGGCCTTGGTTGGAAGGCCGATTTATGTTTTGGACGGTTGGTGCTGCCATTTTTGTAGAAACTGCTTCTTGTAGGGTTCGTTGTTGCCTTAAAGTACGAAGCAGGGTTCTCTCGATCTCGGGATCAAAGTTGAATAAATTCTCTGGAAGACTGTTTGATCGTAGATGCATTCACCAAGATAACTTCAGGAGGAGCAAGAGAAAAACGTTATAATATTTCATAATAATAAATGTAAAAATTATTACATAAGTTAATTTACAAAATAATGAGGAACAAAAATTGGGCATGCTGGACGCGGTGTCGGGTGTACGGCACCCGGCATTGGACTTCCTCCAATACTGCCGGGTTGATTTTACCCGGCGTTGCGTCCGGTCTTCTGCGAACTCGAAAATTTCATTAAAGAATCAAAATATAGGAAGTATTAGAAGAGAGATATAAACGAATGGTGTAGGAAAAGAGTAGAATACTATAAAGAACTTTTACACTTTCCGAAAATAATTAAAATTGAAAGTAATTGCCCAGCGTATCTGGCAGTGGACTTCCTCCACTAATGCCGAGTAAATTTAATATTGCCCAGCGTGTTCAAATTTGAAAAAGAAAAATATATATTCCGGGGAAGAAAAAGGAAAGTTAACATAAAAGAGCAAAGGGAAGGAATATTTACAAACGAATCAAAAATTCAAAGAAAAAAAATGTAAAATAAAAGTTGAGGTTGAATGCCGGATTGTGTGCCGGACGGGTCTTATCCGGCATAGGACTTCCTCCAATTTTGCCGGACGTAGGAGACCCGGCATCACACACGGCACCGCTCAACCTAGTGAACAAAAACAACGAAAAAAAATGAATTAGAAAATAAGAAATGTTGAATGTGCCGGGTACCGGATACCCGCATTGCACCCGGCATATTCAACCGAACAAAAAAAATATGGACTATTTTAAATCAAAGAATCAAAGAATAAAGAATAGGGCGTTTTACTGAATTTAGGACTTGGACTAATTCCAAGTCCCCGGCAACGGCGCCAATTTGCTAAAAGGAATTTTGTAGGGTGAAACTATGTACAAAACGCATAAAATAATAAACTAATCCTACAACTCTACTACAGGTAGTAAATAAAACCCGGTCGGAGTATAGTGTGAATATATTACGACCGAGAGTATCGAACCCAAGGGACTTATAGAAAACTAGTCCTAATCTGGGCAAAAGCCTATTCTAAACAGGGGGAATGTAAATAACAATCAATCTAAAACTACTAACTAAATAAATTAATTTCCCTTGACTAGGGCCAATTATCAATGTAAGAATTTCATATGATCAAGGATCAAGGGTGGCAAGTCTCAAAAAGGATTTGGTTCCCGTAAAATGAATATGCCGAGTTTCCTGCCGGACCTCCAATACCCGGCATACTCAAGGCCTTTGAATGTGCCGGACATCTTCCATCCGGCACTATATCTGGCATCTTCATTTCGTAAATACCACTTCCTGATTCGGGTCTGATAAAAGGAACTCAATATCCACACTTGCATCATGCATAGCTAATGCCGCGAATACAAACAGAATAATGGGGAAATAAGAGATTAATCCTAAACCTTAGCATTTGGTGCCGACTTTTCAGAACAACAATATTAAAGATCACAAAAATCCTAACCTATTCTACTCTTGCTTTTGAAAGCCTTAAGTAGAACTTAGAGATAAGAGAATAAGTAGCTAATTCATTCTACTTGTAAGAAGATTAGAACTCGGGTTAAGAAACTTGAAAATTCCATATATGACCATAAGACTTTTACAAGGAAATTCATCCCTAACCAACGAACTAACAAGGAATTCTACATCACCATCCACACAATTACAAGAAGAGAATACAAAGGGGGAGAAGGAGATGTTCATAGCCTTAACCCGACAAGGTCTTCTTCTTCTCTTCGCGTGGATGGATCTGCAGAACTTCCTTGGACACCAACAATGGAGTGGGGCGGAAATAGAGGCATGAATGGATTGTATATGGGTGTTGAAGTGTGTCTTTTGATGCAGACTCTCGGCCTATTTATAAGCCTCAATTGTGTCTGTTGCCGGGCGTCGTGCCGGATCAGGAGTAGCCGACACATGTGGAAAATGTGTCAACTGCTCAACGGTCAAAACCGCCAAATCCGCGCGAAATGATGCATATGTCGGGTAGGAAATACCCGGCATCAGTGATTTTTCAATAACTGCCATCATTTGGTCAACCGTGGTGACTCTTTACTTATGCCGGATGGAATGTACCCAGCATCGTCTCCGGCAAAGCCTCTTTTCTATTCCATGCTTGTGCCGTGCAGGATACATCCGGCATTGAGTCCGGCATCAATGGTCTTTCTGCCTAGAGATTCGTTCCTTGCATAGAAAACATATAAAAGATAAGACTGAACAAATAAAACACTTTAATACATAATATAGCATAAATAACTTCTATATAACCTTATTTAGATTAATATAACCCTAAATCTAGTGCATAAATATGATAAGTCTGTGGCTTATCATATAGCCAACGAATCTTAAAGAGCTACGAAAGGAATAATAGCTCCTGGTTGTTCAGGATCAGGAGGTGATGTCTTAGTGACTTCTCTTTAGAAATAAGCGACAGATTCCAAGGATCAAGGTTAATCAAATGTTGGGCGTCACAGAGCTCCTTCCTTATGGAATGGGCCTTCAAGGAGAAAGAGCTAAACTCATTTCAGTGAAGCGTAGAGAGTGTGGCTTTGAGATGGTAGAGTCTTTTCACGAATGAGAACATCCTGTTGCCCATGATGGGAGAGGACCAGACTTCACTAACAATGGGGATGAATGATGGATCCTTGGTTTAGACATTATAAAAATTAAAGCATCTTTTGTTGGTAGTAGGCATGGGGATGGTGATAACCATAGGGCTATGATCTGAGACCTGTGGGGGGAAGGAAGATGAAGAAACTAAGAGGAATAGCCAAGATCCTTTTCTCATTTGCAAGAACCCTATCAATCTTCCACAAAAATCGGTCATGGTCATATTGGTTGTTACACCAAGTGAAGAAACAGACATAGTGGCACATGTCAGAGAGCTCGTCCCAATAATACTCCACAAAGTCACGATAATCTTTAGGGGACACGGTGTAGAATCTAACCCTATCCTCGGCATAGAGAATATTGTCGAAGTCACCAACAACGGAAAACGATGGATAGTGTGAAATAGGCGGCGCCTTGGGGCAAAACTTTGCTTGTGAGCATTTGTACAAATGAGCGGATAGGGGTAAGGTTAACAATTGAAGGGTAAAAAAACACCCAAATGTGTCCATTAAGGTGAGAAGAGTTGTGGAATAATTTTCACAAAGGGAAGACAATGAGAAATAGTAGTACCGTAGTTATTAAAAAGAAGCACGAGTCTTCAAGCGACCAAAAACACACGTCCTCTTGTCATTGAAAAAGTGTTGAATTTCTAGGAGCTTGGGGTCATCATTACAACCTCTGACATAATAAGATTCATAAGGGGCGAGTTGAGGAAGATGGGATGGGAGGGGCCCATTAGAATAAATCCCTGATCGAAAGTAGTGAAGAAGTTTGCAAGCTGGAGAGAGAGGTCTTCCATTTAAGCAGGTGGGTTGACGGGGGCCTTCCCTTTAGAGGGGGCGTCATGCCAATAGTCCAATTGGGTGGGCTTTAGGACCAGCTAATGGGAATGTACATTAGCAGGCTCGGAAGATCGGGTAGAGAGGTTATCCTATTCAGAGCAGGGCGAGGATGGGTTGGGGAGACGGCAGAGGAGCCTGGTGATAAGGCTTTGGCAGCTAAGGAAGACGCCACAAGGACCTTGGGATGGTTTCTCTTGGGTTTAATGGGGGAGGGAGTATGAAGAATTGACGTAGCATTGGATGGGTTTAGGATCTAAAAGCACACTATGGGCGAGGGGCCCCAGTTCACAGGACAAGGCTGAGTTTCCTTGCACATTACAAACAGAGCAGGTAACGGGTTCCCATTCATAAACAACTTGCTGGTGGATTAACCCCCTATGGTTTAAATCTCAATTTCTCTAACGATAACGATTGACTTCCACTTCAACCAGCGCTCTAACATAAGAGAATCTAGTTTTAACTGCAGTACATTGGTCAGTATGAAGAGGAACTCCTAGTTTCAAACAGATCTTTCTAAGGCTGATTTGGGACGAGAGACTAATATGGAGCCTTAGAAACTGGATCCAAATCAAAATGCGGTTGAGATCTTTAGGGTTGATAAAGATGTCGGTGGACCATTTCTTAAGGACAAGGGAAAAGAGTTGAGGAGCCAGGGGCCCTTGTCAACAACATGTTGAAGGTCTTCTTCTTTGTCAAAACGGAACATAAACCTATTTTCCTTATGAAGCAAGATTTGGGAGGAATCCACAAAGCTCCTGACTCTTTTCACTAATTCTTTAACGAAATTAACTCAGAGTATCTTTCCCTAAATGTGGTTGACAAGACAATTTCTCCAATACTCTATGTAAGAAGATAAATCATCGTCTTCAATTCTAACAAATGGGCTATTAGTAGCAAGGTCCACACAGTGACCTATACGTAGAGGCATACTAGAACAAGCCTTTTTTCTAGCTAGCCGATAAGCAAAATATATCTACTTTTAGGGCTTTAATTCTTTCTATATTTACATAATTCATGCCATATTTCTCACTTATCATATGTTTTTCTTATATTTATGTTGTGATGTGAATTCAGACATTTTAATGTATAATGCAGGAAAAAGTTTAGAAAATGCATGAATTTTCTTATGAAGATTCCAACACAACAAACGGGGAGCAAAATGGAGCTAAAATGAAAATTCTAGGCCCCATTGAAGTTATGTCCGACCTTGCGTCCGAACCTACAAGGCCGGACAAGTGTCAGAAATTCTAGAGCTAATGTCCGGACTTGTGTTCAGACATGTAAGTCTAGACTAGTGTTCGGACATGTAAGTCAAGACTTGTGTTCGGACATTTAAGTCCGGACATATGCCAAGGATTACTAGCGGAATGAATTATAATGCCATCGGGGGGAAGTCTAGACGAGTTGGGCCGGACAGCATAGGCGTGTCCGGACATACAAGTCTGGATGCATACCCGGACGCCTTAGGAGGAGAAATATCACGCGATGCCAACAAAGACGTCCGGACCTACAAGTCCAAACGCATGTCAAGACGCGAATAGAAGGTCGACTCCTGAAGCGCTGCATTGAAGAAAAGATAGAAAGAAACAGAGATAAAATCAGACACTTAAGAGGAGAATAAAGGAAGCCCAAGCCTCCGCTTTGAGGAGATTACTGCCACAATTTCCACCAGCCCACCGATCACCATCTCTATCATCCACCTTCATCCATAATCATACGTTCATCACTCCACCATATTGATTCGCACGCCATCACCATTCCCACATCACCACCACCACTCCACGCCAGAAGTATCTATCCACCGTCACCACCATACACCACATTCATAATCCTCATATCAGAAGCAACCAATGTAGAAATGGATAACGGGGTCGGGATTCAGTTTGAAGTTCCTGCTAAAACTGAAGTTTTTCCTTTCCCTTTCTTTAATCTATTCGATGTTTTCTTATGTAGTTAACTTTGTTTCTAATCTATGAGTGAGTAGTCATTTTAGTTCCCTAGGTTGGGGAAGCGAACCTATCTCGTATAGTTTCTGTCATGTAACTGTTTCACTACTTTTTATCAATGCAAGTTTAATTCTCATTCTTCATGCACTTTGGTTCTCTAGCTAATTATCAAAGTAATGTTTATAGTTTTCTAATCAAAATGTGGTGTTGATATTAGTTAACAAGACACAGGAAATTAAACCGAATTAACGACTAGAAGCATTGTTTGCCTATAGGTTAATATGTCTCTAATATGAACTATTCTTCAAGCGATTGGTTTGTTTCCAGATTAGAGCATTAGTCTGCTGCAAGTTCTTCCAGTCAATTAGAATTCATTGTACATGACCTATTCGGTGAATTATATAGAGTTCCCGAGTTTATTGCAATGTTAGTAGAATTGTTTTTTAATAGGATTTGCATAAATAGGTGGGCAGAACAATCCAGGGTGCGCCTTTTATTTATCACATTTACCACTTTTAGTTCTTGTTTTATTTTAGTTTATTTGATTGCTAATTGTTTTATTTCCCTTTGTTAATTAGTTTCATTTAGATTAATTAAGTAAAACCTGAAAAAGTGACATTTCCTGTTTTCTTAGTTAAGTTTAGGTTTCTCGGTTAGGTTTAGAAATTGTCAGCTAATGGAACGACAAAAACTTGTTGAGCAAAATAGTGGTGAAACTAGATTGCTAACTATGGGCAGTGAACCCAATCATTGTAGTACAACAAGGTCGTATCCACAGGGACTTCGTAACTATCTAGCTAATTATAAGCTTAGTAAATATGCAAGAGGATATATACAAAAGTGCATAAATGTAAATTAGGGGTTTTGGGTTTTTGGGTTGTAATGGAGAAATAAAGAAAAGCAATAAACACTAAACTAACTATCTAGGATAGGTGTAGCCCGGGATGGATATTTGCACCCGTCCTCCCCTTACTACCGATTGTCGAACCTCGAACTCATAGCTAAACCATGGGAACGCTTAATTAATTAGCAACCTAATCTAGGCCTACTAATCCTAACCAATTTAATCGAGACTTCTCATTCAGCTAAGCCCCGGGTCAATCGATAGCACTAAGCTCAAGTTCCACTAAGGTTGCAATGTAGTCTAATCTCAAAATCATCGAAATCAGAGTACACCGTTTTAGTCTCTAACAGTTTGGGTTTCTATCTCTGAATAACATTTTGATAGAATCCCACAATAATGCTAAACTAATCGGTAGGCCAAACCAACCAATTTAACACATAGAAGACAAATTGAGCAAAACCCTTAACAAATCCCCAAATCATGAGCAACAAGTTTAGAAGTCATAAACACTCAATAATCATCTTCATTAAGCTCAAAGACTAAAATAAAGCACAAACACAAGCTCAAGATTCAACAATGGAGTTTTAGGGGATTTGGGACAAAATCCCCAATCCCTAGCTACAAATGATTCTACACAGCCATAGGAGAGAAAATAAAAGAGCAAGGGATAGAAGTAGCCATTAATGGAGCTTGGAAGGAGGTGAGCTTCTCTTCTCTTCTCCTCCCTTCTCTTCTCTTCTTTCTTCTCTCTCTTCTCCTCTTCTTTCTCCTTAGAATCGCCCTTCCTCTCTGTTTTTGGGGCGGAACTCGACTGAATGAAGAATGGGGAAGTTTTCCCCAAAATTCCCCGTTTTAAAACGCAGATCTGGGCTAATTTTGACCCGACCGACCTTGCGACCGGACTTGCAAGGTCGGTCGGAGTCAGTAGCGATTTTCGGGCGCGTTTTTAAGTTCGACCGAACTTGCAAGGTCGGTCCTAAGGTCGGTCGATTCCAGTAGCTTGCAAAAACGCAAATCTGGGCAAAATTTCGACCCGACCGACCTTGCGACCGGACTTGCAAGGTCGGTCGGAGTCAGTATAACTTCAAAACGCTGTATCTTCTTCGTTTTAACTCCGATTTTGGATCCGTTTGCGCCCACGCGTTCCTCTCTTCGTCTACTTTACTCCTAGCTATGTTACTCCTCCTGTTTAAACAATAAATGTGTAAAACACCAATGAAACACAAAACTAGAGGAAAACAAGCTAGAGTGGAGAAATGAGCATGAAAAGTGTTGATTAAACATATGAAATACACCCCTAAAACATGCTCATTTGGACACTCATCACACCCCACACTTACCTTTTTGCTTGTCCTCAAGCAAAACCAAGCACCCATGCAAGTAAGGAATGCTCAAGACTAACAAACACTAACATGAATTGTAGGATAAAAGAAGAAGCAAAAAGTGATTAAAACCTTTGAGGAGTGTGAACCATCTCTTAGTGGTGGCATGGGTGTGCTTAGGGCAAAACAAAATCTAGAGTTTCGGGGTATGATCCGAAGTGCTTCAAAGTTCTAAAGATTAGGTGACTTGGAGAGCTTTTACCATGTCCAACTTCTCTCAAGAATGGGCATTGAGAAGAAAACAAAAGGAAAAATAGATTTATGCATTTGTTTCACTTTTGCATAAGAGATGAGAAGATAAAATTTTGGCATCAGCCTTTGCATTTAAGAACACTCAACTCTCATTGTTGGTTAACAATGGCGTCTCACAAGTCCCTTGATGGATTTTCACAAAGAAGCACCCCTTAGCAATCCCTAAGAAAGAAGACAGAAGGAACCCCAAAGCAATAAAAATCCAACCATACAAGATCACTTGGCCACACCGCATGTAAAATGCTCCTCAAAAGCAATCAAAATGAAAAATTTAAGCATTATCCCACAATTCATAACAGTATTTGTTCTTAATGAGAACAACTCACAACACAAGGGTCCAAGTTTTTATTTTGGACAATCGCAAGATAAGCATGAAGTATTAAGCATTTAAGCACACAATTCACCGAAAAGGTCACTCCCCCACACTTAAATTGAACAATGTCCCCATTGTTCACCAATAAAAAACGGGGAAGGTTCCAGAAGACCTTTGCGGGAAGCAGACAAAAGGAAAATCACACGGGACACAAACAAACAGTATAGCACAGAAGCTATCCCCAGATTTGCAGATTCAAAATTAGAGAAGAGAGAACGAAAACTAAAAGGAACTAGTACTCCCCTGAGATTGCTATTGCTATCAGTTTGTAGAACTCCCCCACACTTGAGCTTCAGCCTCAAGTAGCGTAGCTTAGTTGCGGTGTGGACTGAATTGCACCGCATAAAACACTAGAAGCAACCAAACTACAACTGGAGTTAAGGGTTAGCAAAAACAAAACCAAAGGAGAACGAAAACAAAAACAGGAAATAAAAATAGTGGAGTCGTTGTGGGCAAATATTAAAGGGTGAAACGAGTACTCCCCGATAAGATGCGGATGGAAGATAGGGTGCCCGCACAATTGCAAGTGGGAGGGGTCGTTGAGGTGCTACCTTCAATCGTTGGAGATGAAGGTCCTCTTGGAAAATTTCGCCAGAGGTTCCTTTGTAATTGTTCCTAATTCCATCCCTTTTTCAGAGGGGCTTACCTGTTTCCAAAATATTCACAACACAACGCCACCAATTGGGCGTAAAAGGGCAAGTCCAAAGAATGCCAAAATAGCCCATTATTGAAAACAATGCAAATCTAAACTAACAGAATTTAAAAGACAGACACGAAATGAAATCCGGGTTGCCTCCCGGTAAGCGGCCCTTCTTTAAGGTCTTTGGCTAGACCATACCACCGTGAAGTCATCCGGGATCGAATATGAACGTTGAAGTCGGCTTCAACGGGTGGGTTGGGCGGGCATCATCTAGCAATGAAGAACGACCCGGATCAAAAGGAAATGTGGCCTCAACACTTAGGATGTGAAAGTGTAAACTCCACCGATCGTTCATCAGGTGGAAGTGTTGAGGTGGGTGATCCTTGGTACGAGGATCAAACTGTGGTGGAGCCTCCTCTTCAAATTCAAGGATGTAACATCCTTATCTTCAGTGAGCGGTGCAGGGAGAACTCCGGAGCGGACTTTGTCTTAATCTTTGGTCCCGGATCAAATGGGAAGGTGGCCTCCACACTTAGCAGGTGTACATTGAGCTTCCACCAACTTCATTAGTGCACGGGTGGGGGCCTTGATCCTTCAAATGAAGATCAAAGTTAATGGGCTCTCCTCCTCAAATTCAAGGATGTAGACATCCTCGACCTCGGGGTGAGGCTCATAGGAAGAGCCGAGGTGGACATCAACTTCAGAGGGGGATGGCTCCTTGAAGTCGGTGGTGGCACTCTCTTCTGAGGAGTCAGAGGGAGACAGTGTCTCCTCCTTCTCAAAGTTGAGGATGTGAGCATCCTCGTGATCTTGATGGAGCACGGAGAAGGCGGGAAATATTGGTTGCTGACTTCAGGGAGAAAGCTCCTTGAAGTCAGAGTGGATACTCTCTTCTGATGAAGTGTCTTCATAGTCAAGCCGGGGGTGGAGTGGTGCTGGGCTTTCAGATTTGCACAGGGGAGGAGTTGGAGAGTAGCTCAAGTCCTCAGCAGGCTGTTCCACATCATGAACTGTTTCGCTCTCAAGTTGTTGCACAATCTGATCAATCTGAGCTTGAACATTCATGTTGAAGGTATCTTGCTTCATGGTAAAAGTTTCTTGCATAGTCGAGTTAGGCTTGCAAGAAGAGATAAGATCAGACATGAGCTCCTCCAAACTGGGTGAATCAACCTCTACTGTGATCACAGGATAGTGAGCGCTCTCGTGGTCTCCTCCACACTCTTGGCACACAAGCCTCCGGTAGACATATGAGTTTAGGTCCTCCATAAAAGCTCGCAATTCTGCCATTGGTGTTGGACATTGGGGGCTCTCATGGTACTCTCCGCACCTTTGGCATACACTCCAATAATCGGTGTTTTGCTCGGTGTAGTCGCCATGCCAACCTTCTGCTGGGGGAGTGACAGATGGTTCGAAGGTTTCCATAAGAGCTCTCAATTCTGCCATTGTTGTTGGACATTGGGGGCTCTTGTGATATTCTCCGCACCTCTGACATACATCCCATTGATTATAGTTCTCTACGCCATAGGAGTAACCGTACCAACCTCCTGCTTGATCGTAGTGACCATCCATCAGAATTAAGTACCTAAAAAAAAGAAACAAAAATTTATACACAAAATGGGCAAATAAATGAAATGAAAATCTGCACAAAAACTAAACAGATAATTAACCAGATAGTTGGACCGAAGTCCCCGGCAACGGCGCCAAAAACTTGTTGAGCAAAATAGTGGTGAAACTAGATTGCTAACTATGGGCAGTGAACCCAATCATTGTAGTACAACAAGGTCGTATCCACAGGGACTTCGTAACTATCTAGCTAATTATAAGCTTAGTAAATATGCAAGAGGATATATACAAAAGTGCATAAATGTAAATTAGGGGTTTTAGGTTTTTGGGTTGTAACTGGAGAAATAAAGAAAAGCAATAAACACTAAACTAACTATCTAGGATAGGTGTAGCCCGGGATGGATATTTGCACCCGTCCTCCCCTTACTACCGATTGTCGAACCTCGAACTCATAGCTAAACCACGGGAACGCTTAATTAATTAGCAACCTAATCTAGGCCTACTAATCCTAACCAATTTAATCGAGACTTCTCATTCAGCTAAGCCCCGGGTCAATAGCACTAAGCTCAAGTTCCACTAAAGTTGCAATGTAGTCTAATCTCAAAATCATCGAAATCAGAGTACACCGTTTTAGTCTCTAACAGTTTAGGTTTCTATCTCTAAATAACATTTTGATAGAATCCCACAATAATGCTAAACTAATCGGTAGGCCAAACCAACCAATTTAACACATAAAAGACAAATTGAGCAAAACCCTTAACAAATCCCCAAATCATGAGCAACAAGTTTAAAAGTCATAAACACTCAATAATCATCTTCATTAAGCTCAAAGACTAAAATAAAGCACAAACACAAGCTCAAGATTCAATAATGGAGTTTTAGGGGATTTGGGCCAAAATCCCCAATCCCTAGCTACAAATGATTCTACACAGCCATAGGAGAGAAAATAAAAGAGCAAAGGATAGAAGTAGCCATTAATGGAGCTTGGAAGGAGGTGAGCTTCTCTTCTCTTCTCCTCCCTTCTCTTCTCTTCTTCTTCTTCTCTTCTCCTCTTCTTTTCTCCTTTAGAATCGCCCTTTCTCTCTGTTTTTGGGGCGGAACTCGACTGAATGAAGAATGGGGAAGTTTTCCCCAAAATTCCCCGTTTTAAAACGCAGATCTGGGCTAATTTTCGACCCGACCGACCTTGCGACCGGACTTGCAAGGTCGGTCGGAGTCAGTAGCGATTTTCGGGCGCGTTTTTAAGTTCGACCGAACTTGCAAGGTCGGTCCTAAGGTCGGTCGATTCCAGTAGCTTGCAAAAACGCAAATCTAGGCAAAATTTCGACCTGACCGACCTTGCGACCGGACTTGCAAGGTCGGTCGGAGTCAGTATAACTTCAAAACGCTGTATCTTCTTCGTTTTAACTCCGATTTTGGATCCGTTTGCGCCCACGCGTTCCTCTCTTCGTCTACTTTAATCCTAGCTATGTTACTCCTCCTGTTTAAACAATAAATGTGTAAAACACCAATGAAACACAAAACTAGAGGAAAACAAGCTAGAGTGGAGAAATGAGCATGAAAAGTGTTGATTAAACATATGAAATACACCCCTAAAACATGCTCATTTGGACACTCATCAGGTCCTTGAGATCGACAACCCACTAAATCAGTATTCCGCAAAATGATACGTGCACTACCTAGGTGGTAGAGATATTCACATTTTTTTACTACTACACTAGCAGCATATCCAAAAAAGAATAGGTGTTCTTCGACCCTAAGACAATGAAAGAAGAGGGAATAGGAGACTTACCTGAGGCAGCCTCAATAGTGGGGCATGACAAGTTATGGGCAGCAGCAGAACTTCACCTTGGAGGTGACACAATGAATTGAGGAGAATCCAAAAACTTGCTCACATGATTGGGAGTAGAGGCCTATCCCAAGAGAGTGGCGGGGACCCCAACAAATCAACCTCACATATAGCAAGGTTAGCGACCAGGGACTGCTGACTAGAAAAGCTACAACCAAAGATGTCCAAGGGATCTGAACGGGCCAAATACTTCTACAAGGTAGGCTCCATTAGGGTGGAGGTCCACCACTATATTGACAATACCAATAATCAAATGGGTCACATCCGACTGTACCTCACGAAGAGAAGAGCCTGAAACCAAAGGTGCCAAAACCGCACTCCTCGGGCAAACAAGCCAAATCTAAGCCAGGGCAGCCACACCCTCAAAGGTTACGGGAATCACAGAGGCACTAGAACCCACGCGCGCACGAGAAGCAGCGGTACCAACTGACTAGGAGACCACAACAACCACCCTCAAAGGCCACAGGAACCACAGAGGCACTAGAACACACGCGCGCACGAGAAGCAGCGACACCAACTAACTAGGAGACCACAACAACCACCCTCAAAGGTCATGGGAATCATAGAGGCACTAGAACCCTCGCGCGCACGAGAAACAGTGGCACCAACTGACTAGGAGACCACACCAACCACCCCACCAGCACTAGGGGTGGTCGCTCCAACAGGAAGAGGGCCAAAGATTAATTTAGCTTTAACTAACTCTTGTCTTCACTTCTTTGTTATTTTTCCCCACTTTCTAGAAGAACTCACCCCTCCCCCCCCCCCCCCCCGCCCCATAGATTTAACGCTCAGGGGCTAGGGCGTTGGTCTAGGGTTATGTTCCCTCATCTATATCTTCCTACGTGAACCAATTGTTACAGACAGAAATCAAAGAATTGTTTTTGCTTATGAAAATGAAAAAAATAACGAAATATCGGATAACAAGTTCGATCCAATTTATCGTATTCGATTAGTTAACATGTTGGTTAATCGTATTCTGAAACATAGAAAAAAATCATTGACTTATCAAAGTATCTACTAAGTTGTGAAAAAGATTCATGAAAAGAAAGAGTCACAACTGGTTGAGCATAGGTTGCTTGGTTGGATTAGCTCACTTCTCTATAGGTTATATATTCACTTATGTGGCTTTCTTAATTGCCCTCAACATTAGAAAAATTTGGTTATAATTTTATTTCACAGAAACAAGAAATTAAATTAGGTAATAAAGTAGCTGGACAAATAGACATTCACAGAAATTAGTCTATCGACCCGTGCTAAACACAATAAAGGTTTAAAAAAAAGATTTAATCGTTTGGACGGGGAACATGTCAAGTATCTACTTGGGATATTATGTCATTCTTTTGCATGTTTATAGAACGAGTATACCTTATCAACTTAATTTCAACTATCACATCAATTTTTCACTTTTCTCTTTACATAAGTATGGGGTCTAGTTTGGGTTCTTTCTTACAGCTCTAAGGTCGGGACTACCCTGGGGTATTACACAGTGAGGAGTTAACTATAAAGCTACTATTGTCGTTTAGGACTATTTGATTTTAGTTTTTTTCAAAACAAAAGAAAGATCTTGCCTGTATTCTTATATTTTCGGATCTTAGCTAATTTTTACTCTTCACTTTTTAAAAAGAAATATTACTAATCATATTGTAGATATTATCCGATCTAAATAAAACCACCAATATAATGTTATTTGATTTGTGTTACCCATGCTAAGGAAAGCTCACTTCAGGCCCAGCTAATGACCTGAACAACAGGGCGCTATATATTTGGGGCCTAATTTTATTTACTTTCTTTAAAGTTTGTGATAAAAAAATTATAAAATATTTATATTTATTCTAGACAAAATGTTATATAGGATCTTATTTTAAATATTTTAATTTAGTAAATTTTATTTTAAATTAATTTAATTCTATAAGTGACATATTTTAATCACTTGCTAAGGAAAGCTCAGTTTGATCAGAGTCTCATCCCTCGCACAAATCTCGATCTCCCCCTCCCCCAAAGAAACCTTTAACCCGTATATAGTAATTGAACTTGTGATGAAGAGGGAGGGTTGATTCAACTGAAGTGGAAGTAATCAATGATTTTTATTAGGGAGTGATTGATATCCCTTCATTTATTCTAACTAACAGTATTACTCCCAAGCAAAACATGTGTATACCCATGTGGAATCGACTCCTTGTGCAATGTCATTTTTAATAATCAACAATGGAAAGAAGCACCATTAAATGAAACCGCAGAGAATAAAAAATTAACATTTTCTCCCATTTCCGGCCTCCTTCAGACCTTGATTCGCAGAAACAGATCATTAAAGAACTGCCAACTAAGGGTAAACCTTCCACTTACTGAGATATAAATCAACCAGAAGTATGAGAATGGTAAGGACTGGACATTTCATTCGGATTAGGACAAAGGAGAGAAGTAAGGCGACAAATCAGGATGGTCAGTAGCGTCCGGCTGGACTCTTCACTAAAACCATGTTAATTAATAATGGTCTACTATATTTTATAGTGTTAATTGAGATTAAACTAATGCAGTCATTAATGGTGATCAGCGCATTCGTAGGCCAGTTGCAAATCAATCTCAATGAAAAATATTTGTTACTAAAAATAATATGGATAAACATGGATCGAACATGTCAGTCAGACATTCATAATTAATATATACTTGATGAAGGAAAAAGAAACAAGGAAGCTCGCTTTCTTATGCTTGAATGGGTTTTGAAAGGTAAGAAAGGCCGTAGGAAGAAGATGTAGTCTATATTCTTAGTTATATCCAGGAAAGGAAAGAATTGTGTTGGAAGCGCAGAATCCCTAGAAAGAAAGAAAGTTTGAGTAGAAAGAATTGATTAAGGTTGTGCAGAAAGAGACAGGGCGGGGAGATGATGATGACGAATACTAGGAAGCGGAGAAAGATAGGGCCATGGGCAACTCTTATCCTCTCCCTTCTTCTCACTTTAGTTGTTCTATGGTCACCCTTCCATCACGATGACACACGTAAGTTCTATCTTATAATGAAGTAAAATACTTTAGCTTTCATTTCTTTGGTAATTGGCTAGCTGCTGTTTGTTAGTACTGCGCTACTCTATGTGTGTGTGTCTGGTTTTTCTAATTCTTAAGGTTTGTGAGATTGTTAATGGCATATTGTGTTTTAGATTTCAAATACCATCAAATTGTCGATTGTTTTAATTTGAGTGAGTACTTGAAATTAATTAGCTGATTGTATACAACAGCAACGCTCCGAATTCAAAACTGGGGAGGTAGTACTCTGCCCACTTTCCGGAAAGAAGATGAGACAGTTGACTTCCGAATGAAAAGACTCGTAAGAGGTAAAATTTTAGTTTCAAACTATGCATATTAGACTGGTCAAAGAGAGAGTATATACATATAAATAGTAGCTCACACTCTTGTTCATACTGATTAACAGTTCAAAACAAAGCTGAATTCCAAGCAACAGGCTACACTTGTCAAGACAATCAACGTACAGAACAATGCATAACAACAAATCAAGTCCGGATCGAAACCTACGATCATCAGACAACCATTTACATATCATCAACAGATCACTCGTCGTCGTCAACAACTCGAACAATGAAACCCTACACTCTCCGAGACGACGAAACCGCCATGCAATACGTAACACCAGTACAGATCATAGAGGGCGAAAACACCGCCGATCTTAAAGATTTCCCAGCAGAATTCTTACCCAGTACATGTCAATACAACCACACGGTCCCAGCAGTTATCTTCTCCTCCGGCGGATTTACACTCAACATGTACCACGAACTCAACGAGCTTCTAGTCCCACTCTTCCTCACAACACGACACTTCAATTCCGAAGTTCAGTTTTTCATCACAGATTACAGACCCAAAGTGATTGACAAGTATCGTGACTTTCTCCGTGGACTCTAAATACGATCCTATAGATGCTACTTACTCAAACACAACCTCAACTCACTGTTTCCCGCGTGGCGCGGTGATAGGACTCAGTTATCACGGAAATGTGGCGATTGAGTATTTCAACGCACCCGCGGGACACACGATGGACGAATTCAGATTATTTGTGTACGAGTCGTTTAAGCTCAACGCGAACAAATACGCGGTGAAGTTGAAAACGGAGGAGAAGCCGATGTTGGTGTTGTTATCACGTGAAAGGTCACGTGTTATGCTGAATCAAGGTGAACTGGTTGAGTTAATGAAGAAGATGGGGTTTAGAGTTCATGTTGCTGGGGAAAAGGAGACATGGGATTTGAAACGTTTCGCTAGGGTGTTGAGTGAGTGTAATGTGTTGGTTGGTGTTCATGGTGCGGGGTTATCAAACGCGGTGTTTTTGCCTCAGGGATCTGTGGTGGTTCAGCTGCTTCCGTTAGGGTTGAAGACGCAGGGTGTGTTTTATTATGCTGATGCGGCGATTAATATGGGTTTGAAGTATTTGGCGTATGTGGCGGAGCCGGAAGAGAGCTCGCTGTTCAAGCTGTATGGTCCCAAAGATCCGGTTATTGCTGATGCTGCGTCTATGTTCAGGAAAGGCTATAAGGCAGCTAGGGCTCTCTATATTGATGGTCAGAATGTCACGGTTAATCTCAACAGGTTTAATGAAACGCTTCAACAAGCTCTTCAGGTTATTAGACCCTAAACACCACTATCTTATTAATTTCTTGTATGCAAACTGAACCAAGACAGGGCACCTATCTCTCTCTTCATTTCTCGCTTCGGTTAAGATGATTTAACTCACACATTCACATTGTTTATTAACAGCTTAGATCTGTATTTATATTTCTGGAATTGTGCAAACAATTGACATGTATTGTATGAGCATTTTATTTTTGGACCAATAGAGTAATGCGAGTCTCTTGTAGATGTTAAGATTTTTTTCCCTTCTCCAGTGTAATAGCGAGTCACTTGTAATCTCCATACTTCAATTCTGTTCCATTCATCGAACTTGATGGCCCACTATTGATTGTTAGTTTCCTGGCAGAGAAATGTGGTTTCAGTGTCTTAATCCTTTGTTAACTTATCCTCTTACGAATCACAATTAACTTCCCATGATTACGAATAAACAAGCATCAAACCATGTGTTTAAAACATATGCAGTAGAACTAGTCAAGAAACTTCTGCGTATCTACAAGATGGGATGCTAGCTCAGCTCAGGCTCTATTTGGCCAGATCAAAGATCGCGACACACCATTCCAGAGAGTGCCCCCATTAAGACTTTGATGGAGATTGGAACTATCATTAATAGACAGACTCTTTGATTAATGTCTTTGCACAGACAAATATAGAGAAGCGGCTATGCTGGTCGATCTCGCCAGCATAAAAAGGCTTCAATTGCCAATCAATTTTTCGACTAAATAAATAAAGCAATGTACGCTTAATAGCTACGCCATATGATATGACTAACAACACACCGACAGAAGCGACACCATTGCAGATAATCAACCCAACCCACAACTAAACTTTCTTAACTTTATCTCTTCAATTCCTTGTCATCATCAATTAATTACTTCAATTTACGACAGCATATACAGCAGCAAAATGATCAGACCAGATCTTCTACATGGCACTTCTAGTTAGCCAAGAATGTGGTCGTATCCGGCTCCTCCACCTGGAATATTCACCCGGGGCGTACCCACAGTGTGAAGAAGCTGTTGAAGCCACCTCCTTGTTGTTGGATCTTCCTGCGTAGTAGTGTAAAACAAAGACAAAATCAGTCAGTATACAGTGAATACCTTATTATATCCTATTTCTGCTATAATCTTCGTCATATCCTAGTGGCGGGATTCCAGGAAACAAACCTAGCATAACTATAAAATACTGCAAGCTTTTACTCTATCATTAAGTTCTCAACTTGACAATAATCCTAGCGGACACACTGGAGACGTGATTTTTAAAACACCGCCACAGTATTCAATCGTTGTAAACATTGTTTAATAGTCACTGATAGAATCTTCAAATAATTTGAGCACTGTCAAGGGGAGTCTCGTCTACATGAAGCGGTTTTAAAATATAATTCTGAGAAGAGAAACTAACACGGAGGCAACTGGCGAAGGTAGCATCTCGGAGCATGTCTGGCAGGCCACTCCTCAACGCATCACAAGCTCTGTGAATATCAAATAACAGAACGGACATATTTTAAAATCGGTGAGTGATCTAACAATTTAGTAACTTTTGTTGCAGGAGCAGATGCCACAAAAAAGAATTACAACATATAACAAAGAGGATGATAACATTTCGATGAGGGCTAAAATTGGAACCTGGGATTATCAGAGAGTCGAAGGTAACATCGGATGATATGTTTTAGGAGCCGAGATGAAGGCTGCTCCGCCAGACTAGCAACCATATTTCCCAGCACTCGACCAACTGCAAAAAAGCGCTCCGGGGTAGTGCATATGTATTCCAGACCAACATCATCCAAAAGAATCTTTTGGACTATGAATGTGGCAACCTGTTGTCATTGACACCACCAAAAATGTCACATGAAATCGGGAACTGGTGATGACTATTGAGCTTCACTCCCACACAACTGTGATTGCTCACCACAACATGACAAATCTACAGCTCATAACATCATGGCAGCAGCAGTCATAACATAAATGATGTCCAGAGAACAATCAAGTTATCATATGACAATTTTAACAACACCCGCAAAAGGATATTGCAACTATAAATCAGAGTCTGTGCATTAATCTGTCTATTCAGTTATTATGTATTCACTAAACACTTAACCAGGCAAGAGAATATTCAAAATAAAAAAGATACACAGAACAAACAGCGGCACTTACAACTATATGTTTAGATTCTAAGAAGTTAGAATGGAAAATGCACTCTGTTTATTTTGTTGGTCATTAAATAGACATGCTCTATAATTTAACAGAAATCACAAATCAAACATCCAACATAGTTTATATAGATCCACAGGACTGACTATTAAAACCATTTCCTAATGCAAAATTACAAGTATCTGCCTACATAATGGAACAGAAAATGAAGGCTGAGAAATATTTAAACAACAACCAAAACTACTCTTAGGATAGGACACCCACTGTTTTAGACAACTCACTGCCCATTTCCATTGTGCGCAGGCACAACGGAATGATCTCTGTTGAGAGGAGAAAACTTATGACATCTGTATCATCAACCTGAAAATCATAAGATCGCTATGTCAGGCACAACATCGTTAGCAATACAAACAAACAAATGCTGAAGATAAGTCTATCCAATAGCAAAAGTACCTTTACCAGTGCACCAATGACTCCCAAGCTAGTTAGCCTCAAATACTCAAATGGCCTTGATTTGCTTGTGGTGTTAAGAAATGGATACAGATACAATGGTATATGAGCTATAAACCAAAAGAACTCATGATCAGGGATCACCAACCGCATACACAGTGTGCTAACATGAATTGCATTACCATCAAATACTTATATATGACAGGAAACCAAATTGCTATTTGATTTGATGAGTTTGCTAGCAAATCCTCTCTGGGCTAAATGGAAAACAATTGAGTTCTAAGGAAAGCATATATAAACACTTTGTCCCATCAAGACCTAAAATCACACTCCAACTCTGGCAACAGAAGAACCAAATTAGACAGCCAATGGAGAGCTCAATAAACAAATCTGTCAACATGCCTAACGGAGATAGCATCTTTTAACCAGTCCAGAGCATTACCCGTCAAAAACAGCGTCCGGGTGTCTGGGTGAGATGCAACACACTGAAGAAAGCATCGACATAAACAAAATTAGCAAGCAGAATATTGATAATATTTAGATATTCTTCGTTACCGAAACCCTAAATAAAAAGTCCCTCATGCTGAACTTCATTTCCCTTCATCCATATTACACTTTAACCAATCTATATGAAGAACAAGAAATATCAAATGCATTTCGAGAAGAGGGAGGATAATGGGGTTCTTACCTGAAGTAAAGCGAGTGCATTGCAGACACGATTTGATTGTGCTGGAGTGAGAGTTGGTGGGGAGAGTACAGGATATATTGAGATAATCTCCTGCACGCAGGTCAAAGCATGCCCATGTAGATAATCCAGCTAGTGATGATAATTTTGACATTTACATTCGACAGGCGTAACCAACAACAGAGGGATTCTTCACTGACACAGAAAATTTTCTCCGCAGGCCATATCAGTCTGTATTTGGATCCATTTCTAGAGATAAGGGTGAAAATATAAAGGAACTTGAACACTACCTGAAGAAGCGCAGCAATAGTACCGAATGAGTTCCATAGCAACGGAGCCAGGTCTTGGAACAATTCTCTCTTCTAAAAATTAGAAGAAAAAAAATTCACAATACTGTTCGCGTCAATATAAGCAGGTAAACAAATTCTTGCTAATTTAAGCATCAGTATCGGTAATTTCATAATCCAATAACCCAGCTTCAAAATCCCCAATCGGGAGCAGCGGTTTTGATGCTGAGAAGAAACTTACCTTGGAGAGCTCAAGAAGGGCGTTTTCTCTGCGATCAGAGTTGCTGAGGTCAAGCACCAACATTTCGGCGGACTGCAATTTTCTATCGACGTTAGCCTGAGCTCCTGCAGCCGCTACCGCGGCTGCGACATTAGCGGTACCTGCGCCTTGGACAAATGGCGGGGCGTTCAAGGAAAGAGGTTGCGGCATATTCGCCATACGAAGGAAATATTGGTGTGGTGAAAGTTGACGCTTCGTCTCTTCTATCCCCGCTTGAGAGTTTCCCAGTTCCACCAGTTATTCTTACCAGATTAAATACGACTGAAGTAAAGAATGCAATTTCCTTCTATTACTTGGGTTTGAGTTTGACTACTAAATTACCGGTAACTGATTGACGGAGGAGGGGAAGCCGCCACGCCACCTCCTTTCTGACGGAGGAGACGAAGATGTGCGCTTGCCAGTTGAAGAGGTGGACACGGTTCGAACGGGCTCAAGTGGTCCCAAATCGCTAATGGCTGATCTTGGTCACACTCTCCGTGTGTAGCTATATTTTGTTATATTTGTAGCTGTATAATTTGCATACCTACAAATATAGGTTTTTTTTAGTTAAGAAATGAGAATGTACATTTAGTATAATTGTAGTCGTATTGAAATTTAATATTTTTTTATGTATTAATACTATAATTTTTGTAAACAAAATTATTTGTATATAACTATTTACAGGTACATTAGACAAAAAATTTACCATTTTCTATAAACGATTAGAAGTGTGCTACTTTGATTGGATAAATTTTTTTAAAAAATAATGTGTTATGTTAAACTTTGTGTTTTTTTTGTCCGGATATATTGTGAAGTTATAACATAGATGAAAGTGTTTTCGACATTATGAATTTTACATATGATGTAAGAAAATAATATATGTAAGCGTACCAGTTCAGTCCTGAATCCATTTGTCCGATCACACAGGCCCTAAGCTATACGGTTTGGGCCGATCTCATACGGTTTTTACGATGGTAAGCGCTATTATTTCACGGGCGGATCCCGAGCCGGTCCCACTTCCTGATCAATAGTATTTGGGTTAATCTTTGATCGAATCGATTCCGGGTTTGTCAACTCAGCGGCCAACTCCAGTAGAGACAACGAAAAATTGCCAGCAAAATCTGCTTCTAAATATTTAATAATATTTCTCCGAAAAATAATTAAGTAATACATATTGATACAATACACTCCAAGTTGGATGATACACTTAACCATGTGAGATCTCGAAAAAAAAACTTAGTTATTTTCTTGTATTATAAAAGAACTATTGTATATTAAAAGTGACAAATTTAGTAAAAAGTAGCATATGAACATAAATATAGCCCCATTCTTTTATGAGCTGAAACATCTAATTGATGAGAAAAAATAGTATATATGACAGTTGATGTATATGAATACAATAAGAACAAAATAACTGATCAAATAAACTCATCTGATAATCTAACAAAAGAATGGGGCCATAATCTTTTTTTTAAAAAAACGAGCACAAACATAATCTTGATGATGAGAAGGAGCATTTTTTTCTCATGGATCTTCTAAAATTCTCGGAGTTATTCGTCATAGTTTATTGTAGAATTTGGTCTTGGTTGTCCAAGTTGTATTAAGATCTGGTGTCGGTGCTACTAGTTTCGGTTGTCTTCGTATTATATTCGGAACGAATCCTAGCGCTTGCACTAGGGTAAAATATGGAGTCTTTCATATGTTAGCATGTGGTTGGGAGAAAAAAAAAATGAAAACAAATGAAAAAGGTGCTTGGTAGCGTCTTCATGCGTCTGCGGAGGGAGAGTTGAAGAGAAATTTTTTTAAAAAAATGTTATAACTCATAAAATATAAGCTCAAAAATAAAAATAATTATACCATTGTTCATCAATTTTCACTCTTCAAAATAAAGATGTATTATGGATATGTTTTGGTAAACTTAAAATTTTATATTTTTAGAATGAGATATATTAGGTATTTTTAAAGTGAATCTTATTCATTAGCAAAATGAATCTTCTTTAATAATAAAAAGTTTGTAGTGCAGGTAAACCCAAAACCACAAACCCTAAAAACCTGTCGAGTCAGTAATGTAGACACCAAAAATTCTCACTCGTTTTATGTAAAAGGAAAAAACAAAAACAAACATGTTTTAGAAATAAAGCGGTCGTCCCCGTTGTCAATCAAAGGAGTTTCTTTTTCCTGACATTTAAACCTCACATTCCTATGGAAAAGGAGCACGAGCTTTTTATTGTAATTCGTTTTAACCTGCTTCATTTTGTATATTTATTTTGTTGCTTTTGTTTTAAAATATTTCACTGTTTTGTTATTACCTCGTATTATTTATGTACCCGATTGATTCCTACTTTTTTATTATTATTATTTAATATTTCCTTTTGATTTTCTCATTTCTTATCGTCGCTATTTCTATTATTTTATGTGTTTTCTTACTGCTATCTTTTTTTTCATTTATTTCTATACGTTTTATCTCCGTTACGGGGCATTATTTTTATTATTTCATGTACATGTGTTTTCTATTTATTTATACTTCATTGCATTTTGAGCCCTATCTTTAGTTACATTTAATGGTGGCCACTGAATCCGGTTCTACCCGGAACCGATTAGAACCGGAACCGGGTCGGAACCGATTCGGAACCGGAACCGCCCCCTTGCAAATCGAATCCGAATACAAGTTTTGAGATTCGGGACCGAACCGGGACCGGAACCGGAACCGCCCTGGATTCGCGTTGAATTCGGAACCGTGGAACCAGAACTGGAACCGTAACCGGAACTGGTGGAACCGGAACCGCCCCGGAACCGGCCAAAGTAGCCGTTGGAATCTTTTAGAATGTATTAGTATTACTTTCTTTCCATGTAATCTTTTAAGACTTCCAAATTGAAATCATGTAACCTATTAGTAGTTGTACTCTTTTTCCTTATTAGGGTTTTCCTAATGGGTTTTTACCTAATAAGGTTTTAACGAGGCAGTGAATCATATAATAAAATCCGCTTTGCTCTTTAATTTTTGCAAATTCAATACAAAAATTTAAGTCTTTGGTTCTTACACATTTAAGATTATAAACTTGAGAAATAACCTAGCTAGGAGTAAAGTGGACGAAAAGAGCAACGTGTGCGCGCAAACGGTTCTAAAATCGGAGTTAAAAAAAGAAATTGGAGCCGATCGAATCTTTCCGGAACCGCCCCGGAACCGGTCGGAACCAGAACCGGAACCGGTCGGAACCGTTGATTTGAGCGAATCCGAAGCGAATACAGAGTTCCGGAACCGGAACCGCCCAGGACCGGCTCCGAATCCGAATACACATTTTCCGGAACCGGAACTAGAACCGGTGGAACCGGAACTGTGGCCACCATTAGTTACATTCCATAATTTCATATTATTACATACTTTCTTTTGAATTTATCGCTTTTTAGAAAAGTTATTCAGTCAAAGTTAGAGCTTTTGTATTATTTTTCTCAGGTCTACATAGAAATTTGATCTAGCTCAACTGGTTAAGGTACTAGTCATATAACTCATGGGTCTTAGGTTCGATTCTCGGCACGAGCGAAAGGATCTTTTTTATTTTGCTTCAGCTCGGGACTTGATTCTTCTTTTATTTCTTCGCTTTACTTACTGGATTCGGTCATAGCTCAATCAGTAGAGCATACAAGAGGTGAGGGTGGAGATATTGAGTTCGAAACTCGATAGGGGCGTTTTTTTTTAAAACCTTCATTTTTTGCCAAGCCCTCACCCGATCGAGTTTGGCCCGTCCCATTTGGGTCTGTTTGTTGCTCTTTAATAAAGCCCATAACTATCTTCTAAAACCCTAACTTGACGTCTGTCTACCCCCTATTATAAAACAACAAAAAACCCTACAGTACTGGCACGATTTGGAGAGAGCCGACACTGATCCCCATTATTCTGATTGTCTTATTCTCGGTGTTCCTTGCTCTGCCCATGTTCGAAGAAGCGAAAGACAAACCGAATCCTAGAAACTCGACTGCCATTTCCTTCTTCTTCTTCTGGAACTCGTGAGTGGGATTTACCCAGAAAACGTTCGCGTCTCCTTCTAAGCCTCCTTCCATCTTCGAATCATTGCCCACACCCTACCACTCATCCACGCCTCCGAGTTTTTCCCTCCGAATGAAATTCATCCCTGTCCGCCGAAGTTCATACTCTTTGGTCACACCCTCTAGGTAGGAGTAAGTATTGCACCATTCTTTCTCTGACCTATTAGCGATTTCAAGTTCAGTGTGAAGTTCTTCTTTCTATTGTTTTTCTTCTCCCCGAAAATCTTCTGGCCGGGTGAGCCATTCATGGTGACAGTAGGGCAGACGCCCAGCTCTATCAGAAATATGTTTCCGAAAGAAGAGTTATCCCCTTCACCCCACCTTCATTTCGTTTTCGATTTTTGTTCACTTTCGCTATTCGTCTCGTCCAAGTGTTGGAACCGGAGCCCTGAACCTTAATTTCGGTGGCTTTGGTTTCTGGAAGTCGATGGAACAGGAATACGGTTTTGTACCCTCCATTTCTCTTTTAATTACTTTTGCGCGCTAAACTGGTATGGACAAAGTAGTCCACGAACAGAAAATCAAAGCGCAGCGCAGGCTAGAACTACGGTTCGAGTTGCAGGATGATTGTATTTGGTTTCCCTTCTGTTCCTCTCGTTTATGCACTCAAAATGCTTTTAAACTTGCTGTTGTGATTAAAAGGAAAAGGGGGTCCAACAATTCGAGATCCCCTTTGGCCCTTGTGTACCTCTGTTTATCTGTATATTCATTACCGAATGGAAAAGTCTATGCACAGCTCTGAGCAATTTATGTTGCGGTGTATATCCAAGAGATGTTTAGTTTCACGCATTTTATCTGCTACTGCTTCTCTCGGTCGATACGCCTCTTCTTATATTGATCTCTTGGTTCGCTCCTCTTTTGAGATTTGTCTTGAAGGAATGTATCTGCCGCTGTTAGCGAGATGACTATACGTGATCCATACTCTGAATTTCCTGCAAGTGTTCTGTCTGTTAGCTTTGTGTTTGAACAAGATGGATTGTTCATTTGATATCCCCGAATCTTCTTCTCCTCATGAAAGCCCACCACCGACTAAAACGACATGGGAAGAACCATTCTCTGGGTTTGAAACATCACATTGTGTCCAGCCTCTGTCACCCATTAACGGATTCTTTTTTTTTCTCATTTGCTTTGACCTGCTCAAATGCTTATGTTGACGATTTGACCTAAGATGCTTATTGTTTTGTCTTTGTGTTTATTGTTCTGTTTCTCCTACAGGAAAAACTTGTGATTATCTCCTCCCTGGTACACAAACTCTTAATCTCGGTCCATTCTGTCTGTTTGGTTTGTGTCCATGGATGCGTTTTTGTTTTGGTTCAAGATGTATATAAACGATGTTTCCTCTATCTATTTCATTTGAGCTTGGTGATAGACTGAGTAAAAGTGACCATGTTGGGTTCCTGATGTTTGTGTACAACTTATTAGCTGTGGTTTGGTTTATTGTTTCAGTTCCAATTAACTTCATCACTCTCTGTGTGTATAAGAGGTTAGGGAAGTAGATTAATCTTAGATCATGTGGTCTGACGGAAAAAATGAGTTGGTGCTTTGTCTGATTAATGTATGAACATGGAAAATCTGAGGAAGATTTGAAAAATGGCTAGTAACCCCACATTAGGGTCCACCGATTATGTTAGCTTTTCTTTTGGGCAGGACTGTTAGTCTAGATTAAGCCTTGTTTTAAGTTGCTAGTCATTTCAGAATTCATGCTAGATTTGTATATAACTGTTTACTGTTCTTACCTTTGTATGGCCATTGAAAGATAAACAATAGAGAGAGGTAATAACACATTAGCAACCCCACATTAGGACCCACTTTTGTTGCTTTTAACTTGTATTAGTGAATCAGAATTATGAGGCTTAAATCTGTCACCTAGACAACCTTGAGGATTTATTTCCATGCGTACATTACCTGGACAGCTTCTCAATTTCCTTTTACATGTACATGATTTATTTAGGTGGCTTTTGAAATCCATGTATACAATTTATTCGAATCACTTTTGAAGTTCATGTTTATATATGTGTTATTTATGCAGTCTCATTTCTTCTAAAGTTCATGTATACATTTTGCTCATCTTGGTGGGCTGGAACTGTTTGGGTCTAGGTAACCCTAGGCCCAAATTTAATTTTGCTTCAGGCCCAGCTCATAAACAGCCAAACGGGCTGGGACAGGTGGCCTTAGACAGCCCAATAGGATGATCCTTCTTGTGGACCCTTGAGGCCCACTTTAGAAAAGCCTTAGGTTTGGGGGTATCCTCAATGCATACGGGTCCTAGACACAGTCCATGTGAGGAATACCCGTATTCCCTAAAACTTTCCAAATCATCCCTTAATTTCAGAATAAAATATACAATCAACAAAGTCAAATCCATTTGTAAATACAAATAATTTTTATTCAGATATGACTTAAGCCCATTAGCCAATAGTTTCAAATAAACTTTCAGTCAGCCCCTTTATTGGAAATCCACTCTCGAAGCCCAAAGCAAACTTGGCTCAATTTCATAATCAGCCCATAACCCAACTCAACCTCTCAATCCAATTCTGACTTAGGCTACACCCATATCTCATTTTGGCCCAACTACATAATGCCCACTTCTTGGCCCAAGTCCAATCTCGGCCCAAAACCAAACTCGGCCCAAGCCCAATCTCGGCCCAAATCCAACTCTCAACCTGGCCCACTACCCAATCTCAGCCCAAATCCAACTCTCAACCTGGCCCACTACTCAACCCGGCCCAATCCACCAATAAGCCTGGCCCAATACCAAGCCCGGTCCATGACCAAGTCCGGCCCAATCCCAAAACCACATCGGCCCATTACTATTACTCACATCGGCCCATTACCCACATCGGCCCATTACCCACGTCGGCCCATTACCCACGTCGGTTGTTGGAGAAATATGTGACTACTTCTACCACTTAGGCAGTGTACCTATCGTTTTGCGGGATAGTGGAATTGTGGGGTTGTCGAACTCTTGGGGACCTTGTTGTAGTTTAACTGATAGTGTAGTAAATTGACTGAGAATTCTAATTAGACTACTGAACAAAACTTATCATTTTTTAAGAGAAATTGTGGTTTAAAACTTAACTTAAACAAAACAGTGAAAAGAACAATTAATCAAAACAGAATAATAGTGGTTGTAAAACTTTTGTTTTTAAGGAAGCACCCTGGGTTGTTCTGCTCACCTATTTCATCCAATTATATTAATATAAACTTCCACCATTTTAGCAATAAACTCAGGAATCTTAATTAGTTCATTGACCGGTCCTTGTACAATAAACCCTGATTAACTTAAACAAAACCGCAATCCTTGCCCAAGTTATTATAAATTAATCGCTTTATTAACAATTCCTGTTGGAGACAGATTAACCTATAGGCGAAACTCGCTTCTAGTCATTAACCCGTTTTGACTTCTTTTGTCTAGAACCTTGTCTTAGCACCCCATTTTAACAAGAGAACTACAAATATCACTTTAATAATTGGCCTGAAGATTAAAGCGCATTGAGGACGAGAATCAAATATTGCTTAAACATTATAGTAGAAAGTCTACGTAACACGATTTTATAAAATAGGCTTGCTTCCCAACCCGGGAGGCTAAGGTTATTACTCACGCATAATTATAAAAACATCGATCTAAGACATTAACAGAGTAGAGTTAAGGAAAGAAAGAACTCTCTTTCCTCTTCCGGGCTTATTTGGTGATGGGAAATGATGGAAATGAAGTGGCGATGTGGATGTATGGAGGAAAATGGAATTTTCGCGGAGGAAGTGTGATTTGGAGGTGAACGTGAGTGATTCGGAGAGTTGAGTTGTGGTGAACGAACGTTTCTTTCTGATGAAGAAGCAGTGTGTTTTAGAAGAAAGGAGGAGGAAGAAGACAGAACTGGAACACGCGTGAGGAATTTAAGGAGTGCGCCGGCGCCTGATATTGCTGATGGGGTAGATAGATGTGTTTGTAGGCGCCGCAAATGAAGAAGAAAATTGGGAAGACGGCTCCGGCAGAAATTAGTCGCGTCAATTTCTGGATCTGGGTTGCATTTACACGCGTCCTTGTTTGTGTCATTGGTTGTGTCCTTGCATAAATGGGCGGACACATTTGTGAATATAAATGCCCGCGCGCTTGTTTAATATGTCCAGCCTATGTCCTTGTTTGTGTCCGGCCTTTTTTCCTCGGACGTCTCACAATCCTTTTCTTTATCTCTTGTCCTTCCTTTTTTCACCGAACGTCTCACAAGCCTTTTCTTTATCTCTTGTCCTTGCTTATTTCCCCGGACGTCTCACAAGCCTTTTCTTTATCTCTTGTCCTTGCTTATTTGGCCGGACGTCTCTAGTATCTCTTGTCCTTGCTTATTTCCCCAATCTCACAAGCCTCTTCTTTCTTGTCCGGCCATATATCCACGGACAGCTCTATCCCTTGTCCTGCCTTATTTGGGCGGACATCTCTGTTTCTGTCCTTGTTTGTGTCCGGCCATTTATCCTTGGTCGCAAACAAGAACGTGTATATTTCCTTTGCAAAATTTGATAGGGTCCAGATTCTTCGTTTTAACTCCGTTTCACTCGCCGTTTGTTGCGTTGGAAAGCTTGTGAAATAAACTATGTGATTCCACTTTTTCCTGTATTTGATACATAAAATCTATCAGTCCATATTAAGACATAAATCTTAGGAAAACATACATACGTAAGTAATATTATCCTGAAGTAAGTAAGTATAAGGTAAATTAAACCCTTAAATGTCTATGTATTTCTCACTTATCAAACTCCCCCATACTTATCTTTTGCTTGTCCTCAAGCAAATCTTTTGACATAATGTTTAAACAAGTTAAACAGACAATAATCAAGTAAGGAGAGCACAGAAGGTAATTGCCAATCTTTTCAGATTTTAAAAGGGTACTAATAACATTAATTTCTTAAATATATTTCTCCGTTTCTGAGAATAACCCTGAAGTCCTACAAAAGAAAGAAAGCAGTACCATGAGAATTCTGCTTTTAACCCTGAGCCAATCCACCATTTTCTTTCACATTTCCTTGAACGACAAGGGGCATGAAGTAAAATCTTATTCCATTATACCTTTCAATGCCACATACTCATGATCCATAATGAAGAAGTTTTTATCATTTTGGTGCAGAATGCAAGATACTTCAATTTTGAAGTTCATTTTTCTTTTACCTCAGACTTTTCTCTCCACCCTTGTAGCGGTTTTGGGTCTACTCTCCCAGATACCGAGTACCTTAGGTAGCCGGGTGATGAAGCACCCCTAAGAACTTAATAACTAAGTGAACGAGGCCTGATTAGGATCATAATATGCCTGTCTGGATCAGAGGAGTACCTTGCCTTGTTCTTTTTCCACCGTTTCATTCCAATTCAAATCCAGGCTCAAAGTTAAAACAAAATTCAAATGATAATTTCCTCAGAATTTTTTGCATTGAGTAAGGAGCAGAGTGGTTAAATTTTTTTTGTGTACCCTTTAAACCTGTTAATACCGGCATTACTCCCTCTATGGCTCCTTCTTTGATTATTAATCACTTAACAAATTTAAACACAGTGTCGAAAAAGAGAAAAACTTAAGAGCAAGCTTTTGATTATTATCTCTCCCCCACACTTGAACCAAAGCAATGCCCTCATTGCATAGAAAAATTAAAATAACAGGGCATGCAAACTACCTGGGTAATGATCACAAAGCAAAAGCAATATGAAATATTGAAAATTTAAAGAGCAGGGTATAGATAGTGTACTCCCCAGAGTTTTGCAGAGTATGTAGAGTAGCTCCCCCACACTTGAGTTCAGCTGTAGGAATGTGCAAGATGTTCCTGTAATGAATATTCTAAACAGCCAGAAGAACTCAAGTTAATTCTCCTCGTTCTCTCTCCTCTCTTTTTTTTATTTTACTTTATTTTTTTCATAAAATACGATACAAAATATAAGCACAATATAGAATAAAAAGATAGATAGTAGGGTGCCTCCTACCAAGCTGCCCATCTTTATGGTCTTTGGCTAGACCATACCTGAGTGTTTTAAGGTGTGACTGGATCTTTGAGAAGAAGCGCAGAAGCCTCTTCGTTGTCTAACGTGTTTCCCAGAAATAATTTGATTCGAGCTCCATTTACTTTAAACGATCCTCCTTTCTTATTGTCCAATTCCACAGCTCCATAAGGAGATAGATATTATTAAATGGTCCAGACCAGAAGGATTTTAACTTACCTGGGAAGAACTTAAGTCTGGAGTTATAAAGAAGGACCTGATCTCCTGCTTTGAATTCTCGCTTGGCAATCATCTTATCGTGCCAACGCTTGGTCTTCTCTTTATAAATCACTGCATTCTCATATGAGTCGTTCCTAAGTTCTTCTAGCTCAGTCAATTGGAACTTCCTTTTTTCACCGGCTTGTTGTAGATCAAAGTTCAACACCTTCAGAGCCCAATAAGATTTATGCTCTAATTCCACAGGCAAGTGGCATGCCTTCCCAAAAACTAGTTTGTAGGGGACACGCCAATAGGTGTTTTGAAGGCGGTGGGTATGCCCAGAGTGCATCATCCAATTTAAGGGACCAATCTTTTCGAGAAGAGCTCACCGTCTTCTGCAGAATCCATTTCAGTTCTCTATTTGTTATCTCAGCCTGACCATTTGTTTGAGGATGGTATGGTAGAGCAACCTTATGTCGGACTCCATATTTCTTCAGGAGAGCATCAAACTGGCGATTGCAGAAGTGAGATCCACCATCGCTGATTATTGCTCTAGGAACACCGAATCGAGTGAAAATATTTTTCTTTATGAACTTCATCACAACTTTACCATCGTTAGTAGAGCAAGCAAGGGCTTCCGCCCATTTAGAGACATAATCGACTGCTACTAAGATGTATAAATTTCCAAAAGAATTTGGGAATGGTCCCATAAAATCAATCCCCCAAACATCAAATAATTCAACTTCTAGCATATTGTTCAAGGGTAGTTCATGGCGGCGAGAAATGTTACCTTGCCTTGACACCGATCACAAGTAGACACAAAAGCATGACAGTCTTTGTGAAGGGTGTTCCAATAGAAACCGGATTCAAGTACCTTAGCAGCTGTACGGGTTGCACCGTGATGTCCGCCGGTTTCTCTAGAATGGCAATGGAGAAGGATATTTCGGATTTCTGTCTGTGGGACACATCTCCTTATAATTCCATCTGCACAGATTTTGAAGAGATATGGATCATCCCATAAATAATGTTTGACAATTGAAAAAACCTTTTTCGCTGCTGATATGTCATATCAGCTGGGATGATTTTCCTGGCCAGATAGTTAGCATATCAAACCAAGGGCCTCCTGCCGTTTGGATTGCGAATACTGCCTCGTCAGGGAAAGACTCATTGATGGGTCTTTCGTCTTCTGGTCCCTCCATCCTTGACAAGTGATCAGCCACGACATTCTGTATACCTTTCTTATCTCTTATTTCTATGTCGAATTCTTGCAAGAGAAGTATCCATCTTATCAACCTGGGTTTTGCATCTGCTTTGGCAAATAAATACTTGAGGGCAGAATGATCAGTATGAATGATAACTTTACTACCCAATAAATATGGACGGAACTTATCTAAAGCAAAGACGACTGCCGGCAATTCTTTTCCGTGGTGGCATAATTTTTCTGAGCGTCATTTAAAGTACGACTAGCATAATAAATGACTCTCAGAACTTTATCCAATTTTTGGCACAAAACAGCACCCACCGCATAATCGCTAGCATCACACATGATTTCAAAAGGTTGGGACCAGTCGGGTGATACAACGATAGGAGCAGAAACAAGTTTTTCTTTTAACAAATTAAAAGCTGCTAGACATTCATCAGAAAATTGAAATTTAGCATCTTTTGTCAGTAAAGTACAGAGAGGCTTAGAAATCTTGGAAAAGTTTTTAATGAATCTTCTATAGAAACCAGCATGTCCAAGAAAACTTTGGATTCCTCTGACAGTAGTAGGAGGTGGGAGTTTTTCTATTACCTCAATTTTAGCGCGATCCACCTCAATACCTTTTGAAGACACGTTATGTCCTAGCACAATCCCTTCTCGAACCATGAAGTGACATTTCTCCCAGTTCAGGACTAGATTTGTGTCTTCACACCTGGCCAAAATAAGATCGAGATTCTCCAGGCAAGTGTCAAATGTTGAACCAAAGACAGAGAAGTCATCCATAAAGACCTCTATACATTTTTCAATGTAGTCAGAAAAAATAGCCATCATACACCGTTGAAAAGTAGCTGGGGCATTACATAATCCGAACGGCATTCGTTTATAAGCATATGTTCCATAAGGACAGGTAAAAGTAGTTTTATCCTGATCTTCTGGAGCAATTGGGATCTGAAAGTATCCTGAATAGCCATCTAGAAAACAATAGTAATCCTGACCTGCTAACCTTTCCAGCATTTGGTCAATAAAGGGCAGGGAAAATGATCCTTACGTGTGGCAGTATTCGATTTCCTGTAGTCAATACAAACTCTCCAACCAGTAGTAGTGCGTTGAGGAATCAACTCACCTTTTTCGTTAGGAACGACAGTTATTCCTCCCTTTTTTGGTACCACCTGTACTGGGCTCACCCACTTGCTATCCGAAATGGGATAAATAATTCCAGCATCAAGTAGTTTTATTACCTCCTTTTTGACCACCTCTTTTAGAACGGGGTTGAGACGCCTCTGTGGTTGTGCCAATGCCCTGAAATCATCTTCCATATAAGATGAGAGCACAAATATGGGCTTATTCCTTTGATATCTGCTATCGACCAACCGATAGCGGTCGTATGATTGCGTAGCACCCCTAAAAGTTGCTTCTCCTGCACATCTGTCAATTTAGATGATATAATAACTGGTAAATCAGATGGCTCTTTTAGAAAAGCGTATTTTAAATGAGGGGGAAGAGGTTTCATTTCTACTGTAGGTGCTTTCTCAATGGAAGGCTTTGGTCTGTCTGCATTCCTTTCTACTGGCTCGAATTTTTGTTGGTAGGTACGGAAATATGGTTGTCTCCTGTTTAACTCTTCAGCCATGAGAGCAATATCAGGATTTTCATCATCAGTTTCACAAGATGCCATGAGACATCTTTCCAAAATCGTTTCTTCATCTTTGCTGAGGAACGTCTCCTGTACTAAAGAGTCAACAGTATCTATGGAAAAACAGATTTGTGTATCAGAAGGACGCTTCATGTTCCGGGTCATGTCAAAAACTACCTGTTCATCATGAAGTCTCAAAATTATTTTACCTCCTTCAACATCAATTAAAGTACGGGCAGTTCTCATAAAAGGTCTACCTAGGATTAGTGGAACATCTTTATCTTCCTCAATGTCAATAACAATGAAATCAGCAGGAAAATAAATTTGCCAACAGAAACCACTAAATCTTCAACTTTTCCTTTAGGGTAGATTATGGAACGATCAGCTAGTTGTAGCTGCACAGGAGTAGGAGAGCATTGACCTATACCTAATTTCTTAAAGATAGATAAAGGCATTAAGTTAATACTGGCTCCTAAATCGCATAACCCGTTACCACAATTTATGTCTTCTATCGCAGGGAATGATGGGAGACCTGGATCTCCCAACTTCGGTGGTAGCTTCTTTAAGAGTACTGCAGACACTCTTTCGGTTAATTTCACCGTGTCATTTTCCTGTAAAGATCGCCTGTTAGACAAAATATCTTTCATAAATTTTGCATAAATAGGCATTTGTGTTAAGGCATCAGAAAAAGGAATATTAATAGTTAATTTCTTAAAAATGTTAAGAAATTTTCCAAATTGGTCATCCAAATTCTTTTTCTTTAATCTATCAGGAAATGGAATTGGAATATCATATGAAACCTGGATGGTTTAATAGTAAGGGATGCAGGAGACTCCTTCTCCTTGGGAATTGTTACGTCTTCTTTGTCAGATTGAGGATTTCTTTGTTCATCAGATTTCTTCTCAGCTTCAGGGACATCGGATACCAGCTCTTTTCCGCTTCTCAGGGTTATTGATTTTGCATGCTCCCTTGGATTTGGATCAGTTGGCTCGGGTGACCCTGTTGGTCTTTGAGCCAGTTGTTGGGAAATCTGACCTATCTCTCTAAATTTGTGGTTATGTAGCCTGATCAGCAACTTTGCTTCTATCTCAGCAAATTTTGAATTTGTTGTGACCTTGTTTTAGAAGCTGATTCATCATGCTTTTCAGTTCGCCCATATCTCCTTGTGAGTTGGTTGGCTGCTCCTGTTGTCGGTTGTATTGAGGTTGTCGGTTTTGGTTGAATCCTTGGTTGCTCGTCTGTGGCTCATAATTCCTCCATGGTTGTTGATTGCTCCTCCAATTGTTTTGGTTGTATGAGTTCGGATAAGGATTCCCTGGTCTGTTGTTAATTAAACTTACCTCCTCAAGGGTCCTGTTGAACCTGAACCATCGCAGTCTGGGTTTCATGAGCTCCTCCACAGTTTTCGCAACAGGGAGTCAGATATGGGGAAGTGGCCACCGCTTTCACAACTTTTTGTTGTGGTTGACTCAGCGTTAGTTTCTCCACAACTTTTGTGAGTGCAGCTAGTTGAGCAGATACATGATCCTGCGGGGGAATACTGTACATTCCTGTTTCTTTCTTTGCTTCACCTCTTCCCTTGTTTTTACACCATTGTCTGGTGCTGGCAGTCATGGTATCCAGTAGTTCAACTGCTTCTTCTCCGGTTAATTTCATAAAATTTCCTCCAGACGAGGAACTTAGCAACAATTTATTAGAATCATTTAAACCTCTAAATAATGATAACACAAGTTCCTGGCTACTCATACCGTGATGTGGGCATAATATCTGTAATTCTTTGAATCTATCCCACGAATCATAAAGAGACTCGCCTGGTTCTTGATAGAAGTTTGTGATCTCAGCAATTTTTTCTCTTGTCTTGGACGGGGGATAGTATTTTGCCAGAAATTTGTTTGCTAATTCGGCCCAGCTGTGGATACTGCTGGGTTGTAAACTTCTCAGCCACCTGGAGGCGCCATCTTTTAAAGAATAGGGGAACAATTGCAGACGGATGCGCTCGTTTAGATTTCCTGTTTTATTAAAAGTGTTACAGAAATCAAGAAATGCAGATATATGGTGTGGAGCATCATCTGAATCCAGCCCGCTGTATTGTCCCTGATGGTAGAGTGTGGTGATGAAACTCGTTTTGAATTGCCAGGCATCCAGTTCAGCCTGTGTAACTTGAGGAAGGACAATAGCGGAGGGCCTCCCTTCGACTGACGGTTGCTGGTACTCGCAGAGAGTTTGTCGAGTTGTCATCTCTATTCTTGTTGTCGTCTTTCTCTGTGGAGAAATCTCTCAATCTCAGGTTCAAGACTGTTTTGAGGACTACCTGCAGATCGAGTTCGACGCATATATAGAAATAAAATGCAGTTTGAAAAATGGAGAATAACTAAAGAAAACAAAAGCAATAATTAAAGGGTAAAGATAAACTAAAGAAAATTAAATAACAAAATTAGAAAGAAATATGGAGGGGAATTTAAACAAATAAAAAGAAGCAATTAATAAAACAAGAACTACTTTTTTTTAGAGAGTAAATAAACCGAAATAAATAAACAAAAAGGAATAAAAATAAATGCAGTTTAAGTAAACTAAAATAAAATAAAGAAAAAGGACAGAATTAAATTGCTGGAATTTAAATGACAGGGAATTTAAATGACATAAATTTAAATGACTGAAATTTAAGACTGAATTTAAATGACAGAATTTAAAGAACTGAATTTAAATGAACAAATTAACAGAGAATTTAAATGACAGAAATTTAAATGACAGAAATTTAAATGTAGAAATTAGATTACTGAAATTTAAATGTTAGAAAGAGATTACTGAAATTTAAATGTTAGAAGTTAGATTACTGAAATTTAAATGAAATTAATTACTGAAATTTAAGACAATGGAAACTTAAATAACTGGGAAATAAATGACAAATTTAAATGACTGGAAAAATAAATGACTGTAATTAATACGATATTTAAATTGCTAGAAAGATTAAATAACAAAAATAGAAACAAAAATTAAAGAGTAGCAAAAGCTAAACGAAAACTCAATAAAATTAAAAACTATCAATTAACCGTGCCGGAGGTCCCCGGCAACGGCGCCAAAAACTTGTTGGGAAATATGTGACTACTTCTACACTTAGGCAGTGTACCTATCGTTTTGCGGATAGTGGAATTGTGGGGTTGTCGAACTCTTGGGGACCTTGCTGTAGTTTAACTGATAGTGTGTAAATTACTGAGAATTCTAATTAGACTACTGAACAAAACTTATCACTTTTTTAGAGAAATTGTGGTTTAAAACTTAACTTAACAAAACAGTGAAAAGAACAATTAATCAAAACAGAATAATAACGTTGTAAAACTCTTTTGTTTTTAAGGAAGCACCCTGGGTTGTTCTGCTCACCTATTTCATCCAATTATATAATATAAACTTCCACCATTTAGCAATAAACTCAGAATCTTAATTAGTTCATTGACCGGTCCTTGTACAATAAACCCTGATTAACTTAAACAACAAGCCGCAATCCTTGCCCAAGTTATTATAAATTAATCGCTTTATTAACAATTCCTATTGGAGACAGATTAACCTATAGGCGAAACTCGCTTCTAGTCATTAACCCGTTTTGACTTCTTTTGTCTAGAACCTTGTCTTAGCACCGCATTTTAACAAGAGAACTACAAATATCACTTTAATAATTGGCCTGAGATAAAGCGCATTGAGGACGAGAATCAAATATTGCTTCAGATTATAGTAGAAGTCTACGTAACACGATTTTATAAATAGGCTTGCTTCCCAACCCTGGGAGGCTAAGGTTATTACTCACGCATAATTAAAAACAACATCGTAACTAAGATAGACATTAACAGTAGAGTTAAGGAAAGAAAGAACTCTCTTTCCTCTTCCGGGCTTATTTGGTGATGGGAAATGATGGAAATGATGGCGATGTGGATGTATGGAGGAAAATGGAATTTTCATGGAGGAAGTGTGATTTGGAGGTGAACGTGAGTGATTCGGAGAGTTGATTTGTGTGAACGAACGTTTCTTTCTGATAAAGAAGCAGTGTGTTTTTATAGAAGAAGGAGGAGGAAGATAAGACAGAACTGGAACACGCGTGATGAATTTAAGGAGTGCGCCGGCCCCTGATATTGCTGATGGGGATGTGTTTGTAGGCGCCGCAAATGAAGAAGAAAATGGGGAAGACGGCTCCGACAGAAATTAGTCGCGTCAATTTCTGGATCTGGGTTACATTTACACGCGTCCTTGTTTGTGTCCTTGGTTGTTTCCTTGAATAAATGGGCGGACACATTTGTGAATAAATGCCCGCGCGCTTGTTTAATATGTCCAGCCTATGTCCTTGTTTGTGTCCGGCCTTTTTTCCCCGGATGTCTCACAATCCTTTTCTTTATCTCTTGTCCTTCCTTTTTTCCTCGGACGTCTCACAAGCCTTTTCTTTATCTCTTGTCCTTGCTTATTTGGCCGGACGTCTCTAGTATCTATTGTCCTTGCTTATTTCCCCGGACGTCTCACAAGCCTCTTCTTCTTGTCCGGCCATATACCACGGACACTCTATCCCTTGTCCTGCCTTATTTGGGCGGACATCTCTGTTTCTGCCTTGTTTGTTCCGGCCATTTATCCCCGGTCGCAAACAAGACGTGTATATTTCCTTTGCAAAATTTGATAGGGTCCAGATTCTTCGTTTTAACTCCGTTTCACTCCCCGTTTGTTGCGTTGGAAAGCTTGTGAAATAAACTATGTTATTCCAACACTTTTCCTGTATTTGATACATAAAATCTATCAGTCATATCAATACATAAATCTTAGGAAAAACAGTCCTGAAAGTAAGTAAGTAAAGGTAAATTAAACCCTTAAATGCATATATTCTCACTTATCATTGGCCCATTACCCCGTCGGCTCATTACCCACGTCGGCCCATTCCCACGCTGCGCTACCCACGTCGGCCCATTACCCACGTCGGCCCATACCCCGTCGGCCCATTACCCACGTCGGCCCATTACCCACGTCGGCCATTACCCATCGGCCCATTACCCATCGGCCCATTGCCCAAGGCCCAAAATCATACCAAGCCCAAAAGCCAATTCAGGCCCGACCCAAAACCCATAAGATCGACCCAAGTCCACAAAAATGTTACAACTTTGACTCAAACTTTGACCAATTCTCAAACCTTGACCCGAACTTTGACCTTGACCCAAACTCAAACTTGACCCGAATTTTGATCTTTACCCAAACTTTGACCTTTACCCGAACTTTGACCTTTACCCGAACTTCGACCTTGACCAAACTTTGACCCAACCCAACTTCAATCTAATCCAAATCAAACTTCAATCCAATTCAAACTCGACCCCAATCCAATTCAAACCCGACTTCACTCAATTCAAGCCCGATTCATTCAGCCAAATTCAATTGCAATGCATCCACTCTCAACTTGTAAGATTTCATTTCAAACCATCTTTTTATTCAAGTTTCACCAAGTTTTCAAGGAATCCATTTTGTGGATTTTAAAGGAAAAACTCTTCTCACATCACAGAAAGCTCTTCTTAAAAAGCAGAAAGCTCTTCTCACATATATAAAGTTTTCTCCTAAAACATTCTCAAAATCAGTGTTTCTTCATCGAGAATTCCGAACAACTTCAAAAGTTTTCAAACTTAGTTTTCAACTCAAATAACGTTTTGGGGAACAAAAATGTCTGACCCCTTCAAAACATTTCCTTCTTGGTTAGAACATCACTTGTCTCCCTTTCCAAAATAAAATCCGAGGCGGGGCGCTGGGTCGTAACCTCCCTTGTCGTAGTCTGGATCTCTTTAGGCAGGGCATTAGGGTGACAAACCTCCCCTAATTGCAGCCTAGATTTTTCAAGGCGGGTGTTAGGGAAGTAACGACCTTCCTAGTTACAGCCGGGATTTTAGAATCGTCTAACTCCCTTCCGCTCGATTTCAAAGTTTTCGGTTTTTAACATTTTAAAACCTGGGAGTTAGAGACGTTATTAAGGTTCGACCGAGAATATCTCATTCATGGTGTTTCTCTATGAATCCTATTTTTCGACATAAATTCATTGCCCCATCTTTCAAGTCTCGGCACTTACCATTAATTAAGTGTCGTGTTCGAGGGGACATAGGGTAATCCCTCGGATTATCCGCCCTTTTACGATAAAAATGATTTTTCAGTTTTAGAAAACTTTAAAGAGAGACATTTCTAAATAAACCAATCCAGCCCTTCCCATAGAACCTCACATCACATAAGCGCTCCTCAATCCTTCTCTAAACAAACACCAAGTCACATATGACCCCCAATTCTCGAATACTCCGGACAACCTTAGTCATCTGAAACCCGAA